>JARQOC010000010.1:153431763-154813169 GCA_033576535.1 Allobates femoralis | reverse complement strand
TGCTGCTGCAGGGGTGAGGGAGGTGCTGCTGCAGGGGTGAGGGGAGGTGGCGGCTGGAGGGGTGAGGAGAGGTGGCTGGAGGGGTGAGGAGAGAGAAGGCTGGAGCGGCTAGATCACCGCTCGGCACACCTCTCCTCCTCCAGGCTGCATACCTCTCTCACTCCGTGCAGGCTGCACAGCAGCGGTCTCCGCAGCCCTGGGCGCCGGAAGTGAGGGGGAGGAGCCTGCAGTAATGAAACCGGCCGGAGCTAATGCCGGTAATCTGCATCACTCTCTCCCTCCGTGCAGGCTGCACAGCAGCGGTCTCCTCAACCCCGGGTGTCGGAAGTGAGGGGGAGGTGCCCGCCGCTCGGGGGTCTGGTGGCGGTATAAGCGGCTCGCGGTGGGTGCTCCCTCGCCCACCGCTCGGGGGTCTGGTGGGCGCTGCTGAGCCCACCGCTTGCCGTTTTGACATCGGCTCGCGGTGGGCGCTAAAGCGCCACCGCTCGCCGACATCTTGGATCAACCTGAGCGGGTGTAGTGCCCAAGCCACTTCCGTCGTGTGACGTCATTTTTGTCCCTTGAAGACGGAAGTGGCTTCGGGTTTTATATATATATGATATACATATATATTTAAATATAAATGTATGTGTATATATATATATATATATATATATATATATATATATTGTGAGGTAGCAACCGGGGAACCTGCTTGCATAACGACAAAACACGTGTTTATAAGTTTAACCAATGTCTACCCGTTTATTTTTCACATATTAATAACATAACCCGGGTAGCATGTTTGACACATATCACATTGATTATAAACACTTTACATAAATACATCATACATTACATAGAACATTGCACATATACATTCACAATAACCCGGGACCTGTAACCATCTCTCTGTCCCCATTGGAGCTCTAACACCTGCTCCCGGGGTAGCTACGGCCTCCGGCCTACTTACACATCTTACAGTACGTTTATAATAAATACATGTGTTATATTTCGACGATGACCCCTCCGGGTTCATAACAGGGATTGAGCAACCTGAGTACCGGGTATGTCATGTATCCCCAAGGGGCTCCTTCCTGGACGTATCTCCGCCTACGTCCCGGTCAGAGTCCACCTGGTTCAACCATGGTGTCCCCTCTCTAGGAGCCCTTTTTAACCCCTGCTTCTGACCTTCGTTACATACGCCTCAACGGGCCCTGTGGGTCCCAATGGCGGTACCTGCCGCCTGGCTTTAGTCACCCAGCTTGATGACCTAACATTACCCCGTAGTCAGGATTCCTGCCTGACCGGGCCTTACATACCATGTGTGATCCATCATTCAAACGTCCATGGATCACATACATTTCTTCCACACGCTCACAGCCCATCATCCATGGACTGTGGCTCCTCCATGGCCCATTACAGGGACTGGCAAACCATAGTACACGGGAACCTCATCCGTTACCTACTAGGAGCCCTATTACCTCTGTGTCTGGCACCACAGGCACACCCACACCATTAGAGGCCGTGGTTGAGGGACGGGTACCCTCTGCAAGCAGCAGGGCAAGCCTCCCTCTCGTCCCACAGGGACGGAACGCCTCCAACATCATCCATACTGGCTGGGTCACTTTCTCCCCACATTATTATACAATGTTCTTACATAGGTCATCATCTTACATTCAGGGCAATTGCCTAAGCCCCTACATACATCAACGGGTCCTTTACCGACTGCCTAGTCGGACCCAATAGCGGTTATGCCCGCCTGGCATTACTCACACACAGCTCACTCCGTTACACGGGAACCGCTGTCTTACCGGGCACGGATCCGGGTCTTGCTACCTGTTTAACTGGTCCACCAAGCGTCCCCCAAGGGCTCCTTTCCCGGACGTGGTTCACCCCACGCCCGGACCAGTCTCCACCGGGTTCAGCCACGGCTTCCCCACCAGGTGCTATCACAACCGCGGACCTTGGCACCGGCCTGGAGCTAGCATGCTCCCTTCATTCACACAGAGCCTCTAGACTGCTCTGCACTTGGCTGGTCTCAGCACAATCTCTCTGAATGAATCTCTCAGCACGAGACTCAGCTTCCATCTGAATCTGAATCTCTCAATCACTCAGCTGGCTGCCTCTTATCGTGTCAGCCACTCCTACATGGACACACCCCCTTAGCTACTGGCAATCAGCCTTTCACACAGCTCAGGTTAACTCCCTGTGTTCCGGGTTGTCAGCACTCAGCCCTCATTCCTTAGGGACTCCTCGATCTCATCCCACTCTCACTGCCGCTCATTAGTAACATGAAACCTTGTGTTCACAGTTGGTTCACACAGCATTATCACAGTCAACCCGGCCAGTGTGCACAGGATCCTACCCTGATCCTGCATGTGATGCGCCCCGGCCATGAGGATCATGCCGGCGGTGCCTCACAATATATATATATATATATATATATATATATATATATATATACACAGGGTTGGACAAAATAATGGAAACACCTAATGTTTTGGCATCATAATCTTCGAACATGTTATAAACATGCAAACGGTGACGTATGGTAATGTTTTGTAGTTGATTATTTGTGTTCAGTGATATGTGTATGTAAATTAACTGTTTGTTTTGCTGAATTGTAAGAACATTGATGAGAACCTGATACCAATGGCAGACCTTTCGGATTTTCAAAAAGGCCAAATTGTTGGTGCTGGTATGGCAGGCGCTAGTGTAACAGAAAGTGCCCGAATGCTTGGCGGGTCAAGAGGTACTGTCTCCAAAGTAATGAGAAGGAAAAACGTCCGCAGCAAAGCACAGGTCCGGCCGAAAGTGGAAGTTGACTGAGAGACCGTCAGACTCTAAAGTGAATTGGGAGAGATGATCGCAAGACCACAGCTCCGATAATCACTGCTGAGCTCAATGAACACCTACACAACCCAGTGTTCACCAAAATCACTGCTGAGCTCAATGAACACCTACACAACCCAGTGTCCACCAAAATCACTGCTTAGCTCAATGATCACCTACACAACCCAGTGTCCACCAAAATCACTGCTGAGCTCAATGAACACCTACACAACCCAGTGTCCACCAAAATCACTGCTGAGCTCAATGATCACCTACACAACCCAGTGTCCACGAAAACTGTTCATCGGGAGCTGCACAAATATGGATTCCACGGAAGAGCTGCAATAAGAAAACCGCTGCTCTCAATGACAAATGTTTCCAAGCATTTAGAGCGGTGTAGAAACCTCCAGAATTGGTCCCTCGAGCAGTGGAAACATGTGATATTCTCAGACCAATCATCGTTTACCCCATGTTCTCCCAACCGTAAAACATGGCGGAGGTTCTGTGATGATCTGGGGTGATATTTCGTGGAGATCCGCCGGGCCAATGATATCACCTTGTATGAATCCATACCTCGGAGAATTGAGGCTGGAATCGCCGCAAAAGGTGGACCTACTATTAAACTAACTTTTATTAATTTTTCCAGGTGTTTTCATTATTTTGTCCAACCCCTGTATATATATATATGTACTCCTAGCTGGAACTCATGTCAAGCATCTGAATATTCTACATAAATCAGAGCAGCTGCACTCATTCACTTATCCCCTGTCAATATGCTGATAGGGCAGCATGACAGAGTGGCGCTAGAGAGCTGCAGGTATGTGCCACCTCCTTCTTGTTTTCCAGGCATGTATCCATACTTTAAATAGTGGCCTTGCCTGTAATTACAGCCGGGTCTCATTGAGATGAACAGTACTGAGTTGCAGAACCAGAACCAGTGTGTTATATAATGATGGACCTGTGCTGCACAGAGCAGCATGATAATGAAGAGGTGAAGTGCTCCCTTCCAAAAACACCAAAGAATGTAAAACACTCTGCAGATAGATACAGTTGTGGCCAAAAGTATTGACACCCCTGCAATTCTGTCAAATAATACTCAATTTCTTCCTGAAAATGATTGCAATCACAAATTCTTTGGTATTATTGTGGCGCCCCTGCGTCCAGGAGGCCACAAGGGGAACTGCAGCCAGGCAGGTAGGACACTTGTTGCACACCAACACCCTCACAGCCCACACAACCCACGTGTCAGAGGAGGTAACATCCAGCCCTGAGATTAGATGCTCTATGAGATTGAGGGGTGGTGGATTCAGAGGAGTGGGTTGGGCACACCAGAAGTCAGGTGACTTGAGAGTATATAGGAAGGGGGAGGAGTGAAGGAGTTCAATAGGCCGAGGTAGGCTGAACAGCAAAGATCAAGAGTAGGCCACAGTGAGCTGAGATGCAAAGACTAAGAACAGGCCAGAGAACAGCAGCAAGTTGAGCTAAAGCTGAGCAGGATAAAGCCACACGTTCTGGAAGAGTGAGGGCAGAAGGAACGCAGAATCCGTACTGAGCCAGTGTGAGCCAGAGGGGAGAGAGAGCATATCCAGAGCCGGATCCCCAGAAGTGTGAGAGAGCCGAGAGGGACGGTGTAACCCGGGGCCCTAGTACCACAGCTAAAGCAACTGACTGCAGGCGGAGTAGCCCTCCTATATACTGAGAGGAACAGAGAGAAAGGAGCCTGGTAGAGCCTCGTGCTGGAGGACTGCTGGAGGCTGGGCTGAAGTAGAGTGTCGGCTCTAGAGAGGACCGTAGTTTACCCGGCATCCCCAGACAACACGACGAGGGGTCTGAGTTTCAGATTGAGATCCCTACCCTAAAGGACAGGCAGCTCAGTGACACACTTAGGACTCACAGAAGCCCGAGTCACCGCCATACTGTCCAGCGTTTCACACACACCCGTGGAGACGGAGACCATTATAGCCCGGAAAGGACACTGCAGATTGTGTGAGGGGTCACAGAGAGAGAGGCCTGGCTGCAGAGCAAAGGGAACCCGGAGAGGGAGAATGTGCCCGTGTACTGTAACTTGTAAGAACTGTAAATGACTTGTAAAGTAACTGAAAGAACTTAGAGTAAAGCTTTGGAAAACCCTGGAACAGCTTCCATTGTGTCTCTGCATGAAAGTGATTCTCTCCTAACAGGATTGCATCAGGAAGACCTCCACCTGCAGAGCCACAGCTACAGCCTGTCAGTACCAACGCTGAGGAGAGATCCCTGCAGCGTCTGCAAGTAAGTGTGCTACAACCTCACCATAGACTTAACCCTTACTACCCCGGGGGATACAGTTCTTCCCACTGGAACTACACCATCTCCGCTGCCATCACATCACCCCCGGAGGTTCTGCAGCAGCGGCGGCCCCCATCACTGGCCGCATCAAGTGGGTGGCGTCACGACTGACATCCCCTGTACATATTCCTCTTTATTTGCCAGGGCCCGGGACACGGACTGGACCAGGACCACCCGCGACTTCCCCAGTAAAGACCCGGTCCGGTACCGAGTACCCTCGTCCCAGTGGGCTCGACAACCTGGCGTCACGAACAGGATCTACCCGGTCCAAAAGAATTGGACCCCGTGCACCTAAAGAACGTGTTCTGGACTTTTCCCGCCAAAATCTGACCTTAATGGCGGCCAGGGGAGACTAACGCCATGTGCAGAGGAGGCGTTCCCGAAACTCCCATCGTGGGCCGGCCCCGTCCAAGGCGCGAAAAGAAGGTCCGCCCTGGCTCCCCTTAACTCCGGGAGAGCCAGCCGTCAGTCTGAAAGAAGAGCCTCCGCCCCTGGACCTTCCTCCTAACAAGGCGGCGGGAACGAAGAAGGAAATAGTCATCAAGAGGGGGCGGAACGAAGAACCGGAGGAGAAGCAGTCGCCATTCCAGTACATGCGGACGGAAGTGGAGGACGCCCAGAAGAACGCTGCACCCGGAAGAACGCAAGTGATCCCGAAGGGCCCACGGAGTGACCCGGTGGAGGAACCCGGCCGAGGAGAGACCCCGTGTGACCTAGGTGAGATGGCAGAAGGAGGAGAGCGTCCCCACGTCCAAGACACCCGGCGGGGTGTGATGCGACTGTTGCCCCAACAGATGACCCATGTTCAGGAGCAGCGAACCCGGGTCCAGATCAATGTGGATCATTGCCAGCGGAGCTATGAGACTTTAACTACGCAACCCGGCTGGGTTGGAGACACTCGTGACCACATGAGGAGCGAGGGTGGATGTCGTACCGCGAACCTGGTGGACTTATCTATGCCCAGCGCTGCACCGCGCCTTGCTAAGAAAGAGACCGACCCGCTCGGAGACCTGGAGGAGAAGTGGTTATCCCTGCCGGAGCCCCTGATACCAGCGCCTAAGACGACAGAGGTGAGGGGAGAGGCAACTCCGTTGCTGGTGGGAGCGGGATGAAGCTAGCGACGACATGATGGGCTTTGTAGGAGACCCCGGGGGCGAAGTAGGCCCCGTAGAGATAGCCACAAGGAATGAATATCTGAGAAGGTGTAGTCTGAGATGGGAACAGGAAGAAGTAAAAAGACAGGAGAAAAAGCGGGAATTGGTTGCACTGACTCAATATCTAAAAACTGTTGCTAGACGAGACAAGAGCGTTACTGGGTCCCAGAGACATGAGGGCAGGATTGTGAAAGTTAAGCACGAGGATGGATATGCCTTTGCCCATGAGGAAGGAGTATATGGTGACATTTTCATCAATCGCAGAGATGTTGAACCGCACTTGCCAGAAAAGCACCCGGACAGGGAAGTACAAGTTGGAGAGTGGGTCTCCTATGTTATTGTGCAAGGAGCAAGAGGCCCGTATGGCATAAGAGTGCATAGACTTTGCTTGGATGCGTCTGAAGATGACATGCCTGCATTAGAGGAAACTAACCCAGAAGTACCACCGGACCCAATCGTAAACCTGGGTCCTACAGCTGCTTTAGAGACCGTTACAGTAAAGAACACCGCAGATGTTGCAACTCAAACTCCGGAGAGCTATCTACTGATACAAGCGTTGCAAGAGCTCGAGATGTTCCCCAGGAAAAGAGGATTTCCAACACTCCCGTGGAAAGTCAAGCCTGAAAAGAAGAAGGAGTAAGACCCGTGTCCTGCATCAAGAAAAGATGAAGACTTGTAAGTGTGAATGAAGTGTTTTCCTTGGTGATCCCATCCCTTACCTGAATGAATGCTAGCATTCCCCTGTTTGTCTCATATATGTTGAACTGAACATTGATATCATGAACGATGACGTGATATAAACTTTCCCTTGTAAATAGTTGAACACCTTAGTGTGCTCCCCTTTGGTTTTAAGACCAGCTGCACATGAGACGTGGTGCAGGTGACTGCTTTGAATCGTGAACTTTGCACTTTGAACTGTTTTTGAAAGTTTTTGCACTTTTTCAGAAGAGAAGAATGTTTTTATACTTTTTGAAAGAAAGTAGTATTTATGATGTGTGTTTTATAGCTAAAGAAAGTGAATGCGTTATAGCATTAGACCACGTAGAGGTCCAGAAAGGGTAATGACGTAGATACCCATGTAACTGTTTATAGTTAAAGTAACATTTGAAGACTCGTGCCTCCCGGATGGGAAGAAACCAAGAATGCTTACTGTTAATGTTGTTATAAAATAAAAATGTTTTCAGGGGGATCCATGACGGGCAGCGCGAGGACGCGCTAGTTAACTCCGGGAGAGTGTGGCGCCCCTGCATCCAGGAGGCCACAAGGGGAACTGCAGCCAGGCAGGTAGGACACTTGTTGCACACCAACACCCTCACAGCCCACACAACCCACGTGTCAGAGGAGGTAACATCCAGCCCTGAGATTAGATGCTCTATGAGATTGAGGGGTGGTGGATTCAGAGGAGTGGGTTGGGCACACCAGAAGTCATGTGACTTGAGAGTATATAGGAAGGGGGAGGAGTGAAGGAGTTCAGTAGGCCGAAGTAGGCTGAACAGCAAAGATCAAGAGTAGGCCACAGTGAGCTGAGATGCAAAGACTAAGAACAGGCCAGAGAACAGCAGCAAGTTGAGCTGAAGCTGAGCAGGAGAAAGCCACACGTTCTGGAAGAGTGAGGGCAGAAGGAACGCAGAATCCGTACTGAGCCAGTGTGAGCCAGAGGGGAGAGAAAGCATATCCAGAGCCGGATCCCCAGAAGTGTGAGAGAGCCGAGAGGGACGGTGTAACCCGGGGCCCTAGTACCACAGCTAAAGCAACTGACTGCAGGCGGAGTAGCCCTCCTATATACTGAGAGGAACAGAGAGAAAGGAGCCTGGTAGAGCCTCGTGCTGGAGGACTGCTGGAGGCTGGGCTGAAGTAGAGTGTCGGCTCTAGAGGGGACCGTAGTTTACCCGGCATCCCCAGACAACACGACGAGGGGTCTGAGTTTCAGATTGAGATCCCTACCCTAAAGGACAGGCAGCTCAGTGACACACTTAGGAATCACAGAAGCCCGAGTCACCGCCATACTGTCCAGCGTTTCACACACACCTGTGGAGACAGAGACCGTTATAGCCCGGAAAGGACACTGCAGATTGTGTGAGGGGTCACAGAGAGAGGCCTGGCTGCAGAGCAAAGGGAACCCGGAGAGGGAGAATGTGCCCGTGTACAGTAACTTGTAAGAACTGTAAATGACTTGTAAAGTAACTGAAAGAACTTAGAGTAAAGCTTTGGAAAACCCTGGAACAGCTTCCCTTGTGTCTCTGCACGAAAGTGATTCTCTCCTAACAGGATTGCATCAGGAAGACCTCCACCTGCAGAGCCACAGCTCCAGCCTGTCAGTACCAACGCTGAGGAGAGATCCCTGCAGCGTCTGCAAGTAAGTGTGCTACAACCTCACCATAGACTTAACCCTTACTACCCCGGGGGATACAGTTCTTCCCACTGGAACTACACCATCTCCGCTGCCATCACATCACCCCCGGAGGTTCTGCAGCAGCGGCGGCCCCCCATCACTGGCCGCATCAAGTGGGTGGCGTCACGACTGACATCCCCTGTACATATTCCCCTTTATTTGCCAGGGCCCGGGACACAGACCGGACCAGGACCACCCGTGACTTCCCCAGTAAAGACCCGGTCCGGTACCGAGTACCCTCGTCCCAGTGGGCTCGACATTATTATCTTCGTTTAATTTGTCTCCAATGAAAAAACACAAAAGAGAATGAAGCAAAAAGCAAAACATTGATTATTTCACCCAAAACTCCAAAAATGGGCCAGACAAAAGTATTGGCACCCTCAGCCTAATACTTGGTTGCAAAACCTTTAGCCAAAATAACTGCGGTCAACCGCTTCCGGTAACCATCAATGAGTTTCTTACAATGCTCTGCTGGAATTTTAGACCATTCTTCTTTGGCAAAAAGCTCCAGGACCCTGATATTTGAAGGCTGCCTTCTCCAAACTGCCATTTTTAGATCTCTCCAGAGGTGTTCTATGGGATTCAGGTCTGGACTCATTGCTGGTCACCTTAGAAGTCTCCAGTGCTTTCTCTCAAACCATTTTCTAGTGCTTTTTGAAGTGTGTTTTGGGTCATTGTCCTGCTGGAAGACCCATGACCTCTGAGGGAGACCCAGCTTTCTCACACTGGGCCCCACATTATGCTGCAAAATTTGTTGGTAGTCTTCAGACTTCATGATGCCATGCACATGGTCAAGCAGTCCAGTGCCAGAGGCAGCAAAGCAACCCCAAAATATTAGGGAACCTCCACCATGTATGACTGTAGGGACCGTGTTCTTTTCTTTGAATGCCTCTTTTTTTCTCCTGTAAACTCTTTGTTGCCTTTGCCCAAAAAGCTCTCCTTTTGTCTCATCTGACCAGAGAACATTCTTCCAAAACGTTTTAGGCTTTCTCAGGTAAGTTTTGGCAAACTCCAGCCTGGCTTTTTTATTTCTCGGGGTAAGAAGTGGGGTCTTCCTGGGTCTCCTACCATACAGTCCCTTTTCATTCAGACGCTGACGGATAGTACGGGTTGACACTGTTGCACCCTCGGACTGCAGGGCAGCTTGAACTTGTTTGGATGTTAGTCGAGGTTCTTTATCCACCATCCGCACAATCTTGCGTTGAAATCTCTCGTCAATTTTTCTTTTCCGTCCACTTCTAGGGGGTTAGCCACAGTGCCATGGGCCACGGTAGACACAGGAACATTCAGGTCTTTGGAGATGGACTTGTAGCCTTGAGATTGCTCATGCTTCCTCACAATTTCGTTTCTCAAGTCCTCAGACAGTCCTTTGGTCTTCTTTCTTTTCTCCATGCTCAATGTGGTACACACAAGGACACAGGACAGAGGTTGAGTCAACTTTAATCCATGTCAACTGGCTGCAAGTGTGATTTAGTTATTGCCAACACCTGTTAGGTGCCACAGGTAAGTTACAGGTGCTGCTAATTACACAAATTACAGAAGCATCACAGGATTTTTCTAACAGTGCCAATACTTTTGTCCACCACCTTTTTTATGTTTGGTGTGGAATTATATCCAATTTGGCTTTAGGATAATTCTCTTTAGTGTTTTTTCATTGAACACAAATTAAATGGAGATAATAATACCAAAGTATTTGTGATTGCAATCATTTTCAGGAAGAAACTGAGTATTATCTGACAGAATTGCAGGGGTGTCAATACTTTTGACCACAACTGTAAAAGATACTATAAGATGAGAAAAATACAAACCAGAAATACAATTAAGGGTACTTTCACATTAGTGGTTTTTTGATTACCGCATATCCGCTGCACTTGCGGCATGTTTACGCCAAGCCCCATAGAATGTCCATGCGGGCTTGAGGCAGGTACGGCAAGTGCGATATCGGCACTTGCAGCAGGTGCGGCCGCAAAAAAAACGCGGCTGACCGCGGTTTAATTCGCTACCGCACCAGCCGCAAGTGCCGAAACCGCACTTGCCGCACCTGCCGCACAGTTACCGCAAGCCCCATAGACATTGCATGGGGCTTGCCGCAACCATGCCGCAAGTGCAGCGGTTATGTGGCAATCGCGGCAGATGTGTTTTTTTACCCGCATCTGCCGTGATTTCAAAACACCGCTGATGTGAAAGTACCCTAATTTCTTCACGAATATTCTGTCCATATTCATTACAAAACATAATACTCAAATCTGCACCATCAGAAATGCTATAAAACAGCACGGGAAATTGTTATGTCAGGATATTACCAAGGGAATGGCTTTCTAGACAACCTCATGGTGCACAAGAATACACTTACCGCAAATCTTCCAGGAATTTACTATTAGAACAATTAGCATCATCAAGTCTGTGTTAAGGAATCATTTGCAGGAGCTGCATAACTACTTTCCTATTAATGACATTAGACAACCTCTGTGAGTTGCTGGAGACTATTGTAAATTTTCTATTCCAGCCGAATCAGCAATTTTCCACTTTTTTAGCTATTAACTGACTTTGCCAAATCACTTGAATCATCTTTTAACTTTTTATTGCGTCTAATAATTTCTGCTTCATGCTCGGTCCCAGGTGTGTTCATTAAACTGCGGAGAACGTGGAACATATGGCTTCATCACAGAGCGAGAGAGAGAGAGACACCGAATCGCGCACTGAAGACCAAGAGGAGTACACTCATTTGATGTGACAATCTCACATAATGTTACGTTTAAGAAGATGATTATGTTTTACTCGTGGCTACACAGCGATCAAGCGTAAACCCTTATTAATGCGAAAATACTTTCGGAAGGTTCTTTACACCATTGGCTAATAAGAAGGCTGTGCTGAGAGAGATGGAGGAATTCTTGTTCTCGTCTGGATTCACTTTCTGGATCTCTCAGCACCTAACGATTCCTGATTTTGTAGTGTAAGAGTTAATTGCATACACACTGGAATAAGTATTCACACCCCCTGAACCTTTCCATATTTTTCCTGTTTCTGCCACAAGCATCAATGTCATTTATTGTGATTTTATGAGATACCAGCACTAAGTAGCAGGGATGTGTGACGTGTAAAAGGAAATGAGACCTGCTTTACTAAATATTATCAGAATAGAAATCGGGTGATCATGTGTCCCCGCTATTCAAGAAAGAAGATATTCACTGCTCCCGTGAGATGATGTATGTGTGAGCAGTGAATATTCCAACAGTGCATTATTATCTCTCTTCTGATGCCAGCAGCTGACCAGCGTGTAAGCACGCATCATTGTCACGCACAGCGCCCCACACACCGTCAGCTGCCGGCATCAGAAGAGGACATTGCGCTGTGGGGGGAGTAATAATAATTGTCCGTTCACTGTCGGAATATTCACTGCTCACATGCACAGGAGCAGTTTAATAGCAGACACACGTGATCTCCAGCAGCACCTGCTTCAGCCTACTCCTGCCTCCAGTGACTCACTCCACCATTGCTGCCCCCCCCATAACCACAGCCAGGTACCATGCATCCGGACTACAAGACGCACCCCCACTTTCACTCCAAAGTTTTGGGGGAAAAGTGTGTCTTATAGTCCAAAATATGTAACAATCTAAATAAGAACTGGTGATCCTCTATTGTGTATGGGGACCTCCCAACTCTCTCCTAAAAGATGATTATATACTAGATGGCGGCCCGATTCTAAAGAATCGGGTAGTCTAGAATCCATATATAGTTTATTTACTAATAGTTAGGGGAGTGCGGTGAAATTAATTGTGTGTATACAGGTGGCTCAGTGCGTAGCAGAGTATACGGTGGCTCAGTGGGTAGCACTGCGCGGTGGCTCAGTGGTTAGCACTGCACGGTGGCTCAGTGGTTAGCACTGCGCGGTGGCTCAGTGATTAGCACTGCGCGGTGGCTCAGTAGTTAGCACTGCGCGGTGGCTCAGTTGTTAGCACTGCGCGGTGGCAAAGTGGTTAGCACTGGGCGGTGGCAAAGTGGTTAGCACTGCGCGGTGGCAAAGTGGTTAGCAGTAAGTGCGGTGGCTCAGTGGTTAGCAGTGAGTGCGGTGGCTCAGTGGTTAGCAGTGAGTGTGGTGGCTCAGTGGTTAGCAGTGAGTGCGGTGGCTCAGTGGTTAGCAGTGAGTGCGGTGAGATTCGTCAGCGTAGCGCCGTGGGCAGAGTGGTCAACGCAGCGCCATGGGCAGAGTGGTCAGTGCAGCGCCGTGGGCAGAGTGGTCAGCGCAGCGTCGTGGGCAGAGTGGTCAGCGCAGCGCCGTGGGCAGTGTGGTCAGCACACACATACACACATACACACACTCCACTATACTTACCACCGACCCTGCGTCTTCCCCGCCGCCTGGATCCTGAGTCGACATGTCGCCGTTCCCGGACGACTGGATCCAATATGTCGTCCGGGTAGTTTGGCGAGACATCTTGGACACTATATTGGATCCAGTAGTTAGGGGGTGGTGACATGTCGACTGAGGATCCAGGCAGCGGACGCAGGGCCGGTGGTAAGTATAGCGGAGTGCGTGTGTGTATGTATGTGTGTGTACAAAGTGAGGGAAGTGCGGACAAAGTGACGGAAGTGCCTACATACACACATATATACACATACTGTACATTGCATATGGAGGGGTGAGGAGAGCGGAGGCTGGAGGGGTGAGGAGGGGTGAGGAGAGCGGAGGCTGGAGGGGTGAGGAGAGCGGAAGCTGGAGGGGTGAGGAGAGCGCAGGCTGGAGGGGTGAAGAGAGCGGAGGCTGGAGGGGTGAGGAGGGCAGAGGACAGGGGAGGCTGGAGGGCAGAGGACAGGGGAGGCTGGAGGGCAGAGGAGAGGGGAGGCTGGAGGGCAGAGGCTGGAGGGGAGAGGCTGGAGGGCAGAGGCTGGAGGACAGAGGCTGGAGGGGAGAGGCTGGAGGGGAGAGGCTGGAGGGCAGAGGCTGGAGGGGAGAGGCTGGAGGGGAGAGGCTGGAGAGGAGAGGCTGGAGGGGAGAGGCTGGAGGGCAGAGGCTGGAGGGGAGAGGCTGGAGGGGAGAGGCTGGAGGGGAGAGGCTGGAGAGGGGAGGCTGGAGGGGGGAGGCTGGAGGGGAGAGGCTGGAGGGGAGAGGCTGGAGGGCAGAGGCTGAAGTGGAGAGGCTGGAGGGCAGAGGCTGGAGTGGAGAGGCTGGAGGGCAGGGCAGAGGCTGGAGGGCAGAGGCTGGAGGGGAGAGGCTGGAGGGCAGAGGCTGGAGGGGAGAGGCTGGAGGGGAGAGGCTGGAGGGCAGAGGCTGGAGGGCAGAGGCTGGAGGGGAGAGGCTGGAGGGCAGAGGGTGGAGGGGAAAGGCTGGAGGGCAGAGGCTAGAGGGGAGAGGCTGGAGGGGAGAGGGTGGAGGGCAGAGGCTGGAGGGGGGAGACTGGAGGGGAGAGGCTCAGGGGCGGAACTACCGTGGTGCAGCCTGTGCAGCTGCACCAGGGCCCGACCTGCTAGGGGGCCCCTTGAGCCTGCAGGGGGGCCCCCAGCCCCCCCCATGACCCTGTGCCAGTGTGCCAGAGGAGAGGGGGTCAACCGAGGGAAGCTTCCTGCTTTTCCCGACTGAGCCCACCTCTCCTCTCCTCTGCTGCTGCTCCGGCTCCCAGGGGCTCGCACGATGCAGGAAGGAGCCGGCGGCTGCATCACAACCACCCCAATCCTCGCCGGCGGCCGCGGTAGCGAAAAACCACCCCCCCCCGGTCCTCTCCCGTGGCCGCGGTCGATAGATAGCACCCCCCCCCCCGGTCCTCAGTGTCCTCACCGACTGCACCAGGGCCCCCCGGTGGCATGGTCCGCCACTGGAGGGCAGAGGCTGGAGCGGGAGGACTGGGACGGAGGAGAGAGGAGGCGCCGGGACAGACGGGAGCGTTCCTGGCTGGAACTTCTGAGAGCGGAACGTTCCTCCGCCGGTCCCTGTAGCCGGGCGCCACCCGGCTACCCCGCACTGGTGACATCACCACCATGGTCCGGAGGCCATCACGGAAGTAACCTTCGGGTTTTCCGGAAGTGGCCTTTGGGTTTTATATTATAGATGGGGGGAAAAAGGATCAAGCTGTTCAATTTCAATAACTGATCCTTTGGTTGCTGCAGAAGATCAGTGTCACAGCTCAGTTTCGGTCTTGGGACAGCCTTGTTGGATTTAAACGTAGTTAATTTTTTCCTTGTCAGCAAGGGCTAATGTCAGTTTTACCTTGCTGGCAGCTCCAAACCTGCTTATGTGTTTGCAGCCTGATTGATTACCATGCCTGCTTCCTATAAATAGTCACATGACCCATCACATGATGCTGGTGATAGAGGTTCATTTCTCATAGCTGGAGATCTGGTTGGAGCAGTGTTGGTTGTAGTCTTTTATGGCCACTTTACATGTCCAGATATCGTCGTCCAACTCCGATAAAAAGTCACGTGGTTCGGCAGTTGGCGCCGATATCGTTCGTGCGTTGTGTGGTGTAAATGTACAATTCGATGCAAGAACGATGCCAAAACGATATCGGGGAAGAGTTGTGCAGGCTCTCCAACTGCCCGATATTGGATGGACGAACTGGCAGGATCGTGCTGTGTGACAGCCCAACAACGATTTGGAGCACAACTTCCCCTATTCACTCCCATGTTAAATGGTGATTCCCAGGTTCGCTCGTCCAAGGGGGTGTAGACATCGCAGTTGTGTTGCCTGCTGATATCTCCGATATCTCCGGGCCGTTGTACACAATATCGAAACGATGTTGGGACGTGTAAAGTGGCCATTAGTGTTTGAAGTACAAATTTCGGTTCTGTTTTTGTATCTTTTTGTGGGGTCTTACCACTCCTGTCCTGACCCTAATCTCTGGTGGGGGAGAGGTGGTGCTAATCAGGGTTACTCAGGAGTCAGGGTACGCTGGCAGTCCAGATCTTGCCACCATAATAATAAATCTTTATTTATATGGCGCCAACATATTGTGCAGCGCTTTACAATGCCATCAGGCATACCTCTGGGATTCGTGACAGCTAGGACCTCCCTAGTCTGAGGGTCTAGGAGACCAAGTTCCCCGTTTAGTTGTTGCTGCGTCCGTGACAATTAGCAGCCAGTAGAGATGTCTGTGAGAAGAAAATGTGTATGCTTTGTTTAGCAGGGGTAGGGAGAACTCTCTGATGTGTATGGCCATCATACCTTTCCATCATTTCTCAGTCAAAGTAGTGATCACACTATGATAGAGAAAACAAGAGAGAATCTGCGGCATTCTTTAGCATGTAATGGGTACAATGCCGGACATGACATATCCGAACAAAAAATACATTTGCATTCTGAATACTAAGCTATGCACTGATGAATCTACAGGAAAATTGTCTAGCATTATAGCTAAGGAAGTGTGGGAGTCTGGGAGTGTGGCGCCCCGCAACGAGTGCGTCACAAGGGAGTATTGCAGCTGCAATATTCTCTGACAAAGCAGTGCAATAGTTAACTCTGAGATCCAACCCAACATACAACACCTAGAATAGGGGACCAATCCTAGGTCCTGGTGGGTGGAGTGTTAGGGTAGTGTAAGAGAACACAGAATAATCTAGACAGTCTGAACACAGTCGGAAGAGAATCTAGAACCTGACAAGAGCAGACTAGAACTTGGAGAGGAGCGGGGGCTCCGCACTCCGTGCGGGCCCCTGGGCCGTCACCGGTCGGGTGTCAGCACCTGAGGCCTTAACCACCGGGATTGGGCTTATCTACACGGGTTCCCAAAAGACTCCCGTGCCCACAACTTACAGCCGGTTCACTGGTACCGAAGCTGGCAGCAGTTCACCTCTGCCATGCGAACCAGCCCCGTGGAGGAGCAGCTTTATAGGAGCACCCCACCACCAGCCAGTCTTCCAGTCGTCTAACCAGCGGTGTACCCACTGAGGGATCCAAGGCTCCCCAAAGCATCCAGAACGTACATCATGGATAGGGCATTGAAGCAGCCTCCCCGTACCCGACCTGGTATTCCTGGGCGACGCTGGCAAAAAGAAGGAACTAAGTAGGTAGAATGGAGGAACACTGCGGATCTCTGAGGAACACTATCACTGCTGAGTCCACCCGGTCTACTACTCAACCACTGTAAGCCATGTACTGCCTGCTGGTTACAGTAAAGACCCGTTGCAGAGACTATCTGTGTCCGTGTCTCCTTATGAACTATCCGTCCGCACACTAAGGTAACCGCAGCTGCCGCACAACATCTTGAGCAGCTCCAGCCCCCGGGGATCACCGCTCAGCCTGTGGGGAGCGTAACATCTTGCTGCTGTCCATCCCCCGGGGGTTCCGCAGCGTCGGTAGCCCTTACCGAATCTACTCATAGGTGGCGTCACGAAGAAAAACAAATTAAAACCCCTTTAATCTGTTCCCACTATGACGTCTTCAATTTTGATCTGCACTACACCGGGCCCCACTACCGGCAGGCGCGGTCCACCCGTGACAAGGAAGGAGAAGAATCGCCTGTATCAACCGGAGTCAGCCGGCCATGGTGAGTCAGAAAATGGCGTCACGAACAGGATACGAGCAGGCCCGTTACCCAACGGGTATAATGTGCTTAAACTGGACTTTATTGTCTACAATTGGACTTTGTTCGTCCCTAAAAGAACTTTCCCGCCTTTACACCATTGGGTCAAGATGGCGCCCAAGATGGCGTTCCCGCCACAAGAAGCCGCCACGTGAAGCCCAGGAGTGAGTCAACCCCCCCCTCATCGTGGGAGGGCTCAAGACAAAAGGCGCCAAACTCTTTGTCCGCCCTGATTGCTCGAATCAACCATGGGGGCGGACCCCAAAGACTTTTCCCACGATTGGACTACAAAAGCCCAGAGGAAATGGGAGTGTCATAGACACACCGACGGAGAGAGGAGACATCTTCACCAGCTCTACCAGAACGTCTTACCGGTTGAACGGGTGTGGTTTCCCTCCAAGAAGAATGGCCAGCATGAGACTCCAAGACCTAATGCAGGAGGTCGAGGCGGAGGCCAGAGCAGCCATCAGCCAACCGGGTCCGGATCCTGCCCTTACCATAGACGGCAGTCCCGACTTCTGGCTAGAGGCTCTACAAGACCTCCGGGTGCGGTTACTAGAGACAGTGGAATGGACGATCCGTAGCTGGAGCGCGACCCTAGGCAGACGACTACACCATGCGATGCAGCAGAGCCGACCGGGTACAGCTTCTCCAAGCCCAGACGACGTCACCAGCTTCTCGACCGCCTCACCCTCGCCTACCACCTGTCCTGCTCCGTCACCAGAGCCAATAGACTGCGTCATTCCGGTGGAGGCCGCAACTCGACCCGTTCCAGCGACCAATATCGCAACCGATCCCGTTCTTGAGCCGGAGCTCATAACACGCTCCATGGAAGAACTCGATCTCTACCAGGTTCCACCTGCGGAACCCGCGACTAGTTTCCACACTACCGAGACTGTCGCTTGTTTCTCCCTTGAACCGGAGGCCTCCTCTGCAACTACAGAGGCCTACCTGGTGACCGGGATTGAAACACCTCTACCTGCGGAAACAGATGAAGAGGCAGGCAGCCTGGAAGCCCTGCAGGACGTCCCTACGGAAGGATCCGCAGCACCACCGCCCCGTTGTACAACAGAACTACCTTCAACGTCTTTCGCCATCGAGCAGCCTGATGTGGTCATCGAGGAAGAGGTCGGAGAGGATGACGACGAGACCCACAGCACCGCTGAGGATTTCGACACCGGGTTCGCTTGGGGAGACAACAAGGAACTTCCTACCGGGCATACAGCTCGGGTACACTGGTCGGGTGCACTGCCGACACCTTCCCCTGTGCCGTTCCACCGGGTTCCGATACAGACAGCCCGCCAAGTTCAAGCTTCCCGCCAAACCACCAGCTCCGTTACTCATCTCTACACCCCGAGCCGTAACGACGGAGATGTACGCCAGAGACGACGAGAGGAGTGGCAAGCCAGAGAACGCGCCAACATGGAGGCCCGTGCCGAGGCTCGCCGCCAGCCGCCGCTGCCTGATGAACTCCGCCGTGAAGGTAGAATTTCCACCTTTAACTTACATACCGGGTGGGGGTTCGCTTGGGAGGTGGGTTTGAATGAGGAGGTGTTTGTGGGGCGCCGGGACGTTGAGTCAAACTTGCCAAGAGGACATCCCGATCGCGACCTATACCGGGGCGACATAATCACCTACGAGCGCTACGCTTGTGCAGATGGGTGGTTCGCTATCCGGGTGCGCCATCACCCTCAGAGCCAGTGACTTTAAAACTTGAACTTCCTCAATGACTCTGTTCCCGTTAATCATTGACTGTGTGATCTTGCGGCTACAGCCTGGACTCTAGTTTAAAGTACAGCCGACCGCACGCCGGGTCCGCACAAAGTGATTACCTTTTTCTTTGCTTATGTCACCAAAGCATACCTTAACCTGTTTTCATTTTAATAAAAGTGTGTCATATATGTATAAAAATGTAAAAACCTCTGTAATGTGAGTAGTTTGACGCTTGGGGACAAGCTGATTTAACCAAGGGGGAGTGTGGCGCCCCGCAACGAGTGCGTCACAAGGGAGTATTGCAGCCGCAATATTCTCTGACAAAGCAGTGCAATAGTTAACTCTGAGATCCAACCCAACATACAACACCTAGAATAGGGGACCAATCCTAGGTCCTGGTGGGTGGAGTGTTAGGGTAGTGTAAGAGAACACAGAATAATCTAGACAGTCTGAACACAGTCGGAAGAGAATCTAGAACCTGACAAGAGCAGACTAGAACTTGGAGAGGAGCGGGGGCTCCGCACTCCGTGCGGGCCCCTGGGCCGTCACCGGTCGGGTGTCAGCACCTGAGGCCTTAACCACCGGGATTGGGCTTATCTACACGGGTTCCCAAAAGACTCCCGTGCCCACAACTTACAGCCGGTTCACTGGTACCGAAGCTGGCAGCAGTTCACCTCTGCCACGCGAACCAGCCCCGTGGAGGAGCAGCTTTATAGGAGCACCCCACCACCAGCCAGTCTTCCAGTCGTCTAACCAGCGGTGTACCCACTGAGGGATCCAAGGCTCCCCAAAGCATCCAGAACGTACATCATGGATAGGGCATTGAAGCAGCCTCCCCGTACCCGACCTGGTATTCCTGGGCGACGCTGGCAAAAAGAAGGAACTAAGTAGGTAGAATGGAGGAACACTGCGGATCTCTGAGGAACACTATCACTGCTGAGTCCACCCGGTCTACTACTCAACCACTGTAAGCCATGTACTGCCTGCTGGTTACAGTAAAGACCCGTTGCAGAGACTATCTGTGTCCGTGTCTCCTTATGAACTATCCGTCCGCACACTAAGGTAACCGCAGCTGCCGCACAACATCTTGAGCAGCTCCAGCCCCCGGGGATCACCGCTCAGCCTGTGGGGAGCGTAACATCTTGCTGCTGTCCATCCCCCGGGGGTTCCGCAGCGTCGGTAGCCCTTACCGAATCTACTCATAGGTGGCGTCACGAAGAAAAACAAATTAAAACCCCTTTAATCTGTTCCCACTATGACGTCTTCAATTTTGATCTGCACTACACCGGGCCCCACTACCGGCAGGCGCGGTCCACCCGTGACAAGGAAGGAGAAGAATCGCCTGTATCAACCGGAGTCAGCCGGCCACGGTGAGTCAGGAACCTATACTCAGTCACTGCCCCTCTCTAGATGTAAAAACCTCCTTTTCAATGGGCAAGTAGTAACCTGCTAACACAAGAACTATTTTTTGTCACACTATGATAGAGGTTATGCAATTTTATCAGTGGTGCAATCTAAAGCTTATTTGCCCAAAAGCAAAATCTTAAACAAGGCCCAAAACTACCATGGATCTTTAATGGTATCGGGACAAAAAGCCTTTCCGGCTCCCTTAACTTCCAGAGCCCTAGTGAAACTGCACCCCCTACATTTATTAGAGCTATGCTGCCGTACTATCACTTCTGTTCTTGAGTTCAACATACGGTAAAGAATGATATACATTAATTAATTTGAGCAAAGGCATCAAAAGTAGCCATCTGCTGTTTCCACTGTGTAGTGTGCAATCTGTCACTCTCTACCCGTCCACCGTGTGTAGTGTGCGGTCTGTCACTCTCTACCCGTCCTCCGTGTGTAGTGTGCGGTCTGTCACTCTCTACCCGTCCTCCGTGTGTAGTGTGCGGTCTGTCATTCTCTACCTGTCCTCCGTGTGTAGTGTGCGGTCTGTCACTCTCTACCTGTCCTCCGTGTGTAGTGTGCGGTGTGTCACTCTCTACCTGTCCTCCATATGTAGTGCAGGGTCTGTCACTCTCTCACTGTCCTCCATTTGTAGTGTGAAGTCTGTCACTCTCTACCTGTCCTCCATGTGTAGTGTGGGGTTTGTCACTCTCTACCTGTCCTCCATATGTAGTGCAGGGTCTGTCACTCTCTACCTGTCCTCGGTGTGTAGTGTGCGGTGTGTCACTCTCTACCTGTCCTCAGTGTGTAGTGTGCGGTGTGTCACTCTCTACCTGTCCTCCGTGTGTAGCGTGCAATCTGTCACTCTCTACCCATCCTCCGTGTGTAGTGTGCGGTCTGTCACTCTCTACCCGACCTCCGTGTGTAGTGTGCGGTCTGTCACTCTCTACCCGTCCTCCGTGTGTAGTGTGCGGTGTGTCACTCTCTACCTGTCCTCCGTGTGTAGTGTGCGGTCTGTCACTCTCTACCTGTCCTCCGTGTGTAGTGTGGAGTCTGTCACTCTCTACCCGTCCTCCGTGTGTAGTGTGCGGTCTGTCATTCTCTACCTGTCCTCCGTGTGTAGTGTGCGGTCTGTCACTCTCTACCTGTCCTCCGTGTGTAGTGTGCGGTGTGTCACTCTCTACCTGTCCTCCATATGTAGTGCAGGGTCTGTCACTCTCTCACTGTCCTCCATTTGTAGTGTGAAGTCTGTCACTCTCTACCTGTCCTCCATGTGTAGTGTGGGGTTTGTCACTCTCTACCTGTCCTCCATTTGTAGTGTGAGGTCTGTCACTCTCTACCTGTCCTCCATGTGTAGTGTTGGGTCTGTCACTCTCTACCTGTCCTCCATGTGTAGTGTGCGGTCTGTCACTCTCTACCTGTCCTCCATGTGTAGTGTGCGGTCTGTCACTCTCTACCTGTCCTCCATGTGTAGTGTGGGGTTTGTCACTCTCTACCTGTCCTCCATGTATACTGTGAGGTCTGTTACTCTCTCCCTATCCTGTATGTGTAGTGTGAGGTCTGTCACTCTCTACCTGTCCTCCATGTGTAGTGTGCGGTCTGTCACTCTCTACCTGTCCTCCGTGTGTAGTGTGCGGTCTGTCACTGTCTCCCTGTCCTCCATGTGTAGTGTGAGGTCTGTTACTCTCTCCCTATCCTCCATGTGTAGTGTGAGGTCTGTCACTCTCTACCTGTCCTTCATGAGTAGTGTGAAGTTTGTTATTCTTTCCCTATCCTTCATGTGTAGTGTGAGGTCTGTTACTCTTTCCCTATCCTCCATGTGTAGTGTGAGGTCTGTCACTCTCTCCCTATCCTTCATGAGTAGTGTGAAGTCTGTTATTCTTTCCCTATCCTTCATGTGTAGTGCACGGTCTTTCCATCTCTATCTTCCTGCAAACTGAAAAAAATGTACTGCAGCTATAAAGGTTCGTCCATGCTCCATTCTCCTATGAGCATCATATAATGACCATTCTTATTCTTAGGTTTTTTTCAATTGTCGGACTCCAAATCAGCTACATCTCATAAGTTAACCAGACAAGAGCCTGAAAATAGAGGGACTTTCTGTAAAACTGCATGAGCCGACATATCTATAACTAAATGACCATGTGCATAATATCTACCTATTATAATAAAACCCCAAGGCTACTTCCGTAAGGATGTAACGGTATGCTACGTCACATCCTGACTGAAGTTGCCTCTACACCCACTCTGGGTGTTCCAATATGGCCGCCCGTTGCCTTCCAAAGCCCCACTCCCACCGTCGGTACAAGCTGCGGCCCCACACACACTCCGACACTATCACACACACACACACACCCCTTCCACTCTTCTTGCGTCCCCCTCCTCGCTCACCACTTCCACACTCATACCCCCACTCATACCTCAATGCACTCTGTCGGCTATACTTACCACCGGCCCTCTTGCCTCCCGCCACCGACCACACTCCTCCGTTCCGGCCCTGCGTCTTCCTCCCCGCCGCTGCCGCCTCCAGACGATCCTCCGTTCCGGTGAGATGTTTATTCCAACATAGCGTCCAGGAACTCTCGCCATCCAAAATCCAAAAAGTCTCGCAAGACTTCCTGGACGCCATCTTGGACAAAGTATGTCGCCGCCCCCGGAGGACTGGATCCAATATGGCGTCCCGGAAGTCTCGCGAGAGTTTTTGGATGGCGAGAGTTCCCAGACGCCATGTTGGAATAAACATGTCGCCGGAACGGAGGAGTGCGGTCGGCGGCAGAGGCACAGTGCTGACCACCGAGCCGCCACACAGTGCTGACCACCGAGCCGCCGCACAGTGCTGACCACCGAGCCGCCGCACAGTGCTGACCACCGAGCCGCCGCACAGTGCTGACCACCGAGCCTCTGTCCTGCGCTGACTACCGAGCCTCTGTCCTGCGCTGACCACCAAGCCTCCGTCCTGCGCTGACCACTCTGTTTCCATCCTGCGCTGACCAATGAGCCAGCACACAGCGCTGACCACTGAGCCACCGCACAGCGCTGACCACTGAGCCACCGCACAGCAATGACCACTGAGCCAGCGCACAGTGCTGACCACTGAGCCATCGCACAGTGCTGACCACCGAGCCAGCACACAGTGCTGACCACCGAGCCACCGCACAGTACTGACCACCGAGCCACCGCACAGTACTGACCACCGAGCCACCGCACAGTACTGACCACCGAGCCACCGCACAGTGCTGACCACCGAGCCACTGTCCTGCGCTGACCACCGATCCTCCGTCCTGCGCTGACCACCGATCCTCTGTCCTGCGCTGACCATCGAGCCTCTGTCCTGCGCTGACCACCGATCCTCCGTCCTGCGCTGACCACCGAGCCTCCGTCTTGCGCTGACCACCGAGCCTCCGTCTTGCGCTGACCACCGAGCCTCCGTCCTGCGCTGACCAACGAGCCTCCGTCCTGCGCTGACCACCAAGCCCCCGTCCTGCGCTGACTACCGAGCCTCTATCCTGCCCCGCCGACTCCATCCTGCCCCCCCCCGGCTCCATGCTGCCCCGCCGGCTCCATCCTGCCCCGCTCGCCACCATCCTGCTCCTCCGGCTCCATCCTGCTCCTCTGCCTACATCCTGCCCCCCGCTGTTCTTGCTCCCCTGCCTCCATCCTGCCCCCCACCCGCCTCCATCCTGCCCTGCCGGCTCCATTCTGCCCCGCCGCTTCCATCCTGCCCCCCCTCTGCTTCCATCCTGCCCCCCCTCCACCTCCATCCTGCCCCCCGCTGCCTCCATTCTGCCCCCCCCCGCCGCCTCCACACTGCCCCGCCCGCCGGCTCGAACCTGCCCTGCCGGCTCTATCCTGCCACCCACTGCCTCCATCCTACCCCCCAGCTCAATCCCGCCCACCTGCCTCCATCCTGCCCCCCCGGCTCCATCTTTTCCCGCTCGCCACCATCCTGTCCCCGCCCCGCCACCATCCTACCATCCTGCTCCTCCGGCTCCATCCTGCCCCCCTAGCTCCATCCTGCCCCGCTCCCACCATCCCACCCTGCTTCCACCATCCTGCCCCGCTCGCTCCATCCTGCCCCCCCGCCGCCACCATCCTGCCCCCCCGCCGCCTCCATCCTGCCCCCGCTGTTCTTGCCCCCCTGCTTCCATCTTGACCCCCCGCCTCCATCCTGCTCCTCCGTTTCCATCCTGCCCCCCTCCGCCTCCATCCTGCCCCCCCTCCGCCTCCATCCTGCCCCCCCTCCCGCCACCATCCTGCTCCTCCGGCTCCATCCTGCTCCTCCGGCTCCATCCTGCCTCTCTGGCTCCATCCTGCCCCTCCGGCTCCATCCTGCCCCTCCGGCTCCATCCTGCCCCTCCGGCTCCATCCTGCCCCGCTCGCTCCATCCTGCCCCGCTCGCTCCATCCTGCCCCGCCCCCACCATCCTTCCCCGCCGACACCATCCTGCCCCGCTCGCTCCATCCTGCTCCGCTCGCTCCATCCTGCCCTGCTCGCTTCATCCTGCCCCGCCAGCTCCATCCTGCCCCATGCCACCATCTTGCCCCCCCGCCACCATCCGCCCCCCCCACGCCACCAGCTCCATCCTGCCCCGCCGCCACCAACCTGCTCCGTTCGCTCCATCCTGCCCCGCTCGCCACCATCCTGCCCCCTCGCCACCATCCTGCCATCTTTCCCCTGCCACTATCCTGCTCCTCCGGCTCCATCCAGCTCCTCTGACTCCATCCTGCTCCTCCGGCTCCATCCTGCCCCGTTCGCTTCATCCTGCCCCGTTCGCTCCATCCTGCCCTGTTCGCTCCATCCTGCCCCGCTCGCCACCATCCTGCCCCCTCGCCACCTTCCTGCCCCCCCCCGCCACCATTCTCTCCCCCGCCACTATCCTGCTCCTCCGGCTCCATCCAGCTCCTCTGACTCCATCCTGCTCCTCCGGCTCCATCCTGCCCCGCTCCCTCCATCCTGCCCCGCTCGCTCCATCCTGCCCCCCGCTGTTCTTGCCCCCCCCCGCCTCCATCCTGCCCCGCCACTTCCACCCTGCCCCCCTCAGCTTCCATCCTGCCCCACCTCTGCCTCCATCCTGCCCCACCTCCGCTTCCATACTGCCCCCCCTCCGCCTCCGTAGTGCCCCCCTTCCGCCTCCATCCTGCCCCACCTGCCGCCTCCATCCTACCCCCCCCGCCTCCATCCTGCCCCCCCACGGCTCCATCCTGCCCACCCATGGCTCCATCCTGCCCCCCCCAGCTCCATCCTGCCCACCTGCCTCAATCCTGCCCCCCCTGGCTCCAACCTGCACTCCTCCAAGCTCCATCCTGCCCCGCTCACTCCATCCTGCCCCTCCCGACACAATCCTGCCCCCAGACACAATCCTGCCCTCCCTTCTTCCACCCCCCCCCCCGTCACTATCTTGCCCCCCGGCAGTTAGCGGTCATGTGACTGATCAGCTGATCGGTTTCCCAGGCTACGACAGGTCCTAAAGGTCTGTAGGACCTAGAAGACGGAGGTGGAGTGAGCCGGCGGAGAGGTGTGTATCCTCAATGAGGATTTTTTGACTTTTTCTGTGGAGGAGCGGGTGGCCGTGGGGAGCGGATTATCGCCATATACCATAGTGCTGCTATACATGTACTGTAATATACCGCCATATACTATAGTGCTGCTATACATGTACTGTAATGTACCGCCATATACTATAGTGTTACTTTACATGTGCTGTAATGTACCACCATATACCATAGCGCTGCTATAAAATATATATATATATCTACTATATAATTGCCGTAGCACGTTTTCTGTCGGACCCCGGCACGTCGTGGCTATGTCACACTGTGACGTCACCACGCCGTGCGAGGCATTGCCCGCGTAGCGGGCATTGCGACCGCCGCTGTCATCCCGCCACTCGGCATGAGGGGCCCATTGCCTCCACCCCCTGGGGGGCCCCGTGCTGACACCAGCCGCCCGCCGTGCGCCCGGAGAGGAGGGAGGACGGAACTTCCTGTCCGGCAGCTCTGCCCGCCCTCCTCTTCCTCCTACAGCACACGCACGCCGGTGGCGGTGAGTCTGCACTCCCCCGGCCCTCACATCTGTATGACAGCACCCCCCCCTCCAGCCTCCGCTCTCCCCTCCAGCCTCCGTTCTCCTCTCCAGCCTCCCTTATGCCCTCCAGCCTCTGCCATCCAGCCTCCGCTCTCCCCTCCAGCCTATCCCCTCCAGCCTCCGCTCTCCCCTCCAGCCTCCGCTCTGCCCTCCAGTCTCCGCTCTCCCCTCCAGCCTCCGCTCTCCCCTCCAGCCTCCGCTCTGCCCTCCAGCCTCCGCTCTGACCTCCAGCCTCCGCTCTAACCTCCAGCCTCCGCTCTCCCCTCCAGCCTCCGCTCTCCCCTCCAGCCTCCGCTCTCCCCTCCAGCCTCCGCTCTCCTCTCCAGCCTCTGCTCTGCCCTCCAGCCTCTGCTCTGCCCTCCAGCCTCTGCTCTGCCCTCCAGCCTCTGCTCTGCCTTCCAGCCTCCGCTCTGCCTTCCAGCCTCCGCTCTCCCCTCCAGCCTCTCCCCTCCAGCCTCCGCTCTCCCCTCCAGCCTCCGCTTTCCCCTCCAGCCTCCGCCTCTCCCCTCCAGCCTCCGCTCTCCTCTCCAGCCTCCGTTCTCCCCTCCAGCCTCTGCCCTAAAGCCTCTGCCCTCCAGCCTCTCCCCTCCAGCCTTTCCCCTCCAGCCTCTCCTTTCCAGCCTCCAGCCAATCCCCTCCAGCCTCCAGCCAATCCCCTCCAGCCTCCGCTCTCCCCTCCAGCCTCCGCTCTCCCCTCCAGCCTCCGCTCTCCCCTCCAGCCTTTGCTCTCCTCTCCAGCCTCCGTTCTCCCCTCCAGCCTCTGCCCTAAAGCCTCTGTCCTCCAGCCTCTCCCCTCCAGCCTTTCCCCTCCAGCCTCTCCTTTCCAGCCTCCAGCCAATCCCCTCCAGCCTCCAGCCAATCCCCTCCAGCCTCCGCTCTCCCTCCAGTCTCTGCTCTCACTTCCAGCCTCCGCTCTGCCCTCCAGCCTCCGCTCTCCCCTCCAGCCTCCGCTCTCCCCTCCAGCCTCCGCTCTCCTCTCCAGCCTCCGTTCTCCCCTCCAGCCTCTGCCCTAAAGCCTCTGTCCTCCAGCCTTTCCCCTCCAGCCTCTCCTTTCCAGCCTCCAGCCAATCCCCTCCAGCCTCCAGCCAATCCCCTCCAGCCTCCGCTCTCCCCTTCTCCCCTCCAGTCTCTGCTCTCACTTCCAGCCTCCGCTCTACCCTCCAGCCTCTGCCCTCTCCTCCAGCCTCCGCACTCCCTTCCAGCCTCCGCTCTGCCCTCCAGCCTCCGCTCTCCCCTCCAGCCTCCGCTCTCCCCTCCAGCCTCCGCTCTCCTCTCCAGCCTCCGTTCTCCCCTCCAGCCTCTACCCTAAAGCCTCTGCCCTCCAGCCTCTCCCCTCCAGCCTTTCCCCTCCAGCCTCTCCTTTCCAGCCTCCAGCCAATCCCCTCCAGCCTCCGCTCTCCCCTCCAGCCTCCGCTCTCCCCTCCAGCCTCTGCTCTCCTCTCCAGCCTCCGTTCTCCCCTCCAGCCTCCGCCCTAAAGCCTCTGCCCTCCAGCCTCTCCCCTCCAGCCTTTCCCCTCCAGCCTCTCCTTTCCAGCCTCCAGCCAATCCCCTCCAGCCTCCGCTCTCCCCTCCAGTCTCTGCTCTCACTTCCAGCCTCCGCTCTACCCTCCAGCCTCTGCCCTCTCCTCCAGCCTCCGCACTCCCTTCCAGCCTCCGCTCTGCCCTCCAGCCTCCGCTCTCCCCTCCAGCCTCCGCTCTCCCCTCCAGCCTCCGCTCTCCCTCCAGCCTCCGCTCTCCCCTCTCCCCTCCAGCCTCTCCCCTCCAGCCTTTCCCCTCCAGCCTCCGCTCTCCCTCCAGCCTTTCCCCTCCAGCCTCCGCTCTCCCCTCCAGCCTCTGCCCTCCAGCCTCTGCCCTCCAGCCTCCGCTCTCCCCTCCAGCCTCTGCCCTCCAGCCTCTGCCCTCCAGCCTCTCCCCTCCAGCCTCTCCCCTCCAGCCTCTCCCCTCCAGCCTCTCCCCTCCAGCCTCCACTCTCCCTTCCAGCCTCCACTCTCCCCTCCAGCCTCCGCTCTGCCCTCCAGCCTCCGCTCTGCCCTCCAGCCTCCGCTTTCCCCTCCAGCCTCCGCTCTGCCCTCCAGCCTCCGCTCTGCCCTCCAGCATCCGCTCTCCCCTCCAGCCTTTCCCCTCCAGCCTCCCCTCTCCCCTCCAGCCTCTGCCCTCCAGCCTCTGCCCTCCAACCTCCGCTCTCCCCTTTAGCCTCTCCCCTCCAGCCTCCGCTCTCCCCTACAGCCTCTGCCCTCCAGCCTCTGCCCTCCAGCCTCTGCCCTCCAGCCTCCGCTCTCCCCTCCAGCCTCTCCCCTCCAGCCTCCGCTCTGCCCTCCAGCCTCCGCTCTGCCCTCCAGCCTCCGCTCTGCCCTCCAGCCTCTGCTCTGCCCTCCAGCCTCCGCTCTGCCCTCCAGCCTCCGCTCTGCCCTCCAGCCTCCGCTCTCCCCTCCAGCCTCCGCTCTGCCCTCCAGCCTCCGCTCTGCCCTCCAGCCTCCGCTCTGCCCTCCAGCCTCTGCTCTGCCCTCCAGCCTCCGCTCTACCCTCCAGCCTCCGCTCTCCTCTCCAGCCTCCGTTCTCCCCTCCAGCCTCTGCCCTAAAGCCTCTGCCCTCCAGCCTCTCCCCTCCAGCCTTTCCCCTCCAGCCTCTCCTTTCCAGCCTCCAGCCAATCCCCTCCAGCCTCCAGCCAATCCCCTCCAGCCTCCGCTCTCCCTTCCAGCCTCTGCTCTCCCTTCCAGCCTCCGCTCTGCCCTCCAGCCTCCGCTCTGCCCTCCAGCATCCGCTCTCCCCTCCAGCCTTTCCCCTCCAGCCTCCCCTCTCCCCTCCAGCCTCTGCCCTCCAGCCTCTGCCCTCCAACCTCCGCTCTCCCCTTTAGCCTCTCCCCTCCTGCCTCCGCTCTCCCCTACAGCCTCTGCCCTCCAGCCTCTGCCCTCCAGCCTCTGCCCTCCAGCCTCCGCTCTCCCCTCCAGCCTCTCCCCTCCAGCCTCCGCTCTGCCCTCCAGCCTCCGCTCTGCCCTCCAGCCTCTGCTCTGCCCTCCAGCCTCCGCTCTGCCCTCCAGCCTCCGCTCTGCCCTCCAGCCTCCGCTCTGCCCTCCAGCCTCCGCTCTGCCCTCCAGCCTCCGCTCTGCCCTCCAGCCTCTGCTCTGCCCTCCAGCCTCCGCTCTACCCTCCAGCCTCCGCTCTCCTCTCCAGCCTCCGTTCTCCCCTCCAGCCTCTGCCCTAAAGCCTCTGCCCTCCAGCCTCTCCCCTCCAGCCTTTCCCCTCCAGCCTCTCCTTTCCAGCCTCCAGCCAATCCCCTCCAGCCTCCAGCCAATCCCCTCCAGCCTCCGCTCTCCCTTCCAGCCTCTGCTCTCCCTTCCAGCCTCCGCTCTCCCCTCCAGCCTCTGCCCTCCTGCCTCTGCTCTGCCCTCTAGCCTCTGCCCTCCCCTCCAGCCTCCGCTCTCCTCTCCAGCCTCCGCTCTCCTCACCCCTCCATATGCAATGTACAGTATCTACTATATAATTGCCGTAGGCACTTTCGTGTGGGTACCCGAAAAGACCGTGGCTATGTCACTCTGTGACGTCAGCACGGCAAAGCATTGGCCGCGTAGTGGCCAATGCGAGTCGCTGGCCTGCGCGAGCAATGGCTGCGAGGCCATTGCTCGCGCAGGCTGAGGACGAGCAATGCGAGTCGCTGGCTTGCGCGAGCAATGGCCGCGAGGCCATTGCTCGCGCAGGCTGAGTACGAGCAATGGCCGCGAAGCGGCCATTGCGAGTCGCTGGCCGAAAATCGAACCAGAGGCTCGGCCTCAAAGTTAACGATTTACCGGTCAGGTACCGCGAGCAATGGCCGCGAGGCCATTGCGAGTCGCTGCCTGAGCCGCGCTTCTAATTGGTCGGCGCCAGCGAGTCGTTACACTTGCGGCGCGCTTGCGGTAATCCTCATACAAAGTATAGTATTCTAGACACCCGATGCATTTGCATCGGGCTCACAGCTAGTATATATATAGTTCCCTTACGTTGACTGAACAAGTTCTGTCAGTCGCATTATGTCAACTACATACACATTCTAGAATACCCGATGCGTTAGAATCGGGCCACCACCTAGTGTTTATATAAATTGTCTTATTTGCTTCCAGTGGATATTGACCTGATTATAGATACTATGTCTACTATGTCACACTGTGAAAAGTCACTGGTTATTGACTAAAAGAATCAGAAAGTAAATGAGAATGGCCCAGCTCACATATGTGTTTTTACCGCTAAAAACTCATCCAAACGCATCCAAAAACGCTCCCATAGGGTTTAATGCAAAACGCATTGCAAACACATGCATTTTTGCAAATGCAGCCCTAGACGCAGCGGCTCACGTTTTTGGCTGCGTTTGCAATGCGTTTTGCATTAAACCCTATGGGACTTTTTGGATGCATTTTTAGCGGTAAAAGCAGATACAAACGCAAATGCAGGCAAACGCAGCCCGGGCTTAGATGTGAAAACTCATAACTTGATAGAATTTTTATTTTCCTAAATAAAATTAGTTTTTACCCTTAGAAATGTAAAACATTAGTAATAATCAGCGCCGGAGCTGCTCCCATCTGTATGCAGAGACGCACACGGAAAAGGTTTATTTTGACAAAACAGAATGATTGAGTTTGTAAAGGAAAGGAAAGGCTGAATGTTTTGTGTACGAGGCTTCATTAGGGATCTCCCGAATGTTATATCCAGGATCTCCAGGCTCCTCCACATGAATATAAACTAAAGTAATGGGACTAAAGGAAACTCCCGCAGGAAGGATAAACTGAACACATAACACATATGGCAAGCATTCTCTATGAATAGATCCACTTCCTTTACCTACATTAAAATATATCAAATCATTCATTTCTTTGCATTCTGTAATAGAATCTAATCAAATACAGCATATGTTTTGGTGATATTTGAAACTGCAATAATCCCTAAATATGAAAGAAAAACATTAGTTATAAGTTATCGGCCACAGTTTGTGAAAAATCACATTTAAAAGGCATTTTTAGCCATCAGATAGTTAGCTGTCATACTAGTCACTACTAATACCTGGGGTATGACACAGTATGTACTTACTGAGTATAAACAGCAGGGAGGTCAGGTAATCCAGGGTCAGGTTCCAGGAGAGCTCGTAATATTCAGGGAGTAGACAAAGTCATATAGTCATGCAATGGACGTAGAATTCTTGGAGCCGGGAGTGAGAGGTTCGGATTAATGCAGAAGTGAGTCTAAAGTCACTTCCAGAGCGAAGAGAATGGGTGGGGTGATAGACAGAGATGAGGGTAAAGAGGTAGGGCGGTGCTCCACTGTAAAGAGAACGGGTGGGATGATAGACAGAGATGAGGGTAGAGAGGTGCTGCACTGGAAAGAGAAACGGTGGGGTGATAGACAGAGATGAGTGCGGAGAGGTAGAGAGGTGCTGCGGTGTGGAGTGCTTTGAATTGGATCTTATAGTGAATAGGGAGCCAGTGCAATGACTGGCATAGACCGGAAGGATCCAAGTAATGGTTAGCTAGATAGGTAATCCTGGCTGCTGCATTAAGGATGGACTGGAGTGGGGAGAGCCTAGTGTGGGGGAGGCCAATTAAAAGAGAATTACAATAGTCAAGGCGGAAGTGAATCAGGGCCACCGTGAGATTTTTTGTGGTTTCCAAGGTGAGACAGGATTGAATTCCAGAGATGTTCTTCAGGTGCAAGTGGCAAGAGTGGGCGAGAGATTGTATATATGGGGTAAAGGGAAGATCAGAGTCAAGCATAACACCCAGACAGTAAGCTTGCTGACTAGGCGTTATCGAGGTGCCGCACACTGAGATGTCAGGTTTAGGGAGGTTAGTGGAGGGCGGAGCAGAAGTTCAGTTTTGGAAAGGTTGAGTTTCAGATAGAAAGCAGACATAATATTGGAGACTGTGGGTAGACAGTCATTGGTATTCTTTATTACAGCGGGAGTAAGGTCAGGGGATGAAGTGTATAGTTGTGTGTCATCAGCATAAAGATGGCACTGAAAGCCAAATCTGCTGATGGTCTGTTCAATCTGGGCTGTGTAGAGAGAGAAGAGAATAGGACCAAGGACTGAACCCAGAGGGAGCCCAATAATGAGAGGAAGAGGGGAGGAAGTGGAGCCAGCAAATGATACACTGAAAGAGCGGTCAGAGATACAGGAAGAGAACCAGGAGAGAGTTGTGTCCTTGATGGCGATGGAGTGCAGCATGGAGAGTAGGAGATGGTGGTCAACAGTGTCAAAGGCTGCAGAGAGATCAAGAAGAGTAGGCAGAGAGTGGTCACCATTACGTTTTGTTGTCAGAAGGTCATTGGTCACTTTGGTGATGGCAGTTTCTGTAGAGTGTAGGGGGCGAAAACCAGACTGGAGCGGATCTAGAAGAGACTGAGTGGAGAGATGACGGGTGAGGCGGGTGTAGACCAGGTGCTCCAGGAGTTTAGTGGTGAAGGGGAGATTGGAGACTGGTCTGTAGTTGTTTGTGTAGGATGGGTTGACGGAAATTTTCTTTAATTGTGGAATAATGATAGAGTGTTTGGAGGAGGGAAAGATGCCAGAAGAGAGGGAGAGATTGAACATTTTGGTTAGGTGAGTGGTGACCACCAGAAAGAGAGACTGGAGTAGGTGTGAGGGGATGGGGTCAGCGCTGCATGTGGTGGGACGAGAGGAAGAGAAGAGCCTGGAGATTTCTTCTTCTGTGACTGGGTCAAGTGTAGAGAGTGAGCCGGAGGAAATGTGGGGAGAGATAGGGGTAACAGCGATTTGAGGTTGGGAGTTGATATCATGATAGACGTTTTCTTATTTCTTAGTGAAGTAATAAGCCAGATCATCAGCACAGAGGTCAGTGATGGGGGGCCTGCACTTTAGGACTGAGGAGAAAGTGAAAGGTGTTAAAGAGTTTCTTTGGGTTGTTGGATAGTGAAGAGATCAGGGTGGTGAAATAGGTCTGTTTGATGAGGTGAAGGGCAGAGTTGTAAGTTCTGAGCATAAATTTATAGTGAATGAAGTCTTCTGGAGTGCGGGTTTTCCTCGATAGGCGTTCAGCACTCCTAGAGCATCGCTGGAGAAATCGAGTTTGTGATGTGAGCCAGGGCTGTTTAACTCTGTGTTTGGATGTTCTGAGGGTGAGGGGCGCTACTTGGTCCAGGGTGCTTCTGAGAGTCATTGTAGTGATTCACATCCAGATCAGGACAGGAGAAGGAGAAGATTGGGGACAGTGATGAGTATAGAGAGTCTGCAACTATATGAGGGTTAATGGCCTGAAGATTTCTGAAGGTGTGAAAGGTAGGCATGTACTGGGATGGGCGAGGATTTGTGAGCATGAAGGAGAGAATGTTGTGATCAGAGAGGGGAAGAGGCGAGTTATCTAAGGAGGAAGTTGAACAGAGCAGGTCAAGGGTGTTACCATCCTTGTGTGTCTCAGAGGTTGAGAGCTGTGAGAGGCCAAGAGACGTGGTTAGAGATAAGAGCTGGGATGCAAATGGGAAGATGATGATGCTGTTTATGGGGATGTTAAAGTCTCCCAGAATAAAGGTTGGTAATTCTGAGGACATGAATCCATGCGGAGAAATGGTCAAGGCACTGGGTGGGTAACCCTGGGGGGCGGTATACCACTGCTACTCTGAAGGGGAGGGGGTGGAAGAGCCTAATGGTGTGGACCTCAAAAGAAGAAAATGAGAGTGATGGGGCTGGGGGGATGATCTGGAAAGTACATTGTGGGGACGGAAGCCAACTCCACCACCATGACTCCTCCCAGGAGAAATGTAAACCGTCGTATGAATCCTGGATCCAGATTTCAGCAAGGGCCAGCAACTTAGTTAGAGTTAATGAGAAAGTAGTTGTGGATATAGAGAAGCTTGTTGCATACAGGACTGTGGATTCCAGAGAGCGCAATTAAAAGAGGGAGATGAAGGTGTACATGTAATGTTGATAAGGTTAGCATGTTTTCTATGTGAGGTGGGGGAGGGGTTGAAGTTGGCGGAGGGTGGATCAGCATTTGAAAAGATATCACCTGACAGAAGCAGCAGTAAAAAGAGAAAAAGCAAATAGTTTTTAGAATTGTGATATTGTTTATGATGCAATACCCTGGAATATGATGGTCTGAGATTATTCAGTACAGTGAAGAGAGTATGCGAGCTCAATATAGTAGAGGGAAGGAGAGAAGGGCTTATGTGGATGAGGGGTGATGGAGGGGGGATGGGGCAGTGAAAGTGAATGGCAAAAGCACATAGGAAGACAGACAATGACATAAAATACGTGGTTTAAAAAGAGTGAAAGAAAGTGAGTTACCTGACTCCTGCCCTGACTAACTGCCATGAAGTAACTGCAAGCCACTTAGCAACGCTGCGACTTTGCAAAATGTGCCACTTGCGTGCACACCCCACACTTGCGTGCACCCCTTAGGACAGAAAATAAATTTATAGGGCACACTAAAGAATCAGGTGAGGGGGATTGTGGGAAGTCACATGGTTTCAGGTAATTAGCAGCTGGACCTCACAGCAGGGAATAATAGATAATATAATGCAGCATCACAGCCCTTCATATAATATAATGCAGCGTCACAGCCCTCCAGAGAATATAATGCAGCATCACAGCCCTCCAGATAATATAATACAGCATCATAGCTCTCCAGATAATATAATGCAGTGTTACAGCCCTCCAGAGAATATAATGCAGCATCACAGCCCTCCAGATCATATAATGCAGCATCATAGCTTTCCAGATAATATAATGCAGTGTTACAGCCCTCCAGAGAATATAATGCAGCGTCAAAGCCCTTCATATCATATAATGCATCATCACAGCCCTTCATATCATATAATGCAGTGTCACAGCCCTTCATATCATATAATGCACTGTCACAGCCCATCATATAGTACAACACAATAATACAGTCTAATAGCTCTCCATATAGCATACATTCTCCCCACACAGACACACTGCCTCCTGTACAACCTGCCCCAGTCACCCAGACACACTGGCCACTGTAAAGCCCCGCACACTTCCAGTCACACTGCCCCCTGTACAGCCCCCACACACAGACATATTGCCCACTATACAGCCCCCCCTACACACACACACTGCCCACTATACAGCCCGCCACACCCAGTCACACTGCCCCTATACAGTCCCCCTCCCCCCACACACACACACTGCACCCGGTACAGCCCCCCACACCCAGTCACACTGCCCCTGTACAGCCCCCATGCACACACACTGCTAACTGTACAGCCCCCCACACCCAGTCATACTGTCCCCTGTACAGCCCACACACACACACAGTCACACAAACACACATAGCCTCACACACAGTCAAACACACACACAGTCACACACACATGGACAAACACAGTCACACGGTCTCACACACACAGACACACACAGTCACACACACAGTCACAGACACACAGTCACACAGACAGTCACACAGACAGTCACACACACAGAAACACCCACACAGTGGCACACACACAGAGTCACACACAGACACACACAGTCACAGCCACACAGTCACACACATACCCAGTCACACACACAGACACAGTCACACACAGTCACAAACACACAGTCACACAGACACACAATAGTCACACACACAGTTACACAGACACACACACCCTCCCCCTCTCCGGAAGCTGTATCTCTTCTGCCTCACCGCTCTTGTCGCCAGCTCAGCTCCGTTCCCGTTCTGTCTGTGATGAGGTCACATGATGAGGCTGATTAGCCTGTGGCTGCTGAGGGGTTATGGAAGCCCAGGTTGCTTTGATAGCAGCGTTCAGCTGATCTGCATTGTTGGGTCTGGTGTCTTTCATCTTCCTCTTGACACAAAGGACTGGTAGGCCATATCCTGGATACGTCTGTGTGTGGCAGCTCTTGAAACACTGACTCCAGAAGCTTCTACTCCTTGTGAAACTCGCCCAAATTTTTTAATGGCCTGTCACAGCCCTTCATATCATATAATGCACTGTCACAGCCCATCATATAGTACAACACAATAATACAGTCTAATAGCTCTCCATATAGCATACATTCTCCCCACACAGACACACTGCCTCCTGTACAACCTGCCCCAGTCACCCAGACACACTGGCCACTGTAAAGCCCCGCACACTTCCAGCCACACTGCCCCCTGTACAGCCCCCACACACAGACATATTGCCCACTATACAGCCCCCCTACACACACACACTGCCCACTATACAGCCCGCCACACCAGTCACACTGCCCCCTATACAGTCCCCCTCCCCCCACACACACACACTGCACCCAGTACAGCCCCCCACACCCAGTCACACTGCCCCCTGTACAGCCCCCATGCACACACACTGCTAACTGTACAGCCCCCCCACACCCAGTCATACTGTCCCCTGTACAGCCCACACACACACACAGTCACACAAACACACATAGCCTCACACACAGTCAAACACACACACAGTCACACACACATGGTCAAACACAGTCACACGGTCTCACACACACAGACACACACAGTCACAGACACACAGTCACACAGACAGTCACACAGACAGTCACACACACAGAAACACCCACACAGTGGCACACACACAGAGTCACACACAGACACACACAGTCACAGCCACACAGTCACACACATACCCAGTCACACACACAGACACAGTCACACACACACAGTCACAAACACACAGTCACACAGACACACAATAGTCACACACACAGTTACACAGACACACACACCCTCCCCTCTCCGGAAGCTGTATCTCTTCTGCCTCACCGCTCTTGTCGCCAGCTCAGCTCCGTTCCCGTTCTGTCTGTGATGAGGTCACATGATGAGGCTGATTAGCCTGTGGCTGCTGAGGGGTTATGGAAGCCCAGGTTGCTTTGATAGCAGCGTTCAGCTGATCTGCATTGTTGGGTCTGGTGTCTTTCATCTTCCTCTTGACACAAAGGACTGGTAGGCCATATCCTGGATACGTCTGTGTGTGGCGGCTCTTGAAACACTGACTCCAGAAGCTTCTACTCCTTGTGAAACTCGCCCAAAATTTTTTAATGGCCTGTCACAGCCCTTCATATCATATAATGCACTGTCACAGCCCATCATATAGTACAACACAATAATACAGTCTAATAGCGCTCCATATAGCATACATTCTCCCCACACAGACACACTGCCTCCTGTACAACCTGCCCCAGTCACCCAGACACACTGGCCACTGTAAAGCCCCGCACACTTCCAGTCACACTGCCCCCTGTACAGCCCCCACACACAGACATATTGCCCACTATACAGCCCCCCCTACACACACACACTGCCCACTATACAGCCCGCCACACCCAGTCACACTGCCCCCTATACAGTCCCCCTCCCCCCACACACACACACTGCACCCAGTACAGCCCCCACACCCAGTCACACTGCCCCTGTACAGCCCCCATGCACACACAGTCACACAAACACACATAGCCTCACACACAGTCAAACACACACACAGTCACCCACACATGGTCAAACACAGTCACACGGCCTCACACACACAGACACACACAGTCACACACACAGTCACAGACACACAGTCACACAGACAGTCACACAGACAGTCACACACACAGAAACACCCACACAGTGGCACACACACAGAGTCACACACAGACACACACAGTCACAGCCACACAGTCACACACATACCCAGTCACACACACAGACACAGTCACACACACACAGTCACAAACACACAGTCACACAGACACACAACAGTCACACACACAGTTACACAGACACACACACCCTCCCCCTCTCCGGAAGCTGTATCTCTTCTGCCTCACCGCTCTTGTCGCCAGCTCAGCTCCGTTCCCGTTCTGTCTGTGATGAGGTCACATGATGAGGCTGATTAGCCTGTGGCTGCTGAGGGGTTATGGAAGCCCAGGTTGCTTTGATAGCAGCGTTCAGCTGATCTGCATTGTTGGGTCTGGTGTCTTTCATCTTCCTCTTGACACAAAGGACTGGTAGGCCATATCCTGGATACGTCTGTGTGTGGCAGCTCTTGAAACACTGACTCCAGAAGCTTCTACTCCTTGTGAAACTCGCCCAAATTTTTTAATGGCCTTTTCTTAACAATCCTAGTTATCCCGGTTGCTTGTGCACCTTTTTCTACCACACTTTTTCCTTTTACTTAACTTCCATTAATATGCTTGAATACAGCCCTCTGAACAGCCAGCTTATTCAGCAGTGATCTTTTGTGGCTTACCCTCCTTGTGGAGTGCTGTCAGTGACTGCCTTCTGAACATCTATCAAGCCAGCAGTCTTCCCCATGATTGTGTAGCTACTGAACCAGACTAAGGGACCATTTTAAACACTTAGTAAGCCTTTGTAGGTGTTTGTGTTAATCATTCTAATTTTCTGACATAATGACCTTTGGGTTTTCATTGACTGTAAGCCATGATCATCAACATTAACAGAAATAAACACATGAAATAGATCCCTCTGCGTGTAATGATTCTATATAATAGATGTGTGTCACTATGTATTGAATTACTGAAATAAAGTCACCTCTTGAAGATATTCTAATTCATTGAGATGCGCCTGTACATACACATTAAGACTTTGTATTTCAGAAGACAATTCGCTCTAGATCTTGTTTCAATAAAGTTGTAATTTGAAGTAGAAAATCTTCATGGCTGGGTGTGTACTTCTAGGTGTTTTCTTAACTTTTCAGATTCTTCTTATTTTGCTGTGTCTTATTGTCCACACATTTTAATACTTTAGGTGGAAATATCAGTAGAGTAACCTCATGGCCTGCCCCAATTCTTCAGCTTTGTCTTCATCAGCTTTCTACCAGTACAGCGTCCATTTTACAACATGTTCATATATCAAACATCAGAAATACTCTTGTCTGATATCTGACTTTGATACCTGATTTTGATATTTGGCCATGTCCTGAAATGGACACTGTATACCAGCACTATAGATGCTGGAACCTCCTTCCCCTCACTTCCCAGCACACATTGCTCCAGTCATTGCCCAATGGTTTGCCTGTTCTTAAGTGACAGTCTACTTCCCTGTTTTGAATGGATGCAGTTTGACAGGTAGGATTTGCATCAGTCTGTCTTTTCTGCTGGAGACAGATTACACTTGACAACAGGCAGTGGACTGTGTGTTATACAGTGGAGAGAGAGTAGCTGACATTTTGAATGGATTTTACATGAGTAAATCAACAGAATGTTTAATGAAAGTGATTTGCAGATTATCTATTTATCACATCAATCAAATGTGATCAAGTTATTTGTAAATAGAGACAATTTAGTCATTTTAGTGTACTGCATTATCCGTAATCCCAAACTAACACAATGGGGGGTTAATTGTAAAGTAACCACAAGAGTCATCCATTCCTGCATGTATTTATGGATATTCCTCAGACACAAAAAACATCCCCAAATTGCCTATAATGGTTACAAATGCCATTGTATTGGTGTCTTGGTCTGTGCACAGTGATTACATCTGGAGGATTAGGAGTAGTGATAGTGCTGCATTTATTATTGGATAATCACTGCTGCAGTGTTTTACCATTTGCATAATCAGCACATTTGGTTTCTTTAGCCCTCACTTGAAATTAATCACACATTGTTGAATTATTGCCATCTGTTACCACCCACAGCTGGAGAAAGTGCCACTCCATTTATCCTTTACATCATTAGGCACAGCAGCCCAGATCATTTAACGCTTTAAAGAAATTTACGCTTTCATGTTTCTGTCAATGAAATCAGAACTGTCAATTAAATGGTATGGAAGTTTGCTTTCTGAAATGAAAACATGAGCATAACGTTATTCGAAGCCATTCATCACTCAATACTCCTAAAAAGCTGTGTAATCAAGACAACCCCTATCCAAATATCCTATTAAGTCACAGTGGGGGTCAATCTGCTCGTGCCGCTGCTTCTATGATCCAGATCTTGCTCTGAATGATGGTATGTCTGCAGGAGAATTATCTGACAGGTGTTGTTTCTGGGGGTAATAATTTAACCACAACACAAGGTACATGTACATGACTACAGTAAAGCCGGCGTCACACAAGTCAATGTTGTCAGCGATCTGATCGCTGGCGACACTGACGGCTGATCGCTGGTGAGCTGTCACACAGGTGGACCAGCGACATTGTGGAAATGATTTAAATATCGTTTCCACGATGTCCTGCTCCCGCTGCCAGGCTGCGGTTAGCGGGAGCAGGCTGGTATCCATGGTAAACTGCGGGTATCTAGGCAGCGCGCGCTGCCTACATACCTGATGTATACCTTGATTCTCTGCCATAATCTAAGTATTTAGCGCAAGAAGCGCTAAATACTGAATCGCAGGTGTGTGGACAATGCCATACAGTGCCTTGTGAAAGTGTCTGAAACACAAGGACGAAGTGTATAGAGATCCGCGCTGCTGGAATGAAAAGACCGGACCACGGGCTGTTGTAACAATGCTCTTGTCCGTGGTCAGGTCTTTTCATTCCAGTAGCGCGGATCTCTATACACTTCGTCCTTGTATTTCAGTTGAATACCTTGAACACATGGAAGTGGGGATCCTGCAGCAGCTTTACACGCGCATACACCAGTTGTGGGCCACACAACCTCATCAGGTGAGCACCTACTATATGGGCAATAGCCCTTTTGTCACTGAGATAAGACCCTATTGCGCTTTGTGTCTCTCACCACATTTAGATTTGTGAAAGTATTTGACCCCCTTGAACTTTTCAACCTTTTGCCACATTTCAGGCTTCAAACATAAAGATATAAATTCTAAATCAGCAACAAGTGGGACACAATCGTGAGGTGGAACCAAATTTATTGGATATTTTAAACTTTAACAAATAAAAAACTGAAAAGTGGGGCGTGCAATATTATTCAGCCCCTAGAAGGTACAGTCACACGCTGCAATCTCACCTGGCGATATGAGGCGATCTAAAGTGCGCGTGCACGTTTTTCATGGTCGCCTCAGATCACCAATGGTGGCATCACACACTGCAATTTCGCCCTGAAGCTAAGGCGATGTGTCGCTCCGTGAATTGCCTCACCTACAATGGAAGCAATCTTACCTCATTCCATCACTGCGTCACACGCTGCAATTGCAAAGGCAATGTGGGCGCACATGTTCAGCGCAGCGAGAACATAGGGGTGCCGCAGTGGTTTACACAGCGCCACATACACACTCATTGCACAACACAACAGCGTTACGATTGGTCGGCCTGCTCTGGAAGGCTGGCTAATACATGACGCCATTGCCATTGTGTGGTGCTGAACGAACAACTCTTCAAATATGGCACGGTGTCAAGTGACAGCCAATGGGAACGCAGTAGCCCACACCAATCATCTCAGACAGGGCGCGGACTACAGCACGCTGAGGCACGCCTACGGGCACGCTATAGACAACGCTCTTTCTATCACTATCGCCCAATCACACGCCACCACACCAAAATATCGCCTTAATGATTGAGGCTGATTTCTGAACACTGTTCAGGCAACAGGCGACAGGCGATTTATCGCTGCAAAATTCCCCAATCACACACCGCAACCATGAGGCAATTTCTCAGGGGCGACATATCGGCTTTATGATCTCCAGTGCGGATCTCTGAATGATCCAATGTTGTCCTAAATGACTGGTAATGATCAATAGAATCCACCTGTGTGTAATCAAATCTCTGTATAAATGCACCTGGTCTGTGATAGTCTCAGGGTTCTGTTTCAAGTTCAGAGAGCATCATGAAGACCAAGGAACACACCAGGCAGGTCCGAGATACTGTGGTGGTGAAGTTTAAAGCCAGAATTGGATACAAAAAGATTTCCTAAGTATTAAAAATCTGAAGGAGCCACTGTGCAAGCGATCATACTGAAATGGAAGGAGTATCAGAACACTGCAAATCTACCAAGACCCGGCCGTCCCTCTAACCTTTCATCTCGAGCAAGAAGAAGACTGATCAGAGATACAGATAAAAGGCCCATGATCACTCTGGATGAACTGCAGAGATCTACAGCTGAGGTGGGAGAGTCTGTCCATATACGCTGCACAAATCTGCCCTTTATGGAAGAGTGGCAAGAAGAAGCCATTTCTCAAAGATATCCATAAAATGTCTTGTTTGAAGTTTGCCACAAGCTGCCTGGGAGACACCAAACATGTGGAATAAGGGGCTCTGTTCAGATGAAACCAAAATCAAGCTTTTTGGCCACAATGCAAAACGATATGTTTGGTGTAAAAGCAACAGCTCATCACCCTAAAAACACCATCCCCACTGTCACACATGGTGGTGGCAGCATCATGGTTTCGGCCTGCTTTTCTTCAGCAGGGACAGGGAAGCTGGTTAAAATTGATGGGAAGATGGACGGAGCCAAATACAGGACCATTTCAGAAGAAATCCTGCTGGAGTCTGCAAAAGATCTGAGACTGGGACGGAGATTTATCTTCCAACAAGACAATGATCCCAAACATAAAGCAAAATCTACAATGGAATGGATCAAAAATAAATGTATCCAGGAGTTAGAATGGACAAGTCACATCCAGACCTGAATCCAATGGAGAATCTGTGGAAAGAGCTGAAAACTGCTGTTCACAAACGCCTCAATCCAACCTCACTGAGCTCCAGCTGTTCTGCAAGGAAGAATGAGACAAACCCCAAGAGACTGCAGCTGTAATCACAGCAAAAGGGGGCGCTACAGAGGATTAACTCAAGGGGTCAAATAATATTGCACGCCACACTTTTCAGTTTTTTATTTGTTAGAAAAGTTTAAAATATGCAATAAATTTGGTTCCACTTCACGATTGTTTCCCACTTGTTGTTGCTTCTTCACAAAAAAATTTGAATTAATATCTTTATGTTTGAAGCCTGAAATGTGTCAAAAGGTTGAAAAGTTCAAGGGGGTCAAATACTTTCACAAGGCACTGTGCTCATAGGCAGAAGTATAATATTAGTGCATGCTGTTACTCTCTCACCATGATGCCTTAGGCTGGCTTCACACGATGGTTTTTGTATGTCAGGGTGGATCCTGTTTTGTGATGTGTAGAAATTGCGGCCATAGGATTCATTTTCTGCCGCTGTCCATGGTGCTGAAGTCTGCCTGTGTCTGCTCTGCCGCTGTCCTTGGTGCTAACTTCACAGCCTGTGCTTGAAATGCTGCTGTATATGGTGCTGAAGTTTGAACGGCAAGATTTCTGAGCATGCTCTGTGCTTAAAATCAGATACAGGAAACCGTCCGATTTTTTACAGAATCCGGCACCATAGACAATCAATATATTGGATCTGGTTCTGTCCGGGTTTATCAGATTTTTGCACCAAAGACAAAAAATGCTTCAGGCTCAGATTTTGGGGACAGTGAAAAACCTGACAAAAACGGATCAACCACAGAATGCACAAAACCAAATATACCAAATATGACCAATCCGGCACCATAGGGATACATGGGAGCCAAAACCAGATCAGGTTCTGTCCGGTTCAAACCGGACAGAACTTGATGCCAAAAACTGTGGTGTGAAGCTAGCCTTAGCCCTGTTTTTTGCAGGACCCATCGGACAGAACCTGAGAGGGCAGGATGCGCAGAAATTGTGGGCAAATATGGCCTCTGGTCCTGTTTTTTGCAGGATTCATTTTCTGCTGCTGTCCATGGTCCTGAAGACTGCATTTGTCTGCTCTGACGCTGTCCAAGGTGCTGAATTCACAGCCTGTGCATGAAATACTGCTGTCCATGGTGCTGAAGTTAGAACTCCAAGATTTCTGAGCATGCTCTGTGCAAAAAAATCGGATCCGGTAAATGATCCAATTTTTTCACGGATCAAGCGCCCATAGACTCCCATGTTATGTGCACCAGATCGCCCCAGATTCGTTTTTGTCCGGTTTTGTACGAGTTTTGCACTGGAGCCCAAGAATGCTGCTGGCTCCAGTTTTGGGCACGATGAAAAACGAATCCGGCACAGAATACACAAAATCAGATGCCTAAATAGGACCAATCTGGCACCATAGGGATACATGAGAGGCAAAACCAGATCAGGTTCTGTCCGGTTCAAACCAGACAGAACTTGATGCACAAAACAATGGTGTGAAGCTAGAAAAAGAAAAAGAACAAAATGTCATTGTCACGCTGCAGACTTGGGAGCATCTGGACACAGTGTGTGACAGTGGCGCACGGACCAACGATGTCCAGTGCACTACCCACAACAACAGACTGGGGAAACTGTGCCCTGATCTCCCTACCATCCCTATACAGGTTCTTTCACCCCGTCGCCAAGCAGGATACCTTGGCCCTCGCTGTCCCTGATGTTAACCCTCAATAGGGAGATGGCCGGCTATAGCACTAGTCCCAACCACTGCAATAAACACGACAAGAGCAGAAGGGGAGATACACAGGGAACCAGAAAGTCAACTTCACACCTGCTGCCACAATCCAAGGAACCAGATGGCTTGTACACTGGATCAGCTCTCCAGTGTACTATGTACACCTCAGGTAGCCAGGCCAGGAATGAGTTCAATTACTGGCAAGGAATGCTGTATCATGTGACCATATAAAGAATATGGGAGTGATCACAAAGATCGTTAGGGGCTGCGTCCCCGCATGATGTTTTATTCTTGACATGGAAATAAAACATAGAACACTTTAATGTAGAGACTCCTGGTGCTGGAACTCTTCCTTTGCTATTGCTAATGAGTGATATTCAGCCACTTGTATGCGGCACCTGTGTTCACCCAGATTCCAGTGAGGCACCACTAATCCACATCCCCGCTCCCAGTATGAGGTTTGATATCTCTTAGTTGCCTACCCTATTACTTGCAAGCTTAGAGAAACATTCGGTGGCTCCTGCTCCCTGCCCTTTTATAGTGACCTCTGCACATGATTATTGGACACTTTAATGGAAAAGATAGAGTAATGATAGTTTTCCTCTAAAGTGTTCATCCACTTTCAACATTTTACCATAATAAAATCATCTGTTTTTTACCCTCTAGGGGTTCAGGCCTGTGTCTTCACTGCGGCTCCAATGATTGACACAGCACAAGCTGCTGAGAACAGTGATTGGCTGCAGTGCTCAGATGTAACGTCACCACGGCACAGTCACCGGAGCAGCTGCGGATGCAGTGTTGGGTCTGAGGAAGGTACCGTATATACTCGTGTATAAGCCGACCCGTGTATAAGCCGACCCCCCTACTTTTGCCCCCAAAACCTGGGAAAACCTATTGACTCGTGTATAAGCCGAGGGTGGACCCCAGCACAGGTATACAGCCCCCAGCAGTGTGGTATACAGCAGCCCCAGAGGTATATACAGCAGCCCTAGTGGTAGTATACAGCAGCAGCCCCAGTGGTATATACAGCAGCAGCCCCAGTGGTATATACAGCAGCAGCCCCAGTAGTTAGTATACAGCAGCCCCAGTGGTAGTATACAGCAGCAGCCCCAGTGGTATATACAGCAGCAGCCCCAGTGGTATATACAGCAGCAGCCCCAGTAGTTAGTATACAGCAGTCCCAGAGGTATATACAGCAGCCCCAGTGGTAGTATACAGCAGCAGCCCCAGTGGTATATACAGCAGCAGCCCCAGTAGTATATACAGCAGCAGCCCCAGTAGTTAGTATACAGCAGCCCCAGAGGTATATACAGCAGACCCAGTGGTAGTATACAGCAGCCCCAGTGGTATATACAGCCCCAGTGGTAGTATACAGCAGCCCCAGTGGTAGTATACAGCCCCCCCATCAGTATACAGCAGCCCCAGAGGTATATACAGCCCCAGTGGTAGTATACATGCAGCCCCAGTGGTATATACAGCCCCAGTGGTAGTATACAGCCCCCCATCAGTATACAGCAGCCCCAGAGGTATATACAGCCCCAGTGGTAGTATACACGCAGCCCCAGTGGTATATACAGCCCCAGTGGTAGTATACAGCCCCCCCCATCAGTATACAGCAGCCCCAGAGGTATATACAGCCCCAGTGGTAGTATACAGCCCCCCATCAGTATACAGCAGCCCCAGAGGTATATACAGCCCCAGTGGTAGTATACACGCAGCCCCAGTGGTATATACAGCCCCAGTGGTAGTATACAGGCCCCCCCGCCTTGTGCACAAACCTGTAAAGGAAGAGATTAGTATACTTATCACTGTCCCGCTGCCGCTGTCCCGCCACCGCCATCGCGCTCCTCCATCTTCTTCCGGTTTCCTCCTCGGTCTCGCAGACAATGACGTCATTGCCTGCACTGACCGGAGGAAGCCGGAAGCAAACGGAAGAAGACGGAGGACCGCGATGACGGCGGCGGGACAGCGGCAACGGGACAGTGATAAGTATACTAATCTCTTCCTTTACAGATTTGTGCACAAGGCAGGGGGGGCCTGTATACTGTATACACTGTATACAGTGTATACAGTATTAAGTGACACGCGTATAAGCCGAGGGGGGGACTTTTCAGCCCAATTTTTGGGCTGAAAAACTCGGCTTATACGCGAGTATATACGGTAAGTGGATTTTAGGAATTCCAACATTCCATTACGAATTAGTTAAAGTAAAAGTGGAAAATCCTTTAATCTTTCAGCTATGAAATTGTAACTAGTCTAATGGGCACACCGTGGGTTAGGTGAGTTTAAATCTAACCCTACTTGTTGGGGTCTGTGATAAGGAATGATGATCCATGAGACTCAACCCGTGCCAGACCGGTACTGCACTTCAGGAGTGTGTTCCTGTGTATGCCATCCCATCATTCTTTGTAGAAATTGGAAGACTGTGTGACATCGTTGAGGACATGCTCAGATTGAAGTCTAAAAAATTTCATTAGACTGATAAAAATGTGTCCCAAAATCGCAAGTTAATTCCTATTTATAAGATAGTGAATCACTTATTGACTGCTGTGTGTCTAATTGGCGGGACCCTTAATCATCCCAAGATCGGGGCTCTTTAACCTTGAGAACGGGGCTCCAAAGTACCGTGTTGAATAGAATGGAGGTGTGTATGCTTGACCTCTACGCCATTTCTCGTCAACACAGACAATGGATGGAGTGGAGTTAGAGCATGTGCACCTCTGATCCATTGACAAAAGGGTTGCTAAGGCCTGCTCTATGGGTTCCAGAGCACTGAGGTCAGCAGTAAACCCTTGCATTGAGCAAGTTTTCCCTTAAAAAGGAGGGATATCTTGTGATTTTCTGAATCACCCTTTAAAGGGAACTTGTCCCCTCGATCTACCCCCTAACCAATCACCACCTGTTTCTGCACCCTCCTAGCTGATGCCTTACCATCCCTGTCTCACCTAAAAGGGCCCTATAAAAACGGAGAAAAATAATTACATACATACATGTAGTCTGGATCCATAGTCTGTGGTGGGCGGGCTCCGGGGCTCCATTCCTCCTCCTCGCTTGCTTGCAGCACACCCCGTTGGGTGTCATTGATCCATCACTTGATCTCCTCCTCATTTGAAAATTCCCGCCTCTTCTGATGTATTTGCACCGGCCGAAACGTCACATCTGGTCCCGGTGCATTGTGGGGGCTGATCATGTGGTACGGCCCGGCTCCAGTGAATGCGCATTACGCATATTGAAGTCCCGGAGGCCGCCCACCGCTGACTATGAATCCAGACTACATGTAAGTATATAACTTTTTTCTCCCTCTTTATAGGGCCCTTGTAGGCGAGACAGGGATGGTTAGGGATCAGCTAGGAAGGTGCAGGGACAGCTAGTGATAGGTTAGAGGGAGTAGATCGAAGTGACAGGTTCCCTTTAATGCTAAGTGTATACAACATTTTAAGTGTTTTTTGGCTTCTTGATCAGGGTTTCAATATAGTGAGTTATAGTAAGAGCATATTTCAATAAAAAGCTATATTATTCCAACAGAGTTCAAGTAGTTCCATTCTACACAAAAACAGAACGGCCACAAAAATGAATGCCAGTTTCCAGACATTGCTCAGTAAAAATAATTGGCAAGCATTGATGTATCGATCATCTGACAAATTGAACTTGGACATCATTTTTTACAACCTATATAACCCTACAATACAGCTAGACATCATGGATCAGCCTGTAGTTATCTTTCAACACTTCAAATCCTCTGCCCTCATCCAGTACAATGGAAGAAAATTGGGCACAAGCGAAAAACAGGTGAAATGTGGACCATGGAGCAGCAGACTCTTACAGAAACATTTTAAAGAGTTCATATGATCATCTACAGTTGTGGCCAAAAGTATTGACACCTCTGCAATTCTGTCAGATAATACTCAGTTTCTTCCTGAAAATGATTGCAATCACAAAGTCTTTGGTATTATTATCTTCATTTAATTTGTCTTCAATGAAAAAAACACAAAAAGAATTGCCCTATAGCCAAATTGGATATAATTCCAGCAAACATAAAAAAGGGGGTGGACAAAAGCATTGGCACCCTTAGAAAAATCATGTGATGCTTCTCTAATTTGTCTAATTAACAGCACCTGTAACTTACCTGTGGCACCTAACAGGTGTTGGCAATAACTAAATCACACTTGCAGCCAGTTGACATGGATTAAAGTTGACTTAACCTCTGTCCTGTGTCCTTGTGTGTACCACATTGAGCATGGAGAAAAGAAAGAAGACCAAAGAACTGTCTGAGGACTTGAGAAACCAAATTGTGAGGAAGCATGAGCAATCTCAAGGCTACAAGTCCATCTCCAAAGACCTGAATGTTCCTGTGTCTACCGTGCGCAGTGTCATCAAGAAGTGTAAAGCCCATGGCACTGTGGCTAACCTCCCTAGATGTGGACAGAAAAGAAAAATTGACGAGAGATTTCAACACAAGATTGTGCGGATGGTGGATAAAGAACCTCGACTAACATCCAAACAAGTTCAAGCTGCCCTGCAGTCAGAGGATACAACAGTATTAACCCGTACTATCCGTCGGCATCTGAATGAAAAGGGACTGTATGGTAGGATACCCAGGAAGACCCCACTTCTTACCCCGAGACATAAAAAAGCCAGGCTGGAGTTTGCCAAAACTTACCTGAGAAAGCCTAAAACATTTTGGAAGAATGTTCTCTGGTCAGATGAGACAGAAGTAGAGTTTTATGGGCAAAGGCATCAACATAGAGTTTACAGGAGAAAAAAAAAGAGGCATTCAAAAAAAAGAACACTGTCCCTACAGTCAAACATGGCGGAGGTTCCCTGATGTTTTGGGGTTGCTTTGCTGCCTCTGGCACTGGACTGCTTGACTGTGTACATGGCATTATGAAGTCTGAAGACTACCAACAAATTTTGCAGCATAATGTAGGGCCCAGTGTGAGAAAGCTGGGTCTCCCTCAGAGGTCATGGGTCTTCCAGCAGGACAATGACCCAAAACACACTTCAAAAAGCACTAGAAAATGGTTTGAGAGAAAGCACTGGAGACTTCTAAGGTGGCCCGCAATGATTCCAGACCTGAATCCCATAGAACACCTGTGGAGAGATCTAACAATGGCAGTTTGGAGAAGGCACCCTTCAAATATCAGGGACCTGGAGCAGTTTGCCAAAGAAGAATGGTCTAAAATTCCAGCAGAGCATCGTAAGAAACTCATTGATTGTTACCAGAAGCGGTTGATCGCAGGTATTTTGGCTAAAGGTTGTGCAACCAAGTATTAGGCTGAGGGTGCCAATACTTTTGTCTGGCCCATTTTTGGATTTCTGTGTGAAATGATCAATGTTTTGATTTTTGCTTCATTCTCTTTTGTGTTTTTTCACTGAAGACAAATTAAATGAAGATAATAATACCAAAGAATTTGTGATTGCAATCATTTTCAGGAAGAAACTGAGTATTATCTGACAGAATTGCAGGGGTGTCAATACTTTTGGCCACAACTAAGTCATGGGTCTCCAACCTGTGGCTCAGGAGGCACATGGGACTCGTGTGCCTGTGATGTTGTGGCTGTCTGCCAGCTTCAAGCAAAAGCACCAGGTCTAGCAAACAGCTATGAAGAGCAGGTGTCCAGACTTTTGTGAGTAGCCAAACACAGAAGAGCAGATCTGGATGGGGTAAGGTAGGAATCCCTGGATCTTGGTATACTGCCTCAGTGTGTATACTGTGGAAAAGCATTTGCTGTCATTATACCGGTATTGGAGGCTCTATTGACTTTCTTTAAGTCTAGGAACCTAAAAGTCCTTTTGACCTATATGAACAGACCAATGCTATTGGGGTTGCATATGTTAGAACCTTTATCCAATGCAAAGAAACCGAAGTACGATGTGCCTAAGCAACAGGGAGGCAGTCAGCTGGCAGATTAAAGATTCCTGATGATGAAGTAAGCCCAATTGCAATGATTAAGAAATGTACCCACAGCAGTTATGTACCAAAGACTATGTGTGAATTGCAGTAAAGAATAATTTATTATGAAACAAGCCCCTGTGTGTGTGTTCTCTCTCGGGAAGCTCTGTGTCCTAAATGATAGTCATTCCCTTTGCACTGAGGAGGGTACTAACTAGAGATGAGCGATGTTCGATTCGAAATGTTCGCCAATCTCAGATTCAACCTGTTTTGGGCGGTGTTCGAGTCATTCGTCGAACTCGAACAATTTGCATCAAATTCGGAAGTTCTAGGTTATGTTCGATAACGATTCGACTCCCCCAGCATATAGACAGGCTTCCCCCGTAGGTATACAGGCAGAGTGGGAGGTCACGTGGTGTCGCTCATTTGCTATTCATGATATGCACTGCATCCTCCCGTCCATCAGCGGGGGTGATTCAGTGCATATCCCGTAATACAGGCTTCCCCAGAATATATACAGGCTCCATCGTAGGTATACAGGCCCCCCTCACAGTTTTGCGGGCCCCCCCTCACAGTATGCCCCTCGCAGTGTTCCCCTCTGCTCCCCCGTCCTCCTATGTGCTCCCCTGTGTCTCTCCTCTGCTCCCCCTCTCCTCCTCCTCCATTCTTCTCACCTGTCCTCGCTCCTGCACGTCCCATATGCTCCTGGTGGGTGTCCGGTCTCTCCAAGCATCTCCTGCGATGTGCTGCTAGGACCTGGCGTGATGTCATATTCACATCACAGCCGGTTGGTCCCAGTGTCCTCCCGGCGTCGCAGCTATCTGCTGACAGGACGTCACATGACCGCCGATCATGTGACTGTGACGTCACAGCAGGCCCTGTCAGCAGATAGCTGCGACATCGGGAGTCCCGGTGTCACACATCCACGCACACATCCACACATGCTCACATTCACGCACGCTCACATACACGCATGCTCACATCCACACTCACATCCACGCAGGCACACATCCACGCACACTCACACCCATCCATCCATGAATCCATCCACGCACACTCACACCCATCCATCCATGAATCCATCCACGCACACTCACACCCATCCATCCATGAATCCATCCACGCACACTCACACCCATCCATCCATGAATCCATCCCACACACTCACACCCATCCACATACACACATACACACATACACATACATACACACATACACACATACACATACATACACACATACACACATACATACACACATACACACACATACACACATAAATACATACACACACATACATACATACCCATCCATTCATGCACTCCTCCGGAGTGCAGGGGTTAAAAATAACAAAGCAGGTCATCCTCACCTATCCTGTGTTCTACAGGACCTGGCATGATGTCATAATCACATGACAGCCATTAACCAGTAACCAGCAGTGTAATTACTGCCGGTTACTAGGTAACCGGCTGTGATGTGAATATGACATCACGCCAGGTCCTAGCAGCACATCGCAGGAGATGCTTGGAGAGACCGGACACCCACCAGGAGCATACGGGACGTGCAGAAGCGAGGACAGGTGAGAAGAATGGAGGAGGAGGAGGAGGAGAGGGGGAGCAGAGGAGAGACACAGGGGAGCACATAGGAGGATGGGGGAGCAGAGGGGAACACTGCGAGGGGCATACTGTGAGGGGGGGGGCCGCAAAACTGTGAGGGGGGCCTGTATACCTACAATGGAGCCTTTATATATGCTGGGGGAGCCTGTATTACGGGATATGCACTGCATCACCCCCGCTGATGGACGGGAGGATGCAGTGCATATCATGAATAGCAAATGAGCGGCACCACGTGACCGGCCGCTCTGATTTCTGCCTCCCCAGGCACCTCCAGCCCTCGATATCGGCCCCCACCTGCCAGCTGCCAGTAGTTTGGCAGCTTTTGGAGCCCTTTGAGGGTATTTTCTATGTGTTTTTTGTAGCCTGCCATTGATTTCAATGTGGTTCGAGTTGTTCGTCGAACATTCGACGAACAAATCACTAATTCGACGAATCGAATCGAATTAGAACACTAGGGGGGTGGCTCATCTCTAGTACTAACACCTGAGGCCTGAATGGCGCCTCTCCCTTGACAACTATTGCCCACGCCGCCCCCCAACATATGTATCCATCATACTCTATTGAACATATGCAATGTAGTCTTAAAGGGGACCTGTCACCCGATGAGAAGTGTCCAGTCTTTACTCTTGTTTTATTCCTGCTGCCCCCTGAGTATTCTATTATTTTTCAGTTTCTGAAATTCACCATATGTGTAAGTGATATGGGCCCTCATATTCTGTAATAAGGGGCGTGGCTCAGAGGGTTCTCTGGGGGCGTGTCTTTAGGCTGCTGTGAGCCACACCCACTGATAAAGATCATTGGCCTAAAACTCTGGAACTACATGACGATCTTCAAGAAAAAGAACAACAGAATCCTAAGTGAATAAAAGATGAGAAAACACTTGGCGCCTTTGACATGGTGTCAGGTCCCCTTTAACCTCATCATAAATGTGTGTCCCTGACTGTTACGACATTTATTTGCGCTGCTGCTTGTATCCTCATGTTACAGATCTACATTTGTGTCGTGAGTCATTAAACTGCAGTTTTCAGAGTCTGGAACTTAATAGCGGCACAGAACCTCGGACCGGTAATTTCTTAGTATATAAAGTCAGCGAGTAAATAACGTCTCATCTTTTAATTAACTATAGATTAAACACTGGAGAAATGAAGGCTCTTTATTGATGAGAGCGCTGCCTGGTGAATTAGCCGCTGTTAATATTGGGCTTTTTTTTATCTTCATGTGGTTATGAAATATTAAAGTCGCAGTTCATGCAGCAACTGGCAGTGATATGAAAAATGGGACTGCAGCGGTGGTGTAAATGAAAAGGTCAGGAATGACATTCATCTATTCCACCTGTCAAATCAGAAAAATGTTAACAAAACTATTTTCTGCTCAAAAAGCAAAGTGTCTGTTTGTGGATTTGGAAAGTCAAAGCCGGATTGTGCAAGAAAACAGCAAGAATCACGAGAAATACTCTGATAATATTGGGTTATAATAAAGTATCCGAGAGCATATAGATAATCAGTGGTGCACAGGACTACGTTATACAGAACTGGTCTACAACAAAAACAAACACATTTTTTCTGGCATGGACTTTAACAGTTTTAGGCTAATTTGAGGGCGCTGAATCCAAATCTGACCTTAGAAGTTCTCTATCACATCACGTTTTTGCACTCTAGGTATATAGCCCATGTTCATGAATTCCATGTAAAATATAAGTAGTGTATGAAAAGTGTCGGTCTGTTTTTTGTTTGTGCATCAATACCTAAGGTGAGTGTGTGGGGGGGGGGTACAGAAATTCAATGAACACCTCAGGTTGCTAACCCAAAGAGTCTGCTGATATTGGCTTCAAGACTACAAGAGAATCCAATGTTGAAACCTGGTACAAGTGTCTCACTTTATGGTAACAGGGAAGCAGAACTGCGTAAGTCCTTCCATTCAGATGGCCAGCTCATCTATTGTACTGGTGTTGAAGGGCTACTTCTCTTTATGGGACTTCCAGCACATGATTCAAGGGATTGGAGGCTTTTTATTGATAGTTCCAAAAGAAGTTTAAAATGTGTTCTGCTACACAATGGAGATAAGTATGGCTCTGTACCAATAGGTCATTCTGTGAAACTTATAGAAGAATATAAAAACATCAAGATTGTTCTAGAGAGGTTACAATATAATGCTCATGGGTGGTTAATTTGTGTTGATTTGAAAATGGTTACCTTTCTTTTGGGTCTGCACGGAGGGTACACAAAACACCCTTGTTTTGTGTGCTACTGGGGCAGTAGAGCTACAGCAGAGCATTGGGTGAAAACTGAATGGCCTCAGCCACAGAGTTTGCCATCTGGCGATAAGCATGTCATCCATGATCCTCTAGTGCAGAGGTCCCCAAATCCAGGCCTCAAGGGCCGCCAACAGTGGATGTTTTCAGGATTTCCTTAGTGTTGCACAGGGCTTGGAATCATTACCTGTGCAGATGATCACATTAGCACCTGTGCAATACTAAGAAAATCCTGAAAACCTGCACTGTTGGCGGCCCTCGAGGCCTGGAGTTGGGGACCTCTGCTCTAGTGGATAGGAAGAATGTGGCGCCCCTGCGGGTATGTGCCACAGAGTGGTATTGCATTTAATATCTATATGTAATATACTTGTAAGTTGCTAGGTTAGGATTTAAATCTTATGGAGTCTATTTTTAGCACTCACTAGGACCGCACCACTTAGTGTAGGGGGAACTGGTAATATGGTAGGTTCCACAGGTGGGGGCAGAGCTTAGGACTGAGTAGAGTGACAGTTGACAGTTTTACCTCAGTCGGTGCCAGGAAGGCAGACAGAGTGGTCAGGCCTGGCAGCCCAGCTGAGTGGAGGGTACCCCATCTTTATGTGGGGGCCCAGGACAGATGGCAACGGACCAGGACTGGTAGGAGCCAGCTGGTCATGTTGAGGGGACACCGGTGACATGGACAACCGAGGCAGCCAGGAGTTCATCCCTGACTGCAAAGTCGATTAGCTGCAGGCCCAACAGAACCGGGTTGCTGACAGCCCCACAAAGGTACCTCACCCCTCAAGCCCAAAAGACGGTCCTACACTAGTGAGGGAAGACGGAAACCCGGTGTCAGGTGGGAAACTTGTGCGTTCCTGTTGTTCCCATTTGGACCGGTATAAGTCTAGCTAAGCCTACTAGATACAGACTGCAGGACTGGCGGGTGAGCTCTTCAAAGGTGGGAAAGACTGAAAGATCTAGAGAAAGTAGAAACCCTGAAAGACAGAGAGAGAACATCTAAAGACTCCTTAAGAGAAATCCTGAGTTGCTAACAACACCCTAAACCAAACTGTACCGTGTCTTGTTATGCTATCAGCCGGTACCGAGTAAAGCAAAGTTAAACTGGAAATGGTTTCTGTTATTCTTCCTGCCGCAGCTCAAAGGACTTTACGTCATCAACATCAACAGCAGAGGGGTAAGAACTGCACCACATTTCCATCACTGTCCTCCCTCATCGTTTCACCACCATAGCTGCCCTGAGGTAAAGCTCCACCTGTGGGGAGCTGTACCACACACTGCTGCCCCCCCTCCATCACCTCAGTGGCCGGCTGGCAGCGCCGGTACCATCTTACCGGACTCTACAGGTGGCGTCACGTTCCCCTGCAAATAACCCCTTTAACCCCCACCGTTTACCATCAACATCTGGTATAATTGATCGCCAGGGCACGGCACCGGGGCCCCAACCATCCGTGACTCCCCACACAGTAGCCCCGGTGTCCGAGTCCCTTATCCACCCTAGCTCTGGTTGAATCAAGAACATTGTCTTTCCTCCCTTGCACATAAAACTTGGACTGATGAAGCAGTTCGTCAAAGCTCTCAATCACAGTGGAGAATGCTGTAACTCTATATGGTCAACTTTTCCTGATCTTATTGAAGAGAAGAAAAAGGCTGGAATATTTGATGGACCTCAAATAAGAAGACTTATGAGAGACCCAAATTGTATCACATCAATGAATGAGACAGAAGAAAGAGCTTGGAGCATTGTGTAATGTGGTGCAGAATTTTCTAGGGAATAAAAAAAGCAGACAACTATGAAGAGATTGTGGAAGAGTTACTAATGAGTCTGCCAAGTCTTGGATGTAGAATGAGTATTAAGATTCACTATTTACACAGCCATTTGGACTTTTTTCTATAGAACCTTGGGGATGTGAGCGAGGAACAAGGGGAGCGTTTACATCAGGACATTAAAACAATGGAAGAACTGCATCAAGGCCGGTGGGACTCGCATATGATGGCTGACTATTGCTGGAGCTTGATGAGAGACAACCCAGAAGCTGTACATCACAGATCAGCCAAGAAAAGAAAGTTCAAATAACTGCCATTTGCCATTCATCTGTGTGCCATATATGTGTTTTTATATTTTGTAGTTTAATTCTGTAAATATATTTGATTTGCTGTACATAAACTTTGTAATCTTTGTTATTCCTTGATTGAAAATATACAAAATGTAGTCCTGAAAATCATGTGTTTTTATCAAAAAACATTCGATAGGAGTCATTTTCATCAAATATTGAAAATATCTCGAAATGCTGTTGTGATAGCCAAAAACGGAGTTCATATTCATAATCAGCAGCCAAAATTGACTTAAAGTATGTTTTAAAACCTTTTGCCAGAAAAATTGTGTTGACCATAATAGCAGATTCACCATTAACCTGCATGTGCCGCTCCTGAATTGTCAGTTACATCTACTTGAGAAAAGATATTAAAGCAGCAGTCCACCCAAGGAGTCCACATTTCACCGGGGATTAGGGTATAAATAAACAATATATAATATACCCACTCACTGTCTCAGTCACAGAGGGTTTTGGGACAATCCGGTGCAATAGTCTATAGATCACGGTGGCGTCCCCAGAAGATGTGGATCTAATAGGGATGAGCGAGTATACTCGTTACTATTCAGTACTCGCCGAATAGTACGGTACTCAGTCTACTCGTTACTCCGCGAATTTCCTTGTGAATGTTCGCTAGGAGTAACAAGCACAATGTAAGTTAATGGGAAATGCGAGTAATTCCTCAGCTGGACCCTATACAGCAGTCTGGAGGCTGAGGAGAAGGGTGAATGGGTGCATGATTGTTTAAAAGCTGGCGGTAAAAAGCCACCAGCTTTTAAACAATCATTCAGCCCGATCTTCTGCCTCCTATCCCGATCCTCCGCTCCCCCCGCCGAGTCCCACCCCGATCCTGCGTTACAACCGGGTGGGGAGCGCAGCACAAGGGAGCAGGGAGCGAAGGATCTGGGCAGGGAAGCCGGCGGTGAGAAGACTTCACCGCCAGCTTTCCTATTCTGTGCTGCGCTCCCCACTCCCTGATGCCCCCTCCCGGCTCCCTGGTTCTGCACTTCCCGCGAGGTCCTAACTTAAGATTGGGAGGAGATGCAGCGGGGGAGTGGGGAAGGGGCATCATTGAGCGGGGAGCGCAGCAGAGAGCAGAAAAGCCGGTGGTGAAGTCTTCTCACTGCGGCTTTCCCGCCGGTTATTTCAAATGAACACCTGATGTATCAGCTGATGCAGATCAGCTGTTCAGTTTAAATAGCCGCAGTGCTGTCAGGGTTCATGTGAGTTCATGCTTGACAGCATGAACTCACATGAACCTTCCCACGGCCACCCAGCGCACAGCTCAGCTACATATCTGGTAGAGGTTTTCTACCAGAGACATAGCCGAGCTAAAGAACAAAACTGGATTGGACTGGAGTGGAGCCCACTGGGACGGGGTACTCGGTACTGGACCAGGGTACTGCTGAGGATGTCACGGCGGTCCTGGTCCGGACCGTGTCCCGGGTTCGCACAATAAAATGGGGTATACTTACAGGGGATTTGGTTTGTCGTGACGCCAACCATGGGTTGTGGTCAGTAATGGGACCACCGCTGCAGTGTACTTCTGTCAGGAGGATGGATGGATGCTGCAGCAAGGTGGTTAAGCCCGCCGGGGGTCGGGACAACTCCTGACAGGGTAAAATGAAGGATTGACAGTTCTTCATACCTGGAATCAGACACAGACACTGAAGCAGGGTTCACCAGGTTTACTTTCCAAATTTTCCAAGTCACACAGTGCACGGTACAACACAGTTCTTTACAGCTTTACTCAGTTTACTCCGGTACCACTTGAACCCTCTGCATCCAGGTTGTAACTCTTAGACCCCTCACTCCTTCTATGTGTCCTTTCAGGCTGATTCTCTGTCTTTTCCTTCAGGTGGATTGCGGAGCGGCAGCTCAGTCCCCAATAGCAGCTTCCCCCTAAGTCTATGGGCGGTAAGCCGGGTCCCCTTGGTTGCTGCTGTGCCCCCAACCCTGTAGTGGGAACACAGACCTGGAATCTGTGTCCCCCATCAGTTTGTCTGGGGAGCTGGTCTGAATCTTCAGTCCCCCTCAGAGCTAACACTCTGGTTTTAGCCTAACCTTAGGTGTCCCTGTCTTTCAAGGGATCACCGGGTTCTTCTCTACCCGTGTAACTTCCCAGATATCTCAGGAGAGGCTGTTCTGTCAGTCATCTGTCAGTGCTACCGTTTTCCTCAGATCCAATGGTACTGATCCGGTCTTGGCTGCTCGGCACCCGCCTACTGGCTAATTGCTTCCTGTTTCTCCCTTTTATACTCGTCTGTTACCATGACTACGCTTCACCCACTCATATCTAGCCCTACTACCTCTTGCCTGCCTAGAGTCCCAGGCTCCGGGTTAGGTCCCATGTCAGTGGATATATGATTTGAGGTGTTTGCTATACAAACTGTCTACTCTCCTGCCTGGCTGCAGTTTCTACCTGTAGCCACCCTGGTCGCAGGGGCGCCACAACTACGTCGGGTGGAAGATTATTTTCTTAATAAAGATGGAGTCTTTAAGAGTTGTTTTGTTTCTTTTTTTAATAAAATATTTTTTCTCTGTGTTGTGTGTTTTTTAACACTTTAATAGAAATTCATGGTGGTCATGTCTAATATTGCCGTGACCCCATGAATTTCAGGCTTAGGGCCAGCTGATAAAGGAGTTAGGGTCAGCTTTGCATTACCCAGTGAGCCACCGCACCAGGGCCCTGGATGAGCTAGGTTCAGCGCCAAGAAGATGGCGCTTCTATGAACGCACCATCTTCTGGGGCGGCTGTGGACTGCAATTCAAAGCAGGGGAATGGGGCAGAAAAAGCTTGGGCCTCCCTGTCCTACGGATTCCAGCCCCCAGCTGCCTAGTTGTACCTGGCTGGACACAGAAATGGCACGAAGCCCCACATATTTTTTTAAAATTATTTCATGAAATTCCTGCCTGCTGTGCCTGGCTGGTGTACAAAAATATGGCGAAGCCCACGTCAAAATTTTTAGGAAAAATTCATAAAAAAATGTAAAAAAAAAAAAAAACACATTTAGGGACTGCATCTTTATTAACCCCTCCACTTGAGGGGTTAATAAAGATGCAGTCCCTAATACGGTATATATTTTTTAATGAATTTTTCAAAAAAATTTTGACGTGGGCTCTGCTATATTTTTGTACGTCAGCCAGGTACAGCAGGCAGGAATGGGCTGCCCCCAACCCCCAGCTGTCTATTTGTACCTGGCCGGACACAACAATATAGGGAAGCCCTTTTTTTATTATTTCATGAATTTCATGAAATAAATAAAAAAATATGTGAGGCTTCGTGCTATTTCTGTGCCCAGCCAGGTACAACTAGGCAGTGGGGGGGCTGGAATCCGCAGCGCAGGGAGGCCCAAGCTCTCTGCCCCCCTCCACTGCGAAATTCAGTCCGCAGTCACCCAAGAAGATGGCGCGTTCATAGAAGCGCCGTCTTCTGGCGCTGTACCCAACTCATCCAGGGCCCTGGTGCATTGGCTCACTGGGTAATTAAAGGGATTAGGGCAAGCTTTGTATTATCAGCTTGCGCTAAGTCCGAAATTCATGGGGTCACGCCAATATTAGACATGACTGCCATGAATTTCTATTAAAGTGTAAAAAAAAACACAACACAGAGAAAAAATATTTTATTAGAAAAAAAAACAAAACAACACTTAGAGACTCCATCTTTATTAAGAAAATAATCTTCCGTCCGACGTAGTCCAATCCAGTTTTGTTCTTTAGCTCAGCTACATCTCTGGTAGAGAACCTCTACCAGAGATGTAGCTGAGCTGTGCACCCGGCCGTGCAAAAGTTCATGTGAGTTCATGCAGTCAAGCATGAACTCACATGAACCCTGACAGCACCGCAGCTATTTAAAATGAACAGCTGATCAGCATCAGCTGATACCTAAGCTGTTGAAATAACCGTCAGGAAATCCGGCAGTGAGAAGACTTCACCGCCGGCTTTCCTGTGCAGTGCTGCGCTCCCCCGCTGCATCTTCGCCCAATCCTAAGTTACGACCGGGCGGGGAGTACAGAACCAGGCAGCGAGGAGGGGGCATCAGGGAGCAGGAAGCGCAGCACAGAATGGGAAAGCCAGCGGTGCATTTAGCCTTTTCCTCAGCCCCCAGACCGCTGTATAAGGTCCAGCTGAGGAATTACTCACAATACTCGTATTTCCCATTGACTTACATTAGACTCGCTACTCGTAACGAGTATCCAAGTATCAGGACCAACTCATTACCAGTAAAGCGAATCCGAATATTTCACTACTCGCTCAACCCTAGACTCTGACCAAACATGTAAAAGAAGGATGATTTACAGGGGATAAAGAATTTTTAGAGTTTGTCGTGACGCCACCTGAGGGATCTGGTCAGAGGTGACCAGCGCTGCAGGTGGTGGTTCCCAGGGGAAAGATAGTAGAGCAGCTAGATGGAACACTCCCCTCAGCAGGAGCGGGCCCCTGGGGTGTAGTGGAGGAGATGGTCTTGAGGATGGTAGAAGTCATAGTAGTGAGAGAAGGTGCAGGGTGGCCACAGAAAAGAAGCAGGAAGACAGTTTATGTTCTTTACTTTTTAACTTGTGTTACAGTCCATCAGCAGATCCAGGGTTCTGGTTCACCAGGCTAGGTGATCTGGTAAGTCTGAGAAGAATAAAGCACCACTATGATGGACGGGTATATGGCTTTCCAATTGACTTTCTCCTTAGGTTGAGGTTCTAAGTACTATTCGCTTGCCCATGTGGCTCTTCCTTCCTCATGGCTACCTGCAGGCAGGCGACAACAAACTCTTGAGACCCCGGACCCACACTGGTTCTCCAGCCCTATGACAGTTGATATGCCTCTGATAGCCCCACAGTGTGGCTACTAAGCTTGCATCCCAGCAGCCTTCAGTTTACTGCCAGGTGTGAAGTTCTGACAGCCTGAGGTCTTGGCATCTCTTCCACAGCTTGTGTCCTGCACAGCACAAAGGCTGTTAGCAGACCCACATTCATCCACCGTATGACTGTCTAACAAGTCTCTGAGTTTCTCCTAATGCCACCCCACCCTCACTACAGATAACCTTTCCCCTAAACCACTGTCTAGCAATCCACTGATCAGGGTTTGGGAAGTGTGTGTGAGGCGCCCCCAGGCCGTGGGGTACTTGGGAGCCGGGCCGGTGCTGTCTCTCTCTGTGGTATCACGGTAGTCGTGACCCGGTCCCGTGGCCTGGGCGTCAGTTGAAAAAGGGGTATTTACAGGGGATTATTTGTTGTGACGCTACCTGGGGTATGGGGTTAGTAGAACCACCGCTGCCGTATTCCTGCTGGGACGGTGACTTGGGGCAGCGTGGATGGTAAGCCCTCCTCAGGTAGGGCTAAGGGTCCCCAGGGCAGGAGTAGTTGGGATGGATGTATGTAGTGAGGGGCTGTGCTGGGTACAAGTGACTTACTGTGCTTCTGCAGCTTCTCCAGTCAGTGTGCAGGGCTGACAGGCTGTTGCTCTCCAGGTGGGATTCAATTGCAACATTTGCTGCTGCAGCTCTTCACAGTGCTGCTGGTCGGCGACTCTCCTGGTACAAGGTTTCGTTGCAGGGCACAGGGTAGTAGATGCAAGTAACACAAACAGACGCCTGATTTCTCAGTCTGTTTACTGGAAGTTAAGCAGATGGTATGAGCTGCCCCGGGCTGTTTAGAGAGCATGGTTTGCGGGAGTTCACACCGGCCGGGTCGCATTGGCTTCCTCACTGCGCTGACGTAGTGGCCCTGCAGTTGCTTCAGCTTAGGCTGCCGGCCCTGTCTCTGTCCTTTGTGCACTAGTATAACAGGCAACTCAAGTCCTTCACTTCTTACCCTGCAGCGGGGAGTGAGTGTTTCTGGAGTCTATACGTTGCTGTGTTCCTAGCACTGCTTAGCTGGAGAATCTGGAGTCGCCCACTTTCCGGTGTTGACTGACGGTGTGTTTTAACCTGCACAGTCTCGGACTCCGGTGTCCGTGCTTATGCACTTCGTCTCCTGGGACGGCTCTATGCCTGGCGGCAAGAGAGGAGCGGGGTGCTACTAGCGCAAGGTGAGGAGCGGGGAGAGGGGGGCGTTTCTCACCTCCCGGCTGCCTCCACTCCACTCCTTGGTCCCGCAGCCTTTCAAATTTGTGCGGCCGCGATGCACCGCATAGCGTCCACTTTCCCTGATGTGGGCGGCCCTACATTAGGACTGTACTACCAGCCCAGGGGGGGCAACTGCCACCCTGGCACCTGGGCCACTCCGCCTCTGCTGCTCAGCCTCCCAGTGTGTTGTTCTCTCTCTTCTCCTCAGATCCTAGCCTTAGGCCTGGAACTAGTAAGTGACCCTGGGATGAGCTGAGAGCTTCCAATCCATCAGGATGTCTTCACAGTCCTCCCAGGAACAGCACTACTCTGTTGCTCCTCAGACCAGAATATATAGAGGAGCTCACCCTGAAGCCGGGCTTGGTCTTCCCCTTCTGGCTGGGAGGTGTTGGTGTTGCTTGTGTGTTGCCTGAGTGGTATACCCCTTAGGGTACCTTTACACGCCGCAACTTTTGGCGGCGATCGGAGGCAACCTAACGTGCGCGTGAACGTTTTTCAATATGGCTGCCTAATACATTATGCCATTGCCATTGTGTAGTGTGAATGGACAGCTGTTCAAATATGGCGCCCTGTGAAGGGACAGCCAATGGAAACACAGTAATCAACGCTGACAGGGCGCGTTGTCCAGCACGCTGTGGCATGCCTCTGGGAAATCAGTAGGCGATGCTGATTCCATCCCTATCGTCCTTTCACACGCCAAAAGCAGGGAATTTCCCCTTCATGGTTGCCTCTGGTTTTGGAGCAGTGCAGTGAAATTGGAACTAGGGGCAAATTTTTTGATTTCCGCCGGATTCCCCAATTACACGCCGCAATTTCATAGCAATTTCACAGCGATGGTGACGGGCCTACTGATTGCCTGTCAGATTTCTCACCGGAGTTGCGGCGTGTAAAGGTACCCTTACTGCATTCTGGTGACACCTAATGGCGGTGACACTGTGGCACGATTGTACTGGGGTGGCACATGTGCAAGTATAGGGAATACACATCATAGAATACCTGAATTCTCCTCAGACATGGTATTATTGCGAATGGAGTTAACTACCACTGTGGTGACAAGACCGCAGGCACGCCACACTACCAATCCCTGCTGCTCCTATGAGGAAGTTAAGGGGAACCAACCAGCAGGATTTAGGGCTATAAATGCAATCATACATTTACCTGAATAATTCCATGTTTGATTGCAGAGAAAAGTGTCATAAAACTCCTGGAAAAGAGTGTGAAGATGACTGATGTGTGCAGCACTGCTTCACTATTTGATGTTGTTGTTTTTTTTTTTTCCTTCTCTGTGGACATGCCTCTCTGCTGTAAGCCAAATAGGGATGGGCGAATCTACTCGCTAGGACTCGTTACTCGGCGAGTAGTAAGGGACTCGCAGGACTCGGTACTCTGTGAGTTTCCCAGTGATTACTCGCACGAGTCCAATGCAAATCAATATCAATCCTAGTTTTGTCAGAAACGCTGACAAAACTAGGATTGCCATTGTTTGCATTAGACTCGGCTACTGTGCCAGTGATAGCAGGGAAACTCGCAAAGTAACTGCTGTTACATTGCGAGCCGAGTCCAGCTGTCTTCTCTGTGTGCAGGCTGCCAGCTCCAGGGTCCTAGAGCCCGCCTGCTCACAGACATGATGTAGCAGTGCTGAGATTGTTCTCAGTCTGCTCATTCCCTGTGCATAGACATCTATATCTATGCACAGGGGATGTAGCAGAGAGGACATCGCGTTTTGGACTACGTCGGACGGAAGAGGATTTTTTTAATTAAAGATGGAGTCCCTAATGGCTTTTTTTTTTTATTTCAAATAAAATTTTTTCTCTGTGTTGTGTTTTTTTAACCCTTTATTGGAGATTCTTAGTGGCTGGGTCAAACGTGGCCTGACATTAAGAATCTCGGGCTTAATACCAGCTTGTATAACAAAGCTGGTATTAACCCCTTTATTACCCAGCGTGCTACCGCCACCAGGGCCGCTGGAAGAGCGGGGTTCAGCGCCAGAGGATGGCGCTTCAATGAACGCGCCATCTTCTGGGGCGGCTGCGGGCTGCAATTTGCAGCGGGGGGTGCCCAGAAAGCTTGGGCATCCCTGCGCTGCGGATTCCAGCCCCCAGCTGCTTAGCTGTACCTGGCTAGACATAGAAATTGCGCAGAGCCCCATGCATTTTTTTTTTATTATTTCATGAATTTCAGAGTCAGAGTCATAATCTCAGAATTTCATGAAATAATTAAAAAAAAATGCGTGGGGCTCCGCGCAATTTCTATGTCTAGCCAGGTACAGCTAAGCAGCTGGGGGCTGGAATCCGCAGCGCAGGGATGCCCAAGCTTTCTGGGCACCCCCCGCTGCAAATTGCAGCCTGCAGCCGACCCAGAAGATGGCGCGTTCATTGAAGCGCCATCCTCTGACCCTGAACCCCGCTCTTCCAGCGGCCCTGGTAGCGGTGGCACGCTGGGTAATAAAGAGGTTAGTGCCAGCTTTGTATTATCAGCTGGCCCTAAGCCCGAAATTTATGGCGGTTACGCCAATATTAGACATGACCGCCATGAATTTCTATTAAACTGTTTAAAAAAAAACACAACACAAAGAAAATTTTTTATTAGAAAATAAAAAAAAAGCCATTAGGGACTCCATCTTTAATAAAAAAAATCCTCTTCCGTCCGACGCAGTCCAAAACGCGATGTCCTCTCTGCTACATCCCCTGTGCATAGATATAGATGTCTATGCACAGGGAATGAGCAGACTGAGAACAATCTCAGCTCTGCTACATCATCTCTGTGCACAGACATTCATGTCTGTACACAGGGAATGAGCAGACTGAGAACAATCTCAGCACTGCTACATCAGGCAGCAGGTGGGCTCTAGGACCCTGGAGCTGGCAGCCAGCACACTGAGCAGACAGGACTCTTATCTGTGCGAGTTTCCCAGCGATTACTTACAAAGTAAACGAGTCCAATGCAAATAAATGACAAAACTAGGATTGCTTCAGGCTGAAGCTTCCGAGACACATCTGCGATTTGTAAATCTCACACTACTCGCTATTACTCGCTTCCCCATTCATTAACATTGGACTCGCTAGACTCGCAACGAGTAGCGAGTCCTGTGCTCGGACTCACTAGAGTCAAGCGATTCCGAGTAATTTAGGATTCGCCCATCACTAAATAACATTACTTATTGGAAGTGAAGGGAGGTCAAGACAATCCAAGGTCAGGTCCAGGAAATAGCGCAATAACAGCAAGGGGCAATCAGAGACGAAGTTCAGGTCACAAGCCAAAGTCAAGAAAACCAGGAGGACAAAACACAACACAGGGGACTGGCAATAAGAGTAGTCAGGTCACAGGCAAATGGTCAAAGTCAGGTAAGGAAATAAAGTCAGACGGAGTCAGGCAAAGTAAAGGGAAAAAAAACTATAAGCGGTCTAATTGGAGGCGCTCAGGCACAAAGGCAGCAGGCACTGAAATGGTTTTTCAACAGACCTTTATTCAGACTCCCTTTCTACTCCACAACATGTTTCAATAGATTCTCTATCTTCCTCAGGTGGCCAGTTTACCTTACCATACCTTATAATATAAATCCCTCTCTGAGGGTAAAGCGGCGAGGAGCAGCTAGGCACAGAGTGCAGCTTAACGTGAGGACCTGGCGTTGCCTGGCAACAAGAGCTTTAACTGAAGGACCTGCGGTGACGTGACCGGATGCTCGGAGCCCCCGGAGCACGCGGTGTGCGGAGGAGATGGAGCCTGTGAAGGGTGCCTTATCAAGTGTATTACCGTGTTGTGCGGGGACAGCACAACCCGATAAGGTGAGTGGCCACCTATTAGTACGCCACGCTATATAAAGCCCCCCTGGTAACCGCACTATTGCGCCCCTTCTCTCTTTTTATTCTCTTGCAGAGTCAGGCAAAGAGCACAGGAAGATCAAACCTACACAGGTAAAGGCAATTGTACAATTGAATGATGAAGCAAGCCTGCTTAAGTGGAGGCCTGATCAGGGGAAAGTGAACACAGGTGATTGTAGCACAGACTAATGGTGGGTTTACATGCCGCGATATCGGCGTCCAACTCCGACCCAACTCCGACAAAAAGTCACGTGGGTCGTGAGTTGGACTCGATATCGTTCGCGCGTTGTACGGTTTGAGCGTACAACGCGATGCTGGAACGATGCCAAAACGATATCGGAGTTGAATAGCAGAGCTATTCAACTCCCCGATATCGCATGGCCGTTGTAGCAGCATCGCAGCGTGTGACAGCCCAACTCCGATGTGTACGCCGACGCTACCCATTAACTCCCATGTTAAATGGTCGTTACTGGATTGGTGGGCGTACACATCGGAGGGACGTTGTTTCCCGATATCGCAGCGTGTAAACCGCCGATGCGATATCGGGAAAAGGGCTGAAAAAATGCGCGCTCCCGCGCCGTTGCCTCCGATATCGCCGCAATATCGGGACGTGTAACCCCACCATGAGAGCTTCCATAACAATAGTAACAAACAGGGGCAGAGTGGAGATCTTGACACTTGTGTACACAGTCTATGCACATAAAAGCTTGGTAGTGTTGTATAGCATTTTACATAGAAAGTGGTTAATACTACATGCTCCTTCTTTACCATAATAGTCTGGATGCAATTGGCTTCATCATCTTTTTCTTTTACAATCTGTATATTTTGGGTGCCGTTTGTTTTTCTGCTTGTTAGGAATCCATTAAAAGAGCTGGGTCATTGAATAGGAATATACCTCTTTTAGGTCTATAAGGGGATAAACATATAAGCGCTTTATATATAACTTAACCCCTTCACGACCAAGGGCGTATATGGGCGTATATGTATGTCCTTGGTTGCCTCCCTCACTCCTTTGATGCGAGCTCATGCGCTGAACTCACACCATTCCCTGTACTTGTCAGCAATTCACCTGGCACTGTTAACCCTTTAGACTGTGCTTTCATTCACTGACAGCATGAGCCACAGCACCGTGGTGGGGGTTGCGCTGTGTTCCTGCCAATATCAGAGGTCCCGTGATGCAATCACAGCAGCTGATGACCCTGGATGATGTCATGAATCACTTCCTCCCAGTCATGCCCTAGTGATGTCAGTGGTTATTTGTGCTGTGCAGAGGATGGGGAAGCATCATTGCATAACACAAGGGATTGCAAACTGCAGTGCTGAAGAGCTCTAAGAGGCAATGTAAAATGAAGAAACATTGAAAAAAAAGTTTACAAAATATATGAAAAAAATTAAAAAAAACATAGCAGTTCATATCACCCTCTCTTTGCCCCATTGAAAATCTAATATATAAAGCTGAATGTGTGTATGTATGTGTGTATGTGTGTATATCCAGGATTGGCATCTACACCGTCGCAACTACAGCCACAAAATTTTGCACAGTCACACGTCTAGACCCCGGGAGCGTCATAGGCTATGTTGTGAGGCGAAATTTTAACCCTGCGCGTTCCAGTTCACCAAACAATTTTGCCCCTATCTACATAATGGGGAAAAAATGAATGGAAAAGTGTTGGAGGAAAATCGACAGCTGTCAGCTATAGCCACAAAATTTTGCACAGTCACACGTTGGGACCCAGAGAGGGTCATAGGCTATGTTGTGAGGCGAAATTTTAACCCCGCGCATTCCAATTCACCAAACAATTTTGCCCCTATCTACATAATGGGGAAAAAGTGACAGTTGACAGTTGTGAATGAGAGGGGCTTAATGATAGCGCCAAAGACTAACAGCACATACCAGCATATAGTCACTAAGGTGGGGCCCCAACATGAGATATTCACCACGAACGGGGACATGTATACACACCACACACACACAAAGAGTAACAGCAAGTGTATAGTCGCTAAGGTGCAGCCCCAATATTGGATTCACACCACGCACCCGAACAAACACACACCACAAAGAGAAACACACAACACAGAGACACACACACCCCCACGGGGACACACACCCTATAGCGACATATGCACTCACCCCACAGGTACACACACCACAAAGAGACACACACACAACACAGACACACACACCACACAGAGCCCCCCCACAGGGACACACACACATAGCCACCCTATAGGGACACATGCACTCACCCCACAGGGACACACACAGCACAAAGAGACACACACAACAGAGACACACAGCACACAGACCCCCCCCCACAGGGACACACACACATACACACCCTATAGGGACACATGCGCTCACCCCACAGGGACACACACACACCACAAAGAGACACACACACACAACAGAGACACACCACACAGACCCCCCCCCCACAGGGACACACACATACACACACCCCAGGGACACACACACTACACAGACACAGATGTGCACAAGTCACCTCACACAACTCGCCTCATACGTGTGCTATCTTAAATTTCCAAACATAAATGTCACGCTGGGAGCGGGAGAGACACTCAGCGTAGGACAACGACGGGGGGGGGGAATAAGGAGTCCCTAAAGCTATGGGCACAAGAGGGAGAGGGTGACCCCTAGTCTTACTGGGGCTGACCCTGTTTGCCCTGACGTCCCTATACAGTTTTCCTCAACTGTCGCCGACCACGAACCTCGTCCCTCTCTGATCCTAGCACTACCTTATCTAAGGATCAGATGGAGAGGTTCACTAGACCCCTCCACTAACAACTAAAGACAAACACAAGGAAAAACAGACAATGGGGAAAGAAAACACTTATCTTGCAGCAGAGCACAGCAACCTCCACAACCTCAGCTTCTGCTGGAGCAAGGATAATGAGTGCACAAGGAAATATCACCTGCACCGAGGGAGGGCAATGAAACTCCTTATAAAGGTGGGAAGAACCTGCTGGGTCCTAGTGACCCAGCATACTGGTGTAGAAACCAGACCGAGCACAAGACCTTCCCAGCCGTCTCCCCATGATAGGGAGATCTTATCATACCTTCTCTCTATCTACACAGAAGGTAAATGCCCCTGAAAGACGGACCGTCCTCAAACATTATGGCTGATTGGCCAAACGCTGGGACCGTCTGCGCGTGGCCTCTACCCTGTCATCCGTGCCACCCGTGACAGTACCCCCCCGTCCACGAGTGGCCCCCGGACACTCAGGACCAGGCTTATCCGGATGGGAACGGTGAAAAGCGCGGACCAGCCTAGCGGCGGAGACTTCCGACGCCGGCACCCACATCCGCTCCTCAGGACCGTATCCCCTCCAGTGCACCAAATACTGAAGAGAACGGCGCAACCTGCGAGAATCAACCACCTTTGAGATCTCAAATTCCAAATTCCCCGCCACGCAGATGGGCTCCGGGGGCAAAGGAGACGGGTTAGATGACGGCACATACGGTTTGAGGAGCGACCTATGAAATACATTGTGGATCTTAAGAGCGGGAGGTAACGCAAGACGAAACGCCACGGGATTGATAACGGCGGTTATCTGATAAGGGCCAATAAACCTGGGCCCCAACTTCCAAGAGGGCACCTTCAACTTCACATTCTTGGTAGACAACCACACGTAGTCATTCACACACAGGTCCGGACCTGGCGCACGCTTCCTGTCAGCCATACGTTTGTACCTGTCGCCTAAGAGCTTCAAGCTACTCTGTACCCCCCGCCAAACCGAGGAGAGGGATGAGGTAAATCGGTCCTCCTCAGGAACTCCGGAAGGACTAGTACCACTAAAAGTACCAAACTGAGGATGAAACCCATATGCACCGAAGAACGGTGACTTGCCAGTGGACTCCTGAAGACGATTATTAAGGGCAAATTCGGCCAAGGGCAGATAACTCGCCCAAGCCTCCTGATTGTCAGAGACAAAACACCTCAGATAAGTCTCCAAATTCTGATTCATACGTTCGGTCTGCCCATTAGACTGAGGATGAAAAGCAGAAGAGAAGGACAAAGCAATTCCTAAACGTGCACAAAAAGCCTTCCAAAACTTGGAGACAAACTGAGTACCACGATCAGAAACCACCTCGGAGGGAACTCCATGAAGCTTCACAATCTCACTTACAAACACCTGTGCCAGTGTCCGAGCATTAGGAAGTGCGGGCAGTGCCACAAAGCGAACCATCTTACTGAATCTATCAACCACTACCAGCACTACCGTCTTGCCTGCAGACGCCGGAAGATCGGTGATAAAATCCATTGACACATGTGTCCATGGCCTCTCAGGAATAGATAATGGCAAGAGAGAACCAGCCGGACGGGTATGCGGGACCTTAGCCCGTGCACACACACTACAGGCAGATACGAATTCCGCTACGTCCTTCCGCAACCCCGGCCACCAAAAGCGGCGAGATAAAAGATCGAAGGTGGCCCTACTGCCGGGATGCCCTGCCAACACGGAGTCGTGATGCTCCGACAGCACACTGAGACGCAAAGATGATGGCACAAAAAGTCTCCCAGAAGGACAGGAGGCAGGGGCGCCCCCCTGGACCTTCAACACCTCCCCCTCCAGATCAGGGCAAAGAGCAGAAACAACCACCCCCTCCTGTAAGATGGGAACGGGACTTTCATGAGCACTACCACCCGGGAAACTACGCGACAACGCATCAGCCTTCACGTTCTCAACCCCCGGACGGTAAGTGACGGTAAAATTAAATCTCGTGAAAAACAAGGACCACCGAGCCTGCCGGGGATTGAGACGCTTGGCGGACTCAAGGTAAGACAGGTTCTTGTGGTCGGTAATAACCGTGATGGGATGGACAGCCCCCTCCAGCCAGTGACGCCATTCCTCAAAAGCCAACTTAATAGCCAACAGCTCCCTATTACCAACATCATAATTCCTCTCGGCCGACGACAACTTCTTGGAGAAGAACGCGCAGGGCACCCATCTCCCAGGCGAAGGGCCTTGCGACAATACAGCCCCCACCCCCACCTCAGACGCATCCACCTCCACAACGAAGGGCTGAGAAAGATCGGGCTGACGGAGAATAGGTGCGGAAACAAAACAACGCTTTAGGGAGGAGAAAGCCTGGCGAGCAGACTCCGACCATTCGGAAAAATCTGTCCCCTTCCTAGTCATGTCCGTAAGAGGCGTCACCAGCACCGAATAGTTCCTAATAAATTTACGGTAAAAGTTGGTAAACCCCAAAAAACGTTGCAATGCCCGTAGATTGTCCGGTTGTTCCCAGTCCAGCACCGCCCGGACTTTTTCCGGATCCATCCGAAAACCCAACGGCGACAGGAGGTACCCCAAAAAACGTACCTCCTGAACGGCGAAGACACATTTCTCGAGTTTAGCATACAGCTTATTGTCCCGTAAGACCTGTAACACCTGCTTGACATGGGACTGATGCGTCTCCATATCGGGGGAATAGATCAAGATATCATCCAAGTAAACAACCACAAATCTACCCACCAAATGATGGAATATGTCATTGACAAAGTGTTGGAAAACCGCAGGGGCATTAGTGAGCCCGAACGGCATTACGAGACTTTCAAAATGGCCGTCCGGGGTATTAAATGCCGTCTTCCATTCATCCCCCTCTCTGACCCTAATCAGGTTGTAGGCCCCCCTCAAATCCAACTTGGAGAACCATTTAGCACCCACTACCTGACTGAATAAATCAGGAATCAGAGGGAGGGGGTACGGATCACGGACAGTAATCCGATTCAACTCCCGGAAATCCAAGCAAGGACGGAGGCCCCCATCTTTTTTCTTAACAAAAAAGAAACCAGCCGCAACCGGCGAAGTTGAGGGCCTGATGTGACCCGTCTGCAGACTCTCGGAAATGAAATCCTTCATCGCCTGTCTTTCCGGACCCGATATAGTAAACATCCTAGCTTTGGGCAGTTTAGCTCCGGGAACGAGGTTGATCGGGCAATCATACGCCCGATGAGGGGGCAGGTCTTGGCACCCCTTCTCTGAGAACACATCCTCATACTCCGATAGGAACGGGGGCAGAGATACAGCAGACACCACCGAAAACGAGGTAACCAAACAATTCTCAGAACAAAAATCACTCCATTCCACAATGTCCCGGGACTGCCAATCCACTATGGGATTATGTTTAATCAACCATGGCAAGCCCAGGACAATGGGAGCGGGGAGACCGTCTAGAACATAGCAAGATATCGTCTCTTGATGTTGGGATCCAACCGTCAACTTAATGTCATGTACGATATGTGTGAGACTACCTTGAGCAAGAGGTGCTGAGTCGATGGCATAGATACGGATGGGGCGAGACAATAAACAGCAGTTAAGCCCATGAGCGTCTACAAAATGAGCATCCACCATGCTGACCCCCGCACCACTATCCACAAACACAGAAATACCCTCCGTTTTGCCCTCCAGCGTCACCTCCGCACTTAGGAGGAAACGGGAAGTACAAATGGAGGATACACACACCTCTTGCTCGACCACCTCCACACCCCCCATAGTCACATAAGGTCCAGGCACCCCAGTCCGTTTAGGAGTGTAGGGACAGGCCCCAATAAAATGGTCCCCTTTCCCACAAAAAAAACAGACCCCCTTCCCCTTGCCCCGGGAGGTACCGGAGGAGAACCTCGAGGCCGCCGCTCCTCCTAGCTGCATAGGTTCCTCCGCACTCGGGAGGAACGACTCACCCTCCGCGTGACCTCCCGGTAACCAGGAATCACCACGAGAATGGCTCCCAGTAACAGGAGGTCTACCCCTCCGCTCCTGGAGGCGTCTATCCATACGAATAGCTAACGACATAGCCGCCTCCAGGGACGGAGGGGTCTCATAAACCGCCAGAGCATCCTTCAGCCTCTCCGAAAGACCCTGACAAAAGTGACTCCTGAGCGCCGGATCGTTCCACTTCGTGTCCGTAGCCCACCTGCGGAACTCAGAACAATACGATTCCGCCGACCGAGTCCCCTGGCGGAGATGGCGTAACCTGGATTCAGCCAAAGAGACACGGTCAGGGTCATCATATATGAGGCCCAGTGCGTCAAAAAATTCATCCACAGAGCGGAGACAAGTAGAGTCCTGTGGCAGAGAGAAAGCCCAGGACTGGGGATCTCCCTGCAGTAGCGACATAATAATTCCTACACGCTGCTGCTCATCACCAGTGGAATAAGGCCTAAGCCTAAAATATAATTTACAGGCCTCTTTGAACACAGTAAACTTATCTCTACCTCCTGAAAACCTGTCAGGGAGGGCAACCTTAGGTTCAGGTCTGGCCTGACCCAATGCTTGATTCCCCAAGACACCATTTTGCGGTTGCGGGCCCTGTAAAGCCGACCGAAGGTCCGCAACCTCCAAAGACAGTGACTGCAGCTGCTGGGCCAAAGCAGACACAGGATCCATAAGGAAAGGAAGAAAAATCGGTTCCTCCCCTGTCCTTCAGTTACAGTATTGGCAGGTGATAATGTCACGCTGGGAGCGGGAGAGACACTCAGCGTAGGACAACGACGGGGGTGGGGAATAAGGAGTCCCTAAAGCTATGGGCACAAGAGGGAGAGGGTGACCCCTAGTCTTACTGGGGCTGACCCTGTCTGCCCTGACGTCCCTATACAGTTTCCTCAACTGTCGCCGACCACGAACCTCGTCCCTCTCTGATCCTAGCACTACCTTATCTAAGGATCAGATGGAGAGGTTCACTAGACCCCTCCACTAACAACTAAAGACAAACACAAGGAAAAACAGACAATGGGGAAAGAAAACACTTATCTTGCAGCAGAGCACAGCAACCTCCACAACCTCAGCTTCTGCTGGAGCAAGGATAATGAGTGCACAAGGAAATATCACCTGCACCGAGGGAGGGCAATGAAACTCCTTATAAAGGTGGGAAGAACCTGCTGGGTCCTAGTGACCCAGCATACTGGTGTAGAAACCAGACCGAGCACAAGACCTTCCCAGCCGTCTCCCCATGATAGGGAGATCTTATCATACCTTCTCTCTATCTACACAGAAGGTAAATGCCCCTGAAAGACGGACCGTCCTCAAACATTATGGCTGATTGGCCAAACGCTGGGACCGTCTGCGCGTGGCCTCTACCCTGTCATCCGTGCCACCCGTGACAATAAACATCTGATTAAAAGCAGCCAATGTGCAACACATGTGCCATATAGGGAATTAAGGCAGATGTCAGTCACATGAGCTGTCTATTATGTGTATGTGGGAGGTAATATATACTGCCCGGCCAGGAGGAGGGTTTACTGTTGGCTGGAGATTTATTAGGCTGCCTATAGCAATCAATTCTATTTTCCTACAGGTCATTAATATGACATATTCAAATTCTGTTTTGTTATAGCTAACAGCAGTTATTTATTAACCCGAGCGTAGCCGGGTACTACAGCTAGTAAAACTATAAAAAAATAAACACATTTGGTATCCCTGCAATCAGAAATGCTCAATCAAAATATAAAATTCAAAGTAAAAGAAGAAAGCAGCACTTCCCAGATCTTACTGTGCAGACTTTATTAGGGGTGAGGGTTACAGCAGTACAGGGAGGGGGAGCAAGACGAAGTATGGCTTGCCATTCAAGCAGTGCGCACTTCCATGGGTCAAAATATAAAAACAATTCATCAGATCTATAAACTGCGTAACAGAAGAAAAAAGTCCAAATGCCAAAATTAAGTTTTTTTGTCGCCACAACATTGCAATAAAAACCAAATACCGGGCATGGGCGTACCCAGCGTAGGGCAGGGGGGGGGGCAGGTGTTCCCCCCTAGAAGCAGCGGTGCGTGCACCTATAGTGATGAGGCCACTGCTACCTGTCTTAGAGGTAATGGTTGCCTCAGGCAGTGCTGGCGGTAAGCGGAGGGCAGGGCGGAGCAGTAGTTTTAATCCCGCCCTCATTGTCTGCTGGCCGCTCTGCACTGCAGATCAGCTTGGCAGGGACTGAGTGATGACATCATCACTGAGCGCCTCGTCGTTGTGCCAAGCCCTGCAGTGCTGAAGTTGGGGAGACTGCTGGAAGCTGGAGCTGCCAGGACTGTCTAGGAGAGAAGAGAAGTAAAAAAAAGATGTAAATACATTATACTTGTTAAATAAGAGACAAGAGAGTGACCTGGGAGATAATGTGGGGGGTTAGGAGCCCTATGGGGGGGCTGACTGTATATGAGATGGACTCCCATCTCATATACAGCCCCCCCATAGGCTCCTATGTCATATACAGCAACCCCATAAGGCTGCCATATCATATATAGCCCCCTAAAGGGCTCCCATTATGGAAGCCCTATGGGGGGGTATGTATATGATATGGGAGCCTTATGAGTGGCTATATATTATACTAGCTGTAGTACCCGGCTACGCCCGGGTTAATAAATAACTGCTGTTAGCTATAACAAAATAGAATTTGAATATGTCATATTAATGACCTGTAAGAAAACAGAAGCTGAGCTGTGATTGATTGCTATAGGCAGCCTAATAAATCTCCAGCCAACAGTAAACCCTCCCCTGGCCGGGCAGTATATGTTACCTCACACATACACATAATAGACAGCTCATGTGACTGACATCTGCCTTAATTCCCTATATGGCACATGTGTTGCACATTGGCTGTTTTTAATCAGATGTTTATGTTTGGAAATTAAAGATAGCACACGTATGAGGCGAGTTGTGTGAGATTGATTTGAGCACATCTGTGTCTGTCTGTGTGTTGTGTGTGTCCCTTGGGTGTGTGTATGTGTGTGTCCCTGTGGGGTGAGTGCATGTGTCCCTATAGGGTGTGTATGTGTGTGTGTCCCTGTGGGGGGGGGTCTATGTGGTGTGTGTGTGTGTCTCTTTGTGGTGTGTGTGTGTCCCTGTGGGGTGGCTATGTGTGTGTGTCCTTGTGGGGGGGTCTGTGTGGTGTGTGTGTTTTGTGTTGTGTGTGTCCCCGTGGGTGTGTGTGTGTCTGTGTTTGTGGTGTGCGTGTGTTTGTTGGGGTGCATGGTGAGTATCCAATATTGGGGCTGCACCTTAGCGACTATACACTTGTTGTTACTCTTTGTGTGCGTGTGGTGTGTATACATGTCCCTGTGCGTGGTGAATATCTCATGTCAGGGCCCCACCTTAGTGACTATATGCTGGTATATGCTGTTAGTCTTTGGTGCTATCATTAAGCCCCTCTCATTCACAACTGTCAACTGGTAACTGTCAATTTTTCCCCATTATGTAGATAGGGGCAAAATTGTTTGGTGAATTGGAATGCGCGGGGTTAAAATTTCGCCTCACAACATAGCCTATGACGCTCCCGGGGTCCAGACGTGTGACTGTGCAAAATTTTGTCTCTATAGCTGACAGCTGTCGATTTTCCTCCAATATTTTTCCATTTATTTTTTCCCCATTATGTAGATAGGGGCAAAATTGTTTGGTGAACTGGAACGCGCAGGGTTAAAATTTCGCCTCACAACATAGCCTATGACGCTCTCGGGGTCCAGACGTGTGACTGTGCAAAATTTTGTGGCTGTAGTTGCGACGGTGTAGATGCCAATCCTGGATATACACACATAAATACATACATATATACATACATACATACATACATACATACACACACACACATTCAGCTTTATATATTAGATGGGAGCCCTATGAGGCATTGGGGGCGTTGTATATGAGAGGAGACTCCCATATTATATACAGCCCCCCATAGAGCTCCCATATCATATACAACCTCCCCATAGGGCTCCCATAATGGGAGCCCTTTAGTGGGCTATACATAATATGGGAGCCCTATGGGGGGCTGTACATGATATGGGAGCTCTATGGGGGGCTGTATATAATATGGGAGTCCCGTCTCATATACAATGCCCCCAATGCCTCATAGGGCTCCCCTATAATATATAGCCCCTCATAGGGCTCCCATTTTATATACAGCCCCCCATAGAGCTCCCATATCATATACAACCTCCCCATAGGGCTCCCATAATGGGAGCCCTTTAGTGGGCTATACATGATATGGGAGCTCTATGGGGGCTGTATATGATACGGGAGCTCTATGGGGGCTGTATATGAGATGAGAGCACTATGGAGGGGCTGAATATGAGATGGGAGCCCTATGGGACATTGGGGGGCTGTATATGAGATGGGACTTACAGTCATATGAAAAGGTTTGGGCACCCCTCTTAATCTTAATTTTAAACAAAAAAAAAAAAGTGTTTTTTTGCAACAGCTATTTCAGTGTATATATGTAATAACTGATGGACACAGTAATATTTCAGGAGATTGAAATGAGGTTTATTGTACTAACCGAAAATGTGAAATATGCATTATTTCAAAAATTGACAGGTGCAAATGTATGGGCACCTCAACAGAAAAGTGACATTAATATTTAGTAGATCCACCTTTTGCCTCTAGTCGCTTCCTGTAGCTGTTAATGAGTTCCTGGATCCTGGATGAAGGGATTTTTGACCATTCCTCTTTACAAAACAATTCCAGTTCAGTTAAGTTTGATGGTCGCCGAGCATGGACAGCCCGCTTCAAAACACCCCACAGATGTCCAATGATATTCAGGTCTGGGGACTGGGATGGCCATTCCAGAACATTGTAATTATTCCTCTGCATGAATGCCTGAGTAGGATGGGAGCGGTGTTTTGGATCATTGTCTTGCTGAAAGATCCATCCCCGGCGTAACTTCAACTTTGACACTGATTCTTCAACATTATTCTCAAGAATCTGCTGATACTGAGTGGAATCCATGCGACCCTCAACTTTAACCAGATTCCCGGTATTTTTGTTGGCCTGCCACTTCTGGCCTTTACAAGAACTGTCCCTGTGATCTTCCATTTCCTTACTATGTTCCAGTATTTGGCCCCACGAGATGATTTTGCTTGGGGCCCACAAATACCTGGAGCCAGCCCTATGTGTGTGTGTTATTCAGTGGAGCTATGTGTGTTTGTGTTATACAGTGGGGCTGTGTGTGGGGGGATATGTATAATTCTGGGGCAGTATAGTGATACTTTTATTTTTAAGGGCGTCATGTGTTTGTGTTATATAGTGGGGCTGTGTGTGGGGGGATATGTATAATTCTGGGGCAGTATAGTGATACTTTTATTTTTAAGGCGTCGTGTCAGAAAATGCTGCTGAAGATGAAGAAGAGGGAAGTCTATAGAGACGAACTGTGGTTGTCAAATCTCATCTTGGTGCCTGTGCTACAACGAAATAAAAGGAATGGGAACAACTCCAATCAGAGAAGATGTTATTTACAGTATAAGATACCAAGATGTAAAAGTTTGTCTGCGTCTCATCTGGACTGTGGTTCCTGCATGGTCCGCAGTCTGTTGATGACTGGTAACAACAATTCCCAGCATCTCTTTACCATTTTTAAAAACATGCTGAGAGGTATAGGTTCATCTACACACAAAAACACCAGTTGGGACTTCCAGCCACTGTATCCGAATCCCTTAAGGCATCGCGGCAGTGTCACCTGCACAGGTGCACTTCGTGGCCACAAGTGACATCTGCTGATGGTGGTTTGGTGCTGCTTTCATGTATTTGACTCACTGTAGCCGGGTTCTGCACGTCGCAGGGGTTGACTCTCCTTGTCACGGAACCGCGCCTGTGGCTGTGGGGCTCGGTGGTCCAGATCGATAGGGGGGATGGCTGAACAGTAAGGGAGTTAATTGTCTTCGTGACGCCACCTGCGGGTGTTCCGGTGACTTCACCGGCGCTGCTAGGCCTCCGGGGATGTTATGCAGCAAGATGGAACGCTCCCCACAGGACGAGCGGGAGTCCCCGGAGCCAGGAGCTGCACAGATGTTGTGAGGCAGCTGCGGTAATACTGCTGTTAGGCTCAGGAATCAAACGCAGACACTCCAAAGTCTTTTAGGTACCTTTAATGGTGGAAAGCAGGTACACTCGGACCAGGATAGTGAAGTTGATTCTCCTGGAGGTTCACAGCAAGCAGTGTTAGGCTTCCTTTCTCTGTACTTCTAAGGCGGTCGGGTGGATGTGGAATCCAGCCGGACCGGGTAGTGTGTTCAGTGGAACGTATTTCACCTAGGTAGCTGCACTGAGGGCACTGTAAAAAGGTGATGATAATTCTTTCTTCTTCCCTGGGCTCTCGTCGGTAGGTGCGGCAGGTGTACAGGGGGCTAGACTCCCTGTGAAGTATGCTGGTTCTCTGTGGTGGCTGGGTATCTCTCACAGCTCGGTTCCAGTAACCGGTTGGTAAGGGAAAGAGTTTGAATCACTCTAGTATCCCTGAGAGGTGCTTCTCCTTTCCTTTTACCCCAATTGCAAGGGTCCCTCACTTGCTAGGTGGGCTGGTTGGGCCTAGTGTGTGTCTCAGAATGGCAGAGATTACACACAACCTGCAGCTCTCCTAGCGTCTGCACACTCTGGTGTTTCTCCCTCCAAGACCCTATTTATAGGGGGAACTGGCTCAAAGTGACCAGTGGAGCTCCCGCTAGAGGCTTGGGGTGAAACCAGGTGTTCTAAGGTGTTGTTAGGTGTTTTGTGAGTGATGCTTTGCTGTTACTTGCTCCATTCATGTCCCAAGGAGTTCTGTGGTGCCCAACAGGGTGACAGGGTGCCACATTCCCCCTTAGTTAACCTCAGTTCTCCCGGCTGAGCAAAAAGTTCATTTTACATCTTAACCACTAAGCATTTTATAACATTCAATAACAGAGTCTGAAAGAAAAATACAAAAATCACTAAAAAGGAAGGGAAAAATATGAGAAAAAAAAAAAGTGAAAAGCAGTCCATACGGCACTAGTCCATCTGCCGCAGGTTGGAAAAGGTAAAGTTTTGGTCACACAAGTCCTGTGACAATTGTCCAAAGTTTATGAAAAGGGGAAAAGGATTAAGGTCTACAAATACACGGCAAACATTTTTAAACTTTATACATTCCCTACGGGTGTCTCTGCTTGGGAGGCCGGTACTAACCTTCTTTACCTTACCAGGCACTTTCTGTCCCCAACTTAATATACTTGGGACAGAGCCCAGTTCCTCCGCCCTTCTGTACACTACTTTTTACAGTTTTTGAAACGGTTGCTATTTACATTTGTTAACAGGTACTATATTCCACTACATTTTAAACCCATTCTCCATATTTGCTTGGGGGTTGTCCTAATGTACTACGTGTGGATTTGCGTAGTGTGGGTGTCTCAAAAGCTGTTGGTGTAGTGTACGGAGTGGTTCTTCCTCTACTTCTGCTTTGTGTAAGGCCATAGTAAGTACGTAACCTGTCTACTGGACTATCCTCTGTGGGTAGTTGTGTAGGAATTTCTTCTCTTACTGTGGGACTAGCAGGTTCACAGATTACAGGAATCTCAGGTTCCAAAATAACAGGCTGCATTATCTTGCATTTGAACTTGTTGGTTAGGAATTGGTTGCTGATCTTCTATAGGTTGATAGAAATGCATAACTGGTATGATGAATGCACCATTGCATTGTGGCCAATCAGCTGGTAAATATCCAATCTCTGTATGGACTAGATTTTCTTTTTGTTCTTCATCTGTAGTTACTGCAGGGTAACTGGTTACTTGGGGGATTAACTGTGTTGGACATTTCTTCAAATGGTCCCTTGAGACAGTTGCAAAAGTGATTCCTTGATCTTTGCTGATAACGCAAGTTTTTGAATTATCATATTGTGATGGCATAATGGTGTAGGGTTCAGATTCCCAATTGTCATCCAATTTGTTGGTTTTTCTTTTTAGCACTAAGTCACCTGTTGCAAAATGTTCAGCTGAGGAGTGCTTGTTAAAGTCTTTTTCTTGTTTGGTTCTGCTGATTTCTAGGTTTCTTTCCACGCTCTCTTGTACTTTTCTGCACTGTTCTTGGTGTTGACTGACCCAATCTTCATCAGAAGAATCTTCTGTGGGTTCGATGGTTCCCATCTGTAAGTCAATAGGTAATTTACCTGGTCTTGCCCGCATCAAGTAAGGAGGTGTATAGATAGTTGAACTGACAGGTATGTGGTTGTAGATGTCCACAAGGTCTGGAAGTTTTTCTGGCCATTGATTTCTTTCCTCAACTTTTAAGGTCTTGAGCATGTCAATGACAATGTGGTTCATCTTCTCACATAAACCGTTCGTCTGGGGATGATAAGGTGTGGTGCGGATCTTTTTACACCCATATAGCCCTAAGAATTCTTGGAACAGAGCTGATTCGAAGGCTGGCCTTTGGTCAGTCAAGACTTGGTCTGGATACCCATGGGGGCGACAGAAGTAACTCTGGAACGCTTTGGCTGCTACCTCTGCAGTTAAGTCCTTAACTGGAACTACTACCAGGAACCTTGAATAGTGGTCAACAATGGTGAGAGCGTAAGTGTACCCAGCGCGACTTGGGGTAAGCTTCACGTGGTCGAGAGCAACTATTTCAAGGGGTTTTGTGGTAACAATTGGCTGCAACTGAGATTTCTGAGTTAGATGGCCTTTTCTTCGAAGGTGACATGGTCCACAGTTTTTACACCACTTGTCAATTGAGCCTCGCATACCGACCCAGTAGAACCGATCCTTTAGGAGTCTCTCCAGCTTCTTCCATCCAAAGTGTCCGGCATCATCATGGTATGCTTCAAGGATCATTTGGACTTCGGTCTTGGAAACTACAATCTGCCAGATGAGTTCTTGTGTTCTGGGGTTCAGGTATCTTCTGCATAGTTTACCTTAGTAGACGAACAATCTCCCCTTCTCTTTCCATAGGTGTTTAGCAGTTTGTGAGGCATCAGGGTCCATGCTGGCGTGTTCTTGAGTTATCAGCTCTCTTACTAGGCTGACATCTGGTTCGTTGGCTTCAACCTCCTTCCAGTCATGGCGAGGTAAAGGGTTCACGGTCCTCTCTACACGTTTCTGGTTCACCTAAGGACACGTTGCTGTACTCGTACGGTGGAACGCAGGTAGTTCAATCTCTTCCAGGTCATCTACGTCTTCTCCCTATTCAGGAAGGTTAGGCATTCTGGACAGGGTATCAGCATTACCGTTCTTGTGACCTGCCCGGTACTTTACAGTAAAATCATAGTTAGTCTTGCTACCCAACGCTGCTCTAGGGCTCACAGCTTTGCTGTCTCTAAATGGGTTAGAGGGTTGTTATCTGTGAAAGCTGTGAACGGGGCGGATGCCAGGTAATGCTTGAAACGCTCTGCGATTGCCCAGACCAGGGCCAGGAACTCCAGTTTGAATGAGCTGTAGTTCTCCAGGTTCCTTTCTGTGGGACGGAGCTTTCTGCTGGCGTAGGCCATCACCTTTTCCTTTCCCTGTTGGCGTTGAGCTAGGACGGCTTCTAGGCCTTTATTGCTTGCATCAGTGTACAGTAAAAACGGGAGATTGTAATCAGGATAGGTCAGGATAGGTCAGGATCTCTTCTCCAGTTAGAGCATCTTTCAGCTTCTGGAAGGATTGTTCCTGTTCTGGTCCCCAGTGGAACGGGGGTCCACTGATCTTGCCGTTTTTGGATTGACCTACTAAGAGATCTTGCATGGGTGCTGCTATCTTGGTATAGCCTTTGATGAATCGTCGGTAGTACCCAACCAGTCCTAGAAATTGATGTACCTCTTTGTGAGTAGTTGGTGTTGGCCAGTCCTTGATGACGGTTATCTTATCCGGATCTGGTGCTACGCCTTCAGCACTAACCACATGTCCTAGGTATTGGACCTTGGGTTTCAGCAGGTGGCACTTGGACAGTTTCAGTTTCATCCCGTACTTCGACAGTGACTCGAACACTTCACTCAGGTGCTGGAGGTGATCTTCATAGGTCTGAGAGTATACAATGACATCATCAAGGTATAACAGGACAGTCTCAAAATTCTTGTGGCCAAGACAACACTCCATCAGCCTCTGAAATGTTCCTGGGGCATTGCACAACCCGAGTGGCATACTGTTGAACTCGCATAATCCCATAGGTGTCGTGAAGGTTGTCTTCTCACGATCTTTCTCTGCAACAGCAACCTGCCAGTACCCACTAGTAAGATCTAATGTGGAGAAGTAGTTGGCAGATTTGAATGCAGCTAATGACTCTTCTATGCGGGGCAATGGGTATGCATCCTTGTGTGTGACTTTATTGATTTGTCTGTAATCTACGCACATCCTCATACTACCATCTTTCTTTTTAACCAGGACTAGTGGTGCTGCCCAGGGACTGCAGCTATCCCTAATGACTCCTGCATTCTTCATGTCCTGAAGCATCTCTTTTGCTTTTTGGTAATGTGTGGGTGGTATAGGCCTGTACCTTTCTTTGATAGGTGCATGATTGCCTGTGGGGATATTGTGTTGTACCCCTTTAATCCTCCCAAAGTCAACTGGGTGTTTGCTGAACACTTGCTCATACTCCCGAACTACCCAGTATACTCCATTTTTCTGATGAGTAGGTGTGTTGTCAGTTCCTACACTGAGCTCCTGACACGATTTCTCTAGTTGATCTTTGGAGTGAGGGGGTTCGTCAGTGACTGCTTGGGAAGAGGATCTTACATCAATTACAGCATCATCTTTAACCTGGTACAATTTTGAGACAGTTGCATATCTAGGCACTCTGACTTCGTCATCACCATAATTTAATATGCGTACGGGGACCCTCCCTTTTCTCACATCGACCAACCCTCTGGCTGTCAAGAGCGTAGGACTACTATCAGACATTACAGGTTCTACTACAGCTTGGTAGTCCTGCCCTCTGAAGCCTATGGCTGCTCGGCACCAGATCATCATTTCACTTCTGGGTGGTACCACAATTGGAATGGGATCTGTTACCCGCACTCTGCCAATTTCACCATTAGACAATGTTACCTGTTGTTGATAAACCAGAGCTCAGATCTGCTTTTGGATAGCTCTCTTCTCTCTGGGTCTATCAGCTTCAACACTCTGTTGGAGTAAAAACAACACTTCATCGATGCATTTCACCATAACATTAGTACCCAGTATCACATATGGATCCTTGTTGTTAGGCTTATCCTGAACCACTATGATACCCTGGTTCTTCAGCTGCACCCTCCCCACCTTTACTGTAGCTTCCCATTATCCCTCTACTGTAACTAGTACACCTTTAGTGGCTTCAATGTTCAGATCGGAGTGTGGGGGTTCTAGCTTAACATCTGGCCAGAACCGCTTGTAAAGGATACTCGGCATGGTTGTCACCTGGGATCCAGTGTCTATCAAGGCGGAGGTAGTGATGCCATCGATGACGATTGGTAGGTATGGACAGTCTCCTACATACTTGTATTCCCAACTGGTCGGGCCCGGATAGTCTACTCCTGGGGTTGGCCCTTCTCGCCCAGGGGTTGCTCGTTTAAAGGACGGGACTGTTGAGTACGTCCTCCTCTGTCACTCTGCTGACTAGCGCAACGTCTGTCGGGGCTGCGACGATCTGCAGGTTTTCCTCGCGGCGGCGGTGTCTTTCTCTTCATCCACGGGACGTCGTCGGGGCTGTCAGCGAGCTGGATCTTGTCCGATGACCTTGTATCTGTCTTGGGTCTTCTCCCAGCTTGTAGATTGGCCATGTCCTTCATCAGCTGCTCTACATTAGCACACAGTTGTTCAAACCGGTCAGGTGTTGCAGTCTGTGCACTAGACTGGACCGCAGGGATTGGAGATGCTGCTGCCGGCACGGAAGGGGTGTCAGCATGCTGCTGCTGTGAAGCGGGATTGGGCACTGCTCAAGACGCAAAAAATAATCCATCACGAAGCCCAAGATCCCAAAAAATGAGAATGTTACGGGACGCAGAAAATGGCGCCAAAGGAGCAATTCTTTTTCTTTAAAAACTTCTGAAATTGTTTTCACCACTTGGATAACAGTAAAAGTAACATGTTTGGCATCTAAAAACTCGTACCAACCAGAGACATCATACCGACACCTCAGTGTTACCATATAGTACCGACCTGAGACATCATACCGACACGTCAGTGTTACCATATAATACTGACCCCAGACATCATACTGACACGTCAGTGTTACCATATAGTACTGACCCTAGACATCATACCGACACCTCAGTGTTACCATATAGTACTGACCCCAGACATCATACCGACACCTCAGTGTTACCGTATAGTACTGACCACAGACATCATACCGACACATCAGTGTTACCATATAGCACTGAGCCCAGACATCATACAGACACCTCAGTGTTACCATATAGTACTGACCCAAGGCATCATACCGACACCTCAGTGTTACCATATAGTACTGACCCCAGACATCATATTGACACCTCAGTGTTACCATATAGTACTGACCCCAGACATCATACCGACATGTCAGTGTTACCATATAGTACTGACCCCAGACATCATACCGACACCTTAGTGTTACCATATAGTACTGACCCCAGACATCATACCGACACCTCAGTGTTACCGTATAGTACTGACCACAGACATCATACCTATGAAATGAAAGAAAATGGAGGAACGCAATATGTAACACCAGTGATTAAGGTGACAGATTTATTATATTGTGCCAATTGGCCACTCACCCATGGGGTTGTGCTGTGTGCACAACAACAAATCGTGCCTGGAAGCCTCAGGATCCTCCTGTGTGGGCAGCACTGCCGAGTGACTATCGAGCTCCTTCCTCGGTCTCCTTGCAGGTCACATGATCAGGGGCAGGACTGATGTCACTGCAGGTCCTCCAGCAAGATTGTAATTATATCACAGGTCCTGTTTCTCAGGATATGCTGTTTTTCTGGGGCTCCCGGGAATACAATATGGGTATTTTTTTGGATATGCAGGACCTAAAGCCGCTCCACCAATGATCCCTGGAGGGGATTATATCATGCCAGGAAAAATAAAAAAAATTGTTGAAGTTGGTGTTTAATTGAGCGCTAAAGGTCCAAACAAAAAGAAGACATTTTAGTGTAGATTCACGAACCTTTTCTTTATTTATAAGCTCCTTGTACAGGCACAACGCATTTCGATAGCAACCACAGGCTATCTTCATCAGGTGAATACGTATTCAGTCAGTGTTACCATATAGCACTGAGCCCAGACATCATACCGACACCTCAGTGTTACCATATAGTACTGACCCCAGACATCATACCGACACCTCAGTGTTACCATATAGTACTGACCCCAGACATCATACCGACACCTCAGTGTTACCATATAGCACTGACCCCAGACATCATACCGACACATCAGTGTTACCATATAGTACTGACCCCAGACATCATACTGACACCTCAGTGTTACCATATAGTACTGACCCCAGACATCATACCGACACCTCAGTGTTACCATATAGTACTGACCCCAGACATCATACCGACACCTCAGTGTTACCATATAGTACTGACCCAAGGCATCATACCGACACCTCAGTGTTACCATATAGTACTGACCCCAGACATCATACAGACACCTCAGTGTTACCATATAGTACTGACCCCAGACATCATACAGACACCTCAGTGTTACCATATAGTACTGACCCCAGGCATCATAGTGACATCTCAGTGTTACCATATAGTACTGACCCCAGACATCATACAGACACCTCACTGTTACCATATAGTACTGACCCCAGACATCATACTGACACCTCAGTGTTACCATATAGTACTGACCCCAGACATCATACTGACACCTCAGTGTTACCATATAGTACTGACCCTAGACATCATACAGACACGTCAGTGTTATTATTATTATTTATTTATATAGCGCCATTAGGTTCCATGGCGCTTTACATGAGGATAAGGGAGACAAGAACAAGTACACTAAATCTAGGCGGTCAGGACGTACAGATACAGGAGGGGCAGGGACCCTCTACACGAGGGCTCACAATCTATGAGGAGCGGGTTGGGATACAGTAGGATGGGGGAATGTCAGGTATGGGGCGGTCGCCTGGGTCTCATGGCAGGTTGTAGGCTTGACGGAATAGGTGAGTCTTCAGGTGACACTTGAAGCTTCTCAGGGTAGGCGAGTGTCTGACGTGTTCGGGCAGGGAGTTCCAGAGTAAGGCAGATGCCCGGAAGAAGTCCTGGACTCGGTTGTGCGAAGAGGTGATGAGAGGGGAGCAGAGGAGAAGTTCTTGGGAGGAGCGGAGGTTGCGTGAGGGTAGGTATTGGGAGACCAGGTCAGAGATGTATGGTGGGGCCAGGTTGTGTATGGCTTTGTACGCCATGGTTAGTGTTTTGAATTGGGATCTCTTGGAGGCGGGGAGCCAGTGAAGGGCTTGGCAGAGGGGGGAGACAGGGGAGTAGCGGGAGGACAGGTAGATTAGTCGGGCAGCGGAATGGAGGATAGACTGGAGAGGTGTGAGGGAGTTAGCCGGGAGGCCATCGAGAAGAAGGTTGCAGTAGTCAAGGCGGGAGATGATAAGAGCATGAATGAGTGTTTTAGTGGAGTCGTGGGTGAGGAAGGAGCAGATCCGCGAGATGTTCTTGAGCTGGAGCCGGAGGGATGTGGGGAGGGCCTCGATGTGGGGCTTGAAGGATAGGGAGGAGTCAAGGATTACCCCGAGGCACTTGGCTTGGGGGACTGGGGAGAGGGCGCAGTCGTTGATGCAGATGGATAGGTTGGGAGGTGGGGTGGAATTTCTTGGGGGGAAGACTATGAATTCAGTTTTGTCCATGTTGAGTTTAAGGAAGCGAGCAGAGAAGAAGGATGAGATGGCGGAAAGGCATTGTGGGATTTTGGAGAGTAGGGAGGTGATGTCAGGGCCGGACAGGTAGATTTGGGTGTCGTCGGCGTAGAGGTGGTACTGGAGGCCGTGGGACTCAATGAGTTGCCCTAGGCCGAGAGTGTATATGGAGAAAAGTAGGGGTCCCAGGACCGAACCTTGGGGGACTCCGACAGAAAGGGGGTAGGGTGAGGAGGAGGTGTGGGAGTGAGAGACGCTGAAGGTCCGGTCCGCTAGGTATGAGGAGATCCAGGAGAGGGCAAGGTGGGCGATGCCGAGGGATTCCAGGATCCGGAGAAGAAGGGAGTGGTCAACCGTGTCGAAGGCAGCAGACAGGTCAAGGAGGAGGAGGATGGAGTAGTGGTGTTTGTTCTTGGCGGTCAGTAGGTCATTGGTGGACTTTGGTCAGGGTTGTTTTGGTGGAATAGAGGGGTCGGAAGCCGGACTGTAGGCAGTCAAGGTGGGAGCACGAGGAGAGGTGAGAGGACAGTTCGGAGTGGAAGTGCTGTTCAAGTAGCTTAGAGGCGAATGGGAGAAGAGATATGGGGCGATAGTTAGAGACAGAGGTAGGGTCAAGTGAGGTTTCTTTTAGGATGGGCGTGATAAGGGCGTGTTTGAAGGCCGAGGGGAAGGCACCAGTTCTAAGTGAAAGGTTAAAGAGGTGGGTGAGGGCTGGGATGAAAACGGAGGTGTGGTTTGGAATGAGGTGGGATGGGAGCGGATCGTGAGCGCTGGTGGCGAGGTGTGATTTTGACAGGAGGGAGGAGAGTTGGTTTTCAGTTATGGGGGGGAAGTGGCTGATGGAGGAGGAGGGCAGTGTAGGTGGGAGGGGGAGTTGTGGGGATAGTGGACCGAAGCTGTTTCTGATCTTGTCGATCTTCTCCTTGAAGAAGGTCGCAAAGTCTTCAGCAGAGATGAGGGGAGAAGGGGGAGGAGCAGGCGGGCGAAGTAAGGAGTTGAAAGTTTTGAAGAGCTGTTTGGGGTTGCGGGACAGGGAGGTTATTAGGGATGAGAAGAACACTTGCTTGGCAGTAGCAAGTGCTGTCTTGAAGTCAGCGATGGATTGCTTGAACAGAGCAAAGTGCTCGGGGGTGTGGGACTTTTTCCATCTCCTCTCGGTGACCCTGGACGACCGTCTCAGGTTTTTAGTGAGGGTGGTGTGCCAGGGCGTTACCATATATTACTGACCCCAGACATCATACCGAAACCTCAGTGTTACCATATAGTACTGACCCCAGACATCATACAAACACCTCAGTGTTACCATATAGTACTGACCCCAGACATCATACAGACACCTCAGTGTTACCATATAGTACTGACCCCAGACATCATACAAACACCTCAGTGTTACCATATAGTACTGACCCCAGACATCATACAGACACCTCAGTGTTACCATATAGTACTGACCCCAGACATCATACAGACACCTCAGTGTTACCATATAGTACTGACCCCAGACATCATACTGACACATCGGTTTGATCCTACAGTGAACATAGTAAATAAGAAAGACCCAATAAAATTTCATCTGAAAGTACAACTCATCCCATGGGCGCACCCAGCGTGGGGCAGGGGGGGGCAGCTGCCCCCCCAAGAGAAAGGGGTGAGCGGCACTGAGTGCGCCGACCCCTGTGACTGCTGGGCCGCCCGCTCTCCCTGCGGCTGTGCAGGGCCGTCGGCTCTCCCATCTAGTGTGCAGGGCCGCTTGCTCCCCAGCGGCTGTGCAGGGCGGCTCGCTCTCCATCCTATTATCTCCTCTCCATCCTCCATTACTGTGCAGACCTCTCCTATTATCTCCTCCATCGGCCGTATGCTGCATGATGGCCGCACACAGCAAGCCCTTTCACATCAGCGTTTTTCGTAATTCGCGGCAGATGCGGTGAAAAAACCGCATCTGCCGCGTTTGCCGCATAACGGTTCCACTTGCGGCACGGTTGCGGTTTTTTCCATAGGAAGTATAGGGGGACTTGCGGCAGATGCGGCAAGTGCGGTATTGCACTTGCGGCAGGTGCGGCAGCGAAAAAAACCGCAGTAAGCCGCAAGTCCCCCTATACTTCCTATGGAAAAAACCGCAACCGTGCCGCAAGTGGAACCGTTATGCGGCAAACGCGGCAGATGCGGTTTTTTCACCGCATCTGCCGCGAATTACGAAAAACGCAGATGTGAAAGGGCCCTGCTTACAGCTCTCTGCTGTACAGACAGTGATCCGGCCGGCTACACTACATATTGTGCAGTGAAGGTCCGCCCCTCCACTGCATCACAGGTCAGCAGAGAGCAACAGAGGGCCAAGAGCAGTTGCTGTGTGCGGCCATGTGTGATAGGAGGTCACAGTGCACACACCTATTGAAGAGGACATACAGCTGTGTGTGGACAGGAGATAGAAGATGTGCCAGAAGAATCATCTAAAGTAAAAAGAGCCCCAATGTGTGTATGTCTGCAAGTGATTGTAACTTGTGAGTATATATGATTGTGTGTGTATGTATATGATTGATTGTGAGTATATATGATTGTGCATGTGTGTATCATTGTATATGTCTGTGTATATGACTGTGTATGTGTGTATATAATTGTAAATGTCTGCATATGATTGTATATATCTGTGTGTATGATTCTGCATGTGTGTATATGATTGATTGTGAGTATATGTGATTGTACATGTGTGTATATGATTGATTGTGAGTATATGTGATTCTGCACTTGTGTATATGATTGATTGTGAGTATATGTGATTGTACATGTGTGTATATGATTGATTGTGAGTATATGTGATTGTGCATGTATGTATATGATTGATTGTGAGTATATGTGATTCTGCACTTGTGTATATGATTGATTGTGAGTATATGTGATTGATTGTGAGTATATATGATTCTGCATGTGTGTATATGATTGATTGTGAGTATATATGATTCTGCACTTGTGTATATGATTGATTGTGAGTATATGTGATTGTGCATGTATGTATATGATTGATTGTGAGTATATATGATTCTGCATGTGTGTATATGATTGATTGTGAATATATATGATTCTGCATGTGTGTATATGATTGTATATGCCTGTGTATATGACTGATTGTGTATGTGTGTATATGATAGTGCACATGTGTATATCATTGTAAATGTCTGCATATGATTGTATATGTCTGTGTATGATTCTGCATGTGTGTATACAATTGTGTATGTCTGTGTATATGATTGTGTCATATACACACATGCATAATCGTATACACAGTCATATACACACAATCATATACTCATACACACATACCATCGTATTGGGTAATTATATACACACATACACAATAATACACAGTCATATACACACACACATACATGATCATATACACAATCATAAATGCACAATCATATACACAATGATAAATATGCACAATCATATCTACACATACATAGTGATATACACACATACATGATCATAAACACATACACAATCATATACACACAATCACACACATACAGTCATATACACAAATATTCATGGGCGTACCCAGAGTGGGGCAGGGAGGGACAGCCTATATATGATATAGGAGCCCTATGGGGGGCTGTTGTATATAATATGAGGACTGTATGGGGTATTGGGGGGGCTGTATATGAGATGGAACTCCAATATCATATACAGCCTCCCATATCCTATACAGCCCACCCCATAGGGCTCCCGTATCATATACAACCCCCATAGGGCTCTCTTGATGGGAGCTCTATGGAGGGGCTGTATATGATACAGGAGCCCTATGAGGGGCTGAATATGATTTGGGTGCCCTATGACAGGGTTATATATAATATGGGAGCCCTATAAGGGGGCTGTATATGATATGGGAGCTCTATGGGGGTCTGTACATTAGATGGGAGCCCTATGGAGGGCTGTATATGAGATGTGAGCCCTATGGGACATTGGGGGGGCTGTATATGAGATGGAACTTCCATTTCATATACAGCCCCCCATAGGGATCACATTTAATATACAGCCCTCTATAGGGCTCCACAGTGGCGTAACAAGTCTGATGGGCCCCGATGCACAATTTTACAACCTGAACGACCATGGCTTGCCCCCCCCTAGTTTTGATCCTGGGTACGCCCATGACTCATCCCACAAACTATGACAATCCTCATATGTCTATCATATGAAGTAGAAAAAGCCGGGCACTAACAACTGTGTATAAGGCTGTACTCACTCTCGTGAGTGATCGGCTGCAGGCTGCCTAGCGGTGCTAGCATATAAGTCCACAATGTGTAGCCAAGAAAAGAAAAAATAGCCGCACTCACCAAGGCAGGGTTTTTCAGTCTTTATTCTCCTTATCAATCGTGGCAGTACACCGACATAGCAGGGAGGGGGAGCGGGGAGGTGGACGACGGTTCACCGTTTCGCGGCCGTCTGCCGCTTCTACGGGTCCAGAGGACCCGTAGAAGCGGCAGACGGCCGCGAAACGGTGAACCGTCGTCCACCTCCCCGCTCCCCCTCCCTGCTATGTCGGTGTACTGCCACGATTGATAAGGAGAATAAAGACTGAAAAACCCTGCCTTGGTGAGTGCGGCTATTTTTTCTTTTCTTGGCTCCTCATATGTCTATAGTGATGGGAAATAAATAAAGTTATGGGTCTTAGAAGAAGGGGAGGGAAAAATGGAAAATTGACAGAGGGATGAGGGGGTTAAAAACAAAATATATTTTCTTCTTGCTTTCACAAAGGAGTGATTGCACGTCATTGTAAATCACAGATGTATGTGTGCTATTTGTCATCAGTAATAATATCATTGCTATGAACATCTTTATTATTAGTTTCCAGTGTTCCGTCCGATTGTGTCTGAAACAAGAGGGAAGTCAGAGGACGCTGCACCGTGATTTACAATTTGTGATGTTTGCACCAAATTACAACTATGAGCAGACTGAACGTGAGGAAGGATGGTGACTGTGCCAGTGACTGCAGCCTGTGTGGCCTCCAGCTCTCATTACACTGGCGCCATCTGCTGGGCTCACTGCCAACAAGATGCAATAAATCCCTGACATGTTAGTGCTGCAGCTACAGATTATTCTACAGCCTAAATGCAATTGTGAAATTGTAAAATTAAAAATAATAATAACTCACTGATACAAACATTTTGATAACAACAGACAAAAGCTCATATTAGGCTGTACTGCTCATGTACATGGCAGAGTGGTGAGCGCAGCTTCTCCACACGTCTGGACTATGGAGGTAAAGGCAACAATACCTCTGTATTACAGCATGTGAGGCGGGAGAGATCTCATATACAGTGACGTAACTTAAAGCTCATGGGCCCCAATGCAAAAGTTCCAGTGAGGCCCCCAATTATTGCAAATCTTTAATAGCATTGGTCTTTTTCTGTAGGGCAGAGGGACTTTGGGGGCTCCCCAGACTCCAGGGCCCGGGTGTGATTGGAAACCCTGCACCTGTTGTAGTTACGCCCCTGCCCATACATCTCTTTACCCTGGTGCTTAGGCCATATTGACTTGTTGAAGAAAATAGCATATAATATAAAGTATGGCCCAGTTCACATCTATGCGCTCCTGCGTTTGCTTACCCTGTGCTGGCGCAAGTGTAAGCGCAGGTGCATTCACAGCTCAGTGCAGCCAAGCGCATAGGCGCATAGATGCAGAGCCCTTGTGCTCGCTTGTGCTCGTGCTGCTGTGGCGCCCCGCAACGAGTGCGTCACAGGAGTGTATTGCAGCCCAGTCTGCAGCTGCAGTATTCTCTGACTAAGTAATGACATGGTTAAAACTCAGAGCTCCATACCCTACATGCACATCAGCATAGAGGGCCAATAAGGTCCTGGTGGGCGGAATGTAGGAGTAGTGTGTTAGAGGAGAATGTAGGAAAAGGAGAGAAGCGAGGTGGCCGGTTGGGCGCCATTACCCGGTGCCTCAACAACTGGACCCTGGGCGAGCACATGCGGGTCAAACTATACCCGTGCCCATCTACAGCCGGATTACTGGTTCCGAAGCCGGTAGTCGTTTATCACTGCCATGCAAACCAGGAGTGGAGGGACCGCTCTACAGGAGTACCCCACCGCCGCCGCAAACAGAACCGTCTTGCCAGTGGAGTACCCACCAAAAGAACCCAGACTACCCCTCATACCGGAACGTACACACCGGCAGGGCAAAATAACTAGTCCCTTGTACCCGACCTTGGCACTCAAAGGCGACATCGGCAACTCATCTAGAATAAGTTAGAACGGAGGAACACCGCGGAGCTCTGAGACAACACCGGTCATTACCAAGTCCACCCGGTCCGTTACCCGTTACCTGTATACCATGTATCATGTGCTGGTTACAGTAAAGTACCCGCTGCAGAGACTTATGGTGTCCGTGTTTCTTAAGAACGGTTTCACTCAGCATGCTGAAGGTAACTAAGCTGCCTCACAACATCTTGTGCAGCTCCTGGCTCCGGGGATTCCCGCTCATCCTGTGGGGAGCATCCGATCTTGCTGCATCCCATCCCCCGGAGGCCTAAGCAGCGCCGGTGGACATCACCGGAACTCTCACAGGTGGCGTCACGACAAGATTTAACCCCTTATCTGTTCGGCCAACTTTATTGATCTGGACCACCGGGCCCACACAGCCTCGGGCACGGTACCGTGACAGGGAGCAGCGACAGCCGGAGACGTGCACAACCCGGCTACGGTGAATCACTGCCATTACCTGCTTGTGCTGCAATCAGCGCCTGCAGACATACTAAGGTCACAAGTCCTTCCACCTCCTCCTATTCAGTAAACATTTAGGTGACAAAATAAATAAATGCTTTGTGTTTTGTACTGAATGATGATCTCCCGGCAGTGCAGGGACAAGGAGTGTTAGTAGCAAAAGGGAGATGCATCCAAAAGCAGCACAGCCAAGGGAAGGAGATACAAATCATGTTCAAATCATATATGACCATATTGATTTTTATATACCTTCCCTTAGATGTGTTGCTTAATGCATCTCCTTTTTGCTCTGGATCTATGTACCACTCATGCGCTGTATTCCTAACGCTCCGTGTACTCCTGTGCTGTATTCCTAACGCTCCGTGTACTCCTGTGCTGTATTCCTAACGCTCCGTGTACTCCTGTGCTGTATTCCTCAGGCTCCATGTACTCCTGCACTGTATTCCTCAGGCTCCATGCACTCCCGCGCTGTATGCCTCAGGCTCTGTGTACTCCTGCGCTGTATTCCTTACGCTCCGTGTACTCCTGCGCTGTATTCCTCAGGCTCCGTGTACGGCTGTGCTGTATTCCTTACACTCCGTGTACTCCTGCGCTGTATTCCTCAGGCTCCGTGTACTCCTGTGCTGTATTCCTCAGACTGTGTACTGCTGTGCTGTATTCCTCAGACTGTGTACTGCTGTGCTGTATGCCTGAGGCTCCGCAGGAGTGCACGCTGTATTCCTCAGGCTCCATGTACTCCTGCATTGTATTCCTCAGGCTCCGTGTACTCCTGTGCTGTATTCCTCAGGCTCTGTGTACTCCTGTGCTGTATTCCTCAGACTATGTACTGCTGTGCTGTATTCCTCAGACTGTGTACTGCTGTGCTGTATGCCTGAGGCTCCGCAGGAGTGCACGCTGTATTCCTCAGGCTCCATGTACTCCTGCATTGTATTCCTCAGGCTCCATTTACTCCTGTGCTGTATTCCTCAGGTTCCGTGTACTCCTGTGCTGTATTCCTCAGGCTCCGTGTACTCCTGTGCTGTATTCCTCAGGCTCCATGTACTCCTGCATTGTATTCCTCAGGCTCCATTTACTCCTGTGCTGTATTCCTCAGGCTCCGTGTACTCCTGTGCTGTATTCCTCAGGCTCCATTTACTCCTGTGCTGTATTCCTCAGGCTCCGTGTACTCCTGTGCTGTATTCCTCAGGCTCCGTGTACTCCTGTGCTGTATTCCTCAGGCTCCGTGTACTCCTGTGCTGTATTCCTCAGGCTCCGTGTACTCCTGTGCTGTGTAGCGACCGGTGGTAAGGCCGCGGGTGTGTGTGTATGATCTTTCTCAACAGAATCCCCATACTCAGATTTAACCGGTAGTAACATTTCTTTACTGTAAAACATGTCTATAACACAGTCAACTGATCTAGCTGCACACATGTATATATTAGAGTCTCTGGATCTTCACTTCTTCCGGGTACGCAGCAAGCAAAGAAAAAAAACACAACAATGGAGATATCTTTCCCTAACTTTCCCTAAAATCACGTACCAGTCTATCACAGAAGAAGGTGTCGCTCCCACGTAGCAGGCCTGGGGTCTCACGATGAAGGGTCCCGATGCAGCGCTGAAGGGGGAAACTCCTCAGTCTTCTTCTGTGGTCTCCTTCCGGAGGTAACAGAATCTTTCTTTGTTAGTCTCTCTCAGTCTCGGGGCAAACCGATGAGCAGAAGGGAGATCACAGTAGCACAGATGGCTCCCTTATGTCAGTCACAGCCCCTGCACATGTAATCCAGTGGCAATGTCCTGAATTCCGGAGGCAATGTCCTGAATTTGAGTGGGACCCTCGGTAAGGCAAGGTCCTGCAGACCGGGGGTTGCAACAGCGATCCTCACGGGGTATTTCTTCCCAAGAATCCGGCTGCAAAAGAGCCCTATGTCGGGAGACACCACACAGTCTGTCCTGACAGAGCTCTGGATCTCTAATCATCATCTCCCGCCCTTTTTCTTCCTCAGCACAAGGCTGTTGGGGAGGGGATCAGACTGTGTAATGTTCACTGCAGTGTCCATTTGAATAACAACACAGTCAGGGCTACCCACTTCATTACATACCCCCCCACTTAAAGGTTGGCAGTCCCTGTCAACAACCGCCGGCTCCAAGGCAGTGATGACTGTAGTTGTCACAGGGGTCGGTTGAGAAGTGGGCCATACATACTGGTCCCTGTAGAACCGTCCGGGCGGGATCCCAGCAGTGGTGCGGTCAGTGCGTCGCAAGGGTCGGTTGTTCCCCTCCTCGTCACTGTCTTTACGCCCCACTCCAGTCAGTACTCCGGGAGAGGGACTGGTCTGTGTAGGTGGGTCACCGGTCTCAGAGTCGACGTGATCTCTATGTTGAGAAATGTCCGTGACGTCAGTCATGTCGGCAGCGTCACCCCCTCCGGTTACTGTGGGAGGGGAGTCAGGCCGGGAGCGGCAGGGGCGCAACATATTTCGGTGCACAGTGCGGGTGCTGCGGCTGTCTTCACCCCGCACTCGGTATACATGTCCATTGGGGTAAGGGCGTTCGATTACCTGGTAGACTTCAGTCTCCCACTTGGCTCGAAGTTTCCCTTGAGGCTTCTTAATACGGAGCAAGACTAGCTGTCCCAACTTTAAGGGTTTCTCTTGCACGGGGAGTGGGTCAGCATGTATCTGGCCCCGGATTTGTTGACTCACCAGCCGGTGTACAGTCTCCATCTTCTGGCGGTGAGCATTTAGCCAGGAGGGGTAGTTATGGCAGACATCTTCTTCTGGGCGGAATAGGTTCAGGTCATGGACCCCTTTTCCGGGGCGGCCAAAGAGAAGAGTGTGAGGGGTGTAGCCAGTCACGGAGTGGACCTGGTTGTTGTAGGCCCATACTAGATCTGGAAGGAATTGGGGCCATCGATCTTTCTTATCTTCGGCCAAGGTGCGGATCAGCTGAAGTAGGGTCCGGTTAAAGCGTTCACATGCACCGTTCCCTTGTGGATGGTAAGGAGTGGTCCTCGACTTCTGGATCCCATACATCCGATGCAGCTCCTCGATGACTCTGCCTTCGAAACAAGCCCCCTGGTCGGAGTGTAACCTCTCCGGACACCCATAGACGTGGATGAACTGTCGACAGATGGCCTGTGCAGCCGACTCGGCCGTCTGGTCCTTGGTAGCAACAACGACGGCGAATTTTGTGAAGTGGTCCACCATGACTAGGCAGTATTGATAGCCACTGCTCGCCGTCCCGATCAGCAGATAGTCCACCATCAACAGCTCAAGAGGCCTGGAGGTTTTAATCGTCTGGACAGGTGCACGCTGTTCGGTGGACTTGTGCAGTTCACAGGTGCGACAGGTTCTGCAGACGTCTTCGACCAGCTTGCGGAGCCCTGGACAGTAGATGGACTGTTGAATCCACCGAAAGGTCTTGTCTATTCCAAAGTGACCGTTCCTTTTGTGTGCTTCGTCCACCATCTTACGAGCCAATTGGGCAGGCACCACGACTTGTGTACATTCCTCCAACATGTGGGACAGGAGAACCTTCCGATATAGTACCTCTTCTCTCAGAATTAGCCGATCCCACTGGCTGAGCAAGGTCAAGGTCCCGGTAGACAGTCGTGCCCGCGTGTCAGGGGGGGGCTTCTGCCTTTGCTTCACCCATTGTTTGAGTAGAGCCCATTCAGGGTTCTGGTCCTGGAGCCTGCACAACTCTTGGGGACACAGTGTAACCCCCACTGGAGTTCCAACTTCGCCCTCGACGAACTGGCAGTAATCCATCATCTGTTGGGCAAGCCTTGCAAAGTCGGGCGTCTCGTCTCCTTCTAGTTCTTCATCCCGGTCTCTGGTAAGTAAGGGGTATGACACTCTAGACAGGCTGTCCGCATTTTGATTCTCAGCCCCAGCCCTGTATTTGATCTTGTAGTTGAACTTCGAGAGTCGAGCCATCCAACGATGTTCCGTGACTCCGAGCTTCGCATTTTGTAAGTGGGCCAACGGGTTGTTATCGGTCAGGACCAGTACTTCCGCCCCTGTGAGGTATCCTGCAAATTTCTCCGCCATAGCCCACGTTAGGGCCAACAGCTCCAGCCGGAACGAGCTATAATTGGTGGGGTTCTTCTCGCCTCGTGTAGGGATCAACTGGCATAGGCTATGACACGTTCCTTGCCTTCTTGTACTTGTGAAAGTACTGCCCCTAGACCTTGTAGGCTGGCATCGGTATGTAGTTGGAAAGGGAGATTGTAGTCTGCATATGCCAGGACGGGGGGTGAAGTCAAGGCACCCTTTAGGGCTTGGAAGGATTCTTCCTGGCTGGGTCCCCAGCTGATGGGTCGTCCTCTGGGGCCGTTGGTGGTCCCTCGAAGCAATTCGTGCAAGGGTGCAGCAAGCCGAGCGAAGTTTCTCACGAACCGGCGGTAGTAACCGGCCAACCCCAGGAAGGCCCGGACCTCTCTGACGTTCGTAGGCTGTGGCCAGTCCCGCACGGCGGCTATTTTCTCCGAAGACGGCTGTACACCGTCGGCCGAGATCCGGTGACCCAGGTAATTGATCTCGGGCTGCAGAAGACGGCACTTGCTGGGTTTCAACTTCAGGCCATGTTCTCTCAACCTACGAAACACACGGCCCAGCTGTTGCAGGTGTTCTTCAAATGTGGCCGAATAGACTACGATGTCGTCCAGGTAAATGAGGGTGAAGTCGAAGTTGAAGTCCCCCAGGCAGCGCTCCATCAGTCGCTGGAAGGTCCCCGGCGCGTTGTTCAGGCCAAAGGGCATCCGGTCGAACTCGTACAGGCCCATGGGTAGGATGAAAGCAGTCTTTTCTCTATCTTTCTCGTGCATAGGTACCTGCCAATAGCCGCTGGCCAGGTCCAATGACGAAAAATATTTAGCTTTCTTCAGGGCTGTCAGGGATTCTTCGATCCTTGGTAAAGGGTATGAGTCCCGGATGGTGCAAGCATTCAAACGGCGGTAGTCCACGCAGAACCTCAGGGACCCGTCTTTCTTCTTGACTATCACCACTGGTGCAGCCCAGGGGCTCTGGCTTTCTCGTACCACTCCAGCGTGTAACATGGAATTCAGGAGATTTTTCACTTCTTGGTATTGTTGGGGAGGTATTTGGCGGTACCTTTCACGGATAGGAGCGGTATCACCTGTGGGGATTTCGTGCTTGATACTAGGGGTGCATCCAAAGTCGGTGTCATGCCGGGCAAAGGACGCCTGGTGCTCTTGAAGTAACTCTTCCACCTGGGACACTTCTTCGTTGGAGTATTGGGATATGTCCAACTGGCACTTTTCTCGTAGTTCTCGCCCCGCGTTGATGTCATCCGCGACAGCGGCCATGGCAGAGACCGTCACTGTCCAATCTCCCTCTGTGGACGGTGCAAACTGGAGGGGGTTCATAGGGTTCACCTCTTCGGTTAGGGCGTAAACTTGGGCGAGTTGTGTCCCAGCCTCTAGGTCAACGCTCACGTTAGCCGTGTTACCCAGCCTGACAGGAATCCTCCCCTTTCTCACAACAGCTAGCGTTCGAGCAACTAGGGGGTTCAGCTTCCCTTCCTTCGGGGTGCGCGGCTCAATCAGCACCTCCACGCCTTCGAGCTGTCTTATGGTGCTAAGGGGTAGCGAGATAACGGTCTCCTTCTCAGCAGGTAAAGTTATCCTAGTATGGCGGGGTACGGTGATCGTGGCTAGCGGCAGTTGTTTTTCTGTCATTCGCTGGAGATTGCAGGTCCGGACCACTTGTTGGAAGGCTCGGCGGGTGGCCGTATGTGTGGTCACTTCTTGCCAGTACTTGGGCCCCCTCTTGGTAAGCAACACCAGATTCAGGTCTTTCAAGATGTTCATCCCAATAATCATGGGCGTTTCTGATCCACAGCCTTCCCTGACCACGATTATCCCTCTCTTCCCGAGATCTTGCCCACAGACTTCAGTGTTCATCCAGGCAACTCCCGTCACCGGAATGGGTAGATTATTGGCTGCTTTGATCTTGATAGTAGTATCAGGGTCATAGGCAACCCGCGGCTTCAGATACTCTTCGTAAAACTGCTCGGAGATGGTGGATACCTGGGACCCAGTATCCATTAATCCGTGCACGGCGGTCCCTTCCAATAATACTTCCAGGGTAGGGCTGTTTGATGCAAGTTTGTTCCGTGGCTGGCTCTGTTTTCCTACACCCCTCTCTTTGGCCTCCCCTGCCGAGTGAGCCTCTTTGGCAGGGGCGTCTAGTTTAAAGGTGGCCGCTGTTGTGGGGCATGACTTGCTGGTTCCGGTATATCGGCCCGTGGATGAACTTGAACGTTCTGGGGGCAACGGTTCGCTCTATGGCGGGGATCACCGCATGTCCAGCATCTTCCCATCGGCCGGCTGGGTTGTTGTCTCGCTTGCCTGTCCGCCTGTTGGTCCAGGGTGAGCTGCAACACCTGTTTCTGCAACTCTGCCACCATCTGCTTCAGTTCTTCCGTGTCACTGTTCGGGGTTCTGATACCAGTTATGGACCTGCAAGCCGCGGTATAAGTCTGGGCCTCCATGACAGGTCCTCTCGAACGTTCTATCGCTTCTTGCTTAACCTCAGCGAACGTAAGGGCCGGATTTATCCGGAGTAGATCTTGCAGTGAGCGGTTAAGGTACGGGTCTCTTAATCCAGTCACGAATTGATCTTTCAACACCAGGTCACGGGCGCCCGTACTAGCTATCTGTTCTTCTTTTCTGCAGGCTTGTTCAAGCAGTACTTGGAGGGCGTTGGCATATTGAGGGATGTCCTCCGACTCGAGTTGCGTACGCCGGAAGAACATATACCGTAATGTTCCCGCATATGTGGTCGGCCCATAGGTGTTCTCCAGCACCCGCACCAAGTCATCCAACGTACGCTGGCCCCTAACCGTCTCCAGCCTGACTGTCGTCCACGCTTCCCCCTCTAATGTTAGCATGGCCATTTCTGCTAAGGTCTTAGGATCAATGTTATACATCTCCCCCACTATCTTAAGTTGTTCGGTCCATGCAGTTACAGGATAGTTCCGTCCGTTAAACTTCCTCACCTGATTGACAATAGATGCCGGGGGAGCTGTCCGGTTATAAGTTACTACCGGGAGGAGATTCTGTTGATCACACATCCTGCCGACTACGCCAGATGTAGCGACCGGTGGTAAGGCCGCGGGTGTGTGTGTATGATCTTTCTCAACAGAATCCCCATACTCAGATTTAACCGGTAGTAACATTTCTTTACTGTAAAACATGTCTATAACACAGTCAACTGATCTAGCTGCACACATGTATATATTAGAGTCTCTGGATCTTCACTTCTTCCGGGTACGCAGCAAGCAAAGAAAAAAAAAAACAACAATGGAGATATCTTTCCCTAACTTTCCCTAAAATCACGTACCAGTCTATCACAGAAGAAGGTGTCGCTCCCACGTAGCAGGCCTGGGGTCTCACGATGAAGGGTCCCGGTGCAGCGCTGAAGGGGGAAACTCCTCAGTCTTCTTCTGTGGTCTCCTTCCGGAGGTAACAGAATCTTTCTTTGTTAGTCTCTCTCAGTCTCGGGGCAAACCGATGAGCAGAAGGGAGATCACAGTAGCACAGATGGCTCCCTTATGTCAGTCACAGCCCCTGCACATGTAATCCAGTGGCAATGTCCTGAATTCCGGAGGCAATGTCCTGAATTTGAGTGGGACCCTCGGTAAGGCAAGGTCCTGCAGACCGGGGGTTGCAACAGCGATCCTCACGGGGTATTTCTTCCCAAGAATCCGGCTGCAAAAGAGCCCTATGTCGGGAGACACCACACAGTCTGTCCTGACAGAGCTCTGGATCTCTAATCATCATCTCCCGCCCTTTTTCTTCCTCAGCACAAGGCTGTTGGGGGAGGGGATCAGACTGTGTAATGTTCACTGCAGTGTCCATTTGAATAACAACACAGTCAGGGCTACCCACTTCATTACACTGTATTCCTCAGGCTCCGTGTACTCCTGTGCTGTATTCCTCAGGCTCCGTGTACTCCTGTGCTGTATTCCTCAGGCTCCGTGTACTCCTGTGCTGTATTCCTCAGGCTCCATTTACTCCTGTGCTGTATTCCTCAGGCTCCGTGTACTTCTGTGCTGTATTCCTCAGGCTCCGTGTACTCCTGTGCTGTATTCCTCAGACTGTGTACTCCTGTGCTGTATTCCTCAGGCTCCATTTACTCCTGTGCTGTATTCCTCTGGCTCCATTTACTCCTGTGCTGTATTCCTCAGGCTCCATTTACTCCTGTGCTGTATTCCTCAGGCTCCGTGTACTCCTGTGCTGTATTCCTCAGGCTCCATTTACTCCTGTGCTGTATTCCTCAGACTGTGTACTGCTGTGCTGTATTCCTCAGGCTCCGTGTACTCCTGTGCTGTATTCCTCAGGCTCCATGTACTCCTGTGCTGTATTCCTCTGGCTCCATTTACTCCTGTGCTGTATTCCTCAGGCTCCATGTACTCCTGTGCTGTATTCCTCAGGCTCTGTGTACTCCTGTGCTGTATTCCTCAGGCTCCATTTACTCCTGTGCTGTATTCCTCAGGCTCCATTTACTCCTGTGCTGTATTCCTCAGACTGTGTACTGCTGTGCTGTATTCCTCAGGCTCCGTGTACTCCTGTGCTGTATTCCTCAGGCTCCATGTACTCCTGTGCTGTATTCCTCTGGCTCCATTTACTCCTGTGCTGTATTCCTCAGGCTCCATGTACTCCTGTGCTGTATTCCTCAGGCTCTGTGTACTCCTGCGCTGTATTCCTCAGGCTCCATTTATGCCTGTGCTGTATTTGTGGTGCCCCACTGGTCAGTGCGACACAGTAGAGGTACTGCACCCATAACTAAGTGTGCAGTATTCCTGTCATTGGGGAGTGTAAAGTCATCCTGAAGCTCTTATCCCAGCATTCCTACACCTAACTTAGGGGACCAATTGGCCACCCATTACCAGGGTAATCGGTCCTAGTGGGAGGAGTGTTAGGGTAGACAGAGCAGGAAAAAGACAGACAGTCAGTGAGTGAACGATAGTGTCATATATGATACAGTCTATCTAGAGTCTAATGCATGGGTATAATGAGACATATGAGACATACGCTTCTTAAATAGTCCTTGTATTGTGTCATACAAGTCAGTGCATTAACAGAATATGAAATAAACGTAAATTGCGAAGTGCAAGCACTAAACCAAGGATATCAGCGGCAGAGCATTAAAGCATAGCACAAGTCTCAAGGAGAATATTCAGAGTCTCTGTACTTTCCTAGTAGATGGTGATGGTGAGCAGAAGAATCCGGTATCCACAAATGATTCCAGGGTTCCAAGCAGAGTAAATCCAAGGCTTCCAGAGGCCAAGTCACAGACAGATTGCAGACCTGATTCAGGATACAGGTTAACCAGCTGAAGTTGTTTAAAAGGGCAAATGGCAAGGAACAGGGCGGGAACTCTGAAGCCGAGAACTCCATATTGTTTGAGGGCAAAAGTCAACATAACAGGACAGGAAACAAGATGGCCGAAAAAACACACTAGATTCAAGGACAACAGCGGATGTGGCAAAAAAGTCAGAGAACTTCACAGATAGATAGAGAAGAAAGTCAAGTCCTAGAGGAACTTCACAGGGAGGGCGCCCGAAAAGGAGCGGCAACCCAGACAGAAGGAGGAGACCCAGTGCCAAACATTATCCATGGTCCGGGGAATTCTGGTCCACAACAGGGTCCCGGCTCTGAGTCACGGTGCAGGCGAGTTTAACCCTGAGCCGTGAATAGCGGTGGGTCGCAGGTTTGCCCAGCAGCCCCGACCTCGTCCAGAACGTGCAGCTCCACAAGGAGCAATAAACCGGGTTGAGCCCCTTAGAGAAGAAGGGTAGCCTCATAGCACCCAACGGGCCTGGTAGACAAGTGCGTTGTGCAGGACAGCGCAAGGAACGTCAGGAGGCGCAGGAACAAGGGACAATGAAAGTAACTAATTGAACACTCTGGGAGCCTCAAAGAGACTTTATTCTCCCCAGTAACTACCCGGCCAGATACCCGCTAAAGACTGTGCAACTGTGTACCTGAACTACTAGAACTGTTGCCAGTAAAGTACCCGTACAGAGTCAGCAAGCCTCCAGTGTCTTATTCTGTTAAGTTAAGAAGTAGCTGCTGCCACATCAACCAGCTCAGCAGCAGCACTGCCTCGGGGATCCTGCTCTGCCTGCAGGGAGCGTTGTCAACTGGCTGCAATCCCCAGCAGTCTGACAGCGGCGCTGGTGAGATCACCAGAAACTGCAGGTGGCGTCACGAGACTTTATTCTTTCTTTTTATTACTTTTCCCTTTTAACAAGTGACCCCAGGTACGAGTCCGGGCAGGCCACCATTGACATCCCCTTACAGTAAACACTCGGATACCGAGTCCCATAGACCCCTGGGCACGTCATATTCCTCTGGCTCAGTGTACTCCTGCGCTGTATTCCTCAGGCTCCGTGTACTCTTGCGCTGTATGCCTCAGGCTCCATGCACTCCTGCGTTGTATGCCTCAGGCTACGTTTACTCCTGCGCTGTATTCCTCAGGCTCTGTGTACTCCTGCGCTGTATTCCTCAGGCTCTGTGTACTCCTGCGCTGTATGCCTCAGGCTCTGTGTACTCCTGCGCTGTATGCCTCAGGCTCTGTGTACTCCTGCGCTGTATGCCTCAGGCTCTGTGTACTCCTGCGCTGTATGCCTCAGGCTCCGTGTACTCCTGCGCTGTATTCCTCAGGCTCCATGTACTCCTGCACTGTATGCCTCAGGCTCCATGTACTCCTGTGCTGTATTCCTCAAGCTCTGTGTACTCCTGCGTTGTATGCCTCAGGCTCTGTGTACTCCTGCGCTGTATTCCTCAGGCTGTGTGTACTCATGCGCTGTATTCCTCAGGCTCCATGTACTCCTGCACTGTATGCCTCAGGCTCCATGTACTCCTGTGCTGTATTCTTCAGGCTCCGTGTACTCACGCGCAGTATTCCTCAGGCTCTGTGTACTCCTGTGATGTATTCCTCAGGCTCCATGTACTCCTGTGTTGTATACCTCTAGCTCAGTGTACTCCTGTGCTGTATTCCTCAGGCTCCATGTACTCCTGTGTTGTATGCCTCTAGCTCAGTGTACTCCTGTGCTGTATTCCTCAGGCTCCATGTACTCCTGTGTTGTATGCCTCTGGCTCAGTGTACTCCTGTGCTGTATTCCTCAGGCTCCATGTACTTCTGTTTTGTATGCCTCTAGCTCAGTGTACTCCTGTGCTGTATTCCTCAGGCTCCATGTACTCCTGTGTTGTATGCCTCTGGCTCAGTGTACTCCTGTGCTGTATTCCTCAGGCTCCATGTACTTCTGTTTTGTATGCCTCTGGCTCAGTGTACTCCTGTGCTGTATTCCTCAGGCTCCATGTACTCCTGTACTGTATTCCTCAGGCTCCATGTACTCCTGTGCTGTATTCCTCAGGCTCCATGCAATCAGGAATGAAGCAGCTGGAAGTAAGTTGCAGTAAGGGGTTGGAGGCAGGGAGCTGGTTGTTGGCTATTGTCCAGCTGCTGGTGGATTGTCGGCAGGGGCTGGCAGTGGTATGAGGCAGGCCTGATCTGTGTGGCGCTTTTCTGGGGTCTTCGGTGCAGGCCGGCAGCTCCGGGGGTTACAGTGGCAGTGAGTGGGGCATCCAACTCCGCCTTTCAGCCTCCAGGCCCCGATGATGTTAATTAGGACCGGGAAGGAGGTGCGGGCAAGTGCTGGTGGCTCCACACTGGGCTGTAGGCTGTGGGAGAGAGGCCGCAGCTGAAGGGAATTGGCCCATCAGACTAGGGCAGGGGTCCAGCCGGTAGTGGAGGAGTGAGCCGGGGGAAGGGTGTCGCTCACCTGTAGGACCCACCAAGAGTCCTTGATGCCAGCTGCTGGATCGCTGATGTGGGGAGGCAGGACCTGCTGTAGCAGTGTTGGGAGGGCTGTTGGTAAGATGGCGCAGGTGCCAGGCTTACGCGGGCTCAGATTCCTCTCTCGGCACTTGGTGGTGCAGCGGAGCCACAGGAGATAGTTGCCTGGGCGGTGTTGAGGGCCCTCTGGGTAGGGAAGAGCGGGACAAGGAGGGTCCTGGTGCTGCTTGTCAGCGCTTAGGTGTTGGCACGGCCAAGGTCGCAGGCCCAGGTGGGGGAGTCACAGGTCAGAGCCGCAAGTCACAAGATCGGGTCAGTCACTGATTGAATGTGTGGCCCAGAAGGTCGGTGGGTGCAAGGGGGTGACAACGATGAGGATACACGTGTGACGAGAAGACAGGCAAGCTTGGATGGGGTAGATGGTGTCCACATGCCTGGAGCCTCCTCACACACGTCTGTCACCCCCAGAGGCCATCTTGGTACAAAGTGAGGCTGTGGGGATCATACTGTGTGGGGAACTGAGGGGATCATACTGTGTGGGGGGCTGAGGGGATCAGTAGCTTATATTTACCCGTAAGGGGAAAATCCATTGCCCACGACTGATCTAGTACAATTGCGACATTATGAAATTGGTTCAGCTGTCCCCGGCTGTGGGGTCGGAGTCTGTGTCCATTTTGGTGGAGTTGGATTCAGGGAAATTGAGGCGTCTGAGTCGGATGTTTGGCTTACCAACTTCACAGTTCACATTATAGCCAACTAGTGACCAACCTAACAAAGTAAATTCTATCCCACATGAAGCCATCTAAAAACACCAAAAAATGAACATATACATGACAATGTAAATACGACTGGTTCACATGTTCTGTATGTTGACGCCTCTTTTTATCACTTTGAAAGCCATGACACAGCTAAGAGAAACGCCCGGTCCATTCCTCTGGCTGCTTCCACCTGGAAGTCTCCACTATTTTATATATGAAGGTAAAAAGGCTATAAAGACATTGAAAAACGACCGAGAAGATGCTAAAGGAGAGACTACAGGAAACACATCACCAGACTGCTCCTGGAGCGTCTGCCTCTGGCAAAACTCATTGGGGATGCCACCATCTAAATAACATCATATTCTCATAGCCCTATCAAGAAGACTCAGCTTTTCTAAGAGTCAGATGTATACACTAAAGATGAGGTGAATGTGCTGAAATGATCTAACTATAATGCATGTAAATTGGGTTTATAAAGCCCTGAGGCTGGATTAACTCAGCCAAGTATTGTTATGATGACCATAGGATAATGGGGAACCAGGGCACCTGATCCTAGGCAGCCCTGAACTATCTCAGGGGCACTCCTGGTGGTGGGGAGGCCTGAGCTTCCTTTCCTGGCCCTGATCCTGACCAGTCCTGATCTGATTCTCGCTCCCCCTCCCCCTGGGACAGGTGAGTAATGAAACCCACAGATACAGGCAGACCAGGCAAACCAAAACTCAGTCACAAAGCACATACACAAAGGTAAAGACAATAGGAGTAGCAGGAGGAGAAACCAGAGCATCAAGGGAGCTATAGAACAGGGGAGACCTTCCACAACTGCACCAAGTACATAGCACAACTTTCACCAGAAAGTCTAGGACACCGCACCTCACAGACCAACATAGGATAAACTATTGGCACCCTCAGTCTAATACTTGGTTGCACAACCGTTAGCCAAAATAACTGCGATCAACCGCTTCCGGTAACCATCAATGAGTTTCTTACAATGCTCTGCTGGAATTTTAGACCATTCTTCTTTGGCAAACTGCTCCAGGTCCCTGATATTTGAAGGGTGCCTTCTCCAAACTGTCATTTTTAGATCTCTCCACAGGTGTTCTATGGGATTCTGGTCTGGACTCATTGCTGGCCACCTTAGAGGTCTCCAGTGCTTTCTGTCAAACCATTTTCTAGTGCTTTTTGTAGTGTGTTTTGGTTCATTGTCCTGCTGGAAGACCCATGACCTCTGAGGGAGACTCAGCTTTCTCACACTGGGCCCTACATTATGCTGCAAAATTTGTTGGTAGTCTTCAGACTTCATAATGCCATGCACACGGTCAAGTCCAGTGCCAGAGGCAGCAAAGCAACCCCAAAACATCAGGGAGCCTCCGCCATGTTTGACTGTAGGGACCTTGCTCTTTTGTTTGAATGCCTCTTTTTTTCTCCTGTAAACTCTGTTGATGCCTTTGCCCAAAAAGCTCTACTTTTGTCTCATCTGACCAGAGAACATTCTTCCAAAACGTTTTAGGCTTTCACAGGTGAGTTTTGGCAAACTCCAGCCTGGCTTTTTTATGTCTCGGGGTAAGACGTGGGGTCTTCCTGGGTACCCTACCATACAGTCCCTTTTCATTCAGACACCGACGGATAGTACGGGTTGACACTGTTGTACCCTCGGACTGCAGGGCAGCTTGAACTTGTTTGGATGTTAGTCGAGGTTCTTTATCCACCATCCGCACAATCTTGCGTTGAAATCTCTCTTCAATTTTTCTTTTCCATCCACATCTAGGGAGGTTAGCCACAGTGCCATGGGCTTTAAACTACTTGATGACACTGCGCACAGTAGACACAGGAACATTCAGGTCTTTGGAGATGGACTTGTAGCCTTGAGATTGCTCATGCTTCCTCACAATTTGGTTTCTCAAGTCCTCAGACAATTCTTTGGTCTTCTTTCTTTTCTCCATGCTCAATGTGGTACACACAAGGACACACGACAGAGGATGAGTCAACTTTAATCCATGTCAACTGGCTGCAAGTGTGATTTAGTTATTGCCAACACCTGTTAGTTGCCACAGGTAAGTTACAGGTGCTGGTAATGACACAAATTAGAGAAGCATCACATGATTTTTCTAACAGTGCCAATACTTTTGTCCACCCCGTTTTTTTATGTTTGGTATGGAATTATAAACAATTTGGCTTTAGGACAATTATTTTTGTGTTTTTTCATTGAAGACAAATTAAATGAAGATAATTATACCAAAGAATTTGTGATTGCAATCATTTTCAGGAAGAAACTGAGAGGGGGGCGTGGCTTCGACCTTCATGGCGGTGGTCGCATAACTGCAGGGCTCCTCAGTCACGGACCTATAGCGGCTCCCAGCATCTCCCTTTTGGACAAGGCACTGAAGGCCTGGGGTCTTGTTGGTCCCCTTGACCCCTCGACTGCGAGGAAGACTGTTTCTCCGACCAAACAGAGGGTGGATCTGGAGTGGGACACTGTTCGCTGACGGAGTGATGGTTCACTCAGGTCCTATCTGTGACTGTGTTTGTTGTCATCCGGCACCGGCCATGTTGGGTACCGCGAGTACTGTTTTGGATGCCCTGCCAGGTTGGGGGCTCCCGGGTGCCTGACCTTGGGGCCTCCGCTTCCCCCACAGCAGACTTCGGTTTGCCTAGAGTGTTTACATTGATGTTTTGTTGGTTTTTTCCTCTGTCTCGGTCTTTCCCCCTTACCCTTCCCTATGCTGGACTTCTCCTTTGTGAGCTACGGGACTTTCTAAACTCTTCCCACAAACCACCATAATCCTCAAATTGTTCTCTTTGAACGTGAATGGTCACTTTTTTGGTCCGAAGCCTGTAGGAGTAAAGCAGATGTACTCTGCATCCAAGAAACGCATCTGCTTAAGGAGGACAACCATAGGGTTCAACACCGTCTCTTTGGCAAATCCTATTTTGCAAACAGTGATAAGAAAAAGGCAGGAGTCTGTATTTTTGTCATATCGTCTATTCCCTTTCAACTTATTGAGTCAATAGCAGACCCTGCTGGTAGATTTTTGATACTTGTTTGTAAGCTGTATGATGTGATGATTACACTGGTGAAATTGTATGCGCCAAATCAGATCAGGTTCTTCCGCAATCTCATGAAACTTGTTGATAAGCACTCCCAAGGTATGCTAGTTATCACCGGGGATTTCAATGCCGTACTGTCCCGCCATTTGGACTCCTCGGCAGGGAGGGCTGTGGCTAGAGGGGAGTTGGGTCAGCTCTGCAAATCTCTGCACTTGCACGACATTTAGTGGTACCTGCACACCGGGGAGCGAGACTACACGTTTTACTCTAGCAGACATAAGTCCTATTCACGTATAGACTTTTTCTTGGTGGACAGTGGGGCCTTGCCTGCCTGCAGTGGGGCGGACATAGGACTCATTACGTGGTCTGACCACGCTCCGACCACCTGTCTCTTTCCCTGGCGGGCAGACCTCAGGCGCCACATTCCTGGAGGCTCAATCCGTACTTACTATCGAGTCAACAGATAGTTTTGGAGCTTGAACGAGCGATCTCCGAATATTTTATGACTAATGATAACCGTGAGGTCTCCGATGAGACGCTATGGTTGGCCCATAAGGCCTACGTCAGAGGCGTGCTGATCCAGCAAGCTTCCCGCCTGAGGAGGGAGAGGGAGGGGCGTAGGGAGGAGCTCCTGGCTTGCCTCCAGACTCTGGAGGAGGAACATAAAACGACCCCCTTCCCCGCAGTAGGTCAGCAGCTGTTTGCTGTTAGGACGCAGCTGCAGACTTTTCTGCTGTCACAGCATGAAAGATGTCCCCGCAGATCTAAACTGTCCTTCTACTCCGCGGGTGACCGGGCTGGAGCCCTTCTGGCTAAGCGTATTAAGAAAAATGAGATTGCCTCTCACATCTCGGCCCTAAGGGACCGCTCTGGTGCCCTTCGCTCAAACCCCATCGAGATTGCGGACGCTTTTGCACAATATTACTCCCAACTGTATAATATTAAGGATGACTCCACTGCGCACGCCCCCACTCCGGAGGACATTCAGGGGTTCCTGGGTGGACTGCGGCTTCCCAGCCTGTCCCCAGAACAGCTGAATGACCTGAATTCCCCAATAACGAACTCTGAAATTCTAGGTGTAATATCCTCCACTAAACGTCACTCCACACCGGGTCCAGATGGCCTTCCTAATGATTATTACCGCTTATTCGCTCGTCCGCTGGCCCCCTTCCTTGTGTGGGCATGTAAATTCTGGCAGATGGCGGGTGCCATTTTCCCCTGTGCTCTGGAGGCGACTATAGTCACGATCCTGAAACCTGGGAAGCCCCCGGACGACCCTGGTAGTTATTGTCCAATCTCGCTGCTTAACTGCGACGTGAAGATGTTCTCGAAACTCCTGGTGTCCAGGCTTCAGAGAGTCACCCCGTCTTTGTTACATGCAGATCAGGTGGGCTTTGTGAGCGGGAGGCAGACGAAGGATGGCACGAGGTGCTTCATTGATTTGATAGGAGTGGCGGATACGGCTGGGTTCCCCAGTGCCCTCCTGTCCCTAGATGCTGAGAAAGTGTTTGATAGGGTGCACTGGGGATACCTGGCCTCCGTCCTGGAGAAATTTGGTTTTCGGGGCCCTGTTCTCTCGGCCATTATGGCCTTGTACTCCAACCCGAGCGCCAGGGTGCTCTCCTCCGGATTCCTCTCCTCTGCCTTTCCCCTGACTAATGGTACCTGCCAGGGCTGTCCTCTGTCCCCCATTATTTTCTCCTTAATAATTGAGCCGTTAGCGGAGACTATCAGGTCGTGCCCGGCCATAACCGGATTCTCGGTGGGAGGCGTATCCCATAAAATCGGACTCTACGCCGATGACATTATTGTGGCGTGCACTAATCTGGAGACCTCCCTCTTGGCAGTAATGGATGTTCTGGCCCTCTTCTCCAGAGTGTCATATTACAGATTAAATGCGAGTAAATCTCTTATTTTCCCCATCGGAGTCCCTGCCCCAATGGCCACTAGATTACGACGGAAGTTCACCTTCGCTTGGCGGGAGGATGGAGTTCCTTACCTTGGGATTACCCTGACAAGTTATCACCGGTTGGTTTCAGCTAATGTGGACTCCCTCCTGACCTCCCTGCGCAGGGAAACAAATTCTCACCCCTTGCCGACTTTTTCGTGGGTGGCGCGTATGCATGCTTTTAAAATGTTCCTACTGCCAAAGGTTTTATACCTGTTTCGCAATATGCCCCTGTCCATCCCTTCCAGCTCACTTTCGCGCATACAACGAGCGGTTCATGCGTACATATGGGCGGGCCGGAGAGCTAGAGTATCGGGGTATATCATGTTTCTGCCATATAGCAGAGGGGGTATGGGAGTTCCCAACGTGGTGGCCTACCATAAGGCTACGTTGCTTCAAGAGGCTAAATTCTGGTGGGCGGCGGGGGGGGACTGAGGGCTGGGCAGGCCTGGAGTCTGCTCTCCTTGGGAGTGGCTCCCTGCGCCACCTGCTGGAGGCGGAGTGCTTGGCCCACTCGGGGGTGACCCTACGTCTCCCCATGATGACCTCACTCCTGTGGGCTTGGAGGGAGGAAGTTGGTGCACAGATCCACTTGTCCCCTAAAGATATCAGTATTAAGGCTTTGCTCTTTCACATTCCCTTTCTGAACATAATTCCATGGGATTCGCACCTGCGCGGATTTGCTTGAGTACAGAGACCTCTGCTCCTTCCCTGATCTCTGTGCACGGTTCCCGGGGATCAGTAGGACCTCTTACCAATATGCTCAGGTTTCGCATTTCTTTGGCACTCTCCGGGAGCATTGGGGCCTTGGCCCTCCTCCTGAGGAGTCCCATTTTCAGAGGTATCTTTTTTCTCGTACTAGGCAGAAAGCTCTAACAGGGATGTACAAACACATGAACGCGGCCTTGTTTCCCTCCAGACCTAGCTATATGAGGAGATGGGAGGAGGATTTTGGGTTTGCAGCCTTGGAGGAGGATTGGTACAGGGGGTTGAGGGTTTTACAGGCGGCCTCCAGGTGTGTCAATCACCTGGAGATTCTGAAAAAAATCCATATGCGGTGGTACTATCCCCCGGTAACTCTTGCACGGTTTTCCCGAGAACGGTCCCCTCTCTGCTGGAGAGGTTGTGGAGAGAGGGGCACTTTGGCCCACATGTGGTGGTCCTGCCCTAGACTAGTCCCGTTTTGGGCGGTCGTCTCCAGCTTGGTGAGGTCGGTGACGGGACTGCGCGTCCAGATTACGCCGCAATTGGCGATCCTACACATTGGGAATCATCTTTTCCCCAGGGATTGCAGAACACTGGTTTCAAATGTCCTGACTGCCTCGCGGTTAAGTGTCGCGGCTAAATAGAAGGCGGATGATCCACCTTCCATCACGGAAGTTACGGACCGTTTGAATGTGATATTCCATCATGAATATCATCTGGCCCTGGATAATACCTCCATGAACCGATTGATTGATGAATGGGCACGCTGGGCGGCTCATCCTTCCGCTGTCCCGGTTGTGTAACGTACCAACCCTAGCCGTTCATGCTGCTGTTGTTCAGTATTATTCTGTCTTCACATTATCGGAGTGCTCGTTGAAGATTTAACCCTTGGCTCAAACTTGGATTCAACTTGTTTTTCCTTTTGACCACAACTGTATATATATCTATACTAACCTTAGGAGAGTGTCAGCCTTCAGCTGGAATTTTCTCCGCAGTCTGGGAAATAAACTATAAGTATAAAAGCAAGAACAAATGATTATTTCTTTTTACCTAAAATGCAAATACACAATTGCCTGCTCATCCCGACATTATCATGGCAGTGTGTAATCCTGCAGATCATCTAAGAAAATGTAATATCAGATTGCACACACTTTATGCAAAAAGTGTTAAAAGTAATAAATAAAAAAATAATTTAAAGCAGGGTCCGACTTGGTCTTTTTTTTGCTTATAAGGAACATAGAAATGCAGGGAAGTGACTGCAATGATCCGGTATCACAGTACACCCTGCAGTGTGTGCCACAGGGAGCGCAGGTCTTTAACGTGCCAACATGTCGTTCCTCCATGAGATATCGCTATAAAGCCTCCGTCACAACACGTACAGGAAAAAAACAACACCAGCACAGTTTTGGATAGGTGTCATCATTGTTTTCCAGATAATAATTAGGAAGGATCAAGTATTATCTGAGTTGCTGGTAATGGGACCAATGACGATTCCAGGAACCAAGATGAATTCCTGTGTGGTTTATTGTCAATGCGTTTCGAAGCCCTTGAACTTCATAAGAACAAACCACAACTACCAAGGGACTTTATAGTCCAGTGTTTTATTTAGGGGACAGTGCAGCCTTGTCATAGATTATTTATCAATCAACCTTTTTGGGTACACACAATGCTTACCATAGTCTTATAAGAAGCAGCTCAATTTATATTATCTACCCCTCCGCTAGTGTGGCACCCTGCGGTACAGGTAGCCACAGGAACACCTAGTGCATGGAGGGATTTCCACATCTGGTACACCTCACACATACAACACCTTCCACCCCAGGCCTGTAGGGGGAGCCCCACTTGCTGCCCTTAGGCAAGATCCCCTATAAATACAGGTGCTGGGGCGGAGTTAGGCAGTGCAGTTCCTGAGAAGACTGTGAAGGAGTTAGTTAGTCCGTGCAGTACGGAACAGTACTGTGAACAGCCTTAGCCAGTGTGAGGTACCCAAGAGTGAGGGATGAAGGCAAGGAACAGAGCAATGGGTGCAGAGGATCCGTACTGGCTCACCCCAAAAAGTAACCCGGACACCGGAAACCGAGTCTGCCAGGGAGGGTTTAGCCCAGCAGAAAACACCGGTATACAGAGGAGACTCCAGTCTCCCGAGGCACCTTCAACACGAGAGCCAGGAAAAGCAGGAGAATAGCTGGATCTAACAGAGGGTTCTCAGTGCGGTCAACACGTGTGAAAGACAGAGAGGAGGCCAGGACAGGCTTCACACAGGTCAGGGCTTCAACACAAGTAAGACAGACACAGAGGAGGCCTTACAAATCACTCGCTGTGGAAATCCTGGAGTGCTTCCCGACCACATGGAGTGTACCCTGGACAGTGCCGGTTTACCATCAGTAAAGGTACGGAAAACTACTCCCAGTGTGTGTCAGTTCTTCCAACCCTGATCCTGTCCAACACAAAGACTGTAGAGACATCCCGCCTGCAGAGCCACCTCCCTGTGCCAAAACCTATTCTCACATCACTGCCCTGGGGACCCCGCTCCACCTACGGGGAGCAACACCATCAGGCTGCCCATCCATCATCCCCGGAGATCTGCATCAGCGCTGGTGCCATCACCGCACACCGTAGTACAAACTTTATTATATTTCTTTTATTTAACCCCTTTTTAAGCGACTACCAGGGCCACGGCCCCGGGCATCGACCACCGATGACAGCACCCATAACTAAACACCCGGCATCTGTGTACCCTGGTCCTGTGGCAGGTCACTAGCTCCAGTCTTATTACAATAAAAGTATTTATTCAACAAACACACTAAAAAGCGACACCTTCAGCACAATATCAGAGGAAAGTGTACATCATCTGTGGAAATTTATTGAAGGGCAGGTTTTTCAGTCACCTACGTTCCAGAAAAAGGTACGACATTAAGAAAAGTTACACGTGTAACAGCAATTTTGTTGTGTATACAATTTGTTGTCCATGTGGTCTCCTCTATGTGGGGGAGACGACTATGGAAATAAAGGTTCGTATAGGTAAGCACAAGAGTACAATCCGAACAGGTGTGACTGATTTGCTGGTTCCTAGACATTCCCATGCCATGGGCCACACGGTCAAATAACTCAGATTTAGGGTAATAGATGATGTGCCTCCCCTGAGGAGAGGTGGTGACCGTGTGGCTCAATTAAAAAAGAAAGAATTGAAATGGATATTTGAACTTGACACCTTGTCCCCAAAAGGTATGAACGTGGATTATGATCAGCGGGGATGTCTACTGGGATCAGGTTGATATTTCCCCTTTCTCATCAGCTTGTTTTAATTGTTTTTATTGTTTTAATATTACCTTAGATTCAATCTAGATGGAAGATTAACAATTTTTATGGAGTGGCAATATTCGCCTATTAAGATTGTGCAATACTACATTTTTTTGGGAAAGATCGGGAGAAAGACATATGTGCACAGGCATCTTTGGTAAAGTACATAGATTGGGGTTTCTGTATATGGAAGAAGCGATAGATCTATTTAATGGGTTCTTCATCCATTATATGACATGTGACCATGATTTTTTCAGGCACCTAAATATGGTTACACTTATGGACCATTCACTTGGAGTTAATATTGAGCCCCAATGTATCAAGACATGATGGATTAATTATGTGACCATCATATAAAAAGCCTATATTTCTTCATAAACTGCCTTTTGTTTGTATGGGAGAGATATGTGCTGTATGCCTTCATCCTTGATACCTTGATGTGCTGTGTGTGGCCCTTTAAATAATTGTTTAAGTATGTGACCACCATATAAAGAACTTAGATTTGTATATAAACTGTTGTTTTATTATATGGGAGAGATATGTACTATATAACTATCCTTGATGCCTTGATGTGCTATGTGTGGCCCTTTAAATATGTGATTTAGTCAGAGTTTGCTTTTTTCCTTAATATGTGGTAGAATCATAGTATCCAAACGGGCTGTTGTCTATGTTCCCTTATATTTGCAGTTATGCTATTGTGATTGTATTTCCCTAAATAATCGCCGCCCATACTGTTGCCATGTAAACGGCGCCGTGAGGAGATTAAGCCTCTATTTCTCCATGGACGCCGATTCCCGGAAGTATGTCATTGGCCCGCCCTCTAGATTTCGGAGAAGGACAGGGGAATGACCCAATCGGAGGTGGATGCCGGCGCATGCGTAATCAAGCACCGGATATGTACGGTGATGATAGGTGAAAGATCGGAGGTATCTGGAGTTGCTATGACGACCGATAATGCCTCGCTATGATTGGCTGGATGCCGCGATTGCCTTCTGCTATGTTTACTGGACTTATTAGGACATGGAAAATGGCGATATATGTACTATATGAGCGATCAGGCTGGATTATATGCCTCCATTATGGTGAAGTATGTTTAGTTGATCTATGTCTAGTGGATAGGTGATTTTTAACTTTTTTACTACTCAATTCCTATTGATTGGTGCTATGTTAATGGGGGTGGGGTTTTATACTATAAATAACACTTTGTACCTGCGGGATGTATGCACTTGAAAAACGTTGTTAACCGAAACGTTGTGCTGTGGTGGATGGAATAAATTTATGAATATATAAACTACCAGCTTTGGGCGCTGTTCTTCCTTTTCTTTATGGATGTTATCGTCACTCATCTGTAATGTCCAACCGAGTTACAGGTAAAAAGTGGAATACCGGACAGACTAAATGGAAACTGCACTGTACAGCAGAACCAAGAGATACCCAGACACCATTTAACCCCTATACAGGGATCTTACTTTACTGCAAGGTCCAGGGGCTTGATGCCTATAGATGGTTTGGAGTCCAGAAATAGAAAATGTCCAAGCATGGTCAAAGTACAAAATTGTTAGGTGTAGAATAGTACAGGAAAATCACACGTGAACCAGGGAATCTGTCACCCAGCAGGAGCACACAGAGGATTCTTATAAACTGCAGTATTTCTTAATTGGCTGAAGTCAGAGTTAATGACCACAGCTGGGCAGCCATACAACACATCCACAAGTCAGACTATTACATCATCAGCCCCACCTTAGGAGTGAACCCAGCGGTGCCTGATAGCAGAAGCAGAAGCATACTCTGGAGATGTGACACACAGTGATCAAATCTGTAATTAAACAGGTACATCTAGTAACTTACAAGTTAAGTCTCCTTTGCTCAGAGTCGTTCTCTTATTTTCTTCTCCACCTGCTCCAAGCCATGTCTTGCCTCTGTAATGTTTGACATTCAATGTCTTTGGTTCCTCGCTTTTACAGTAGATCTAAACAATATACAGTACTCCTGAAAAATAACATATAGGACACATTTAATTAAAAAAAAAAAACATTGTGCCTCTAAAAAAGTGCTCCTAAATACAAATATACCCGACAATGTGCCTCTGTAAAAAAATTGTCCAACTTCTTGCCCTTATATAAATTATTTGCCACTGTGCCCATTAATTCTAACATTTACTACTTGTACCCCTATTAATAGGATATTTACTATTGTGCAGCAATTCTCCTCTTTCTTCTCCCCTCAAATATAACAATTTATCCTTGTGTCCACTGAGTACACATTTCACTATGGAGTCCCCCTGAATGTAACATCGGCTACAGTGCCCCTTTGAATGTAAAATAAGGCCACAGTGCCCAAGAATTACAAGAAGCCTCTGTGCCACCCTGAAATAAAAATGAGACACTTTCTCCCTCTGAATATGACACAGTACCTTCACCACCCCTTTATCAATAAGCCTCTGTGCCTCCTGGAATAAACAGCACTGACTAAGTGCATTTCAGCCAAGGACGAATATACACCCCAGAATTTGCACCTCTCTATAGGGACAGCAGAGGATGTCCACACCTCCTCAAGTTGTAGAACATCTCCATAGAACATTAAGTCAAATGACTACTAGGGACAGAGCACCCCGGAAGCTTAGAGAGTTACCAGGAATTTTTCCTCATTTTCACTGTTAAAAGGGTTGTCCACTACTTGGACAATCCCTTCTCAATCGTCATGTTCTCCTATATAAAAATGAAAAAGCCTATACTGACCTCCGGTGGTGGTGCAGTTTTAACGATGTCAGAACTCACGTTCCCAGAGCCCATGTGGCATTATTATAACACATAATTCCGCAACCAATCAGCACCGGCTTCCTTCCCCTGCCTTCAGACACTGGAGTACTCAACATGAAGTGGGCACCAAGCCGCATTGCTCACCTCCTGTTAATTGCTCCTGTGTTCCAAAGGCAGGGGAAGGAAGTGTGGTTCAGGGCTTATGTGACATTTTGACATCACGCAAACCGTGTGTCCGATTACCGCCAGATTCTGTCTCCTCACTTTCGGACAAAATTAGCTAATCAATAGGAGGTGACACAGCGTCTGCCACTCACTTCCTATTGATTGCTCGTTTGGTCAGAAGGCGTGGCTAGAGAAGTCGACGGTGATTGGATGCTGGACTTGTTTGATGTCACAATGTCACGTGAGGCCCAAATCATGATTACCAACAGCGCTGGAACAGAGTCGGCACAGGACGTGAGCAAAGGTCTATTATTTAACTGGGGAAATAAGTGAAATCAGAAGGGGGTGTCCTAATAGTGGACAATTCTTTAAAACATTGGTGTCTTCATATGTCACAGAAGACCTTTGGACTTCCATAAGCAAATGGACAAGATTGTGTCTCAACCTCTAAACTCCATATAGTTATGCCTATGCTTTGGGACCATTTTTTATTTCCGTTACATAAAGTACGGTACATAGGCATTTTCTAAAACATATATCTATACAAATATTAAAATAGATTGTCACCATTCAGCACGAGTCTTCTCACCAGACCAAGAATAAACTAACTACATGATAGCAAGCACAGATTGTTATATTTTCTTACCAGGCAAATGCACATTTGCATGCTCATATTTGCATCTTCTGGGTAAATTGTAATCCTACATATAATGTGTATCTATTTAAGAAATAGGGTAATATAGTATTACATGTAAGACTTTATGCAAAATGGTATTAAGAAATAATAATAGCAGAAAAGAAAGCAGTGACTGCCAGGATCAAGCATGAATGTAACAGTGATCATTTTCCTATTTTTTTCTCTTGAATCAAAACAATATACGGTAAATAATATAAAGTAGGGGGAAATAGAAAATTCATCAGCTGACCAGTGACGGAGGATTGCCAGACTGGGCGCGGGGCATGGATTGCTCCAGACTGAGCGGTCATCCAGCAGCTGCTATATCACAACAAAAAATATTTTCAGAGTAGAAACATCCGGCTCATGGCACAAGCGCTTCCAGAATTAAGAACCAAGTTTCTTCAATTTTTCCAAGATTTATTTAGTACTAGCTGTACTACCCGGCTACGCCCGGGTTAATAAATAACTGATGAAAGGTAGCGAGCCAGGGGACTTGCTTGCTGCGTAATGACGCCAATACGTGTGTATAATTTTGCAAATGACTACCCGTTTATTTCTCACAAGGATCAATAACTCGGGTAGTACATTAAACATTTATCACATGAACATCACATAATATATTACTTTACACATAGATTACATAGAAAATTGCACATATACAATCATAGTAACCCGGGGCCTGTAACCACGACTCTTTCCCCATTGGAGCTCTAACAACCGCTCCCTTGGTAGCTACAGCCTCCGGCCTATCTATAAGTTTTACACACGTTTTACAGTACATAAGTTACCTATCAACGATGACTCCTCTGGGTTCAGAACAAGGATTGAGCAACCTGAGTCACGGGAACGCCATGCCTCGCCAAGGTGCTCCTTCTGGGACATGTTTCACCCCACGTCCAAGTCAGCACCCACCTGGTTCAACCACGGTTTCCCCACTCTAGGAGCCCTTCTAACCCTTGCTTCAGACCATCGCTACATACGCCTCAACGGGCCCTGTGTGTCCCAATGGCGGTACCAGCCACCCGGCTTTAGTTACCCAGCACGATGATTCCATATCACCCCGTAGTCAGGACTCCAGCCTGACCGGGACCTTCCATACCACATGTGATCCATCCTACAATATTCATGGACCACATGCCTCTTCACCCCGCTCACAGCCCATCATAATCCATCCATGGACTGTGGTACCTCCATGAGCATAACAGGGATCTGGTCAACCGTAGAACCCGGGCTAACCATGCGTCACCATGGCCTACTTCACCACGATACGGGCCACCAGCCACCACCAAACCCCCATCTCGTGGCAGGTCGACGACTGTACCCTGCGTCCAAGTAGCACCCACCCGGATGAGCTTGGTAACCCTTTCTAAGAGCCTTCGTGACCCCTGCGTCTGGTCACAGGTACATACATTCTATTGAAGGACGGGTACCTCCTGCATGCAGCAAGCAAGCCTCCCTCTCGTCCACCAGGGACGGAACGCCTTCAATCTATCATCCATACTGGATGGGTCTCTCTCCCCACATTATACATGGCTCTTACTCACAGGCCATCGTCTATCATTCAGGGCACTTTTACCTAAGCGCTCACATACATCTAAGGGTCCTTTTCCGGCTGCCTAGTCGGACCCAACGGCGGTTATGCCCGCCTGGCATGATTCACACACAGCTCACTCCATGACATGGGAACTGCCGTCTTACCGGGCACGGATCCGGGTCTCGCTACCTGGGTCATGGGTACACCCAGCGTCCCCAAGGGCTCCTTTCCCGGACGCATCTCAACCATACGCCCGGACCAGTATCCACTGGGTTCGGCCATGGCTTCTCCACTCCAGGAGCTGTCACGACCTCGGTCCTAGGCACCGGCATGGAGCTAGCACGCTCCCATCATGTTCACACACACAGAGCCCTGGACTGCTCTGCACTCTGGCTGATGATCAGCATCATAATGATCTCAAAAGTCTCTGAACTCTCAATCACTCAGCTGGCAGGCTCTTATCGTGCCTGCCACGCCCACATGGACACACCCACTTAGCTGCCGTAATCAGCCTCCTCTAGTTCCTATACAGCTGCTCATCTCTGTGCCTGATCTCTACAGCTTTCACACAGCTTGTTTTAACTCCCTGTGTTCCGGATTGGTTCACACAGTACACACAATGCTCTCAGCCGCTCATTGGTCTCATGAATCTTTCATACATTGACAAACTGGGTGCCGGACATGATTACACAACCCACCTATGGTACAACCCGGCATGTGCACAGGATCCTATACTGATCCTGCATGTGATGCGCCCCGGCCAAGGGGACATGCCGGCGGTGCCTCACACTGATGTTAGCTATAAAAAATAGAATTTGAATATGTCATATTAATGACCTGTAGGAAAATAGACGCTGAGCTGTGATTGGTTGCTATAGGCAGCCTAATAAATCTCCAGCCAACAGTAAACCCTCCCCCTGGACGAGCAGTATATATTACCTCACACATACACATAATAGACAACTCATGTGACTGACATCTGCCTTAATTCCCTATAAGGCACATGTGTTGCACATTGGCTGTTTTTAATCAGATGTTTATTTTTGGAAATAAAAGATAGCACACGTATGAGGCGAGTTGTGTGAGGCGATTTGTGCACATCTGTCTGTCTGTGTGGTGTGTGTGTCCCTGGGGTGTGTGTGTGTCCCTGTGGGGTGAGTGCATGTGTCCCTATAGGGTGTGTATGTGTGTGTGTCCCTGTGGGGGGTCTGTGTGGTGTGTGTGTGTGTCTCTGTGTTGTGTGTGTCTCTTTGTGGTGTGTGTATGCCCCTGTGGAGTGAGTGCATGTGTCCCTATCGGATGTGTATGTGTGTGTGTCCCTGTGGGTGGGTCTGTGTGGTGTGTGTGTCTCTGTGTTGTGTGTGTCTCTTTGTGGTGTGTGTCCCTGTGGAGTGAGTGCATGTGTCCCTATAGGATGTGTATGTGTGTGTGTCCCTGTGGGGGGGTCTGTGTGGTGTGTGTGTGTCTCTGTGTTGTGTGTGTCTCTTTGCGGTGTGTGTGTCCCTGTGGGGTGAGTGCATGTGTCGCTATAGGGTGTGTGTCCCCGTGGGGGGAGTGTGTGAGTGACTCTGTGTTGTGTGTGTCTCTTTGTGGTGTGTGTGTTTGGTTGCGTGGTGAGTATCCAATGTTGGGGCTGCACTTTAGCGACTATACACTTGCTGTTACTCTTTGTGTGTGTGTGGTGTGTATACATGTCCCCGTGCGTGTTGAATATCCCATGTCAGGACCCCACCTTAGTGACTATATGCTGGTATATGCTGTTAGACTATGGCGCTGTGATTAAGCCCCTCTCATTCACAACTGTCAACTGGTAACTGTCACTTTTTCCCCATTATGTAGATAGGGCCAAAATTAATTGGTGAACTGGAACACGCAGGGTAAAAATTTCGCCTCACAACATAGCCTGTGGTCCAGACATGTAACTGTGCAAAATTTTGTGGCTGTAGTTGCGACGGTGTAGATACCAATCTTGGACACACACACACACACATACACACACACACACATTCAGCTTTATATATTAGATTACAGAGTAACATACTATGCGTTTCGGCTAAAATATTAAAAGAAATAGCCTTCATCAGGACAGATTATCCGTCACGGAGCTGCAAGCCAGTCTGACCGTACCACAATCCAGTCACCCAGGGTTGGGTAGATACGTATACTATCAAGACACTGAAAAGGTGAGGGAAATACCTCAGTTTTATCCATTGTATAATCCTTTTAACATCTTAGATCTGCACCCTCCTCTCTTTCTCCCTCCTGTTTATAGACCATGCAGCCTCGTGAGGTCCAAATACAACAAAAAATATGAAACTTCACAGTTATAAGGATAAAAATGAAAAGCAGTGAAAAAATAAAATCATGGTAGTAGACGTCCAGACATCTGACCTACCTTCGAGTGGAAATGTTCTTAATTTTGGCTCATGATTGATTAGTGATGAGCAAATAAACTTATCATTATTTGGTACTTATACGGATAGTACAGTATTCGAGTTGTGTGTTGCTCAAATGGGGTGGTACAGTGGCTCAGTGGTTATCACTGCAGCCTTGCAGTGATGAGGTCCTGGGTTCAGGTCCTACTAAGGACAACATCTATAAGGAGTTTATGTTTTCCCCGTGTTTGTGTTAGTTTCCTCCGGGCACTCCGGCTTGCTCCCACATTTCAAACACATACTAATAGGATATTTAGATTGTGAGCTCCAATAGGGACAGTATTGCAAATGTGTGTAAAGTGCTATGGAATTAATAGTGCTGGTGTTCGAGAGTAAAGTGTCAATCATGAATGATCTGGTTCCCTTCACTGAACAATGGGAGCTGGCACCCTAGTGAGAGTTGTGGGAATGGAAGGCTCTCAGTGGGGGGAAAGGGCAATGTGTTGTATGCTGTGAATACACAAAAAAAAGCCACTTTCCCCACTGGAAATGCTCATTTCATGGAGGCTATGTATGGGCATAGCCCCAACTACTTGACTTGCATCAGGCTCAGTATTTAAGTTGAATACCTGAATAGTAAAAGCATTCAGATAGAATATTCCAAAGCCGAATACTTCACAATTCGCTCATCATAACTCATGCTATATTGACATTTTGTACCAACCCAGTGAATGACATTTTACTAAATCTCATCTACACGCGGAAAAACTTGCATCAGAAATTCACTGATGCTGTGAATCTGCCGCACTTCCACATCCACAATTCCTGCATGGATTGAGCCGGATTCTGTGTATTTTTTGCATGGAACAACATTCTTTAACAATGCAATTCTTGAATTATGACACAAATTTAGTAAACCAAATTATTATTTATAGTAATTAGTGCTGAGTGAACAATCAGTGTCGCTTCATAACTGGAGGGGATGATTCTGTAAAAATCCTATAACATCTTTGATTCATCTTTAGACATACCACCAGAATCCTTTTTTATTGCTTTTGAGGTCTCTTGCCAACCTGAATTCATTATGAGCTTTAGCTCTACAGACTGCATTAAAATCTTTTGTAAATATGCCTCCCTCTTTCCATTTGATAGACATTTCTCTCTTCCTTTTTAGCATATGTTTAAGTTCTGTGTTCATCCATCCTTGCTTCCTTAAGTGCTTCCTATTCTTCCCTCTTTTAAGGATTGTTATTATTGATGAGTGAGTGTGGCACCCCAGGGGTTAATGTGCCACAGTAACATCACACGGGTTCCCTCCCCACAACACACTGACCTACACTAGCACCTCTGGGCCAGGAGGGGGAGCTCAACCAGCTCCCTTAAATACTCCAGGTCAGGAGGAAGTAGTTAGGAGTTCAGTACGAGGCAGTACTGTGAAGAGGAGAGTTTAGTTTCAGTTCCTTGGAGAACTGAGAGAGACTGTAGTGTCAAGGAGCTGCAAGAGGCTTCTCTACAGTCTGCTCACTGATTCTAGGCCTAGCCAGGGTCTGAGGAAAGGAGAATTAAGGACAAACACATCTGGGAGCTTGAGTGCCATCACCACTCGCCCCAGAGGAGCGCACAGAACGGACACCGGATCCGACACTGTGACTGACACACACAGCACAGTGAATCCAGGAGTAGTGGAGTCTCTAGACCACCACAGTACCAGAGCAAAGCAACATGGCGGGGTCAGCAGTGCATAGAAGACTCAAGTTGCCTAGCCAAGTGGTACCAGCAGAGAGAGAGAGAGTGAGACAGTGCCAGCAGCTCAGCTAGAAGCAGCAGCAGGGCCACACACATACAGCGCAGCACGAGGAAGCTGAGGACCCGGACAGGGTGGGAGCAACCCGGCCTCAGTACAGACTCCGTGGACTATAACTTGCAACAACATCGCAGTAAAGCTTTGGAAACTACAGAAACGTGAGTGTGTGTTCCTTCACCCGTCTCCACTATCCACCTCTTATCACATCCACCATAGACTATAACAATCACTGCCCCGGGGACCTCGTCTCTACCTATGGAGAGCAGTACCATCTAAGCTGCCTAACATCATCCCCGGAGGTTCTGCAGCAGCGGTGGTCCCCCTTACTGACCACACACCGTGGGTGGCGTCACGACAAACTATATCCTCTGTACATAATCCCCTTTTACTTGCCAGGGCCCGGGAAACTGTCCGGACCAGGCCCTCCGTGACATCCCCCAGTAGCAAACCCGGTCCGGCACCAAGTACCCCGTCCCAGTGGGCTCGACATGAGTAGTAAAATATTCGAGTTCGAATAGCTCTAACCAAAAACTTTGAACAAGTAATGAATCCAATGCAAGTCAATGGGGAACTCACTCAGACCCGAATACTGAAACAATTCAAGGTATTTGGTTAGAGCCTCCAAACCTGAAGATCTTATTACTCGCTCATTACTAATTGCTAAGAATTGTGCTTTGAGAATCTCATTTATCAAAATTTCCAAATCTTCCTGCAAATTGTCACTTCAATGAAGTAGTTGATGAACTCTAGCACCGTGCTTCCTGGACATCTCTGTACTGCAGGTTATCCAAACATTGGATCCCTCCTATCCTCTTTCTCAGTCCCTTCAAATTTGCCCTTCTGAAATCCAACCTTGAGATCTGAGTCTTCACAGGTCTCCTCCTCTTGTTATCCATAACTCTATAATAGCATGATGGCTGCCTCCTACAGTCTCATCACCCTTACCATTTCCTCTCTGAATATAAGGAGTAGATCCAAGGAAGCAGATCCTCTTGTTTTCTCGTCTACCCTTTTTTAGATAAAGTTGTCAGCAAGAGAGGATAACATTGCTGGACCTGTTAGGCTGTGTTCACACTGGGCGTTTTTGGGCTGTTTTTGCTCATCAGTTTTTGTAGCCAAAACCAGGAGTAGAGCAATCAGAGGAAAAGTCTAATAGAAACACGTCACCACTTCTGGATTTAATCACCCACTGCTGGTTTTGGCTACAAAAACTGTTGAGCAAAAACAGCCCAAAAACGCCCAGTGTGAACACAGCCTTAGTTCTCCCTGAAATTCCCGCAAATGTCTAGTTAATTGAAATCTCCCACGACCACTACAACACATTTTTTGGAGAACACGGCCATCTGATGCATAAAGAGTTTTAGGGTCTACCCCAGTAGGTCTCACATCTGCAGCTCTTGTTTATCCACTCTTTTGAACGCTAGCACTCTAACATAGGCAATTTTGGGAGGTCTCAACCCTGCCCTTTGCCTGTCCCAAGAGCCCAGGACTGCCCATTTATGGGTAGAGTTTAGCTAAATGCCATGTCTTTTTGTCACAGGATGATGTGAATGTGCCGCAACTGTTTATGGGACAGTCCAAAGAAATCCAGGGCTGTTGGCAAGAATGCGTAACAAGAGCAGCTCTTTACGGAGGGTGTTGGGGTATTTATTATGTTAAGAAATGAAAAAAACACTGCAGCTGCCGCATATGAGCAAACTGCCCCTCAGATTCCAGGGCTGCAGAACATCTTCTCTGCCGATGAAAAGAACAGAACATCACCATGTTTCCTCCCCTCCATTTATTATGATTTGGGGTCTGGAGAAATCATAGGGCAAAATAATGTAAAGAGGGGCAAATTTCATCATAACCGCAGTCAATCTGCCTGGAATGAACTTCTAGTCACCAAAGAAAGACAAACCTATTATCCTGATGAAAGAACAGTGGATCATTACGTTTTTAATTATAATTACTTGCAAAACTGCTCGTTTTAATTATAATCTTTCTGAAAAGACTTACTATGGCCTTGAACCATTTTTTTCTGATTGTAAAGGCATAATGAATCATATAAACAAAAGGTTTATATCATCAAATGAGATGATAAAAATGTCTATCATTACTCCAGAATTTGTCGTCTGTTTGACAATGCCGCTCGGTACTATACAGGACACAGGTTTCTACGGCAAACTTTATTCTCTAATTACAGGCTGTACTCTAGTCTACTGTTCTGAGAAGATTTCAGCATAGAAATTCAGGACCTTGGTCTAGTGTCCTCCAGACCTGAGCCCTGCAAAAGTCCTACTATCTGCCGGGATCTGGTGCCTTTTCTGATTATCACATCCAGTGTAACACCATACATGTGTCATGCCCCATCAATCACGTAGTGCAAATTTACAAAGGATGGACGGTGTTCACGGACCTGCGCTGCACTGTGTATGCCAAAAAGGGTCAAACGTTGCTCATTACTAAAGCTTTATTTCTGACGCGTTTCGGAGTTAGTCCCAACTCCTTCCTCAGGGATTCCCATCCTTTGTAAATTTGCACCATGTGATTGTTTCGAGGTGTGGACCTTGCAGCAGTCATCTTCTCACGCCTTGACGCTGTGTGTGTGCTACACAACCCGCCCAGGTAAGTGGCTAGTTATATCTAGTCCCTACACTTATAATTGATGAGACCCAATTGTGCTTCTTTTTCCCTTTCTAGTGTTTGATGCCCCAACAATGACATTGCAGCAGGCCATCTGATCAGAAAACGTGCTAGTCCTGTGAAGATTTGTGCTTAACATGGAACCAATGGCACTATATAAATAAATAATAATAATAATAACTCTACTTCACAGTCTACAGCTCCAATACAGAACCATGGCTTTGATTCATCAAACCTTTAAGCCATACAATTGGCATAAAAAACTTAGAAAAGTTGCAAAATTTTCACACATGGAAGAGTTGCACAAAAATGTTTCAACTTTTGGCATTTTAACATTAGTGTCTCTAACTTTGCCAAAATGGTTGGAAAGGAGGACATGAAGCCACAGGTCATCTGAGTCATGAAAAGCCATATGACTTATGTAGCCAAATCCCTGAGGGTACCTTTACACACGGCTACATTTGTAGCTTGTCACCAGGTTACTTACTGGTTGCAGTGAAATCATGGATACATGGTTCTATCTTGTTGCTGTGTACAAATGGAATAATCTCTCCATGATTTCACTGCAACCAGTAAGTAACCTGGTGACAAGCTACAAATGTAGCCGTGTATAAAGGTACCCTTACAGATAAGATTTGAGGTGGGGTGAGCGGAGGTGCGCTCCTGATTCATTTCGCTCTCTTTTTCTCTCTTCTTTCTCCATCTCTCTCTTCTCTCTCACATTCCTCTCTCATTCTCGTCTTCATGAATAAGGAATATCTGACGCCAAAATCTCCCCTCAAGACCGGATGAAAATCACTTGTCTTGATGACTTGTCGCCTTTGTGCTTCCTTGGTTGCACAGTAATGTGAGTTTGAAACAATTTTAGGGCTTTAGTAAGCGCAATACTGGATTTATCAGTACATTAATCATTATTCATAGGGGTAGACACACATTGCTTGTCCATACAGTTTTTATTCAATTATGATTAGTTATAAAGCACAATAAATGGGCGCATGACCCCTATCAGCCAGGTACAATGGCAATCACTGATATAAAATTCTTATTTTTTCATTTTGTCTAGTATGTATAGTCAGGAAACTTTACAAACCAGTTTATTAACCCCTTAACGACCACTGTATCATATTAAAGCAGCGGCAATTAAGGGTACTTCTTCCTTTAAGACATCTTAATGCATCTGAAATAAAACAGCCTGTAGGCATCTGAAAATTACCAGGATTTCAGCTTACCGGGGGAGCCGAGACCCTGGAGATGATTAACCGGGCCTCTTTTTCTGTTCCCAATCACGTGATCGCCAATATACACCATATAGCGGTGATCATGTGAAACAAAATTACATCGCCAATCAAACTGGCCAGATAACGGTCCTCGTGTCCTGCCAAAATTCCCCCCCCCTGGTTTCCAAAATGGTGTTGACTGTAGTGCCGGCGGGAAGATCCGCCTCCTCCTGATATCTCTTCACATGTGCTAACATGTCAAATGGACGTGAACTCTCCGTGCCGCCGCTTGTCCGCAGCGTGTCAGTTTAGTGCTGCAGAGTCAGAGGTGATCTCGATGGGTGAATGCAGGAAAAAGCAATTGTGCCCTGAACACAGATCAAGAGTACGGGCAGTTGTGTTCATCCGCAGAGATCTCCGGTGTCTCCGCAGGAGAGGAGACGTCCTGGACACAGACTTCGGATCGTGTGCACAGACCCTGAAAGTGAGACAGTGTGAAAAAATGAAAATGCTCAATATGACGAGCTATTGGTATACATTCTGTGAAGAACCTGTGGGTTCAGAATGCTCACTATACCCCTGGGTTATAATGTTTATAATGAGCGGTCTAGTTTCCAAAATGGGGTCATTTGTAGGGGGTCTCTGCTGTTTAGGCCCCCCTGCCTGTCATGCATGCGAGATGTGGTGCCCACAATCTATTTTAGCTTTTCCAAAGTTCAAATGCTCCTTCTTCTGTTCAAAGTCCTCCCATTTACCCAAAGAGAAGCTTCTGACCACATGTGGGGTAATGCCGTGCTCATAAGAAAGTGAGTAACAACCTGTAGGGTTCACTTTTTGGCTTTTCCTCTTGTAAAAGTGAATTACTTGGTGCTAAAGCAACACTTTTGTGAAGAAAAAAAATAAATTTTTAATATGATGACTTATTGTTATCAAATTCTGTGAAGTACCTGTGGGCTCAAAATGCTCACTATACCCCTACATACAATCCTTGAGGGGTTTAGTTTCCAAAATGGGGTCACTTGTGGGTTGCTTTTCTGTTTAGGTACTTTAAGCTCCCTGCAAATGTGACGTGGTGCCCACAATCTATTTCAGACAAATTTGTGTTCCAAATTCCTAACATTGCTCCTTCCCTTCTGAGCCTCCTGTCCTCCCGTCCTCCCATCTCTCGTCTCCCGGCCCATTTGTCCAGACATTTCTGACATGTGAGGTATCCTGCTCCTGCCGCTATCGGCTTGCTGCATCGGTGACTGCTTCCCTGCCTTCGGTGCGCCTGAGAATGGGGGCACATGGCAGGGATGTCATGCATTTGCCGTCACTAACACACCAAAGTTAGTTGCCGACATCAGAAGAGGACGCCGCATGTCTGGGCAGCAGAGGGAAGGGGAGTAGAATCACTTTTTTTTGTGTGTGTGGCATAAGAGGAGGCATATAAACCACTATAGACATATGATGGGGAACATATATACCAGGATTAGGGACATATATACCAGGATCGGTCAATGATGGGGGACATTTATTACAGGATAGGGAACATGTATATTTGGATGGGCCCATGATGAGGGACATATATACTTAGATGAGAGACACATACCAGGATGAGCTCATGATGACCATATTTTTCGCGTCAGCCTTATGGTCCAGTAGAATCATTTATTTTTTATGTGGGGCATAATGGAAAGCATATATACCAGGATGGACACATGATGGGAAACATATAACATGACAAGGAACATATATATACCAGGATGGTCCCATTATAAGGGAAATATATACCTGGATGAGGGACACATGCAACACACGTCACACCTGGGTAGCAGGAGAAAGAGGCACTATTGGGCCCAGATGTAGGTGCTGAGTGATTACCGTATATACTCGTGTATAAGCCGACCCGTGTATAAGCCGACCCCCCTACTTTTGCCCCCAAAACCTGGGAAAATTTATTGACTCGTGTATAAGCCGAGGGTGGACCCCAGCACAGGTATACAGCCCCCATCAGTGTGGTATACAGCAGCCTCCCCAGTGGTATATACAGGCCCCAGCAGTGTTACAGCAGCAGCCCCAGTGGTATATACAGCAGCAGCCCCAGTGGTAGTATACACGCAGCCCCAGTAGTATATACAGCCCCAGTGGTAGTATACACGCAGCCCCAGTAGTATATACAGCCCCAGTGGTAGTATACAGCCCCAGTGGTAGTATACAGCCCCAGTGGTAGTATACAGTCCCAGTGGTAGTATACAGCAGCCCCAGTGGTATATTCAGCCCCAGTGGTAGTATACAGCAGCCCCAGTGGTATATACAGCCCCAGTGGTAGTATACAGCCCCAGTGGTAGTATACAGCAGCCCCAGTAGTAGTATACAGCCCCAGTGGTAGTATACAGCAGCCCCAGTGGTATATTCAGCCCCAGTGGTAGTATACAGCAGCCCCAGTGGTATATACAGCCCCAGTGGTAGTATACAGCCCCAGTGGTAGTATACAGCAGCCCCAGTAGTAGTATACAGCCCCAGTGGTAGTATACATACAGCCCAGTAGTATACAGCCCCAGTAGTAGTATACAGCCCCAGTGGTAGTATACAGCAGCCCCAGTGGTATATTCAGCCCCAGTGGTAGTATACAGCCCCAGTGGTAGTATATAGCCCCAGTGGTAGTATACATACAGCCCCAGTGGTAGTATACAGCCCCAGTGGTAGTATACAGCCCCAGTGGTAGTATACAGCAGCCCCAGTGGTATATTCTGCCCAGTGGTAGTATACAGCAGCCCCAGTGGTATATTCTGCCCCAGTGGTAGTATACAGCCCCAGTGGTAGTATATAGCCCCAGTGGTAGTATACACACAGCCCCAGTGGTAGTATACAGCAGCCCCAGTGGTATATTCTGCCCCAGTGGTAGTATACAGCCCCAGTGGTAGTATATAGCCCCAGTGGTAGTATACACACAGCCCCAGTGGTAGTATACAGCCCCAGTGGTAGTATACAGCCCCAGTGGTAGTATACAGCCCCAGTGGTAGTATACAGCCCCAGTGGTAGTATATAGCCCCAGTGGTAGTATACAGCCCCAGTGGTAGTATATAGCCCCAGTGGTAGTATACAGGGCCCCAGCAGGGCCCCCCTCATAATTTGGCGCCCCCACCTCCCTTTCTGGGCCCCCCCGCATGCAGCGCTGCGCATATACATTACCTGTCTAGCAGCTGTCACCCTCCGATGGCTGATCGCGGCTCCCGGCTCCGGGCTCCATCTTCCTCGCTGTCTTCCTGCTGTGTGACCGGGGCGCAGCGCGATGACGTCATCGCGACGCCAGCCGGTCACCTGACAATCAGGAAGACAGAGAGGAAGATGGAGCCCGGAGCCGGGAGCCGCGATCAGCCATCGGAGGGTGACAGCTGCTAGACAGGTAATGTATATGCGCAGCGCTGCATGCGGGGGGGCCCAGAAAGGGAGGTGGGGGCGCAAAACTTTTTAGGGGGCCGTATATGACTCGCGTATAAGCCGAGGGGGGCACTTTTCAGCCCAATTTTTGGGCTGAAAAACTCGGCTTATACGCGAGTATATACGGTATGTGGATTTTCTGCGGTGTTGTACAGTTTGGGGTGTCACGATGCTCCTACCTGGTGTCAAGTATAGACAGCTTTGCAACCTTCTTGAACTGCTCTGCAGTGATTTAATGTGTTTAATTCCTGTTGGTAACTTTAGTGTTAAAGGGAACCAACCAGCAAGATTTAGGACTATAAAGTGTTGGAATATGTTTAGTGCAACAACTCCATTCCTGTGTAAGTGTTCTATTGTTGGTTTGTGCATTGTCTATAAAGTTAGATTAAAAAAAAAAACACTCCCAGAGGCTGACACACAGGAAACATCATGTGACTGTACCCAGCTTTCTGCGTCTCTGCAACAGAAAAGATGTCCACAAGCAGTGATCCTATCAAGTTCTCAGTGCAAAGTCTCACCAATCAGAATTATCAATCCTGGAAATTTAAGGTGAAGATGCTGTGGAAATATTTTCAGAAACAAGTGCCTTATCCATTACCAGATGACTGGGTAGAGAAGGATCAGAAAGCACAAAGCACTATCTCCCTCAGTGTAGATGATGATCAGATTGTGCATGTATGCAAGTGTGCAACTGCAAAGGAGATGTAGGATGAATTACAGAAAGTGCATGAAAGATCAAATCTCAGCAATAAGCTTAATCTCATGAGAAAGCTGTACCAGTTTAAGCTAAGTGATGGCCAGAATATGCAGGACTATATAAGAAACACCCAAGATGTTGTGGAGCATCTCAGGGGTATTGGAGAAGAAATTAAAGACTTTCATGTTGCTGCACTACTATTAAGTGGTCTTCCAGAAAGTTATGAGACACTTGTCACTGCACTAGATGATGAGCTCACACTAGAATATGTCAAAGGCAAACCTAGAGATGAATTCAAGTGAAAAACAATGTAAGTAGCAGTAATGAATCAAAAGCAGAAACAGCATTAAAGACACAGGACTTTCCTAAAAAGAAGAGCAATCTAAAGGAAACTCGGGAATGTTTTGTCTGTAAAACTCCAGGCCACCTTAAAGCAGACTGCAGAATTTGGAAAGCAAGAATGAGTCTGCGTAAAAAGAAGAACAGTCATCAAAGGGTTAAAAACAGCAGTAAAGGAAGATTCTCCATGTGTTGAAGCTACATTTAATATCAGTACAGGCTCATCTGCAAAGCATCTATGGTATACAGACTCTGATGCAAGCAGCCATATGACGAATAACAAGGATTTCTTCACTGACCTTAATGAAAGCAAGTCAGAAAAGGTCATCTTAGCTCAGGAGTCTCAAACACGCGGCCCCTGGGGCTTCACTGTGCGGCCAACGGCACCTTGGACAACTTAATGATGCATCGCCCCAGTGCAGTGGGCCGCTGCAGTCCCCGCTGTGTTACGATTTCCGGCACTAACAAGTTCTGCCACTCAGCAAGTTCAATGGAAGCTGACAATCAATGAGAGGCCCGTAGCTGATAGCGACGTATGACGTCACCTGCAGGCCTCTGGCTGGCAGATTGCATTGATCTTGCTGAGCAACAGAGCTTGTCTAAGTGGCAGCTGGAGGAAGTCATAGCACAGTGGAGGCCGGAAGTCAGCACAGCGGGGATCGCGGCAGCTCCCTGCACTGGAGTGATACATCATTAAAGTGAGAAAAGTGTGAGTGTGTGTGTATATAGTGTGTGTGTGAGGGTGAGAGAGTGTGTGTGTGAGGGTGTGTGTGAGAGTGAGTGTGTGTGAGGGTGTGTGTGAGAGTATATGTGAGGGTGTGTGTGAGGGTGTGTGTTTGCATGTGAGTGAGTGTGAGTGTGAATGAGTGTGTATATGTGAGTGTGTGTGTGAGGGTGTGTGTGAGTGTGTAAAAAGAAGGGAAACCAGGATGGGGGGCATCACTATAAAAGTAGATTAGGATGGGGGATATCACTATTAAAGGGGATCGGGATGGGGGACATCACTACAAAAAGGAACCAGGATGGGGGATATCACTACAAAAGGGAACCAGGATGGGGGACATCACTACAAAAGGGAACCAGGATGGGGGACATCACTACAAAAGGGAACCAGGATGGGGGACATCACTACAAAAATAGTCTGGGTGAAATGGTGGATGAGGATGAGGAAAAAGCCAATATGCTAAATGACTTTTTTTCAACAGTATTTACACAAGAAAATCCCATGACAGACAATATGATCAGTGATAGCAAAAAGTCTCAATTAAATGTCACCTGCTTAACCCAAGAGGAAGTACGGCATCGTCTAAAAATCACTAAAATTGACAAATCACCGGGCCCGGATGGGATACACCCCAGAGTGCTGCAGGAATTAAGTACTGTCATAGATAGACCATTATTTTTAATATTTAAAGATTCCATAAAAACAGGGTCTGTACCACAGGACTGGCGTATAGCAAATGTGGTGCCAATATTCAAAAAGGGGACAAAAACTGAACTTGGTAATTATAGGCCAGTAAGCTTAACCTCTACTGTGGGTAAAATCCTAGAGGGTTTTCTAAGAGATGCTATACTGGAGTATCTGAATAAAAATAACCTCATGACCCATTATCAACATGGTTTTACGAGGGACCGTTCCTGTCAAACTAATCTAATAAGCTTCTATGAAGAAGTAAGTTCTGGACTGGACCAAGGAAATGCAGTGGATGTGGTGTATATGGACTTTTCAAAAGCTTTTGATACGGTGCCACACAAAAGGTTGATACATAAAATGAGGGCAATGGGGATAGGGGAAAATATGTGTAAGTGGGTTAAGAACTGGCTTAGTGATAGGAAACAAAGGGTGGTTATTAATGGAACACACTCAGAATGGGTCACAGTTAACAGTGGGGTACCACAGGGGTCAGTGTTGGGCCCGCTTCTATTTAATATATTTATTAATGACCTTGTAGGGGGCATACAGAGTAGAATCTCAATATTTGCAGATGACACTAAACTCTGCAGGGTAATCAATACAGAGGAGGACAATTTTATATTACAGGAGGATTTATGTAAACTAGAAGCTTGGGCTGCTAAATGGCAAATGCGCTTTAATGGGGATAAATGTAAAGTCATGCACTTGGGCAGAGGAAACAAAAGGTATAATTATGTGCTTAATTGTAAAACACTGGGCAAAACTGTCACTGAAAAAGACCTGGGTGTATGGGTAGATGACAAACTCACATTTAGTGGCCAGTGTCAGGCAGCTGCTGCAAAGGCAAATAAAATAATGGGATGCATTAAAAGAGGCATAGATGCTCATGAGGAGAACATAATTTTACCTCTATACAAGTCACTAGTGCGACCACACTTAGAATACTGTGTACAATTCTGGTCTCCGGTGTATAAGAAAGACATAGCTGAACTAGAGCGGGTCCAGAGAAGAGCGACAAAAGTCATTAGAGGACTAAAGGGTCTGCAATACCAAGACAGGTTATTAAACTTGGGGTTATTTAGCTTGGAAAAACGAAGGCTGAGGGGTGATCTTATAATAATGTATAAATATATGAGGGGGCAGTACAGAGACCTTTCTAATGATCTCTTTACTCTTAGGCCTGAGACTGGGACAAGGGGGCATCCTCTACGTCTGGAGGAAAGAAGGTTTAATCATAACCACAGACGCGGATTCTTTACTGTAAGAGCAGTGAGACTATGGAACTCTCTGCCACATGATGTTGTAATGAGTGAGTCACTACTAACATTTAAGAAGGGCCTGGATGCCTTTCTTGAAAACTATAATATTATCAGTTATACATACTAGATTCTTTGATAGGGCGTTGATCCAGGGAATTAGTCTGATTGCCATATCTGGAGTCAGGAAGGAATTTTTTCCCCCAATGTGGAGTTAAGTGTTGCCACATGGGGTTTTTTTTTGCCTTCCTCTGGATCAACATGTTAGGCTATGGGTTGAACTAGATGGACTTAAAGTCTTCCTTCAACCTTAAAAACTATGTTACTATGTTACTATGTTACTACAAAAGGGAACCAGGATGGGGGACATCACTACAAAAGGGAACCAGGATGGGGGACATCACTACAAAAGGGAACCAGGATGGGGGACATCACTACAAAAGGAAACTAGGATGGGGGACATCACTAGAAAAGGGTATCAGAATGAGGGACATCACTAGAAAAGGGGATCAGGAAGGGGGACATCACTAGAAAAGGAGATCAGAATCAGGGACAGTACTACATGAAGAGGACCAGAATGGAGACATTACAACAATATGGGGACCGGACATTACTACAAGAAGGGGATCAGGATTTATACTGTACTACATTGAGCAAAAGTTCAGATATTACAAAAAATATCGCTTAGTCCTACAAGGGATGCGGCCCCCCCAATATAAACTTTTTTCCCTATGTGCGGCCCACCATTCAGCCGAGTTTGAGATCCCTGTCTTAGCTAATGGTCACTATATGACTTTAGAAGGAGTAGGAAATGGCTACCTCCGCTGTCCAGTTTCCTCAGCACAAAGCAGAAAGATCCCAGTAAAGAATGTTCTCTATGTTCCCAGTCTTGAAAGCAATCTCTCTGTCAGTAAAGAAGCTTACACACAAAGGGAATATAGTTACTTTTAAAGACAACACCTGCGTTATATCAAAGGAGGGTCACACTCTTGCAGAAGGAAATCCCAAAATGAACTTTATCAGCTAAAATGAAAAGAAAAAGTGTACAGTGCTAGTCAAGATCTGCATAAGGACTGTATCCATGTATGGAACAGACGTCTTGGGCACGGAGACCCAGAAGCAGTAAGGAAGCTAGGTCAACTAGCAAATAGTGTTGAAGTCAAGCAATGTAGTCAAATGATGAAGTGCACTAGCTGTCTTAAAGGGAAAATGTCCAGAAAAATCCTTCCTAAAGTAAGCATCACTAGATCTGCACAGGCACTGGATTTGATACACACAGATGTTTGCAGTCCAATGAGTGTTCAAACTCAAAGCAAGAAGAGATATTCTCTCACATTTATTGATGACTACTCCCTATACAATTGTGGCCAAAAGTATTGACACCCCTGCAATTCTGTCAGATAATACTCAGTTTCTTCCTGAAAATGATTGCAATCACAAATTCTTTGGAATTATTATCTTCATTTAATTTGTCTTCAATGAAAAAACACAAAAGAGAATGAAGCAAAAAGCAAAACATTGATCATTTCACACAAAACTCCAAAAATTGGCCAGACAAAAGTAACAGGAAGGAAACAGGGATCAGTAGGCCTTACAAACCACTTGGGGTGGAAATCCGAAGTGCTACCCGACTACCTGGAGTGTACATTGGACTACACCTGCTTAACATCAGTAAAAGGTATGAAAACTACTCCTAGTGTGTGCCTGCCAATTCTTTCCACCCTGAACCTGCACCAAATATAGACTACGTCATAACCTCCTATAGAGCTGTTCCTGTGTGAAACCCTTTCTTTACCTCACTGCCCTGGGGACTTCGGTCCACCTGCAGGAAGCGACATCATCCGGCAGCCTACCCATTGACTCACCCCAGGGCTAGAGTACTCGGATCCCGGGCGTCTTATGTATGTGTGGCACCCTGCTCACGCAGGAAGCCACAGCCTTCCCTACTACACAGCTGGGTTTCTGTCGAGCCCACTGGGATGAGTGTACTCGGTACCGCACCGTGTCTGCTATTGGGGAAGTCACTGGTGGTCCTGGTCCGGACCGTGTCCCTGGTAAATAAAAGGGTGTATTTACAGGGGAGAATAGTCTATCGTGACGCCACCCACTATGTGCAGCCAATGATGGGGCCGCCGCTGCTGCAGAGCCTCCGGGGATGGTGTAATGGCAGCGCAGATGGAATAGTTCCAGTGGGTATAACTGTATTCCCCGGGGCAGTGATGGTATAGTCTATAATGGATATGGATAGTGGAGACGGGGTTAAAGAACGGACACTCACGTTTTGTAGTAAAAGGTGCAATTCTCCTCTTCTCCTGATGCTGCAGCTTCTTCCAGCCCGTGTGCAGAGCTGACAGGCTTTGTAGCTCTTCAGGTGGGACCTCTCTGCTGTTGGATGTAGGGCAAAGGTTGCAATCAATACACAGACTCACAGTTTTGCTGTTTTCCAGAGCTTTTCTGCAGATGTTGTTGCAGATTATAGTCCACAGAGTCTGTACTGGGGCTAGGCTTTCCTCCACCCTGTCCGGGTCATCAGCTTCCTCGTGCTGCGGGGTGTGTGTGTGTCCTGGCTGCTGCGTCTAGCTGAGCTGCTGGGACTGTCTCACTGTCTCTCTGTTCTGCTGGTACCAATTGGCTAGGCAACTTGAGTCCTCTGTGCTGTGCTGACCCCGCCGTGTTGCTTTGCACTGGTACTGTGGTCGTCTAAAGGCTCCACTATTCCTGGATTCACTGTGCTGTGGGTGCCAGACACAGTGCCGGATCCGGTGTCCGTTCTGTGCGCTCTTCTGGGGCGAGTAATGGTTGCTCTCAAGCTCCCAGATGTGTTCCTCAGTCTTTAGTTCTCCTGTTCCTCAGACCCTCACTAGGCCTGCACTGAGCTAACCTCTCTAAACTGTGCTGTTCAGAGTACTGATCCGTGCTGAACTGAGCTACTTCCTCATGAGCTGGAGTATTTAAGAGAGCAGGTTGTGCTCCCCCTCCTGGCCCAGAGGTGCTAGTGTTTGTCAGTGTGTTGTGGGGAGGGAACCCATGTGATGTTATTGTGGCACTTTAACCCATGGGGTGCCACATTTCCACAGCAGGTACCTACTACATGCAACACCTTTCACCCCGGCACAGTAGGGGGAGCTAAACTCACTGACTTTAGGTGAGATCCCCTATAAATTCTGCTGCTGGGGGAGGAGTTAGTCAGAGTGTGCAGATGCTAGGAGAGCTGGGAAGATGTCCTGGTGATCGGTGCCACGGTTAGGGCGAACCAGTGACCTGGAATGGCCCTTCTGCCAATGAGCCAAGCCTAGGAGTGGGGACAGAAGGCACGGAGCTTAGCCAAGGGAGTAGAGGAACTAGTAGAAGTTTACCCAAGACATACTGGACTTCGGGGAACCGCACCTGCAGGAACACTTTAGGACGGCATAAAACCCTGGCACACCATGGAGACTTCAGTCACGTGGTCCCCCTGCATACCCAGCAAGAGGGAGCCAGACACCGTAGTGTGGAATCACACAGCAGTGATCATCAGTGAGAGAGAAAGGACCAGAGAAAGTGAGGAGGCCAATCGTGTTGCATATAGACAGGGCTTCAGCGACAGCAGGGAACCTGAGGAGGTCTTATACCCACTTGCTGTGGAGATTCACTGTGCACCTGGTCACCCGACAGTGCTCTGGACATCTTTACCTGTGAATACCACCAGTAAAAGGTAAAAGAGACTTTCTTCAGAGTGTGTGCATTATTTGTCTCCGTCCCCAGCCTCCCTATAGACTGCATTACTGCTTCTTAACCTGGCCTCAAGTCCCACTCCAAGCTGCCCCTTTTCTCTACGATGTAGTAGCAGAAGCAAGTAATGCAAATGACCCGTATATAAACTTGGTATGAATGTTGTTAGCAATTGCATGGGAGAAGTTTTGTATTTGCTTCAACAGATTGCAGATACTGCCAAACCTGGTCAGAGGAAGGTCCTTCAGCGTGAAATAAGAGCCCTCCTGCACCATCAACAGGTAACAATTACAGGTGGCGAAATTGGTACTGCACGGGTGACAGACCCTTTTCCTATTGTGATTCCCCCAATGAGTGAAATGATGATTTGGTGTCGAGCAGCTATAGGTCTGAGAGGGCAGGACTACCAGACATTAGTGGAGCCCATCAGCACAGACCTACACTTGACAGGCAGGGGGTGGTTGATGTACACAATGGGAGACTTAAACTGAGGCAGTGAAGAGGTTAAGTTACTCAGGTATACCACCGTTGCTAAATTGTACACAGTAACCAATAACGAGATCCAAGCAGTGAGACGGTACTGCTCTACCTGAATGACGTGATCGTGTACTCTAAAGGTACCTTTACACACTGCAACCATGGCAAGAAATATTGACGACGATATGTTGCCCTGGAATAATCGCCGTCCAAATCCCTCCCAATTTCACCGTGTAATTGGGGAATTTGGCGGCGATATGTCGCCTCGCCACGGTCGCCTGTTTTCAGAGCAGTGCTCTGAAATCAGGCGACCGTGGCAACGTGACATATCACCGCCAAATTCCCAAATTACATGGCACAATTGGGAAGGATTTGGATGGCGATTATTCCAGGATGACATATCGCCGTCAACGTTTCTCGACGCAGTTGCGGCGTGTAAAGGTACCTTGAAGGTACTGTGAGGCACCGCCGGCATGTCCCCATGACCGGGGTGCAACACATGCAGGATCAGTATAGGATCCTGTGCACATGAGCTGGATTGTACCGTAGGTGTGTTGTGTAATCATGTCCGGCACCCAGTGTGTCAATGTCTGAAGGATTCGTGAGACCAATGAACGGCTGAGGGCATTGTGTGTACTGTGAACCTACCCGGAACACAGGGAGTTAAATAATAAGCAGTGTGAGTGCTGTAGAGATCAGGCCCATAGATGAGCAGCTGTATAGGAACTAGAGGAGGCTAATTGCTGGCAGCCAAGTGGGTGTGTCCATGTGGGCGTGGCAGGCACAATAAGAGCCTGTCAGCTGAATGAGTGAGAGAGTTCAGAGACTGGTGAGATCATTATGATCCTGATCACCAGCCAGAGTGCAGAGCTGTCCAGGGCTCTGTGTGTATGAATATAATGGGAGTATGCTAGCTCCATGCCTAGGACCGAGGTCGTGACAGCTCTTGGAGTGGGGAAGCCGTGGCTGAACTCTGAACTCAGTGGATACTGGTCCGGGCGTATGGTTGAGATACGTCCAGGAAAGGAGCCCTTGGGGACGCTGGGTGTACCCATGACCCAGGTAGCGAGACCCGGATCCGTGCTCGGTAAGAAGGCAGTTCCCGTATGCTTGAGTGAACTGTGCACCCTGTGTGTAAAATGTGCCGGGCGGGCATAGCCGCCTTTGGGTCCGACTCAAGTAGTCAGTTAAAGGACCCATAGATGTATGTGAGGGCTTAGGTAAAAGTGCCCTGAATGAGAGACGATGGCCTATGAGTAAGAGCCATGTATAATGTTGTGGGGAGAGAGACCCAGCCAGTATGGATGATAGATTGAAGGTGTTCCGTTCCTGTTGGACGAGAGGGAGGCTTGCTTGTTGCATGCAGGAGGCACCCGTCCTTCAATAGAATGTATGTACCTGTGGCCAGACGCAGGGGTCACGAAGGCTCCTAGAAAGGGTAACCATGGCTGATCCGAGAGGGTGCTACTCAGACGCAGGGTACAGTCATCGACCTGGAGACTTGCCATGAGATGGGGGTTTGGTGGCGACTGGTGGCCCGTACCGTGGTGAAGTAGGCCATGGTGACGCATGGTTAGCCCGGGTTCTAGGGTTGACCAGGTCCCTGTTATGGTCATGGAGGAGCCACAGTCCATGGATGGATTATGAAGGGCTGTGAGCAGAGTGAAGAGGCATGTGGTCCATGAATATTGGAGGATGGATCACATGTGGTATGGAAGGTTCCGGTCAGGCTGGAGTCCTGACTATGGGGTGATATGGAATCATCGTGCTGGGTAACTATAGCCGGGTGGCTGGTACCGCCATTGGGACCCACAGGGCCCGTTGAAGGATATATAGCGAAGGTCAGAGGCAGTGGATAGAAGGGCTCCTAGAGTGGGGAAACCGTGGTTGAACCAGGTGGGCGCCGACCTGGGCGTGTGGTTGAGATACGTCCAGGAAGGAGCCCCTTGGCGAGGCATGGCGTACCCGTGACTCAGGTTGCTCAATCCCTGTTCAGAACCCAGAGGAGTCATCGTTGATAGGTAACTAATGTACTGTAAAATGTGTGTAAACCTTGTAGATAGGCCGGAGGTTGTAGCCACCACGGGAGCGGTTGTAAGAGCTCCAATGGGGAAAGAGTCGTGGTTACAAGCCCCAGGTTACTATGATTGTATATGTGCAATATTCTATGTAATGTATTGTGTAAAGTAATATATTATGTGATGTTCATGTGATAAATGTTTAATGTACTACCCGAGTTATTGATGCTTGTGAGAAATAAATGGGTAGTCGTTTGCAAAATTATACACACGTGTTGGCATCATTACGCAGCAAGCCTGTCCCCCGGCTCGCTACCTTACAGTACCTTCCCCCACAGCAATTTTGCTAGGCAATTTCACTGGAAATTTGCTGGTTGCAGTGAAATCATGGACACATTGTTCCCTTTGTTCGCAGCAACAAAATAGAACAATGTGTCCATGATTTCACTGCAACCAGCAAATTGCCAGAGAAATTGCCTAGCAATATTACTGTGTGTGAAGGTACCTTAAGACCTATGAGAAACACATAACGCATCTAGCAGAGGTGTTTGAAGCTCTGGCCAAATACGGGATGAAGCTGAAACCATCCAAATGTCACCTGTTAAAGCCAAAAGTACAGTACCTGGGACACATAGTCAGTGCCGAAGGCGTGGCCCCTGATCCAGACAAGGTGACAGCTATCAAGGAGTGGCCAGAATCCAAGACCCTGAAGGAAGTACGTCAATTCCTGGGATTGGTGGGCTACTATAGGAGGTTCATAAAGGAGTATACCAAGAAGGCTCCTCCCCTGCAAGACCTCCTAGTAGGCCAACCCACGAAGGGGAAGTCTAAGGATTCTCCATGGAGGTGGGGCAAGGAACAAGCGGAATCGTTCCAGATAATGAAAGAAGCCCTGACAGGAGAAGAAATCCTTGCTTACCCGGACTACAACCTGCCATTCCTGCTGTACACGGACGCCAGCAATGTGGGACTTGGAGCCGTCCTTTCTCAAAGGCAAGAAGGCAAAGAAAGGGTGATCGCCTATGCCAGTAGGAAGCTGTGCCCCACAGTGAGGAACCCAGAGAACTACAGTTTCCTCAAGCTGGAATTCCTGGCCTTGGTCTGGGCCGTCATAGAGAGGTTCAAACACTACCTGGCCTCTAGCAAGTTTACAGCCTACACGGATAACAATCCGCTGACCCACCTGGAGACTGCGAAGTTGGGAGCCACGGAGCAGAGATGGATGGCCAGATTGTCCAACTACCAGTTTACCATCAAATACCGGGCTGGTCACCAGGATGGAAACGCAGACGCCTTATCCAGAATGCCTCACCTGTCAGATGAGGGCATAGATGAAGACGAGCTGAAAGAAGTGGAGTTACCTGCCTTCCATCAATTGAGAGTAACTCAGTGCCAGCAGACCCGTCAAGACCCTCCTGCAAGAATGGGGAACCCGTTGCCCCACTTTGGTTGGAAGGAAGTGCAAGACAATGACCCGGCTGTCAGTTTAATAAAACAACTGATAACCCAGGAGTCAGCGAAGCTGCCTGAAAATCCCCAACCGGAAGTCAAACATCTATGGAGCGAGCAGAGCAAGCTGTTCATATACCAGGAGAAGCTTTGTCGGAGGTACATCAACCGAAGAACACACAAGATGGTCTGCAAATCGTCGTGCCAAAATCAGAAATCCAGGTGGTCTTGAACGCCTACCACAACCAGACTGGTCACTTCGGGTGGAAGAAGCTGGAAATGCTACTGAGGGATAGGTTCTTTTGGGTTGGCATGGGTACATCCATTGAAAGATGGTGTAAAAACTGTAAACCCTGCAGCCTGAGAAGAAAGGACTTACAGTGTCAGAAAGCACCCCTTCAGCCTATTGTGACAAAACAGCCCCTGGAAATCGTAGCCTTGGACCACATAAAACTGACTCCAAGTAGATCCGGCTATACTTGCGCGTTGACCATGGTAGACCATTACTCGAGATTCTTAATTGTTGCCCCCGTAAATGACTTGACAGCTGCCACAGCTGCTAGAACATTCCAGAACGTATTCTGCAGACCATTGGGATATCCTGAACAAGTCCTCACAGATCATGGATCAGCCTTCGCAGCGGAGATCTTCCAAAAGTTCTGCCACATGTATGGGTGAAAAAAGATCAGAGCAACCCCATATCATCCCCAAGTCAACGGATTATGTGAGAAAATGAATGGTATTATCATTGACATGCTGAAGATCTTACCCTTGGAGGAAAGAAACCAATGGCCAGAGAAACTACCAGACATGGTTGATATGTACAACCACATTCCAGTAAGTTCTACCAACTGTACACCAGCTTACTTGAGAGCCTGTACAGGAAAGTTACCCATAGACTTGGAACTCGGAACGCAAATCATCTCAAACAATACAAAATGGTTCAAACCTGTGTCGAAGACAACCTGGAGAAAGCCCGTGAAAAGCAAGAAAGGGACTATAACAAACATGCTCCAGCAGAACCTATAACACCTGGAAGTATTGTGTTTAAAAAGGAAAAGTCAAAACACAGGTTGGATGACCGGTGGGAACAAGAACCCTACGTTCTACTAGATTCTGGTTATGAAAACGACAAAGTGTGTCTCATTAATAAGAACGGAGGAAAAAAACACTCAAACTGTGTCAAGAAACCATATCAAAAAGTGCCCAACTGAATGGGAAAACCAAAGTTCCCCAACTCAACCAATACAAGAGTCAGAACCAGTACAAGAGCTAAGAGCTAAGTCCATGTGAAGAACCAAAGGAGAAGGTAATCTCAACCATTTTAGGAGATTTTCCAGCAGATTGGCCTCAACAAGATGGAGCTATCCTAGTGCCTTGATGGTACAAAGGAATAAGTAAGAAATACCCGTTGCCAGAGAATCTGAGGATGCTGCAATCGGTACACCTGCTAGCCCTGTAGTGAGACTAAGGCCACGCAGACGCTTACCTGACATACCTGCACCATGCCCTTCACTAGAAACCTCACCTAAGACAGTGACACCTGTAGTACTTAGATCACAAAGGAGCACACAAGGTCAACCCTCGTCTAGGTATGGAGCATGGGCACAATAAACGCAAGGTAGAAGACACTAAAAAGTAACATGTAAATAGCAATAAGAATAGTAAATAGTAAAATAAGAATGTAAATATCAGTGTTTAAAAAGGTGAAGAGTAGGCCAAAAGCCAGGTACACAACACCAAAAGAGGGGTGAGTGGAGTTGGCGTAAGGAGCTGTCTAGGGAGAGTAAAAACTTGGCCAAAAGGTGACCCCAGGGCCAGGAGGCCTATAGCACTTAGAGGCCGTTAGAGGCCCCATTTTACCTAGGACTCCTACGCCAAAACACACGTAGTAGATGTTGTTGTGTATTTTAAACTGTTGAGCCTACAGAGACTTTACCTGTAAAGACTTGTTGAACTTTTGAAAAACTTTTCCCTTTGAACTTTTCCCCGGATTACCTTTAAAAGTACCATGGTTACAGGACTGGTGTAACAAAAAACTTTTTCTGTTTCAAAGCCTGCGGTGAATGGACTAGCACTGTATGGACTTACCTGTTTTTTTAATTTTTCCAATATTTTTCAGTGGTTTTTGTAAATTTTTCTATTTTGAGACTCTGTAAATATGTTACCTGTTATAATTATTATTGTTAATAATTGTTATCCCTTTTTGTTAAACAAAAAAAATGCTCAGTCAAGGAGTACTGAAATTACCTAGGAGGGGTATGTGGCGCCCTGCTCGCGCAGGTAGCCACAGAGTTCCCTAATGCACAGCTGGGTTTCCACAGCAGGTACCTACTACATGCAACACCTTCCACCCCGACACAGTAGGTGAGATCCCCTATAAATACTGCTGCTGGGGGCGGAGTTAGTCAGAGTGTGCAGACGCTAGGAGAGCTGCGAAGACATCCTGGTGGTCGGTGCCGTGGTTAGGCCCGAGCCAGTGACCAGAAGTGGGCCTTCTGACGTCCCGCAAGCCTGAGTGGGGGCAGAAGGCAAGGAGTAGAGCCAAAAGGGAGTGAGAAACTAGTGGAAGTTCGCCCAAATACGTACTGGACTTCGGGGATCCGCACCTGTAGGATACTCCAGGACTACAGAAAACCCTGTTACACCGTGGAGACTTTAGTCACGCGGTCCCCCTGTGAGTCCAGAGAGAGGGAGCCAGACACCGCAGAGAGGAATCACAACACAGTGATCAGAGAGGGTAACCCGTGGACCGCACAGGAGGAGAGAGCAAGGATAGGAAGAGAGAGGAGGCCGGTCTGGCTGCATGCAGACTGGGCTTCAACTACCACAGAGGAACAGAGGAGGCCTTATACCCACTTGCTGTGGGGACCTACTGTGCACCTGGTCACCTGTCAGTGCCCTGGATGTCTTTACCTGCCGTCCCAACAGTAAAAAGTTAAAAGAGACTTCTACAGTGTGTGTGCGTCATTCCTCTCTGCTCCCGGTGCCCCCCTTATAGACTACTCCATCATCCCCTACACTGACTTACTGGTCCACTCCAAGCTGCCCCTTTACACTACGCTGCCCCGGAGGCCCATCTCCACCTGTAGGGGGCTTTGCCATCTCAGCCGCACTACCATCTACCTCCGGCGGACTGTGGCGGCGCTGGTGACCAATCACCAGATACTACAGGTGGCGTCACGTGACAGAAACTCTAATCCCCTGTAAATACTCCCTTTTTGAAGTGTCACACAGGCCACGGGATCAGGCGCTGCCACTCGTGACATCCCAAAGCAACCACCGAGCCTGATACCTGAGTACCCCAAGGCCTGGGGTTCGACAGTGACAATTAACCTTTGAAGCAAATCTCAGTATTATTATGAATCAAGAGCTTCCTTTAGAGGGGTTGAGGTAGGTCTCTACAGCCAAAATGGAGAGCCAACCTGTATGAGCAGATCCCGAACTGGTGGGTGTAAGTTGTCCATGTATGAAATTAATCTAACTGTTAGCGGTAATTCTACATATGCTCTGAATTACTGCAGATCTATATCGTCCAGTGTAATAGAGAAAACATCCTCTAATGGCTGGCACTATTTACTGATAATAATACTGGAAGGTGGCCATTCACACAGTATTATTTCTCCCTATGTTCAGCATTGAAGCCAGAAAAGCTCCCACTAACAGCATTCATAGGGGTCTGCTGGAATAAGACTGAAAAGGCTTTCATTCCCAATGTGGAGCTTAGGCTGCTTTCACACTGCAGTTTTTTCACTGATCAGTGTCCATCAGATTTGTGTGCCAAAACCCGGAGAGGAACCAGGAGAGGAACTTGCAGAGAAAAACTATAATTGAAAGATTGACACCTGTTCTGAGTTTTGGAGACACTCCTGGTTTTGGCACACAAATCTGATGGACACTGATCAGTGAAAAAACTGCAGTATGAAAGCAGCCTTAGTGTTGCCACATGGTTTTTTTTTGCCTTCCTCTGGATCAACATGTTAGGCTATGGGTTGAACTACATGGACTTAAAGTCTTCCTTCAACCTTAAAAACTGTGTTACTATGTTACTATTTGGTCTCTGTCTGGCAATATTCCTCAGGATACTGCTAAAAAGGTGAATATGGAGGAGCATAGTGTACCACACAGTAATATATACATGGGTTGGACAAAATAATGGAAACACCTGGAAAAATCAACAAAAGTTAGTTTAATATGGTGTAGGTCCACCTTTTGCGGCGATTCCAGCCTCAATTCTCCGAGTTATTGATTCATAGATATCATTGGCCCGGTGGATCTCCACGAAATTTCACCCCAGATCATCACAGAACCTGCGCCATGTTTTACGGTTAGGAGAAGCCAGTCTGGATGGAATGCTTCTTTTGGATGTCACCAAATGTACACTCAGCTGGAGGTCAGAAAATGGGGTAAACGATGATTGGTCTGAGAATATCACATGTTTCCACTGCTCGAGGGACCAATTCTGGAGGTTTCTACTCTACTCTAAACGCTTGGAAACATTTGTCATTGAGAGCAGCGGTTTTCTAATTGCAGCTCTTCCGTGGACTCCAGATTTGTGCAGCTCCCGATGAACAGTTTTCGTGGACACTGGGTTGTGTACGTGTTCATTGAGCTCAGCAGTGATTTTGGTGGTCACTGGGTTGTGTAGGTGTTCATTGAGCTTAGCAGTGATTTTGGTGGACACTGGGTTGTGTAGGTGATCATTGAGCTCAGCAGTCATTTTGGTGGACACTAGGTTGTGTAGGTGTTCATTGAGCTCAGCAGTGATTTTGGTGGACACTGGGTTGTGTAGGTGTTCATTGAGCTCAGCAGTGATTTTGGTGGACACCGGGTTGTGTAGGTGATCATTGAGCTCAGCAGTGATTTTGGTGGACACTGGGTTCTGTAGGTGATCATTGAGCTCAGCAGTCATTTTGGTGGACACTAGGTTGTGTAGGTGTTCATTGAGCTCAGCAGTGATTTTGGTGGACACTGGGTTCTGTAGGTGATCATTGAGCTCAGCAGTCATTTTGGTGGACACTAGGTTGTGTAGGTGTTCATTGAGCTCAGCAGTGATTTTGGTGGACACTGGGTTGTGTAGGTGTTCATTGAGCTCAGCAGTGATTTTGGTGGACACCGGGTTGTGTAGGTGATCATTGAGCTCAGCAGTGATTTTGGTGGACACTGGGTTCTGTAGGTGATCATTGAGCTCAGCAGTCATTTTGGTGGACACTAGGTTGTGTAGGTGTTCATTGAGCTCAGCAGTGATTTTGGTGGACACTGGGTTCTGTAGGTGTTCATTGAGCTCAGCAGTGATTTTCGGAGCCGTGGTCTTGCGATCCTCTCTCACAATTCGCTCTTGCGATCCTCTCTCACAATTCACTTTAGAGTCTGACGGTCTCTCTCAGTCAACTTTGACTTTCGGCCAGACCTGTGCTTTGCTGCGGACATTTTCCCTTCTCATTACTTTGGAGACAGGACCTCTAGACACAATGCCAAGCATTCGGGCACTTTCTGTTACACTAGCGCCTGCCATACCAGCACCAACAATTTGGCCTTTTTGAAAATCTGAAAGGTCTGCCATTGGTATCAGGTTCTCATCAATGTTCTTACAATTCAGCAAAACAAACAGTTAATTTACATACACATATCACTGAACACAAATAATCAACTACAAAACATTAACATATGTCACGGTTTGCATGTTTATAACATGTTCGAAGTTTATGATGCCAAAACATTAGGTGTTTCCATTATTTTGTCCAACCCCTGTATATATTTTGTAAGGTAGCGTACGCCTAGGGGGTTCGCTTGGCAGCATAAGTGACACCAATAACCATGTGTAGCATAACATAAACAGCAGTTTATTACCGTATATACTCGTGTATAAGCCGACCCACCTACTTTTGCCCCCAAAACCTGGGAAAACATATTGACTCATGTATAAGCCGAGGGTGGACCCCAGCACAGGTATACAGCCCCCAGCAGTGTGGTATATAGGCCCCCCAGTGGTAGTATACAGCAGCCTCCCCAGTAGTATATACAGCAGCCCCAGTGGTAGTACACAGCAGCCCCAGGGGTAGTACACAGCAGCCCCAGGGGTAGTACACAGCAGCCCCAGGGGTAGTACACAGCAGCCCCAGGGGTAGTACACTGGTTCCCCTCACTGTTTGGCGCCCTCACCTCAGGATGGCCCCCCGCATGCAGCGCTGCGCATATACATTACCAGCCTATCAGCTGTCACCCTCCGGTGGCGGATCGCGGCTCCTGGCTCCGGCTTCCATCTTCATTTCTGTCTTCCTGCTTTGTGGCCGGGGCTCATCGCGATGACGTCATTGCGACGCCGGCCGGTCATGTGACATGCAGGAAGACACAGATGAAGATGGAAGCCGGAGCCGGGAGCCGCGATCCGCCACCGGAGGGTGACAGCTGATAGGCTGGTAATGTATATGCGCAGCGCTGCATGCGGGGGGCCATCCTGAGGTGGGGGCGCCAAACAGTGAGGGGGTCCCGTATATACTCGCGTATAAGCCGAGGGGAGACTTTTCAGCCCAATTTTTGGGCTGAAAAACTCGGCTTATAAGCGAGTATATACGGTATTTATTTTTTTTTTATCATAAACCGCATACTACTCACATATTTACATGGTATATATAAAACACTTTACATAGAACGCTATACACATAGTAACATAACATCATACATTAACCAGGAGCAGTAACCACCTCTCCATAGAATCTCAGGAGCACTAACCGTAGCTCCTTTGGCGACACTTTACAATTATTCATTACATAATCAACAGAACATATCAATATCACCATCTGTTATAAATGGCAGCTATTCCCGCCTGGCATTTACATTACAAATGATCCCCAGAACGTTAAGGCGACCCTTATCAACCCTTACAGTCTGGTTCTAATGGTGGCTATGCCCGCCTGGCATCATTTACATTACACAGTCCACTGTGCCCTTGAGACATCCTCAGCCTCTCACATGGCACACACACGTGGACTCCAGCCCCCCACTGGGCCCGTACAGCTTACAGAGGCTATCCCAGTGTCATACAGGCTGCTACACTGCCTACAGCCTGCACACACCTCACATAAGGTCACCGGGACCCTCACAACCTGACAGTCTGTCCCAATGGCAGTTACGGCCACCTGGCCTTTGAGACATACTACACAGCATCGCACATCTCATACATAGGTCAACAGGACCACATCCACACATCCACAGCCCCTCATGGACTTCCATGGACGTCAGCCTTCTCAGGAGCAGACCACACACACGAGCACAGCCCGGCATGGACTACAGCCTTCTCAGGACCAGACCAGGTTGTGAGCCACCTGTGCTCCCGGGCGGTCAAAGCATCCCCCAAGGTCTCCTCACCCTGCCCATGATGCCCGGCTGCCTCCAAGCCTTACCAACACAGGTAGAGATCCTGGATGGCAGCCTCACTAACATGGTCAGAGTGAGCGCCCTGCAAGTTCAGCCAGGACCCCATACACTCAGGTGCTCCACTTACCTCTCGGTCTGGCCCCAGGCTTCATACGGCTCAGAGGGACCAGCGTCCTTCCTCATCCCCCCAAAGGAGACTGGACCCCTCTGAGACACATCCTCTCCCTCAGAGGATCATGTCTGGTCTCTCCCTCTCAAACACAGGCCTAGCAGCTATTATCTTGCCTGCCACACCCAGAGCTGCAAAGTAGTGCTTTCAATCAGCACCTTTCACTCACCACACAGACCTGAGAGTAATTAACCCTCTGTGCACCAGTCAGGTCTAACATAGCATTCAGTCACACAGGTCCAAATGCTGTTAATCCCTGTGTGCACGGTTCAGGGTCCATGTGAGTCATGTCGGCCACGTGCCATAGCGCAGCCATGCCTCACAGTAGAATAATAATATAATAATAAATCTTGATTTATATAGCGCCAACATATTCCGCAGCGCTTTACAATACAGTGGGTAATAGATGAAAATACACAGTATAATGCAGTAAGAAAATACACAATATAATACTACAAAGATGGCCGCCGGGGGTGACAGTCGCATGTAAGGAGGCTCCAGGCAACTTGGACACCATCCATCGCATCCAAGCACGCCTGTCCTCCCCTACATGTCCACCCTCAACGCTGTCACCCCGAGCACCCCACCTATCATCGGGTTCCCAGAGTTTCACCAGCGGCCGCCCAGATCGGGAGCCAGCGGCCGGGCCTAGTCGGTCCTCCCCAGGCCTACCACCCTGGCCCCGCCGGCGGTTCGGCCAACCACCCCCTCCTGGCTCCCCTTGCCTTTGGGCCCGCCACTCTCTTCCACTCACCCGGAGGCGCCAGCACCGGGGAAGCCGACCTCCTCCAGCGGCGCCTGGCTCCCGCCCGATGCCACCTTGAACCGGAGGCCCCACGGCCCCCTCGCCACCCAGCTGACGGTTCGTCCCTCCTGCCCGCGGTGGGATACCTGCTCCGCTCCTGGGACCCTCGTGAGTGCAGCGGTGGCCGTGCGCTCTGCCGGCAGGACCCGCACTTCCGGCCTGACCCCCAGCTTGCAGCGGCAGCACAGCCCTGGTGCCCTGGACGGCTGACCGCACCGCCCGCACTGATTAACCACCCTCCTCAGAGACGGGAGCACCAGCGCTCCTGCAGCACCACAGCCAGACAGGTGAGGAGATAGAGGGGTCCCCCACCGAGACACCCACTGACTGCTCCAGCACCCAGCTGCAAAGGACCCCAGGCCACTCCTGTCCTCCTCTCCTGGCCCATGTCAGCTGTACCTGGGTCCTCGACTGCGGTCCTGGCCCCGGCTGCTTTCTGGCCTGACTCCACCTGGGCCCTGTCTCCATTTGGCCCCTGACTGCACCCAGCCCTGCGGCTGAAACCTACCCATCTGGCTGCGCCTGACCCCCCCCTGGCTACACCTGTCCCCCCTGGCTGCGCTTGACCCTCCTGGCTGCGCTTGACACTTCTGGCTGCGCCTGACCCTCCTGGGTACGCTTGATCCTCCTGGCTATGCTTGACCCTCCTGGCTACGCTCGGCTCCTGGCTGCCACCGACCCCGCCTGCCTTAGACTCTCCTGGCTAACCTGGATCCCCTGGCTCCACCATCCCGCCCCACCTGTATCTTCTCAACGCCAGCTGCACCAGCCCATCATCCGACTGCATCACCTTTCCATCCGGCTGCGCCATCTCATCACCCGGCCGCGCCATCTCATCACCCGGCCGCGCCATCTCATCACCCGGTTGCGCCATTTCATCGCCCGGCTACGCCATCTCACCGCCCGGCTGCACCATCTCATTGCCTGGCTGCACCATCTCATCACCCGGCTGCGCCATCTCATCACCCGGCTGCGCCATCTCATCACCCGGCTGCACCATCTCATCACCCGGCTGCACCATCTCATCTCTCGCCTCCATCAACTCGTCACCCGGCTCCATCAACTCGTCACCCGGCTCCATCAACTCGTCACCCGGCTCCATCAACTCGTCACCCGGCTCCATCAACTCGTCACCCGGCTCCATCAACTCATCTCCGGCTCCATCAACTCATCTCCAACTTCACCACTTCATCCATAGACTGCATCTCATCTGTGACCACGGCAGCACCCCCCCCCCCACCTTGGCTGTACCCCGCCCTGGCTGTACCCCATCCCCGGCTATTTCTGTGTCCCTGGCTGCACCACTTCCCTAGCTGTCTTCCGCCCCGGCTACACCTTACCCCTGCTATTCAAATCCCTGACTCTACCCCATCCCGGGCCACACCCCACCACCCGACCGCACCTGACCCCTGGCCACACCTTACCCTGTACCGTGCGGCACCCCCAGCTGCACCCCTTCCTCCGCTACCCCCTAGCCCTGTCTGCACCCCTTCCCCATCCACGCACCTCCCCTGCCTCATCCCACCCCCGTGATCTCCTACCACCTAAACCGCTACCCACAATGTTTCCCCTCCTCTTCACCCTCATCCTACTCCACTTCCTTCTAACCCTGAACATCCCTCCACCCACCAAGGCCATAGTGATCTCTCCATCCTTCCTACCCTTCCACCTCACCCCCTCCTCCGAACTGTTCCTCCACACCCAGTCCCTCTTCTCCACACACGCACGCCCCCCACGCAAACTCTCCTGCTCCCACCTCCTAACCCTTTCACTGCTGCTCCTACTCGCAGGCGACATATCCCCCAATCCGGGTCTCTCCCACCACATCCCTTCACCCGCCCCCAACTCACGCCCATCCCCCCACCACAAACTTCCGCAACCCCCACAACCTTATACCCATTCACCCAACCCCACTCCCCCTGGCTGGAGCACTCTGGAATGCCCGCTCAGTGTGCAACAAACTCTCCTACATCCACGACCTCTTCATCACCAATAAATTCAAATTTCTCGGCCTCACCGAAACTTGGCTCACCCCCACCGACACAGCCTCCCCTGCTGCACTCTCCTACGGCGGACTCCCGCTTTCCCACACACCACGCCCTAATAGCACACATGGCGGTGGTGTGGGCATACTCTTGTCTGACAGCTGCTCCTTCACCCCAACTACACCACCTCCCTCCACCTCCTTCCCCTCCTTCGAACTGCGCTCTGTTCGCATTTTCTCCCCCTGCAACCTCCAGCTCGCGGTCATCTACCGTCCCCCGGGACCCACCGCCTCCTTCCTCGACCACTTCAACTCTTGGCTTCTCCACTTCCTCTCCTCTGACATCCCCACCATCATCATGGGCGACTTCAACATCCCCATCGACACCCCCGACCCACCTTCCTCCCGACTCCTATCCCTGACCACCTCTTTCGGCCTCTCCCAATGGTCCTCCTCAGCCACTCACAAAGACGGCCACACGCTCGACCTCATCTTCTCCCGCCTCTGCTCCTTCACCGACCTCTCAAACTCGCCCCTCTTCCAATCTGACCACAACCTGTTGACCTTCTCCTCCCTCTTTCCCCCTACCTCACCTTCCCCCTCTTCGGAAACTCAGTCACCCGCCCAGAAACCTTAAAATTATCAACTTTAACTCACTCTCTCACTCCCTCCTCCCTCTCACAGACATCGCCTCCTCATCCGACGTCAACACTGCTACCACCCTCTACAACTCCACACTAACTGCGGCCCTCGAACAGGCTGCCCCCCTCACACACACCAAAACCCGCACACACAGACAACCCTGGCTCACCTCTCTCACAAAAGAACTACGTCGAACGTCCAGGGTCGCCGAACGGAGATGGAAGAAATCCCACTCCACGGCCCACCTCACCATGTACAAGCAATCCCTCTCCAACTTCAAGGATGCACTCACCACCGCAAAGCAAACCTATTTCTCTTCTTTAATCAACACACTGTCCCGAAACCCCAAACAACTATTCAAAACTTTCAACTCCCTACTCCGTCCCCCGGCACCTTATCCTTCCCCCCTCATCTCCGCCGATGACTTCGCCACCTTCTTCAAACAAAAGATTGACAAAATCAGAGAAAGCTTTGGCCCAACGTCCCCGCAACCCACCCCCATTACTGCCCAACCCTCCTTGACCAAAGGAAGCTTCTCCAGTGTGACTGAAGCCCAGCTCTCCGCCCTCCTGTCACGATCTCACCTCACCACCTCCGCCCTCGACCCACTTCCCTCCCATCTCATCCCAAACCTCACCGCTGTCCTCATCCCTGCCCTAACCCACCTCTTCAACCTATCACTCACTACTGGCATCTTTCCCTCATCCTTCAAACACGCCTTAATCTCACCCATCCTCAAAAAACCCTCCCTCGACCCTTCATCAGTCGCCAACTTCCGCCCAATATCTCTTCTCCCTTTCGCATCCAAACTATTTGAACAACACGTCCACTCCGAACTGTCCTCCTACTTATACTCCTGCTCCCTCTTTGACCGCCTACAATCCGGATTCCGACCTCACCACTCCACCGAAACAGCCCTTACTAAAGTTACCAATGACCTACTGACCACAAAGAGTAAAAAACACTACTCTGTCCTCCTCCTCGACCTATCCGCCGCCTTCGACACAGTTGACCACTCTCTCCTACTCCAAATCCTCAAATCCCTTGGTATCACCGACCTCGCCCTCAACTGGATCTCCTCATACCTTTACGGACCGCACCTTCAGCGTCACCCACTCCCATACCTCTTCCTTGTCTTACCCCCTTACTGTCGGCATCCCCCAGGGATCGGAACTGGGACCGCTACTTTTCTCCATCTACACCCTTGGCCTAGGTCAACTCATTGAGTCCCATGGCCTCCAGTACCATCTCTACACAGATGACACCCAAATCTACCTCTCCGGGCCTGACATCACCTCCCTCCTGTCTAAAATTCCCCAATGCCTGTCTGCCATCTCATCTTTCTTCTCTGCTCGCTTCCTCAAGTTGAACATGGACAAAACAGAGTTCATTGTCTTCCCCCCCAGCCGCCCTCCCCCTCTACCAGACCTGTCAATCCTAGTCAATGACTGCTCCCTCTCCCCAGTCCCCCACGCAAAGTGCCTCAGGGTCACTCTTGACTCCTCCCTCTCCTTCAAGCCCCACATACAAGCCCTCGCCACCTCCTGCCGACTCCAGCTCAAGAACATTTCACGTATCCGCCCGTTTCTTAATCATGACATTACCAAAACCCTCGTCCACGCCCTCATCATCTCCCGCCTTGACTACTGCAACCTACTGCTCACCGGCCTTCCTGCCTCTTCCCTTGTACCCCTCTGCTCTATCCTAAACTCAGCTGCCTGTCTAATCCACCTGCCTCCTCTCTGCTCCCCTATCTCCCCTCTCCGCATGGCACTCCACTGGCTCCCCACCCCCAAAAGATCTCGCTTTAAAATCCTAACCCTGACTCTCAAAGCCATCCACAACCTGTCCCCCCCCTTACATCTCCGACATGGTCTCCCCATACCAACCCGCACGCAACCTACGCTCTTCACAAGAACTCCTCCTCTCCTCCCCCCTCATCTCATCTTCCCACAACCGCATACAAGCCTTCTCCCGCGCCTCCCCTAAACTCTGGAACTCTCTCCCCCAGCACGTCAGACACTCGCCTACCCTTAGGAGCTTCAAAAAGAACCTGAAAACTCATCTATTCCAACAAGCCTACAACCTATGATGAGACCCAGCGCCGCACCACCACACGTTTGGCGCTTCCCCCTCCTATCGTGTCCTTCCCACCCCTGTAGACTGTGAGCCCTCGTGGACAGGGCCCTCTACCATCGTGTGTCGGCAAGCCTTCATTGTTCATATGTACTGTACCAGTTTTTGTTACCCCCATTTCTTATGTAAAGCACCATGGAACCAATGGCGCTATACAAATAAATAATAATAATAAAATATAATACAGTAATTCCAGTAGAGAAAGAAAACAGTACAATAATAGGAAACAATATAATAAGCATTATATCAATGTAAATAATACAATACAATAGATAAAACAAAAAAAATAAGGGTGACCCTGCTCAAGAGCTTACAATCTACAAAGAGATAGGGGTTATACAAGGTACAGGGGCTTATTACACTGATGGTCCAGGGATCTTGAGTAAATGGGGCATAGAAATAAAGTTACATGAATGGTCATCAGACAATCTGTGTAGACCTTTTGGGTTTGATGGAGTTTGAAGAAGAGTTATGTCGAGAGAGATAGTGAATGGGCTATGTACAGTGCAAAGGAATTTTGTTAGGGAGCATGATAGGCTGCCTTGAAAAGATGTGTTTTTAGTGAGCGTCTGAAGCCATGCAAGTTGTGGATGGTCCTGATTTCTTGGGGTAGAGGATTCCAGAGAATTGAAGCAGCTCGGGAGAAGTCTTGGAGCCTGGAATGGGAAGATCGGATTAGGGCAGATGTTAGTCGAAGGTCATTTGTAGAACGTAGAGAACGGGTGGGGTGATAGACAGAGATGAGGGAGGAGATGGAGGGGGGTGCTGCATTGTGAAGAGCTTTGTGGGTGAGAAGAAGCAATTTGAACTTTATGCTGCAGTGTATAGGCAGCCAGTGCAATGACTGGCACAGAGCGGAGGCATCTGAGTAAGAATTGGCCAGGTAGGTGATCCTGGCTGTTGCTTTAAGGATGGACTGGAGAGGAGAAAGTTTAGAGAGGGGGAAACCAATTAATAGAGAATTACAATAATCAAGGCGGGAGTGGATTAGGGCCACGGTGAGGGTTTTTGTTGTTTCCATGGTGAGAAAGGGGCGGACTCTAGAGATATTCTTCAGGTGTAAGCGACAAGAACGGACGAGAGATTGTGTGTAAGAGGTGAAGGAAAGATTGGTGTAAAACGTGACACCCAGACAGCGAGCCTGCTGCCTAGGCGTTATCGTGGTGCCGCAAACTGAGAGAGAGATGTCCGATTTAGGGAGGTTAGTGGAGGGCGGGAGCAAAAGAAGTTCAGTTTTGGAAAGGTTGAGTTTTAAATAGAGAATGGACATGATATTGGAAACAGCAGCTAGACAGTCATTGCTGTTCTTTAATACCGCAGGGGTAAGGTCAGGGGCTGAAGTGTATAGTTGTGTGTCGTCAGCATAGAGATGGTACTGAAAGCCAAATCTGCTGATGGTCTGTCCAATCAGGGCCGTGTAGAGAGAGAAGAGGAGAGGGCCAAGGACTGAACCCTGAGGGACCCCAATAGTGAGGGGAAGAGGGGGGGAAGTAGAGCCAGAGAATGATACACTGAAAGAGCGGTCAGAAAGATAGGAAGAGAGCCTCTATATATATATAGAGAGAGTGCATCCATTTACTATATCCTTTCTGGGGAGACAGTACATTACACAGGGGCCATAAATGAAGCATCATCATAACTGGACATAGGCATTTACCCCATTGGAGTAAATGAGCACCCAGTCATATTTGAAAGAGCCCACTGAGTATTCAGGAATTATATTAGTGGAAGGGAAGGGGTTAAAGCTGCACTGCCATAATAAAGTTCAGTTAGCAGTAATCCCGGATGGTGATTCTAATAAATCAAGACGTTTCAGACCTTAAATCTTCATCAGGACAAAAATCACATTACAATTAGTGATGGGCGAATCCTAAATTACTCGGAATCGCTTGACTCTAGCGAGTCCGAGCACAGGACTCGCTACTCGTTGCGAGTCTAGCGAGTCCAATGTTAATGAATGGGGAAGCGAGTAATAGCGAGTAGTGTGAGATTTACAAATCTCAGATGTGTCTCGGAAGCTTCAGCCTGAAGCAATCCTAGTTTTGTCATTTATTTGCATTGGACTCGTTTACTTTGTAAGTAATCGCTGGGAAACTCGCACAGATAAGAGTCCTGTCTGCTCAGTGTGCTGGCTGCCAGCTCCAGGGTCCTAGAGCCCACCTGCTGCCTGATGTAGCAGTGCTGAGATTGTTCTCAGTCTGCTCATTCCCTGTGTACAGACATGAATGTCTGTGTACAGAGATGATGTAGCAGAGCTGAGATTGTTCTCAGTCTGCTCATTCCCTGTGCATAGACATCTATATCTATGCACAGGGGATGTAGCAGAGAGGACATCGCGTTTTGGACTGCGTCGGACGGAAGAGGATTTTTTTAATTAAAGATAGAGTCCCTAACGGCTTTTTTTTTTTATTTCTAATAAAAAATTTTCTTTGTGTTGTGTTTTTTTTAAAACAATTTAATAGAAATTCATGGCGGTCATGTCTAAGATTGGCGTGACCGCCATAAATTTCGGGCTTAGGGCCAGCTGATAATACAAAGCTGGCCCTAACCTCTTTATTACCCAGCGTGCCACCGCTACCAGGGCCGCTGGAAGAGCGGGGTTCAGCGCCAGAGGATGGCGCTTCACTGAACGCGCCATCTTCTGGGGCGGCTGCGGGCTGCAATTTGCAGCAGGGGGTGCCCAGAAAGCTTGGGCATCCCTGCGCTGCGGATTCCAGCCCCCAGCTGCTTAGCTGTACCTGGCTAGACATAGAAATTGCGCGGAGCCCCACGCATTTTTTTTTTTATTATTTCATGAAATTCTGAAATTCTGACTCTGACTCTGAGACTCTGACTCTGACACTCTAACTCTGAGACTCGGACTCTGAGACTCTGACTCTGACTCTGAGAATCTGACTCTGAGACTCTGACTCTGAGACTCTGAGACTCTGACTCTGAGACTCTGACTCTGAGACTCTGACTCTGAGACTCTGACTCTGACTCTGAGACTCTGACTCTGAGACTCTGACTCTGAGACTCTGACTCTGAGACTCTGACTCTGACTCTGAGACTCTGACTCTGAGACTCTGACTCTGAAATTCATGAAATAATTAAAAAAAAATGCGTGGGGCTCCGCGCAATTTCTATGTCTAGCCAGGTACAGCTAAGCACCTGGGGGCTGGAATCCGCAGCGCAGGGATGCCCAAGCTTTCTGGGCACCCCCCGCTGCAAATTGCAGCCCGCAGCCGCCCCAGAAGATGGCGCGTTCATTGAAGCGCCATCCTCTGGCGCTGAACCCCGCTCTTCCAGCGGCCCTGGTGGCGGTAGCACGCTGGGTAATATAGGGGTTAATACCAGCTTTGTTATACAAGCTGGTATTAAGCCCGAGATTCTTAATGTCAGGCCACGTTTGACCCAGCCACTAAGAATCTCCAATAAAGGGTTAAAAAAACACAACACAGAGAAAAAATTTTATTTGAAATAAAAAAAAAAAAAGCCATTAGGGACTCCATCTTTAATTAAGAAAATCCTCTTCCGTCCGACGTAGTCCAAAACGCGATGTCCTCTCTGCTACATCCCCTGTGCATAGATAGATGTCTATGCACAGGGAATGAGCAGACTGAGAACAATCTCAGCACTGCTACATCATGTCTGTGAGCAGGCGGGCTCTAGGACCCTGGAGCTGGCAGCTAGGGATGGGCGAATCTACTCGCTAGGACTCGTTACTCGGCGAGTAGTAAGGGACTCGCAGGACTCGGTACTCTGCGAGTTTCCCAGTGATTACTCGCACGAGTCCAATGCAAATCAATATCAATCCTAGTTTTGTCAGAAACGCTGACAAAACTAGGATTGCCATTGTTTGTATTAGACTCGGCTACTGTGCCAGTGATAGCAGGGAAACTCGCAAAGTAACTGCTGTTTCTTTGCGAGCCGAGTCCAGCTGTCTTCTCTGTGCAGCTCCAGGGTCCTAGAGCCCGCCTGCTGCCTGATGTAGCAGTGCTGAGATTGTTCTCAGTCTGCTCATTCCCTGTGCATAGACATCTATATTTATGCACAGGGGATGTAGCAGAGAGGACATCGCGTTTTGGACTGCGTCGGACGGAAGAGGATTTTTTTAATTAAAGATGGAGTCCCTAATGGCTTTTTTTTTTATTTCAAATAAAAATTTTTCTCTGTGTTGTGTTTTTTTAACCCTTTATTGGAGATTCTTAGTGGCTGGGTCAAACGTGGCCTGACATTAAGAATCTCGGGCTTAATACCAGCTTGTATAACAAAGCTGGTATTAACCCCATTATTACCCAGTGTGCCACCGCCACCAGGGCCGCTGGAAGAGCGGGGTTCAGCGCCAGAGGATGGCGCTTCAATGAACGCGCCATCTTCTGGGGCGGCTGCGGGCTGCAATTTGCAGCGGGGGTGCCCAGAAAGCTTGGGCATCCCTCCGCGGCGGATTCCAGCCCCCAGCTGCTTAGCTGTACCTGGCTAGACATAGAAATTGCGCGGAGCCCCACGCATTTTTTTTTTTATTATTTAATGCATTTCAGAGTCAGAGGCTCAGAGTCAGAGTCTCGGAGTCGGAGTCTCCTCAGAGTCGGAGTCTCAGAGTCGGAGTCGCCTCAGAGTCGGAGTCGCCTCGGAGTCGGAGTCGCCTCGGAGTCGGAGTCGCCTCGGAGTCGGAGTCGTCTCGGAGTCGAGTCGGAGTCGTCTCAGAGTCGAAGTCGTCTCGGAGTCGGAGTCGTCTCGGAGTCGGAGTCAGAGTCGTCTCGGAGCCGGAGTCGTCTCGGAGTCGAGTCGGAGTCGGAGTTGTCTCGGAGTCGAGTCGGAGTCGGAGTCGTCTCGGAGTCGTCTCGGAGTCGGAGTCGTCTCGGAGTCGGAGTCGTCTCGGAGTCGTCTCGGAGTCGGAGTCGTCTCGGAGTCGAGTCGGAGTCGGAGTCGTCTCGGAGTCGTCTCGGAGTCGGAGTCGTCTCGGAGTCGGAGTCGTCTCGGAGTCGGAGTCGTCTCGGAGTCGGAGTCGGAATCGTCTCGGAGTCGGAGTCGGAGTCGTCTCGGAGTCGGAGTCGGAGTCGTCTCGGAGTCAGAGTCGTCTCGGAGTCGGAGTCGTCTCGGAGTCGGAGTCGTCTCGGAGTCGGAGTCGTCTCGGAGTCGAAGTCATCTCGGAGTCGTCTCGGAGTTGCAGTCGTCTCGGAGTCGGAGTCGTCTTGGAGTCGGAGTCGTCTCGGAGTCGGAGTCGTCTCGGAGTCGAAGTTGGAGTCGTCTCGGAGTCGGAGTCGTCTCGGAGTCGGAGTCGTCTCGGAGTCGGAGTCGGAGTCGGAGTCGTCTCGGAGACGGAGTCGTCTCGGAGTCGGAGTCAAAAAAATGCGTGGGGCTCCGCGCAATTTCTATGTCTAGCCAGGTACAGCTAAGCAGCTGGGGGCTGGAATCCGCAGCGCAGGGATGCCCAAGCTTTCTGGACACCCCCGCTGCAAATTGCAGCCCGCAGCCGCCCCAGAAGATGGCGCGTTCATTGAAGCGCCATCCTCTGGCGCTGAACCCCGCTCTTCCAGCGGCCCTGGTAGCGGTGGCACGCTGGGTAATAAAGAGGTTAGGGCCAGCTTTGTATTATCAGCTGGCCCTAAGCCCGAAATTTATGGCGGTCACGCCAATATTAGACATGACCGCCATGAATTTCTATTAAATTGTTTTAAAAAAAACACAACACAGAGAAATTTTTTTATTAGAAATAAAAAAAAAAGCCATTAAAGACTCCATCTTTAATTAAAAAAATCCTCTTCCGTCCGACGCAGTCCAAAACGCGATGTCCTCTCTGCTACATCCCCTGTGTATAGATATAGATGTCTATGCACAGGGAATGAGCAGACTGAGAACAATCTCAGCACTGCTACATCATCTCTGTGCATAGACATTCATGTCTGTACACAGGGAATGAGCAGACTGAGAACAATCTCAGCACTGCTACATCAGGCAGCAGGCAGGCTCTAGGACCCTGGAGCTGCACAGAGCAGACAGGACTCTTCTCTTATCTGACTCGCTAGAGTCAAGCGATTCCGAGTAATTTAGGATTCGCCCATCACTACTGGCAGCCTGCACAGAGAAGACAGCTGGACTCGGCTCACAATGTAACAGCAGTTACTTTGCGAGTTTCCCTGCTATCACTGGCACAGTAGCCGAGTCTAATGCAAACAATGGCAATCCTAGTTTTGTCAGCGTTTCTGACAAAACTAGGATTGATATTGATTTGCATTGGACTCGTGCGAGTAATCACTGGGAAACTCGCAGAGTACCGAGTCCTGCGAGTCCCTTACTACTCGCCGAGTAACGAGTCCTAGCGAGTAGATTCGCCCATCCCTAATTACAATGTGATGAGGAGAATTAAGCTATGAAACGCGTTATGAAATCTTCATCTGAAAAAAGCTTGTTGGCGGACAATGATCCATCACACAAGGCCAAGTCGCCCTGTCATTGTCTACAGCAGAACAAAGTGAAGGTTCTGGAGTGGCCATCTCAGTCTCCTGACCTCAATATCATTGAGCTGCTCTGGGGAGAACTCAAGCGAGCGCAGATCATGCAAGAAAGCCCAGGAATTTACAGGAACTGGAGGCTTTTTACTAAGGCTGGCTTCACACCACGGTAAGGTCCGATCCGGGGCTGTCTGCTGTAAACCAGACAGCCCCGGACTGGATGAGCACACAGAACCGGAGGGCTAATATGCCCTCCGGTCTGGTGTGCTGCCGGACGCAGCTGCCGCTGATTGATCAGGGCCGCAGCTTACAGGGAGCTAGCCGCGGTCCTGAAACAACAGCGGCATGCGGCCGCAGGTGTCCGGATCCCGGATCCTCCCGGACCGGGGCAATCCGTCCACATAGGCTCCCATGTTAGGGAGCGCCAGATTGCACCGGATCCGGGAGAATCCGGGAGAATCCGGGATACAGCAATTTGGGGAGATTTTTCTCCCCGGACACAAAAACGTTGCAAGCAACGTTTTTGTGTACAGTGAGAAAAATCCGATTTCTCCAGGATTCTGCCGGAGAGATGGCTCCATCTGGCCCCATAGGCTACTATAGGGCGAAAATCCGGTCCGGGGCTGTCTGGTTTACACCGGACAGCTGCATATCGGACTTTACTCTGGTGTGAAGCCAGCCTAAGAAGAATGGGCAGCTTTACCATCTGAGGAAATAAAGAGCCTCATCCACAACTACCACAAAACACTTCAAGCTGTCACTGACGTTACAGGGGGCAATACACCGGATTAAGAACTGGGGGTGGGAACTTGTGATCAGGGTCATTGGATGTTTCTGGTTGTCATTATGATTTATAAAGAGAAAACACAGTAGATGACAATAAATGTCTTCACCCAACCACTAACCATGAGGGGAAGAAAGAGAATGTGTTATTATCCATATTGTCCGAAAAAAGGCCGAGAAAGCAACAAATCTGCCGGGTGTGGAGACTGAGGAGCACAACTGTATATACCAGGGGTGTGGAGACTGAGGAGCACAACTGGATTACTGGAATGAATGATCTGTGTGATGATATTGTACTTCATTGAGATGCACCTGTACATATTGCCCCTCCGCAGTTATTTCTATTGTAATGTCTCTTCCCCTTTAAGGCGCGTGCTGTGGACATAATGTTATTTTTCCTAATTTTGTACTTGTCTGTTTCAGGATGAGCAACACAATGAAGTGATGGATTGAAATCCTTGAATCCTGCGCCTCTGCTTGTGTCTTTATTGTGAAAGCGCCAGTCCCCGTGCGTTCTGCCGTCCAAGGTCTCGCTATTGTTTAGTAACCTTAAACTGTCACCGCCTTGTCATCACAACAACAGGACACACTTTATAGTTTCAAAACTGCATGTGATGTACAGATACATTGTACACAACATTTAATTTGTCTAACAAATTAAACTAAATGTTCTGTGCTGGACAATCTAATGAGAATCCATACAAATTCTAGGAATAATTAGTGCGGGTTATTATAATCAGCTTCATAGGAGATTAATATTATGTTCTGCTAGAATGCACAAGAAAAAAGTAGAACTGCATAAATACAGCAGGTGAAATAAGTATTGAACACGTCAACATTGTTCTAAGTAAATATATTTCTAATGGTGCTATTGACATGAATTTCTCACCAGATGTCGGTAACAACACATCCTATCCACACAGGTAAAGAAATCAAATTATAGATGTCCATAAATTTAGTGATTTTGTAATAATGAGACATGACACATAAAAAAGACGATAAATTCTTACCGGTAATTTCATTTTCTGGAACCATGACAGCACCGTACGTGAGAGAAGAAGCAGGAAACCTACTGAAAATAACAGGGGCGGCCCCACTCTCCAGTCCTCTGCACAGGGGCGGCCCCACTCTCCGAACCTCAGCGCAGGGACGGCCCCTCTCTCCAGCCCTCAGAGCAGGAGCGGCCCCTTTCTCCAGCCCTCAGCACAGGGGCGGCCCCACTCTACAGTCCTCTGCACAGGGGCGGCCCCGCTCTCCGAACCGCAGCGCAGGGACGGCCCCTCTCTCCAGCCCTCAGAGCAGGAGCGGCCCCTCTCTCCAGCCCTCAGCGCAGGGACGGCCCCTCTCTCCAGTCCTCAGTGCAGGGGCAGCCCCTCTCTCCAGCCCTCAGCGCAGGAGCGGCCCCTCTCTCCAGCCTTCAGCGCATGGGCAGCCCCTCTCTCCAGCCCTCAGCATAGGGGTGGCCCCTCTCTCCAGTCCTCAGTGCAGGGGCAGCCCCTCTCTCCAGTCCTCAGCACAGGGATGGCCCCTCTCTCCAGTCCTCAGTGCAGGGGCAGCCCCTCTCTCCAGTCCTCAGCACAGGGGCAGCCCCTCTCTCCAGTCCTCTGCGCAGAGGTGGTCCCTCTCTCCAGCCCTCAGCGCAGGGGCAGCCCCTCTCTCCAGTCCTCAGCCCAGGGGTGGCCCCTCTCTCCAGTCCTCAGTGCAGAGGCAGCCCCTCTCTCCAGCCCTCAGCACAGGGGTGGACCCTCTCTCCAGTCCTCAGCATAGGGGTGGCCCCTCTCTCCAGTCCTCAGTGCAGGGGCAGCCCCTCTCTCCAGTCCTCAGCACAGGGCTGCCCCCTCTCTCCAGTCCTCAGTGCAGGGGCAGCCCCTCTCTCCAGTCCTCAGCACAGGGATGGCCCCTCTCTCCAGCCATCAGCACAGGGGCGGTCCCTCTCTCCAGTTCTCAGCACAGGATGGCCCCTCTCTCCAGCCATCAGCGCAGGGGCGGTCCCTCTCTCCAGTCCTCTGCACAGGATGGCCCCTCTCTCCAGCCATCAGCACAGGGACGGCCCCTCTCTCCAGTCTTCTGCGCAGAGGCGGTCCCTCTCTCCAGCCCTCAGCGCAGGGGCAGCCCCTCGCTCCAGTCCTCAGCCCAGGGGTGGCCCCTCTCTCCAGTCCTCAGTGCAGAGGCAGCCCCTCTCTCCAGCCCTCAGCACAGGGGTGTACCCTCTCTCCAGTCCTCAGCATAGGGGTGGCCCCTCTCTCCAGTCCTCAGTGCAGGGGCAGCCCCTCTCTCCAGTCCTCAGCACAGGGATGGCCCCTCTCTCCAGTCCTCAGTGCAGGGGCAGCCCCTCTCTCCAGTCCTCAGCACAGGGATGGCCCCTCTCTCCAGCCATCAGCACAGGGGCGGTCCCTCTCTCCAGTCCTCAGCACAGGATGGCCCCTCTCTCCAGCCATCAGCGCAGGGGCGGTCCCTCTCTCCAGTCCTCTGCACAGAGGCGGTCCCTCTCTCCAGCCCTCAGCGCAGGGGCAGCCCCTCTCTCCAGTCCTCAGCACAGGGGTGGCCCCTCTCTCCAGTCCTCAGTGCAGAGGCAGCCCCTCTCTCCAGCCTGGAGAGCAGAGTGATGACCTGCTTATAACGCCTAGAGACGAGACCCACCAGAGACTGTGACACTGAGAGAAAGTAGAGAAAGGTAACAACTGTGGCTTGACTGTACCAACCCAACTCTGGAGAAAGAGCAAAAGTACTGGAGACTGGCAAAGAGAGTACCCGGCGGCCATGTTTAACACCTAAAATAAAAGTAACGGAACTGCAGCTGTGGTGTGTGATAGTCTTTTACTCGCGGCGACCATCGGCCGCAGAGGCCGCCCAAGAAATCGGAGGTACTGATGACCGAGTGACCAACTGCCAAGGTACAAGCCGGGGGAACCACTCCGCTGACCTGGGAATTGCGCTCCGCCTGCGGGGAGTGGGACTATCAAGGCTGCCTGTTATTGTCCCCAGAGATTCTGCAGCAGCAGCGGCCGTCCTTGCTGCATACCGTAGGTGGCGTCACGAATACCCCTTTAAGAATACCCCTTTTATCCCCTCAGACTTTCCCTAACATGACCCCCTTTATTGAATGACACCACCAGAGTCACGGGACCAGGTCTCGGCCCCCATCTGTCCCCGTGAAAAGAACCGAGAAATGAAGACGTGAGAACAATTAGTAACTGCCCGTTACTGAGTCTTCCCCGGCCCTGGAGTGGGCGTGTCACATAGACTAGCATTGGCGACTCTCGCACGATAATCACATACTGTCACAGTATGTTGCAACTTTTTTCTCATCCGGATTTTGGATGACAAAAAAGCGTCCGACACACACTAGTCTGTTCTACACCATTAGCTAACATGGGTCAGATTGCAATGCGATAAAATCACGCATTGCAGTCGTATGATTTTCATGCCAGTGTGGCCATGCCCTTAGGGGATTTCTCCCAGGATTGGGAGACATCTTGAGCAAAGGGGTTTTCCTCTTTAGCACCTGTGGTAAAGACATCTTTCTAAGCGGCTTCTTCAATTCCTTCATAATCAAGGACAGACTTCTCATACACTGTAAAGACTTAATGCTTACGATCTTGCAGGTTACTAAATATTACATCGTGCACCAATCTTTGATCATTATGGGTTTCCACCTTCATAGTTGCCCTAACGAGCTTTAATAATTTGCCTATTTCCTCAGATGGAAAACATGAATTGTCACATTCATCCTCAGAAGTTAGATCAGAGGAATCAGAGTGTGCTTTCTCCCCCTCCCGCTCTGATCTCCCCTCTTGCGAACTACAGTACCACCTGAAGAGAGTGGCTGTCTATCAGTAGCGGGAGAGAGGGGGCCCCAAAAAGATGAATCTCTCATCTTACAGTGACCTATACTTCCCCTTTAGTTGAAGACTAAATGTCTTGAAAAATACAAGGTGTCTCCTCAGCTACCATACGCTCATTAATCGTAGGGCAAAGCTTTTTCTCATAGGTCTTTGCTAGATCTTTTTTGCAGAGGACATAGACATTGTTTTTTGTCTCGGTAACAGACGTTATGGCCTATAATTTAAAGGAAACAACATACTATCAATACATTGCTTATTGATAGGCACTTACCCATCCTGAAGCCTGCAGCTACCACGTTAAGCGGGGCTCAGGGTTCCTCCACACTGGGTCCAACATCATAGAGATTCTTTCAGACTCCTACTGGAAGTATCTGTGAAGGAAAAGGGCTCCTGTGTATCGGTACCTGTGGCCATGCTTCCGGACCTGGAATTGCGCCAACTCCTCCGTGGGCGTATGACATCATCGGGTCTGTGACCCAGAAGTGGCCGCATTTGCACATGCGTGTTCAGCAAAGATGTGACTTACAGCGGACACTGTTGAGGAGAGCCATAGGATCAAATACTTAATTAAGTTTAAGGCATAAGGGCTTGAGAGAAACGACCCATAAAGTGTATTATTTTCATCTTACATAAGCATGTTTTAGACTTAAAGATGGCTGCCATTTCTTGTCTCATCACACCATGCTCTCTGAGAGGAAGATGGAGTCCAAAGAAAGACTGACCAATCACAGAATGACACGTCATCGGATGACTTCATGGAGCAACCTATCCTGATGACCTGATGGACTAACCTATCCTGATGACCTCGTGGATCCGCCCATGGACTAGCACTTTATCCAACCCACTAACCAATGAATACATCTGAGTAGGGCTGGACGAGCCCCTTACGGGAAGATTTTATATTTTCATGTCTGTTGAAATAAACTCACTTTGGATTGCACTTTGGACTGACCAAGGAAGAGTGTACATCTGACTCTGTGTGTCTGGTGTCATACTTTTCACGCCAGTACTTGGTCTATATCAATTTGGTCAGGAGCAGGAACTTATTAATATTATAAAATATTAATCCATAACACTTTCCCCTCCACTATCTATGTCTCTGATCTCCGAAGTGGGCAATTGGAATGTCTGTGCCCAGTGTCTAATCAAGAAGGGTCCCTTAAAAAACCCTACAAGGTGCTACCTGTACCCAGACCCCGGCAGCATTGGGAACCTGGTTGCCTCCTGGCTTCCACCAGTCTCATGGATCTGGTAACTCCAATAGGTTTATCCACCTAGGAACAAGAAGCCACACTAAGTGCTGGAGAGAGGGGTTGCCCTTTTATCTTTAATAGGTTTCCCATTCCTGGGCACACATCCTCTCTCACGTACGGTGCTGTGATTGCGAGAGGGAAAAAGTATTGAACACATTACTGAAATGTATTTTATACTTCATACAATTTGTTGGTGATGAAGCTCCAGACGCCTCCGCTATAGAAGAGTAAGGTATAAGAAGACCTTGGCTCACCTAATATGTGGTGCTCAAAAAAAATGTAACTGGTTTATAGTATAGCTGGCACACACTTAGGAAAAAATTGAGTCTGTTTTGTAGCAGAAAACTTCTTTATTTATTTCTGCTTTTTTGCATAAATTGATTACAGCAACCCCAACGTTTCGACTTTATAGAAAGTCTTCTTCAGGGGGAATAAACAGAGATCTACAAGTATTTGACACAACAAAAAGAAATACATTAGAGATACATGTACAGTACATAAGTCAGAGGATACATTCACAAAAGAAGAGATACTCAAAAGAACATACCTAGGAAACATAAAGCTCCTAGTTGAGTCAGATCAGAAAAAAATCATTCTGGAAACCTTATTCATAAAATGAATCTCGGACTTTGATAAGCGTACATTGATTCTCTATGGGTCATTCACTAGGTGTAAACAGAGATATATTAAAAAACTTCATATATCACAATATGACACTAACACAAAATGTTCCTCAATTGAGGATATAATACAGTGTATATGATGAAACAATATACCAAATTAGATGCTTTTCCTTTAAAGGAGATGAATCAGAGAAATTTCTACAGCTTATGTAGAGAATGATATCTCCTAGTGAAGACAAAAAATCAATAATGACAACTAAAAGAAAAAGAAAGGGCTGTTCAGGGTAGAGATGGAGGAGAAAAGGTAGAAGGATTCTTTTACCTGAACTAAGTGATATTAGTGCTTTAGGGTACTTACAACCCCATGTGAAGATGCCCCTTAACCGAAGGATATAGTTGTAGTCCTAACAGGAAAAGGCGAAAATCCACTATCAATGGCAGGGAGTATATAAAAATACTATAATTATTAGATGTATCGTCCTTCAGATTAGCTACTTCTAATGAGTTGCACAAATGTTGCATAAGGACAAAAGGAAGAGAGACAGGACCGAGTCATGTAAAAATATATATCAAATTCAGAATCAGCATACCTCATATGGGAAATCTAGATAGTAATGCTGCCCTTCATGTGTATTAACCTGTGGGCATAGATAAGCACACCTGTGAATGAACTAGAAGCGGACATGTTACCTACACAGTCACAGAGACTGTTTCAGGGTCTCAGATTTTACCTTAATCCAGTTGTGGCGTCCTGAGGGCAGAAGGATAAATGACAATGTGAGCCCTTATAAAGCCCCTGCTATGGAGACACTGGTCCCTGCATTGCTCCTCTATGGAGACACTGGTCCCTGCATTGCTCCTGTATGGAGACACTGGTCCCTGCATTGTTCCTGTATGGAGACACTGGTCCCTGCATTGCTCCTCTATGGAGACACTGGTCCCTGCATTGCTCCTGTATGGAGACACTGGTCCCTGCATTGTTCCTGTATGGAGACACTGGTCCCTACATTGCTCCTGTATGGAGACACTGGTCCCTGCATTGCTCCTCTATGGAGACACTGGTCCCTGCATTGCTCCTGTATGGAGACACTGGTCCCTGCATTGTTCCTGTATGGAGACACTGGTCCCTGCATTGCTCCTGTATGGAGACACTGGTCCCTGCATTGTATGGAGACACTGGTCCCTGCATTGTATGGAGACACTGGTCCCTGCATTGTATGGAGACACTGGTCCCTGCATTGTATGGAGACACTGGTCCCTGCATTGTATGGAGGACACTGGTCCCTGCATTGCTCCTCTATGGAGACACTGGTCCCTGCATTGCTCCTGTATGGAGACACTGGTCCCTGCATTGCTCCTGTATGGAGACACTGGTCCCTGCATTGTATGGAGACACTGGTCCCTGCATTGCTCCTGTATGGAGACACTGGTCCCTGCATTGCTCCTCTATGGAGACACCGGTGTCCCTGCATTGCTCATGTATGGAGACACCGGTCCCTGCATTGCTCATGTATGGAGACACCGGTCCCTGCATTGCTCCTCTATGGAGACACTGGTCCCTGCATTGCTCCTGTATGGAGACACTGGTCCCTGCATGATTGTATGGAGACACTGGTCCCTGCATTGCTCTGTATGGAGACACTGGTCCCTGCATTGCTCCTCTATGGAGACACTGGTCCCTGCATTGTTATGGAGACACTGGTCCCTGCATTGCTCCTCTATGGAGACACTGGTCCCTGCATTGTATGGAGACACTGGTCCCTGCATTGCTCCTGTATGGAGACACTGGTCCCTGCATTGTATGGAGACACTGGTCCCTGCTTGTATGGAGACACTGGTCCCTGGCTTGTATGGAGACACTGGTCCTCATTGCATCTTATGGAGACACTGGTCCCTGCGTTGTATGGAGACACTGGTCCCTGATTTTGTATGGAGACACTGGTCCCTGCATTGTATGGAGACACTGGTCCCTGCGTTGTATGGAGACACTGGTCCCTGCATTGTATGGAGACACTGGTCCCTGCGCTTGTATGGGAGACACTGGTCCCTGCATTGTATGGAGACACTGGTCCCTGCTTGTATGGAGACACCAGTCCCTCCCTGCATTGCTCCTGTATGGAGACACGGTACCCTACATTGCTCCTCTATGGAGACACTGGTCCCTGCATTGTTCCTGTATGGAGACACTGGTCCCTGCATTGCTCCTGTATGAGAGACACTGCGTCCCTGCATTGTATGGAGACACGGTCCCTGCATTGCTCCTCTATGGAGACACTGGTCCCTGCGTTGTATGGAGACACTGGTCCCTGCATTGTATTGGAGACACCGTCTCCCTGCATTGCTCCTGTATGGAGACACGGACCCTGTAGCATGCTCCTCTATGAGGACAACTGGTGCCTGCATTGCTCCTGTATGGAGATACACTGCTCCCTGCATTGTATGGAGACACGGTCCCTCCCTGTACATTCGTGTATGGAGACACTGGTCCCTGCATTGCTCATCTATGGAGACACTGGTCCCTGCGTTGTATGGAGACACTGCTCCCTGCTCTGTATGGAGACACCAGTCCCTCCCTGCATTGCTCCTGTGTATGGAGACACCAGGACCCTACATTGCTCCTGTATGGAGACACTGGTCCCTGCATTTGTTCCTGTAATGGAGACACGGTCCCTGCATTGCTCCTGTATGGAGACACTGCTCCCTGCATTGTATGGAGACACTGGTCCCTGCATTGCTCCTCTATGGAGACACTGGTCCCTGCATTGCTCTGTATGGAGACACTGGTCCCTGCATTGTATGGAGACACTGGTCCCTGCATTGTATGGAGACACTGGTCCCTGCATTGTATGGAGACACTGGTCCCTGCAGTTGTATGGAGACACTGGTCCTTGCATTGTATGGAAAGACCTGGTCCCTGTGCGTTGTATGGAGACACTGGTCCCTGCATTGTATGGAGACACCCAGTCCCTCCACTGCGTTGTATGGAGACACCGGTCCCTGCATTGCTCCTGTATGGAGACACCGGACCCTACATTGCTCCTGTATGGAGACACCGGTTCCTGCATTGCTCCTGTATGGAGACACTGGTCCCTGCATTGTATGGAGACACTGGTCCCTGCGTTGTATGGAGACACTGGTCCCTGCATTGTATGGAGACACTGGTCCCTGCATTGCTCCTGTATGGAGACACTGGTCCCTGCATTGCTCCTGTATGGAGACACTGGTCCCTGCTTTGTATGGAGACACTGGTCCCTGCGTTGTATGGAGACACTGGTCCCTGCATTGCTCCTGTATGGAGACACTGGTCCCTGCATTGTATGGAGACACTGGTCCCTGCATTGTATGGAGACACTGGTCCCTGCATTGTATGGAGACACGGTCCCTGCATTTATGGAGACACTGGACCCTGCATTGCTCCTGTATGGAGACACTGGTCCCTGCATTGCTCCTGTATGGAGACACTGGTCCCTGCATTGCTCCTGTATGGAGACACCGGTCCCTGCATTGCTCCTGTATGGAGACACTGGTCCCTCCATTGCTCTTGTATGGAGACACTGGTCCCTGCATTGCTCCTGTATGGAGACACTGGTCCCTGCATTGCTCTTGTATGGAGACACTGGTCCCTGCATTGCTCCTGTATGGAGACACCGGTCCCTGCATTGCTCCTGTGTGGAGACACCGGTCCCTGCATTGCTCTTGTATGGAGACACTGGTCCCTGCATTGCTCCTGTATGGAGACACTGGTCCCTGCATTGCTCTTGTATGGAGACACTGGTCCCTGCATTGCTCCTGTATGGAGACACTGGTCCCTGCATTGTATGGAGATACTGGTCCCTGCATTGCTCCTGTATGGAGACACTGGTCTCTGCATTGTTCCTGTATGAAGACACTGGTCCCTACATTGTATGGAGACACTGGTCCCTGCATTGTATGGAGACACCAGTCCCTGCATTGTATGGAGACACCGGTCCCTGCATTGCTCCTGTATGGAGACACCGGTCCCTGCATTGCTCTTGTATGGAGACACTGGTCCCTGCATTGTATGGAGACACCGGTCCCTGCATTGTATGGAGACACCGGTCCCTGCATTGCTCCTGTATGGAGACACTGGTCCCTGCATTGCTCCTGTATGGAGACACCGGTCCCTGCATTGCTCCTGTATGGAGACACTGGTCCCTGCATTGCTCCTGTATGGAGACACCAGTCACTGCATTGTATGGAGACACCGGTCCCTGCATTGCTCCTGTATGGAGACACTGGTCCCTGCATTGCTCCTGTATGGAGACACCGGTCCCTGCATTGTATGGAGACACCGGTCCCTGCATTGCTCTTGTATGGAGACACTGGTCCCTGCATTGTATGGAGACACTGGTCCCTGCATTGCATGGAGACACTGGTCCCTGCATTGCTCCTGTATGGAGACACCGGTCCCTGCATTGTATGGAGACACTGGTCCCTGCATTGTATGGAGACACCGGTCCCTGCATTGTATGGAGACACCGGTCCCTGCATTGCTCCTGTATGGAGACACTGGTCCCTGCATTGCTCCTGTATGGAGACACCGGTCCCTGCATTGTATGGAGACACTGGTCCCTGCATTGCATGGAGACACTGGTCCCTGCATTGCTCCTGTATGGAGACACCGGTCTCTGCATTGTTCCTGTATGAAGACACTGATCCCTACATTGCTCCTGTATGGAGACACCGGTTCCTGCATTGCTCCTGTATGGAGACACCGGACCCTACATTGCTTCTGTATGGAGACACCAGATACTGCATTGCTCCTGTATGGAGACACTGGTCCCTGCATTGCTCAGGTGGATTTTGGCCCATTCTTCCACACAAATAGGCTTCACTTCCTGCAGATCTCGTGGGTCCTTCTATGATCTCTGAACTTTAGTTCCTTCCAGACATTTTCCATTGGATTCAGCTCCGGTGATCGGCTCGGACATTCTGGCAGATTTACTTTCTTCCTTGGCTGTGTGGTTGGGATCATTGTCTTGTGAAATGTTGCCCTTCTTTCATCTTCATTATCCTTGTGATGGCAGCAGATTGTTATCAGGAAGGTCTCCGTACATTTGTCCATTCATCGTTGATTCAATTATATCACGTTTGCCAGTGCCGTATGCTGAAAAACAGCCGCACACCATGATGTTCCCACCTCCACACTTCAATATTGTTGGTGTTTATTGGGCAATTTGCCTTACGACCTCCAAGCAAAATGTGTATTATGGTATCCAAAGAATTCATTTTTGGTCTTATCTGACCAGACTTTATTCTCCCAGAATTTCACAGACTAGTCTAAATATTGTTGAGCAAACTTTAAACATGCTTGAACGTACATTTTGTTTCACTATTTATAAAAACGAGAAAAAGCAGTGGAGCCATAAATGCTTTAACAATGCATATATAAACTTCTTTATTTATAGATAGATGAGAAAATTTGGTGCAAACACAATTGTGCAAAGAACACAGCTGACAAGGAATTACTGCACATTAGCACAAAAACTAATAACATGATTTTACAGGGATGACAATGATATCATGATAACCAGTCAATGACAATGAAGTTTATGTTGTCTCATTGGATAGAGGAAACGTAAAAGTAGACTTAATGCCCATGTGTATTCACAGTTGGTTACCAATACACATCCAATACAAAGTCAAGGTTACAGTCAAATTTCATTCCCAGAAATCAATTCATACCATAAAGTGCTAAGTGCAGAGAGGAGGAGGAAAAGGGGCCCCTCTGGACCGGACTCCTAATGAACGTTTCGCAATGTTTCAATACCAGGGCTTCATCATGAGGAGTGAAGTCCGTTCATACCGGCAGACATTAAATCCTGGAGATTTGGATGGTTAAATGATCTCATGCTCCAATGGGATCACTTGATGCGGCGCATGCGCAGACACCGCTCCACGCGTGATGTCACTTCCAGCGCACCGCCCACTGCTTGTCACCAGCCACCGGAAATGGTAACCCAACAACCGGTAAACAAACGGCAGGCGTGTTGTGCGCCTCCATGGCAATGTCGGAGGCTGGGAATCCACGCATGAGCACACGATCGCCATAGAAAGAGGCCACAAACACATAGTAAAGGAGTGAGCAGAAATGCCTAAGAAAAACATAGTGTAATTACAATGACATATCATGATCGATTTTCCAAACTGGCTGTTAGCAGGCTCACTCCAAATAGGGGATAGGCAGGAAAATACCCCAAAATCCAAAGTTCATGATTCCAATTAGCAGCATACGTGGCATCATACAGATAACAAGCCACTGTCAGCATAAACAGAAAATAACAAACAATTAAAAACAATCCACAATAAAATTGATAAAACACCAGCAAAGTAATGGTACAGAGACGAGGAGAAAGGGGAAAGGGGGGAGAAAATACAATCTCCTTAATAGTAGATTCAAACTGATGATGGAAGTCAAAAGTATACATATTAGACCGAAAGTCCAAAGGATCTAATCTAGATATTACAGAAAAGGGACAAAACTGAGGGACTCATTGAGGCCCTTAGGAGAAACTGTGTCCAACGTCACTATCCATTTTAATTCCCGCAAGGCAAGCACTTTTTTTTAAGTCACCAACCCGAATACCACAATACAATCTCCCTCACATGTTCTCTGACTCTTACCCGTAACACTCTTGTAGTCAGCAAAGTCAGAGCTGCGAGACAGATTGGCGTAAGCGACACACTCTCCACAAGGGAAAAATCTCCTCCGTGGGGGACCCGATCTGATATCTTTGGTATCTTGGGGACATATTGGCTATGAACCAGAATGTCCTTTAAATTTTGTGATCTCCATAATGTCATCAGAGGACCTTCCGAGAGAGCCCACTCAGAGTAGAGTCAGACAGCAACACTGGCCAGTGTCTCCTCAGAGCCTGACTCATAGTTTCCCATTGTTGGTTATGAGTAGAAATGAAACATATTTCTCCAAAAGTCTCTTCTCTGTTCTTGGGAGGGAGGAGGAGATCTTCACGTTTAGTGCGTTTAGCGCTATCACATCCATTTTTGATGGCTCTACAACTATATCCTGTTTTTCTAAACCTAGTCTTTAAATCCAAAGCTTACTTCTGAAAGTTGAAAGACAAAAAGGAAACAGGCACACCATGAGAGGGACCTGTGGAGATATGATGTTCTGGGGTGTCGGGGGTTAGCCTCTTACCTTGCAGGGTTGTGCTCACCCAGCACAACCCTGGTGTATACTGGTTTTCTTTGCCGCTGGCTGCAGTGTGGACACGGAGCCTACGATAACCACTGCTGGTTTCCCGTCACATAATGCGGGGGAACCGATCAGCTGACACCACGTCAACAGTTGCGTCACGCCAGGTCTTGATGGTATGATAGCATGTCCTCTGAACTTCCCCTCCACTGGCTCTCTGTCCTAGCGCTCTGAAATCACGTAAACCTTGTACAAATTATGCTTCTGAAAGTTGGCCTCAGTGGAGCAGATCCGCCTCATCCTCAAAAATTGTCCAACCGGGATAGACTTGATGGTAGAAGGAACATGGGCTGAGGAGGTGTGTAACAAGGCATTTACCTTAAACTTGATTCTAACCCTATGATGCCATTTTCTGATGAGTTACAGAGGATTTTGGTGGGTGCTTTTAAGGAAGGGATTATCACCAAAAAAGTGCTAGATTGTTTGACTATAAAGTCTCCTAAAGTGCCTACCTTTTATTTACTACTAAAGGTTCACAAAGATCCCACTGATCCACTAGGGCATCCGATAGTGTCAGGTATGTAGGGTCTTTGTGACCCAGTATGTCGCTATATTGACTATTATTTGAAGCCCCTGGTGGAGACGTTACCATCTTATATCCGTGACACTACGGATGCTCTCACTAGGATTGATGAGGTTTTTGTGGAGCCTGATATGATCATTGTTACAGCCGATATAGAGTCCCTCTACACCTTGACTGACCACAGTGCAGGTCTGGAGGCAGTCCGCTTTTTCCTCGAAGACTCCAACCAACCTGTTTCTGGGTCACTGGGAGCGGGGGTTATTTCCGGTAAGGGCAGGTGGGCTGTTGACCACCAGTGCTGGATGTGCTACATTGACGATATTCTGATGGTGTGGCAGGGCACTGTGGAGCAGCTCAACCTTTTCATGAATGACAATAATTTGAATATTAGGCTCACACAAAAATTCAGCAGGAAAAGTATTGAATTTTTGGATATCAAAATTGAGGTAGATGGACATGGGCTTTTACAGATAGACGTGTTTCAGAAAGAAACCTCTGTAAATGCCTTGTTACATGCCTCCTCAGCCCATGTTCCTTCTACCATCAAGGCTGTCCTGGTTGGACAATTTTTGAGGATGAGACAGATCTGCTCCACTGAGGTCAACTTTCAGAAGTAAGCTTTGGATTTAAAGACTAGGTTTAAGCAAAGGGGATATAGTCATAGAGCCATCAAAAATGGATATGATAGAGCTAAACACACTAAACATGATGATCTCCTCCTCCCTCCCAAGAACAGAGAAGAGACTTTTGGAGAAATATGTTTCATTTCTACTCATAACCAACAATGGGAAACTATGAGTCAGGCTCTGAGGAGACACTGGCCAGTGTTGCTGTCTGACTCTACTCTGAGGGGGGCTCTCTCGGTAGGTCCTCTGATGACATCACGGAGATCACAAAATTTAAAGGACATTTTGGTTCATAGCCATTATGTCCCCAAGATACCAAGTATCTTCAGATCGGGTCCCCCACGGAGGGGATTTTTCCGATGTGGAGAGCGTGCCGCTTGCGCAAATCTCTCTCGCAGCTCTGACTTTGTTTCAAGTGATTGTGGCACCCCTGTGGGGGATTTCCACAGGACCCATCAGTGCAGGGAAGGATATACACCTTGGTACACACAGCATGCAACACCTTTCACCCCAGACCTGGAAGGGGAGCCCCAATGGCTGTCCTTAAGCCAGGTTCCCTATAAAAGATCCAGGTCTGAGGGGAGGAGCCGAGCAGTTCCAGTCAGACAGAGAAGAGAGCAGTTGTAAGGAGCTGGTTGCTGGGACCCATTAGGCCCAGAACCAGAGGACACTGACCAGCTGTGCTGAGCCCTAGGGAGAAGGACGGAGGTCAGTGGGAGAAGCAAGAAGAAGGGAACGGACTTGTGAACCCTTTAGTTACCTGGACACCGGAGTCTGCAACTGCTGATAAGATATATATTAGCAGGAATAGACCGGACGAACCAGGAGGATCCAGTCCCCCTGAAGCCACCAGTAGAAGAATCCAAACTTGACCAAGTAAAGGACGAGGGACCTAGCTGAGAATAGGAATCCCACAGAGAAATCCTCATTGTCAGTTGTGGAACAGCACCCTGAGAGGGTGGCAAGTTCAGCTAAAGGCAGAGTTTACCCCAAAAAGACGCACACACTAACAGAGGATGCCTCACAACTCTCCAAGGTGAATGCCCCAAGCTGCACCGACACCTGGTTACCCTCCTGGACCGTGCCTGTTACCGGACAACAGTAAAAAATGTACTGAAACCCAAAGACTCCCCTCATCCATCCCCGCTACGCTGAGGTAAAGCTTCACCTGTGGGGAGCTGTACTACTCTGAACTGCACCTCCATCACCTCAGCGGCCGGCCGCAGCACCAATCCGGGCCACTGGTTCAGGCCTAACCGCGGCACCGATCACCAGGACGTCTTCGCAGCTCTCCTAGCGTCTGCATACTCTACCTAACTCCTCCCCCAGCAGCAGTATTTATAGGGGATCTCACCTAAAGTCAGTGAGTCTAGCTCCCCCTACTGTGCCGGGGTGGAAGGTGTTGCATGTAGTAGGTTCCTGCTGTGGAAATCCAGCTGTGCAGTAGGAAAGGCTGTGGCTACCTATGTGAGCAGGGCGCCACAGTACCTACAGGCAAATAATTACACACATAAATTCCATTTTTAGGTCCATCAAGAAAGTGTGAAAATTCTAAATAAGAAACAGCAGAGGAAGAATTAAAGGATTTTTTATGTACCGTATTTTATATAGGTTTTTATGCGTGATATTTGTATAACAATTTTTTAAGTAACAAGGACCCTAGTAAGGGAGAAAATAGTACAATAGAGGAGGTGTCTTGATTTTATGGGTAAGCAAAATAGCACTGCCACATAGATTTAGCGCGTCACCCAACATAAAGTCAAGGTTGAGGACATCACCACCCTGAAGTAAAGACACTGTCTTGTCATTTTTATTACCATCACAATTGCAATGCTAAAATCCTGAGAGTGTTAGGGGTATTGACAGGATACATGGTGGTATTCGGGGTGGTGACCTCAAAAAAGTGCTTACCCAGCAGGAATTAAGATGGATAGTGACATAAGACACCGTTTCTCTTAAGGGCCTCAATGAGTCCCTCAGTTTTGTCCCTTTTCTGTAATATCTAGATTAGATCCTTTGGACTTTCGGTCTAATATGTATACTGTTGACTTCCATCATCAGTTTGAATCTACTATTTTTTTTTTTTTTTTTTATATTTCAGATGTTTTTATTGGAGACTTTAACAATACACATGGTATTAAATAAAGGAAGACAATACATAGAAACATACAAACAAACATTGGGGTAATCAAATAGATTCCACATTTTTAAGAATCTACAATTAATGAAATTGTATTTCCTCCCCCCCTTTCCCCTTTCTCCTCCCCTCTGCGCCATTACTTTGCTGGTGTTTTATCAATTTTGTTGTGAATTGTTTTTAATTGTTTGTTATTTTCTGTTTATGCTGACAGTGGCTTGTTATCTGTATGATGTCACATATGCTACTAATTGGAATCATGAACTTTGGATTTTGGGGTGTTTTCCTGCCTATCCCCTATTTGGAGGGAGCCTGCTAACAGCCAGTTTGGAAAATCGATCATGATATGTCATCATAATTACACTATGTTTTTCTTAGGCATTTCTGCTCACTCCTTTACTATGTGTTTGTGGCCTCTTTCTATGGCGATTGTGTGTGCATGCGTGGATTCCCAGCCTCCAACGTTGCCATGGAGGTGCACAACACGCCCGTTGTTTGTTTACCGGTCACATGGTTACCATTTCCGGTGGCTGGTGATAAGTGGTGGGCGGTGCACCAAAAGTGACATCCTGCGCGGGGCTGCAGCGTCTGCGCATGCACCGGATCAAGCAATCCCATTGGAGCATGAGATCATGTGACAATTCCAGTCTCCGGGATTTTTCACAAGGGGGAAAAAGCTAACGCGAAACGTGCGTCAGGGGAGGCAGACACAAGCAGGTAGCTATTTTGACCCTATCCACTGCCCTGATTGTATTTTGATTGTGACCACTTGGTACATATTCTTGGGGTATGTGGCAATGTTATACTTAGGTGGGCTATTAGGCCAGGAGACATATTGGATTGGTATTCCTTGCACCTATGATGTATATTGGTGGGGGTCCTGCTTGTGTGCTTGCTAATATAACATCTTTGCTGTAAGCTGACATATGTTGTCAATAAAGTGTGTTTTTGATTGAAAAATACTTTGGCCTTACTCCTGGTTTTTTTCTATGAAGTCTCTATCTATAAATAAAGAAGTTTTTCTATGCATTGTTGAAGCATTTATGGCTCCACTGCTTTATCTCCTTTTTATAAATGTTTTTGCATTTGAGACGCTGAGCAAATGCCTCACAGCTCTATATTAATTACCATATAGAATTATTCTTTTTGACTGTTGTTTTACTATGTAGTCTTGTGCAGGGCCGGGACGACAGCTAGGCGACCATCTTGTGCAGTGCGCATTTTTGCCCGCCCCCTGGCGGGCCCCGCACCCCTGGGAGGCCCGTGCTGGCGCATCGGCCAGAGAGGAAGGAGAGCGGGACTCCGACTTCCTGTCCCGCAGCTCTGCCCGCCCCTCCTCTCCTCCTCCGTACAGCTCTTACAGCAGACGCACGGTGATGGCGGCCTCAGTGACCGGTGGCGGTGAGTGTGCAAAGGCGCTTCCCCCCCAGTCCGCATACTAGGCCCTGTATACACCACCACTGGGCCCTGTATACACCACCTCCACCACTGGGCCCTGTATACACGGTCATCACCTCCACCACTGGGCCCTGTATACACCACCACCACCACTGAGCCCTGTATACACCACCACTGGGCCCTGTATACACCACCACTGGGCCCTGTATACACCACCCCTGGGCCCTGTATACACCACCACTGGGCCCTGTATACACCACCACTGGGCCCTGTATACACCACCACTGGGGCCTGTATACACCACCACTGGGCCCTGTATACACCACCACTGGGGCCTGTGTATACCACCACCGGGGCCTGTATATACCACCACTGGGGCCTGTATACACCACCACTGGGGCCTGTGTATACCACCACTGGGGCCTGTATATACCACTGGTGCTGCTGTATATACTGCTGGGGCCTGTATATATAACTGGGGCTGCTGTATATACTGCTGGGGCCTGTATATACCACTGGGGCTGCTGTATATAGTGCTGGGGCCTGTATATACTGCTGGGGCCTGTATATACCACTGAGGCTGCTGTATATATTGCTGGGGCCTGTATATACCACTGGGGCTGCTGTATATACTGCTGGGGCCTGTATATACCACTGGGGCTGCTGTATATACTGCTGGGGCCTGTATATACTGCTGGGGCCTGTATATATCACTGGGGCTGCTGTATATATTGCTGGGGCCTGTATATACCACTGGGGCTGCTGTATATACTGCTGGGGCCTGTATATACCACTGGGGCTGCTGTATATACTGCTGGGGCCTGTATATACCACTGGGGCTGCTGTATATACTTCTGGGGCCTGTATATACTGCTGGGGCCTGTATATACCGCTGGGGCTGCTGTATATACTGCTGGGGCCTGTATATACCACTGGGGCTGCTGTATATAGTGCTGGGGCCTGCATATACTGCTGGGGCCTGTATATACCACTGGGGCTGCTGTATATATTGCTGGGGCCTGTATATACCACTGGGGCTGTTGTATATACTGCTGGGGCCTGTATATACCACTGGGGCTGCTGTATATACTGCTGGGGCCTGTATATACCACTGGGGCTGCTGTATAACCCCTGGGGCTGCTGTATACCCCTGGGGCTGCTGTATAACCCCTGGGGCTGCTGTATTACCCCTGGGGCTGCTGTATAACCCCTGGGGCTGCTGTATAACCCCTGGGGCTGCTTTATTACCACTGGGGCTGCTGTATTACCACTGGGGCTGCTGTGTTACCACTGGGGTCTGTATACCACACTGCTGGGGGCTGTATACCTGTGCTGGGGTTCACCCTCGGCTTATACACGAGTCAATAGGTTTTCCCAGGTTTTGGGGCAAAAGTAGGGGGGTCGGCTCATACACGGGTCGGCTTATACACGAGTGTATACGGGTAGTAATCCTACAATGTCTGCTGGACATGGTATGAGGAGGTTTATGGCTCAGTCAGTACACACGCCATACTTCATGGTAAGGGGAGGGTTTATGGCTCAGTACACACTCCATACTTCTTGTTATTAACCAGTTAATCCTCTCTTGTCCACCGCACTGCAGTGTCAAAAGAGGACAACAGCGAGACAAGCAGCAACATGGCATCAGAGAGCCCCTGACCTCGAAATAGAAGATCCTCAGATCCTGTTATTGTGACATAATATTAAGAATAATACTTTTTGCATTTATATTACACTATGAACTCCACAGCACTTTACATACATCATGAACACTGTCCCCATTGGGGCTCACAATGTAGACATGCTATCAGTATGTCTCTGCAGTGTGGTTGGACGAACCTTTTATAGGTCCCCGTTAAATTAAATTTACTTTCAAAGTATGCTGACATTTTTATTCCCAGACATATTTCGGGGGAAGGGGGGGGGGTGGAGCCGTTTGCCTTACCTGCCTAGGGCACCAAAATGCTTTGTCCCGGCACTGGTCTTGTGTGGTGAATGTGCATACAGGAGCGTGCATACAGACTATGAAGGTTGCGTGCGTTTCTTAAAGTTTTCTTGGAAACAATTATACCTGCTGTATCCAGATCTTTTTGTAACTCTCTATCGGTGTCCTTGCCTCTTGGATACATCATTTGATACCTCTTTTCACTCCTTTGTCTGAAGTCTTGTGAGGAGCACCTAGTCGTGGCCGGTTTGTGGTGAAATTATGTTCTTTCCACTTCCACGTTATCGCCCCAGCAGGGCTCACTGTAACCTTCTATAGTTTAGAAATTGTATTTGTATATATATTGTATATACTGAGCCTGGTGTGGCCGGGGGCAGATCTCTGTCTATAGACATTGTACATACAGACTCTGGTGTGGGCGGGGGCAGCTCCCTGTCTATAGATATTGTATATACAGAGCCTGGTGTTGGCGGAGGTAGCTCTCTGTCTATAGATATTGTATATACAGAGCCTGGTGTGGGCGGGGGCAGCTTTCTCTCTATAGACAGTGTATATACAGAGCCTGGTGTGAGCAGGGGCAGATCTCTGTCTATAGACATTGTATATATAGAGCCTGGTGTGGGCAGGGGCAGATCTCTGTCTATAGACATTGTACATACAGAGCCTGGTGTGGGTGGGGGCAGCTCTCTGTCTTTAGACATTATACATACAGAGCCTGGTGTGGGCGGGGCAGCTCTCTGTCTTTAGATATTGTACTTACAGTATCTGGTGTGGGCCAGGCAGCTCTCTGTCTATAGACATTGTACATACAGAGTCTGGTGTGGGCAGGGCAGCTCTCTGTCTATAGACATTATACATACAGAGTCTGGTGTGGGTGGGGGCAGCTCTCTATCTATAGACATTGTACATACAGAGTCTGGTGTGGGTGGGGGCAGCTCTCTGTCTATAGACATTGTACATACAGAGCCTGGTGTGGGTGGGGGCAGCTCTCTGTCTTTAGACATTATACATACAGAGCCTGGTGTGGGCGGGGCAGCTCTCTGTCTATAGACATTGTACATACAGAGTCTGGTGTGGGCGGGGCAGCTCTCTGTCTATAGACATTGTACATACAGAGTCTGGTGTGGGCGGGGGCAGCTCTCTGTCTACAGATATTGTACATATAGAGTCTGGTGTGGGCGGGGCCAGCTCTCTGTCTACAGACATTGTACATACAGAGTCTGGTGTGGGCGGGGCCAGCTCTCTGTCTATAGACTTTGTATATACAAAGCCTGGTGTGGGCGGGGGCAGCTCTCTGTCTACAGACATTGTACATACAGAGTCTGGTGTGGGTGGGGGCAGCTTTCTGTCTATAGACATTATACATACAGAGTCTGGTGTGGGTGGGGGCAGCTCTCGGTCTATAGACATTGTATATACAGAGTCTGGTGTGGGCGGGGCAGCTCTCTGTCTATAGACATTATACATACAGAGTCTGGTGTGGGTGGGGCAGCTCTCTATCTATAGACATTGTACATACAGAGTCTGGTGTGGGTGGGTGCAGCTCTCTGTCTATAGACATTGTATATACAGAGCCTGGTGTGGGTGGGGCCAGCTCTCTGTCTATAGACATTGTACATACAGAGCCTGGTGTGGGTGGGGGCAGCTCTCTGTCTATAGACATTGTACATACAGAGTCTGGTGTGGGTGGGGCAGCTCTCTGTCTATAGACATTGTATATACAGAGCCTGGTGTGGGTGGGGGCAGCTTTCCTAGCTCTGCTGTGTTCCTAAAACTAAATTGATTGTGTCAGGAAGTTTTCAGCCGGTAATCTCTGTGATGCATCATTGGATTCGGGGTTTCTTTGGCTATATTATGTTGCTGTCAGATGAGAAAAGCAAAAACCTGCTGACAGATTCCCTTTAATTCATCCCAATTCAATGTATTCCCATCTTTTCTTTGAGTGGTAAATTACAATGTATCCAAATGAAACAATGCACATGTATCCTTATGGTATAATAATACCTTTGCTGTAGTTTAATCAGAGACCTATGAAGTTCCTGTCATTCTTATAGACTCATTATTTACAGCTGGGATTTTGCTTTCAGAACATGTGTTGACACTTGGAGGGAAGAGGAGTTCCCCTATGGCTGGAGGACTCAGCACTCTGTCTGGACATTTTTGCTTGTGTTAGACAAGAATCTTCGGCTGCCACCTGGGTCAGCGTGTCCACCGGTCTGACAGTGCAGAACCGCTCCGATAATGAATCACACATCTATACTGCTGAGGTTGCCCGACTTTCTGCAAGGTCAATTTGCCCTCTGTATTTGTTTTGCACACAAGTAAAGTCATTTTAAGTCATCAAATATGAGAGCGGCACAGAATGTACAGCAATCACATCAACCAATATGCAATGGATTATGAGATATTCAAATAATAGAAGATCTCCATCACCGAGGCAAGACCACTAAAGAGTACGACGGGGCGGTGGGTTCTGCTCCATACACACCCGACCGCTGACTAAGGGGACAGCACCTGATCAGGCTGATTCAAGGTCAAAATGGTGAAATATCCATCAATGAACACAGAGAAAAGGCTTAAAGGGGTTGTCCAGTCTAAAATGATAAATCTGCATTCACTCTGTGTTACTCTATGTGACCGCAGACTTATCGATCCTCCCTGGTTTCTAAGCTGGAACAGACCACAATTATCCGGTATTAATGTCCTTAGCCAGAACCCAACTGGTAGGCGCAGCCTTGCTCAATACAAGTACATGGGGTAAGGCCCGGTAGATGGCCGCACCTACTAGTCAGACATGTCCACTAGTGTTGAGTGAGTAGTGAACTATTCAGACAGCTTTATCCGAATACTTGGAAATGTTACATTACTCGTTCAATGCAAGACAATTGTGACTCACTCGAATCCGAATACTAAAATATTTCCAAGTACTCGAATAGAGCTATCCAAATCCGAATAGTTCACTACTTGCTCATCACTAATACCCACTCCATACATTGGTATAGGGCAAGGCCGCGCCCACTCACCTGCAGAGTCTGCACTGCGAGGATTTGTTCTGTTTCTAATCCAGGAACGGACTGTAATTATGTATGTACTAGATGGCAGCCCGATTCTAAAGAATCGGGTAGTCTAGAATCCATATATAGTTTATTTAGTAATAGTTAGGGGAGTGCGGTGAAATTAATTGTGTGTATAGAGGTGACTCAGTGGGTAGCACTGCGCGGTGGCTCAGTGGTTAGCACTGCGCGGTGGCTCAGTGGTTAGTACTGCGTGCGGTGGCTCAGTGGTTAGCAGTGAGTGCGCTGGCTCAGTGGTTAGCAGTGAGTGCGGTGGCTCAGTGGTTAGCAGTGAGTGCGGTGGCTCAGTGGTTAGCAGTGAGTGCGGTGGCGCAGTGGTTAGCAGTGAGTGCGGTGGCGCAGTGGTTAGCAGTGAGTGTGGTGCGCAGTGGTTAGCAGTGAGTGGGGTGGCTCAGTGGTTAGCAGTGAGTGCGGTGGCTCAGTGGTTAGCAGTGAGTGGGGTGGCTCAGTGGTTAGCAGTGAGTGCGGTGGCTCAGTGGGTAGCAGTGAGTGCAGTGGCTCAGTGGTTAGCAGTAAGTGCAGTGGCTCAGTGGTTAGCAGTGAGTGGGGTGGCTCAGTGGTTAGCAGTGAGTGCGGTGAGATTGGTCAGCGCAGCGGCGTGGGCAGAGTGGTCAGCGCAGCGGCGTGGGCAGAGTGGTCAGCGCAGCGCTGTGGGCAGAGTGGTCAGCGCAGCGGCGTGGGCAGAGTGGTCAGCGCAGCGCTGTGGGCAGAGTGGTCAGCGCAGCACCGTGGGCAGAGTGGTCAGTGCAGCGCCGTGGGCAGAGTGGTCAGCGCAGCGCTGTGGGCAGAGTGGTCAGCGCAGCGGCGTGGGCAGAGTGGTCAGCGCAGCGCTGTGGGCAGAGTGGTCAGCGCAGCACCGTGGGCAGAGTGGTCAGTGCAGCGCCGTGGGCAGAGTGGTCAGCGCAGCGCCGGGGCAGAGTGGTAAGCACACACATACACTCCGCTATACTTACCAGCGACCCTGCGTCTTCCCCGCCGCCTGGATCCTGAGTCGACATGTCGCCGCACCCGGACGACTGGATCCAATATGTTGTCCGGGTAGTTTTGCGAGACATCTTGGACGCTATATTGGATCCAGTAGTTTGGGGGCAGCGACATGTCGACTGAGGATCCAGGCAGCGGACGCAGGGCCGGTGGTAAGTATAGCGGAGTGTGTGTGTGTGTATGTGTGTGTGTACAAAGTTGAGGGAAGTGTGGACAAAGTGACGGAAGTGCGTACATACACACATATACACACATACTGTACATTGCATATAGAGGGGTGAGGAGAGCGGAGGCTGGAGGGCAGAGGACAGGGAGAGGAGAGCGGAGGCTGGAGGGCTGAGGAGGGCGGAGGCTGGAAGCTGGAGGGCAGAGGACAGGGAGAGTAGAGCAGAGGCAGGAGGGCAGAGGGCAGGGAGAAGCGAGTGGAGGCTGGAGGGCGGAGGAGAGGGAGAGGAGAGCGGAAGGTGGAGGGTAGAGGAGAGGGAGAGGAGAGCGGAAGCTGGAGGGCAGAGGACAGGGAGAGGAGAGCGGAGGCTGGAGGGCAGAGGACAGGGAGAGGAGAGCGGAGGCTGTAGGGCAGAGGAGAGCAGAGGCTGGAGGGCAGAGGACAGGGAGAGGAGGGCAGAGAAGAGCGGAGGCTGGAGGGCAGAGGACAGGGAGAGGAGAGCGGAGGCTGGAGGGCAGAGGAGGGCGGATGCTGGAGGGCGGAGGCTGGAGGGCAAAGGACAGGGAGAGGAGAGCGGAGGCTGGAGGGCAGAGGACAGGGAGAGGAGAGCGGAGGCTGGAGGGCAGAGGACAGGAAGAGGAGAGAGGAGGCTGGAGGGCAGAGGACAGGGAGAGGAGAGCAGAGGCTGGAGGGCAGAGGACAGGGAGAGGAGAGCGGAGGCTGGAGGGCAGAGGACAGGGAGAGGAGAGCAGAGGCTGGAGGGCAGAGGAGGGCGGAGGCTGGAGGGCGGAGGCTGGAGGGCAGATGACAGGGAGAGGAGAGCGGAGGCTGGAGGGCAGAGGACAGGGGAGGAGGAGCGGAGGCTGGAGGGCAGAGGCCAGGGCAGAGGAGGCTGGAGGGCAGAGGCCAGGGCAGAGGAGGCTGGAGGGCAGAGGCCAGAGCAGAGGAGGCTGGAGGGCAGAGGCCAGGGAGAGGAGAGCAGAGGCTGGAGGGCAGAGGACAGGGAGAGGAGAGCAGAGGCTGGAGGGCAGAGGACAGGGAGAGGAGAGCGGAGGCTGGAGGGCAGAGGCCAGGGCAGAGGAGGCTGGAGGGCAGAGGCCAGGGCAGAGGAGGCTGGAGGGCAGAGGCCAGAGCAAGAGGCTGAGGCAGGAGGGCAGAGGCCTAGGGCAGCAGAGGAGGCTGGAGGGCAGAGGCCAGAGCAGAGGAGGCTGGAGGGCAGAGGCCAGGGCAGAGGAGGCTGGAGGGCAGAGGCCAGGGCAGAGGAGGCTGGAGGGCAGAGGCCAGGGCAGAGGAGGCTGGAGGGCAGAGGCCAGGGCAGAGGAGGCTGGAGGGCAGAGGCCAGGGCAGAGGAGGCTGGAGGGCAGAGGCCAGGGCAGAGGAGGCTGGAGGGCAGAGGCCAGGGCAGAGGAGGCTGGAGGGCAGAGGCCAGGGCAGAGGAGGCTGGAGGGCAGAGGCCAGGGCAGAGGAGGCTGGAGGGCAGAGGCCAGGGCAGAGGAGGCTGGAGGGCATAGGCCAGGGCAGAGGAGGCTGGAGGGCAGAGGCCAGGGCAGAGGAGGCTGGAGGGCAGAGGCCAGGGCAGAGGAGGCTGGAGGGCAGAGGCCAGGGCAGAGGAGGCTGGAGGGCAGAGGGCAGGGCAGAGGAGGCTGGAGGGCAGAGGAGGCTGGAGCCGGTAGGGCAGAGGCTGCTGGAGCCGGCAGGGCAGACTCACCACGGGCCGGGAATCAGGTGTACTGTAGCAGGAGAGGAGGGGCGGGCAGAGCTGCAGGAGAGGAAGTCCCGCTCTCCCTCCTCTCCAGGCGCGCGGCATGTCTGGAGGGCAGAGGGTGGAGAGGAGTGGCTGGAGGGCACACGGAACTTCCGGGGTCGGAACGTTCCTGTGCCGCTGCCTGTAGCAGGGGGGCCCTGCACTGGCTGACGTCACCAGCCCCTGGGCGAAGGCCATCACGGAAGTGGCCTTTGCCTTTTCAGGAAGTGGCCTTCGGGTTTTATATATAAGATATTCCCATCCAGAGTGTGACTAGTGGGTTTGGCCTCACTCAATATAAATGTATGGAAAGGGCAGGTCCTACTAGTAGGGGTGGCAGTGTAGTGAGTGTGGTCTTGCTCCATACACTTGTATAGAGTGAGGCCGCACCCACTAGTCATGTTGCTACCAGGAACATTCATACCGTATAATTGCGGTCCATTCCCGGCTTAGAAACCAGTAAATTCTATTAGTGCACAGCGCGTGTGCTGGGAAGATTGATAAGTCTGCAGTCACACAGAGTGACACAGAGAGTCTGCAGAGTTATCAGTATATCCAATGAGAGCCGCAGTTGTGGGAAAAAGGCTCGAGGATTCCTCTTGCTTCCTGCCTACTTCCACAGAGACTTCTAGGGCAGAGGAGGGCAACTCCAGTCCTCAAGGGCAACAAACAGTGCAAATTTTCAATATTTCTTTAGCATTGCACAGGTGGTAATTTAATCACCTGTATAGGTGGTGATTCCAACACCTAGTGCAATGCTAAGCAAATCCTGAAGACTTACACTGTTTGCGGCCCTTGAGTTTCCCAGCCCTTTTTTAAAGGAGTGTGTGTAGTGTGGTAGTTCTTGCTTCCAAGCATGACATCACCCTCCAAGGGAGGCAATGCCATTGAGGCAACTGGACTCCGGGGTGCCACAAGGGCGCCACCTCCGGGTGGTACTTTAGAGCCAGTCGCTGGGAGAGTGCTGTGCTACTGGCTGTTGGTTTTCCCAGCACACGTATGGCCCAGTCTTTAAATTGCACAAAGTCCAGGTCAGTGTTCTTCAAGGCTTACTTCCCTTTGGGCCGCACCAGTCAACTGTCCTATTAACATGGTCACTTTCTGGTTATTAGTCATGGAATATACAGCCTCTTTTTGAAGTTGTTGAGGGTGTCAGATTCCCCTGAATACTACGGTAACCATGTGGCTTCTGGAATATACATAATTAAGAATGGCATGACCGGTGCTGCTGCTGGGGCCACGGCTGCGGCTGCAACCGTGTTTCGGCTTGAGCTGTGGCAACATCTAGGTCTACAGCGCCAAGGTCCAGGACCATCGCTGACTCTTCTCCATCCGGATCGGACATATTTCTCCCTCCTAATGAACCACAGCTAAACTCTCAAACTCTGCCGGCTTATCAGTCTACTTCTCCGCAAGTGGGGAGTTGAGCATGCAGAGGTTTCCGGATCAGGGCCTCCTGCGTCCCGCCGGCTGACGACAGAGAGCCGGGCAAGGTTTCTCTTCGCACCCTTTCTATGGTTCCGCCCATGATGGCACACCCGTTCAGCTTCCCTTTCACCTTGTGGTACAGTAATGGACACAGTACACAGTTCAATAAAGTTTATGGCACACTATACCCATTGGCATTGGGCACGAAATCCTGTTTGTGTCGCCAGGAAATTTATATGCCCCAGGGTCGTGGGGTACTCGGAACCGGGCTTTGGGTACTTCTGGGGAGTCACAGTGGTCGAAACCCGGCTCGGTGACCCTGGGCATCAACTTCAAAGTTCGGGGATTCTGGTTTTGGGGATGGTTGTCGTGACGCCACCCCTGATGCTTGGCTATTGAGGGCCGACGCTGCGGTGAGGGACAACTGGGGATGATGGGATTGCAGCTAAGGTGTCGCTCCCCACAGGTGGAGCGGTTCGCCAGGGCAACCGGAAAAGTTTATGGCGGTGGTAGGCCATTGGGGTGCAGGACTGAGGGTGTGGAGTAACCATCAGACACACAGTACGAAGTCTCTGTTACCTTTACTGGTAGTTGCAGGTAGAAACCAGGATACTGTCCACAGGTGATGTTGTGGGTCCGGGTGGCCTGTAAGCAAGTCGGGGATCTCCTCACCTGGTGAGTTCTGAGGCTCCCTGCTGCACTCCTCTTTGCTGGTTCTGGCTGCCTGTAGCTAACCTGTGACCCTCTCCTCCTGCATATAAGTCTCTCACCCGTATGACAGGCAGCTTGAGCTCTTCCCGGGAGCCACTCCTTTGGTAACTGGCCCTGAAATCCCTGATGCCGCTTTGCCTCCAGGTGATTTGCTGTGTCGGGATATGTGGAATCTCCCGTCCTCCGATTTCGGCTGTTGGCTTGTAGTACCCTCACAACCTTGGACTCCGGTGTTTATTTCTGGCGCTCTGCACCGGGGTGAGCCCGGTAACTGGTGACTAGTGACTCACTGTTGCCGGGTTCTCAGGTCTCAGGCGCTGCTTCACTGTCACGGTTCCGTGCCTGAGGCTGTGGGGGCCCGGTGGTCAAATGGACGGGCTGGGGAAATGTGGAATAAAGTCTTATTTGTCTCGTGACGGCACCTGTGGGTGTCCGGTGATGGCAACGGCGCTGTTTGGGCCTCCGGGGGATGTGCAGCAGCTATATGGGATGCTCCCAACAGGATGAGCAATAATCCCCGGGGCCAGGAGCTACACTGAGTGGAAGACGGCAGCTCAGTTAGTTTAGTAAACTTTGGGTTAAGACAGCTACGGAAGAACACACGGACACGATGCTCCTCTGCACGGGTCTTTACTGTATTTCTGGCACGGTACACGGTAGCACAATTCTTAGATAACGGACCAGGTGGTCCCAGTGGTGAGCAGTCTCTGTCCAAAGCTCCACAATGTTCCTGCTTTACTAACTGTCCCTTTTTGTTGCTTGTCGCAGCCTTACTGCACCAGGTTAGGATACTGGGGTTTCTCTAATGGATGGCCTGCTCCAGATTATTCAATCGGCTACAAAGGGTCCTAAACCCCAATGGTGGGTACCCTCCTGGTATGGCGACAGAATTGGTAGCTGCAGTGATGCGCTCCTATGAAGCTCTTCAACCACTCCGGTTTGTAGTACAGTGATGAACAACTGTCTACCTCGGAACCGGTATCCAGTGGGACTGGGCGTGGGTGTCTTTGAACCCGTTGCATTGCTGCTTGCCCACTTTCGCGTCTGGGTCACTGCTTCTCGGTGCCCTCCCAGTTAGATCTCCATCGTGACTTCTGTCCTTGACCTTGTCTCTCCCACTTTCTAACTTTCTTTTTCTGCTCTTTCCCCACACTACACCTCACACTCCTCCCACCAGGACCTGATTGGTCCTCTGCCTCTGGATGGTGCATGTGGTACATGGAGCTTTGGATTTAACTTGTTCATCACTGGGACGGACGATATTGCATCTTCAGTCAGGGATGCAATACCTTCCTGTGACGCACTCATTGCGGGGCGCCACACCAGCCTTGGGCCCTGTTACCTCGAATCCTCCTTAGCTATACCATAGTATAGGCTAATCCTACAAACCGCCCCCCTGGTACTAGCAGCTGTGGTATTTAGACCCCCTGGGCTTGCCCCTGAAATCCCTGTATATGGGTTGGTTAAACTAGGAACAGTTCACCCAGGGGAGGTCAGTACCATGGTCCAGTGGGTCCACTCTAGGGCGCTTTCCCCTGGAAGCATGACACTTAGCACTGCTCCAGTCCACAGGTCGTCTTCACAGTCCTCCTAGAAACTGAACTAACTAACCCCCAGGCCTGAATTTATAGGGAGCTCCTCTGAACTCGGGTTTCAGAGCTCCCCCTTCAGTTCTGGAGTCAGGAAAAGTGTTGCATGCTGTGGGCTTACCTGGTGTGGATACTCCTTCTTGATCCAAGGAAGACATTACCCCCCGAGGGAGGCAATGCAGTTGTGACAACCGGACTCTAAGGTACCACACTCCCGTCACTGGTACATAGCCCCATGACTGGTATATAAGATCCCATCACTAGTATGTAGTGCCCCCATCACTGCACATAGCCCCCCATCACTGGTTTATAGCCACTTAAACTGGTAATCCTGGTATATAGCCACCATCACTGGTTTATAGCCCCCATCACTGGTCTAGCGACCCATCACTGGTATATAGCCCCATCACTGGTATATAAGCCCCCATCACTGGTATATAGCCCCATCACTGTTATATAAGTCCCCACCACTGGTATACTCGCCCCCCATCATCACAGTATATGCCCACACAATAAAATAATAAACAATTGATCTCACCCTCCGTTGCTGTCCTGCAGACACCATAGCATCCTCCAATCTTCCTGCTTGTCCTCGGGTTCTCTTCATGTGATCGGTGCAGCAGCATGGGGGCATATACTGTGATGATGGGGAGCGAGTATACATAGTGTATGTAATGTGTGTGACGTCCAGGTGGATGCAGTGCATCAATGGAAATGCTGGACCCTACAAAGCGGTCTGTGGGCTAAGGAAAAGGCTGAAATGGGTGCATGATTATTTAAAAGCCAAGTGGTAAAAATCCTCCAGCTTTTTAAAAATCATCTGTTGCATGCTCCCCACTGGTGCTTCACTCCTGCCTGATCCTCCATTCCCCACCCGGTCCTCTGCCCCAGAATTTCTACTCCCTGCCCAGTCCTCCTCTTCCCGCCCTGTTCTCCACCTCCCCTTCGCCTGCTGGAAGCAGCCGCCGGCTTTTCAAATGTATTGCTGGCTATTTGAAGCAATCAGTTCATGCATCAGCAGATTGTTTGAAATAGCCAGCATCTTTTACCTGAGTATTCACAAAATACATTAAATAACACTGCCCAGTCCTTTCACTACTTCGCCGCGAGCCATAGGCTGTTGCTCCACCTACCAGCGTTTGGGCATTCGCTCGTTTTAAAAAGCTGGACAGCAAGTCAAAAGCCGTTGCTTTTTGCCTTTAAACATGTTTCCCATGGCCGTGGCGTTTTGAAGCATTTTAACATGGCTCCTATCATGCGTTTGATGCAAGTCAATTGTCATCTTTTTTGTGTTTCCAAGGAACCCATTTAAAAATGGACAAAGTTTCAACCTCTTTTATTGATTCTACCTCGAGCTAAAATATGCACAGAAAAACCATTAGCATGTATGTAAGGCACTAAAACTTGACCATAGCCTATTGGGATCATAAGGTTGGCTTCACACCAGTTTTTTGGAAATTGTGTTCTCTCCGTTTTGAAAAGGACAGAACGATCTGTTTTGCTCTCATGTCTCCTATGGCGAATTGGCATAAATGCCTCGATTCTGCATTTCAGTCAGATTGGTTTCAGTCCTGTTTTTTTCCGGACCCAAAATGGAGACTCTCTGATTTGAGCTCCAAATTGACAAATAATCCGTCGATCAGGAACACTTACTGAAGTCTATGCTCGAATGGAAAAACAGTGTTCTCTGATCCGTTAGTGTACTAGCATGTCAACTCTAATACTGCCGTGTAATTTCACTTTAGAAGTGTATCTACATACATATCTACATACAGTGCTAAATTAAAGAAAGGAATGGTTAAAAATATTAAAAAATGCTCACCTCTCTGCCGAGTGTCCCACGATGCAAGGCATACACCTCTGATGGCTGCAGGACCTTAATCAGCTCACCGGCGGCAACCGATCACCTGATGTGTCACATGACAGCATAAGCCACGCGGTTTAACTTACCCGCGAAAACCGATCGTTTTTGGCTCCGCTGATGTGGTCATGTGACGCATCAGCTGATCAGGTTGCCCCGCCCCTTCTCGGTCAGCTGATTCAGGTCCTTGCAGCCATAGGAAGTGGACGCCACACATCGCTGGATACTCAGCGGAGAGGTGAACATTTTTTTTTTAACCATAGCTTTCCCTTTCGCAATGTATGTAGATACATTGTGAAAGTGAAAGTCAGCCCCGACACCACTAGCCTGCGCCTTGCAGGCTCGGGCTCCTCCCAGCTCTTTCTGTGTCCGTATCCGCCAAAATGACGGAAATAGTATCCGGAGGTACACTGCAAAAAACAGGATCCCCACAGTCAGGAAAAAATTGTGATGTCAAGGGGGCCTTAGCTGGGCTGTGAGGACTGGTGCACAGAGCAGGACATGCCTGCTGCAGAACTTCTTGTGATTGGGTAATAACACAGGCATGGCACTAGCACCATTGTACACTGCAGAATAACCCTATGGCAGATAAGTGGAGTGATTCCAGTGTAAGGTGTTGGAGAAAATGAAGGAGATGGGGGTGAACTTTGCACCCTCTGTAGAGAAGCACATTAGCGACCACCTGCAGAATGCGCAGCCTCACTCTAGTTCACTGCAGCTGATTAATTTATGGCGCTGCTCACCAGGCTGGGTATAAACAAACCTACTGGCAGCATGAAAGCAAGGGGGGTGGGTGCAAATAAAAGAAACTTTGCTAATAGCTGCACTGTGCAAGGATCCCATTGTCACAGCTGGCTAGACATGACAGGAGCACACCATGCCATCTCCTACCTCCAGGGTCCTTCTGTGTCAGGTTTTGGAGGTGGCACACTTTGTCCGGAGCCCCTCCAGGTTGGAGATGCTAATGTGTATCATGTTGTGGACCAACTAGCACTGCTGCAGGGCTTACTGCAAACTCAGAGGTAAAAAGACCCCTGGCTATTTCAAACGAACAGCTGACTGTTTGAAAAAGCCGGCGGGCTCGCTTCCAGCAGGCGGAGGGGAGGCAGAGAACAGGGCAGGAAGCAGAGAACTGGGCAGGGAGTAGAAAATCAGGTGGGGCGGAGGATTGTACAGGGAACAAGGGATTGGGAGCGAAGCACCGGGTGGGGAGCATGCATCAGCTGATTTTACCACTGGCTTTTAAATAATCATGCATCCATTTCAGCTTTTTTGTCAGGCCCCAGACCACTTTGTAGGGTCAAGCAGCAGAGTTCTCACATTTCCTATTGACTTGCATTGTACTCGTAACGAGTAACAACAAGTAAACGTGCCGAGTAACGAGTATCCTGAATACCGTACTATTTTGCGAGTAGCGAGCGAATATTAACGAATATACTCGCTCATCCCTAGTCCTAAACTTTGTATCTGTTTACTATTGTCCTTGAACTCATCTCCTGACTGCTCTGATCACCTTGTGTTTCTTGAGGGGTTTTCCTGATATATCTTTATTGTGAAAAAGCTGTAAGGCTGTATATATATATATAATATATATATATATATATATATATATATATATATACCGTTTTAATTGCTTTTAACCCTGTGTAGTGTTCTGTCTATCTGTGACATTATGTTTAATGAAATTATGCAAAAATTATAAGGTTGTATCACTTCTATGGCACGCCCCTTTCCTTTCTCCCTGTTACGTATCTTCCAGGTGTGTTTTGTGATCCCTTAGATTTCTATTTTACCTGCGGTGCACACCCCTTTCCCTTTTCATATATTTCCCTTCATTCCATACATTCAGAATACAGATTTTTGCCATGTGCACAAGTGTGTTGTATGTATCACTAATATTGTCCGTGCATTGCTGCCCACTAGCCTTATTCAACATTCCAGATGAATTTGTGGTGAGCTGAAAAAACTATTTTCTTTTTCTCATTTTTCCTCCAAATATGTCAGGCTTCAATAATCACTTACCCCAAACGCAAGCTTAGTTACCTGTGGCATGGGGAATGGTATTTGTACGTCAGGTGTCTTCTGCAGCCCACCCCATGGAGGGGTTAATGAGAAGCTACTCAACAAGATTGGACAGACAATAATATCCTGGTGCTGGAAGAGGCGGGACCATAGGCAATGAAAGTACCAAGTACCCGATGGCCCTGGGGGTCATGTCAACTTGGCATCACGAACAGGATTTTGTGCCCGATGTTAACGGGTACTGTGTGCCATTTACTTTATTGAACTGTGTAGTATCGCCATTATCATCCCATGCGACGTGCGGGAAGACGAAGGGGCGTGCCGTCATGGGTGGAGCCTTGGAAAGGGCGCAAAGAGAAACTCTGCCCGCGTTCTGATGTCAGCCAGCGTGATGGAGGAAGCACTGTGCCGGAAATCCCCTGCATGCTTTATCCCCGCCTGTGGAGCGGTAGACTGATCTACCAGCAGACACTGAAAAGATGGCTGCGGTTCACTAGGGGGGAACGATGTCTAACCCAGAGGGAAGAGAACCTTCTGTGGACCCGGCTGCCACTCAAGCCGAGGCCAAAGACCCGGCCTCCAACACAAATCTGATCGAGCCCTTAGTAGCCACCGCAGACATGGCACCCGCAGCAGCGCCAGTCACGCCGTTGACAATGCCATATATCCCGGGAGCAACTGGGCTACCGCAGTATTCAGGGGTATCAGATACCCTGAACGACTTTAAAGAGAGACTTAAAAGTTTATTCGGAGTGTATTCCATAATTGAGGAACAGAGAGTGACTATGTTGACAGGACAAGTGACTAGTGCGGCCCAAAGAGAGGCAAAGTCCTGGCTAGATACCGACAAACGAACTGTTAAACAAATATTCGCCAGGTTGAATGAAGCCTTTCACTCCCGTACTGCAGCGGAAATTAAAATGAGATTTTATGGGTGCAAACAAGGGGTGCAGGACAATATATGGGACTATGCAATGAATCTCCAAGAGGCTCTGAGGGCCATGAAACAGGTAGACCCCGAAAGTGCACGGGATGAAAACAAGCTGCAAGAGCCCCCGGCCAGCAGTCCAGCACCTTCCCAGCGGCTGGCCCTAACATACCACCTGGAGGTGGCACCCCCTTCCCTGGCCACCATGGGGGCCAGCGCACAGACCTTAGAAACTGTTACCCCTGAGGCATTGTAATTACAGGTGCAGAAGCTAACCAAGGGGATGGCTGACCTAACCAAGGCTGTACAGTCGATACAGGGTTCTAAACCATCTGAGAGAATACTGTTGGTCTCCAGCCCTGATCACGTCCCGTGGCTACACCAGAAGAGGTACCCAGCAACTCGAGGACAAGCCAGCGACCGCTATAATGCTGCAGGACAACCCATCTGACATTGCGGCAACAAAGTGGGCCACATTGCAAGGTCTTGCACCTTAAATGAGAAATCCCTGGGGCAGCGGGCCACCCCAGGAATGAGACAACCAGGCCAGCAGAGCTGGCGTGACAGGTATGTGGGAGGATGGCAGGTCCTGCCTGTTGTGCTGGATGGCATTCTCATGAATGCTGTATTGGACACCGGTTTGCAGGTGATAACGATGCCTTATATCCTTTACAAACAATACTTGGCCCAATTCAGACATTACCCGCTGCCCAGATATTAGCTTTACGATATATGCTAGTAATGGTCAGCCCTTACCACAAGTGGGTTTCAAAGAAATAACCATTGAGGTGCGGCGTGTAGAGCTAAGCGCCCAGGGTATGGTAATTGTTGATGTTGACCAACGGAAATGCAATCCAATGCTTACTCTAGGCACTAATGTAATTGAAAATTGTCTGGGTGAGATTATTGTTTTGTTACAACAGGTTGCCGAGACTGCCAACACGGGGCAGCAGAGAATCCTGCACAAAAAGATAAAGGCCCTGATGCAAAGGCATCAGGTGGATCTGTCTGGTGGAGAAGTCGGCACTGTAAGAGTAAGTGACTCAGTCCCCATTGCAATACCCAAGAGAAGTGAAATGTTAATCTGGTGTAGGGCAGCAATAGGCCTTTGGGGTCAAGATTACCTGGCCCTGGTAGAGCCCGGGTACTCAGACAGTAGGCCCACTGTCCTGACAGCTAGAGAGGGTAGTTGATGTCCGCAAGGGAAGAGTACCTGTATGTATTTGAACTGTGGGGAGGAAGAGGTCAAACTGCCTCGGTATGCTACCATTGCTAAAATGTACACTGTCAACAACAATGCCATCACGGCAGTCGAAGCATTGAATCCATCCGATCAGGCGGAGGAAAACGGCTCCAAGGAGCAGCTGGAGAACTGGTGTCAGAAGCTACACGTAAAGATGTTGGGAAAAGGGTGCGTAATCCCTGAGAAAGGTGCCAGGAGGGTACCGAAACGCATCGGAGAGAATAAAGGAATACTAATTGAACATCACCTACACGTGTGTTCTTAGCTCATTCAAGCTAGAGTTCCACGCCATAGTCTCGGCTGTGACTGAACGATTTAAACACTACCTGGCCTCAGTGAAGTTTACCATCAATACAGACAATAATCCGCTGACCCATCTAGAAACTGCGAAGTTAGGTGCAATGGAAAAGCGATGTATGGCCCGGTTGTCCAATTACAACTTTACCATCAAATACCGAGCAGGGCATAAGATCGCCAACACTGCGCTGTCAAGGATGCCCCACCTGCCAGATGCTGGAGAAGACCCAGAGATGCTGGAAGAGATAGAGCTACCAGTTTTCCACTGCAACAGTGCATCCCAGTGTTCCCATGGTGTGAAAGACAAGCGGCCTGTCATGCTAGAAGCCACCTCCAATCCGTTACCCCACCACGGTTAGGCAGAGACGCAAGATAGCGACCAAGCCATCTGTTTAGTCAAAGAGTTGTGGAAGCAAGCCGACCCTCGCCCTGGTCCAGATGCCACGCCAGAGGCGCAACAGCTGTGGAAAGAGAAGAGCAAATTATTCATTTATGCGAGTAAGATGTGTAGGTGGTCCATTAACGCACGAACCCATAAATTGGTGTGGCAGATAGTGGTCCTGAAGAGAGATGTCCAGATGGTCCTGGAAGCGTACCACGATGGAGCAAGGCACTTCAGGTGGAACAAGCTGGAATTTCTGTTGCGTGAAAGATTCTAATTGGCATGAGGAAGGACACCAATCAATGGTGCAGAGACCCATGCAACCTTTCAACGGAAGGATCGTGACAGTCAGAGAGCTCCTTTACAGCCTATTGTCACCAGGCAGCCACTTGAACTTGTAGCCTTAGACCATGTGAAGCTAACCCCAAGCCAGTCAGGCTACGTTTACACCCTAACCATTGTAGATCACTATTCCCGTTTCTTGGTAGTAGTACCAGTAAAAGACCTAACAGCGAGGAAAGTGGCTAGAGCCTTTCAAGCCCATTTCTGCAGACCCCATGACTATTCTGAACAGGTACTTACGAATCAAGGTCCAGCTTTCGAGGTAGAGGTGTTCCAGGAGTTTGGCAACTTGTACGGCTGTAAGCAAATTAGAAGAACGCTGTACTATCCACAAACCAATGGCATGTGCGAGAAAATGAATTAGGTAGGGTGCTTTCACATTAGCGTTCCCCTCCGCAGCGTTCTGCGGAGGGGAGCCGCAATATACGCGCAACAGCGCAGGTCCATATCTTTAGAATGGGAGCGCACGGTGCTGCACTTGACTGCGCATGACCGTGCGCACCCATTCACTCCCATATGTGATCTGTGCGCAGGCGGATGCCCATAAGGATAATTGAGGAGACTTGACAGTGGGGAAAGACAAGAGTGGATTGGTTCCTACACAAGCAGACATAGGTAAACAGTTGTGGCCAAAAGTATTGACACCCCTGCAATTCTGTCAGATAATACTCAGTTTCTTCCTGAAAATGATTGCAATCACACATTCTTTGGTATTATTATCTTCATTTAATTTGTCTTCAATGAAAAAACACAAAAGAGAATGAAGCAAAAAGCAAAACATTGATCATTTCACACAAAACTCCAAAAATGGGCCAGACAAAAGTATTATTTTCCTATATCACCGTACCGAGACGTCCAGTGTCTTTGGTGTTTCAACATCTTTTTGGCAGCAGCGCGGACTCAAATGTACTTTGTCCGGAAGATTTGTTTTGAAAAACCGCAGTAACCTGTGGAAGTACGGTCCCAGCAGCAGCTGCAATTTCTAGGCGATTATGCTGGTTGTGTGCTACACAACCATACCAGGTGAGCAATTCTAATATTATCATCTTAAAACCTGTCTAAAAAGGATAAGACCCTATTGCGCATTCTCAATCCTTTAGATATAGACAAAAGTATTGGCACCCTCAGCCTAATACTTGGTTGCACAACCTTTAGCCAAAATAACTACTATCAACCGCTTCAGTTTCTTACAATGCTCTGCTGGAATTTTAGACCATTCTTCTTTGGCAAACTGCTCCAGGTCCCTGATATTTGAAGGGTGCCTTCTCCAAACTGCCATTTTTAGATCTCTCCACAGGTGTTCTATGGGATTCAGGTCTGGACTCATTGCTGGCCACCTTAGAAGTCTCCAGTGCTTTCTCTCAAACCATTTTCTAGTGCTTTTTGAAGTGTGTTTTGGGTCATTGTCCTGCTGGAAGACCCATGACCTCTGAGGGAGACCCAGCTTTCTCACACTGGGCCCTACATTATGCTGCACAATGTGTTGGTAGTCTTCAGACTTCATAATGCCATGCACACGGTCAAGCAGTCCAGTGCCAGAGGCAGCAAAGCAACACCAAAACATCAGGGAACCTCCGCCATGTTTGACTGTAGGGACCGTGTTCTTTTCTTTGAATGCCTCTTTTTTTTCTCCTGTAAACTCTATGTTGATGCCTTTGCCCAAAAAGCTCTACTTTTGTCTCATCTGACCAGAGAACATTCTTCCAAAACGTTTTAGACTTTCTCAGGTAAGTTTTGGCAAACTCCAGCCTGGCTTTTTTATGTCTCGGGGTAAGAAGTGGGGTCTTCCTGGGTATCCTACCATACAGTCCCTTTTCATTCAGACGCCGACGGATAGTACGGGTTGACACTGTTGTACCCTCGGACTGCAGGGCAGCTTGAACTTGTTTGGATGTTAGTCGAGGTTCTTTATCCACCATCCGCACAATCTTGCGTTGAAATCTCTCGTCAATGTTTCTTTTCCGTCTACATTTAGGGAGGTTAGCCACAGTGCCATGGGCTTTAAACGTCTTGATGACACTGCGCACGGTAGGCACAGGAGCATACAGGTCTTTGGAGATGGACTTGTAGCCTTGAGATTGCTCATGCTTCCTCACAATTTAGTTTCTCAAGTCCTCAGACAGTTCTTTGGTCTTCTTTCTTTTCTCCATGCTCAATGTGGTACACACAAGGACACAGGACAGAGGTTGAGTCAACTTTAATCCATGTCAACTGGCTGCAAGTGTGATTTAGTTATTGCCAACACCTGTTAGGTGCCACAGGTAAGTTACAGGTGCTGTTAATTACACAAATTAGAGAAGCATCACATGATTTTTCTAACAGTGCCAATACATTTGTCCACCCCCTTTTTTATGTTTGGTGTGGAATTATATCCAATTTGGCTTTAGGACAAATCTTTTTCTGTTTTTTTCATTGAAGACAAATTAAATGAAGATAATAATACCAAAGAATGTGTGATTGCAATCATTTTCAGGAAGAAACTGAGAATTATCTGACAGAATTGCAGGGGTGTCAATACTTTTGGCCACAACTGTATGGTTCTCAATAGGGTATAGTGAAAGACAAGGGCTATTGAAAGATGATTGAATGAGGGACATAAGGGGAATGCACAGAACAAGCCAGGCTCATATGTTTGCATGCAGGGGACACTAACCTATGAAAGAGGAACTTACTTGATCTTGATAAGGCTGCACGCCGGACCGGAGGGCATATTAGCTGATATTGTGCTGATCGAGTCCGCGGCTGTCAGGGTCATCCTGGACAGCCCTCTCCGGATCGTGCCACAGTGTGAAGGCACCCTTAGTCTTATTTTTACCTCCAATGTAGTTTCCCCTACATAAAAGAGCTTGCACGGACACTCTAATAAATAAACGCACGAAACGCACGAAAACGGTAACACCCTTGACCTTGTCTTTACCCGGCTCTGCTCATCCTCCCCCTTGGATAACTCAACTCTACTCTCTGACCACAACATTCTTTCCTTCTCACTCACTAACCCTCGGCCAACACAGCCCAATCCTACCTATCACACATCCAGAAATCTACAGGCCATTAACCCTCAAGCACTCACAGACTCCCTCATCTCATCTCTGTCCCCAATCTCTTCAATCTCCTCTCCAGATCAGGCAGTAAATCACTACAATGACTCTCTCAGAAGCTCCCTGGACCAAGTAGCGCCCCTCACCCGCAGAACCTCCAAACAGAGAACAAAACAACCCTGGCTCACACCACAAACTCGATTCCTCCAGCGATGCTCCAGGAGTGCTGAACGTCTATGGAGGAAAACTCGCTCACCAGGAGACTTTATCCACTATAAATTCATGCTAAAAACCTTTCAACTCTGCCCTTCACCTTGCCAAACAGACCTACTTCACCACCCTGGTCTCCTCACTATCCAACAATCCAAAAAAACTCTTTGACACCTTTCACTCTCTCCTCAGTCCGAAAGTGCAGGCCCCCATCACTGACCTCTGTGCTGATGACCTGGCTTCCTACTTCATGGAGAAAATAGACAACATCCGCCAGGAAATCAGCTCTTAGCCTCCAAGCGCTGACACCCCCATTCTTCCCCACATCACCTCCGGTTCACTCTCCACATTTGACCCAGTCACAGAAGAAGAAGTCTCCAGGCTCCTTTCTTCCTCTCGTCCCACCACATGCACTGCTGACCCCATTCCCTCACACCTGCTCCAGTCCCTCTCTCCAGTCGTCACCACTCATCTAACCAAAATCTTTAATCTCTCCCTCTCTTCTGGCATTTTCCCCTCCTCCTTCAAACACTCGATCATTACTCCATTATTAAAGAAAACCACTCTCGACCCAACCTGCACAAATAACTACAGACCAGTCTCCAATCTCCCCTTCATCTCTAAACTCTTGGAGCGCCTGGTCTATTCCCGCCTCACCCGTTACCTCTCACCGCTCACTCTCTTCTAGATCCATTACAGTCTGGTTTCCACCCCCTTCACTCCACAGAAAGTGACCAATGACCTTCTGACAGCAAAACGTAATGGTGACCACTCTCTGCTTATTCTCCTTGATCTCTCTGCAGCTTTTGACACTGTCGACCATCAGCTCCTACTCTTTATGCTGCACCCCATTGGCATAAAGGACACTGCTCTCTCCTGGCTCTCCTCCTATCTTTCTGAGCGCTCTTTCAGTGTATCTTTTGCTGGCTCCACTTCTTCCCCCCTTCCCCTCACTAGTGGAGTCCTCAGGGTTCAGTCCTTGGCCCTCTCCTCTTCTCTCTCTACACGGCCCCGATTGGACAGACCATCAGCAGATTTGGCTTTCAGTACCATCTTTATGCTGATGACACACAACTATACACTTCAGCCCCTGACCTTACCCCTGCGGTAGTAAAGAACACCAATGACTGTCTAGCTGCAGTTTCCAATATCATGTCCACTCTCTACTTGAAACTAAACCTTTCCAAAACTGAACTTCTTCTGCTCCCCCCATCCACTAACCTCCCTAAATCGGACATTTCTCTCTCAGTATGCGGCACTACGATAACGCCTAGACAGCAGGCTCGCTGTCTGGGTGTTATGTTTGACACCGATCTCTCCTTCTCCTCCCACACGCAATCTCTCGTCCGCTCCTGTCGCTTACACCTGAAGAATATCCCTTTCTCACCCTGGAAACAACAAAAACCCTCACCGTGGCCCTAATCCATTCCCGCCTTGACTATTGCAAATCTCTATTAAGCGGCCTCCCCCTCACCAGACTTTCTCCTCTCCAGTCCATCCTTAATGCAGCAGCCAGTGTCACCCATCTGGCCAATCGTTACTCAGATGCCTCTGCTCTGTGCCAGTCATTGCACTGGCTGCCCGTATATTACAGGATCAAATTCAAATTGCTTGTTCTCACCCACAAAGCTCTTCACAGTGCAGCCCCCCCCTACCTCTCCTCCCTCATCTCTGTCTATCACCCCACCCGCTCTCTACGTTCCTCAAATGACCTTCGACTGACATCTGTAATAATCCGATCCTCCCACTCCCGGCTCCAAGACTTTTCCAGAGCTGCACCAAACCTCTGGAATGCTTTACCCAAAGAAATCAGGACTATCCACAACTTGCATGGCTTCAGACGATCCCTAAAAACGCATCTTTTTAAGGCGGCCTATCATACTCCCTAATAAGTCCATTGTACTGTAGACAGTGAAGGGGCTATCCCTCTGGACATTACTCTTCTACAAACTCCACCAAACCATAAAGGTCTACACAGACTGTATAATGACCATCCATGTAAGCTTAGCCCTGTACCCCATTTCCTCAAGATGCCTGGACCATCAGTGCAATAAGCCCCTGTACCCTGTGCAACCCCTATCCCGTTGTAGATTGTAAGCTCTTTTGAGCAGGGTCACCTTCATTTCTTGGTTTATTTATTGTATTTTTTTTTTCACATTGATTCAATGCCTATTGTTTTGTATCCAATTATTGTACTTTATTTGTTCTCTATTGTAATTACTTACTGTATTATATTTTCTGTACTCTAATGGTACCTTTACACGCCGCCACAACAGGATGCATACAACCCGCTACAGGCTACAAATGTAGCTTGTCGAGCCAATATCGCCCGTAGTAGCGGCGTCTGAAGACGGGACGACACAGCCGGCTACAGATACCTCTGTATCCGTGCACTGCCCATAAACATATGGCAACATCGCCGATTGTAGCGAGCTGTATCGGCGTGTAAAGAAGCTACAGAAGGGAACTCTGGACACCCGGCGATGTAGCTGCAATGTGGCTAAGGCGTCACCCATGCTCCGTGATACCGCGCCCCTTCAGCGATCATTGGTGGAAGATGCTGCGTTACGATTGGCCCTTGCCTCACAGCCCTCCATCTTGGATGAGCTGTCCCTTCAGCACTACACATACGCGCCGTATGCACGATCAGATAGTAGTACAATTACGCGGACACACACTTGAACGTAAAATCATAAATGGCCCATGATGTACATACAGTGTGCACATCATATCAACATGAAAACGAATAATGCGGGACACAGCGCACAAGTGTGTGTTACGTACCGCTCTGGCTTATTGCACAGCAGCTGCCGTAGAAGTGTTCCGGGTCTGGCAGTGCGCGCAGCGCGCACACAGATGCACACAATCCCATACCACATCGGAGGAGATTACTCAGTAGACAGATCAGAGCCGTGTTGTACGGACTGCACTGTGGGTCTGCTGCAGTAGGGGCCGCATAAGTGTGTCGGCCGAGTCTGCGTGTTGGCCTACTTATAAAGGTGCGTCACCCCCACAGCGGTCGTAATGACGTCATGACGTTGGTTTCATTTTCACTCTGCCTGCAAGGTGCCAGCCCCGCCTCTGCACACACCATAGCAGTCATGGCAGCCGTGCACCGCGCCGCAACATGGGGGATGGCGGAGCTGATCATCCTCATTGATCATTGTGACCGTCGGGACTATTGGGGCCACCATCACCACCGCCACCCCAGGCTGCGCAATCGGTGCACCGTGCGGCGGATCCAGCGGGCCCTGCTCTGCAAACTGGGGGTACAGAGGACAGTAAAAGCGATCCAAAAAAAGATCGCTGACTTGAAGCACAAATGCCCAGGTCGCATACTGGACATCCGTGCCAGGATTGGCAGGCTGCGTGGTGAGTAATTGTTGCCCCAAAACACACACCGCCACATGTGCATGTCCCACAATACACAAAAAATGATGGAAACATATCACAAGGGACAGTGTGGCCTACACAATCAAACACATCTTCACAGTGTTGTGCTCATCCAGTCAGCCCTAAAAATGTCTCACACGCACAGTCCATGCATACAACATGAGTGTATGCATCCAGCATCACCTGGTTGATGCTAAGTAAGGCTGGGGTCACACACACAGATATCTGCCCACATATTGTTTGCACATCTCTGTTTGCAGTCAAATCATGGTCACATGTTGACATTTGGAGACAGCCTCAAAATGGAACAATGTGTCCATGCTTTCACTGCAACCAGAGATCTGTCAACAATATCTGGCCACATATCTGTGTGTGTGTGACCCCAGCCATAGCCGTCAAATAAATACCCACACAAGCTCTTTGTAGGACAACAATGTGTAGGCATGATCTTATTACGTCTTTTATGTTCAAATTGCAAACTAGATGCTGAATCCTCATCAGAAGAAGGGCCCCATGCCCCACCCCCAGGTGGCCCATCAAGAACCCCACCACATCAGCCTCAAGTGGCACCCTTGTCCCCAGGGGCAACACCTTCCCCCGGGCCTCAGGAGCCAGACGTCCCGTCAACCACCGGGACAGAGGACGTGGAGGACCAGTCCGCACCTGGCAGCCCGCTGGAGTGTGACCAGCTGTCCCCATCTGCCTGGCTGCTGGAGGAACACATCAACTCCCCACAGGAGGGCGAGGAGCAGCAAGTACCTGGCGGCCCAGAGGAGTCTTTGCCCCGTAGCCCAGGACCACTGTTACCCCTGAACCACATAATGTGGCCACGGAGCCCCAGCCCGGGAGTAACACCAGCTCCCACTGTCTCCAGCTCAGTGGCGAGTCCTGGGGTGACCATGTCCCCACACAGTGACTATGGTGGTAAGTGTGTTATGTTGCCACACACACCCTGCACACTGTTGCTTCAATTTCATCTGGGGCCAAACAATTTATGTAAACAAAGTAAACCATGTTGGTTCTCCCTTTTTCCAGAAGGTGAACGTGCGGGCTCATATGGATGGAGCTTGACCCCATCTCCCTCCCCGTCTGATGGTGAACTGGATTTGGAGGAACAGGGTAAGTGGATGGTTGCGGCCAGTCATGACTAACCATCAGCAGTGACGAGTGTGTACTAAAGTTTGTGTTTACTCCCAATACAGGTGCCCCTACCATGGAGGAATTCATCCAGGCCCATCAGGCATTTGTGGCCCGTTTGACCACGGCTCTACAGCGTGGCCTGCAGGACCTTGGCCGCCTGGCTCAAATGCTGGCGGACCTACACCCACACCATGGTTCACACCCATGAATTTGAGGGATGCATTGTATCCTGGCCAAACATGGCCCCACAAACAGTTGTCCTTGTTGGACCCTAAAATTTTCACACGTTGGCTTGTTGCCTTGCAAAAGTGAAAATATTGTTTTTTGTTTTTTTTTTGCCCCCGTTGGGCTCTTTTCTTATAGTGTCCCACATTGGGACCATCACAAGTGTGGACTGGCTAGCCCCATCTGGCCTACAAACCCTATACTGTCCCACATTGGGACCATCACAAGTGTGGACTGGCTAGCCCCATCTGGCCTACAAACCCTATACTGTCCCACATTGGGACCATCACAAGTGTGGACTGGCTAGCCCCATCTGGCCTAAGCCTTCCTTGTATGATGGCAAATGTCTGTGACACATGTATGTTTACAATAAAATGCTGTTCTAACTTTGTTATACGCTCCTTCATGTCACCTTACTAATATTTGGTGACCAAACCTCACCATAACCTAACTATGTGAGGCACATCACAACATCCCTTTGTGAATGTGCTTAGACATTCCAAATGAACCGATGGTGATCCTGCTGAGCGAGCACTGGCCCATATTGTGTGGCTTGGGGAAACCTATTATTGGCCACAATTCCATTCACCCCCAAAAACCCACACAATCCTTATTCTGAAATTAATACACAATTGTGTTAATAAATAAAATTTATTCCAGCCGGGAATTTTAAAAAAATTACAAATCATAGAATTTAAGTGGTTAAAAAAATTTGAAAAAAACCACTAATTTGGGCCAAAAATCAATAAACAAAATATACATATAAAACCAAATTCCTGAAATTAGAAAGTCCAGACTGCCAATTCTGTGCATTGGCTACTAGTGTCCAAATTACTCCTCTTCTGTCGGCTCTGACAATGCCGCATCCCCCCTCCTCTGAGGGCAGCCCCGACCTGCCCCAGAACGTCTGGTTGAACGACGATGTGTTGAGGGGGGATGGGGTGACTGTGGCGGGGCCGGTCTTCTCACGGGCCGAGATGGGGCAGCTGGTGAAAGGGGCCACAAGGTGTGTTGCATGGGGGAGGGGACGTGGCAGCCCCATTGAAGGGCCCCATCCTCGGCAGCATCAGCGGCATTGTGGAACACCCTCAGAAGGATCTTCTTCTGGAGCGGCTCCATCCCTCGCATTCTGTTGCTCATGCAGAGGGCGTCGGGGTCAATGTGGGTCCGTTGTTCATCCAACAACACGCGTCGGGCCCAGGTCGCCAGCTCCGTCTCAGGTGGTGCAGGACGTCGGCGGCGACGGATCCCGGAGCTGGGACCTGGGCCTGGACCCACATCACTCGCCGCGCCCTCCTGCTCAGCCCCAGATGTCATGGGCTGAGCATCATCAGCAACAGAATCCTCGGCAATGGAGCCGTCCTCTTCTGGGGCCTGTGGGTGGGGAAAAAATAAAAAAAAAAAACCATTAGTGGAGGCAATATCAACTGTATACATTCACAACAGGACTCAATATACCACTCCCACACACAGCAAGCCCAACTACCAGAATGGAAAATGAGGAATAACACAGTAAAGCAAATAAGGTTCAAGACCCCAACACCAGTGGTTCTCCTGTACACTCACCTCGACCATTCCAGGAGCTCAGCTAAATACATAATTAGTTGTTTGTCACGTAGCCGTAATCCAATATTAGGACATGTCACCACAACACCTTGATACTGGGGGCTGTGCTGGCCAATGACACATATTGGGCACCTTCCCATTAGGACTCCTTTATGGTGAGAATCCACCCCTCACTCAATTACCTTTAACCCACTGGCAACAAAGCCAACACACATGTGAGACAGCACCATTTACTACATGGTACTATGTGGCTGTTTGAGAACAAACCACCTGCTATCTTGAAACCCTTAAATAACTAACCTAAACATACCAAGATGTTGTGGAAGAAGCAACATTGCAATACGGCTGGAAGCATAGAATAGAAAAGTCTGGTAAGTCATGGAAGGAGGGCAGATAGATTGACACCCCAAGGTGTGCCGCAGCAAGGAGGTAAATATGGCAACACATTTGGTGTGAAGGATTTATCGAAACACACATGTGAAGGAAACATTGTGGCCCACCACTGTCACACAATTACCCACCTCCTGTGGCGCAGGTGGTGATGCAGCCGGGCCTACATGGGACGCAGCAACGGGGCAGTTGGTGGTCGTTCGATGCGGGCGAACCTCGCCCAGGATGAAGGTGAACAGGGATAGTACCATAGGGTAGGTGATGGTACCTCCTCTGCTCCAGCCCCTGAGCGACGACGCTGGTACAGAATGTGAGCCCGCATGAACGCCGACCTCATGTTCTTGATCTTAAGTGCCACCATAGGCTGGTCCCACGTCTTGCCTACCCTTGGCTCCAAGCGATTTGCCAGAGCCACAAGACTCCTGTAGGCCTCGGCCCTCGCTGCCCGATTTTTATATTCGGGCAGCGAGCTGCGCCACAAACACTCGTGCCGCTGATACTCCGTGAGAAGCTGGGTTTCCAATTCCACAGTACCCGTCGGCATCTGCCGATGAAAAATTAAAACAAAAAGAACACAGTCAGAACACAAGGCATACCGACATTTCAAAACTTGCCACAATCATACACATAATCATTAACTTTCTACAGTGATCATCTATGCAGCTATTTTGTGGAGTGAAACTGGCCATGAGTGTGCCATTTTCTCAATCTCAGACCGCTACTAACTCAAACACATGTATGCAGCCAATATCAAGCACCGGATATCGGTGTCCACCTACAGATGTTTCAAACATGATTTCTGTCCCCAATGTACCTATTGCAACACACCTTGACACGGTGTGTGCGTACATACCTGTAGAGGGCAACATGTGACCTAACACGTTGTGTGCTAACTAGTACCTGGCCAGTGTCCACAATGGTAAGGGGTCACTATATCAGAAAGGCGGGCTGGGTGTGTGCCAACACTGCACATACTACATGTAATGTGCACCCAGATGATCATGTAGGTGTTCCTCCAGACGTGGAAGTCCCATTTTAACACATGTACCCAACATCCCTGGAATGTCCGCCACAATTCTACCACCCCTGAAATGTTGATGTGAAGTACCAGCCAAAGAAATAACAGCGTGCTCTTTTACCATTGCCAAAAAGCAGAAGGTGCAATACATACTTACACTATATAAGTAGAGGCACTACCTGGCTACTGGGCGACACAGAATAAGGTTCACATATTTAATATTACGTGTTCAATATTTGCATGCCGCTTCAAACATGGCCATACACACATCGCCTAAGCTGCCTGTGCCAGAACCAGCTGCGTTCATTACATTTTCTTACAAACCGCTAAAGAGGCTTACCGTCAGAGCAACAGAAGTCAAACAGGACACTAGTAGCTCAATGCACATCGACGTCTGGACACGGAGCAGTGGCCATTGACCTGCCTTTATAGTCCGGGACACCAATCACAGCGGACACAATAATGCACATCCTGAAGGGGCACCTGGGTGCGGATTTGCCTTCCGCTAATTGGTGGAGATCGCTGAATCGTGATAGGTTGCCGGCCCTTTAAAAGTTGCCCATCCCGCCAAACATTACGCTTGCTGGCCAGACCCATTAGGTAAGTTTTTGTGGACACACATGGAATTGGCGCAGGGTGGGTTGCATATGTTGATGTTCTTGGAGAGCGCCGGAGACTGGTGTAGCGGCCGATATAGGGGTTTGTATTTTTGGGGACGACATATAGTGTAGTGTGTGGGTTAGTATACGGCATTTTGTGTGGGCCTTGACACTTTTGTTGAGATACATTGCTGTGTTTGTTTGCAGACAACATACAGGAGAATGGATGCATGACTGTAGACGGAACTGTGTCACTCATGTCGACTGGATCGATTTCTGCATACTGGTTGTGGCCAATGGAGACTGTGTTCAACGGGAATGGGATGACCCAGGGCTTTGAGGTGTTGGCCGCCAGACATGGCATACATGTGTATTTAAAATGACACCTTCAAAAACCAATTACACCATGGGTAACCATCCGCAGTCATGTGCAATGTTGTTTGGTTCATGTAGCCTTCCTCAACCTTCCATATCGTGGTACGTCACATTCGTTAGTCTTCTCATTTTTACTGTAATCAATTGACATTATGGGCTGTGTAATGGATTATGGGACCTGTTTGACCAACATTATTGGTGACACATGTCCCTTTGTAACTCACCTAGGTGCAGATGTGTGAATTTTGGGAGCTCCCATTGACGTTGATGTAGAGGAGGCCACTCTCAATCGCCGTGTGCCATGTTGTTTGGGGTGACTACTGGGTGTTTGCCGTCCTTGCTTCAGGGTTGTGTTTTGGGCCCACACAAGAGATCCCATCCTCTTGGCTATAGTGTGTAATGGAAAAGAGGTGTGGGTTGCTGAACCTGCTGACTTGCACACATTTTGGTCTATGTACTCATGTTGTGCTTTCACATCTACAGGTGCTGATATTGAGGATGCAGAATATCCATGACCGCAATGTTATCGTGGCTCTGGCGTTGGTGGAAGAGCAAATGTGGTATCAGGATCGGTATGAAAGGTTGATGAGGCGCAGACAGCGGCGGATGTGGACCCGTGATTGGCTTCTGAGGCGGGAAACCCGGGGCCACATGCAGCTGTTGCGGGAGCTGGAGCTGAACAATCCTGATGATTACCGAAACTATCTCCGTATGCCCGAGGACTGTTTCACCTTCCTATTGGAGCGTGTAGGGCCAATGATAGCGCGTCAGGACACTATAATGCGACCATCAGTATCAGCTGCTGAGCGGTTGGCGATCACTTTGCGGTTCCTGGCTACAGGGCAGTCCATGACATCCCTCACATACGTGTCACGTGTCTCCCTGCCCCTGCTGAGCCGCCTGATCCCTGAAACGTGTTGGGCCATCTGGAGAGCTCTGCAGCCAGCCTACATGAAAATGCCATTAACCGCTGCAGAATGGCTGGAAGTGGCCCAAGGGTTTGAAACCCGGTGGAACTTCCCCAACTGTGGCGGGGCATTGGATGGTAAGCACGTGAGGATTACCAAACCTGCCCACTCTGGCTCTTTGTATTACAATTACAAAGGGTATTGTAGTATAATCCTCATGGCTGTAGTAGATGCCAACTATGAGTTCCTCTACGTGGATGTTGGAATGCCTGGTCGCAACTCAGATGGGGGGGTGTTTGCCCTAAGCTCCTTGGCAACACTACTAGGGAATGGTGGGCTAAACTTACCCTCAAATGAGCACACGACCGAACATCTCAACTTTGCGTTTGTGGCGGATGAAGCATTCCCACTTCAGGAACACCTACTGCGGCCATATCCCCAGAGGGCCCTTACTTCTGTGAGACGCATTTTCAACTACCGGCTATCCCGGGCCCGCCGTGTAGTTGAAAATGCGTTTGGGATAATGGCCAATAGATTCCGGATTTTTCATACACCTATACATATGAAACCGGAGTCTATTGAGGCGGTAGTGGTGGCCTGCTGTGTGCTACATAACTTCCTGCGTCGTAGGGATAGGGCATCATACACGCCAGGAGGTTATGTAGATAATCCAGACGCTACAACAGGGGAGCTCCGTCCAGGGTCTTGGCGTGATGAGGCCCATGTGATTGTGCCACTCCAGCCGCAGAGCCATGGCCGCACTCGGCAGGAGGCCAGGGACAGTAGAGACGCTTACTGCTCCTACTTCAATGGGTCTGGTGCAGTGAGCTGGCAGGACCAGGCCATATAATGTGGCTGGCTCTGGGAGTTGCTTTTTGTGTTTTCAATGAAGGTGACAGCAGGTTAGCTGCACCCCTTTAATGTTTGGTTGACCTTTTCCATTCTCTTTGTTTTCATTATGTGCATGAGTTTTCATTATGTAGTTATTTAGTTAGTTAGTTTAGGTTATTTTATTATTTTTTCCATGCACAGTTTGCAATGTGTGGTGATTTGCTTATCCATTGAATTTGCCTGATGAATGTCACCTGCTCTTGAATTCTACAATGTTTTTACTTCATGTATATTTTGTTTGCACAAGACAAGGTCAAGATTCATGCAATATATTAAACCTTTTTCTGTTGGATCCAACATCATCTGTGTGAGCCTGATTACTTGGTGGAGGAGGGCAATGTGATGCAGGGTTGGGTGGGGGCCTGGGATGTCATAGCCACCTATTGGCTGGGATTGTGCACACAATATGTGTGGGTAGCCATGTTTTTCTGAAAGTCTTTTGCCCAACAGTGTTTGTGGCCATTGTGCGTACATGATCCTTTATTTTGTTGTAGGCAGAGGGTCCCCTGCACACAGCACATTGATGCAGGACATATTCTTGTCAGGTGTTTGCTAATACACTGTCACACAGATCTTTGACTTGGTGCCTTGGAAGCTGTTCCACTACATTCACATCTGTCAGCACATATATTAAACCCCATTCAGCCTGTATACATACACATACTTCGCCACAGTTGTCACAGATTTTTGACAGAAAACGCACATACTGTCTTTTGTAAGACGCTAATGTGTGGCACACAAACGCACCTCAGTTCAATCTGCACACGCGGCTGTCACAAGCGCTGATCGTGCGTGACACGGCAAACACTTGTACTACGCACACATAGCCCCGGACCGCTACTTTAATACACACGGGATATGTGACTGGCCACCGCTCTAGCGTGACCCATTACCATCGATTTGGATGCATTCGACAGGCTCCGCCATGTCACAAGCGCTTATTCCGTGCCACACTCCGTTCACTAGTACGGCACGTCTCGGCCATCCGCCCTTTCCGTCGTGCCCAATCACAACTCCGTAGTGTTGGCCAATGGTTGTGGTTTGGGCGCGGCGTACAGGTCTGTGGCACGCCTATTTGTTTTACGTCCTGCCTTTGTTGCTCCCAGATCACTCTGTGGTGGCTGTGTGTAAAGCTGGTACGCTGAGCTACAGACGGCTACTTGCGACACCCGGCGATGTATGTAGCTGTAGATGTAGCGTAGCGTAGCGCACCTTGTGGCGGCGTGTATAGAGGGTGCGGTTCCCGTTGGTAACCGTTCGGCCGTGCTCGTGCACGTGAAGTTGCCGTTGGTATCCATCCTGTTGTGGCGGCGTGTAAAGGTACCATAACCCTACATTGTAAAGCGCTGCGGAATATGTTGGCGCTATATAAATAAAGTATTATTATAAACAACATAATCAGATGAGCATGTCACAAAATAATTGATATTATAATGTTCTCCTGTTTTATGATGTACAAAATTATCACCTTTCAGGATTTGTTGACATGCCACACAGCCTACACATGGGAAACACCCAACTCTTTTTTTACCAGTCATTCTTTTCATTTTTTTTATGAAGTAAGTTTTGCACTTCTGATATATGGCATAGTTTGCAGCGCCATTGCTAATGGATTAATGTTTAAAACACCTTCTTAGGGGCCTTTCACACTTGCGTTTTTTTCCTGATTTGGAAGATCAGGTAAAACCCGATTCTTATGGTGGGTTTACACGTCCCGATATCGGCGTCCAACTCCGACCAAAAGTCACGTGGTTCGTGCATTGGACCCGATATCGTTCGTGCGTTATATAGTATAAATGCCCAATACGATGCACAGACGATGCCAAAACGATAGCGGGCATCGAATGAGTGTGCTATTCAACGCCTCAATATTGGTAGAACGTTGTAGTCGGATCGGGCTGTGTAAACGCCCAACTACGATGTACAGTACAACGTCCCCTATTCTCTCCCATGTTAAATGGTCATTCCTGGGTCAGCCTACAGGGGGGGGTGTAGACATCGCTGGTGTGTTGTACGCCGATATTGCGCTGTGTAAATCTGAGATGCGATCTTGAAAATCTGGCCCGAAAAAGCGCGCTCCTGCGGCGTCGGATCCAATATCGGACCGACGTTGGGACGTGTAAAGTGGCCATTACAGTATTTTGCCCATTTACTTTAATTTTGTCAGGTAGCATCTTGTCGCTTCATGTTTTGTCCTGAAATCATTAAAGAGAATGATCAAAAAAAATGAATCCTGTAAGAATCAGGTGTTTTCCTTATCTTCCAAATCAGGTAAAAACCGCAAGTGTGAAAGGCCCCTTAAAAGATATATTTATGCACTAAAGAAAACACTTTGTAAAAATATTTGATCATTAAAACAATTTTTTTGCACAATTAAAATTGAATTTTATAACTGTTTATTTCACAACATTGATCTCAATAAGGAAAAAAAAAACTGGTGTTCTTTAATAGCTGCAGAGTACATTGTACGAACGAACGAGTCTTGAGTAACTTGAGACACCCCATAAGGGTCAGAGCTCTTATTTCCCCAGGAAGGGGTTAAAAAAGAGCCAAAGTTCAGTATGTGTGTGAATGAAAGGAGCAGCTTAAAAATAAAGCGACGGGTTTTCCTTAAAGGCCACTTTACACACACAGATATCTGTTCAGATATTGGCCACAGATCTCTGGTTGCAGTGAAATCATGGACACAGTGTTCTATTTTGTTGCTGTGTACAAATGTAACAATGTGTCCATGATTTCACTGCAACCAGAGATCTGTTCAGAAGTTGGACACAGAAGTTGGTGTGTGTAAAGCGGCCCTAAGTGTGGGGAAGAACGCGCAGGTGCAGAAACACCAAAATGGCGTGTAGTGATACTCCCCCTGGAGCCATAGCAACTGTAAACAAGAAACTAGCGCACGTGCAGTAGCCACTTCTGCAACGCTGAGCCGCGCACTACACATGGAACAACAAGGGAATGGCGCTCTATATATACTGTGTTTATTCAGAAGTTAATCAAAGCAATTATCTAATACAGATGTGAGAGAGGCCCCTTATCAATACATTAAACAGTATAACGTATAGTATTCTCTGATAGAAATGAAAATTATAAAATTGGAAAGATGTACAAAAAGACATTTATGAACACGTAGTTAATATGTAATCACATATTCAATTTTAACATATAATATACTAATTGATTAATGGATGTTGTAATGAATGTAATGAGGTAACATATATAAATATCTGAGCTATGGAGTTTGCGATTGCTTGACAAAAGGCGAGGGAGCCTGAAACGTAGCCTGTGCCCTGTACTTGGAGCCACAATAAAGGCATGAGATGACATCCTAATGGAGTGCTGCAGCTGAACTCTTTATATTGTAGATAAATAGATAGATAGATAGATAGAGATAGATAGATAGATAGATAGATAGATAGATAGATAGATAGATGGATGACACATATTTCCCTCTCTGATATCACAGTACCTGTATTTGCATACTGGTTGCCATGGTATCACAGCACATTCCTAACAGTGCAGAGTGCAGGAAGCTCGGCTGTCACTCACCATGGCATCCTCTGATATGAACAGCCGCTCTGTTAATCCTCCATCCAGCTGAGATACATACTGTGCTGAGCGGAGGAACATGAGTTCAGTGATGGACAGGTCACCGAGAACAAAGTCAGTGCGAGTCTCCAACAACACAGAATCCATTCAGGTAGATGAGCAGAAAGTCTCTAATACTGATGACACAGCCATAAAATAAGTCACATATAAATATATGTACGGTAAATAAATGGCGCTGTCACCATGACGTACAACATTACAATACTTCTGTCCGTCTGTCATCTGTGTTTGTACTATGGATATATATTATCTGTATCCTTCATAGACCCCCCTGTACCTCCCAATCTCAGATCCAGCTGGGTCTTCCCAGATTCACGTCATAATGTGTGAGGAGCACTTTAAGGTTACTATACTACCAATGCATCATAATATATGGGGGGATGTAGTGCTCCAGGGCCCCACAGTAACACTGACCCTGGGGACCCACTGCTCAGCTGTATGGAGATATTATATTACCCGCACTCACAAGCTTATAACAATGAACGGTGAGAACCTGCTTCTGTCTTTACATAATGAATCAGGTATAATGTGCAAACTACAGCTCAAATAAGGGGGTAAGGGGCCCAATCCTACACAGGGGCCCAAACATGGGAGACACAAGGGGACATTATGCTTGGGGTGAATGTCAGTGTGTCGCAAAGGAGACTCATCTCTTGTATCCATCCACTTAAATGTTACAGGCACTGGTGACAGTGGCATCTAAGGGGTTAACCTGCTGCCATTAGGGCACTTATACTTTGGTGCCAGCTGTTATATTCCTGATCTTCTGTACAGTTAGTGTGAACAGCTGCCATAGAGAGAGTTTATGGTGCAAGAGGTTAAGGATATGTCATCACTGCATAAAGAGAACCTGTCACTGTATTTTATTGTACAGGGTGGGCCATATACAGGGTGGGCCATATACAGGGTGGGCCATATACAGGGTGGGCCATATACAGGGTGGACCATATACAGGGTGGGCCATTTATATGGATGCACCTAAATATAATGTAAATGCTTGGTGATATCAACTCCCTGCTTGTGGCACATTCGTTTCCCCCTCCCATATACTAATGTGCCACAAACAGGAAGTTCATCACAAAGCTCTCACTGATCTCAGGGAGACCAGTCGAGGAAAACACTGTGGGCAGCCGGCTAAAGCGCTCAAACAGTTAAATCCATGGTGCATTGCCCCCTGGGAATTTGAATATGCAAATGGAGTCCGTGGAGCCTCGATTAAGAGTCTCAAACACAGGACTAGCCAGATATTCCTCCAGAGAAGGACCTAACCCTGGGAATCCACCATATTAAGTGGCCCTTTTAGTCAATATCCCACTCAGTTACAAGCTTAAGGATATGACAAGGGAATTACCAAAGGCAGGTATCCATCCACAGACAGCTGTTTCGGGGTTTTGCCCCTCATCAGTGTGGAGTAGGATTCTGGCTAGGTAGGAGCAATACCTAGTAGACCAACATCACAAAGTACTCACTGATCTCAGGGAGACCAGTCCAAGAAAACACTGCGGGCAGCCGGCTAAAGCGCTCAACACAGTGAAATCCATGGTGCATTGCCCCCTGGAAATTTGAATATGCAAATTGAGTCTGTGGAGCCTCGTTTAAGAGTCTCAAACACGGGACTAGCCAGATATCCCTCCAGGGAAGGACCGTGTTTGAGACTCTTAAATGAGACTCCACGGACTCCATTTGCATCTACAAACAGGAAGTTGATATCACCATTAGTTTACATTTTATTTAGGTGTATTCATATAAATGGCCCTATCTATATATGGCCCACCGTATATATATAAAAGTAGTATTCTGGCTGTTCCATAATAAAAATGATACATCTTTTGCAGAGATTTGATGTGCCAGTCATGAGAAATCCATTGTAGGACTAGAATCAGTCTGGAAGTGCAGTGTGGGCGTGTCAATGTGAGTCGGTCGACAGGGTAGGGGGTATTCGGGTACCGGGGCTGATGGCAGCTTTGATGGGGGATCACGGCTGGTCGGTCCCCGTTCCCGTGCCCTGGACCCTCAATGTTGGGGGATGAGGAGATTGATAATGTGATGCCACCTATGGTACCTGGTAATGGGTATACCAGCGCTGTAGCCGGCCGCTGAGGTGATGGAGGTGCAGCTCAGTGTAGTACAGCTCCCCACAGGTGGAGCTTTACCTCAGAGCAGCGGGGATGGATGAGGGGAGTAGTAGTCGCATCTCTGCAGTCAATGCGGTGAATAGCGGCGGTTAAACAGGCACACACACACACACAGTGGTATTTGTTTCGGTACCTTTTCCTGGTGACAGGGTAACAGGTACAGTCCAGAGAAATAACCAGGTCCTCGGTGCAACTTGGGGATTTCACCTTAAAAAGTTATGAGGCCTCCTCTGTGCTCTGTGGTTTGGGGTAAGTCCTGCCTGTGACTGAACTCTCCGCTCCTTCTCCCTCTCAGGGCTTTGCTCTAAACTGACAATGAGGTCCTTCTGCGGGGTCCCTATTCCTCCTATGGCCCCTGGTCCTGTACTTGGTCAGTTTTAAGTGTCTCTTGTCTGTTACCTCTTGGGGTTTTGGTCCTCCTGGTTCTCCCGGGCTTTTACTGCTGCAGTAGATGCTGGCAGTGTTGGACTCCTTCACTGGTTCCCTTCCTTGATTCCCTGCTTCCTCCTCTGGCCTCCGAACATTTCCCTAGGGTGCAACACAGCTGGGTCAGTGCTCCCTGGTCCTGGGCCTGGATCTTTCCCAGCGACCAGCTCCGCACTCCAGCGCTCTCCACAGACTAACTGGAACTAACTCCTTGGACTAACTGACTCCTCCCCTCAGGCCTGGATCTTTTAAAGGGGAACTGGCTTAAGGCAGCCAGTAGAGCTCCCCCTTCAGGTCTGGGGGTGGAAGGTGTTGTGTGCTTTGTGAACCAAGGTGTAATTCCCTCCTTGCAACAGTGGATCCTGTGGCAATCTCCTGCAGGGGTGCCACAAATGTACTTGGAAAAGCAGTCAAGGTACATTGACAGGTCCCCAGTGCTTTTCTGGCTCGATTTGGTGCATTGACATATCCCCAGTGCACTTCTGGCCTGAGTTGGTGCAGTGACACACCCCCAATGCACTTCTGGACTTATTTGGTGCAGTGACACATCTCCAGTGCACTTCTGGCCTGAGTTGGTGCAGTGACACACCCCCAGTGCACTTACATAGTAACATAATAACACAGTTTTTAATGTTCTAGGAAGACTTTAAGTCCATCTAGTTCAACCCATAGCCTAACATGTTGATCCAAAAAAAAACATGTGTCAACACTAAGCTCCACATTGGGGAAAAAAATTCCTTCCTGACTCCAGATATGGCAATCAGACTAATTCCCTGGATCAACTCCCTATCAAAGAATCTAGTATATATAACCAGTAATATTATAGTTTTCAAGAAAGGCATCCAGGCCCTTCTTAAATGTTAGTAGTGAGTCACTCATTACAACACCATGTGGCAGAGAGTTCCATAGTCTCACTGCTCTTACAGAAAAGAATCCGCGTCTGTGATTATGATTAAACCTTCTTTCCTCCAGACGTAGAGGACGCCCCCTTGTCCCAGTCTCAGGCCTAAGAGTAAAGAGATCATTAGAAAGATCTCTGTACTGTCCCCTCATATATTTATACATTATTATAAGATCACCCCTAAGCCTTCGTTTTTCCAAGCTAAATAACCCCAAGTTTAATAACCTGTCTTGGTATTGCAGACCCCTCAGTCCTCTAATAACCTGTCTTGGTATTGTAGACCCCTCAGTCCTCTAATAACCTGTCTTGGTATTGCAGACCCCCTCAGTCCTCTAATAACCTGTCTTGGTATTGCAGACCCCTCAGTCCTCTAATAACCTGTCTTGGTATTGCAGACCCCTCAGTCCTCTAATAACCTGTCTTGGTATTGCAGAACCCTCAGTCCTCTAATAACCTGTCTTGGTATTGCAGACCCCTCAGTCCTCTAATAACCTGTCTTGGTATTGCAGACCCCTCAGTTCTCTAATAACCTGTCTTGGTATTGCAGACCCCCCCAGTCCTCTAATAACCTGTCTTGGTATTGTAGACCCCTCAGTCCTCTAATAACCTGTCTTGGTATTGCAGACCCCTCAGTCCTCTAATAACCTGTCTTGGTATTGCAGACCCCCCCAGTCCTCTAATAACCTGTCTTGGTATTGCAGACCCCTCAGTCCTCTAATAACCTGTCTTGGTATTGCAGACCCCTCAGTCCTCTAATAACCTATCTTGGTATTGTAGACCCCTCAGTCCTCTAATAACCTGTCTTGGTATTGCAGACCCCTTAGTACTCTAATAACCTGTCTTGGTATTGCAGACCCCTCAGTCCTCTAATAACCTGTCTTGGTATTGTAGACCCCTCAGTCCTCTAATAACCTGTCTTGGTATTGTAGACCCCCCAGTCCTCTAATAACCTGTCTTGGTATTGCAGACCCCTCAGTCCTCTAATAACCTGTCTTCGTATTGCAGACCCCTCAGTTCTCTAATAACCTGTCTTGGTATTGCAGACCCCTCAGTCCTCTAATAACCTGTCTTGGTATTGCAGACCCCTCAGTCCTCCAATAACCTATCTTGGTATTGTAGACCCCTCAGTCCTCTAATAACCTGTCTTGGTATTGTAGACCCCCCCAGTCCTCTAATAACCTGTCTTGGTATTGTAGACCCCCTCAGTCCTCTAATAACCTGTCTTGGTATTGTAGACCCCTCAGTCCTCTAATAACCTGTCTTGGTATTGCAGACCCCTTAATCCTCTAATGACTTTTGTCGCTCTTCTCTGGACCCGCTCTAGTTCAGCTATGTCTTTCTTATACACCGGAGACCAGAATTGTACACAGTATTCTAAGTGTGGTCGCACTAGTGACTTGTATAGAGGTAAAATTATGTTCTCCTCATGAGCATCTATGCCTCTTTTAATGCATCCCATCATTTTATTTGCCTTTATTTATTTATTTATATTATTTATTATATATATTTATTTATTTGACTTCTGGCCTGAGTTGGTGCAGTGACACACCCCCAGTGTACTTCTGGCCTTAGTTGGTGCAGTACCACACCCCCAGTGCACTTCTGGCCTGATTTGGTGTAGTGACACACCCCCAGTGCACTTCTGGCCTGATTTGGTGTAGTGACACGCCCAGTGCACTTCTGTACGGATTTTGAGCAGTGACACATTCCCAGTGCACTTCTGGCTGGATTTGGTGCAGTGACACATTCCCAGTGTACTTCTGGCCTTAGTTGGTGCAGTACCACACCCCCAGTGCACTTCTGGCCTGAGTTGGTGCAGTGACACTCCCCCAGTGCACTTCTGGCCTGATTTGGTGCAGTGACACATACCCAGTGTACTTCTGGCCTGAGTTGGTGCAATGACACAGCCCCAGTGCACTTCTGGCCTGAGTTGGTGCGGTGACATCTCCAGTGTACTTCTGGCCTTATTTGGTGCAGTAACGCACCCCCAGTGCACTTCTGACCTGATCTGGTGCAGTAACACACCCCCAGTGCACTTCTGGACAGATTTTGTGCAGTGACACATTCCCAGTGCACTTCTGGCCTCAGTTGGTGCAGTAACACACCCCCAGTGCACTTCTGGACAGATATTGTGTAGTGACGCATTCCCAGTGCCCTTCTGGCCTCAGTTGGTGCAGTGACAAATCCCCAGTGCACTTCTGGACAGATTTTGTGCAGTGACACATCCCCAGTGCACCTCTGGCCTGATTTGGCACAGTCACTGCTCCCCAGTGCCACAACGCTGCACACACCAGCTGCACAAAAGGTAATGTGATGGTTTGCCCACGTATGAAGATACTTATAGCTTGGTATATTATAGGCAATGTATTAATTAATTGTTTGTATTATTAGGTCGCTACCTGACTGCCCATTTCACTATAACCCCTATTTAACAGGTACAGTGTACACAGGGTTACCCATATCTTCTGGTTTGCTTGGGACTTTTAGTCAAACTCCTTGTATGTCATTTGTAGTTCAGCTTGGACAGTCTTGTTCCATTGTGGTCATCATATCTGATAGTTTGCCATTTGGTATGTATAGAATATGTGCTTATTTGCATATTATACATATTATTATGTACTTATTTACATATATCCTTATATGTGACCGTCTGGCTGGAATCATGTTTTCATAGGCTGAACCACATAGACCACTTCTGCAGCCACTACAATCCATCCTCCCCATTACTTGGGCTTATATGGGTATATCTTGTGAATACTTAGTCACATTTCATGAGGTGCCTATGATCACTATTAATGCCTTTACTCATATGACACACCAAGCGCTGCTCCATTACTGTGTGGATGCTTCATAGATCTTGCACATCTACTTGTTCCTGTTTTTTAATCCTCTGAACATTATGAAGAATTATATCCTATCTTATATTTCTCTTTGAATCTATGAATATGTATTGCTTATGTTGGTCTACTAGAGGTTACTGTTGTTTTACTCTCACTTATGCCTGAACCTGTTTTCGGTATATAACAGTTTGTATCACGTGTGCACTCATTATCATTGTCACCAATTCTTTGTTTTTGTTGCTTGTTTTTCATGCATGAAACTAGTCTCCAAATATCCCCTGATGAAAACCCGTGGGGGTAGAAACGTTGGGTGGAGCCACATGATTGGATTGTCACTTTTCTTTCAATAAAAAGACAAAAAAAGACTTTTTGGATTCCATTGCAATTTTTTCAACTTAGAGTGCCAGAACGTTGCACTTCCGGCCAAAGTTGGTGCAGTGGCACACCCCCAGTGCACTTCTGGCCCAAGTTGGTGCAGTGACACGCCCCCAATGCACTTTTGGCCTGATTTGGTGCAATGACACCCCCCCCCAGTGTACGTCTGGCCCTATTTGATGCAGTTACATGCCCTCAGTGCACTTCTGAATGGATTTGGTGCAGTGACAGACCCCCATTGCTCTTCTGGCCTTATTTGGTGCAGTGACATGCCTCCACTGCTCTTCTTGCCTGAGTTAGTGCAGTGACACACCCCCAGTGCACTTATAGTCCAATTTTGTACAGTGATACACCCCAGTGCACTTCTGGCCTTATTTGGTGCAGTGACACGCCCCCAGTGCACTTCTAGCCTTATTTTGTGCAGTCACATGCCCCCAGCGCACTTCTGGCCTGATTTGGTGCAGTGACAGACCCCTAGTAGACTTCTGGCCTGATTTGGTGCAGTGACAGACCCCTAGTAGACTTCTGGCCTGATTTGGTGCAGTGACAGACCCCTAGTAGACTTCTGGCCTGATTTGCAATTGCCTTATACTATAGATTTCTCATTATTTATCTCTACAAAAAACAGTATATTCTTTATTGTAGGACAAGCACCTATACAGTCATGGCTTCCCTTTAAGTCCTGGAGAACATCTTTATTCAATTTGGTCGGGAAAACTAACATTGAACAACCTTACTGCTTTGTGTCCTCATCAATGGAAAATTCTATCATGTTATCAGCAGTATTATAATTGGTGCATGTCAGGTTGGGCCCCGTTACAGAATTGATCTGAAGGCCCCTATAAACCCCATCACATCTTCATTAAAGTACATTAAAGGGACCTAACCTGGCTCCTGTGCGACTTATAGGTATCTGGTCCCAGATGATCAGACATGTAAAGTATTGTAGATCACAACAGTATAAGAAAACTCTTTTCTATGTGAAAATACCTGACATTAATGGAGCGCTTTGTTTTCCAGTTAAATACAGTCCATCGCTGTCTAGAATCCATGAAGCCTCACAGTGATAATCTACTGAAACGAGAGGAGAGGAAGATAAAGAAAAACCTGGAAAAACTCACTGAGACGCCGAAAGCGTCAAACTCTGCACGATACAGTAATATCTATAAGGTACAATAATAAGTCACATCAATTAATGGACTGCCCTCACTGGCAGCAAATAAAAGCTGTCAGCAAGTTTCTGCTATGTAATCTAAGAACAATGTGATGTAGTAGAAGAGACCCTGATTCCAGCGATATATCACGTACTGGGCTGCTTGGCTCAGTTTTGACAGAATCCCTGTATTCTCTGCTATAGATCCAGCAGTGCGCAGAATATTGTGCTGTTTGTAACCCCGCCCACACTGCTGATTGGCAGCTTCCTGTGTATATGTGGAGCCCACTGGGACGGGGTACTCGGTGCCGGACCGGGGTACTGCTGGGATGTCACAGCGGTCCTGGTCCGGACCGTGTCCCGGGCCCGCACAATAAAATGGGGGTTATTTACAGGGGATTTGTCACTCGTGACGCCACCCACTATATGCGGCCAGTAATGGGGCCGCCGCTGCTGCAGAACCTCCGGGGATGATGGGATAGCAGCTTGGATAGAATAGTTCCTGTGGGCAGAACTGGGTTCCCCGGGGCAGTGGTAGTAGTAGTTAAAGTCTGTGTGGATAGTTATTGATGCTGCAGGAGAGTAGGGGTAGCAGTAGAGATGATGAGAGTAGAGGTAATCGCAGTATATGAGGGCAAGTGGGGCTTCAGTATAAGGATCACACACACACTCACGGTTTCTGTTGTTTTCCAAGTCTTTACTTGCAGATGGTATCACACAGTATTGTCCACGGAGTCTGTACCGGGGCCGGGTTGCTCCCACCCTGACCGGGTCCTTGGCTTCCTACTTAAGCGCTGTGTGTGGCCCTGCTGCTGCTTGTAGCTATACTGCTGGCCCTGTCTCCACTCACGGGTACCAATCTGTTGGGCAACTTGAGTCCTCTGTGTCACTGACCCCTCCATGTTGCTTTGCTATGGTGCTGTGAAGATGGTGGACCTTCACTATGCCGGTGTTTACTGTCCTGTCTGTCTCAGGCACAGCCTCGGATCTGGTATCCGTCTTAAGCGCCTCTCCGGGGTTAAGTTTGGGGTAACTCTTTATCCCGGGGATGTTCCTCTGTTACTCTGTCTCCTTTCCTCAGACCTCTCAGGACCTCCACTGACACTTGACTCTCCTCCTGCTCCAGACTCAAACTGAACTAACTGTCACTCCTGCTCTGTGGTAAACAACTTAGCTCCTCCCACTAGTGCAGGTGCCACCTAAACTCCCACTTTCTAGTGTAGTGTTGTGTGGGGATTAAACCTGTGTTGATGTTTCTGTGGCACATTAACCCTTGGGGTGCCACATATAACCCCGCCCACACAACTGATCGGAAGCTTCCTGTGTATAACCCCGCCCACACCACTGATCGGAAACTTCCAGTGTATAACGCCGCCCACACCACTGATCAGAAGCTGCCTGTGTATAACCCCGCCCACACCACTGATTGGCAGCTTCTTGTGTATAACCCCACCCACACCACTGATTGGCAGCTTCCTGTGTACAACCCCACCCACACCGCTGATCAACAGCTTCCTGTGTATAACCCCACCCACACCACTGATCGACAGCTTCCTGTGTATAACCCCACCCACACCACTTATTGGCAGCTTCCTGTGTATAACCCCACCCACACCGCTGATCAGCAGCTTCCTGTGTATAAGCCCACCCACACTGCTGATCAATAGCTTCCTGTGTATAACCCCACCCACACCGCTGATCAACAGCTTCCTGTGTATAACCCCACCCACACCACTGATCAACAGCTTCCTGTGTATAACCCCACCCACACCACTGATCGGCAGCTTCCTCTGTATAACCCCTCCCACACCACTGATCGGCAGCTTCCTGTGTATAACCCCACCCACACCACTGATCAGAAGCTGCCTGTGTATAACCCCTCCCAAACCACTGATCGGCAGCTTCCTGTGTATAACCCCACCCACACCACTGATCAGCAGCTTCCTGTGTATAACCCTGCCCACACCACTGATTGGCAGCTTCTTGTGTATAACCCCACCCACACCACTGATTGGCAGCTTCCTGTGTATAACCCCACCCACACCGCTGATCAGCAGCTTCCTGTGTATAACCCCACCCACACCACTGATCGGCAGCTTCCTGTGTATAACCCCTCCCACACCACTGATCGGCAGCTTCCTGTGTATAACCCCTCCCACACCACTGATCGGCAGCTTCCTGTGTATAACCCCTCCCACACCACTGATCGGCAGCTTCCTGTGTATAACCCCTCCCTCACCACTGATCGGCAGCTTCCTGTGTATGCTGTACATCATCACCAAGCTTTCCATCAGCAGAGGGGGTGTGGAAACACAAATTATCCTGACTGGACTACATGTGATACCTAGTCCTGTAGTGATAAACTCCTGATGATAAAACACTAAGGGCCACTTTACACACACCAACTTATCTGTCCATCTTCTGACCAACTTACTGGTTGCAGTGAAATCATGGACACATTGCTCCATTTTGTGGCTGTGTACAAATGGAACTGTGTGTCCATGATTTCACGGCAACCAGCAAGTTGGTCAGAAGTTGGACAGATAAGTTGATGTGTGTAAAGTGGCCATGATTGTATGGAAACTACAGAACTCAACCGAATAGCTAACACATCACTGGAATCAGGGTCTCTGCCCCTACATTATGGTTCTCCCAGAATGCATAGCAAAAAACTACTGACAGATTTTTTTAAGTGGTAGTTTTACTAATACAGTAGGGCCATGACACTAAAAGGCTGATTTGGTAATGTAGTACGGTGGTCATTACAATGGACTGGTCTTCTAATGCAAAAAGGCTGCACAAACAATTTGCAGTACTGTTGTATCTTACGGTATTTTTTTCACTAAATACTGAAGTGGACCTCAGATCTTATTTGTGGACACATTCAAAGTTTGAATGTAAAATAGTTTAAACGCACAATCCTTATTCTCTCCTCCCCATCACAACTAAATGTATGACCATGCCTGGTACAACAGCTTAACAAAGAGAAGTGAACAGGACTGAGTTACAGAACCAGGCACAGTTGCACTCATTATAGACAGAGTTACAGAACCAGGCAGAGTCACTCATTATAGGCTGAGTTACAGAACCTGGGATAGTCACAGTCATTACAGACTGAAATACAGTACCAGGCACAGTCACACTCATTATAGGCTGAGTTACAGAACCAGGCACAGTCACACATTACAGGCTGAGTTACAGAACCAGGCACAGTCACACTCATTATAGGCTGAGTTACAGAACCAGGCACGCTCACACTCATTATAGGCTGAGTTACAGTACCAGGCACAGTGACACACATTATAGGCTGTGTTACAGTACCAGGCACAGTTATACACATTACAGGCTGAGATACAGAACCAGGAACAGTCATACACATTACAGGCCGGGTTACAGAACCAGGCACAGTCACACTCATTATAGGCTGAGTTACAGTACCAGGCACAGCCACACTCATTACATGCTGAGATACAGAACCAGGCAGTGTCATACACATTACAGGCTGAGTTACAGAACCATACACAGTCACACTCATTACAAGCTGATTTACAGTACCAGGCACAGTCACACTCATTACATGCTGAGATACAGAACCAGGCACAGTCACACTCATTACATGCTGAGATACAGAACCAGGCACAGTCATACACATTACAGGCTGAGTTATAGTGAAAAATTAAAATCACATTTTATTTGAAAAATGTAAAAATCTTAAACCATGTCCAGAAAAACAAATAAGGTTCATTGTCATCTCACTCAGTTATAGATAACGAATAGCACAGACTGTACTAATGTTCTTATATCTCTGCATAAAAGAGGTACCTTATTAGAAACCTAACATAAACCATTAAATGTCAATATGATCCATCAAGGATTATTGGGAGTGATTTGAAGATGAATCCATCATACCCATCATGTTGGCAGTGTAAAGCCTGATATACACTAAAAACAATTATTAAAGATGTGATATTAGTAACATTAGCGCACCGCACCTACATCAGTAGTGATAAACCTCAAAAGTCATTGTGCCTACTTGTGATATATAGCTGAAACCAGAAGTTTCCATCCACTATATAAAGAGACACATCTGCATGTTCTTCTCACTATCTGACTTAAAATCAGAATAAACCTTTCCCGTTTTAGGTAAATTAGGATTACCATAATTATGAATATTTGCCAAATGCGGAATAATGACAGAGAGAGAGAGACAATGTCTTAAAACATTTTTACTACTTTCTGCAAAGTCACAAGTTTACATCTTCTAGGATTACTGTGCCTTTAAACCATTTGGAACTGCCCATATGATGATGTCATGAGTTTGGAAGCTTCTGATAGGTTTATTGGCAACATCTGAGTTAGAGACACACCTGTGGATGTATTTTAATGCACACCTGAAACACGCTGCTTCTTTGTGTGACATGATGGGAAAGTCTAAAGAAATCAGCCAAGATATCAGGGAGAGAATTGTGGACTTGCACAAGTCTGGTACTTCCTTGGGTTCAATTTCCAGATACCTGAAGGTGCCTCGTTCATCTGTGCAAACAATTATACGCAAGTACAAACAAGATGAGAATGTCCACAGAAAAGAAAGGAAGCCCAGCACCACAATGTATAAGGAACTCAGACGATATTGATGAATATTCATAATCAATCAACTTTATTGGAATCCATCCCATCTACGAAACATGGAGATGGCAGCATTATGTTGTGGGGTTGTTTTTCTGTCAGAAGGACTGGTGAACTTCCTAAAATCACGATGAATGAAGATTATGTGGAATTATGTCTGAAGCAACAGCTCAAGACATCAGCCATGAAGGTAAAGCTTGGGCAGAAATGGGTCTTCCAAATGGACAATGACCCAAAGCTACTGCCAAACTGTTTACAAAGTGGCTTAAGAATAACAAAGTCAATGGAGCGGCCATCACAAAGCCCTGATCTCAATCCTAGGGATAATTTATGGCTGAAAAGGCTGCAGGCGACGACCTACAAACATGGCTCAGTTAGGCTGTGGTCACACATGCCAGCCGTTTTGCTCTTGATCTGTTTTTGGGAAATGTTTTCCCTTTTTTTTCTAAATCCCAAAAACAGTCTGTTAACGGATGGGGCACTCCGTTTTTGAGGACCTCTTCCCAGGGTCCAATAAACAAGCAACATTTTTGGGTGCTGGAATAAAGCGGACCGTTTTTTGGTAACATGGGGCCCTATGGGAATCGGATCCATTACCAGATGGCACATATAGGCACCATCCGTTAACAGATCTGTTTTTACTAGCATCTATTTGCCAAAAAATGGCTAAGTCCAAAAAAAGCAGAGCAGCACAGGAGGCTCAAAAAGCACCCCAAAAAAAGGGATTTGATAAATGGAACACTATGAAAAATGGATTGGCATGTGTGACCACAGCTTTACACCAGATCTGTCAGGAGGAATGGGCCCAAATTCCTATAACTATTGTGAGAAGCTTGTGGAAGGATCCAAAACATTTCACCCATGTCATACAGTGTAAGGGCAATGGTGCCAAATACTAATGACATGTATGTAAAACATTCTCTCTCATTATTCTGCATTTGGCAAATATTAATAATTATGGCTCATCCTAATTGACCTAAAACGGGAAAGGTTTATTCTGATTTCATGTCAGATAGTGAGAAAAACATGCAGATGTGTCTTTTTATATAGTGGATGGAAACGTCTGGTTGTATCTGCCATTACAGCACATCATCTGCTTTCTTCTGTGGCTTTTGACTCCTTTTTTCCTGTTTCTATTTCCAACATTGATGTTTTTCTTTTCTGCCTTTGTTTTTCATAAATCTACATTAAGAAACTAAGCAGCGTTATTCTCACTGAAAATCAGCAAGAAGAAAAAAGTACTTCCCTGTCTTCAGATCAAGTGCAGGCTTATATCAGCGCCATTTATCAACCACTTCACAATATGAGCAGCACAGGTGAGATATACGGGACGTATGTGGGATATAAGGAGCACAGGTGAGATATAAGGGACGTATGTGAGATATAAGGGGCACAGGTGAGATATAAGGGACATATGTGAGATATAAGGGGCACAGGTGAGATATTAGGGACGTATGTGAGATATAAAGGGCACAGGTGAGATATAAGGGACGTATGTGGATATAAGGGGCACAGGTGAGATATAAGGGACATATGTGAGATATAAGGGGCACAGGTGAGATATTAGGGACGTATGTGAGATATAAAGGGCACAGGTGAGATATAAGGGACGTATGTGAGATATAAGGGATGTATGTGAGATATAAGGGGCACAGGTGAAATATAAGGGACATATGTGAGATATAAGGGGCACAGGGGAGATATAAGGGACGTATGTGAGATAGAAGGGGCACAGGTGAAATATAAGGGACGTATGTGAGATATAAGGGGCACAGGTGAGATATAAGGGATGTATGTGAGATATAAGGGGCACAGGTGAGATATAAGTGGCACAGGTGAGATATAAGTGGCACAGGTGAGATATAAGTGGTACAGGTGAGATATAAGTGGCACAAGTTAGACATAAGTGGCACAGGTGAGATATAGGTGGCACAGGTGTGATATAAGTGGCACAGGTGAAATATAAGAGAACAGGTAAGATATAAGTGGCACAGATGAGATATAAGAGAAGAGGTAAGATATAAGTGGCACAGGTCAGATATAAGTGGCACAGGTGAGATATAAGTGGCACAGGTAAGATATAAATGGCACAGGTAAGATATAAATGGTTTGAGAATCAAAAAGAAGGATTAGCTCCAACCACCTAATATTCCCAGGACTCCCAGGCAAACCGGAAAGTGGCTTGGCAACCACCAGTAGCAATAGAAAAAAGTGTAGAATCCGATGCCACAAAATTCCTTTTTTATTTTCAAAAATTTTAAAAATCACACATGCTCCAAAGGAGCTCCTGGACGCGTTTCGTGGGTCTAGCCCACTTAATCGTCAGTACAATGGCAATACAGACAGAAAGAATATATACAATTTAAAAGCAAAAAACAGCCCCCTCTCGCATGTGTGACAAATATACATTAATTATTTCTAACCAATCACATACCTGCAGGTTTTCTCTCTCTCCTTCCCCCCCTTTTTTTTTTTTTTTTTTTACTTTCTGTTATCAGCTCTTTTCCTCTCTTTCCCTCCCCTCCTTTTCTTCCCCATTTTTTTTTTTTTTTTTTTTTTTTTTCTCTTTTACTTTCTGTTATCAGCTCTTTTCCTCTCTTTCCCTCCCCTCCTTTTCTTCCCTTTTTTTTTTTTTTTTTCTCTCTTTTACTTTCTGTTATCAGCTCTTTTCCTCTTTCCCTCCCCTCCTTTTCTTCCCCTTTTCCTTTTTTTTTTTTTTTTTTTTTACTTTCTGTTATCAGCTCTTTTCTTCTTTTTTCTCCCCTCCCCCTCTTCTTCCCCATATTTTTCCTTGTGTGATTTTTAAAATTTTTGAAAATAAAAAAGGAATTTTGTGGCACCGGATTCTACACTTTTTTCTAAGATATAAATGGCACAGGTGAAATATAAGCAGCACAGGTGAGATATAGGTGGCACAGATGAGATATAGGTGGCACAGATGAGATATAGGTGGCACATGTGAGATATAGGTGGCACAGGTGAGATATAGGTGGCACAGGTGAGATATAGGTGGCACAGGTGAGATATAGGTGGGACATGTGCGATATGTAGGTGGCACAGGTAAGATATAAGAGGCACAGGTGAGATATAAGGAGCACAGGTGAGATATAGGTGGGACAGGTGCGATAGAGGTGGCACAGGTGAGTTGTAGGTGGCACAGGTGAGATATAAGGGGCACAGGTGAGATATAGGTGGAACAGGTGAGATATAAGTGGCACAGGTGAGATATAGTTGGCACAGGTAAGATATACGTAGCACAGGTGTGATATAGGTGGCACAAGTGAGACACAAGAGGCACAGGTGAGATATAAGAGGCACAGGTGATATAAGTGGCACAGATGAGATATAAGAGGCACAGGTGAGATCTAAGCAGCACAGGTGAGATATACTGTAGGTGGCACAGGTGAGATATAGGTGGCAAAGTTAAGATATAAGCAACACAGGTGAGATATAGGTGGCACAGGTAAGATATAAGCAGCACAGGTGAGATGTAGGTGGCACAGGTGAAACACAAGAGGCACAGGTGAGATATAAGTGGTACAGGTGAGATATAAGAGGCACAGGTGATATAAGGGGCACAGGTGAGATATAAGCAGCACAGGTGAGATATAAGCAGCACAGGTGAGATGTAGGTGGCACAGGTGAAACACAAGAGGCACAGGTGAGATATAGGTGGTACAGGTGAGATATAAGAGGCACAGGTGAGATATAAGCAGCACAGGTGAGATATAGGTGGCACAGGTGAGATATAAGCAGCACAGGTGAGATATAAGCAGCACAGGTGAGATGTAGGTGGCACAGGTGAAACACAAGAGGCACAGGTGAGATATAGGTGGTACAGGTGAGATATAAGAGGCACAGGTGAGATATAAGCAGCACAGGTGAGATATAGGTGGCACAGGTGAGACACAAGAGGCACAGGTGAGATATAAGAGGCACAGGTGATATAAGTGGCACAGGTTAGTGTGACGGGGTGTAAGGCAGAGCAAGAAGGGACAACAGGCCTGGGAACGATCCAACAGATTTATTAACAAGAACGCTGGAACAACACACACAGGTAGATCTACAGAGTCCACAATTAGTCCAACGGAAACAGATTCGGGGGCACCTCCCGATAATCCTTGTGCCAGATAACAAAGCAATAGTCCACACGAGTCCAATGGATTCCACACAATCCCACGGACGACGAGATCTGGCCTCAGCTCAGGTCTCGCTCCTGTCCCATCCACAGTCAACTCTCATCTGATCTTAAAAATAAGGCTGCCTTCACATTTGCGTATGGGAAGGCAGCGTACAGGTGAGATATAAGAGGCACAGGTGAGATATAAGAGGCACAGGTGAGATATAAGTGGCACAGGTGAGATATAAGAGGCACAGGTGAGATATAAGGGGCACAGGTGATATAAGAGGCACAGGTGATATAAGAGGCACAGGTGAGATATAAGAGGCACAGGTGAGATATAAGAGGCACAGGTGAGATATAGAGGAAGTGAATATAAGAGGCACAGGTGAGATATAAGAGGCACAGGTGAGATATAAGAGGCACAGGTGAGATATAAGAGGCACAGGTGAGATATAAGTGGCACAAGTGAGATATAGGTGGCACAGGTAAGATATAAGTGACACAGATGAGATATAAGAGGGTCAGGTGAGCAGCATTTTAAGGTACATATAGCTTATTGATCAACTTATATTAACTCTTTATGGGTAGCAATAGAAAGCACAAAACATACTGTAAATTCTATCATTGGCTTTTTAACATTTTAATTTCCCACTATTCATTGTTCTGCACATATGAAGTGTTACCTCCCGTGGGTCATTACAGAATAATAGGGTCAAACCTATAACCTGCACCTGACAGAACAAAATGTGCTAAGTTCCCATCATTAAGTAGAAGAAACAAACATGTTATTTGTTGTTTGCATGAAAAGTCATTGGGACATATCATATGTCACATATGGCGGTTTCACAGTGTCTTTGCGGACAGATGGAGAATATTCTTATTGAGGCTGAAGTGCGCTCACTTTCATTTCTCATCACAACTTCTTCTGGAGTCATAGTGGACGAGGCCAGAAAACAATGTCGCTTTTGTTTGCCTTTAATGCCTCGTTATACAGCTCGTTAGTAATCTGCATTGCCTTTATAAACACTATTGGCAGTTGGTTGTGTTGGGATGGGAATAGTTTCCTGATCCCTGGGGTCTGACTGATGGGACTCCAAGCCATACCAGTAACAGAGCTCTGGAGCAGATGAACATACTCAGCCTCCACTCATTATCTATGGGACTGCAGCCGAGTGCAGCTCATCCAGCAATCCCATAGACAACGATCGGAGCAGCCTCTGGGTCATTACAGACAGGACTCCACACAGACCAGTCCGGGGATCCAAAAACCATTCTTGGGTTCACTATGCTCTGCTCAGTTGGTCCAATTCTGGTCGGCAAGGATCAGAGCTAGAACAATTGAGGTTTTTACAAGCCTCTTAAAGGTAAGCTTAAAGAGGCAGGGCAGATAGCAGAAGTATACTGTGAAAATGTTAGTTAGGACAAAAGAAAGGGGGTCACATTAGTAGGAGAAAACCTATTAAACTTCTCAAGAATTCCAAAATTTACAAGTATTTTTTTATCTATATGAATGTATGCGGTCATTAGGTTGTCATAAGTAAATCTGTGATTGCCACTAGTGAGGGCAGTCTGCTATTATTCCAGTTTTGGGGGATAGGAAGTAGAATGAGACTGTTGTGATACAGATACAAGATGGCCGAAGCCACAGGGAAGGTTAGGGGTTTTGTGGGTCAGACATTTTTAGGTGCAATGAGTGAGTGAATGAGACATTGGCTAGCGTCACACTTGGAAGGGTAATTGCGGTTACTGCATCCAGATCTAGGGTAATCGCAAGTGCCTTCAGACACATTTTTGTGAAAAAATGTGTCTTTATCACCGCATGCGGTAACTGGATTGCTCAGGTTGTGTAATCCAGAGCAATCCGGTTACTTTATGCTTTGTTCATCCCTGTTGCCGCAGGGATTGACAAAGGATTAAATGTTATTAATAGATGTGGGCAACATGTCTATAGGGGGTGCCCTCCCTCCCTGCCCACCCTCCCTAGAGACATGCTGTCTACACAGGTCGGCATGTGAGGGGTTAATTCTATATTTAACTGTATCGCCGCTATTGTCGGCTTTTTCTATACTTTATAATGACAGCCGCCGCTCCTGTGTTTGGAGTACAGGAGTACACTACGTAGTTTGCGTAGGCACCAGAGACAGGACAGCATCCTTTATAAGGAGCTGTCTGTGGTGCTTACGCCATTTGCATAGTCTGCAGGCTGCTGTCCTGGGTGCTGAATTCATTTACATTAGTTCTATGCCTGTGCGTTGCCCATAGAAGTACTGTATTAGCGATCAGGACTCAGTACAGCAGCCTGTAGACTATGCAAATGTTGTAAGCACGACAGACAGCTCCTTATAAAGGATGCTATCCTGTCTCTGGTGCCTATGCAAACTACGTAGTGTACTCCTGTACTCCAAACACAGGAGCGGCGGCTCTCATTATCAAGTATAGAAAAAGCCGACAATAGCAGCGATACAGTTAAATATAGAATTAACCCCTCACGTACTGACTTGTGTGGACAGCTTGTCACTAAGGAGGGTGGGCACCCCCTAGAGACATGTTGCCCACATCTATTTGTCGGGCCCACTGGGACGGGGGTACTCGGTACCGGACCGGTCTGCTGCTGGGGAAGTCACGGGTGGTCCTGGTCCAGGCCGTGTCCCGGGCTGGGCAATAAAAGGGGATATTTACAGGGGTTGTCAGTTGTGACGCCACCCACTTTATGCGGCCAGTGATGGGGGCCGCCGCTGCTGCAGAACCTCCGGGGATGATGGGATAGCAGCTTAGGTGGTATAGTTTCAGTGGGTAGAACTGTGTTCCCCGGGGCAGTAAGGGTTAAGTCTATTGTGGAGTGTGTAGCACACTTACTTTGCAGACGCTGCAGGGATCTCTCCTCTTTGCTGGTGCTGACAGGCTGTATCCTGTATGGAGAGAATCACTTTCACGCAGAAACACAAGGGAAGCAGTGCCAGGGTTTTCCTTGTTTACTCTCAGTTCTTCAAGTCACTTAACAGCTCATTTACAGTTCTTACAAAGTTCAAGTACAGTTCTTAATACACGGGCACATTCTCCCTCTCCGGGTTCCCTTTGCTCCCTGCAGCCAGGCCTCTCTCTCTGTGACCCCTCACACAATCTGCAGTGTCCTTTCCGGGCTATTACGGTCTCCGTCTCCACGGGTGTGTGTGAAACGCTGGACAGTATGGCGGTGACTCGGGCCCCTGTGAGTCCTTAGTTTGTCACTGAGCTGCCTGTCCTTTGGGTAGGGATCTCAATCTGGAACTAAGACCCTCCGTCGTGTTGTTTGGGGATGCCGGGTAAACTACGTTCCCCTCTAGAGCCCACACTCTACTTCAGCCCAGCCTCCAGCAGTCCTCAAGTCTAAAGCTCTACCAGGTTCCTTTCTCTCTGTTCCTCTCGGTATCATAGGAGGGACTTCTCTGCCTGCAGTCAGTGGCTTCAGCTGCGTTCCTAGGGCCCGGGTTACACCGTCCCTCTCAGTCTTCTCACACTCCTGGTGGTATCCGCTTCGGAGGGGCTTTCTCTCTCCTCCGGCTCACACTGGCTCGGTACAGATTCTGCGCTCCTAGGCCTTACACTCACAGGACGTGTGATTTCCAGTCTTTGCCTCTCAGCCTACTTCGGCCTGCTCTTGGTCTTTATAGCTCGGCACCTTGGGCCTACTAACTTCCTTCCTCCTCCCCCTTCCTATATACTGTCAAGTCACCTGACTACGTGTGTGCCCAACCCACTCCTCCAAATCCACCACCCCTCAATCTCATAGAGTGTCTAATCTCAGGGCTGGATGCTACCTTCTCCTACACGTGGGTTATGTGGGCTGTGAGGGTGTTGTGGTGCAACAAGTATCCTACCTGCCTGGCTGCAGTTCCCTTTTGTGGCCTCCTGGACGCAGGGGCGCCACATATTAATAACATTTAACCCTTTGTTCATCCCTGCGGCAGCTGCATGGGCTCCCATAGTAGCCCATTATAGCAATCCTGCTGAGGATTGCAAACCGCTCCTAACACTGCAGCCTGCAGGATTTTTACCGCAGGCTGTAATTCCGCATCCGGTTTAAATAATGGGCTCCTATGGGCTGCGGTTCATGATCCGGTTTTGAGCTTTTTAACAGCTCAAAACCGGATCAGGATCGGTAATTTTCACTGCAAATGTGACCCTAGCCTTAGTTAGGAAGAGTTAGAACAAAAGAAGGGGATCACATTAGTAGTGGAAGACCTCTTTAAGACACAGGAAAGCTCTGTGTCCTAACACTAGATAGAGGCAAAACATGCTAGGTATTGTTTGGGTGTTCTCCTACCGTATACCTCAAACAGAAAACTCTAAACGAGATGTGAACAAGATCGGAAAAGAAGCATGTAGTAGTGAATCACAATTATAAAAAAAACTCCTGACAATGAATAGTTAAATTCTTTGCAAAATCATGGACATCTTTATTTCAAGCAACAGAGGAGAACAAGGACACAACCCGGGATAAAACAGCTCAGAACTGAAGGCTGAGAGAACAAATGTAAATCACTAAAATAAATCGGAGCTTTACAAAGCAATTACTGACATTCAGAAGACAACGGTCCATAAACGAGGCTGAACAGAAAGAAAAGCTACAAAATTAATTTTAATATTATCTCTTATAATTTTATTATTATTTTAGAAAAAAACATGAAATATTCAGTTTTATAACATCACAGATTTGATCAGGGCTTGTGTGTGACTGCCTAGCCCAGGGTATGGGGACTCGGGTATCTAGGCCCTCTGCTGCGGTAGGGATGTCACTGGTGGCCTGCCCAGACCCGCGGCCCTGGTGGTCAACTGAAAGGGGTAGTTAAAATGGGAATAAATGTTTGTAAAAGTTTATCGTGACGCCACCCACAGATTCTGGTAATGATCATCAGCGCCGCTTCAGACCTCCGGAAGGCGTTGGTATAGCAGCTGAGATGGTACAGCTCCCTGCAGGTAAAGCTGGCCATCCAGGACAGGAATGCACCTGTAATGATGGAGGTGCTGATGATGGAGAAATAGTTTGCAGTGCAGCAGTGAATAAGCACACAGAGACTCTGTCACTCTACCTGGGTACTTTACTGGAATGATGCAGATGTCGATACAGTTTACAGTGGCAAAACAGTCTTTATCCGGCCCGGTAGTCACAGTGGGCTGCAGAGTCTCTGGAAGTCTCCCGTGGTATGCCTTCTTGAATTCAACCCGTGTCCTGCTGCTAGTGCCTGTCCTGGGGTAGCCCGCTTAATACCAGGCCCGTTGAGGTGCACTGAGGATCCCGGCTTCCACTCTCTCTCTCTCCTGCTCTGGAACCTGACCCCGGTGAGTTATCCTGGTGTGACTAATCCCGCCAGACAGGGTGTCGGGGCCAGTAAACGGACTCACGACCTCCGGTGTTCTACCTCCAGTGTTCTCGGCGCAGGGGCTGGAATCCCTGACCGTCTTCGGAACAGGTGCTTCGGTAAAGTGGACCAGGGTTCCCTCCCTGAGTATGGGCGCTCGGGGGGTCCCCTCCTTCCATCTGGGCTGCCTATTCTCTCTCTCCAGGCTCCCTCCCTGGAAGTCTCCTTTTCTCACTCGGAGGCTCCCCGTTCTCCGTCTTTCCTCAGTGCCGACTAGAACTCACTGTGTGTCCTCCCTTCTCCCCTAATCCTCCCCCTAGGGTGTGGGCCCTTACGATTTGCCTAAGCTCAGTTGTGGGAGTGCAAGGATGGGATTCTCCCACAGACTTCTGCCTTTCCACTATGACAGGAGTTACCGCACACTCATTTATGGATGCAGTACCACAATTGTGACGCCTGACCAGGTGGGGCGCCACATGACCACAGACTGTAAATCCAAGGATCGGACCGTGCACGTTCTGCAGGTTCTTATGGCCAACAACAAGAGCTGTCACACTATGGCCTGGTTCACACTGGGCGTTTTTGATCCGTTCTTTGTGATCTCTTTTTGCCTGGAAAACAGATTACTTCCTGTGATGTCCAGCAAAGGTGATCAGTTTTCAGAAAGGCTGTTCGTGCAGACGCTGTGTTTTTTACTGGTCTGTCTTGTGGGCAGAAAACACATCCAGAAAAAGAATGAGTGTCAATTAGTGATACGTTTTCTCCCTTGACACCATTGTAAATGAAAAATATAAATACAGCACAAAAAAACGATCATAAACGCACAGTGTGAACAAGACCTAAAAGTTGGAGATGAGTGGAAGTGCAGGCAATGCTTTGAGTGGAGTCATTGAACCTCACAAAAATTGCTGATAAAACACTGAAAAATACATTATAATGGAACTAGCACATGGCCAGACCTCAGCCTCATCATTGATTGAGACCTCAGCCTTATCGTTGATTGAGACCTCAGCCTTATCATTGAGACCTCAGCCTTATCATTGATTGAGACCTCAGCCTCGTCATTGATTGAGACCTCAGCCTTATCATTGAGACCTCAGCCTTATCATTGATTGAGACCTCAGCCTCGTCATTGATTGAGACCTCAGCCTTATCATTAAATTGAGACCTCAGCCTTATCATTGATTGAGACCTCAGCCTTATCATTGATTGAGACCTCAGACTTATCATTGATTGAGACCTCAGACTTATCATTGATTGAGACCTCAGACTTATCATTGATCGAGACCTCAGCCTTATCATTGATTGAGACCTCAGCCTTATCATTGATTGAGACCTCAGCCTCGTCATTGATTGAGACCTCAGCCTTATCATTGATTGAGACCTCAGCCTCGTCATTGATTGAGACCTCAGACTTATCATTGATTGAGACCTCAGACTTATGATTGATCGAGACCTCAGCCTTATCATTGATTGAGACCTCAGCCTTATCATTGATTAAGACCTCAGCCTTATCATTGATTGAGACCTCAGACTTATCATTGAGTGAGATCTCAGACTTATCATTGATTGAGACCTCAGACTTATCATTGATTGAGACCTCAGACTTATCATTGATTGAGACCTCAGACTTATCATTGATTGAGACCTCAGACTTATCATTGATCGAGACCTCAGCCTTATCATTGATTGAGACCTCAGCCTTATCATTGATTGAGACCTCAGCCTTATCATTGATTGAGACCTCAGACTTATCATTGATTGAGACCTCAGACTTATCATTGATTGAGACCTCAGACTCATCATTGATTGAGACCTCAGCCTTATAATTGATTTAGGGCGGCTTCACACTGCGGTGTGATCCGGTCCGGGGATGTCAGGGATGAACCTGAAAGCCCCGAACTGGATCAGCACACAAAACTGGAGAGCTAATTTGCCCTCCGGTCCGGTGTGCAGCTGCATGCAGCTGCGGCCGCTGATAGGTCAGGACCGTGGCGCGGATGAACCCGACAGCCCCGGACCGGATCACACCGCAGTGTGAAGCCACTCTAAGACCTCAGCCTTATCATTGATTGAGACCTCGGCCTTATCATTGATTGAGACCTCGGCCTTATCATTGATTGAGACCTCTGCCTTATTATTGATCCAAACCTCAGCCTTATCATTAATCGAGACCTCGGCCTTGTCATTGATTGAGACCTCGGCCTCGTCATTGATTGAGACCTCGGCCTCGTCATTGATTGAGACCTCGGCCTCGTCATTGATTGAGACCTCAGCCTTATCATTAATTGAGACCTCAGCCTCATCATTGATTGAGACCTCAGCCTTATCATTGATTAAGACCTCGGCCTCATTATTGATTGAGACCTCGGCCTCATCATTGATTGAGACCTCGGCCTCATCATTGATTGAGACCTCAGCCTCATCATTGATTGAGACCTCAGCCTTATTGATTGAGACCTCAGCTTCATAATTGATTGAGACCTCAGCATACGAACAATCAAGGCTTTCTGATACACGACGAGAGAGGACCTTGTCCACGAGGGCTCACAGTCTACAGTGGTGGGACAGGAGACAATAGGAGTGGAAGCGCCAAGCGTGTAGCGGTGCAGCGCTGGGTATCATCACAGGTTGTAGGCTTGTTGGAATAGATGAGTTTTCTGGTTCTTTTTGAAACTCTTAAGGGTAGGCGAGTGTCTGACGTGCTGGGGGAGAGTGTTCCAGAGTATTGTGGAGGCGCGGGTGAAGTCTTGTATGCGGTTGTGGGAGGATGAGATAAGGGGGAGGAGAGGAGGAGTTCTTGTGAGGAGCGCAAGTTGTGTACGGGTAGGTGTCGGGAAACCATGTTGAGATGTAAGGGGGGGACAGGTTGTGGATGGCTTTGTAAGTCAGGGTTAGGACTTTAAATCGAGATCTTTGGGGAGTGGGGAGCCAGTGAAGGGCCTGGCGGAGGGGGGAGACAGGGGAATAGCGAGGAGGCAGGTAGATTAGAGGGTCAGCTGAGTTTAGGATAGAACGGAGGGGTGCAAGGGAGGAAGCAGGGAGACCGGTGAGCAGTAGGTTGCAGTAGTCAAGGCGGGAGATGATAAGGGCGTGGACGAGAGTTTTGGCAGTGTCATGATATAAGGAACGAGCGGATCCAGGAAATGTTCTTGAGCTGGAGTTGGCAGGAGGTGGCGAGGGCTTGGATATGGGACTTGAAGGAGAGGAGTCAAGAGTGACCCCGAGGCTCTTGGCATGGGGGACTGGGGAGAGTGAGCAGTCGTTGACTAGGATTGACAGGTCTGGTAAAGGGGGGGGGGCAGCTTGGGGGAAGACGATGAACTCTGTTTTGTCCATGTTCAGCTTGAGGAAGCGAGCAGAGAAGAAACATGAGATGACGGACAGGCATTGGGGGATTTTAGACATAAGGGAGCTGATATCAGGCCCGGAGAGGTAGATCTAATGTTGTCGGCGTAGAGATGGTACTGGAGGCCATGGGACTCAATGAGTTGACCTAGGCCGAGGGTGTAGATGGAGAAGAGTAGCGGTCCCAGAACCAATCCCAGAGGGACGCCGACAGTAAATGGGTAGGACGAAGAAGAGGTGTAGGAGTGGGTAACGCTGAAGGTGCGGTCCATAAGGTATGAGGAGATCCAAGAGAGGGTAAGATCGGTGATGCCAAGGGATTCTAGGATTTGAAGTAGGAGGGAGTGGTCAACCATGTCGAAGGCGGCAGAGAAGTCGAGGAGGAGGAGGACGGAGTAGTGTTGTTTACTCTTCGCGATCAGTAGGTCATTGGTGACTTTAGTTAGGGTTTTTTCAGTGGAGTGGTGAGGTCAGAAACCGGATTGTAGGCAGTCGAAGAGGGAGCAGGAGGATAGGTAGGAGGACAGTTCAGAATGGACGTGTTGTAGTTTGGGTGCGAAAGGGAGAAGAGATATGGCATGGTAGTTAGCGACAGATGATGGGTCGAGGGAGGGTTTTTTGAGGATGGGTGAGATCAAGGCATGTTTGAAGGATAAGGGAAAGACACCGGTAGTGAGTGATAGGTTGAAGAGGTGGGTTAGGGCAGGGATCAGGACTGCGGTGAGGTTTGGGATGAGGTGGGAGGGGAGTGGGTCGAGGGCGAAGGTGGTGAGGTGAGATCATGACAGGAGGGAGGAGAGCTGGGCTTCAGTCACATTGGAGAAGCTTCCATTTGTCAAAGAGGGTTGGGCGGTAATGGGGGTGGGTCGGGGGGATGTTGGGCCAAGGTTTTCTCTAATTTTATCAATCTTTTGTCTTTTGTTTGAAGAAGGTGGTGAAGTTATCGGCGGAGATGAGGGGGGGAAGGAGGAGGTGCCGGGGGACAGAGTAGGGAATTGAAGGTTTTGAATAGTTGCTTCGGGTTTCGGGACAGTGTGTTGATTAAAGAGGAGAAATAGGTTTGCTTTGCGGCGGTGAGTGCTTCCTTGAAGTTGGAGAGGGATTGTTTGTACATGGTGAAGTGGGCCATGGAGTGGGATTTCTTTCACCTCCGTTCAGCTACCCTGGACTCTCGACGTAGTTCTTTTGTGAGAGAGGTGAGCCAGGTTTGTCTGTGTGTGCGGGTTTTGGTGTGTGTGAGGAGGGCGACCTGGTCAAGAGCCGCAGTTAGTGTGGAGATGTAGAGGGTGGTAGCAGTGTTAATGTCGGGTGAGGAAGCGAGGTCTGTGAGATGGAGGAGGGAGTGAGAGAGTGAGTTGAAATCAATAAGTTTAAGGTTTCTGCCCGGGTGACTGAGTTTCCAGAGAGGGGGGAAGTGAGGTAGGGGGAAAGAGGAAGGAGAAGGTCAACAGGTTGTGGTCAGATAGGAAGAGGGGTGAGTTTGAGAGGTCGAGATATAGCTCAGATCCCCAGTCTTAGCATCTGTTCTCATCAAATCAGATCTCTTACTTTGCAATGACGAGGCGTAAACTCTACAAAACACTGGGCCTGCAAATTGAGAATATGATTGGCTTATATCCTTGGTTATATGACAAGGTTTGTTAGAGGGTTAGTATTGATTTTTAGGATTGCTACTTCCAATTGGTGGCACTAGAGTTCAAGTCCTCTATAAAGAGGCAATTTGCACATAAAATCTGAAAAATTGTTAAGAGCCATGAGACGTCTTCATCTCTTGGCACCTTACAGACTTCCTCTACAGAATCCCCCATACCAGGTGGGAGTCCTCTCCACATTTTTGCATGGTGACCCAGAAGCTTCAAGTCCTATCCTCCTGTCTTCACAAGAGAATTCCAATTTGTGCTTTTCTGTTGCCATCAACACATAGATCAGATATTACAGAGCTCCTCTATATGGTTTAGTTTGCAGGAATACCAGCAGGGGTGATGAACACATGAAGAGCTGATTACCTCACATCATCATTGATAATCACATAGGATAATTGACCTGATATTTATTATATTTAATATTTGCACTGAGTATTTCTGCATTAATCAGCCGAGCTGTACGGGGATGGAGTCCTATAAATTATTAAAGGCCCATAATTAGGATAAGATCAGTCACTGGCAGCTTGTGATGGATCCATGATTCACAAGAATATTCGTCTTTACAACAAAAAAGAATGAAATTAAAGTTATTAAAGGTAATCAATACCCCGGAATTGGCCGTCCATATTGTGAATGTTAATAAATATTGGTACTAGAGATTTAGCTCATGTATATATTCTGCATTAACCTTCTCCCTTCATAGGGTGTAATAGTACAACCCCACATCCACCTCTAAAGCTAGATACAGTCACTGCAAATTAAACCTTTAAATGGAATCTGTCAGCAGGTCTTTGCTATGTAATCTGAGTGCACCATGTACTAGGAGCAGAGACCCTGATTCCAGCCATGTGTCACCTTCTGCCTGTGTTTTGTTGTTTCATTACAATCATTGTTGTATCAGCAGTAGAATATCATTACAGGACACCTAGTCCAACCAGGCATCCACCACTGACTGACAGCTCTTTCTCTCCATATAACATACACAGAAAGTTGTGATGTGAGTGAAGTTATACACAACTCAACAACTGAGCTCTGCTAGATCTGAGGCAGAGAAAACTCAGATTCTATCATAACTACAGCACCCAATAAACTAAGTGATAGATCGCTGGAATTAGGGTCTCTTTCCCTACTTCTTACTGCTGTCAGATTACATGGCAAAAACTGATTACAGATTCTCTAAATGGGGTATTTAAAACATACAATCCTTCTCAGGTGTCTTTTCAGGCTTTAATGCCCCCCCTTCCCATGTGATTGTTGGAGTGCAAATGGTTTGTGATAGGAAAGGTGGGCTAGCTGAAGGGTAAGGTCACCCAGCTGCAGGCTCAGCTTCAAAGGAGACAAGCATTCTCCCTATATACTGCAAAACTGTGGTTTTAGTACCAACCAAGCAACCTGGCTGGGATGTAAAGACTTCATGTAGCACAGAAGACAACAAAAAAAACAATAAGTGCAATAGCTATAAAAGTTATAATACAAAATGATGATTCTGTTTGTTTAAAGGGAAGCTGTCATCTCATTTGTGTTCAATAGTATGAACAGAGCTTGACTGCACGATTATATTGACATATATTTCTGTGAAATGCTCCAGTGCCCAAAAAACCCAGCCAGGGACCTTAGCCGGAGATGAGGCTAGACCACCTATAAATATGTATGTAAAGAAGAAAGAGAGAATGTAGGCTGCCTGCATAGGGAGGGTATACTACAAATTGGCAGATTATATATACACTAGCTGTGAGCCCGATGCGATTGCATCGGGATTCTAGAATCTGTGTATAGGGCATTGCTCGGGCTGCTGCAACGACTCCCAACGCCCCCTTTGCGGGCATTGCGAGTGAGTCGCGTGGGCGATGCGCGTCCACGAACAAAGCCACGGAGGTAGCGGCGTGTGCGAGGGAAGTCGCTACAGCAATTATATAATAGATTATCAGTATGTAATATATAATTTCCCTAACGCACTTCCGTAAGTTTCGGCACTGTTTCCGTCGTTGTGGGCGTGGGCGCAGCGCCCACGCGACCTGTGAAGCATTACCGGCGCCACTGATTCGCAAAGCCTCACTCGCAATGGCCGCCAAGCGGCCGTTGCGAGTCCTTGCAGAATAGGCGCGACTCACTAATGTATACATAACCACATACATAATACTGATAATTCCTATATAATCACATATATATATATAGATGGCGGGCCGATTCGAAAGAATCGGGTAGTCTAGAATCCATATATAGTATATTTACTAATAGTTAGGGGAGTGGGGTGAAATGAATTGTGTGTATACAGGTGGCTCAGTGGTTAGCAGTGAGTGGGGTGGCTCAGTGGTTAGCAGTGAGTGCGGTGGCTCAGTGGTTAGCAGCGAGTGCGGTGGCTCAGTGGTTAGCAGTGAGTGCGGTGGCTCAGTGGTTAGCAGTGAGTGTGGTGAGATTGGTGAGCACAGTGGCGTGGGCAGAGTGCTGAGTGCAGCGCTGTGGGCAGAGTGGTCAGCACACACATACATACATACACAGACACACACACAGACACTTCGCTATAGTTAGCACCGACCCTACGTCTTCCCTGCTGGCTGGATCCTGAGTTGACATGTCGGCGCCCGCGGACGACTGGATCCAATATGGGGTCCGGCAAGTTTGGCGAGACTTATTGGACGCGATATTTGATCGAGTAGTTCGGGGGCGGCGACATGTCGGTGATGCAGGGCCGGTGGTAAGTATAGCGGAGTATGTGTGTGTGTGTGTGTGTATGTGTGCGGAGAAAGTGAGTGAAGTGCGGAGAAAGTGAGGTGTGGTGATGTGGCCCCTGGGCGGGTGAATCACACGGGTTATCAATGCAGGTCTGTGTTCACATGGGCCGGTTTTCCTGATTGTGTGTGGTGTGTGAAACCTATCCGATGTACAGGGGGTTAACAGCTGAAGGGTTTTCATGAGCTGAGTAAAACAGTTGAGTGTGAGTGCTGAAGATCCGATACATTCATGAGCCTAATGAGCGGCTGAACCTGTGGGGATGAGTGCTTTGCTGTGCGGAGAAAGTGAGGTGTGGTGATGTGGCCCCTGGCCAGGTGCATCACACGGGTTATCAATGCAGGTCTGTGTTCACATGGGCCGGTTTTCCTGATTGTGTGTGGTGTGTGAAACCTGTCCGATGTACAGGGGGTTAACAGCTGAAGGGTTTTCATGAGCTGAGTAAAAGAGCTGATTGTGAGTGCTGAAGATCCGATACATTCATGAGCCTAATGAGCGGCTGAACCTGTGGGGATGGGTGCTTTGCTGGGCTAAACCTGAATGGTGCACAGGGGGTTAATCACATCTCAGGTCTGTGTGTGAGTGAAGATGTGCTGATTGACTCACTGGGTTGCAGCTGGGAGTGAGCAGGCTGGATAGGAACCTGCCAGGTGTCTGAGTGAGGAGAGGACGATTCAGAAGTTCAGAGCACTGCCATGTGAAGAGGTGCTGGAAGTGATCCGTCCTCAGTGGGTAAGTGATGGGAGCCTACCAGCTCCATGCTAGTGCACCTGATGTGTGCATGGCAGCCAGTGTCCAAGGGCCAGGCGGTCACAGCTGAGTTTGGGACTGACTGTATTCCTGTTACTATTTGATGTCTCATGTACACGTGGTGGTGGTGGTGGTGGTTACTGCTCGCACTGGCCGCTATGGGGCCAATGCTTCGCGGCTCCGGACAGAGTCCTGGAGAAAGTTCCGAGCTACGCGAACAAAGCCACAGGAAGTAGCGCCGGTCAGACGGAAGTCAGCTACGGCAATTATATAATAGATTGTTCAAAAACATAACACTTAAAAAACACAATGTATCTCCAGTCAATCACACATCTGGGAAATCATCTGTCCAGTTATGCAACGATTTGTCTCCTGCTGTTGTGTAACTGGAACAGACAACAGGTATAAATGATCGGTGATTACCAGACCCCCCTATAATGGAGCAGTGCTGCAGGTGGTGACTACAGACCATCTTTCTGTTCACATCCTTTTTGGCTGTTGTTTTGGTCACTTTTGCATTTTGTCATTGCTCTCACCCTTAAGGTACCTTTACACGCCACCACTGAGGTGTAGCAACTGCCTGGCAATCAGGATTTTTGTCACAGTTGCCATGAAATTGCTACGAAGTTGCGGCGTGTAATTTGGGAAAGTGATCAGGTTATATTATTTTCTATCTAATAAAAACACTGAACTTTTTTGTGTTTATTATTTCTATCCCAGGTAGAAGAAGCAGTAAGGATGTGCCTTTCAGTGGTCTGGATAAAAGCGTGGATATGAACACACCAAGACCTGCACATGGAGCAACAGCACGAGGTTCCACCTCAGTCAGGAGGTCAAGCCTCCACCGTAGAGAAAGTACCACAACCCCGAGGCTCAGCCAAATCTCCAGCCAAGAACTTGATGAAATGCTTCCACTGCAGCATAGATTATCTGTAGACTCTTCATCTACTCATTTAGCATTTAGGAAGAGTTTAATTGAGCTGATTTTCAAAGCCTGGCAAGACAAGTGCAAGAAACCCTTCAATCCCTATATAACACCAGACGAAGCATTAAAATGCAGGTAAATGAGACACAGATTAGACAATTAGCTCCTTTTTTAACACCTGCATTTCCTACCTGTGATTCTAAGTGTACCGTTACACGACACAATATTGCTAGGCAATTTCACTGGCAATTTGCTGGTTGCAGTGAAATCATGGACACATTGTTACATTTGTACACAGCAACAAAATAGAACAATGTGTCCATGATTTCACTGCAACCAGCAAATTGCCAGTGAAATTGCTAGCAATATTGCTGTGTGTGAAGGTACCTTAAGGGTACCGTCACAACTAGCCACATCGCCTGAGATATCACCGGCGATGCATGGGAGTGCGCATGTTCTTGGCACCCCGCCAGCGTCGCCGTCGCGTGTTTACATGCGGCAATACCTCTGGCGACATTACAGGTGACATTGCCTCTGGGGTGTCCACAAACCCCAGCGGCGATCCTATAACGTGGGAGTATTCTGGTGTATTTGTCATTTTTGCATCTTCAGTGTTTATTGTTACTTTAAAGGATCCCTTGAAGCGCTTTTGATTGCTGAATCTTTAGAAGTGCATTTATGCTTCCCTTATATATTTGCAAGGGCCAAGACAATGACTTGGGAAACAACATGTATATAGGGTTAGAGATAGCTACCAGTCACTCTATATGAGGCAATGCAGCTGTATACTGGAACAACACTATCTGACAGGCTAATATAAGCAAATGCCTCTGTTCCAATGAATATAATGACGATTATATGTATGTATACAGTATATATGCATTTACAATTACTTCTTTTTCCACAGATATCTTCGACTGACAGATAGCAACATCTCTTCATTGTTACAGATGTGCAAAGAGTTGGGGATTCATGTTGATATTCACCCACATATGAAGGAGTCTGACACTGACATTAGTACAGTCATGTCGGAAAACAGTGATACAGTGTCATTGTAGTCAATGTCGCTTATGCTGCACTGTGGGAATGAAATGCATCCTCGACAATAGGAGAAAGGGGTAAATAAAGATCATATCAAGCAAAAATGACTATTTCTTTGATATAAATCATCTTCAAGAGCTGTTTTGTTCTGATTGAAAGAAGATGATGGGACCCTTTAGTCCCTTTAAAGGGACTAAAATGACTAATGTATAGTTAATATATGTAATGTGCTCTCCTCTGCTGCTTCAGTCCTTAGGATCGGGGCCTCATCTTCATCTGCAAAATGTCCAGAGGAATATGAAAAATATTGTAATCTGATAGTCCTCAGTGGTTCATATCTTTTAATGGTGAACTGAAAAGATGGTAAGTAAAGGAAGCTTTCCAGACGTCACGTGTGCCCCTGAGATCCCTAGCACTGCTTCCAGATCTATATAACGACCCAAAACTGATTAGCAACACCTTCACGAAAGCTACCGTAGCTACTTGGAAAAAAGAATGTGGCCGACTGCTCCCTCCATTGACCCCAATCCTGGATCTGCGAGATCTTGTCGGCTATCTTCCGGGGAGGCCTCATGTGCCCGACCCGGGGGGCCCGGGGAGGGAAATAGTCGAACCCATTCCAATTGACCGTTTACTGATAGACGGAGCTTTGCTTACACATAGAGAAATACTACAATCTAACTCCCTTCCAAATATATCCTTTCTCCAATATGGCAAATTAAAAACTTACATCTACAAACACCTGAAAAATTTAGATATCACAAGACCTCTGACATTATTTGAGCAGCTGTGTACACAGTTGCTGGATCCCACCAAGGTGCTATCATTGCTATACAAACAATTAACCCTAAATATCGCACACATTAAAAGAGACTTCTTAGGCCTATGGGAAAGAGACCTTCAATTAAAGTTCTCGGAGCAGCAAATAAGACAAATATACAGGGGATCCCATGGTCCTTCCCCTTGTGTAAAAATACAAGAAAACTCATACAAGGTAGTAACAAGGTGGTATCGTACACCCTCACAGATACACAGATGGCACCATCTGACTTCGGATTCTTGTTGGAGGTGTAACTCTGACGTAGGAACATATTTTCATATCTGGTGGCAATGCCCCCTGATTCAAGACTACTGGAGATTGGTGTCAACGATACTTACAGACATTCTCCAACGGGAGGTGGCTCTTACACCGCTCACAGTCCTTCTCAATTTTTTCCAATGGCCGAAAGAGATGTATATTTCTAAACTAGCATCTAATATCTATATAGCTGCAGGTAGGATTCTCGTCTCTGCTCGGTGGAAATCCAACCTGATTCCAACAAAACCTCAAATTTTACGTGAAATAGACATGGTATACCGTGCAGCGGAATTAGCAGCACTCTCATACAGTTCATATGAGACCTTTGAGAAAATATGGTCACCTTGGGTGTGTTACCGGTCGACCACTGACTTCATTAATATCTGTATCACCGAGTGACTCAAACAACACGACTCCTCTCGCGCCCCCGTCCCCTCCCCTCCCCTCCGACCTCCCCTATCTTGCCCTCCCTTTTCTTCCTTGTTGATCTATCCCCCCTTTTTACTCTTTATATAGAATACTTGATTAATCTTTTTCCTCTATAAAGAATTCTAATGAGGGAAATGCTACACCATCCTTAAAAGGAACATTCACGATAAATGATGCTATATATGTTAAATGCTACAAATTTCCCTCATGTTATGAAAAAACTGTTTGACTGCTTGATTGTAATTCTTTATTACTCAATAAAAAAGAACATTAAAAGAAAAAGGAAGCTTTCCAGACACTATGGCCTCTTCATCAGCCTGATAATGACACAAATCTTCAGGTCTCCACCGCCCACTAATCACAGAATAATAATACAATCTATTCTTCTTATCTCAGAATTTTGATTTTATCTCCCCAGCTCAGCTCTCCTCCCCCTAGCCTGACTCTGCTTTATGTCACCTGTCGTATTTACTGCATAATTCCACCCTGCTTATGTATATATGTATGTGTCTTCAGAATCTGTGTCATTATCAGCCTGACGAAGGGGCCACAGTGACCCGAAAGCTTGCTATGTTTACCATCTTCTCACTTAGCCATTAAAAGGTATCAACCACTGAGGACTCTCAGATCATAATATTTTTCAATCTACTGGATAACACGGTGCAAACATTTTTTACTTTATCAGAGGAATATGAAGTGTTGTGGAAGGTCTGGACCATGCCTCCCCGGCTTTCCATTAGAGTGGGATGGAGTAGTGTAAATGATGATGGTGCTGTGTCCATCACGTGTCAGAGAGAGGTAGGGATGGACTGGTCACGACGTTCCACAATGCTCCTTCACATGCTTGTGCTCTGGACATTTTGAAGATGAAGATGGGGTGGGGAACTTATCTCAGAGTTGGAAGCAGCAGAACGGAGAATATTAGGAATACTGACTATACATTAGAAATTTAAAGAGGACCTTTCCTCAGTCTATGCTTGTCAAACCAGCTACTTCATCTTATAGTGGCTACAGAGCTGAACAAAATGTTTTGTTTTATTTGTCCTCTCCATATCGGAGAATTTAGCTGGTATCTTGTTTAGGCTAAAATTTATCATAAGTCCAACTGACCATTACCAGAGATTCCTCTCTTGGTTCATGTACTTTTTCCCCTGCATGATGTTGACCAATTCTAAGTAGGCATCATCATGCAGGGGAAAAAGTAACATGCCCCCAGAAGGCTAGAAGAATATATTTTCACCTATGAGATTTCATGGTGGACAGTCTTGCCCTCAGCTAGGATCTGTGCACTTATTGTGTAGTATAACGCTGAGTGTGCTTAGAAACACCTCCAGCTTTCATCTCATGATAGTTAGTGTGTTCATTATAGGGGAGTGAAGCTGAGCTATGTGTTGTTACAAACACCTCTGCAGGAAGGTGTATGCTATGGGATATTACCACTTACATACCTGTTCTAAAGAGAACCAGTCAGCTTAGTAAATGGTATTTGATCCTTGTTATACTGCAGCCTGGCTGGTTGACAGAGAGAGTGGCTAGCCAGAGAAAATGAACTTATTTTCTCAGCAGGCAAACTCCAGTAAGAGAGCCAGTTAAACAGATGACACATTCAGCTAAGCAGAGAAATCTTACAGGTAACCTCTCATAGTGTCTGCACGGAAACATCACCATCTACTGGCTGGAAGGTAATAAGAGCAAATAGGAGCTAAAAGAGTTTAATGTTTCCTGGAGGGAAGAGTTTAGAAGAGATTCTGGGTGATCTGACATTCATACAGAATCCTGGACAAAGTGCCTCAGTGTCCGCGCTGCTGCTCCGAGACCAAAGACACACAGACACGGGAATGTCTGGATCAGCAATAGCCTTTATGTTCCCTGAGGAAGGAGCTCGGGAGGAGGCTCCGAAACGCGTCGGAAAATAAAGGCTATTGCTGATCCAGACATTCCCGTGTCTGTGTGTCTTTGGTCTCGGAGCAGCAGCGCGGACACTGAGGCACTTTGTCCAGGATTCTGTATTACAACCACGGTCACCGTTGGAAGTGCGGTCCCTGCAGCAGCTGCCTGTACGCTATTCTACCAGTTGTGGGTTTCACAACTGACAAAGGTGAGCAATTCCACATCGATAAGCGACAGTGTATCATTGAGATAAGACCCTATTGCGCATTCTTTTCGTTCACATCTGACATTCATGTCACACTTGCAAAATATAAAAGACCTGGCTGGGCCCTGAGGAGAGAAGTTAGTGCCAGAATCCTATTCCTAGAAGGACAAGTTACAGTGAGGTAGGCTTACAGTCCTATTGCCACAGTCAGGTCCTATAGCAGTCAGATCATGGAGAATGCCTGAGCTATACCTAAACTCAGAGGAAGATCCATAATCAGAGCTGAGAGGAAGATCGGTGACCTGAGCTGAGAGGAAGATACGTGACGTGAGCTAAGAAGAAGACATGTGACCTGAATTGAGAGCAAGATATGTGACCTGAGAGGAAGATCTGTAACTTAAGTAGACGTATGTGCACCCCCCCGTTAGAAGCCCACGACCCATGTAAAACAAGTGTGATGTGTAATATTAGTGTAACTTCAACTCCTGAGGAAGTGTACAGCGTGTACACGAAACGCGTAGAGTTTACAGTGGAATAAAGAGTTGCTCGGAGTCCATGGGCACGTGGATTTATTATCTTTTGAGGACAGAGCGATCGTGAAGCCGTTTTTTTTCTTTTTTCCTTTATATATGATCTGCTATACCGGTGGATTGCTGCAGTTCTGTGGATGTTGTGGAGTTTACTCGGAGGTGCATATGGTTGTTGTGTCTCACACAACCAAACCAGGTGAGTGGATCCATATAGAAAATTGACTGTGTACAATTGATAAAAGACCTTATAGTGCGCTTTCTTCCCCTCTATTATATATGATGTTGTAATGAGGGAGTCACTACTAACATTTAAGAAGGGCCTGGATGCCTTTCTTGAAAACTATAATATTACCAGTTATACATACTAGATTCTTTGATAGGGCGTTGATCCAGGGAATTAGTCTGATTGCCGTATCTGGAGTCAGGAAGGAATTTTTTCCCCCAATGTGGAGCTTAGTGTTGCCCCATGGGGTTTTTGCCTTCCTCTGGATCAACATGTTATGCTATGGGGTGAACTAGATGGACTTAAAGTCTTCCTTCAACCTTAAAAACTGTGTTTTTATGTTGCTATGTAAAATCTTCATAAATAAACTACATACATATTTTAGAATACCCGTTGCGGTACAATCGGGCCACCATCTAGTATATTATATATACACACATATACTAGCTGTAGTACCCGGCTACGCCCGGGTTAATAAATAACTGCTGTTAGCTATAACAAAATAGAATTTGAATATGTCATATTAATGACCTGTAGGAAAATAGAAGCTGAGCTGTGATTGGTTGCTATAGGCAGCCTAATAAATCTCCAGCCAACAGTAAACCCACCCCCTGGCCGGGCAGTATATGTTACCTCACACATACACATAATAGACAGCTCATGTGACTGACATCTGCCTTAATTCCCTATATGGCACATGTGTTACACATTGGCTGTTTTTAATCAGATGTTTATTTTTGGAAAATAAAGATAGCACACGTATGAGGCGAGTTGTGTGAGGTGATTTGTGCATATCTGTGTCTGTCTGTGTGGTGTGTGTGTCCCTGGGGTGTGTGTGTCCCTGGGGTGTGTGCGTGTGTGTCCCTGTGGTGTGGGTTCTTGTGGGGGGGAGGGGTGTCCCTGTGGTGTGTGTCCTTATGGGGGGGAGGGGTGTCCCTGTGGTGTGTGTCCTTATGGGGGGGAGGGGGGTCCCTGTGGTGTGTGTCCATCCCTGTGGGGTCTGTGTGTTCCTGTGGGGTGTGTGTCTCTGTGTCCCTGAGGGGTGTGTATGTCCCTGTGTTGTGTGTGTCTTTTTGTGGTGTGTGTGTTCGTGTTCGGGTGCATGGTGAGTATCCAATGTTGGGGCTCCACCTTAGCTTTTACTCTTTGTGTGCATGTGGTGTGTATACATATCCCCGTGCGTGGTGAATATTCCATGTCAGGGCCCCACCTTAGTGACTATATGCTGGTATGTGCTGTTAGTCTTTGGTGCTGTCATTAAGCCCCTCTCATTCACAACTGTCAACTGGTAACTGTCACTTTCTCTCCATTATGTAGATAGGGCCAAAAATTGTTTGGTGAATTGGAACGCGGAGGGTTAAAATTTCGCCTCACAACATAGCTTATGACGCTCTCGGGGTCCAGACGTGTGACTGTGCAAAACTTTGTGGCTGTAGTTGCGACGGTGTAGATGCCAATCCCGGACATACACACACACACACACACACACACACACATACACATACACACATTCAGCTTTATATATTAGATATGGTACATTTGTTTCTCTTGTAGTTTTGCTGCTTATTAATCAGACTAGTAAAAAGGCCCGATGCAATTGCATCGGGAGCAGGGTGAAATGAATTGTGTGTATACAGGCGGGTCAGTGGGTAGCAGAGTATACAGGGGGCTCTGTGGGTAGCAGAGTATACAGGCGGGTCTGTGGGTAGCAGAGTAAACTGACGGCTCTGTGGGTAGCAGAGTATACAGGTGGCTCTGTGGGTATCAGAGTATACAGGCGGCTCTGCGGGTAGCAGAGTATAGAGGCGGCTGTCGTGGTGGCAGAGTATACAGGCGGCTGTGGTGGTGGCAGAGTATACAGGCGGCTGTGGTGGTGGCAGAGTATACAGGCGGCTGTGGTGGTGGCAGAGTATACAGGCATGTGTGGTGGTGGCAGAGTATACAGGCGTCTGTGGTGGTGGCAGAGTATGGTGGTAGCAGAGTATACAGGCGTCTGTGGTGGTGACAGAGTATACAGGGGGCTGTGATGGTGACAGAGTATACAGGCGTCTGTGGTGGTGGCAGAGTATGGTGGTAGCAGAGTATACAGGCGTCTGTGGTGGTGACAGAGTATACAGGGGGCTGTGATGGTGGCAGAGTATACAGGCATCTGTGGCGGTGGCAGAGTATACAGGCGTCTGTGGCTGTAGCTGAGTATACAGGCGTCTGTGGCGGGGCAGAGCATACAGGCGTCTGTGGCGGGGGCAGAGCATACAGGCGTCTGTGACGGTGGCAGAGCATACAGGCGTCTGTGGCGGTGGCAGAGTATACAGGCGTCTGTGGCTGTAGCTGAGTATACAGGCGTCTGTGGCGGGGGCAGAGCATACAGGCGTCTGTGGCGGGGGTAGAGCATACAGGCGACTGTGGCGGTGGCAGAGTATACAGGCGTCTGTGGCGGGGGCAGAGCATACAGGCGTCTGTGGCGGTGGCAGAGTATACAGGCATCTGTGGCGGGGCAGAGTATACAGGCATCTGTGGCGGTGGCAGAGTATACAGGCATCTGTGGCGGTGGCAGAGTATACAGGCGTCTGTGGCGGTGGCAGAGTATACAGGCATCTGTGGCGGTGGCAGAGTATACAGGCATCTCTGGCAGTGGCAGAGTATACAGGCATCTGTGGCGGGGGCAGAGTATACAGGCGTCTTTGGCGGTGGCAGAGTATACAGGCGTCTGTGGCGGTGGTAGAGTATACAGGCGTGTGGTGGTGGTAGAGTATACAGGCGTGTGTGGCATATATATATACACTCGCATTGGGCGCTGGCGCCGACAGGACGACGTCATCGGCGGCGGCCAATGGGAGTGAGTGGGGCGTGTGAGGCTTTGCAGCCTGACACGCCCCGCTCACTCCCATTAGCGGGCGGCGGGGACAGGAGAACATGAGTGGCTGCCTGGGCGTGTCAGTATTTGCAGCCTGACACGCCCCTCTCACTCTCATTGGCGGGCGAAGGCAACAGAAGGACGTGACTGGCTGCCGTCAACCGCCCACAGCCCCTACACCGCAAGTCGTATTAGCACCGAGGCACCAGCGGTGAGAGGGGCGAGGGGCGGAAGGCAGCGCCGGCATCCGGGCAGCGTCGGCCTCGCGGGGCCGACGGTTGCCAGGATGGCGGCGATGTGAGGTAGTGCGGCGGCACTGCTCGCGATGACGCGTAGTGTGGCTGCGGCTCGCGATCACGCTACGCGTCATCGCGAGCAGTGCCGCAAGGGAGTCTGGGATTCGGCTACAACGCCCGAATTCCAAACTCCCGATTATATAATTAGATATGTGTATAAACTGTATATGTACATGTATCTATATATGTGTATATACAGTATATGTACATCTATCTATATATGTGTATATATATATAATATATATGTGTATATACTGTATATATGTGTATGTAGTGTATATGTATATATACTGTATATCTATATATGTATTGTGTATATAGTGTATATGTATATGTGGGTATATAGTGTATGTCCATGTGTATATACTGTATATCTATATGTGTGTATATACTGTATATCGATAGATGTGTATATACTGCATATCTATATGTGAGTATATACTGTATATCTATGTATATGTGTATATACTGTATATCTATGTATGTGTATATACTGTGTATCTATCAATATGTGTGTGTATATACTATATACCGTATCTACATGTATATATGTGTATATACTGTATATGTATCTGTGTATACTGTATATGTATGTATATATGTGTATATACTGTATAGCGATATGTGTGTATATACAGTATATCAACATCAATGTATATATGTGTACATACTGCATATCTATATATGTGTACATACTATATCTAATATATAAATCTGAATGTGTGTGTGTATGTGTGTATGTATGTATGTGTGTATGTATATATGTCCGGGATTGGCATCTACACCGTCGCAACTACAGCCACAAAATTTTGCACAGTCACACGTCTGGACCCCGAGAGCGTCATAGGCTATGTTGTGAGGCGAAATTTTAACCCCACGCGTTCCAGTTCACCAAACAATTTTGCCCCTATCTACATAATGGGGAAAAAGTGAATGGAAATGTGTTGGAGGAAAATCGACAGCTGTCAGTTATAGCCACAAAATTTTGCACAATGACACGCCTGGACCCCGGGAGCATCATAGGCTATGTTGTGAGGCGAAATTTTAACCCCGCGCATTCCAATTCACCAAACAATTTTGCCCCTATCTACATAATGGGGAAAAAGTGAAAGGAAATGTGTTGTAGGCAAATTGACAGCTAACAGATGTGAACAAGGGGGACTTAAAGAATGAGAGCGATGTCGCCAAAGAGTATATACCGTACAGTTGCTAAGGTGGGGCCCCGACATAGGATACTCACCACACATGGGAATATGAACACACACACAAAATGCGCCTCACACTACCACATGCTTGAACACATATACCACCCTCAGCACACATTTCACCACACATACACCAGCCTCGCCACATAATCGCCCTAAAACACACACAAGTCTGGTATTATCCTTCAACAATAAAAATCTGATTAATAAGCAGCAAAACTACAAGAGCAACAAATGTACCATATAGGAAATACGGCAGCTGTCAGTCACATGAGCGGTCTATTATGTGTATGTGTGAGCTAATATATACTGTCGGGGGGAGGGTTTCCTGTTGCCTGGGGATTTATCAGGCTGCCAATAGCAACCAATCACAGCTCAGCTTCTATTTTGCTACTGTTAATCTGAGCTCTGATTGGTTAATATAGACAACAAAGGACATTCTCAGTAAAGCTTATGTGAGGTGATAGGATGTCAGTTAGGGTGTGTTGGTGGAAAGGCTGATGTCAGTCACATTACCTCTATGTGAGAGGATATAGAAACTGTGGAATATAGCTGTGGTGTTGAAATATATGTTGTGAAATGCTTCTATTAGGGCCCTTTCACATCAGCGTTTTTTTAAATTTGCGGCAGATGCGGTGAAAAAACCGCATCTGCCGCAACTGCCGCATAACGGTTCCACTTGCGGCACGGTTGCGGTTTTTTCCATAGGAAGTATAGGGGGACTTGCGGCAGATGCGGCAAGTGCGGTATTGCACTTGCGGCAGGTGCGGCAGAGAAAAAAACCGCAGTAAGCCGCGGTTTTTTTCTCTGCCGCACCTGCCGCAAGTGCAATACCGCACTTGCCGCATCTGCCGCAAGTCCCCCTATACTTCCTATGGAAAAAACCGCAACCGTGCCGCAAGTGGAACCGTTATGCGGCAGTTGCGGCAGATGCGGTTTTTTCACCGCATCTGCCGCAAATTTAAAAAAACGCTGATGTGAAAGGGCCCTTAGCTTAGTTTTTGCCTTTTAATAATTACATTTCTATCGATTTGTTTTGTGGTTTTTGTGTGCTGAATACATTTTTGTTAACACATTCTATTTTGTTAACAGCAGTTATTAACCCGGGCGAAGCCGGGTAGTACAGCTAGTATATATATGCAGGGGTGCACCGAGCCCCACTGCCGCCTGAGCCGCGGCACTGATTACGGGGGGGGGGGGGTGGGTGTGCTGGTGGAGCCTGGGGCTGCCGCCCCTTCTGCAGTGACCGTCTCGCCACTGCCGCCTGAGCCGCGGCAGTGATTGCCGGCCGCTGCCGCGAGTACCGGGGGGGGGGGGGGGGGTGCTTTTGAAGCCTGGGGCTGCCGCCCCTTGTGTGCGTGTCCCCCGCTGCCCGCCGCTTACCTGCGGTGAGCGGGATGAGCGGCCGGCGCCATGACAGGGGGAGGCTCTGTGCATGAGGCGCCGCCCCCTTCTGCACAGCCGCTCCCCCTGCCGGCTGCCGCCTGAATGACAGGGCTCACACTGTCCAATGGACGGTGCGGCCCTGTATATATGTGTATATAAACTGTATATCTAGATCTATATATGTGTAAATACTGTATATGTATCTGTGTGTATATACTGTGTATCTATATATGTGTGTATATACTGTATATCTACATCTATGTATATATATGTATATACTGTATATGTATCTGTGTGTATATACTGTATATGTAAGTGTATGTGTATATACTGTATATCGATATATATGTATAGATGTGTATATAGTGTATATCTATATGTATCAAAGTGTATATACTGTGTATCAATATATATCTAGGTGTGTGTATATACTGTATATCTATATATAATGGTGTGGATATAGTGTATATCTCTATCTATCTGTTGTGTTTTATAGTGTATATGTATATAGGTGTATATATTATAAATATATCTGTGTGTATATAGTGTGTATGTATCAAAGTGTATATACTGTATATACTATATGTATGGATATATGTGTATATAGTTTATATGTATATGTGTATATAGTATATATGTATCTGTGTGTATGAATGGTATATCTATATGTATATATATATATATGTGTATATACTGTATATGTGTGTATATACTGTATATCTATATGTATCTAATATATGTGTATAAACGGTATATGTATGTATATATGTGTAGATACAGTATATATATAGATATAAGTGTAGATAGAGTCTATATATATGTGTCTCAATATAGGATTAGAAGAACTGGGCACTACCCGTGTGTAACAACTGGTGTAGATTCACAGGATCCGTACTGACTGAGGGTCTTCAAACAATGGAGGTGCTCACTTAGCGTAAGTGCACATAAAAAATAGGAGAACAAAGACAGTGGCACTCACCAAGTAGATCTTCATAATTTATTGCAGTTTCCAGAAAGACATTCCGGGGAAGCAGGTAGTTGGGGAGGGAGGTGCGGGAGCGAGGACGACGGCAACCGTTTCGCGGCTCAGTGGCCGCTTCTACGGGTCCTGACATGTCAGGACCCGTAGAAGCGGCCATTGAGCCGCGAAATGGTTGCCGTCGTCCTCGCCCCCGCACCTCCCTCCCCAACTACCTGCTTCCCCGGAATGTCTTTCTGGAAACTGCAATAAATTATGAAGATCTACTTCGTGAGTGCCACTGTCTTTGTTCTCCTATTTTCTATATATATGTGTGTATATACACTGTATATCTATATATGTATATACAGTGTTTATATATATATATATATATATATATACAGTGTGTATAAACAGTGTATCTATATATGTATATATAGTGTATATGTATTTATATCTGTGTATATTCTGTATATGTATATATAAGTGTATATAGTGTATATCCATCTATGTGTATATACTGTATATATATGTGTGTATATACTGTATATGTGTGTATATACTGTAGATATACATGTATGTATATATGTGTATATATGCTATATCTATATCTGTATGTGTGTATATACTGTATATCAATATGCATCAATATATGTGTAGATATAGTATATCTATCGATATATGTGTATATAGTGTATATGTATCAATATATGTGTATATACTGTATATGTATATAAGTGTATATACTGTATGTCTATATGTATGTTTACTGAATATAAATATATATAGATATGTGTATATAGTGTGTATGTATGGATATATGTGTATATAATGTATATGTATCAATATATGTGTATATACTGTAACTTTATATATATGTGTATATACTGTATAGCAATATATATGTATATACGGTATGTGTATATACTGTATATGTACATGTATGTATATATGTGTATATACTCTATATCTATATGTGTGTGTTGAAATCGTGTATATGTATATAGAGTGTATGTATGTATATGTGTATGTTTTGCTGCTGGTTAGTCCTCCTGTGTGGGGGTTGCTGTGTCGGAGGTGGAGGGTGTGGGGACGGGGCTCCTCTCTCCCTGTGTCTCAGTGCTCCTGTTCCTTTCTGTCTGGCCCGGTCTCCTGTCTCTGTGTGTGGGGGTAGTTCTCCGGGAGGTGCAGTGCGGCTGCGGCTGTCAGCTGCTGTGTGTGGGGGTTGCTCTCCCGGGGGATGGAGTGTGCGGGGCCGGAGCTCCTCTCCCTCTCTCTCTGGCCGGGTCTCGTGTGTGTGTGTGGGGTTTGTTCTCCCAGAGGTGCAGTGCGGCTGCCACTTGCGATGACGCTACGCTCGCAGTGCCGCAAAGGAGTCTGGGATTCGGCTACAACGCCCGAATTCCAAACTCCCGATTATATAAGTAGGTTTATATTTTTGAAGGATAATACCAGACTTGTGTGTGTTTTAGGGTGATTATGTGGCGAGGTTAGTGTATGTGAGGTGAAATGTGTGCTGAGGGTGGTATATGTGTTCAAGCACGTGGTAGTGTGAGGCGCATTTTGTGTGTTCATATCCCCGTGTGTGGTGAGTATCCTATGTCGGGGCCCCACCTTAGCATCTGTATGGTATATACTCTTTGGCGGCATCGCTCTCATTCTTTAAGTCCCCCTTGTTCACATCTGGCAGCTGTCAATTTGCCTCCAACACTTTTCCTTTCACTTTTTCCCCATTATGCAGACAGGGGCAAAATTGTTTGGTGAACTGGAACGCGCAGGGTTAAAATTTCGCCTCACAACATAGCCTATGACGCTATCAGGGTCCAGACGTGTGACTGTGCCAAATTTTGTGGCTGTAGTTGCGACAGTGTAGATGCCAATCTCAGATATACATACACACATACAGCTTTATGTATTAGATACAGCGTTGGCCAAAAGTATTGACACCCCTGCAATTCTGTCAGATAATCCTCAGTTTCTTCCTGAAAATGATTGCAATCACAAATTCTTTGCTATTATTATCTTCATTTAATTTGTCTTCAATGAAAAAACACAAAAGAGAATGAAGCAAAAAGCAAAACATTGATCATTTCACACAAAACTCCAAAAATGGGCCGGACAAAAGTATTGGCACCCTCAGCCTAATACTTGGTTGCACAACCTTTAGCCAAAATAACTGCGATCAAACGCTTCCGGTAACCATCAGTGAGTTTCTTACAATGCTCTGCTGGAATTTTAGACCATTCTTCTTTGGCAAACTGCTCCAGGTCCCTGATATTTGAAGGGTGCCTTCTCCAAACTGCCATTTTTAGATCTCTCCACAGGTGTTCTATGGGACTCAGGTCTGGACTCATGGCTGCCACCTTAGAAGTCTCCAGTGCTTTCTCTCAAACCATTTTCTAGCGCTTTTTGAAGTGTGTTTTGGGTCATTGTCCTGCTGGAAGACCCATGACCTCTGAGGGAGACCCAGCTTTCTCACACTGGGCCCTACATTATGCTGCAAAATTTCTTGGAAGTCTTCAGACTTCATAATTCCATGCACACTATCAAGCAGTCCAGTTCCAGAGGCAGCAAAGCAACCCCAAAACATCAGGGAACCTCCGCCATGTTTGACTGTAGGGACTGTGTTCTTTTCTTTGAATGCCTCTTTTTTTCTCCTGTAAAGTCTCTGTTGATGCCTTTGCCCAAAAAGAGAGAACATTCTTCCAAAACGTTTTAGGCTTTCTCAGGTAAGCTTTGGCAAACTCCAGCCTGGCTTTTTTATGTCTCGGGGTAAGAAGTGGGGTCTTCCTGGGTCTCCTATCATAGAGTCCCTTTTCAGTCAGACGCCGACGGATAGTACGGGTTAACATTGTTGTACCCTCGGACTGCAGGGCAGCTTGAACTTGTTTGGATGTTAGTCAACGTTCTTTATCCACCATCCACACAATCTTGCGTTGAAATCTCTCATCAATTTTTCTTTTCTGTCCACATCTAGGGAGGTTAGCCACAGTGCCATGGGCTTTAAACTTCATGATGACACTGCGCACGGTAGACACAGGAACATTCAGCTCTTTGGAGATGGACTTGTAGCCTTGAGATGGCTCATGCTTCCTCACAATTTGGTTTATCAAGTCCTCAGACAGTTCTTTGGTGTTCTTTCTTTTCTCCATGCTCAATGTGGTACACACAAGGACACAGGACAGAGGTTGAGTCAACTTTAATCCATGTCAACTGGCTGCAAGTGTGATTTAGTTATTGCCAACACCTGTTAGGTGCCACAGGTAAGTTACAGGTGCTGTTAATTACACAAATTAGAGAAGCATCACATGATTTTCTAACAGTGCCAATACTTTTGTCCACCCTCTTTTTTATGTTTGGTGTGGAATTATATCCAATTTGGCTTTAGGACAATTCTTTTTGTGTTTTTTTCATTGAAGACAAATTAAATGAAGATAATAATACCAAAGAATTTGTGATTGCAATCATTATCAGGAAGAAACTGAGTATTATCTGACAGAATTGCAGGGGTGTCAATACTTTTGCCCAACACTGTAATATATATATATATATATATATATATATATCCATACATACACACACATTCTGCTGCCTCTATATTATTATCATGAATTGTGCTAAAGGGGCCCACTGAGCCTCCTTCACCAGAGACCCATGAAAACCTCGAGCCGACCCTGGCCTGTACATTGTGTAGCACTGCTTAGGCTACGTTCACACGTAGCGTAATGGGCGCGTATTCCTGCTTTTGAGCGCTCATGCAAAAGCAATGCAACGCAAAGCTGGATATGCCTTCCAGTAAAAGCTATGGCTATGCTCTTTCACTGCAAAAGTGCGCGCTCAAAAGATCTGTCATGCCAATTCTCGGCACTTTTTTGTGCGCGCTTTCCCCATAGGCTACATGTTAACATGGCCTCAGGAGAAGCGCGTGGTGTCGGCATGCAGTCGCGCTTTTTTGCACGCAAAAAAGAGGCACTGCCAAATACACGGCAAATTACGAACATAGCCTTAGATAAGTAGGCAACAGTAACAAATAGAGTGACTCTGATGTTTTCCCGCTGGAGGAACCTAGAGTACAATAACGCTGATGGTGGCCGTTAGTTAGTAGTAAGAATAACTGTGTGTAAAGAATATTGTGATTGCATTCCGTGTCCTTGTGCTGATCCACTGTGGAATAATCTGATCTACTATTGTTAATTGTGCTATACTAATATCTCCCATCTAAAGTGCTAACCCTTGGTCTGTATATTGTTAATAAATCGATATTGGTTCAGGTGCTGCCGGCTCATTGTCAGCGTCGTTGCATCCGATCGCCTGCTTACACTACTACAATATAAGACTTTCTGCATATTTACATTACACACTTCTATGAATCCTAGTACAGAAGAGATAACACAGACTGGCATGACATCAAACAAGACTCACAACCCAAAAATCATCAGGCAAAAAGGACCAAAGTGGCTCTTACCGGATGGTTTATTCTTGGACAGGCGGTGCAGAGTTCTGTTTATAGGTGGACGGTGGGTGGCGGACACCATCTACTGGTCGCAAGGGATCATGCAGCAATTTTCATCTTTTCGGCTGCTCATTACTTTTTTCAAGCTCCAGCAGCTTCATCTACACAGAAATAGTACCCAAGCAGAGAAGGGTAGGGGAGACGGGGGCCCCAGGTACATCTGTACAGACCAGCCCTCTCTTATCCCCATGCAATACATTAAAAACCTGCCAAGGGCTCCCTGACATTCTCCATCTTGTAGGCACAGGTTGCTTTATAACTTAAAGAATGCAGGGCACACACTGGACATCAGTATGCGGGGGCACACACTGGACGTCAGTATGCGGGGGCACACACTGGACATCAGTATGCGGGGGCACACACTGGACGTCAGTATGCGGGGGCACACACTGGCCATTAGTATGCGGGGGCACACACTGGACGTCAGTATGTGTGGCGCCCCGCAACGAGTGCGTCACAAGGGAGTATTGCAGCCGCAATATTCTCTGACACCGCAGTGATATAGTTAACTCTGAGATCCAACCCTACATGCAACACCTAGAACAGAGGGCCAATCCTAGGTCCTGGTGGGTGGAGTGTTAGGGAAGTGTAAGAGAACACACAATAGTCTAGATGAGTCGGAGAAAGAATCTAGAACCTGACAAGAGCAGACTAGAGCTTGGAGAGGAGCAGGGGCTCCGCACCCCGTGCGGGCCCCTGGGCCGTCACCGGTCGGGTGTCAGCACCTGAGGCCTTAACTACCGGGATTGGGCATATCTACACGGGTTCCCAAAAGACTCCCGTGCCCACAACTCACAGCCGGTTCACTGGTACCGAAGCTGGCAGCAGTTCACCTCTGCCACGCGAACCAGAAGAGTGGAGGATCAGCTTTACAGGAGCACCCCACCACCAGCCAGTTTCCAGTCGTCTAACCCGCGGTGTACCCACTGAGGGATCCAAGGCTCCCCAAAGCATCCACAACGTATACAGATGGATAGGGCATTGAAGCAGCCTCCCGTACCCGATCTGGTATTCCTGGGCGACGCTGGCAATCAAGTAGGTAGAATGGAGGAACACTTGCGGATCTCTGAGGACACTATCACTGCTGAGTCCACCCGGTCTACTACTCAACCACTGTATACCATGTATTGCCTGCTGGTTACAGTAAAGACCCGTTATAGAGACTTTCTGTGTCTGTGCTTCCTTATGAACTGTCCGTCATTACTAAAAGGTAACCGCAGCTGCCGCACAACATCTTGAGCAGCTCCAGCCTCCGGGGATCACCGCTCAGCCTGTGGGGAGCGTAACATCTTGCTGCTGTCCATCCCCCGGGGGTTCCGCAGCGTCGGTAGCCCTTACCGAACTACTCATAGGTGGCGTCACGAATAAAACAAATTAAACCCCTTTTAATCTGTTCCCGCAAGACGTCTTCACTTTTGATCTGCACTGCACCGGGCCCCACTACCGGCAGGCGCGGTCCACCCGTGACAAGGAAGGAAGAAGAATCGCCTGTATCAACCGGAGTCAGCCGGCCGCGGTGAGTCAGAAAATGGCGTCACGAACAGGATACGAGCAGGCCCGTTACCCAACGGGTATAATGTGCTTAAACTGGACTTTATTGTCTACACTGGACTTTGTTCGTCCCTAAAAGAACTTTCCCGCCTTTTCACCGTCGGGCCAAGATGGCGCCCAAGATGGCGTTCCCGCCACAAGAAGCCGCCACGTGAAAGCCCAGGAGTGAGTCGACCCCCCCCTCATCGTGGGAGGGCTAAAGACAAAAGGCGCCAAACTCTTTGTCCGCCCTGATTGCTCGAATCAACCATGGGGGCGGACCCCAAAGACTTTTCCCACCATTGGACTACAAAAGCCCACAGGAAATGGGAGTGTCACAGAGAGAAGATTTCTTCGCCAGCTCAACCAGAACGTCTTACCGGTTGAACGGGTGTGGTTTCCCTCCAAGGAAGAAAATGTCCAGCATGAGACTCCAAGACCTGATGCGGGAGGTCGAGGCGGAGGCCAGAGCAGCCATCAGCCAACCGAGTCCGGATCCTGCCCTTACCATAGACGGCAGCCCCGACTTCTGGCTAGAGGCTCTACAAGACCTCCGGGTGCGGTTACTAGAGACTGTGGAATGGACGATTCGCAGCTGGAGCGCGACCCTAGGCAGACGACTACACCATGCGATGCAGCAGAGCCGACCGGGTACCGCTACTCCAAGCCCAGACGACGTCACCAGCTTCTCGACCGCCTCACCGTCACCTACCACCTGCCCAGCTTCGTCACCGGAGCCAATAGACTGTATCATTCCCGTGAGGACCACAGCTCAACCCGTTCCAGCGGTCAACACCGCAGCCGATCCCGTTCTTGAGCCGGAGCTCATAACACGCTCCATGGAAGAACTTGAACTTTACCAGGTTCCCACCGAGGAACCCGCGACGAGTTTCACCACTACGGAGACTGTCGCCTGTTTTATCCCCGTACCGGAGGCTTCCCTTGCCATTGCCGAGGCCTACCTGGTAACCGGGATTGAAACACCTTTACCTGCGGAAACAGATGAAGAGGCAGGCAGCCTGGAAGCCCTGCAGGACGTCCCTACGGAAGGATCCGCAGCACCACCGCCCTGTTGTACAACGGAACAAGCTTCAACATTTCCCACCATCGAGCAGCCTGATGTGGTCATCGAGGAAAAGGTCGGAGAGGATGACGACGAGACCCACAGCACCGCTGAGGATTTCGACACCGGGTTCGCTTGGGGAGACAACAAGGAACTTCCTACCGGGCATACAGCTCGGGTACACTGGTCGGGTGCAATGCCGACACCTTCCCCTGTGCCGTTCCACCGGGTTCCAATACAGACAGCCCGCCAAGTTCAAGCTTCCCGCCAAACCACCAGCTCCATTACTCATCTCTACACCCCGAGCCGTAACGACGGAGATGTACGCCAGAGACGACGAGAGGAGTGGCAAGCCCGAGAACGCGCCAATATGCAGGCCCGTGCCGAGGCTCGCCGCCAGCCGCCGCTGCCTGATGAACTCCGCTGTGAAGGTAGAATTTCCACCTTTAATTTACATAGCGGGTGGGGGTTTGCTTGGGAGGTGGGTTTGAATGAGGAGGTGTTTGTGAGGCGCCGGGACGTTGAGTCAAATTTGCCAAGAGGACATCCCGATCGCGACCTATACCGGGGCGATATTATCACCTACGAGCGCTACGCTTGTGCAGATGGGTGGTTCGCTATCCGGGTGCGCCATCACCCTCAGAGCCAGTGACTTTAAAACTTGAACTTCCTCAATGACTCTGTTCCTGTTAATCACTGACTGTGTGATCTCGCGGCTACAGCCTGGACTCTAGCTAAAGTACAGCCGACCGCACGCCGGGTCCGCACAAAGTGATTACCTGTTTCTTTGCTTATGTCACCAAAGCATATCTTTACCTGTTTTTCATTTTAATAAAAGTGTGTCATATATGTTGTATAAAAATACAAAAACCTCTGTAATGTGAGTAGTGTGACGCTTGGGGACAAGCTTATTCAACCAAGGGGGAGTGTGGCGCCCCGCAACGAGTGCGTCACAAGGGAGTATTGCAGCCGCAATATTCTCTGACACCGCAGTGATATAGTTAACTCTGAGATCCAACCCTACATGCAACACCTAGAACAGAGGGCCAATCCTAGGTCCTGGTGGGTGGAGTGTTAGGGAAGTGTAAGAGAACACACAATAGTCTAGATGAGTCGGAGAAAGAATCTAGAACCTGACAAGAGCAGACTAGAGCTTGGAGAGGAGCGGGGGCTCCGCACCCCGTGCGGGCCCCTGGGCCGTCACCGGTCGGGTGTCAGCACCTGAGGCCTTAACTACCGGGATTGGGCATATCTACACGGGTTCCCAAAAGACTCCCGTGCCCACAACTCACAGCCGGTTCACTGGTACCGAAGCTGGCAGCAGTTCACCTCTGCCACGCGAACCAGAAGAGTGGAGGATCAGCTTTACAGGAGCACCCCACCACCAGCCAGTTTCCAGTCGTCTAACCCGCGGTGTACCCACTGAGGGATCCAAGGCTCCCCAAAGCATCCACAACGTATACAGATGGATAGGGCATTGAAGCAGCCTCCCCGTACCCGATCTGGTATTCCTGGGCGACGCTGGCAATCAAGTAGGTAGAATGGAGGAACACTTGCGGATCTCTGAGGACACTATCACTGCTGAGTCCACCCGGTCTACTACTCAACCACTGTATACCATGTATTGCCTGCTGGTTACAGTAAAGACCCGTTATAGAGACTTTCTGTGTCTGTGCTTCCTTATGAACTGTCCGTCATTACTAAAAGGTAACCGCAGCTGCCGCACAACATCTTGAGCAGCTCCAGCCTCCGGGGATCACCGCTCAGCCTGTGGGGAGCGTAACATCTTGCTGCTGTCCATCCCCCGGGGGTTCCGCAGCGTCGGTAGCCCTTACCGAACTACTCATAGGTGGCGTCACGAATAAAACAAATTAAACCCCTTTTAATCTGTTCCCGCAAGACGTCTTCACTTTTGATCTGCACTGCACCGGGCCCCACTACCGGCAGGCGCGGTCCACCCGTGACAAGGAAGGAAGAAGAATCGCCTGTATCAACCGGAGTCAGCCGGCCGCGGTGAGTCATATGCGGGGGCACACACTGGACGTCAGTATGCGGGGGCACACATGGACGTCAGTATACGGGGGCACACACTGGCCATCAATATACGGGGGCACACACTGGCCGTCAGTATGCAGGGGCACACACTGGACATCAGTATGCGGGGGCACACACTGGACGTCAGTATGCGGGGGCACACACTGGACGTCAGTATGCGGGGGCACACACTGGCCATTAGTATGCGGGGGCACACACTGGACGTCAGTATGCGGGGGCACACACTGGACGTCAGTATGCGGGGGCACACACTGGCCATCAATATACGGGGGCACACACTGGCCGTCAGTATGCAGGGGCACACACTGGACATCAGTATGCGGGGGCACACACTGGACGTCAGTATGCGGGGGCACACACTGGACGTCAGTATGCGGGGGCACACACTGGCCATTATTATGCGGGGGCACACACTGGACGTCAGTATGCGGGGGCACACACTGGACGTCAGTATGCGGGGGCACACACTGGACGTCAGTATGCGGGGGCACACACTGGACATCAGTATGCGGGGGCACACACTGGACGTCAGTATGCGGGGGCACACACTGGCTATTAGTATGCGGGGGCACACACTGGACGTCAGTATGCGGGGGCACACACTGGCCATTAGTATGCGGGGGCACACACTGGACGTCAGTATGCGGGGGCACACACTGGACGTCAGTATGCGGGGGCACACACTGGACGTCAGTATACGGGGGCACACACTGGCCATCAATATACGGGGGCACACACTGGCCGTCAGTATGCAGGGGCACACACTGGACATCAGTATGCGGGGGCACACACTGGACATCAGTATGCGGGGGCACACACTGGACGTCAGTATGCGGGGGCACACACTGGCCATTAGTATGCGGGGGCACACACTGGACGTCAGTATGCGGGGGCACACACTGGACGTCAGTATGCGGGGCCGTCAGTATGCAGGGGCACACACTGGACGTCAGTATGCGGGGGCACACACTGGACGTCAGTATGCGGGGGCACACACTGGACGTCAGTATGCGGGGGCACACACTGGCCATTAGTATGCGGGGGCACACACTGGACGTCAGTATGCGGGGGCACACACTGGACGTCAGTATGTGGGGGCACACACTGGACGTCAGTATACGGGGGCACACACTGGCCATCAATATACGGGGGCACACACTGGCCGTCAGTATGCAGGGGCACACACTGGACATCAGTATGCGGGGGCACACACTGGACGTCAGTATGCGGGGGCACACACTGGACGTCAGTATGCGGGGGCACACACTGGCCATTAGTATGTGGGGGCACACACTGGACGTCAGTATGCGGGGGCACACACTGGACGTCAGTATGCGGGGGCACACACTGGACGTCAGTATGCGGGGGCACACACTGGACGTCAGTATACGGGGCACACACTGGCCATCAATATACGGGGGCACACACTGGCCGTCAGTATGCAGGGGCACACACTGGACATCAGTATGCGGGGGCACACACTGGACGTCAGTATGCGGGGGCACACACTGGCCATCAGTATGCGGAGGCACACACTGGCCGTCAATATACGGGGGCACACACTGGACATCAATATACAGGGGCACACACTGGCCATCAGTATGCGGGGGCACACACTGGCCGTCAATATGCGGGGGCACACACTGGCTGTCAGTATACGGGGGCACACACTGGCCATCAGTATGCGGGGGCACACACTGGCCATCAGTATGCGAGGGCACACACTGGACGTCAGTATGCAGGGGCACACACTGGACGTAAGTATGCGGGGGCACACACTGGACGTCAGTATGCGGGGGCACACACTGGACGTCAGTATACGGGGGCACACACTGGCCGTCAGTATACGTTGGCAGACACTGGTCGTCAGTATGCGGGGGCACACACTGGCCATCAGTATGGGGGGCACACACTGGCCGTCAGTATACGGGGGTACACACTGGCTGTCAGTATGCGGGGGCACACACTGGACGTCAGTATGCGGGGGTACACACTGGCCGTCAATATACGGGGGCACACACTGGCCGTCAGTATGCAGGGGCACACACTGGACGTCAGTATGCGGGGGCACACACTGGACGTCAGTATGCGGGGGCATACACTAGCCGTCATTATACGGGGGCACACACTGGCCGTCAGTATGCGGGGCACACACTGGACGTCAGTATGCGGGGGCATACACTGGACGTCAGTATGCGGGAGCACACACTGGCCGTCAGTATGCGGGGGCACACACTGGACGTCAGTATACGGGGGCACACACTGGCCGTCAGTATACGTTGGCAGACACTGGTCGTCAGTATGCGGGGGCACACACTGGCCATCAGTATGGGGGGGCACACACTGGCCGTCAGTATTCGGGAGCACACACTGGCCATCAGTATGTGGGGGCACACACTGGCCATCAGTATGTGGGGGCACAAAAGCAATATTAGTACACGTTTCACATACTGGACATCAGTATGCGGGGGCAGGTAGCAGTGTGCTGCCTTCATCATATGTCCAATGCTTGGATGCTAACTGCATGAGCAGACACTCAGGGGCATTATTACTTTTTGGGGGGCATTCAGAGGCATTATTAATTGTTAGGAAGTGCAAGCAGAAGGCAATACTAATTGTGAGTATTGTCTTTAAAGGGCATTATGACTTTTTTGGAGGGCACTGAGTGGATATTATTTTTGGGTGGCCAGTCACATAGGGGGCTTTATTACTTTATAGTAGCACATGGGACTATATAACGTATTAAAGAGGCACAGGAGGCTTTATTACTTGTTAAGAAGATACCTAAGGATCATCATTACTATGGAAGGAGCATTATTGCTTCCCAAGGTTACTCCCGGTTATTATTACTTCATAAGGGCACTGTAGATGTGGCGCCCCTGTGGTCAGGAGGCCACAAAGGGAACTGCAGCCAGGCAAGTAGGACGACAGTTGAACACCAACACCCTCACTGCCCACACAACCCACGTACAGTAGATGGCAGTATCCAGCCCGGAGCCTGGGAACTCTAGGCAGGCGAGGTGTGGTAGGGTTTAGAGCAGTGGGTGGGCAAACACGTAGTCAGGTGACAGAAGGTAGAAATAGTGAAGGAGGAGGAGAAAGGAGTCAGTAGGCCAAGGTAGGCTGAGCAGTAAAGACTGATATCACACGTCCTGGCAAAGTGGGGTGTAGGAGTGCAGAATCTGAACAGAGCCAGTGCGAGCCGCATAGAGAAAGCACGTCCGAAGCCAGCACCCTGGGAGTGTGAGGGAAGAGAGGGACGGTGATACCGGGCCCTAGAACTACAGCTGAGACGACCGACTGCAGGCGGAGTAGCCCTCCTATGAAACTTGAAGACACAGTAGAGAGAGCCTGGTAGAGCCTCACACGGGAGGACTGCTGGTGACTCACCGTTGCCGGATGCTCACGTCTCAGGCGATGCAGCACTTGTCACGGTTCCTGAGGCTGTGGGGCCCGGTGGTCAGATCAATAGGGGATGAAAGGATGGGAATAATTCTTATTTGTCATGATGCCACCTGTGGGATTCTGGTGAATGCACCGGCGCTGCTTGGGCCTCCGGGGGATGTGCGGCAGCTTGATGGGATGCTCCCCACAGGATGAGCAGGAGTCCCCGGGGCCAGGAGCTGCACTTGATGGAATACGGCAGCTCAGTAGTCACTGCGGGTTAGTCCAGGAATAATGCATGTACACGTAAAGTCTTTTGGTACCTTTACTGATGACAACAGGTACACTCGACCGGGTGATGAGGTTGACACTCCTGGAGTTTCCACAGCAAGCAGTGGTGTAGGCTTCCTTCTATACTGTTCTAGTGAGGTCTGGTGGATATGTAATCCTGCCGGACCGGGTTGTACATTCTGGTGGAACGTGGTTCACCTGAGTTGGCTGCACTGAGGGCACTATAAAAGGGATTAGGTGAATTTCTCTTTCTTCCCTGGGCTCTCATCTGGTGGTGCTTCAGGTGTACAGGGAGCTAGACTTCCTGTTTGGGGTGCTGGTTTCTCTGCAGCCTACAATGTGCTCCTGCAGCTCGGATCCAGTAACCGGATTGTTAGGGAGAGTTAGGATAACTCTTCTGTCCCTGTGAGGTGCTTTCCTCCTGTCCTATGACCCCAGTTGCAAGGGTCTCTCACTTTCCGGGTGTGCTGTATGGGCCTAGTGTGGCTCCAGTACCAGGTCAGCTCTCCTAGCTGTTCACAGTGCTAAAGTGACTGCACACTCCACTGTTTCTCCCTCCAGGACCCGTATTTATAGGGGGAACTGGCTTAAGGTAACTAGTGGAGATCCTCCTAGAGGCCTGGGGTGAAAAGGGGTGTAAAAGAAAAAGATGTTTTATTTAGCGAGTTCTGCTTGCTGTGTACATTCCATTTGTGTACCAAGAGTTCTGTGGTGCCCCAACCAGGGTGCCAGGATGCCACATTCCCCCTTAGTTAACTTCAGTTCTCCCGGACTGAGCAAAAAGTTTTTCTTTACAACTTAACCACGAAACATTTTATATACATTTAAGAACTGGTACTTACAAAGTCTTAAATTCAAAAATACAAAAATCACTGAAAAGAAAGGGAAAACTAGGTAAAAACATGAAAAGCAGTCCATACGGCACTAGTCCATCTGCCGCAGGCAGGAAAAAGTGAGTTATAGTCACACAAGTACTGTGACTATTGTCCAAGTTTATAAGACGGGAAAAAGGGTAAAGTCCAGCAGTAAAGTCTCTGATGGATTGAACACGTACATGGGTATACATTTTAAACTTTTTACATTCCCTATGGGTGTCTCTGCTTAGGAGGCCGGGTCTAACCTTCTTACCCTACCCAGGCACTTTCTGTCCCCAACTTAGTTTACGTGGGAGAGAGCCCAGTTCCTCCAGCCTTCTGTACACTACTTTTTACAGTTTTTGAACATGGGTACTATTTACAGTGTTTAACAGGTAATATTATTCCACTACATTTTAAACCCATTCACCATATCTATTTGGTGTTTGTCCTAATGTACTACGTGTGGATCTGCGTAGTGTGGGTGTTTCAAAAGCTGTGTTGGTAGTGTACATACTGGTTGTTGGTCTGTTGCTCCTACGTGTTTCTATAATTCCATAGTAGGTATGTAATCTGTCTACTGGACTATCCTCTGTTAAAGGTGGTAATTGTGTAGGAATTCTTCGTCTTACTGTGAGATTAGCAGGTTCACCGATTACAGGAATCTCAGATTCCAAGATAACAGGCTGCATCTCTTGCATCTGAATTGGTTCTTCTTGAACTTGGTTGAGTTGGTAATGGTTCTTTATTTTCTACAGGTTGGTAGAAAGAAATAACTGGCATGATGTATGCACCATTGCATTGTGGCCAGTCGGCTGGCAAGTCTCCAATTTCTGTATGGACTAGATTTTCTTGTGGTTTTTCAATTGTTACTGTAGGGTAACTGGTTGTTTGAGGTTTTACCTGTTCTGGACATTTCTTCAAATGGTCTCTTTGATACAGTTGTAAAGGTATTTCCTTTGTCTTTGCTGATCACACAAGTTTTGGAATTGTCATGTTGTGACGGCATAATTGTGTAGGGTTCTGATTCCCAATTGTCATCTAAATTTGTTGGTTTTTCTCTTTCTTTTTAGAACTAGTTCACCTGTGGTTAAGGGTTCTGCTGAGGCATGCTTATTAAAGTCGTGCTCTTGCTTGCTTCTGCTTATGTTCAAGTTTCTCTCAACACTCTCTTGTACTTTCTTGTACTGTTCTTGGCGTTGGTTTATCCAATCTTCATCCGAAGAATCTGGTGTTGGTTCGATGGTTCCCATCTGTAAATCAACTGGTAGTTTACCTGGTCTTGCTCGCATCAAGTAAACAGGTGTGTAGTTAGTTGAACTAACAGGTATGTGGTTGTAGATATCCACAAGGTCTGGAAGTTTTTCAGGCCATTGATTTCTCTCTTCGAGGGGTAGAGTTTTGAGCATGTCAGTCACAATGTGGTTCATTTTTTCACATAAACTGTTTGTTTGGGGATGATATTGGTGTGGTTCTGATCTTTTTACACTCATATAGTCCTAGAAATTCTTGAAACAGGGCTGATTCGAAGGCTGGCCCTTGGTCAGGCAAGACTTGGTCTGGATACCCATGGGCCGACAAAAGTAACTCTGGAAGGCTTTGGCCGCTACCTCTGCAGTTAAGTCTTTAACTGGAACTACTACTAGAAACCTTGAATAGTGATCAACTATGGTGAGTGCGTAAGTGTAACCGGTTCAACTTGGGGTTAGCTTTACGTAGTCAAGAGCAACTATTTCAAGGGGGTTCTTGGTAACAATTGGCTGTAATGGAGCTTTCTGAGTCAGATGGTCTTTCCTTCGAAGATGACATGGTCCACAATTTTTACACCACTTGTCGATTGAGCCTCGCATACCGACCCAGTAGAAACGATCTTTCAGGGGCCTTTCCAGCTTCTTCCATCCGAAGTGTCCTGCATTGTCATGGTAGGCTTTGAGGATCATTTGGACTTCAGTTTTTGGAACCACTATCTGCCAGATGAGTTCGTGTGTTCTGGGGTTCAGGTACCTGCGGCATAGTTTTCCCTGGTAGACAAACAACTTCCCTTTTTCTTTCCATAGGCGCTTGGCATTTGGTGAGGCATTAGAGCCCATATTAGCGTGCTCTTGAGTTATCAACTCTCTGACCAAGCTGACATCTGGATCATTGGCTTGAACCTCCTTCCAGTCATGGTGAGGTAAAGGGTTCACGATCTTCTCTACACGCCTCTGGCTCGCCTGATGACACGTTGCCGTACCCGTACAATGGAAAGCCGGTAGTTCTATCTCTTCTAGGTCATCTATGTCTTCTCCTTCTTCAGGGAGGTTAGGCACTCTGAACTCTGCCCGGTACTTTACAGTGAAGTCATAGTTTGAGAGCCTTGCTACCCAACGCTGTTCTAGGGCTCACAGCTTTGCTGTCTCTAAATGGGTTAGAGGGTTGTTATCAGTGAAAGCTGTGAACGGGGCGGATGCCAGCTAATGCTTGAAACGCTCTGTGATTGCCCAGACCAGGGCCAGGAACTCTAGCTTGAATGAGCTGTAGTTCTCCGGGTTCCTTTCCGTGGGACGGAGCTTTCTGCTGGCGTAGGCAATCACCTTTTCCTTTCCCTGCTGGCGTTGCGCTAGGACAGCTCCTAGACCTTCGTTACTTGCGTCAGTGTACAGTAAAAACGGGAGATTGTAATCAGGATAGGTCAGGATTTCTTCTCCAGTTAAAGCATCTTTAACTCTTGGAAGGATTGCTCCTGTTCTGGTCCCCACCGAAACGGGGGTCCCCTGATCTTGCCGTTTTTAGATTGACCTACTAAGAGATCTTGCATGGGTGCTGCTATCTTGGTATAGCCTTTGATGAATCGTCGATAGTACCCGACCAGTCCTAAGAATTGACGTACCGCTTTGTGAGTGGTTGGCGCTGGCCAGTCTTTGATGACGGTTACCTTGTCCGGGTTTGGTGCTACGCCTTTGGCACTAACCACGTGTCCTAGGTATTGGACCTTTGGTTTCAGCAGGTGACACTTGGACGGTTTCAGCTTCATTCCATACTTGGACAGCGACTCGAACACTTCACTCAGGTGTTGCAGGTGGTCTTCATAGGTCTGGGAGTATACAATGGCATGATCAAGGTATAACAGCACAGTCTCAAAGTTCTCGTGACCCAAACAACACTCCATCAGTCTCTGAAACGTTCCTGGGGCATTGCACAACCCGAATGGCATACTGTTGAACTCGCATAGTCCCATGGGTGTCGTGAAGGCTGTCTTCTCACGATCCTCCTCTGCAACGGAGACCTACCAGTACCCACTAGTAAGATCTAATGTGGAGAAGTAGTTGGCAGACTTAAGTACAGCTAGCTATGCGGGGTAACGGGTATGCATCCTTATGTGTGACTTTATTTATTTGTCTGTAGTCTACGCACATCCTCATACTACCATCTTTCTTTTTAACCAGGACCTGTTTTGCTACCCAGGGACTAAAGCTATCCCTAATGACCCCTGCATTTTTCATGTCCTGAAGCATCTCTTTTGCTTTTTGGTAGTGTGTGGGTGGTATAGGCCTGTACCTTTCTTTGATAGGTGCATGGTCGCCTGTGGGGATATGGTGTTGTACCCCTTTGATCCTCCCAAAGTCAAGTGGGTGTTTGCTGAACACTTGCTCGTACTCCCGAAGTACCCGGTAAACTCCATTTTTCTGATGAGAGGGTGTGTTGTCAGTTCCTACACTGAGCTCCTGACACCTTTTCTCTAACTGATCTTTGGAGTGAGGGGGTTCGTTAGTTACTGTTTGGGACAGGGGCGTAACTAGAACTGGCAGGGCCCCATAGCAAACTTTTGAACGGAGCCCCCTCCAAGACACGCCCCCAATGACACGCCCCCTCCAAGACACGTCCCCTAATGACACGCCCCCTTCAAGACACACCCTCTTACAGGCCCCAGCAGTATATACAGCAGCCTCCACAGTGGTATATACAGGCCCCAGCAGTATATACAGCAGCCCCAGTGGTATACAGCAGCCTCCCCAGTGGTATATACAGGCCCCAGCAGTATTACAGCAGCCTCCCCAGTGGTATATACAGGCCCCAGCAGTATATACAGCAGCCCCAGTGGTATATACAGGCCCCAGTGGTATATACAGCAGCCCCAGTGGTATACAGCAGCCTCCCCAGTGGTATATACAGGCCTCAGCAGTATTACAGCAGCCGCCCCAGTGGTGGTATACACAGGCCCCAGTGGTGGTATATACAGGCTCCAGTGGTGGTATACAGGGCCCCCCCTTGCTGCTGCTGCACACCTGTAAAGGAATACATTATACTTATCCCTGCCGCTGTCGCCGCTCTGACACCGTGCTCCTCCGGGTCTTCATGCTTCCTCCTCCGGCGCACAGGCTCCCAGCACAGGGTATACAGCTCCCAGAGTCCCAGCATAGGGTATACAGCTCCCGGCACAGGGTTTATACAGCTCCCGGCACAGTGTTTATACAGATCCCGGCACAGGGTTTATACAGCTCCCGGCACACACAGGGTGTATACAGCTCCCGGCACACACAGGGTGTACACAGCTCCCGGCACACACAGGGTGTACACAGCTCCCGGCACACACAGGGTGTATACAGCTCCCGGCACACACAGGGTGTATACAGCTCCCGGCACACACAGGGTGTATACAGCTCCCAGCGGCACACACAGGGTGTATACAGCTCCCAGCAGCACGCACAGGGTGTATACAGCTCCCGGCACACACAGGGTGTATACAGCTCCCGGCACACACAGGGTGTATACAGCTCCCAGCAGCACACACAGGGTGTATACAGCTCCCAGCAGCACACACAGGGTGTATACAGCTCCCAGCAGCACACACAGGGTGTATACAGCTCCCAGCAGCACACACAGGGTGTATACAGCTCCCAGCAGCACACACAGGGTGTATACAGCTCCCAGCAGCACACACAGGGTGTATACAGCTCCCAGCAGCACACACAGGGTGTATACAGCTCCAGCGCACACCAGTGATACAGCTCCAGCACACACACAGGGTGTATACAGCTCCCAGCAGCACACACAGGGTGTAAACAGCTCTCAGCAGCACACACAGGGTGTATACAGCTCCCAGCAGCACACACAGGGTGTATACAGCTCCCAGCAGCATACACAGGGTGTATACAGATCCCAGCAGCACACACAGGGTGTATACAGCTCCCAGCAGCACACACAGGGTGTATACAGCTCCCAGCAGCACACACAGGGTGTATACAGCTCCCAGCAGCACACACAGGGTGTATACAGCTCCCAGAGTCCCAGCAGCACACACAGGGTATACAGGCCCCCCCCTCACAGTAAGGCCTCCCTATGCTGCCGCTGCTCACTGTCAATAAATAGTGTTATTAATAGCGGCGCCTCTCTCTCACCCTCGCTCCGGGCAGTGCAGCAGCTCCTTCCTCTTCCTGATTGTCTGCTGTGAGGGACTTAGTTAGTAAGGAGTCGGACTTAGGACTCACGGGGGTCACAGGCCGGCCAGGGGGGAGGTGACCAACTCCGCAGACTGCGCAGTGCGCAGAGAACACACAGGGTCACAGGCAGGCAGCAGGCTACTACAGTCTGGCGGCGGCAGCCCAGCCTTTGATCTCTGTGTGCGGCGCCTGCGGCCGCTTTGAAAAGCAGCGGCATCCACCTCGCCGGGGGGGGCCCCATTGGGTGCGGGCGCCCTCCGCCGGGCCCCCACCCCCACGGCCACACAACAACAGGTATCGCAGCTGCCGGTATAGCAGCGTAGCGGCGCTGGGTCCGGGCCCCCCACAAGCGCCGGGCCCCAAAGCGACCGCTACGTCTGCTATGCCGGTAGTTACGCCACTGGTTTGGGAAGAGGATTGTACATCGAGTATGGCATTGTTTTCAACCTGGTGTAATTTTGCAACAGTAGAATATCTTGGCAGTCTGACTTCGTCATCACCATAATTTAATATGCGTACGGGGACTCTCCCTTTTCTCACATCAACCAGCCCTCTGGCTGTCAAGAGCGTAGGTCTATTTTCAGACTTTACAGGTTCTACTACAGCTTGGTAGTCCTGCCCTCTGAGGCCTATGGCTGCTCGACACCAGATCATCATTTCGCTTCTGGGTGGTACCACAATTGGAATGGGATCTGTTACCCGTAAACTGCCAATTTCACCGTTTGACATTTTTACCTGCTGTTGATATACCAGAGCTCGGATCTCTCTTTGGATATCTCTCCTCTCCCTTGGTTTACCAGCATCAGCACTCTGTTGGAGTAAGAACAACACTTCATCGAGACATTTAACCATGACATTAGTACCCAGTATTACATGTGGATCACGCTCGTATGGTTTGTCCTGAACCACTATGATACCCTGGTTCTTCAGTTGTACCCTCCCCACCTTTACTGTAGCTTCCCATTGTCCCTCTACTGTAACTAGTGTGGCGCCCCGCAACGAGTGCGTCACAAGAGGGTATTGCAGCCATAAATGCAGCCGCAGTATCCTCTGACACAGCAGTGATCTGGTTAACTTCGAGATCCAACCCTGCATGCATCACCTAGAACAGAGGGCCAACCCAGGGTCCTGGTGGGCGGAGTGCTAGGGAAGTGTGTAGGAAGTACAGACTTTAGTTAGTGAGAGTCTGAGTCTGTCTGGAGAAGAGAGAACTTGAACTTGGAGTAGGAGCGGGGGCTCTGCACCTCATGCAGCCCCCGGGCCGTCACCGGTCGGGTGTTACCACCTGAGGCCTCAACAACCGGGATCGGCATCACCAACCACGGGTTCCAAAAGACTCCCGTGCCCAAAACCTTACAGCCGGTTCACTGGTACCAAAGCTGGCAGCAGTTCACCTCTGCTACGCGAACCAGAAGCGTGGAGGAGCAGCTTCACAGGAGCACCCCACCACCAGCCAACTTCCAGTCGTCTAACCAGCGGTGTACCCACCGAGGGATCCAAGGCTCCCCAGAACATCCAAAACGTACATCTTGGATAGGGCATTGAAGCAGCCTCCCCGTACCCGACCTGGTATTCCTGGGCGACAATGGCAAAACACTTAGCTAGAATGGAGGAACACTGCGGATCTCTAAGGGACACCATCACTGTTGAGTCCACCCGGTCCACTACCCGTTAACTGTATGCCATGTACTGTCTGCTGGTTACAGTAAAGACCCGTTGCAGAGACTTTCTGTGTCCGTGCTTCCTTATGAACTGTCCGTCCGCACTACAAGGTAACCGCAGCTGCCGCACAACATCTTGAGCAGCTCCAGCCTCCGGGGATCACCGCTCAGCCTATGGGGAGCGTTCCATCTTGCTGCTGTCCATCCCCCGGAGGTTCCGCAGCGTCGGTAACGATTACCGAACTACTCATAGGTGGCGTCACGACTAAATTAACCCCTTTAATCTGTTCCTACAAGACGTCGTCAACTTTTGATCTGTACTCTACCGGGCCCGACTACCAGCAGGCGCGGCCCACCGGTGACAAGGAGGAAGGAGCTACAGCCTGTCTAAACCGGAGTCCACGGGCCGACGGTGAGTCACTAGCAAACCATTAGCTGCCTCAATGCTCAGATCAGGGTGTGGGGGTTCCAGCTTAACATCTGGCCAGACCCGTTTGTAAAGGATACTCGGGATGGTTGTCACCTGGGATTCAGTGGTAGCGGTGCCATCGATGATGATTGACAAGTACGGGCGGTCTCCCACGTATTTGTACTCCCAGTTGGTTGGGCCTGGACAGTCCACTCCTGGGTTTGGCTCTTCTCGCCCAGGACTGGAGTGGTAGGTATGTCCTTCTTGGTCGCCTTTCTGACAGATGCGATGTCCATCAGGGGTGTAGCGAGCTGTGGGTTTTCCTCGCGGCTGCGGTGTCGTCTTCTTCATCCACGGGACGTCGTCGGGGCTGTCGGCTAGCTGGATCTTGCCGGATGACCTTGTTTCTGTCTTGGGTCTTCTTTCACCTCGGAGCTTGGCCATGTCTTTCATTAGCTGCTGCACATTGGCGCACAGTTGATCAAACCGGTCAGGTGTCACGGTCTGTGCGCTGGACTGAACCGTAGCGATTGGAGATGCTGCTGCCGGCACAGAAGGGGTGTTAGTATACTGCGGCTGTGAGTTTAGATCGGGCACTGTAGGGAACTGCTGTCCCCGCACTGTTAAGTCTCTTAAGGTGTCAAACACGGCGCCAGGGTTTTGCAGGGACCACCAGCGTGCCTGTTTCTTATCAACAGGTAGTCTAAGTCCCACAACAAATTGTCCAATTAACGCTTTGTTTTCATCTTTAACACCATCAGGGTCGACTTGCTTTAATAGTCTCAGTGCTTCTTGTAAGCGCAGTGAATAGTCCAGGACACTCTCCTGTGCCCCTTGATTGCAATGATAAAACAACAGTCTTAACTCCGCTTCGGTATGATGTTCAAAAACCCGGTTTAATTTAGCAAATATCTGCTCCACAGACTCCTGAGCCTCTATAGACCAGTGTCGGGTCTCCAGCTCTGCTGCATCTGTTAACTGTCCCATTATAACTGAAGCTCTCTGCTTACCGGTCATGGCATACATATCCAGCACTTGGCATATCTTCCTCGGAACATATCTAGGGTACCGGGTTTACCGCTGTACTTTGGTAACCAGGCCGCATTCAGGACGTACGGCAGAGATATCGGCATTATTGGAGCGGAATGCTGCGGCATGCCGCCGACGGGTGGTTGACGTGCTGGGGGTACGTTTGGTGGCCCCGGTGGAACAACCGGTTGGTTTACTTGCGGGTTTCCCGCGTCGCCAGAATCCGAGTCACTCATCCTTGCTCCCCCTTAAGCGTGGCCAGTCCTTTCGATCCAATGGAAGTTGTGGGCCTCGCGGTGAGGAGAGAGGCACCACGGGAGTTTCCGGTTCCTGCTGCGTTCGGCGGAACTCGTCAGAGTATGGGGCGGGGCCTATCTTCGCGCCCTTTGTAAAGTAACACCCCTTCTTTTCCCGCCTTTGCACAACAATGGCGGTTCAAATGTACAGTTCGATAATCACAGTCATTAAATAGCCCACAATACCCGTTGGGAAACGGGTCTGCTCGTATCCTGTTCGTGACACCAAATTCTGATTCACCATTGCCGGATGCTCACGTCTCAGGCGATGCAGCACTTGTCACGGTTTGGCACCTGAGGCTGTGGGGCCCAGAGGTCAGATCAATAGGGGATGAAAGGATGGGAATAATTCTTATTTGTCGTGACGCCACCTGTGGGATTCCGGTGAATGCACGGGCGCTGCTTGGGGATGTGCGGCAGCTTGATGGGATGCTCCCCACAGGATGAGCAGGAGTCCCTGGGGCCAGGAGCTACACTTGATGGAATACAGCAGCTCAGTAGTCACTGCGGGTTAGTCCAGGAATAATGCACGGACACATAAAGTCTTTTGGTACCTTTACTGATGACAACAGGTACAGTCGACCGGGTGATAAGGTTGACACTCCTGGAGTTTCCACAGCAAGCAGTGGTGTAGGCTTCCTTCTATACTGTTCTAGTGAGGTCTGGTGGATATGGAATCCTGCTGGACCGGGTTGTACGTTCTGGTGGAACGTGGTTCACCTGAGTTGGCTGCACTGAGGGCACTATAAAAGGGATTAGGTGAATTCCTCCTTTCCTGTGCTCTCATCTGGTGGTGCTTCAGGTGTACAGGGAGCTAGACTCCCTGTTTGGGGTGCTGGTTTCTCTGCAACCTGCAATGTGTTCCTGCAGCTGGGATCCAGTAACCGGATTGTTAGGGAGAGTTAGGATAACTCTTCTGTCCCTGTGAGGTGCTTTCCTCCTGTCCTATGACCCCAGTTGCAAGGGTCTCTCACGTTCCGGGTGTGCTGGTATGGGCCTAGTGTGGCTCCAGTACCAGGTCAGCTCTCCTAGCTGTTCACAGTTCTAAAGTGACTGCACACTCCACTGTTTCTCCCTCCAGGACCTGTATTTATAGGGGGAAATGGCTTAAAGTAACAGTGGAGCTCCCCCTAGAGGCCTGGGGTGAAATGGAAGGTAAAAGAAAAAGGTGTTTTATTTAGTGAGTTCTGCTTGCTGTGTACATTTCATTTGTGTACCAAGAGTTCTGTGGTGCCCCAACCAGGGTGCCAGGGTGCCACACTGGAGGCTAGGCTGAAGTAGAGTGTCGGCTCTAGAGGGGACCGTAGTTTCACCCGGAATCCCCAGACAACCGACGGGGGACCACAGCTACACGTTAAGGTCCCTACCCCAAAAGACAGGCAACTCAATGGCAACCCGGAGGGCTCACAGAGGTTCTGTGGCAGCGGTGGCCCCATTACTGGCCACACACTGTGGGTGGCGTCACGACTGACATTTCCCCTGTAAATACACCCTTATTATTGCCAGGGCCCGGGAGACGGTCCGGACCAGGACCACCCGTGACTTCCCCAGTAGTAGACCCGGTCCGGTACCGAGTACCCCGTCCCAGTGGGCTCGACATAGACAAAAATGACTTATAAGGGAATACTCATTGCATTATTATCCTGTAAGGGGAATATGCAGTATTGATACTTTCTAAGGGGCACTTGGGGCAGTATTACTTCATAAGGAAGGAAATCAGGGAACTAAAACCTCAAAGAGGCAGATACTATTACAATATAGCTGTCAAAAAGAGGAGCACTATTACTTTGTATGTTGCAAATCTGGGAATATTTCCCATGGAGGCATTTTTACTATCTAGCAGGAAACATTTGTCTTGGTAGTGATTTATTTGAAAGGGTATTCACAAAATTAATAATTATACCCTATCCACTAAACAATGAGAAACGTATTTGTCACTGTAGGTGTGACCAAAGCCATCCCAAGATCAGGGCACTACAAAGTCACAATTTGGCGCCCCTGCGGTCTGGCCACCACAGTGGTAGTTTACTTCAATGGTCCTAATACCACGTCTGAGGAGAATTCAGGTATCCTTTGATGGACGTCCTATGCATGCACACACTTCCCAAAGTCTGATCAGTGGGCTGGGCACAGAATGCCTGTTTAGGGCAGTGACAGGCACTGGTTGGAGAGAGGGCGTACCTGTAGTGAGGTGTACAGAGGGGTGACATTAGGAGTAACTGAAACACTTGTTAGACAGAGTTCGACGGTGGATGAATGTGTGTGGCGCCCCTGCGACCAGGAGGCCACAAAGGGAACTGCAGCCAGGCAGGTAGGACGACAGTTGAACACCAACACCCTCACAGCCCACACACCCACGTACAGTAGAGGGCAGCACCCAACCCAGAACCTGGGAACTCTAGGCAGGCAAGGGGTGGTAGGATTTAGAGCAGTGGGTGGGCAAACACGTAGTCAGGTGAAGGGGGAGGAGGAAGGAGTCAGTAGGCCGAGGTAGGCTGAGATGAAAAGACTGAGATCACACGTCCTGGCGAAGTGGGGTGTGGTAGCGCGGAATCTGAACAGAGCCAGTGCGAGCCGCAGAGAGAAAGCACGTCCGAAGCCAGCACCCCGGGAGTGTGAGGGAAGGGAGGGACAGTGACAACGGGCCCTAGAACTACAGCTGAGACGACCAGACTGCAGGCGGAGTAGCCCTCCTGTGATACTTGAAGACACAGTAGGGAGAGCCCGGTAGAGCCTCACACGGGAGGACTGCTGGAGGCTAGGCTGAAGTAGAGTGTTGGCTCTATAGGGGACAGTAGCTTCACCTGGCTTCCCCAGACAACCGACGGGGGGCCACAACTACACGTTAGTTAGGGTCCCTACCCCAAAGGACAGGTAGCTCAGTGGCAACCCGGAGGGCTCAAATGAGTCCGAGCCACCGCCATACTGTCCGGAGCCACGCACACCAAAGTGAACAGAAAGAGAGAGAGTCAACAGCCTGGGAAGGACACAGAGACAGAGTGAGGGGTCACAGTAGGAAAGACCTGGCTGCAGAGAGTAAAGGGAACCCGGAGGGGAGAGTGTGCCCGTGTAACTGAGAACTGAACTGTAAGAACTGTACTGAACTCTAAGCTGAACTTGAGAAGTAAACATGGTGAACCCTGAACACGACTCCCTTGCATCTCTCTGCCTGAACACGACTCCTTCCATACAGGTTTGCAGCAGATCCCCACCTGGAGAGCCACAGCGTGCAGGCTCCATCGCTGAAGGAGGATTCCTGCAGCATCTGGACAGTAAGTGTACTGCACTCAGCACCAGGCCTGCACACTACACAATAGACTTTAATCATCACTGCCCCGGGGAACACAGTTCTGCCCACGGAGAGCTATTCCATCCCGGCTGCCATTACATCATCCCCGGAGGTTCTGCGGCAGCGGTGGCCCCAATACTGGCCGCACACTGTGGGTGGCGTCACGACTGACATTTGCCCCTGTAAATACACCCTTATTATTGCCAGGGCCCGGGACACGGTCCGGACCAGGACCACCCGTGACTTCCCCAGTAACAGACCCGGTCCGGTACCGAGTACGTCTGTCCCAGTGGGCTCGTTATGTGGTCCTGCTAATGTCGAGCCCACTGGGAAAGGGTACTCGGTACCGGACCGCGTCTGCTATTGGGGAAGTCACGGGTGGTCCTGGTCCGGACCGTGTCTCGGGCCCTGGCAAATAAAAGGGTGTATTTACAGGGGAGAATAGTCTATCATGACGCCACCCACTATGTGCGGCCAGTGATGGGGCCGCCGCTGCTGCAGAACCTCCGGGGATGGTGTAATGGCAGCGCAGATGGAATAGTTTCTGTGGGTAGAACTGTATTCCCCGGGGCAGTGATGGTAAAGTCTATAATGGATGTGGATAGTGGAGACTGGGTTAAAGAACACACACTCACGTTTTGTAGTAAAAGGTGCAATTCTCCTTCTCTCCTGATGCTGCAGCTTTCTTCCAGCTGGTGTGCAGAGCTGACAGGCTTGTAGCTCTCCAGGTGGGACCTCTCTGCTGTTGGATGTAGGGCAAAGGTTGCAATCAATACACAGACTCACAGTTTTGCTGTTTTCAAAAGCTTTACTGCAGATGTTGTTGCAGATTATAGTCCACGGAGTTTGTACTGGGGCTAGGCTTTCCTCCCACCCTGTCCGGGTCATCAGCTTCCTCGTGCTGCGCTGTGTGTGTGTCCTGGCTGCTGCTTCTAGCTGAGCTGCTGGGACTGTCTCACTCTTTCGCTCTTTCTGCTACTGGTACCACTTGGCTAGGCAACTTGAGTCCTCTGTGCTGTGCTGACCCCGCCGTGTTGCTTTGCTCTGGTACTGTGGGCGTCTGGAAACCCCACTGCTCCTGGATTCACCGTGCTGTGTGTCAGTCACAGTACCGGATCCGGTGTCCGTTCTGTGCGCTTCTCTGGGGCGAGTAATGATTGTACTCAAGCTCCCAGGAGTGTCTCTCTGCTCGTAGTTCTCCTTTCCTCAGACCCTCACTAGGCCTGGAATCTGTGAGCAGACTGCAGAGAAGCTTAGCACAGCCTCTCTGTCATTGCAGTCTCTCTCTCAGTTCTCCAGGAACTGAAACTAAACTCACTTCCTCATGAGCTGGAGTATTTAAGAGAGCAGGTTGTGCGCCCCCTCCTGGCCCAGAGGTGCAAGTGTAAGTCAGTGTGTTGTGGGGAGGGAACCCATGTGATGTTACTTTGGCACATTAACCCATGGGGTGCCACATTCCCCCTTAGTTAAATACAGCACTCCGGGACTGTGGAAAAACAAGTACACAACAGTTAAACAATTAATATTTACATAGGGAAAAATACAAAAATCACTAAAGTTTCAAAGAGTCCAAAAAGTTCAAAAAGTCAAAAAGCAGTCTTTCCGAGCTGATGAATATATTCACAAGAGTTCTTACCACAACCAGTCCGTGGTATATATGGTCCATAAGTAAATAAGAAAAGTTCAAAGTTCATACAGGATAGTCTCTGTAGGTACTGGGCTTTTTAACGTTGCAACAACTATATACATTTGTCCACGGGCGTTTCTGCTTAGGAGTCCTGGATTCGCTACACCACCCCCAGGCACTTTCTTTTCCTAACTTAATATACATGGGGATCAATCCAGTTCCTCCACCCTCTTGGACACAGTCTACCGGGTTCAATTTACGTTTATTTTACATTTAAACAAACATATTTACATTACACATTTAATTACATTTTACTCTCTGTATCTAACTGGTAACTGACCTTGGGTACTACGCTCTGATCTGCGTAAAACGGGTATACTGCTTGCAAGTGGGCTACTAGTATTAGTGGGTATGTACCTACGTGTTGTGCTTGGTACTATGACAGATGATGATCTGACTGCAGGACTGGCAAGTTCACTAGGACCAGGAATTTGTTCTTCCTCTTCAGATTCTACTTCCAGTTCTTCAAATCTTGGGTCTTCTTCTGGTAACACAGGTTCTGGTAACACGGGTTCTGGTAACACGGGTTCTGGTGTTGGTTCCACCATTGAAGGGAATGCATTCATTGGTACTAAAACTGCTCCGTGATAATTTGGCCATGTTTTGGGGAAATCTCCTAGTACCGTGTGGAATACTTCTTCTTCTTTTTCTTTCTCTTGGATAGATTGGACCTGTATGGGTTCTACGACTTCAGATGTCTTCAGTGTTTCTGGACACAATTTTAGCTGATCACGAGATACGACTGCTGAAGTTCTTCCTTCATCTTTGCTTATCAAACAGGTTTTAACATTGTCTAGGTTAGATGGTAAGACTGTGTATGGGACAGTTCCCACTGATTATCCAGTTTGTTAGTGCGTCTCTTTCTTTTGAGAACTTGCTCACCTTCTTGTAATGGCATTGCTTGAGCATGTTTGTTAAAGGTCTTCTCTTGTCTTGCTCTAGCTTGCTGTAGGTTTCTTTCTACGCATTCTTGTACTTGTTGATACTGTTTCTGTCGTTTGGTATCCCAATCTGTTTCTTCTACTTTTGTATCTGGTTTTTCAATTCCCATTTCTAGATCAATTGGTAATTTACTGGGTCTTGCACGCATAAGGTATGCTGGAGTGCCGTTTGTAGAACTTACTGGAATGTGGTTGTATAAGTCTACCAAATCAGGTAATTTATCTGGCCACTGGTTTCTTTCAGATTCTGGTAAGGTCTTTAACAGTTCAATTACGATATGATTCATCTTCTCGCATAAACCATTTGTTTGGGGATGATACGTTGTTGTGTGAATCTTCTTACAACCCTACATATTGCAGAATTCCTTGAATAATTCTGATTCAAAAGCTGGACCTTGGTCTGCAAGGACTTGTTCAGGGTAACCATGCGGTCTACAGAAATGCGTCTGGAATGCTTTTGCTGCCGTCTTCGCTGTCAGATCTTTGACTGGTACTACCACTAAGAAGCGTGAATAATGATCCACGATGGTTAAGACATAGACATAGCCTGATCGGCTTGGTGACAACTTGACGTGGTCTAACACGACTAGTTCGAGTGGCTGCTTGGTCATTATGGACTGAAGTGGAGCTTTCTGTATATCTTTCCTTCTGAGGTTGCATGCGGCACATCTTCTGCACCATAGCTCAATGGATCTTCTCATGCCAATCCAATAGAATCTTTCTCTCAGGATTGCTTCTAACTTCTGATCTGGGTCTTCAGGCTTCTTTTGAAAGTTCCCAGGGTAGGAGAATGTCTGATGTGTTGGGGCAGTGAGTTCCAGAGTCTGGGTGAAGCATGGGAGAAATCCTGTATGCGGTTGTGCGAAGAGGAGATGAGGGGGGAGTAGAGGAGAAGCTCTTGGGAGGATCGCAGGTTGCGTGAGGGTAGGTAACGGGAGACCATGTCAGAGATGTATGGAGGGGACAGGTTGTGAATGGCTTTGTATGTCATGGTTAATGTTTTAAACCGGGATCTCTGGGAAGCAGGGAGCCAATAAAGGGCTTGGCAGAGGGGGGAGACAGGGGAATAGCGGGGAGACAGATGGATTAGGCGAGCAGCGGAGTTCAGGATAGATTGGAGAGGTGCAAGGGAGGTATTAGGGAGGCCGGTGAGCAGGAGTTTGCAGTAATCGAGGCGGGAGATGATGAGAGCGTGAATAAGGGTTTTAGCGGTGTCGTGGTCAAGGAAAGTGCGGATCCTATAGATGTTTTTGAGCTGGAGTCGGCAGGAGGTGGCGAGGGCCTGGATGTGGGGCTTGAAGGAGAGGGAAGAGTCAAGGATAACCCCGAGGCACTTGGCATGGGGGACTGGAGAGAGAGAGCAGTCGTTGACGATGATGGATAGGTCAGGTAGTGAGGGGGAGCATCTTGGGGGGAAGACTATGAACTCGGTTTTGTCCATGTTCAGCTTAAGGAAGCGAGCAGAGAAGAAGGATGAGATGGCGGACAGGCAGTGTGGAATTTTGGATAGAAGGGAGGCTATGTCAGGACCAGACAGGTAGATTTGGGTGTCGTCGGCGTAGAGGTGATATTGGAGGCCGTGGGACTCAATGAGTTGCCCTAGGCCGAGAGTGTAGATTGAGAACAGTAATGGTCCAAGAACCGAGCCCTGGGGGACCCCGACAGATAGGGGGTAGGGCGAGGAGGATGTGTGGGAGTGGGTGACGCTGAAGGTGCGGTCCGTTAAGTATGAGGAGATCCAAGAGAGGGCAAGGTCCGTGATGCCAAGAGATTCCAGGATCTGTAGTAGAAGGGAGTGGTCAACAGTGTCGAAGGCGGCTGACAGGTCGAGAAGGAAGAGAACAGAGTAGTGGTGCTTGCTTTTGGCAGTCAGTAGGTCATTTGTGACTTTGGTCAGGGCTGTTTCAGTGGAGTGGAGGGGTCGGAAGCCAGATTGCAGGCGGTCAATGAGGGAGCAGGAGGAGAGGTGAGAGGACAGCTCAGAGTGGACATGATGTTCAAGTAGTTTAGAGGCGAAAGGGAGGAGAGATATAGGGCGGTAGTTGGAGACAGTTGTGGGATCGAGGAAGGGTTTTTTGAGGATGGGTGTGATCAAGGCGTGTTTGAAGGCTGAGGGAAGGTGCCAGTGGTGAGTGATAGGTTGAAAAGATGAGTTAGGGCTGGGATGATAACGGAGGTGAGGTTGGGAATGAGGTGGATAGGAGCGGGTCGTGGGCGCTGGTGGTGAGGGTGATTTTGACAGGAGGGAGGAGAGCTGGTCTTCAGTTATAGGGGGGAAGCAGTTGATGGAAGTAGAGGGCAGTATAGGTGAGAGGGAGGCTGTGGGACAGTGGATCAAAGCTGTCTCTGATTCTGTAAATCTTTTCTTGAAGAGGAGGCAAAGTCTTCTGCAGAGATAAGGGGAGAGGGAGGGGAGCAGGCAGGCGGAGTGTACTTTTGTCATTGAAAAGTACAACTCATCCTGCAAAATATGACTTTATGGATCTTGGAAGAAGAAGAGGGAAAAAAAAAACCAAAAAATAAACATCCCCAGCCCCTTAAGGGGTTAATACAAGGCTTTGAGGCAATGACTGCGAACAATCGGTTTCTGTTTCTCCGGATGAGACGTTGGCTCCTGTCCGCGGGTATTTTGGCCGAATCCTCATGAATAAACGTCTCCAGCAGAGTCGTGTATTACAGTATGTGAACCAGAGACATCAGTGGAATAACATATATAAGGTGAAAAATAACAAAATAATAAACAGAAGTAAATAAAGCCATTATCGGACTTTCCTGATTTGGCCACAAGATGGTGATAGAGTACAAATAATAATCCAGAGACCCAAGAAGAAGAACCAACTAATCCGCTGTGTGGTGTGATTTCCTCAAAAATATCAATATACAGCGCTTACATATATAAATATCAATATACAGCACTTATATATATAAATATCAATATACAGCAATTACATATATAAATATCAATATACAGCAATTACATATATAAATATCTATATACAGCACTTACATATATAAATATCAATATACAGCACTTATATATATAAAATATCAATATACAGCACTTATATATAATATAAATATCAATATACAGCAGTTACATATCTATTATATAATCACAAATGGGTTTTTTTGCCCCTTCTGAGTCCGCTCACGCTGCGAGTCAGTGTCGTCATGTGGATACGCCCGAAGCATTGGCCGCGCAGCGGCCATTGCGAGCAGTTCTAAGGCGACTCGCTATGCCCGCGCAGCGGCATGGCGAGTCGCCTTAGCAGCGCGAAGCATTGGCCGCGAAGCAGCCATTGCGAGTCAGAGACTCGCTCTTCTAGAATCCCGATGCATGTGCATCGGGCACCCAGCTAGTATATATATATATATATATATATACAGTGCTTACATATATAAATATCAATATACAGCAATTACATATATAAATATCAAAATACAGCACTTATATATAAATATCAATATACATCAGTTACATATATAAATATCTATATAAAGCGCTTACATATATAAATATCAATATACAACAGTTACATATATACATATCTATATACAGCACTTACATATATACATATCTTATACAGCACTTACATATAAAATATCAATATACAGTGCTTGCATATATAAATATCTATATACAGCATTTACATATATAAATATCCATATACAGCGCTTACATATATAAATATCTATATACAGCACCTACATATATAAATATCAATATACAACAGTTACATATATAAATATCAATATACAGCGCTTACATATCTAAATATCAATATACAGCACTTACATATATAAATATCTATATACAGCAATTACATATATAAATATCTATAGACAGCAATTACATATATAAATATCTATATACAGCACTTACATATATAAATGTCAATATACAGCACTTATATATATAAATATCTATATACAGCACTTATATATATATAAATATTAATATACAGCACTTACATATCTAAATATCAATATACAGCACTTACATTTATAAATATCAATATACAGCAGTTACATATATAAATCTCTATATACAGTGCTTACATATAAAAATATCAATATACAGCACTTACATATATAAATATCAATATACAGCAATTACATATATAAATATCTATATACAGTGCTTACATATATAAATATCAATATACAGCGCTTACATATACAAATATCAATATACAGCACTTACATATATAAATATCAATATACAGCGCTTACATATACAAATATCAATATACAGCACTTACGTATATAAATATCAATATACAGCAATTATATATATAAATATCAATATCCAGCACTTGCATATATAAGTATCAATATACAGCAGTTACATATATAAATATCAATATACAGTGCTTACATATATAAATATCAATATACAGCACTTATATATAAATATAAATATCAATATACAGCAGTTACATATCTATTATATAATCACGAATGGGTTTTTTGCCCCTTTTGAGTCCGCTCACGCTGCGAGTCAGTGTCGTCATGTGGATACGCCCGAAGCATTGGCCGCGCAACGGCCATTGCGAGCAGTTCTAAGGCGACTCGCTATGCCCGCGCAGCGGGCATGGCGAGTCGCCTTAGCAGCGCGAAGCATTGGCCGCGAAGCGGCCATTGCGAGTCAGAGACTCGCTCTGCTAGAATCCCGATGCATGTGCATCGGGCACCCAGCTAGTTATATATATATATATATATATATATATATATATATATATATATATATTTTACAGTGCTTACATATATAAATATCAATATACAGCAATTACATATATAAATATCAATATACAGCACTTATATATAAATATCAATATACATCAGTTACATATATAAATATCTATATAAAGCGCTTACATATATAAATATCAATATACAACAGTTACATATATACATATCTATATACAGCACTTACATATATACATATCTATATACAGCACTTACATATATAAATATCAATATACAGTGCTTGCATATATAAATATCTATATACAGCATTTACATATATACAGTTAGGGCCAGAAATATTTGGACAGTGACACAAGTTTTGTTATTTTAGCTGTTTACAAAAACATGTTCAGAAATACAATTATATATATAATATGGGCTGAAAGTGCACACTTCCAGCTGCAATATGAGAGTTTCCACATCCAAATCAGAGAAAGGGTTTAGGAATTATAGCTCTGTAATGCATAGCCTCCTCTTTTTCAAGGGACCAAAAGTAATTGGACAATGGACTCTAAGGGCTGCAATTAACTCTGAAGGCGTCTCCCTCGTTAACCTGTAATCAATGAAGTAGTTAAAAGGTCAGGGGTGGATTCCAGGTGTGTGGTTTTGCATTTGGAAGCTGTTGCTGTGACCAGACAACATGCGGTCAAAGGAACTCTCAATTGAGGTGAAGCAGAACATCCTGAGGCTGAAAAAAAAGAAAAAATCCATCAGAGAGATAGCAGACATGCTTGGAGGAGCAAAATCAACAGTTGGGTACATTCTGCGAAAAAAGGAATTGACTGGTGAGCTTGGGAACTCTAAAAGGCCTGGGCGTCCACGGATGACAACAGTGGTGGATGATCGCCACATGCTTTATTTGGTGAAGAAGAACCCGTTCACAACATCAACTGAAGTCCAGAACACTCTCAGTGAAGTAGGTGTATCTGTCTCTAAGTCAACAGTAAAGAGAAGACTCCATGACAGTAAATACAAAGGGTTCACATCTAGATGCAAACCATTCATCAATTCCAAAAATAGACAGGCCAGAGTTAAATTTGCTGAAAAACACCTCAAGAAGCCAGCTCAGTTCTGGAAAAGTATTCTATGGACAGATGAGACAAAGATCAACCTGTACCAGAATGATGGGAAGAAAAAAGTTTGGAGAAGAAAGGGAACGGCACATGATCCAAGGCACACCACATCCTCTGTAAAACATGGTGGAGGCAACGTGATGGCATGGGCATGCATGGCTTTCAATGGCACTGGGTCACTTGTGTTTATTGATGACATAACAGCAGACAAGAGTAGCCGGATGAATTCTGAAGTGTACTGGGATATACTTTCAGCCCAGATTAAGCCAAATGCTGCAAAGTTGATTGGACGGCGCTTCATAGTACAGATGGACAATGACCCCAAGCATACAGCCAAAGCTACCCAGGAGTTCATGAGTGCAAAAAAGTGGAACATTCTGCAATGGCCAAGTCAATCACCAGATCTTAACCCAATTGAGCATGCATTTCACTTGCTCAAATCCAGTCTTAAGACGGAAAGACCCACAAACAAGCAAGACCTGATGGCTGCGGCTGTAAAGGCCTGGCAAAGCATTAAGAAGGAGGAAACCCAGCGTTTGGTGATGTCCATGGGTTCCAGACTTAAGGCAGTGATTGCCTCCAAAGGATTCGCAACAAAATATTGAAAATAAAAATATTTTGTTTGGGTTATGTTTATTTGTCCAATTACTTTTGACCTCCTAAAATGTGGAGTGTTTGTAAAGAAATGTGTACAATTCCTACATTTTCTATCAGATATTTTTGTTCAACCCTTCAAATTAAACGTTACAATCTGCACTTGAATTCTGTTGTAGAGGTTTCATTTCAAATCCAATGTGGTGGCATGCAGAGCCCAACTCGCCAAAATTGTGTCACTGTCCAAATATTTCTGGCCCTAACTGTAAATATCCATATACAGCGCTTACATATATAAATATCTATATACAGCACCTACATATATAAATATCAATATACAACAGTTACATATATAAATATCAATATACAGCGCTTACATATCTAAATATCAATATACAGTGCTTACATACGGTATATAAATATCTATATACAGCAATTACATATATAAATATCTATAGACAGCAATTACATATATAAATATCTATATACAGCACTTACATATATAAATGTCAATATACAGCACTTATATATATAAATATCTATATACAGCACTTATATATATATAAATATTAATATACAGCACTTACATATCTAAATATCAATATACAGCACTTACATTTATAAATATCAATATACAGCAATTACATATATAAATATCAATATACAGCAGTTACATATATAAATCTCTATATACAGTGCTTACATATAAAAATATCAATATACAGCACTTACATATATAAATATCAATATACAGCAATTACATATATAAATATCTATATACAGTGCTTACATATATAAATATCAATATACAGCGCTTACATATACAAATATCAATATACAGCACTTACATATATAAATATCAATATACAGTGCTTACATATACAAATATCAATATACAGCACTTACGTATATAAATATCAATATACAGCAATTTATATATAAATATCAATATACAGCACTTGCATATATAAGTATCAATATACAGCAGTTACATATATAAATATCAATATACAGCGCCTACATATATAAATATTAGTATACAGCACTTACATATATAAATATTAATATACAGCGCTTACATATAAAAATATCAATATACAGCACTTGCATATATAAATATCAATATACAGCAATTACATATATAAATATCTATATACAGCACTTACATATATAAATATCAATATACAGCAATTACATATATAAATATCTATATACAGCGCTTACATATATAAATATCAATATACAGCACTTACATATATAAATATCAATATCCAGCAATTACATATATAAATATCAATATACAGCAGTTACATATATAAATAACAATATAGAGCACTTACATATATAAATATCAATATACAGCAATTACCGTATATACTCGTGTATAAGCCGACCCGTGTATAAGCCGACCCCCCTACTTTTGCCCCCAAAACTTGGGAAAACCTATTGACTCGTGTATAAGCCGAGGGTGGACCCCAGCACAGGTATACAGCCCTCAGCAGTGTGGTATACAGCAGCCCCAGAGGCATATACAGCAGCCCCAGTGGTAGTATACAGCAGCAGCCCCAGTGGTATATACAGCAGCAGCCCGAGTAGTTAGTATACAGCAGTCCCACAGGTATATACAGCAGCCCCAGTGGTAGTATACAGCAGCCCCAGTGGTAGTATACAGCAGCCCCAGAGGTAGTATACAGCAGCCCCAGAGGTATATACAGCCCCAGTGGTAGTATACAGCAGCCCCAGAGGTAGTATACAGCAGCCCCAGAGGTATATACAGCCCAGTGGTAGTATACAGCAGCCCCAGAGGTATATACAGCCCCAGTGGTAGTATACAGCAACCCCACAGGTATATACAGGCCCCCCCCCCATCAGTATACAGCAGCCCCAGTGGTAGTATACAGATGCCCCAGAGGTATATACAGGCCCCCCATCTATATACAGGCCCCCCCCGCCGCAATCCTGTAAAGGAAGAGATTAGTATACTTATCCCTCCGCTGCTGCTGTCCCGCCGCCATCGCGATCCTCATTCTTCTTCCAGCGTCTTTCGGCTTCCTCCTCGGTCGCGCAGGCAATGACGTCATTGCCTGCGACCATCGGAGGAAGCCGGAAGAAGACGGAAGTCGCTGGAAGAAGACGGAGGATCGCGATGGCAGCGGCGGGACAGCGGCAGCGGAGGGATAAGTATACTAATCTCTTCCTTTACAGGATTGCGGCGGGGGGGGGGGGCCTGTATATAGATGGGGGGCACTGTATACTGTATACATTGTATACAGTATACAGTGACTCGTGTATAAGCCGAGGGGGGACTTTTCAGCCCAATTTTTGGGCTGAAAATCTCGGCTTATACGCGAGTATATACGGTACATATATAAATATCAATATACAGCAGTTACATATATAAATATCAATATACAGCACTTACATATATAAATATTAATATACAGCACTTAACATAACACGTATATAAATATCAAATATACAGCACTTACATATATAAATATCAATATACAGCACTTACATATATAAATATTAATATACAGCACTTACATATATAAATATCAATATACAGCACTTACATATAAAATATTAATATACAGCACTTACATATATAAATATCAATATACAGCTACTTACATATATAAATATCAATATACAGCACTTACATATATAAATATCAATATACAGCACTTACATATATAAATATCAATATACAGCACTTACATATATAAATATCAATATACAGCACTTACATATATAAATATCAATATACAGCACTTACATATATAAATATCAATATACAGCACTTACATATATAAATATCAATATACAGCACTTACATATATAAATATCAATATACAGCATTACATATATAAATATCAATATACTACAGCATTTACATATATAAATTTATATACAGCATTACTTATAATATCATATACAGTGCATTACATATATAATATCAATATACAGCACTTAATATATGAATATCAATATACAGCATTACATATATAAATATCAACGACTTACATATTACCGTATTACTCGTGTATAAGCCGAGTTTTTCAGCCCAAAATTTGGGCTGAAAAGTCCCCCCCTCGGCTTATACACGGGTCTATACGGTAGACCCGTGTGGTGGGGGCTGTGTGGTGGGGGCTGTGGAGGCTGGAGGAGGCGGGGGGGGGCTGCTGTATGAGCGGCCCCGTCACGTGGGGCCGCTCATTATATATGCACTGCTTCCCCCTGTCAATCAGCGCAGGGGGAAGCAGTTCATATATTCCCCCCAAAAGCTGGCACTCACCCCCCCTTGTAAGGCCCCCCCCCCGCTGCTTATACATTACCCTCCCGGTGTTCTGATCGGCGCCGCTCCTCGGTGCTGCGTCGCCGTCTTCATCCTCCCGTCCGCGCTCGCTGCATCCATCCGGGTTCTCCGGCGGTCGCAGCGATATGACGTCATCGCGCGACCGCCGGAGATCCTGGATGCAGCCAGCGCGGGAGGATGAAGACGGCGACGCAGCACCGAGGAGCGGCGCCGATCAGAACACCGGGAGGGTAATGTATAAGTAGCGGGGGGGAGGCCTTACAAGGGGGGACAGTGCCAGCTTTTGGGGGCTGTTGGTACCCCCTGGGGGCTGTTGGTACCCCCTGGGGGCTGCTGGGTACCCCCTGGGGGCTGTTGGTCCCCCCTGGGGGCTGTTGGTCCCCCCTGGGGGCTGTTGGTACCCCCTGGGGGCTGCTGGGTACCCCCTGGGGGCTGTTGGTCCCCCCTGGGGGCTGTTGGTCCCCCCTGGGGGCTGTTGGTACCCCCAGGGGGCTGCTGGGTACCCCCTGGGGGCTGTTGGTCCCCCCTGGGGGCTGTTGGTACCCCCTGGGGGCTGTTGGTACCCCCAGGGGGTGTGTACCCAGGCTGTTGGTACCCCCAGGGGGCTGCTGGGTACCCCCTGGGGGCTGCTATATGTACCCCTGGGGGCCTGCTGTATACCACTGGGGCTGCTGTATACTACCACTGGGGCTGCTGGGGCTCCTGTATACTACCACTGGGGCTGCTGGGGCTCCTGTATACTACCACTGGGGCTGCTGTATACTACCACTGGGGCTGCTGGGGCTCCTGTATACTACCACTGGGGCTGCTGGGGCTCCTGTATACTACCACTGGGGCTGCTGGGGCTCCTGTATACTACCACTGGGGCTGCTGGGGCTCCTGTATACTACCACTGGGGCTCCTGTATACTACCACTGGGGCTGCTGTATACTACCACTGGGGCTGCTGGGGCTCCTGTATACTACCACTGGGGCTGCTGGGGAATCTGTATACTACCACTGGGGCTGCTGAGGCTCCTGTATACTACCACTGGGGCTGCTGGGGAATCTGTATACTACCACTGGGGCTGCTGGGGAATCTGTATACTACCACTGGGGCTGCTGTATACTACCACTGGGGGGCCTGTATACCACACTGCTGGGGGCTGTATAACTGTGCTGGGGTCCACCCTCGGCTTATACACGAGTCAATAGGTTTTTCCAGATTTTTGGGGCAAAAGTAGGGGGGTCGGCTTATACACGGGTCGGCTTATACACGAGTATATACGGTAAATATCAATATACAGCACTTACATATATAAATATCAATATACAGCACTTACATATATAAATATCAATATACAGCACTTACATATATAAATATCAATATACAGCACTTACATATATAAATATCAATATACAGCACTTACATATATAAATATCAATATACAGCACTTACATATATAAATATCAATATACAGCAGTTACAAATACTCACCTACTTATACTACCATCACTTTCTCCACGAAGGAACGAACATATTGTCATCCATCTCCAGTTATATCATCATTTATCCTTATATTCTTGCACACTTGGGATATAGGATCAATAGGAATCCATAGGTTACTTGATAAATGATGAAAAAAAAAAAGCAATAATCCGCATCTGCCGAATCCATCACGGCGCAGCTCCTCTGCAGGACCCTATATCTCCTGTTGGTTTGTAACGACCGGGACGCCAGTCGTTTGTGTGTGAGGAATACGGCGCTGCTATGAATGACTCTGACTCCAATATAGTGGTAAATTAACTTCTTTTATTATATGGGCCCCAACACAGTATACTGATTATGCAGCCCGAGGGAACTCATGTGCCAGTTTTGCAGGTAGGGAACACAACTACCCCTGACTATACCACCCCCACCCTTACTCTGTACAGGGCCTACCCAGGCTCTTACTGCAGCCGCGGCACGTGTTCCTCTTGGGATATAATCCTACACCCACCTCCCACACTATTTACAATATACTTTGGGATCCCTGATTCCCCTTTATAAATCTATCCCACAACTTATTTACAGCAAATGCAGTGTTCCCTCCTGCAGCGGTGAAATTCTTACTCAGCTTTTATAACACACAACCAGATAACAGGTTGTATTTTGTTTAACCCTAAACCCCGGCCACTGAGGTATATCAGATCTTTCCTACACTGGGCTTTTTAGCACAGCGCGGTGTAACAGGGATGGCAGTCACTCTTTCAGTCTAAGGCTACGTTCACGCGTCATCGCACACATCACATGACTGCGAGCGGCCAATCAGCACCCATGACTTCACAGAAGGTCCTGGCAGCTCCATACGTGTGCTTGACTTGGCTCCCGGCTCCACGAACACCCAGCGGAGGGTAAGTATTTAATTCTTATTATTTTTAACACATTTGGTTTACTTTAATTTGGGTTTCACAGTATATATTAATACATTGCGAAACCCAAATGGGGGCAGTCACAGATATCACAGAGGGGAGAAGGCACAGGATTCTTCCTCCCCATCTGTGACATCAGATCCAGCAGCTCCGCCACCTGGGAGAAAAAGCGCCGGCGTTGCTGCGTAAAGAATTGACATGTCAATTCTTCTTACGTCGGCACTTTTTCCCATAAAAGCGCTGCGTAAAATTACACAGTGTCTGTTCAGCAGACACAAGACACATTGTGCATTTTTGAAAAGCGTGCGCAAAAAAGCGCTCAAAAATGCGCAGTGTGTGAACGCAGCCTTATTGTGTAATTCCACGATCATCTTCTCTGTGTTCTCTGTGACTTGTTCAAGTCTCTCAGTGTCCAGAGTCTTGTTCAGACCAAGCCTGGTCAGTTTCTCCACAGGAATACACACCAAATAGTTCTCTGCAATCTCTGTCTAACTTGCCCTGACTATGTCATTTATGACTGGTCAGACTTCTGTATTACTCACAGGGCACAGCTTATGTTGCAGCCCACTGTGCAGATCGAGTCTCCGTGGAACTGCAACACGTCTCAGTTCTGGCACGTCATCTCAGATCTGGCACGTCGTCTCAGGCCCGGCATGTTGTCTCACGCCCAGCACGTCATCTCAGGCCCAGCACGTCATCTCAGGCCAAGCACGCCATCTCAGACCCAGCACGTCATCTCAGGCCCAGCACGGCACCTCAGGCCAAGCACGTCACCTCAGGCCCAGCACGTCATCTCAGGCCCGGCATATTGCCTCAGGCCCAGCACGTCATCTCAGTCCCAGCACGTCATCTCAGTCCCAGCACGTCATCTCAGGCCCAGCATGTCATCTCAGGCCCAGCACATCATCTCAGGCCCAGTACATCATCTCAGGCCCAGCATGTCATCTCAGGCCCAGCACGTCATCTCAGGCCCAGCACGTCATCTCAGGCCCAGTACATCATCTCAGGCCCAACACGTCATCTCAGGCCCAGCACGTCATCTCAGGCCCGGCATATTGTCTCAGGCCCAGCACGTTGTCTCAGGCCTGGTGCGTTGTCTCAGTCCCAGCACGTTGTATCAAGCTCGATGTGTTGTTTTAGGCCCGGCGCGTTGTCTCAGACTTCGGACTCAGTGTGCTCCCAACTCCACGTGCCTCTCTTAACAGTCGACACGTCTTGACCCTTCAGGAATCTCCTCAGAACTCTGTCTCTCTCAATTTACCTCAGGAGACTCTGACTAAAATTACATCCTGTTTCCAGTTCTCTCTACTCGTGTTCAAAGGTGACCTCCAGTGGCCGAACTGAGTTACTGCCGAAGATTTACATTATCAGTGTTGAACTTATTATTAGGAATGCATTTCAGCATTCTTACAGTTCCTATCCATGTTGGGATTCAATAGACTATCATATCACACGGAGTGTGTGCAGGAACATTGTGTCAAGTATTCAGACCAGAAAAATGCCCAAGTGGCTAAAAATGGTAAAAGTAAATCAAATAAATGCTCCGTTATTATTTGGGGTGACACCAGATGCCAGAGACATGCCAGTGTGAGATAATGTTATATATGTGTCCCTGTTATGTACTGTGTAATGGATGTGTCTGACCGTATAGGGACATGGTCTGATCATACCACATCTCCTGTGCTTCCGCCCTCACCACTCCACCGAAACCACCTTAAGCAAAATTACTAACAACTGTGAGGTATAAAGCTATATAGCCAGTGTGTATTGCACAGACAGAAGTCTGCTGCGATATAAATCCAGCATGGCTTGCTGACACTTATTATTTCACAGACATGTAAGGTGTAATGGATGGTCAGGAAGTGGTAGGCGGCACTGACCATTATAGTACCTCCCCATGGGTGTGTCACATCTGATATAGTGTGACTCCTTCATGATCACATGGTCTGTGATGTCAGCTCAGGTCCCGGAGGCTGGAAAGCCTGCTGCTGAGCACATATTGTGGCTGCAGTGTGCTCTGAGGCTGGAAAAGCATACCCAAACCTGTGCACCCTTGTGTGAGGTGAAAACAGACTATACTGGGCAATATGTTCCTGTAAGCCACAGAAAGGCTCCTGTTTATGTGCTGGAGGGCAGTTTATGCTGACATAATAAACCGACATGAACTTATTTAAATGGAGAGCTTGTTGCTGCCAAGTCAGTGAACCCCAACCTGATCCATGATCGCAACATCACAAAACCCACTTACCGCCAAAGCTAGCAGACACTTCTCCATCTTCATCCTTCTTAACCTGTCCTCTGCATTCAACACTGTCGACCACTGCCTCCTATTACATATCCTCTCTTCCATTGGTATCACTGACCTTGCCCTCTCCTGGATCTCCTCCTACCTCTCCAACCGCACATTTAGTGTGGGTCCCCTCTGTTGTAAATTCATTAAGGAGGAATTCTGGTTGTAAGCTCCCTCCGGTGGTTATTACTGGTAATGCTACTGGCTGTGTGTTGGAGAGTTCCACAGCTGATCTTGATGATTGGCAGTCAGGTTCAGATTGTAGTATATAACATAACATAGTAACATAGTAACATAGTAACATAGTTTTTAAGGTTGAAGGAAGACTTTAAGTCCATCTAGCTCAACCCATAGCCTAACATGTTGATCCAGAGGAAGGCAAAAAAAAGCCCATGTGGCAACACTAGCTCCACATTGGGGGAAAAAATTCCTTCCTGACTCCAGATATGGCAACCAGACTAATTCCCTTGATCAACGCCCTATCAAAGAATCTAGTATATATAACCGGTAATATTATAGTTTTCAAGAAAGGCATCCAGGCCCTTCTTAAATGTTAGTAGTGAGTCACTCATTACAACATCATGTGGCAGAGAGTTCCATAGTCTCACTGCTCTTACAGTAAAGAATCCGCGTCTGTGATTATGATTAAACCTTCTTTCCTCCAGACGTAGAGGATGCCCCCTTGTCCCCGTCTCAGGCCTAAGAGTAAAGAGATCATTAGAAAGGTCTCTGTACTGTCCCCTCATATATTTATACATTATTATAAGATCGCCCCTAAGCCTTCGTTTTTCCAAGCTAAATAACCCCAAGTTTAATAACCTGTCTTGGTATTGCAGACCCTTCAGTCTTGGTCGCTCTTCTCTGGACCCGCTCTAGTTCAGCTATGTCTTTCTTATACACCGGAGACCAGAATTGTACACAGTATTCTAAGTGTGGTCGCACTAGTGACTTGTATAGAGGTTAAATTATGTTGTCCTCATGAGCATCTATGTCTCTTTTAATGCATCCCATTATTTTATTTGCCTTTGCAGCAGCTGCCTGACACTGGCCACTAAATGTGAGTTTGTCATCAACCCATACACCCAGGTCTTTTTCAGTGACAGTTTTGCCCAGTGTTTTACAATTAAGCACATAATTATACCTTTTGTTTCTTCTGCCCAAGTGCATGACTTTACATTTATCCAGATTCACCGAAAGAAGACATTAAAATCAGCACAGAAAAACTCACCAAAAAACTGCCAGGTAAATATCCATTTCATTCAGCAGCAGATTGTCAGCTCCCCTGGAAGGCAAACCAGGTGTCATTATACCGGTGCACGATCACTTGCAACCCACAGTTTGGGGACGGTTGTGGCACCAGCGTCCAGCCATACTGTCAAGGAAGCAACCGGTGGCATTCAGACACAAGGCTGCCTATGGGCTCAGTCACTCCTGTGTATGTGAAGCATAGTATCAGAACTCAGCCTGTTAGTAACACCCAGAGCAGGTGGGCCGGTCCGTACTGATTAAATACCTCACCAGTGACTTATGCCCCAGAGGGCGAAACCTGAACTGCAGATGAAAAAAAAAAAAAAACTAAACTCTAATGGTGGGTTTACACACACCAATCATTGTATCCAATATCTGAACAGATCTCTGGTTGCAGTGAAATCATGGACACATAGTTCCATTTTGTGGCTGTGTACAACATGGAGCAATCTGTCCATGATTTCACTGCAACCAGAGATTGGTTCAGATATTGGATACAATGATTGGTGTGTGTAAACCCACCATCAAGATCGGTACGGACCAGCCCACCTGCTCTGGGTGTTACTAACAGGCTGAGTTCTGATATTATGCTTCACATACATAGGAGTGACTGAGCCCATAGGCAGCCTTGTGTCTGAATGCCACCGGTTGCTTCCTTGACAGTATGGCTGGTCGCTGGTGCCACAACCGCCCCCAAACTGTGCGTTGAAAGTGATCGTGCACCGGTATAATGACACCTGGTTTGCCTTCCAGGGGAGCTGACAATCTGCTGCTGAATGAAATGGATATTTACCTGGCAGTTTTTTGGTGAGTTTTTCTGGCCTTACATTTATCCCCATTAAAGCTCATTTGCCATCTATCAGCCCAAGCTTCTAGTTTACATAAATCCTCCTGTAATATAAAATTGTCCTCCTCTGTATTGATTACCCTGCAGAGTTTAGTGTCATCTGCAAATATTGATATTCTACTCTGATTCCCCCTACAAGGTCATTAATAAATATATTAAAAATAAGCGGGCCTAACACTGACCCCTGTGGTACCCCACTGTTAACTGTGACCCATTCTGAGTGTGTTCCATTAATAACCACCCTTTGTTTCCTATCACTAAGCCAGTTTTTAACCCACTTACACATATTTTCCCCTATCCCCATTGCTCTCATTTTATGTATCAACCTTTTGTGTGGCACCGTATCAAAAGCTTTTAAAAAGTCCATATACACCACATATAGTGGTTTGAAGCTGATCAGTCCTTGCCAGTTGTAAATGTTCCTGGAGGTGTCTACACCTTTTTCCTGGTTTCTCCTGATCTGCTGAAATCCTTGCAAGCTAAGTGAATGGTTTTTGTTACTTAGTGGCGCACATGTTGTGTGCTTGTGGATCTGTTTTCAGTTTTTCTTGCTCTGAGTTGTGGGTTTGAAATTTACCGTATATACTCGTGTATAAGCCGACCCATGTATAAGCCGACCCCCCTACTTTTGCCCCCAAAACCTGGGAAAACCTATTGACTCGTGTATAAGCCGAGGGTGGACCCCAGCACAGGTATACAGCCCCCAGCAGTGTGGTATACAGCAGCCTCCCCAGTGGTATATACAGACCCCAGTGGTAATACAGCAGCCCCAGTGGTAATACAGCAGCCCCAGTGGTAATACAGCAGCCCCAGTGGTAGTATACAGCAGCCCCAGAGGTATATACAGCAGCCCCAGAGGTATATACAGCAGCCCCAGTGGTAGTATACAGCAGCCCCAGTGGTAATACAGCTGCCCCAGTGGTAATACAGCAGCCCCAGGGGTAATACAGCAGCCCCAGGGGGTAGACAGCAGCCCCAGGGGGTAGACAGCAGCCCCTGGGGGTAGACAGCATCCCCAGGGGGTAGACAACAGCCCCAGGAGTATACAGGCCCCCAAATGCTGGCACTCGCCCCCCCTGTGTGGTAAGGGCCCCCCCCCTGCTGCTTAACTTACCATCCCTGGTCTTCTGCACTGCACCGCGCCGGTCTTCTGAGCTCCGTCCTCCATGCTCCCGTCCTCGCTGCATCCGGGATCCCCGGCTGTCGCAGTTACGATGACGTCATCGTGCGACGGCCGGGGATCCCGGACGCAGCCGGACGGGACTCGGAGCATGGAGGACGGAGCTCAGAAGACCGGCGGTGCAGAATACCAGGGATGGTAAGTTAAGCAGCGGGGGGGGGGCCCTTACCACACGGGGTGGGGGCGAGTGCCAGCATTTGGGGACCGTATTGACTCGTGTATAAGCCGAGGGGGCAACTTTTCAGCACAATTTTTGGGCTGAAAAACTCGGCTTATACACGAGTGTATACGGTAGTCTGCATATTTGTTTACCTGCTCTCAGTTAGGAAGTTTTCTTCCTGGACAGAAATTGCTATTCACTGTTATCTGCTATTTCCAGTATTGTTGGTATTGGTACTTGTTTATTCTTGTTTGATTCACAGAAGTTCTGCAGATATAGAGGGCGGCGAGTCTTAGTGGACTCAGGGTAATTTTTGACACTATCTGCTGTTGGAGATTTTTTGATAGTATTTTAAAACTGACCACAATAGTATTCTATCCTATCTTTACTATCTAGCTAGTGTGGCCTCTTTTGCTGAAATCTATATTCTGCCTGTGTGTGTAATTTCCTCTCCTGTTTCCCAGTTAATATATGTGAGGAGCTTGCTGCTCTTTTGGGGTGCTGCTCTGAGGCAAGATAGCTTTTCCTATTTTCATCTCTAGGGGGTAGCTAGCTCTCCGGCCGTGTCGAGGTGTCTAGGGCATGGTTAGTTACATCCCACGGCTACTTCTAGTTGCGATATTGAGTCAGGTATCGCAGTCAGTATAGTTACCAACGACTTCTGTGGAATCCTTATGTTACTCCTAAGTCATCGGATCATAACACCCCTAACCTCCACTACACTCTGTTGGGGTCCCTCAAGGCTCTATCCTGGGGCCCCTTCTTTTTTCCATGCATACTCTTGGCCTAGGACAACTCAAAGTCCCATGGCTTCCAGAATCACCTGTACGTTGATGGCACTCAGATCTATCTCTTTGGCCCAGACATCACCTCTCTGCTATCCAGAATCCAGAGTGTCTATCAGCCATATCCTCCTTCTTCTCCTCTCACTTCCTCAAACTAAATTTAAATTTAGACAAAACCGAACTCATCATCTTCCCTCCATCTCACACACCTCCCTTACCTGATCTATCTATCACAATAAATGATATCACACTTTGCCCCTGTACCTGAAGTCCGCTGCCTCGGAGTAACCCTTGACTCTGCCTTATCCTTCAGATCACACATTCAAACTCTTGCCACCTCCTGCCGTCTCCAACTCAAAAATATTTCCAGAATCCATCCCTTCCTCAACCCTCAATCTACTAACCTACTAGTGCATGCCCTCATCATCTCCCGTCTTGACTACTTCAACCTCCTATTCTGTGGCCTCCCTGCTAACAGTCTTATACGTCTCCAATCTGTCCTCAACTCTGCTGCCTGACTAATCCACCTCTCTCCTCGCTATTCCTCCACTTCTACCCTCTAGAAATCCCTCCACTGGCTCCCAATTTCCCAGCGTATACAATTCAAACTACTAATATTGACTTACAAAGCCATTTGCAATCTGTATCCCCCATATATCTCTGAACTAATCTCCCGATATCATCCAACTCGTAATCTTCAATCCTCCCAAGACCTCCTCCTTTCCTCCACACTTGTACGTTCCTCATCTAACCGCCTGCAAGACTTCGCCCAGGCATCCCCCATCTTCTGGAATTCTGCACCCCAAAACGTCCGACTGTCCCCTAAACACGGAACCTTCAAGCGGAACCTGAAAACCCATCTCTTCAGAACAGCCTACAGCCAGCAATGACCATGTGCCATGTCACCACCACTGGACCTGGAGCTCCACCAGCACTGGTCCCGGCACTCCACCACCACTGGACCCAGTGCTCCACCACCGCTGGACCAGACGCTCCACCACCACTGGACCCAACGCTGCACCACCAATGGGCCCAGCGCTCCACCACCACTGGTCCTTGCACTCCACCACCACTGGTCCTTGAGCTCCACCACCATTGGACCCGGCACTCCACCACCACCCGAGCATACTCAACCTACTGTTTTCCTCCTCATTGCCCTGTAGAATGTAAGCCCGCAAGGGCAGGGTCCTCTCTCCCCTCTGTATCGGTCTGTCACTGTTAGTTTGTTCATTATATTTTAACTTGTTTCTATGTAACACTTTCTCATGTACAGCACCATGGAATCAATGGTGCGCTATAAATAAATAATAATAATAATAATATGTGTCCCTGCTGTGTACTGTTTAATGGCTGTGTCTGATTGTACAGGGACATGGTCTGATCATACCACATCCCCTGGGTCATGAAGGACCGGGGAGGATCAAACAGTATCCAGACATTACAGCAGCTCATCAAAGGTCTTTTTAAAAAAACCAAAAAAAAAACATTTCCCTATATATTTTTAAATACCGTATATACTCTTGTATAAGCCGACCCCCCTACTTTTGCCCCCAAAACCTGGGAAAACCTATTGACTCGTGTATAAGCTGAGGGTGGACCCCAGCACAGGTATACAGCCCCCAGCAGTGTGGTATACAGGCCCCCCCAGTGGTATATAGGCCTCCCCAGTGGTAGTATAAAGCAGCCTCCCCAGTGGTAGTATACAGCAGCCTCCCCAGTGGTATATACAGCAGCCTCCGCCCCATCCACACACACATACACACATACATACACACACATACACACATACATACACACACACATACATACACACACATGCACCGTTTCTTACCTTGTCCGGTGCTGTCCCCGCTGTCATGTCCCCCCCACCGGCTGTCCGGTGCTGTCCCCGCTCCTCTCCTGGTCTGCGGTGGGGTTCCCGGTCCAGTTCCATGCTGATCGGTGCGGTGCCTGGCCGACTTCCTGCTTCCTTCTGTAATCTCCGCCCAGGTCAGGCCCTGCACCAATGAGAGCGCAGGACCCGTGCAGTCAATCACCGCCCAGGTGCGGCCAGATGACGTTGGGGCCTCTGATTGGCCCAACGTCATCAAGGCGCCGCGGCTTGATGACGTCGGGCCAATCAGAGGCCCCAACGTCATCTGGCCGCGTCTGGGCGGTGATTGACGGCACGGGTCCTGATCTCTCATTGGTGCAGGGCCTGACCTGGGCGGAGATTACAGAAGGAAGCAGGAAGTCGGCCGGGCACCGCACCGATCAGCATGGAACTGGACCGGGAACCGCACCGCAGACCAGGAGAGGAGCGGGGACAGCATCGGACAAGGTAGTGTATATTGCACAGTGCCCCCCCCCGTCTTATTTTCAGCCCCTACCGTATAGACCCGTGTATAAGCCGAGGGGGGGGACTTTTCAGCCCAATTTTTGGGCTGAAAAACTCGGCTTATACACAAGTATATACGGTAATGCTTTATCTAAAAGAATTATTACCAATCTCGCTCCTTTTTGCAAACAATACTACTTCTGCCCCCAATAAAGCTGTTCCCCTTCATGACATTAGTGGTGGCTCTGATTTACAAAAATATCTGCTTGAATATTACCGGTACTTTACATTCTTAACTCCAACGTGGGTGAGGATCAAAGCAAATTGAACCATTTCAATAATCTCCATCCCTTGAATCCCTATTAAAGTATTAGTAACAAGATAGTGAAATATTGGAATCTGAGAGTCCTCAAGGTTAATACCTTTTAATGGCAAGCTGAAAAGATGGTAAACATAGCAACCTTTCGGGACACTGTGGCCCCTTTGTCAGACTGATAATGACACAGATTCTGAAGACATATACATACAGTGCCTTGTGAAAGTATTTGGCCCCCTTGAACTTTCCAACCTTTTGCCACATTTCAGGCTTCAAACATAAAGAATTAAATTATAATATTTTTGTGAAGAATCAATAACAAGTGGGACACAATCGTGAAGTGGAACCAAATTTATTGCATATTTTGAACAATAAAAAACTGAAAATTGGGGCGTGCAATATTATTCGTCTCCTTTACTTTCAGTGCAGCAAACTCCCTCCAGAGTTCAGTGAGGATCTCTGAATGATCCAATGTTGTCCTAAATGACTGGTAATGATATATAGGATCCACCTGTGTGTAATCAAGTCTCCATATAAATGCACCTGCTCTGTGATAGTCTCAGGGTTCTGTTTCAACTGCAGAGAGCATCATGAAGACCAAGGAACACACCAGGCAGGTCCGAGATACTGTTGTGGCAAAGTTTAAAGACAGATTTGTATACCCAAGTTTTAAACATCTCAAGGAGCACTGTGCAAGTGATCATATTGAAATGGAAGACGTATCAGACCACTGCAAATGTACCAAGACCCGGCCGTCCCTCTAAACGTTCATCTCAAACAAGGAAAAGGCTGATCAGACATGCAGCTAAAAGGCCCATGATCACTCTGGATGAACTGCAGAGATCTACAGCTGAGGTGGGAGAGTCTGTCCATAGGACAACAATCAGTCGTACACTCCACAAATCTGGCCTATATGGAAGAGTGGCAGGAAGAAAGCCATTTCTCAAAGATATCCATAAAAAGTCTCATTTAAAGTTTGCCACAAACCACCTGGGAGACACCAAACATGTGGAATAAGGGGCTCTGCTCAGATGGAACCAAAATCAAACTTTTTGGCCACAATGGAAAACGATATGTTTGGCGTAAAAGCAACACAGCTCATCACCCTCAAAACACCATCCCCACTGTCACACATGGTGGTGGCAGCATCATGGTTTGAGCCTACTTTTCTTCAGCAAGGACTAGGAAGATGGTTAAAATTGATGGGAAGATCCTCTTCATCTGATTGGTCCACATGACCAGCGTCGGATTGGTCCACTTCACACAGAAAAAAACATGGCCGCCATATTGGCACAACCAAGTGATGTGCCAGTATGCCAGCCGCATGCTTATGCTCACTTCTAGGTCTGGGTCCTCCTTCGCTCAGAGCCCTGTGCCACGGTAAAGAGCTGAAGAACCTGTGATGATGTCACAGCCATGTGATCAGAACAGGAGGGGGTGGAGCTCAGTTGTCCTATTACCAGCAGTGGAGGACCTATCTCATGTGACTCAAAGGAGTGGACCTAAGAGACCACACAGGGATTAGGCACAGGCAGCCAAGTACACAGAGACAACACAGAGGAGTACAGAGATTGTACAGGGGGGCCACTGAGAGCTACAGGGGGTCACAGAGAGCCAAAGTAGGCCACAGAGACCACAAAGAGGGGCCACAGAGAGAACAAATGGGCATAGAGAGTGCACGGGACCGCAGAGAGCCACATGGGGGCCACAGGAATCCACATGGGGCCACAGAGATAGGATAGGGAAGCTACAGAGACCACACAGAGTGGCACAGAGAGAACAAGCGAGGGGCATAGAGAGCGCATGGGGGCCACAGAGAGCCACAGGAGGTCACAGAAAGCCACAGGAGGCCACAGAGAGAGCATGGGGTGCCACAGAGACCACACAGAGGAGCCACAGAGAGAACAAATGAGGGGCACAGAGAGTGCATTGGGGGCCACAGGGGGCCACAGAGAGAACAAACAAGGGGCACAGAGAGTGCTCTTGGGGCCACATACAGCCACAAGCGGGCCACAGAGAGAACAAATGAGTGGCACAGAGAGTGGTGGAGTTTCTGGATTCAATTATCTCATAATGGTACAGGCCGCCAGTTCCGTGTCGTTTCAGTCTCGTGTAATGATGGTTCTCTCCTCTCCATCTGACTGGTTGATGGACTCACTCTCCTCCCGACTCCAGGGCTAACTACTGACTGACTGAACAACTTCCTGTGGTGTTTCCTGATTTTGTTTCCTCTTTCCTGACCGTTTCCTGTGCTAACTTCCCCACCCACTACCTGTCTCCTCCCGCCATCCCACAGCTGGACCTAGAGTCCGAGAGGGACCAAGATGTGGGGCAGAGATGTGTTGGGTGTGTGTGTGGGTGACTGGACTTACCGATCCCAGTTGCTGCAACTTCTAGTGGTGACCTGACCACAGGGGCGCCACACTACTGTGCTTTTTCCTGATGCTCCTTTCCCCCTAACCAGCTGGAATACTGTAGTATGTTACCTGTATAGGATTCTGCTCAGTTCCCTGCTCTGCTAACCAGCTGGAATACTGTCGTATGTTACCTGTATGGACTCTGCTCAGTTCCCTGCTATGCACGCGTGTTGTAGGGCCATTGCTCCACTGCTCCACCACCCGCGTGTGTGGCCCCTAGTTGCCACTGTTGAAGCTATCCGGGGTTGTGAGGTCCTCTGCAGCCGGTGCATGACACACGTGCCAGTTCCTGTGTTTGCATTGTTTTACTGTTTCTGACTGTGCTTAGGGTGCGCACGGCCACACTTTCCCCGCTTTTGTCAGGTGGAGTGTGTGTGCCATAATTGCTGTACTTGGACTATGGCTGTGAGTCAGCTGCTATTTAAAGTTCATTTTCCTATTGGGCGTTGCCGGAGCTTCTTATTAGGTTACTCAACCTAACTCTGTGTGGTACGTCGTGCATGCTGCTCCTGGACTGCCTGGGGCTGTAGTGTATGATGGTGGAATAGGGTAGCGCAGTCGTTGTGGTGTGGGACAGGTTGTAGAAGGGACACGCACACAAAGTCTTTTTCTGCACCTTTTACTGGTGGTTCTCCAGGTACACATCCAGGGTTGAAGCGTGCACTTTGGGATTTCCACCCCGAGTGAAGTAAGGCCTCCTTGTCCTGTCTCTTCTCTTGAGTCTGGCGTGTGTAGAACCAGACCTGACCTTTCCTGTTCCTTCACACCCGTGTTGCTGCACTGAGGGCTCTCGCTTGGCTACCGCTATCTCTTCTGCGGTCACTGTCTCTCAAATGTGGGCGCTGCGGGTGTCCGGGAAGCTAAACCTCCACGGTGTACTGGGATGCTATGCTGGGCTAACCTTTCTCCCTTGCAGACTCGGACTCCAGTGACCGATGTTTTCCTGGGGTGAGCTGGGATGGTTCCTCTGCCCCCGCTGTACTGTTCCTCGCCTCTGCCTTTCATCCTCACTCTCTCTGGACCTCACACTGGCTCTGTTGTGCTCTGATCTTGGACCTAGCACAGCTCCGGTGATCAGGTTAACTCACTAGGCTCTGAGCTGACCTTCACAGTTCTCCTAGCGACTGCACACGCTGGCTAACTCCGCCCCCAGCACCTGTATTTATAGGGGATCTGGCTTAACAGCAACCAGTGGAGCTCCCCTACAGGCCTGGAGTGGTAGGTGATGGGTGTATGTGAGGCACCAGATGTGGAAATCCCATAGTGAACTAGTTGGTTCTGTGGCTTACCTGGCACAGGGCTCCACATCTATAGCTCCTGTTCTGCCTGCGATCAGTTCTCGGAAAGCTGATGTTTTTGTCCCTGGACCAGTCTTGCTGATTTGTTGGTATCAATGTCCTTGCCCTTGGATGTGGATTCCCGCTGTGTGCCGTTTATGAAACTATCTGTGTCTTGATCCATTTACCCAGTGTCTGCGAGTTCCTGTAACCTGTGAATAAACCCGTGTTCATCTTTTGAAGATGGAGTCTGGTGTTCCTGCTGAGCATCTACTATGCTGTGCTCATGCCACTATGTGGTGCTAGCTCCCTCCAGCTCCAGTCCACTCCTGTGGTGCATGTGTTTCTCAGCTCTGGTCCTTGCTGGGTGTGCTTGCACTGTTCTGTTGTGCTTGCAATACTTAGCTTGGGTCTGCTCCTGTAGCATCCATGTCATGCAGCTCTGGTCCAATCCTGCGGTGTTTGCACCAGACCACTTGAGTTCCTTTTCAGGTCATGTCCAGAGCCTGATGGCCACTGACTGGCACCTGGAGCTCATGCCTGGTGTCCGAGATGGCCCTGAGGTCCCGCCTGGTGTCTGAGACGGCCCTGAGGTCCCGCCTGGTGTCCAAAGTGGCCCAGACCGCTTGAGTTCCTTTTCAGGTCGTGTCCTTGATGTCTTGCCAATGTTCCAAGTCCTGATGTTTCGAGTCCTGATGTCTAGATGGGATGTCCGTAGTCCTGGTGGTCCAGCCCGTGTTCTCATAGTCGGTCCCGTTCGAGTTTCTGGACGGTTCAGTGGTTCTGGGGAGTCTCCAGTCTTGACTTCTGGTGTTGGCTCTGCCTGAGGCTCCTGGATCTGACCAGCTGATGTTCTTGATGTGTCCTTCCAGATGTGTCTGATGTTCCAAGTCGTGAAGTCCAGATGTGAAGTCTGTGATCCTGGTGGTCCAGTCCATGTTCTCAGAGTCGGTCCTGCTCATGTGCCTGGACGGGCTCCTCCTCCTCTGTGGTTCTGGGGAATCTCCAGTCTTGATTACCAGTGACTGCTCTGCCTAAGGTTCCTGGATTTGACCACCTGAGTTCCTGGACCTGTGCTCTCTGTGTTCCGCCTGTGTCCCCATGTCCGGCCTGTTCCCTGGGGTGCATCCTCTGATGACGTCTGTCTGAGGTCATGTCTGATGTTCTCCTGCTGTGCCAGTGCTATGCCTGAGGCCTGAGTGAGAGGTTCCCCTGATATGCCCGTGCCAGATGACCCTGGACTGCATTAACCTGTGAGGACCTCCTGCCATACCATCGCCTGTCTACCTAGGATGTTCTCCCATGCGTGATACGCGGAAACGGGAGCCTAGCTTCATGTCTTGCCTTGCTACCTTGTACTGTGCTTTCGTTTAGTAAACTTTGTTATCTATACCTGAAGTGTGCGGTGTCCTGCATGTTACCACCTTGCCCACATGCTCAGCTGCCACAGACCCCGGTCACTGTCCTTCCCTAGTCTGGGCAGGCCCTTGTTCACCCTGTGGTCCAGTGGGTCCACATACATCTACCACCTGGAACGCACGCCCCATGTCGCTGTGGCCTGGCAGCATGGGAGCGTAAGTGAGTCAAGCCCCGTAATAATAGGAAAGGGTGTTTGACAGGGGCAAATCACGATCCAGGGGTACAGGGGCCTGTTGACCACAGCACCTGCTTCTGCTGGATCTGTGTCATTGCCGAGGATGCAGGTCCAGCTGAAATGCATTGTGGTGCAGAGAGCTGGCGGGTCCCTGCACTGCGTGATACACGCTGCCGACACAATTCACAAGCCTTAATCAGATTTAGAACGCTACAAGTAGCCATACATCTGACCAATGTGTGTGTCGGGGAAAGTTACCAAATTTTGCATTGGGGCCTATCAGACTATAGATACACCACTGATGATTGGTCCACACAACCTTGAACAAAGCCTGAAACTAGCTGCACCAGACGCCATAAGTCGTAAGGAGTCATTCAAAGGAACCAAAACAGTGATGTGGGATTTTACTGCATTGCAGGAAATGTGGAATGGACAAAGTGTGGAAAGTGCAGAAAGGGTGGTTTATCCTACGCGTTTTGACGTGCTCCTCACTTCTCCTTTTGCTGTAGTTTGCCTCCTGTGTCTAGACTGAAGCTTCACACTCTACTGATTTGTTATTTTCCTCCAACCATTCACTTTCTGATGTGAATACCAGGCTTTGTAACTGATCTTTACAGTATATATGTTACACTAATTCCAACAGTAACTGACTCACCGTAGCCGGGGGTACACGTAGCGGGCGTTGTTTCTCCTCCAGTCACGGAACCGCGCCTGCGGTGGTGTAGGCCCGGTGGTCCAGATCAATGGGGAATGGCGGAACAGTTGGGGTGATTTGTCTCGTGACGCCACCTGCGGGTGTTCTGGTAACTTTACCAGCGCTGTTCGGGTCTCCGGGGATGTTATACAGCGAGATGGAACGCTCCCCACAGGACGAGCGGGAATCCCCGGAGACGGGAGCTGCGCAAGATGTTGTGAGGCAGCTGCGGGGTGCTGCGCGCTAAATCCAGGAGTAATGTACAACCACACAAAGTCTCTTTTAGGTACCTTTACTGGTTGGTGATCAGGTACACTCGGACCGGGATAGTGAAGTTGGCACTTCTGGAGTTTCACAGCAAGCAGTGTTAGGCTTCCTTTCTCTAGTTCTGGTGCTAAGGTCGGGTGGATGTGGAATCCATCCGACCGGGCAGTTTGTTCAATAGAACGGATTTCACCTGGTTGTCAGCACTGAGGGCACTGTAAAAGGGTGATGATAATTCTACCTTCTTCCCTGGGCTCTCGTTGGTAGGTGCGACAGGTGAACAGGGGGCTAGACTCCCTGTGAGGTATGCTGGTTCTCTGTGATGGCTTGGTGGCTCTCACAGCTTCGGTTCCAGTAACCGGTGCGTAAGGAGAGAGTCGGAATAACTCTGTGTTCCTGAGAGGTGTTCTCCTTCTTCCTCTTGTCCCAATTGCAGGGACTTCCACTTGCTAACAGGCTGGTTGGGCCTAGTGTGTTCCTCATAGGGTGGAGGTCTCACACAGGCTGGCAGCTCTTGTAGCGTCTACCACACTCTGAAATTTCTCCCTCCATAACTCTTTTTATAGGGGGAACTGGCTCAAAGTCACCAGTGGAGCTCCCCCTAGAGGCTCGGGGTGAAACCAGGTGTTCTAAGTGTTGTTGTGTTTGTGGGTTTGCTTTGCTGTTACTTACTCCATTTGTGCTCTAAGGATTTCTGTGGTGCCCAACAGGTGCCAGGGTGCCACATAACATTCACTTCATTTTTATAAAATGGACTGAATTCTTCCTTGCTAATGTGGCACCCCAGAGTCATAGCGCCACAGTGTCACCATTGTTAGGTGTCACCAGAGAGCAGTAAGGGGTATTCCACTCAGGCAACACGCAAACAACACTAACACCTCCCAGACAGAAGGGGGAGACCAAGCCTGACTTCAGGGTGAGCTCCCCTATATATTCTGGTCTGAGGAGCAACAAGAGCAGTGCACTGCAGAGCAGCACTGTGAAGACATCCTGGTGGACTGGAAGCTGCTTAGCTCATCCCAGGATCGCTAACTTGTTCCAGGCCTAAGGCTAGGGTCTGAGGAAGGAGGAGAGGAAAAAACTACTGGGAGGCTGCACCACACTGTGCTTCCCCTCCGCGAGAGGAACAACACAAGAACGGACACTGGAGTCCGAGACTGTGCAGGTTCACACACACTGACAGTCAACACCGGAGAGTGGGGGACTCCAGACTCTCCAGCTACACGGTACCAGGGACACAGCAATGTACAGAATCCAATAACACTGACTTCCCAGGGTGGGGTAGAGAAGTGAAGGACTCAAGTTGCTTGTCATACTGGTAGATGCAGACAGAGAAAGGGCCAGCAGCCTAGCTTAAGCAACTGCAGGGGCCACAACACAAGCGCAGTGAAGAGGCCAACACGACCCAGCCTGGTGAGAATTACCTCAAACTGCTCTCCAGACTCCATGGACAGTTTATAACATCTGCCTTAACTCTAGTAAAAAGACGGTCTGCCACTGATATGCACCTTGATTGCGCCTGTTGCCCTGTGCTCTATAATGGAACCTTATACCTGCAGAGCCGCCAACTACCAGCACCATGGAGAGCTGCAGCAAAGTAAGTGACTGTGTGAATAACGATCCTTCACAAAGCCCCATCAAATGCCACTATCACTCCTGTCCTGGGGACCCACAGCCCTACCTGAGTAGGGCTTACCATCCATGCTGCCCCAAGTCACTGTCCCCCGCAGGAATGTGGCAGAGGTGGTTCTAATGACCACATACCCCAGGTGGCATCACGACAAATCCCTTGTAAATAACCCCTTTTTGGATTGGGTCATGACTACCGTGATACCCCAGATAGACAGCACCGGCCCAGCTCCCGAGTACCCCATAGCCTAGGGGCACATAACTAATGTGCTTCATCTGGGATTCCTGTTTCATCTGTGGGTATGAAGCCTCAGAGTGAAACATCTAACGGGAATAACATAACACACATCCATAGGAAGCCATGTAACTAATGCAAAGGATCCCAACTCTTACACAGTCCTAGCATTATTCATCTGCATCCAGCACATTCACAGTGAAGCAAAGTCTACTGACTACAGCTTCTTCTGCACACTGCATCCTGTATATCAATAATAATAATAATAACATTTATTTCTATAGCGCCAACATATTCCATAGCGCTTCACAATCCAGAGACTCATATTAAAATAATCATAAGAAACAGTTATCAGAAAATACAATAATTAATGCAAAATAATGACAGCACTGCTCATAAGGGCTTACAATCTAACACTGAGGTGAGGGTGACACAGAGTACAGGGGTTTATTTACAATGATGGTATAGTCAACTTGAGGAAATGGGGAACAGGAGCAGCATAAGTGGCCACCAACCATTATTTGTAATGCATTTGAGACTGGTGGAGCGGATAGGCTATGTCTATCTGTGTATTACCCAGAAATATAAAACATCCAGGTGGTCCCCATATTACTCTGTAGTGACATTTGTTACCATCAATGCAGAGTAAATTGCTGCATGAAATTTTGTCAGACACAGCCAGGCTCCTCATAGAGAAGGCAGACACAGCCAGACTCTTCATAGAGCAGGCAGACAGAGCCAGGTTCCTCATAGAGAAGGCAGACACAGCCAGACTCCTCATAGAGAAGGCACACACAGCCAGACTCCTCATAGAGAAGGCAGACACCACCACCCCCCTCAGAAGAAGCCTTAGCGAAACGCGTAAGGGGGCGGTGGCCACGGACAGGTAATACTCCTTTGACCCATGATCTGACTATCGGTGATTTTTTGCGTACTTGTATGGTTTGTATTCAAGACTTGGGCATTACATTGGCTGTTGTCTGGTGCATGAAATACTGTTATTTACTATCATACTTGTATGTATTTATTCATGTGGTCACCTGTCTCGTGTGCCGCCTGGCATTACTTTTAATGCAGCATTTATGTAGTGATTTTTAATAAAGAGCACTTTGATTATGATTTTGGCCTGACTCCAGGGTTGTTTTTATAGGAAGTATATTTGATTGGAGGGCCTTTTATTTTTTCAAGGGAGTTTTCTGAAATCCTTATAGAGAAAGAAGATACAGCCAGACTCTTCATAGAGAAGGCAGACACAGCCAGACTCCTCATAAAGAAGGCAGACACAGCCAGACTCCTCATAGAGAAGGCACACACAGCCAGACTCCTCATAGAGAAAGCAGACACAGCCAGACTCCTCAAAGAGAAGGCAGACACTGCCAGATTCCTCATAGAGAAGGCAGACACTGACAGACTCCTCAAAGAGAAGGCAGACACTGCCAGACTCTTCATAGAGAAGGCAGACACTGCCAGATTCCTCATAGAGAAGGCAGACACAGCCAGACTGCTCATAGAGAAGGCAGACACTGACAGACTCCTCACAGGGAAGGCAGACACACCCAGACTCCTCATAGAGAAGGCAGACACAGCCAGACTCCTCATAGAGAAGGCAGACATAGCCAGACTCCTCATAGAGAAGGCAGACACTGACAGACTCCTCAAAGAGAAGGCAGACACTGCCAGACTTCTCACAGAGAAGGCAGACACTGCCAGACTCCTCATAGGGAAGGCAGACACACCCAGATTCCTCATAGAGAAGGCAGACACAGCCAGACTCCTCATAGAGAAGGCAGACACAGCCAGACTCCTCATAGAGAAGGCACACACAGCCAGACTCCTCATAGAGAAGGCACACACAGCCAGACTCCTCATAGAGAAGGCACACACATCCAGACTCCTCATAGAGAAGGCAGACACAGCCAGACTCCTCATAGAGAAGGCACACACAGCCAGACTCCTCATAGAGAAGACACACACAGCCAGACTCCTCATAGAGAAGGCACACACAGCCAGACTCCTCATAGAGAAGGCAGACACAGCCAGACTCCTCATAGAGAAGGCAGACACAGCCAGACTCCTCATAGAGAAGGCACACACAGCCAGACTCCTCATAGAGAAGGCACACACAGCCAGACTCCTCATAGAGAAGGCAGACACTGCCAGACTCCTCATAAGAGAAGGCACACACAGCCAGACTCCTCAAAGAGAAGGCAGACACTGCCAGATTCCTCATAGAGAAGGCAGACACACCCAGTATCCTCCTAAAGAAGGCAGACACAGCCAGACTCCTCATAGAGAACGCAGACACTGACAGACTCCTCAAAGAGAAGGCAGACACTGCCAGATTCCTCATAGAGAAGGCAGACACACCCAGTATCCTCCTAAAGAAGGCAGACACAGCCAGACTTCTCATAGAGAAAGTAGACAGGGTTTACTATAATCTCTTCTTTCTAATCACTTAAATACATTGAAAATCAAGCACAGCATTTACAGTAAAAAAAATAGCAACAACTTTCTATATTTTTACTCAATGTTGCTGATTATTTGACAGGTGACAAATCAATAGGTCCATTTTTTGGAGTAAAATGTTTTAAATTTGCATGACCTGATTTATAGCCGTCCTCTATGACTCTGCATAAATTAACGGCAGCATCTAAAAATGTCTCCTGTATGTAGATGTTGTCATTGTGGTGCACACTCATGCATAACTACCATGTGGGCATCTTTCTTCTGTTTTACTATTAAATTATTTATAAATTATTGCTTTACTGTCAGCTCGGTAACCTCACATTAGTTTACAAGACAGATCAGCAGTCATTTAGTCTTGTATTTCTTATTGATGCTGTATATTTTCCTGTCATTTAGTGTGTAAGAAAATGGGAATTGATAAATAACTTTGCTTTTCGATCTTTTATTCATACTCTAGCTCCGGTCGTCAGGGCTCGTCAATTTCAGGACATGTTGACGATTTACTTGTCTTGTATTTTCAATAAAGAAAACGTAACTAATCCATTGGTTGAGATCTTCTGATTTCTAAGTTCCGGAGCATGATGTCTACGGCAATGATAAACCTAAATATATTTTATACTACAGTTCTCCACAGGCCTCACGAGGTGGGATAAAATCTGCTGCTAGAACTCAAAATTCACTGTTCCATCATTGATGGTAATCTGCCCTGGCCTAGAGGTAAAAAACAGTCCAATCATGATACTGTAGTAGAGGAAAAAGGGGAATGGATGGTGCTCACCGAATGCTTGTAGGCCGGTGGTGCCAGGCAAGGATTTCTCGCAAATCCGGACTTCAGAAACACTTTAGAAAGAGCCGGCACCAGACAACTCCGATTTTCAAAATTTATTGGTCAAGATGTTCAATCATTAAAATCGGTGACCCAAAGGAACGAATCCCGCTGGACGCGTTTCGTACACGCAGGTACTTCATCAGCAGCATAAAAACAAATGGTCACAGAATGCTTTTTAAAACTTGTAACTCCTCCCCTAAACTTAATTAGATACTAATCATCCTATAGGCTGGAGGGGCCTATCAATCAATTATGCCTAATCCGTAAACCTTAGTACATGAGAATTAAACTGAACACATAGATAAATCCTCACTGCCATACAATCCTTTGCACATAAATACATCAAATACATGTTGTCATGATAATTTTACCCATCATATACATGGTACTACTTAATAAAAGTATGTACAGTCTGTACGATAATTGAGCCCTTCTGGATACCTGGTGTTAAGGGTCATTATCCAGAAAAATTCCCTCTCAAGTACCCTGCGACCCCAATCCCCCCCTCTTATGTTTCGGGGAATTCTTTCAATTCCTTGAATTCTTGATCATGTGATGTGGTGGGGGAGGTACTTGGATGATGTCATACTGATCTGGCAGTGTAACGAAGATGTGTCTCCCCCTCACAGCTTGGTTTTTAGAGATTTCATCAGGTATATTAACACCAATGATTATAATTTAAAATTTACTCATGAGATCCATGGTGAAAGTGCCCACTACCTGGATATCACCTTGCGGGGAAACGATGTTACAGGAGAGATCATTACATCGTTGTACCGCAAGGAGATTAGTGGGAATACATTGCTCCATGCAACCAGCTGCCATCCGCGGCATGTGGTGAGAAACCTGCCGCGAGGGGAGCTGATCAGAGCAAAAAGGGCTTGTAGTACAACACAGATATATAATGATGAGGCTGCTATTGTTAGGAAGTGACTTTACAATCGCGGCTATACACCGCAGCAAGTGAATAGTGCCATGATTCAAGTTGAACAAAGACCCCGCAACACGTTATTAGACTGTAGTGATACATTGCAGCGTGAGAATGGAGACATGAGTAAGATTGAACAAAGGTCCCACAACACGCTGCGAGATTATAATCATGTATCACAACATGTGGATGGAGTTATATATCAGGCAGAACAGGGATCTCAAAACAGGTTGTTGGATCGAGTAGAGGCCCTATACCCCATACAATCTCAGATTCCTCATAGAATAAACTCTAGACAGACAATTAAATCTATACCGACATTTTCTACAGTTTACAGTTTGGATTATAATGCCATTATAAAAGTGATCCACAAATATATCCCGATTTTACATGAAGATCCTGTATTACACAAGATCTTACAACAGGGATATAGATGTGTTCCAAGGAGGTCAATGACGATTGGCAACCTTCTGTCTCCTTCATTGTTTTCATCGGCTGCCTGTGCCCCCACTTGGCTAAACACAAAGGGCAGTTATCCTTGTGGGGGTGCAAGATGCGGCTTGTGCAAATATATGACAAGTCCATGTCATTTAAAGGTTTTACAGCGGATAGAAGCCATAGGGTTAATGGCTACATGAATTGCAACACAACCCATTTGGTATATCTGGCTTCATGTCTGCTGTGCAAAAAGAACTATGTAGGCTGCACAATTAGACCCTTAAAAAAGCGGTTAGGAGAACACATCTCAGGTTCAGACCCGAACTCAAGGGCCCAAAATAGAAATATATCAGGTTTATCACGACATTTTAGAGATGTCCATAATGGAAATCTGTCTAGCTTAAGGGTTCAAGGAATTGAAAGAATTCCCCGAAACATAAGAGGGAGGGATTGGGGTCGAAGGGTACTTGAGAGGGAATTTTTCTGGATAATGACCCTTAACACCAGGTATCCAGAAGGCCCCCAGTATCGTACAGACTGTACATACTTTTATTAAGTAGTACCATGTATATGATGGGTAAAATTATCATGACAATATGTATTTGATGTATTTATGTGCAAAGGATTGTATGGTAGTGAGGATTTATCTATGTGTTCAGTTTAATTCTCATGTACTAAGGTTTACGGATTAGGGATAATTGATAGATAGGCCCCTCCAGCCTATAGGATGATTAGTATCTAATTAAGTTTAGGGGAGGAGTTACAAGTTTTAAAAAGCATTCTGTGACCATTTGTTTTCATGCTGCTGATGAAGTACCTGCGTGTATGTGGCACCCTGGCACCTGTTGGGCACCACAGAAATCCTTAGAGCACAAATGGAGTAAGTAACAGCAAAGCAAAACCCACAAACACAACAACACCTTAGAACACCTGGTTTCACCCCGAGCCTCTAGGGGGAGCTCCACTGGTGACTTTGAGCCAGTTCCCCCTATAAATAGAGTCTTGGAGGGAGAAACTTCAGAGTGTGGTAGACGCTACAAGAGCTGCCAGCCTGTGTGAAACCTCCGCCCTATGAGGAACACACTAGGCCCGATCAGCCTGTTAGCAAGTGGAGGTCCCTGCAATTGGGACAAGAGGAAGAAGGAGAACACCTCTCAGGAACACAGAGTTATTCCGACTCTCTCCTTAACAACCGGTTACTGGAACCGAAGCTGTGAGAGCCACCAAGCCATCACAGAGAACCAGCATACCTCACAGGGAGTCTAGCCCCCTGTTCACCTGTGGCACCTATCAACGAGAGCCCAGGGAAGAAGGTAGAATTATCATCACCCTTTTACAGTGCCCTCAGTGCTGACAACCAGGTGAAATCCGTTCTATTGAACAAACTGCCTGGTCCGGAGGGATTCCACATCCACCCGACCTTAGCACCAGAACTAGAGAAAGGAAGCCTAACACTGCTTGCTGTGAAACTCCAGAAGTGCCAACTTCACTATCCCGGTCCGAGTGTACCTGATCACCAACCAGTAAAGGTACCTAAAAGAGACTTGGTGTGGTTGTACATTACTCCTGGATTCAGCGCGCAGCATCCCGCAGCTGCCTCACAACATCTTGCGCAGCTGCCGGCTCCGGGGATTCCCGCTCATCCTGTGGGGAGCGTTCCATCTCGCTGTATAACATCCCCCGGAGACCCGAACAGTGCTGGTAAAGTTACCAGAACACCAGCAGGTGGCGTCACGAGACAAATCACCCCAACTGTTCCGCCATTCCCCATTGATCTGGACCACCGGGCCTACACCACCGCAGGCGCAGTTCCGTGACTGGAGGAGAGACAACGCCCGCTACGTGTACCCCCCGGCTACGGTGAGTCATGTACGAAACGCGTCCAGCGGGTTTCGTTCCCTTGGGCCGCCGATTTTAATGATTCAACACCTTGACCAATAAATTTTGAAAATCGGAGTTGTCTGGTGCCGGCTCTTTCTAAAGTGTTCTTCAATCACGATACTACCAATTCCATTATTTATTGAAGATATAATATGGTTAGTGCAATTTTAACTTAACCTTTACTTGAGTTGCTTTGAAAAGGGTTGCACCTGAACGGTGTTATCCCTGTTGAAGGATAAAAACCAAGACACAAGACAAACAAAAAAACACTAAGTTTGTGGGTAGGGGATTAAGGGTACCACCACAGATTCCAATGTACAGGGTTCTGTGTATAGAAATCTGGTGCCTGTATAGGATGCCTTCATGTGACCTCTTGTTTATGCCCATTTTGGGACTGATCAAGGAAGTGCTCCGTGGAATGCATGTTTGCAATCCAAACACACCCAGAGGGCCTAATGTGACGTAAACCGGACGTGCAGTGACACGAGCAGTGGACGCGTCACTTTTGGTCCCGCCGGCGTCACTTGGGACAGCGGGAGAGATGGCATTTAACAGCCACTCTCACCAGCGTGACGGTGATAAACAAGAATAAGCAGATGGGACACATTTGGTAAGCTCAAATGGGCACCTTTTGGCTATTTCTGCACCTTCATGCCTGATATTTATGTTTACATCTATGGGTCTCCTTGTAGCTTTTGGGAACATCCTGTGATGATGATTACTATGGTTTTATCTACTCAGAAACCATCCATCATATGCCATTAAAAATGAGGAAAACAGATGACTAGTTATCCCCTAAAGGCCTATGACTCCCCTGATGATGGGGTACTGAAACGTGTTGGGAGCAGAACATCATGAAGATGGTAGATAATATGTATGTGGCGGTCCATAAGATAAATGTATCATGATCTGAAGGACACTGAGCTTGATGAGGCTGTCAGAAAGTGTGAATCCTGGAGTATAAACTGGTGAGAAGGTTCCAATTATTGGGACGGGATTTATTTCTCCTTCATACGTATTGCCCTTATGTTTTCTGAATGCATGGACAAGTTCTGCCATTGTTAATTTAGGGGTATACAAGATATCTGGAGTTGGATCGGGTTTAAACCTAAGAAAGGTGCCTTGTACTCTGTATACTCTATTTTCTATGTTCACACTTGTGGCTAGGGATCTGTGGTGTTACCCTTAATCCCCTACCTACGAACTAGGTGTTTCGTGTTTATCTTGTGTGTTGGTTTTTATTCTTCAACGGGGATAACACCGTTCAGGTGCAACTGTGGCACCCTGGCACCTGTTGGGCACCACATAATCCTTAGGACATGAATGGAGCAAGTAACAACAAGCAACACTCACACAAAACACTTAACAACACTTACAACACCTTAGAACACCTGGTTTCACCCCGAGCCTCTAGGGGGAGCTCCACTGGTCACTTTGAGCCAGTTCCCCCTATAAATAGAGTCCTGGAGGGAGAAACTTCAGAGTGTGCAGACGCTACAAGAGCTGCAGGTTGTGGATGATCTCAAGCTGATGAGACACACACCAGGCCTAGTCAGTCTAGCTACCAGTGAGGAACCCTTGCAATTGGGGTTAGAGGAAGGAGAAGCACCTCTCAGGGACACCAGAGTTATCTTAACTCTCCCTCATCATCCGGTTACTGGAACCGAAGCTGTGAGAGCTACCAGCCACCACAGAGAACCAGCATACAGCCACAGGGAGTCTATCCCCCTGTTCCACCTGAAGCACCTATCAGCGAGAGCCCAGGGAAGAGTACTGATCCTGCTCAAACCCTTTTACAGTGCCCTCAGTGCTGCTAACCAGGTGAATCAAGTTCCATTGAACACACTGCCCGGTCCGGCTGGATTCCACATCCACCCGACCTTAATCAGAGAAATAGAGAAAGGAAGCCTACTACAACTGCTTGCTGTGAACCTCCAGGAGTGCTGACTTCACTATCCCGGTCTGGCGTACCCGATTACCACCAGTAAAGGTACCTAAAAGACTCTGAAGTGTCTGCGTCTGATTCCTGAGCCTAACAGCAGTATTACCGCAGCTGCCTCACAACATCTTGCGCAGCTCCTGGCCCCAGGAACTCCCGCTCATCCTGTGGGGAGTGTTCCATCTTGCTGCCTAACATCCTCCGGAGGCCCAGCAGCGCCGGTGAAGTCACTGGAACACCCGCAGGTGGCGTCATGAAGACAATTAATCCCTACTGTTCAGCCATCCCCCTATTGATCTGGACCACCGGGCCCCACAGCCGCAGGCGCGTTCCGTGACAGAGGAGAGTCAACGCCTGCGACGTGCAGATCCTGGCTACGGTGAGTCAGAATTTGGCGTCACGAACAGGATACGAGCAGGCCCGTTATCACGGGTATTGTGTGCTATTTAATGACTGTAAATATCGAACTGTAAATTGCGCGAAAGGCGGGAAAAGAAGGGGAAGGACTGTGCAAAGGGTGCGAAGATTGGCCCCGCCCCCACGCTCTGACGACTTCCCCTGTATGCAGCAGGAACCGGAAACTCCTGTGGTGCCTCACTCCTCACCGCGAGGCCGACACTCCAGTTTGAAACCGAGGGACTGGCCGCGCTTAACTAAGGGGGAGCGACCATGAGTAACCCGGCTCCGAACAGCGCGGTACCTCCGCAACAACAAAACATACCTCCCGATGGACAGCAACAAGCCGGCGGTATGCCATTGCAACCCACTCCGATTATGCCGATATCCCTGCCTTACGTTCCGAATGCGACCTGGTTACCTAAGTACAGCGGTACACCCAGCACCTTGGAGACATTCCAGAGGAAGATATGCCAAACGCTGGACATGTATGCTATGACCGGTAAGCAAAGGGCTTCAGTTATTATGGGACAGTTAACAGGCGCAGCCGAGCTGCAGAGCCGCAGCTGGCCTGTAGAAACTCAGGAATCTGTGGAGCAGATATTCGCTAAGTTAACCCAGGTTTTTGAATGCCATACTGAGGCTGAATTAAGACTGTCATTCTATCGTTGTAACCAAGGGGCACAAGAAAGTGTCCTAGATTATTCACTGCGATTGCAAGAAGCGTTAAGACTGTTAAAACAAGTTGATCCTGATGGTGTCAGAGATGAAAACAAAGCGTTAATTGGACAATTCATTGTGGGCCTTAGACTATCTGAGGATAGAAAGCAAGCAAGCTGGTGGTCCATACAAAATCCTGGCGCAGAGTTTGACACCTTGAGAGACTTAACAGTTTGGGGACAACGGCTCGCCGCAGTGCCTGATCCCGCTTCACAGCAGCAGCAGACTGACACCCCTTGTGTGCCGGCAGCAGCATCTCCAATCCCTGCGGTTCAGTCTAGTGCACAGACTGCAACACCTGACCGGATTGAGCAACTGTGTGCTAATGTAAAGCAGCTGATGAAAGACGTGGCCAAGCTACAAGCTGGGAGAAGACCCAAGACAGATGCAAGGTGATCGGGAAAGATTCAGCTTTCCGACAGCCTTGACGACGTCCCGTAGATGAAGAGAAAGACACAGCCGCCGCGAGGAAAACCTGCAGACCGCCGCAGTCCTGACAGACGCCGCACCAGTCAGCAGAATGACTTAGGAGGACGTACTTAACAGTCCCGTCCTTTAAACGGGCAACCCCTGGGCGACAAGGTCCAACCCCAGGAGTAGACTGTCCAGGCCCAACTACCAGCTGGGAACACAAGTATGTAGGAGACTGTCCAGATCTACCAATCGTCATCGATGGCATCGCTATATCAGTCTTGATAGACACTGGATCCCAGGTGACAACCATCCCGAGTATCCTTTACAAGCGGTTCTGGCTAGATGTTAAGCTGGAACCCCCTAACACTGATCTGAACATTGAAGCCACTAATGGTATACTAGTTACAGTAGAGGGGCAATGGGAAGCTACCGTAAGGGTGGGGAGAGTGCAGTTGAAAAACCAGGGTATCCTAGTGGTCCAGGATAAGCCAAACAACAAAGATCCTTATGTAATACTGGGTACTAATGTTATGGTTAAATGCATCGATGAAGTGTTGTTTTTACTCCAAGAGAGTGTTGAAGCTGGTAGACCCAGAGAGAAGGGAGCTATCCAAAAACAGATCCGAGCTCTGGTTTATCAACAACAGGTAACATTGTCTAATGGTGAAATTGGCAGAGTACGGGTCACAGATCCCATTCCAATTGTGGTACCACCCAGAAGTGAAATGATGATCTGGTGTCGAGCAGCCATAGGCCTCAGAGGGCAGGACTACCAAGCTGTAGTAGAACCTGTAATGTCTGATAGTAGTCCTACGCTCTTCACAGCCAGAGGTTGGTTAACGTGAGAAAAGGGAGAGTCCCCGTACTCATATTAAATTATGGTGATGACCAGGTCAGACTGCCTAGATATGCAACTGTCGCAAAATTGTACCAAGTTAAAGATGATGCTGTAATTGATGTAAAATCCTCTGCACAAACAGTCACTGATGAACCCCCTCACTCCAAAGATCAGTTAGAGAAATGGCCCTTCTTAAATGTTAGTAGTGACTCACTCATTACAACATCATGTGGCAGAGAGTTCCATAGTCTCACTGCTCTTACAGTAAAGAATCCATGTCTATGATTATGATTAAACCTTCTTTCCTCCAGACGTAGGGGATACCCCCTTGTCCCAGTCTCAGGCCTAAGAGTAAAGAGATCATTAGAAAGGTCTCTGTACTGTCCCCTCATATATTTATACATTATTATAAGATCACCCCTAAGCCTTCGTTTTTCCAAGCTAAATAACCCCAAGTTTAATAACCTGTCTTGGTATTGCAGACCCCTTAGTCCTCTAACGACTTTTGTCGCTCTTCTCTGCACCCGCTCTAGTTCAGCTTTGTCTTTCTTATACACCGGAGACCAGAATTGTACACAGTATTCTAAGTGTGGTCGCACTAGTGACTTGTATAGAGGTAATATGTTCTCCTCATGAGCATCTATGCCTCTTTTAATGCATCCCATTATTTTATTTGCCTTTGCAGCAGCTGCCTGACACTGGCCACTAAATGTGAGTTTATCATCTACCCATACACCCAGGTCTTTTTCAGTGACAGTTTTGCCCAGTGTTTTACAATTAAGCACATAATTATACCTTTTCTTTCCTCTGCCCAAGTGCATGACTTTACATTTATCCCCATTAAAGCTCATTTGCCATTTAGCAGCCCAAGCTTCTAGTTTACATAAATCCTCCTGTAATATAAAATTGTCCTCCCCTGTATTGATTACCCTGCAGAGTTTAGTGTCATCCGCAAATATTGAGATTCTACTCTGTATGCCCCCTACAAGGTCATTAATAAATATATTAAATAGAAGCGGGCCCAACACTGACCCCTGTGGTACCCCACTGTTAACTGTGACCCATTCAGAGTGTGTTCCATTAATAACCACCCTTTGTTTCCTATCACTTAGCCAGTTTTTAACCCACTTACACAAATTTTGCCCTATCCCCATTGCCCTCATTTTATGTATCAACCTTTTGTGTGCCACCGTATCAAAAGCTTTTGAAAAGTCCATATACACCACATCCACTGCATTTCCTTGGTCCAGTCCAGAACTTACTTCTTCATAGAAGCTTATTAGATTAGTTTGACAGGAACGGTCCCTCGTAAAACCATGTTGATAATGGGTCATGAGGTTATTTTTCTTCAGCTACTCCAGTATAGCATCTCTTAGAAAACCCTCTAGGATTTTACGCACAGTAGAGGTTAAGCTTACTGGCCTATAATTTCCAAGTTCAGTTTTTGTCCCCTTTTTGAATATTGGCACCACATTTGCTATACGCCAGTCCTGTGGTACAGACCCTGTTATTATGGAATCTTTAAATATTAAAAATAATGGTCTATCTATGACAGTACTTAATTCCTGCAGCACTCTGGGGTGTATCCCATCCGGGCCCGGGGATTTGTCAATTTTAGTGATTTTTAGACGATGCCGTACTTCCTCTTGGGTTATGCAGGTGACATTTCATTGAGAATTTTTGTTATCACTGATCATATTGTCTGTCATGGGATTTTCTTGTGTAAATACTGTTGAAAAAAAGTAATTTAGCATATTGGCTTTTTCCTCATCCTCATCCACCATTTCACCCAGACTATTTTTAAAGGGGCCAACACAATCAATTTTTAGTTTCTTACTATTTATGTAGTTAAAAAATATTTTGGGATTCTTTTTACTTTCTCTGGCAATGAGTCTCTCTGTCTCAATCTTTGCTGCCTTGATTTTCTTTTTACAAATGTTATTTAATTTTCTGTATTTATTTAATGCCTCATCACTACCTACTTGCTTTAATTCCCTAAATGCTTTCTTTTTGTCACATATTGCACCTCTTACCGCTTTATTTAGCCATAGTGGTTTCCTCCTATTTCTAGCATGCTTATTCCCATAGGGTATATATTGTGCACAGGTCCTATTCAGGATGCTAATAAACGTCTCCCATTTGTGTTGTGTACTTTTCTGTCTCAGGACATCGTCCCAGTTTATTGCACTAAGATCATCTCTCAACCGTTAGAAATTTGCCTTCCTGAAGTTTAGTGTCCTTGTAGCCCCTCTACTACACGTCTTAGTAAAGGATACTTGAAAGCCTATTAAGTTATGATCACTATTACCCAAGTGACCTCCAACCCGTATATTTGATATGCGGTCCGGCCTGTTGGTTAATATTAGGTCCAGCAGTGCCCCCCTTCTTGTTGGGTCCTGAACCAGTTGTGAAAGGTAATTGTCTCTCATAGTTTTCAAAAACTTATTACCCTTGCTGGAACTGCAGGTTTCTGATCCCCAATGTATTTCAGTAATCATGAGGGGAGAATTTCAGCACACATGGGAGAAGACCACACACAGGGGGGAGAGCACACGGGAGAGAGATGCAGCGCACAGGCAGAGACAGGCCAAAGGAGAAAGCACACAAGGGGAGAAGACAGCACAGGGGGAGAGAGTGCAGAGGGGGAGAGAGAGAGTGCACAGATGGGGAGTTGGCAAAGGGGGAGCGATAACTGCTGCCCCCAGCACCACAGTGCCCGCTCCCATTGTGATGTCACCGCCCACCCAATACAATAGCATCAAAGCTCCATCTGGTTTGTTCACACTATGATGCACTTCTATACCTGTTATAACACTCAGATTTTGATTATCTCTGTTATTTAAATAAAACATGTGGACCAATGGATCACTTATTATTCTAATGATTGAGAACCCCAGACTCTAATTTCACCTCCATATTCTCAGGATCACATACTTATGCCAATCACAGACAGACACTTGATATTGGAGAATTTTCCTTATTGAAAAGAATGACACGGTCTAGTATTTTTTACTAATTTAGTTTATTTGGATCTTCTCGTCATTTCAAACTTGTATGAAAATTTGACCTACTTTTAGGTTACATTAAAACAGTAATCTGGAAAATTCTGAAGAGTTCACAAACCTTCAGCACAGGTGTGGCACCCCATGGGTTAATGTGCCACAGCAACATCACACGGGTTCCCTCCCCACAACACACTGACTTACACTAGCACCTCTGGTTCAGGAGGGGGAGCACAACCTGCTCCTTAAATACTCCAGCTCACGAGGAAGTAGTTAGTTTCAGTTCCTGGGAGAACTGAGAGAGACTGCAGTGTCAAAGAAGCTGTGCTAAGCTTCTCTACAGTCTGCTCACTGATTCCAGGCCTAGTTTGGGTCTGAGGAGAGGAAAACTAAAGAGACAGAGAAACACATCTGGGAGCTTGAGTGCCATCACCACTCGCCCCAGAAGAGCGCACAGAACGGACACCGGATCCGGCACTGTGTCTGGCACCCACAGCACAGTGAATCCAGGAGTAGTGGAGTCTCTAGACAACCGTAGTACCAGAGCGAAGCAACACGGCGGGGTCAGCACAGCACAGAGGACTCAAGTTGCCTAGCCAAGTGGCACCAGCAGAACAGAGAGAGAGTGAGACAGTTCCAGCAGTTCAGCTAGATACAGCAGACAGGACACACATACACACAGTGCAGCACGAGGAAGCTGATGACCCAGACAGGGTGGGAGGAAAACCCGGCCCTGTACAGACTCCGTGGACGATCTGCAACAACATCGCAGTAAAGCTTGGAAACTACAAAACGTGAGTGTGTGTTCCTTAACCCGTCTCCACTATTCACAACCATCATAGACTTTACCAACACTGCCCCGGGGAACTCAGTTCTGCCCACGGAGAACTATCCCATCTTAGCTGCCATCACATCATCCCCGGAGGTTTTGCGGCAGCGGTAGCCCCACTATTGGCCACACACTGTGGGTGGCGTCACGATAAACTATTCTCCCCTGTAAATACACCCTTATTATTGCCAGGGCCTAGGACACGGTCCGGACCAGGATCCCGTGACATTCCCCCTGAAGCAGACACGTGTGATACCAATGTGATAAGAATGGTGTGTGGATGTGAATAGAATAGGTAAAGAACAGGTATTCATAATTAGAATATCTTTATTTATAATTATCTTTTTATTTTCCTACATTGTAATTAATGTTTCTAATTGTACATGTTATTGTATTACTATTATCGAGTTGTATACTCTATTCTTTAATTAATACGCTCAGTAATGCATTCGTGAGCTATCTGTTTTGCATAGTAAATTCAATAAAAATCATTTGAAAACATAATTAGAATAGTGACCACAGGTATTATATCATTCCATATACTGTAATATATCAGTACAAGGTTGAAATATATGAAAAAAGGGTTAACTCTGACATTATGCTACTATGATGAGAATATGAGCTGGCTGCCTCATGATATGTATCTTATGACCGGCAAGAGTCTTTGAATGACTATTGTATTGTTATATATGGGCTACACGTCTCGGGATATACATCCCATGACAAGCAAGTTATAGGAAGACCTATTCAGCATTCATTCAATGTCCTATGGCTGATGGTCATGAGGGAAATTGAATGGTACAGTCTGCGCGTGCTCATAGATATTCTAAAGAGTATAAAATATGGAAAATCATGGTCAGTGACGGGGGAGCTCTTCCAGAGCAAGATGGACATACACCTCCTGCAATGCAAGCCTCAATATTGCTCCCTTCTCACTGATACGTGTTCCCCTGAATGGAGAAGGTGAAGCAGCTACAATATCAGGTAATATATATATTGATGCTTATTCGCTATAATCAAGTCTATGTATAGTTTGTGTTTAGCCTGTATTCAATTGATGACAATTCATGTGCTACATTGTAACAAATAAATATAATCTTGCTATAAAGAATATCATTATTCATGCCTGATTTGTAAGTCAGTGAGCGCTACGTAAGTACGGGCTCTGCCCCGATCCAGGTAAAGTACCCTCGTCCCAGTGGGCTCGACACAAGTGTAGGACAAAACCAAACATTGATTGAAAGTTGTCTGATACAGTGCTGTGCAAATTAATTGGGACAAAGCATTTTGTAAGTAAAATAGTAAGTTGGGGTTACCAGTCAGTGATTCAGACCAGTTGTAACTGCTTTGCACAGGTGTGTGTACAACCTTGAGTAACAAAAGTGGTGTGACTGGTTTTAGTCAGACAATACCAGCTAGCTACCCCCTCATCTTCAGGTGAGAGCTTGTTTCTGTGAGGAGTGGTTTAGTCGACTTTTTCTCTCAGTGTGATTCGTGCCTGTAATAATGGATGTGTATATGTTAAAATAATTACCAAATACTAATGATTCAGTGGATCATTAATGATTTCACTGTGGGGATGGTGTTCTTGGGTGATGTGCTGGTTTGGGCTGGCAGGAGGCCACACACAGCCCCAGTATACAGAAGGAGGCCACACACAGCCTCCAGTATACAGCAGAAGGCCGCACACAGCCCCCAGTATACAGTAGAAGGCCACACACAGCCCCAGTATACAGAAGGAGGCGACACACAGCCCCAGTATACAGCATGAGGCTGCATACAGCCCCCAGTATACAGCAGAAGGCCGCACACAGCCCCCAGTATACAGTAGGAGGCCACACACAGCCCCAGTATACAGAAGGAGGCCACACACACAGCCCCCAGTATACAGCAGGAGGCTGCACACAGCCCCCAGCATACAGCAGGAGGCTGCACACAGCCCCCAGTATACAGTAGAAGGCCACACACAGCCCCCAGTATACAGCAGGAGGCCACACACAGCCCCCAGTATACAGCAGGAGGCCACACACAGCCCCCAGTATACAGCAGGAGGCCACACACAGCCCCCAGCATACAGCAGGCAATATACAGCCCTCAGAATACAGCAGGAGGCCACACACAGCCCCTCGTATAAAGCAGGAGGTCGCACACAGGCCCCAGTATACAGCAGGAGGCTGCACACAGGCCCCAGTATACGGCAGGAGGCTGCACACAGCCTTAGTGTACAGGAGGCCACACACAGTCCCCAGTATACAGCAGGAGGCCACACACAGCACCCAGCATACAGCAGTAGGCCATATACAGCCCTCAGTATACAGAAGGAGGCCACTCACAGCCCACAGTATACAGCAGGAGGCTGTGCACAGCCCCAGTATAAAGCAGATGGATGCACACAGCCCCCAGTATACAGAAGGAGGCCGCCCACAGCCCCCAGTATACAGAAGGAGGCCGCACACAGCCCCCAGTATACAGCAGGAGGTCGCACAAAGTCCCCAGCATCCAGCAGGAGGCCGCATACAGTCCTCAGTATACAGCACGAGGTCACTCACAGCCCCCAGTATACAGCGGGAGATTGCACATAGCCCCCAGTATACAGCAGAAGGCCGCACACAGTCCCCAGTATACAACAGGAGACCGTACACAGCCTCTCGTATACAGCAGGAGGGCGCACACAGCCCTAGTATATAGCAGGAGGCCATATACAGCCCTCAGTATACAGCAGGAGGCCATCCACAGCCCCCAGTATACAGCAGGAGATTGCACACCGCCCCCAGTATACAGCAGAAGGCTGCACACAGCCCCTAGTATACAGCAGAAGGCTGCACACAGCCCCTAGTATACAGCAGAAGGCTGCACACAGCCCCCAGTATACAGCAGAAGGCTGCACACAGCCCCCAGTATACAGCAGAAGGCTGCACACAGCCTCCAGTATACAGAAGGAGGCCGCCCACAGCCCCCAGTATACAGAAGGAGGCCGCACACAGCCCCCAGTATACAGCAGGAGGTCGCACACAGGCCCCAGTATACAGCAGGAGGACACATAGCCCCAGTATACAGCAGGAGGCTGCACACAGCCCCTAGTATACAGCAGGAGGCTGCACACAGCCCCCAGTATACAGCAGGAGGCTGCACACAGCCCCCAGTATACAGCAGGAGGCTGCACACAGCCCTAGTGTACAGGAGGCCACACACAGTCCCCAGTATACAGCAGGAGGCCGCACACAGCACCCAGTATACAGCAGGAGGTCGCACACAGGCCCCAGTATACAGCAGGAGGACACATAGCCCCCAGTATACAGCAGGAGGCTGCATACAGCCCCTAGTATACAGCAGGAGGCTGCACACAGCCCCCAGTATACAGCAGGAGGCTGCACACAGCCCCCAGTATACAGCAGGAGGCCGCACACAGCCCCCAGTATACAACAGGAGGCCGTACACAGCCCTCAGTATACAGAAGGAGGCCATTCACAGGCCACAGTATACAGCAGGAGGCTGTGCACAGCCCCAGTATAAAGCAGATGGATGCACACAGCCCCCAGTATACAGAAGGAGGTCGCCCACAGCCCCCAGTACACAGAAGGAGGCCACACACAGCCCCCAGTATACAGCAGGAGGCCACATACAGTCCTCAGTATACAGCACGAGGCCACTCACAGCCCCCAGTATACAGCGGGAGATTGCACATAGCCCCCAGTATACAGCAGGAGGCCGCACACAGCCCCCAGTATACAACAGGAGGCTGTACACAGCCTCTCGCATACAGCAGGAGGCCGCACACAGCCCCCAGTATGCAGCAGGAGGCTGCACACAACCCTAGTATATAGCAGGAAGCCATATACAGCCCCTAGTATACAGCAGGAGATTGCACACAGCCGCCAGTATACAGCAGAAGGTTGCACACAGCCCCCAGTATACAGCAGAAGGCTGCACACAGCCTCCAGTATACAGCAGGAGATTGCAGACAGCCCCCAGTATAGAGCAGAAGGCTGCACACAGCTTCCAGTATACAGCGGGAGGCTGCACACAGCTCCAGTATAAAGCAGCGGCCACATACAGCCCCCAGTATAGAGCAGAAGGCTGCACACAGCCCCCAGTATACAGCAGAAGGCTGCACACAGCCCCCAGTAAAAAGCAGAAGGCTGCACACAGCCCCCAGTATACAGCAGGAGGCTGCACACAGCTTCCAGTATACAGCAGGAGATTGCACACAGCCCCCAGTATAGAGCAGAAGGCTGCACACAGCCCCCAGTATAGAGCAGAAGTCTGCACACAGCCCCCAGTATACAGCAGAAGGCTGCACACAGCCTCCAGTATACAGCAGGAAGCTGCACACAGCCCCAGTATAAAGTGGAAGGCTACACACAGACCCCAGTATACAGTAGGAGGCCACACACAGCCCCCAGTATACAGGAGAAGGCTGCACACAGCCCCAATATACATCAGGAGGCCACCCACAGCCCCCAGTATACAGCAGGAGGTTGCACACAGCCCCAGTATAAAGTGGAAGGCTACACACAGCCCCCAGTATACAGCAGGAGGCCACACACAGCCCCAGTATACAGCAGGAGGCCGCACACAGCCCCCAGTATACAGCAGAAGGCTGCACACAGCCCCAGTATACAGTAGGAGGCTGAACACAGCCCCAATATACATCAGGAGGCCACCCACAGCCCCCAGTATACAGCAGGAGGTTGCACACAGCCCCAGTATATAGTGGAAGGCTACACACAGCCACCAGTATACAGCAGGAGGCCACACACAGCCCCAGTATACAGCAGGAGGCCGCACAAAGCCCCCAGTATACAGGAGAAGGCTGCACACAGCCCCAATATACATCAGGAGGCCACCCACAGCCTCCAGTATACAGCAGGAGGCTGCACACAGCTCCAATATAAAGCAGGCGGCCGCATACAGCCCCCAGTATATAGCAGGAGGCCGCACACAGCCCCCAGTATACAGCAGGAGGCCGCACTTAGGCAAGAGGCCACATACAGTCCTACACCAACCCCTCTGTCTCATCAGATTCAGGCGTACGGGGGTCGATGCCTCGTCCGCATCCTTAGGGTTCTTCTCTTCGTATCTACCGGTCAATGGCTTCAACCCACGGGAGTCGACACCACCCTGCCTCTACACTCCCGACTACCACTCCTCCGTCAGTTGATGTTACTCCTCTGTCTCCTACTACTAAACTGAACTAACACTGTCCTGTCCCCCTTTCATGGCCTGGGTCCTCCCTCAGTGTCCACCCATTGTTCCAGGGTCTACGTGTGTGTGCTGTGGCTCACCCATACTATCCCAACACCTGGAGAAGTGCAGTACCTCTGGGGCGGTTTGTCCAGAGGGGCGCCACATCCTCCAATGCCTGTTGTCTTCAATCTATAACAGGACATGTAGCTCTGACAAGGCCTTGGAGGTCACAGCCAAAAGTTATGGTCTAGAGTGAAGAAAGGTGAGAGAATGTTGAAAGAAGTGATCCTGAAGATTGATGGTGGGTAGTGGGCACCAGATTTATTCAGGGGTGCCAAGAAAGGGGAACAGTGGGGTGAGTATTATGGTTTTTTTTTTAATTATTTAACCTTTTGCTTGCCCTCAACAGTTGAGCTCCTCAGCAGCCATAGCTGACTACCATTCTGCTGGAGCTAATTCCCAAAAATATTGTATTTTGGAGAATACGGATTTTTGTAAAATTCAAATACAATTAATTCCATTCTAACTAATTTGCTGATCTCTGGTCCAGGAGCTTTATGTTATGCTTCTATACAAATCTCTTAGCAAATACTCTTTTGGCCCCGTAGAAGAAAGTTCACTTCATCGAAAAAATCTCTGATTGCCAACTAATATTGTCAGGTGTCCACATTTGTAGAAGCTTTTATAGATTTGATCATAATTTATTTTGGGAAAAGAATGAAAGAGAAAGTTTACAATTGTTAATTGAGGTTTCCTGCGACTGACGCTGTACTCTGCATTTTATCTTTTGTCTGTGCCTTATTAAAATGTCTTTTTGCTGGCACGGCGCTCATATCGAATGCAAGTCAACTCCTCCTTACCTTGCCGATGACAGGGATATCAACAGAACCCCAGGTTTACGCTCCCCGGTGAACCGAGCCCGAGGCAAAATCAGCTGTAATCATTCTAGTTAGGGAAAGTAAAAAAGAGGATTAAGAGGAGCAGGAATTCCACACACAATTAAGTTATTTCATTAAACCTTCACTTGAACTAGAATTTCTATTGGCAATTTAGAATATAAAATCTGATATAATACAGAATTCAAGATCCTAAAAGAAAAAACAAACGTAAATGTTACAATTCATAAAAGAAGCATCACGTAGACATAAAGCGGCTATTGTGCATTGTCCGGTAATGGCCCCACACAACTGCAATTCCTCCATTTAACGTCTTTGTAATCTTCCATTTTCCTTCTTTTTTCCCGCAGGTTTTCGCTTCTTTTCCTGGCTGTAACAACTTCATATTTCCCTGAAATGCCTCCCAGTAATAGCTTTGACTCTATGAACATAAGCCGGTGCAGTAGTCATAGGGGAAAGTTTTTTTAAGAAGACAGAAATCCCCTTAGGATTGTAGTTTCCACTTATAAATGTTTCATTTAACGCTCTTCCAGCTCAAGAAATTTTGTGCAACAAAGATCCCAAATTACTCGGTGATGATTTATGACAAACAAGCGGAGGAGGCCTTGTAGGATTTCTCTTAAGCTTTGGCTAAATAACATTTTCACTTTTGGAATTGACTAAATTGTGCAGAAGATCAAAGACAGATGATAAGAGTCGTTATAGGTGTAGGCGGCCTAGTGTAGATGTACATACAGATCAATGCTAGATGTATACTGAAATTTCGACATCGCTCACAAAGGCCATTTAAAGTCTTAAAATGTTCATTTTTCAGCAATACTTTGTTTTCTACAATTCAGTGCTTAATATCATTACCTTGTTAAAGACAATCTCTCACCTGAGCAGTTACCACCTAATCTTGGGCCAGGTTCACACTGGATCTGTTTTTAATGTTGCGTTTTTATTGGATCAGTCTGCAGCAAAGTGAATGCAATTTTCTATTTGCTGTGCTGATGCTGCGTTTCTGACTGCTGTGAAGGGCCCTGTTACACGATGTCCCAGCAATCCAACCAACGATGTGGATCACTGGGACATCGTTAGCTGATCGCTGGTGAGCTGTCACACAGGCAGACTCATCAGCTATCAGGACCAGCAAGAATGCTGGTAACCAGTGTACACATCGGGTAACTAAGTGCAGCGCTGTGCTTAGTTACCAGCTGTTTATCCTGGTTACCATCTCCCAGTGCTTGCTGTGCGGCGCTGGGAGCTCATTCATCGTTGGTCTCCCGCTGTCACGTGCGCCGATGCTGGCCGCCCAGCGGGAGACCAACGATAAATTTATGGTCCAGGTCATTTACCAACGATCAACGACCTCATCGTTAGTCATTGGTAAATGTTACACGCAACGATGTCATTACAACGTCACTGCAACGTCACCAAACCGGTGACATTGCAATGATATCACTAACGATATCGTAGTGTGTGACAGGGCCTTTAGTGATCCAGAAAATAATGAGCGTCAATTATTGCACCATTTTTCTGCTGCGCTTTCTCCACCACTAACATCAAATTACCTAACCTCCCTGGAAATCCCACAGTGATCCCTGGTGATATCTTCCTCCTGCAGGACCTGTGGTTACGGTACTTACTGGACCCACCCATGTGATTCAGCCTGAGAGTCACATGACCTAGGTCCTGTAAGCGCTCGTACTACTCACAGGTCCTGCCAGTGCCTGGGAGGAAGACATCACCAGGGCTCACCAGGGAGGGTAAGAAAGTGTGTGTGGGTCTGTGTCCCCAGAAAACGGAGCAAAAAAGCAACACAAACAGATGATGCGTTTATGATGCTTTTATTCCAAAAAGAAGATCCATTTTTGGCACAGAAACTGCAGCAAAAACAGATCCTTACCTGGACCTGCTCCGACATCTGCCTCTGGTACAAGGCGACGCCTGTTACTCTGCAGACAAGGCTTGTAATAGAGCAAGACAGCATTAGTGGCATCGCTGGGCAGCACAGGCACTGTCCAGTTAAAATACCGGGGTGGCTGTGACTTATAGAACTGACCAAGCATAGGGAATGAATGTGTTCTGCTCAACAGAAATGATCAGCTGCCTACTGTTGCAAATGGGCACCAACACACCCTATTTAAACTCCAAACAGCCTGTGGGAGTTGTCAATGTATTACTGATGATGGTGCAACACCTGGCACCTCCGTCAATCATCTGTTGGCCGTGTCGGTGGCAGCCGGAACTCCACAATTGCAAGTGTGAGCCGCTCAACAGAAGTAATCTGCTTCCTGTTGCCTGTTCCTATTTAAACTCCAGGCAGTCTGTGAGACTTTTGTTTAAAAAGGTTGTGTACTATAATAACATTGATGAACTATTCTTAGGATAGGTCATCAATGTCTGATTGGTGGGCAGAACACCAGTCAGACAACACAGGGTGAGGGATCCACACAATGGAAGACTTTATTGGATCCCAACAGTCAAAGGCATAAAACATATACTCAGCAAGAACACACACTGTAACAAGCAACAGAGTCTCACTCTTCCGCTGGCTCACCAGGGATTAGAATATTCATGCCTTCGGGGCTTCCGGGGCCACTTTCTCCAGTTCTGCAGCACCACGCTTTTGGCAACCACTCACTGAGAAGTGATAGCGGCCTTCACCTCATGTATATTGTGCTCTTACAGGATTGGTGCAGATAAGGCTGTTCTCTTATTGGTCAGCAGTTCAATCCGACTGCATTATTTTCCTCTGAATGATGTAGACAGTGGGGGTTGATGTAATATACATTGAGTTTCCAATCCACAAAATATGACAATGGAGGCTCCGAGCATTCTGATAACAAACAATGACTTACTTCTCATGAGTTAACAAACAAAAGAACAATATATCTTGCCTAATTAAGAATATTTAACCCACGACACATTGTACAATGCTGTGTTGTAACAATCAGTAGTGCTCAGCTCTGGGGAAACTCAGCAGTAAGTGTTCAATTTCCCTGCAATGCCCCCACAGGAAAAATGAAGCATTACACAGTATTTATTCAAATCAATGGGTTGTCTGCACAATACAGGACAGTACAGGTCATCCAGAGATGCTCTTTGTAACTATATTTTACACTGTCAAAGAGCTGAAGATCTTGAACAAAGAGCAAACCCCCATCCCAACCGCTCACTCCGATTCTGAATTCTCTAAATAAAAGATAAAAATATAGTTGAGCCACTTTTCAGTCGACCTGTAACTCGAGCTGCACCCACACCGGCACATATGTTCCCTGCCATCAGCCAGTTGTGGCTATATTTATTTCATGATATTTAGAATCTCAAAGCTTTTTTACTGTCAAGCGGAATTCTCCATGCAATTTACATATTCAATACCTGAAGCCAGTGTTGGCCAGCGCCCAGCGTTCTCTCCCCGTGACCCGTTTTATTCACATGCAGTTCATGTCTCATATCGCCTCATAATATTTATGTTGTGGAGGACACTATGTAATATACATCTTCTTTATATGCATCTTTAAGCAAACGCCTTTCCCTTTCTTCTTGAAAACGCAAAGAAAAAGTACAAGTCTGTTATACTGTATTCAATAAAGGAAAGAGAGGGGCAATTACCAGATGGGATTATTATCATCTAAACCTCTCAGTCAAGGCTGGTTTTTATTCTGCTGATTTTAACATTCAATGCTGTCATAAGGGTCTTTATAAATATGACAAAATTCAACTATATGCTACGGTATATATATATGTATTTTTCAGACTATAAAATGCAAACAGATTTTAGAGGAGGAAGATAGGAGAAGAAGAAATTAAGCAAAAAATGTGGTTATAATGCAGTGTTATGGGGTGATCTGCTGCTGACACTGTTATGGGGGTAATGTCCCCATCCTGGGCCCCTTCCAGGTAATAAATGTCCTCCATCCTGGATATGGCCCCCCCATAATAATAATAATAATAAAAACAAACTGAAAATAATAATAAATCACAAAAGTTATATATTATATGATTACATACATAGGGGCTCCATTAGTGTGCTCACATAATAAGTTAAATCTGTTCCATCAGTTAACACTGAGTGTTGGATGGGTCATACAGTTTTTCATGAGAGACTTATTACAATAAAACTTTTTATGAAAACATGAAATCGAATTTGGAGACCAGGTCATAGTCCTTTATTTAAAAACTTTTTTTGAACAGTATCTAGTACCTTATAGCTTTAACATGAAGCATCATAACCCATGATATAGGAACAATTAAATGAATGTGTCATATTCACGGTGCAATCCACGGGGTTCTGTAGGGTATGTATCCAGTAGGCTTCCCTTTCCTTTAGCCTCTGGACACGATTACCCCCCTCCCTGTCTTGGGGTTGGAAAGTATTTACAGAAACCTGATTTCATTATTTGTCTTTTCTTTCTGTTGTACCATTTAGACCCGAGACCCTTGATAAAGGCCAATGTTATGGAAACGTTGGGTGGACTCTTTTTGTTTTGACTTGTGGCAATAATAGAATGAACTTTGATTCACAATAACAATTTTGCTGTGTGTTACCAATTTTTGGTGTGCACATGATCGAAAGCCAGCACACACAGCAAGACATCGATGCTGCAGAGGGTGAGACGGAGGGGAGTAGCCGACAGGTAAGTTACACCGTTTATTATCTTAGTGTGAGCGGCAGCAGGGGGGCTATATCCAGAATGGGGGGAGTGAATACACTTAGTGTACTGTAATATGTGCTGAGAGGTGATGGACAGGGAGATGCAGTGAATATTACAGTAGGCTAATGAGCGGGGATGTGTGATTCCAGGCCGCCTCTGCAGCCCGCACCAGCCTCTTCCAGCCACTCAAGAGCCGCTGCAACCCACAGCACAGCACTACAGCCAGCACACAGTCCGTATATTCTTAAATAATAAGAAAAAGAATCCTCCACATGTACAGTGGCATGTAAATGTTTGGGCACCCCTGGTCAAATTTGCTGCTATTGTGAACAATTAAGCAAGATGATGTAATCACTAAAAGGCAGAAAATATTTCAGACCTTAAATAACCTGTTAGGGTTATGGTTTGTTCACTATCATCGATAAGAGACGCCAGGTGATGCAAGTTTGACAGCTTTACAAAAGTACAACCTCTTCTAACTCTGTACCAAAAACAGCAGCCATGGGTTCTTCTTAAAACAAAGAGAGAAGGGAGCGCACATAGGGTCTTATCTATGATGATAATTCAATGTCCCCCGATTAGTGTGACTCACCTTTTTGGGTTGTGTGAGTCACAACAACCTGCAAGTGCCTTGTTATCCTGGTCGCTGCAGACACCTGGTAAGGGAGAAATCTGTTTATGTAGAAAAAAGCCCAGGTTTAGATTCCGCGCAGACCACCAAGCAGGAAGGGTATGTTTGATGTCCGTTTATTGAGCCAATAAACGGACATCAAACATACCCTTCCTGCTTGGTGGTCTGCGCGGAATCTAAACCTGGGCTTTTTTCTACATAAACATGGGTTCTTCTTAGCAGCAGCGAGCACTCTGAAAATGAGAATGGTGGAGACCCACAAAGCAGAAGGCTATAAAAAGATAGGAAAGCATTTACAAGGTGCCCTTTCCTCAGACCGAATTGTATTTAAGAAATGGCAGTTACCAGGAGCAAGATAAGGTCTGGAAGACCAAGCAAAATTTCAGTGAGAGCTGCGTATAGGATTTTTCTAGAGGCAAATCAGAACCAACTTGACTGCAAATGACCCTCAGGAAGATTTATTAGACTCTGGAGTTGTTGTACATTGTTCTACTGTTCAGAGACACCTGAACAAATATGGCCTTCACAAAAGAGTCATCAGAAGAAAACTTCTCCTGCGTCCTCACAGGCCCAGAGTTCTAATATAGCATATCGGGGTTTTGCCTGGTGGGCTGAACATAAACTGGGTCGCTGTTGCCACTAGTCCTGCCGCAGGCCCTTGTAAGTGCCCGCTCATCCATCCACAGGCCCTTTAACCTTCCTAGCGGTATTCCCGAGTGTAACTCGGGGTTAATTTTCACTAACAGAAGCGGTAACCCCGAGTCACACTCGGGAATACTCGCGGCTGCTGCTGCTGCTCAGTGTGAGGCCGCAGGGGGGGAAGAAAGTGCTGTCAGAGCCCAGCCCTCTGTGCCCTGCACCCGCGGTCACTGCAGCCGCGGGTGCCATCTGTGGCCAGCACCCGCGGCCCCTGCTCCAGCCGCGGGTGCCCTCTGTGGCCAGCACCCGCGGCCCCTGCTCCAGCCGCGGGTGCCATCTGTGCCCTGCACCCGCGGTCACTGCAGCCGCGGGTGCCCTCTGTGGCCAGCACCCGCGGCCCCTGCTCCAGCCGCGGGTGCCATCTGTGCCCTGCACCCGCGGCCCCTGCTCCAGCCGCGGGTGCCCTCTGTGGCCAGCACCCGCGGCCCCTGCTCCAGCCGCGGGTGCCATCTGTGGCCAGCACCCGCGGCCCCTGTTCCAGCCGCGGGTGCCATCTGTGGCCAGCACCCGCGGCCCCTGCTCCAGCCGCGGGTGCCATCTTTGGCCAGCACCCGCGGCCCCTGCTCCCTGTGCTGTGCCGGCGGGGGAGCACCGCCACCCGCTCCTGCTCCCGGTGCTGCGGAGGCGGGGAGCACCGCCGCCCGCCCCTGCTCCCTGTGCTGTGCCGGCGGGGGAGCATCGCCACCCGTTCCTGCTCCCGGTGCTGCGGAGGCGGGGAGCACCGCCGCCCGCCCCTGCTCCCCGTGCTGTGTCGGCGGGGAGCACCGCTGCCTGCCCCTGCTCCTGCTGCTGAGGACCGGGGTGCTGTCAGAGCCGGGGGGAGGGGGCTGGGGCATCGGGTCTTACCTGCCAGTTGCCACCAGCGCCATGTGAGTGATATGGCACCCTTCTCCAGAGCTAGGGTTAGGGCTAGGCTTAGGGTTAGGGCTAGGGTTAGGGCTAGGGTTAGGGCTAGGGTTAGGGCTATTGTTATGGTGCTGTCACACAGCCCGATCTGGCCAGCGATGTCGGAAGCGATGCGCGGGTGCCCGCTCGCTTCCGACATCGCTGGCCAGCTGTCATACAGCATCGCTGCGGCCGGCGACACCGCAGCGATGCGGGCGGTGACATCGGCCGCTGGGCTGGGCTCAGCCCAGCGAGCGATCCGCAGCAACGCTGCGGCATAGGCTGGATCGCCGCCAACATCGCTCTGGCGATGTCACACGGCGCGATCCAGCCTTACCGCAGGTCGCCGGTTGACAGGTTTACGGTTCCTCCCGTAAACCTGTCAACCTGCGACCGCTCGTTTACACAGCGCGACGTCGCTAGCGACATCGCTGATACGTCACTTTTTCGGCGATGTCGCTAGCGACGTCGCCAGGTGTGACAGCATCATTAGGGTAAGGGGGCGATATGGCTGCCCATTCATGTGGAGACGTGGGGGCGTGGCCTATTGCCGGCGTCATCGCCCCTACGTCGCCACATGTAAAGGGGCGATGTTGCCGGTCCCGGCCGGTCGCCTGGTTTCACAGCAGTGCTGTGAAACCTGGCGACCATCATGGGGCGATGTGCACACCGGTAACCGGGCGGCAGTAACCTGTCAGGCGATGGGAGCCATAGGCTCCCATTGTCCTGCATCGCCGCCGGGGTTGTCGCCCTAGAGGTTGCCGACATGGGGCTGGAGGAGTCGCCCCGTCTAAACGGGGGACGGCGCTGGTGGCGGGGGCGGCGAGAGCATGCACGCCCCCGCCATTCACCGCTGACATCTCCAGCCCCGTCGCCCCATGTGACGGGGCCGTTAGGGCTAGGGTGTTAGGGTAGAGCCTGGGCTGCAGACGAGAAGAGGGGCGGGAACACACAAGGAAAGCTGGATGCTTCCCTCAGTTACCCTCCCCTCCTCTGTCACAGAGACATCCAGCGATGTCCCCGCTGCGATCGCCGGTGAGAGCTCCTTCGGATGCCTCATATGACTTCCTGGTTCCATCTCTGTGAGCCGCAGCGGCTCATTGGAGGCGGAACTGGGTGGGAAAAAAAAAAAAGTATAACATTTCGGCCAATAAAAGAAATTTGTTATGAAAAAAAATGGTACCGCATTTAGGCTGCTTTCACATCAGCGGTTTTTGTAAATCGCGGCAGATGCGGTGAAAAAAACGAATCTGCCGCGATTACCGCATTACCGCGACACCTGCGGCACAGTTGCCGCAAGCCCCATGGAATGTCTATGGGGGCTTGCCTCAGATGCGGCAAGTGCGGTGTCGGCACTTGCAGCAGGTGCGGCTGCAAAAAAAACGCGGCTGACCGCGTTTTTTTTTCGCGGCCGCACCTGCCACAAGTGCTGAAACCGCACTTGCCGCACCTGCCCCACCCTTACCGCAAGCCCCATAGACATTGCATGGGGCTTGCCACAACTGTGTCGCGGTTATGCGGTAAGCGCGGCAGATTGGTTATTTTCACCGCATCTGCCGCGATTTACAAAAAAACGCTAGTGTGAAAGTACCCTTAGTACAAAAATCCTGACATAATCATACCGCCAGGTATAAGATTATTGATTATTGAATAAAATTTTATTATTTATTTAATTATAATTCATGATTTTATGTTTCGAACTTTATCACATCTGAGAGGTCTACTAGAGTCTTCTTTGATCAGGTAATTACTAAGAATTGCAGCCCTACTGTACATAACACAAAATTTCCCAAAAAAAAAATGTAACGCTTTTAGCATAAAATTCCAGAATTATTCGTAACGCCAGGGAGGTTAAATTCTTCTGCAGCCATTGGCCAGTAACAGCCAGGGAACTGTTGCGCTGCAAATTACTATGGAGTGGTGATGTCACCTGCCATGTCAGGATGTTCTTTGTTGGCAAAGATAGTGTGCTCTGCTCTCCCACCCTGCACATGTCAGCGGCTACACTGTATTGCTGGAACAGAGATTGCTGATGCTCCTATGGCCAGTGCCAAGCTGGCTCTCTACTATATATGCCCCCCAAGTGATCTCTGTCCCTCCAGTCCTGTGCCTCCCTAGTGATTTCTGTGCCCCCCTGGTGATCTCTGTGCACCCCAGTAATATGTGCCCCCTGGTGATCTCTGTGCCCCCCAGGTACTATTTGCCCCCTGGTGATCTCTGTGCCCCCCCCGTACTATGTGCCTGCTTTGTGATCTCTGTGCCCCCAAGTACTATATGCTCCTCCTGTTGATCTCTGTGCCCCCTAGTACTATGTTCCCTTCATTGATCTCTGTGCCCCCTGGTGTTCTCTGTTCCCTCCAGTACTATCTGCCCCCCTGGTGATCGCTGTGCCCTTAAGCTCTAAGTGCCCCCCAGTGATCTCTGTGCCCCCCTGTATGTGCTCTCCACCAGTGAAGTATATTCCCCCAGGGATGTATATACCCTTAGGGCCCCTTTACACACGGCTACATTTCTAGGGTGGCTACAGGTAACTTACTGGTTGCAGTGAAATCATGGAGAGATTATTCCATTTGTACACAGCAACAAGATAGAACCTTGTCTCCATGATTTCACTGCAACCAGTAAGTTACCTGTAGCCACCCTAGAAATGTAGCCGTGTGTAAAGGGGCCCTTAATGCTGTATGTGCCCCCCAAGTGATGTAGAAGTCTCAGCCTCTCCTATAATGTATATGCCCCCAGCTCCTCCTATGTTATATATATATATGCCCTGTCTGGGCTCCTATATGAAGGGCCCTGTGGCACCTGCATGGCTCTGGACAGAAAAAATGGACTGCTTTCTTAAGAGCAATCCCAAGATGGAAAAGGCCTCCACAACTTCGATACTATGATTATAATGTACTAGATGGTGGCCCGATTCTAACGCATCGGGTATTCTAGAATATGTATGTAGTTTATTTATGAAGATTTAAGAATAATGCAATGCGAAGCTGAGTTTAAAATGTTGCACAAATATCGCTGATTACTGGCAACCAATCAGCGAAGCGTGGTTGAAATCTTGCGCCAATTTGCGGGCGAACTGTCCCTGTTGCTGATTGGTCATGGGCAGCTGGCCTGACCAATCACCAATGTAGGATTTACAGATAAACAGGCAGAAGTAGACAATTATATAGTAGATACCTACAGCAGTACCGGTGTGCAGCGGTGTCAGTGTGCAGCGGTGCCGAAATCCAGGAGGGGGCCGGGAGACAGCGGCCAGGTGCGGGCAGGAGGGGGCCAGGGAACAGCGGGCAGGAGGGGGCCGGGGAAGAGTGGCCGGGTGCGGGCAGGAGGGGGCTGGTGAAGAGCAACCAGATGCGGGCAGGAGAAGGCCAGGAAACAGCGGCCGGGTGTGGGCAGGAGAGGGGCCCCTCCTTCCCGCACCCAACCGCTGTTCCCCGGCCCCCTCCTGCCTGCAGCAGAGTGCTTAGCAAAGTATACTGGGCTCATTGGTTAGCAGAGTATATGGGGGGCTCAGTGCTTAGCAGACTTTAGGGCGGCTCATTGGTTAGCAGAGTATACGGCGGCTCAGTGGTTAGCAGAGTATATGGGGGCTCAGTGGTTAGCACAGTATACGCTGGCTCAGTAGTTAGCACTGTATACGGAGCCTCAGTGGTTAGCACTCTATAGTGACTCAGTGGTTGGCACTGTATATTGTGGCTCAATAATTAGAACAGTAATGTGGCTCAATGGTTAGCATTGTATATGGTGACTCAGTGATTAGCACTTTATGGTGGCTCAGTGGTTGGCACTGTATATGGTGGCTCAGTGGCTAGCACAGTATGGTGGCTCAGTGGTTAGCACTGTATATGATGGCTCAGTGGTTAGCACTGTATATGATGGCTCAGTGGTTAGCACTGTATATGATGGCTCAGTGGTTAGCACTGTATATGGTGACTTAGTAGTTAGCACAGTACGGTGGCTCAGTGGTTAGCACTGCGCAGTGGCTCAGTGGTCAGCGCAGCATGGAGGCAGAGTGGTCAGCGCAGGAAGGGGGCAGAGTGGTCAGCGCAGGAAGGGGGCAGAGTGGTCAGCGCAGGATGGGGACAGAGTGGTCAGCGCAGGAAGGGGGCAGAGTGGTCAGCGCAGGATGGAGGCAGAGTGGTCAGCGCAGGATGGAGGCAGAGTGGTCAGCGCAGGATGGAGGCAGAGTGGTCAGCGCATGATGGAGGCAGAGTGGTCAGCGCATGATGGAGTCAGAGTGGTCAGCGCATGATGGAGGCAGAGTGGTCAGCGCAGGATGGAGGCAGAGTGGTCAGTGCAGGATGGAGGCAGAGTGGTCAGTGCAGGATGGAAGCAGAGAGGTCAGCGCAGGATGGAGGCAGACTGGTCAGTGCAGGATGGAGGCAGAGTGGTCAGCGCAGGATGGAGGCTCGGTGGTCAGCCCAGGATGGAGGCTCGGTGGTCAGTGCAGGATGGAGGCTCGGTGGTCAGCGCAGGATGGAGGCTCGGTGGTCAGCACAGGATGGAGTGGTCAGCGCAGGATGGAGGCAGAGTGGTCAGCGCAGGATTGAGGCAGAGTGGTCAGTGCAGGATGGAGGCAGAGTGGTCAGCGCATGATGGAGGCAGAGTGGTCAGCGCATGATGAAGGCAGAGTGGTCAGCGCAGGATGGAGGCAGAGTAGTCAGCGCAGGATGGAGGCAGTGAGGTCAGCGCAGGATGGAGGCAGAGTGGTCAGCGCAGGATGGAGGCAGAGTGGTCAGCGCAGGATGGAGGCTCGGTGGTCAGCCCAGGATGGAGGCTCGGTGGTCAGCGCAGGATGGAGGCTCGGTGGTCAGCGCAGGATGGAGGCTCGGCTGTCAGCGCAGGATGGAGGCTCGGTGGTCAGCGCAGGATGGAGTGGTCAGCAGAGGATGGAGGCTCAGTGGTCAGCGTAGGATGGAGGCAGAGTGGTCAGCGCAGGATGGAGGCAGAGTGGTCAGCGCAGGATGGAGGCAGAGTGGTCAGCGCAGGATGGAGGCAGAGTGGTCAGCGCAGGATGGAGGCTCAGTGGTCAGCGCAGGATGGAGGCTCAGTGGTCAGCGCAGGATGGAGACTCAGTGCTCAGCGCAGGATGGAGGCTCGGTGGTCAGCGCAGGATGGAGGCTTGGTGGTCAGCGCAGGATGGAGGCTCGGTGGTCAGTGCAGGATGGAGGCTCGGTGGTCAGCACAGGATGGAGTGGTCAGCAGAGGATGGAGGCTCAGTGGTCAGCACAGGATGGAGGCTCGGTGGTCAGCGCAGGATGGAGGCTCTGTGGTCATCGCAGAATGGAGGCTCGGTGGTCAGCGCAGGATGGAGTGGTCAGCAAAGGATAGAGGCTCAGTGGTCAGCACAGGATGGAGGCTCAGTGGTCAGCGCAGGATGGAGGGCTCAATGGTCAGCGCAGGATGGAGGCTCAGTGGTCAGTGCAGGATGGAGGGCTCAGTGGTCAGCGCAGGATGGAGGTTCAGTGGTCAGCGCAGGATGGAGGCTCAGTGGTCAGCACAGGATGGAGGCTCAGTGGTCAGCGCAGGATGGAGGGCCAGTGGGTGGTCAGCACAGAATGTAGGGCCAGTGGTCAGCGCAGGATGGATCCCCCCTCCCATTTGGTCTCACCCACCCCCGGTGTTTAAACTGCAGCAAATAATGAGCGGTCATGTGATAGGCGGGCTGAAAAGCCTGTCACATGACCGCTCATTACCGGGTGCGGGTGAGACGGAGCGGCGGGTGAGATGGGAACGGGGAGGGGTAATGGAGCAGTGGGGGGGGTAATGGAGCAGTGGGGGGGCGCAATGGAGCGGTGGGGGGGCGCAATGGAGCAGGGGAATGGCAATGGAGCGGGGAGAGGGCGATGGAGCGAGCAGGGTGCAATGGAGCGGGGGGGAGGGCAATGAAGTGGGGAGAGGGCGATGGAGCGAGGAGAGGAGGGAATGGAGCAGCGGGTGGCGGGCCCACCCGCTCCGGCGGGATATCTGTGTCTGTGAGGGGAGCAGGGGCAGGAAGAGCGGTGTTGCCGTGGGAGGCTGTGAGAAGAGCCGCCGCTGCGGCCACCCTATATCCCGGCCACCATATAGCCGGGCTGCAAATAGGCGCGAAATTTGAACTTTGAATTCTCGTGCCTATTTGCATAGTCTGAGCTCATTGGCCGCCGCCTTTGGCAGCAGCCAATGAGTTGCCTCTCTGTGGCACGCGATTTTGGTTACAGACAGACTCAAAAAAGCCTTAGACAATTATATAGTAGATTATGTGTCATGCATGGAAAGTAATATATACAAATACGTCCTGCCCATTACACACTATTTAATATATAAAACTGAGTATATGTATGTATATATTTATCATAGCCCTGCCCACTCCACATAGCCCTGCTTCATTTAGGTGGCGGGATTATCTATATAGTATAATGCAGTTTCATAACCCTCCATATAGTATAATGCAGCCTCATAGCACTCCATATTGCATAATGCAGTCTCATAGCCCTCCATATAGTATAATGCAGCCTCATAGCCCTCCATAAAGTATAACGCAGCCTCATAGCCCTTCATATAATATAATCTACTATCTATATCTATCATCTATGTAGTATCTATTTATATCTCTGTCTCTTTACCTATTTTTTACATCTACTTATCTTTGTCTCTATCTTTCTACTTATTTATTTACCGTATCTCACATCAGTATATCTATTCTCTCTCTCACACACATCTACCTATCTATAATCTATTATCTACAGTAGTGTTCAAAATATTAGCAGTCCAATATGACACCAGATTATTCACTTTTTTTGGTGTAAATTATATTACCACGTCAAACTATTTATCAGTGTGTTAGAATTTGGCATGGTCACAGAAATATTTCATAGACAGAGGTGCAATTTGAGGAGATTGGTTCAAGATCCCATGTAGCTATGAAAATATTAGTCAAATGCACATTTATTTTTGAATGCAAAAAATAAGTCCTTTATTGGTGCAGACACAGAAAGTAACTTTTCAAACACAAAGCGTTTCCACCAAAGTTATGGCCTTGTTCACATCAGTTGCTCGGAAGCAAAAAGAACAAAAGCCAACATAATAATGTACACATTTATATCATACACTGGTCTCATAACAGCACTGCAAGTGTCCTAATGTCTATAATAAATAATACAACTTGGTTCGGCCCCTTCTGGCACTAACTCAGCATGCGCCAGTTATTTCACTAATATTTTCACATAGCTACATGGGATCTTGAATGAATCCCCTCAAATTGCACCTATGTCTATGAAATATTGTGTGTGCACGCCAAATTCTAACCTTATGATATTCGTGGCCTTGGCTGTTGCACCAGAATTTTTTTATGTCTACTGACACATTTACCTATGATGACACCACATGCAGCAACATTGTGGCTCAGGTTACAGCCTCAACGGAATTCCTGGAGATCCTGAGCAATCTTAGAGCAAGAGACATTGTGAAAGAAGGAGAACATTTGTGTCTCTAGACCTGTATTGTAGAACCTTAGTGGAGTACTACCGCCAAAATAAAATCTTGAAGGGTTTAAGAAAGAACATCCGACTCTGAAAACAAAAACTACTGCAAGAGGTTCCAACAAATGTTAAATAAGTGCTCCTTAGACATTATTGTCCTAACAATTGAATACCTGTAGAACGCTATCACAGAAAGAAAGGATAAAATTGCCACAATTGAAATACAATTGGTAGGGGCCTTCACTACAACCGAGCTAGCTGACCTAAAGACCCGCACCAACGAGTCTGTGGCTAACTTTAGCAGATCACTGCAAGAGAGGAGGTGCCAGAAATTTCAACGTGATACAGAGGACTACAAATAGAATCATGTATATAGATGGAACGAGTCTACTCCATTTGGCCCAAAACCATGGCGAAGATACCCAGGCCAACCTCACTCTCCAAGTTCTGGCAGCAAGACTGGCTCAAACCAGAGGGGAGGAGTTCCTTTTATAGGAGCACGCCCAAAAAGAGGTACCCAATGAGGTGGTCAAGGTGGTGAAGCTCCACACAGGATGAGAACATAAAACATGGTCATGTCATGCCCTAGGCCGCTCCATATCTCATGAACAAAGAGGCCGGTGCCCATCACGCGGCTCTATGCGCCTCAACCGCTCTGTTCGTACTGCGGGGCCAGTCTCTGCTTAACAAGGAGATTGGTGGCAATCACTCATGCAACTCCACTAGTTCTGCTTACCCTGCCTGTGGTTCCATGCGGGTATCTGCTTCCTTGTCATCCAGGAACCTGCGTTCCCTTGGCAGGTCTCCTGGGAATGTTTTTAGGCAGCACGCGCAGCACCCTGCACACATTTAAAGAGACAGTACAAGAGTTCCCTATAAAGTCTCTCAGCCTGAGTGCTGAGCTGCTCTGTGTATAAAAGACATACTCCCCCCTATGGGAGGCGCCTTTGCAACGTGTTCATTTCCTAGGAATATTGCCAGTGTCCAGGTCGCACTCCTGCTGTGCCCTGCACTAACAAGACTGTTGCTTATTGTGCTCTGCAATATTCTTACATCTCCGTCTCCACAGAATTCTCTGCTGGCAATCCATTACCCTGGATCTTTCTGGATATTCTGGATGCCACCTCAGGCTGTCCAAGTCTCTCTTAAATTATACAGGACATTCCAGCCTCCTATACTGGCTGGACCAGCCTTTCCAGAATTATTCAGCGCTCCCAGGATTCTCCCTACCGACAGAGCCTGTGTTCCACAGTCTTCTCATTTCTACTGCTACGGTTTGTATGGGTCGCCACTCTGGTCTGGTATTCGTGGCATTTAGATCTCTTGAGGCTGCGCCGGGTTTGTCCCTATACAGGGGATACCTCTCTGGTTGCTCCCCCAGGTGAGTTTGGTGTCATGATCCAGAGGGTCCTCTCTTCAAACATTTTTCCTTTTTGTTGACCCTTTCCTTGAATAAATATCCTTGGTTTATTGAAGTCACTCTCCAGTGTCTTGCTGTATCGGGTATCCAGCTACCACTCTTCCACCAGTGGCTCAGTGACTTCACTTTACATCTCCGTATCCTTTGGTCGTAACAGGCCACAGGTAAGAGTCCCAACCTAGTCATTAATATTTCCAACTATACACAGTCTCCCGTTGAATTATCCGTTCTGAACAAAGGATTAACATTTTGACCTACTCCAAGATGGGATTCTTTTACTTCAGAGAAAGATTTGGAAGCATTTTACTGATCAAATAGATTAAAAACCCATTTTGGATAAGAACAGACCAGACCCACCCCTGTTACAGCAGAGGTATCTATTGACCCCATAAGTATCAGTACAGTTACGGAACAATAGCACATTTATGCCACCTAAAACACATAATGCTATGGAAACATTGATTTCATTAATCGATAAGGATATCCATTCACACTTGCACAATCCTCGCTTAGACTTCTTCCCAACCCACAAAAACATTACTTCAGAAGAGCAACAGGTTATTCCTTCCTTACAACAAAATAAGGATCTAACAATAAAACCAGCCGACAAGGGGGCTCCAAAGTTATGGTGAACACTACCGATTACATTAAGGAAATAGAAAGACAGTTACAGGATAAGGAAATGTACAAAAAGGTAAACCATGATCCCATGCATAAAATGCAAGGTAAAATCCAAACAATCATATATGTGTATTTACAGAATAAAACGATTGATAAAAAAGGTAACATTTCTATCAAAACCAAATCCTATCACGCCAGTGATTTATGTCTTACCAAAGATTCACAAGAGTCTGGAAAATACCCCCTGGACGCCCTATTGTTGCATCAACAGATTTACTTCTGTCTCCTTCGTCTAAATATACGGAAAACATTTTGACACCTTTAACAAAAAAATAAGTAATTTCTACTAGGCACAAATTACTTCTTGAATAAGACCCATTCATTAGAGAAGATTTCCCCAAATAGCATACTACTTACACTTGATATAAGTAGTCTATACACTTCGATTGACCATAATAAGGGCCTAGAGGCTGAATCAAAAGCTCTATTATAAGCCACACTATCTCAGAACTCTACCCAGCTGTGTGGAACTGTTGGAAACATTGCTCGGAGAGAACTACTTTATTTTCCGTGACGGTTTTTATGTTCAAGTACATGGGACCGCCATGGGTTCCAATATGGCACCCCCATACGTGAATCTATACATGAATCAATTTGAGATTGATCATGTATATACTAATCAATTGTTCCACCAGCATGCCATTCTATGCCTTAGATATATTGACGATATATTCGGTGTCTGGGATGGTACCCTTTCATCTTTAGAAGCATTTTATACGTACATTAATTTTTTTAGACCTGAGATTAAATTAACTTTAAATCATGACCTACTGGAAATCAATTTCCTAGACACAAAGATCATCAAAAATTGTGACAAAAGACAATGTTCTGATCTTTATCAAAACCCACATAGCGCAATTGCCTGTTATTATATGACAGCTGTCATCCTCTTTCCACTAAAAATAGCTTACCTAGGTCCAAATTTAAGAGAGTCTCAAGGACTGTTTCTGACAAAGAAATCCTACCACTCTGCTTGAAGGAGATGAGTGATGAATTCAAAGCCCGCAACTACCAATCCAGGCTTCTAAGTGAAGAGACAAATAACATTGAACTGTATCACCACCACCCGTCTCCCTAATAAAACTGGAGAGGATCTCATTTGTCCACCAACATCATCCCACCATCCCGCCTAAAATCTACACCATCATCAAATGACACTGGACACTTTTGAGCAGGGCCTATCCTGAAAATGAAGCACTTAAGGTCCCCTCTTTGTTGTGTAAATGTAGACCACATAACATTAAAGATGCATTGGTCAGAGCAGTTACAGGCAGCTCTAACAAACTTCCAAGACAAACATTATTAGATATAAGGAGAAAGGGCACCTTTCCTTGTCTAAACTACCGTACTTGTCATGTTCTAATGTGATTAAGGTGGACCAATTTATCCATCCCTACACTGGGAAATCTTATCCAATAAAGAAATACTATATGTGCAACACAGACTTTGCGGTATATATCATTAAGTGCCCCTGTGGTCTGTTATATGTAAGGGACGCAACCCAACACGTAAAAGACCGTATTGCCTGCCATAAGTCTACCATAAGATGTGCGATGTGAGGAGAGTGAGATTAGGCCTTGTGTTTGCGCTGTGGACTCGGTTTCGGAAAGGAGGATACTCCACTCGTTGGTAAAATATCCAAGAACCTTTATTTATAGTACACCTCTACGTGTTTCACGTGCATCTGCACACTTCCTCAGGAGGACAAAGAACCTTTGTGGAGTATCCTCCTTTCCCATACCGAGTTCACAGCACGAACACAGGGCCTAATCTCACTCTTCTTCATATCACATGGACTACCGGCTGATCGCTGCTGTAGACTAGATCACAGGTGTATCAGTGGTTGTGTCGCACACAACCAAACAAGGTGAGTGTATTAAGTGCATGTTTCATCAAATTTCAACACGGATAAGGCCCTATGTGCGCTCATCTCTTTTTATAAACCATAAAGTGTGGAAAGATCTGGCTTCCTGTACCAAATCACTTCAATGAAATCAGACATTCAATCTCACACAGTGGAAGAACTGGAATAAAACCCAGGAACACGAAGTTAAACACACACGAAAACACATATACATAGTAACATACATAGTTTTTAAGGTAGAAAGGAAGACTTTAAGGGTACCGTCACACCTGGACATATCGCCGGCGATTCCACAGGCGACGCACGTGCGCGCACACGTATTTGCGTGTCGCCCAAGGTCGCCGACGCCCATTTACACGGGGCGACAACTCAGGCGACGCTCGGGCGACGACCTGACCGGAAATTGCCTGAGAGTCGCCCAAGGCTCAGGGACGATCAAGTCGCTGGTCGCCGCTTCCGCGTCACACAGAGCCACTACATTAGCGACGTGGGCGTTGTTTTGCCCCGCGTCTCAGAGGTAGGCGTTCACAGTATGTTTGGTGACGCCTCGAAGACGTGTGATTGGTTGCAAAAACACATCAATGACTGTGTCCTAGTTCACCGAGCCACATCGTAAAATGTAAGCATGCATGTGCGTATTGTCTCGTAATGCATGTGCGTTAATTGCTAGACGCATTGGCGTAGTCAACACGGCGCTCGTGTGTCGAGTAATGTTACAGTGAATCCGTCTTGGCGTTTTTATGTAATATGTGTTGTGCTACTGCGTTGTCTAAATAAAATCACTCTTGCTTTGAAAGTCAGGATAATATTGGAACCTTGACCAAGTATGTGTGTGCACAGATATTTGTGTGTTTGCAGTTAGGTGTGACATATGTATTGTTCAGCTAACATTTCCTTGTCCATATGTGTGTACAGAATATATGTGTAATGAAATACATGTATATGGCTGCAAACACACACAGGCACCATACAGTGTGACCACAAAGGCCTGTCCCTGGGTGCCGTACATATGTCCCCAATGCTTATGTACCCCTATTAATCTAACGTTAGGTCACCATACGTTGTTGTTCCACCATACCATACTGGGGATGGGGGATGGTCAGGGCTTCTGTCCCTACCTGTTGAGGCAACAACATACTTTGTCACAAGAACGACATGGCCAGATATGTGGGGACTTAATAAACAGTGCATTTTGAAGTTCATTAGGTCCGGTTGAGTGCGATTGAAAGAAGGCCAACATTATGTCATATGTGGGGGGTAGGGTAAACATATGACAATATGTGGCTAGGTAAAGTAGGGGACTATAGGGTGTATGTGGATGAAGCAGGTAGATGATCCTGCAGCTGCACAGTCATGAAGAAGCTCTCACATACACTGCCCTATATATTTTGGGGTGTACAGTGGCATGTGCTGCCATTCATATGTCTTTCTTTACACAGAAGGGTATGTGTATGTTGTCAGGCTACTCACCACTCATCTGGGCAATCCTGGCACGCAGTCTGTTGATGCGTCCGGGTGTCTTGAATTTCAGATCTGCAATTTTTTTGCAGTTCTGTTTTGGGCTCCCCACAACCACCAACCTCCTCTCCAGCCGCCTCTGCAACCTCCGCAGGACAGCCTGCTTGTGGAGGCGCGGATGGGTGTGGTGCTGGTGACACCAGTAATCCCTGGTGTCACATACATCCACAAGGATAAGGAGCTCAGGCTCTCCCCACACTGCAGCTCGCCGCCATTTTCCTATTCTGCAGGGGAAGGGAAAGCAGCAGGAAGGCGGCACCAAAAGATTGACAACGTTCTGGCGAATTAACGCACGGGAGAGATGTCACATGTTGACGGGGGCCCAGAAGCGCTGCTAAAGCAACAGGATTCACTGTATGCTTGTGCGTCATGTACTTTACACAGGAAGGCTCCCACTACAGCGCTCATGCAGACATTATTTGGGATGTAATGACAATTGTATTTCTGTTAACACACATTTGTGGCACATCTCTGCACTTTTCAACACAGCCGCAAACATCAATGCGCTACTGTACAGTATGTACGCTCCTGGGTAATACACCTTTGGACGCACACATCATCAAATATGGCGCCGAGGAACAAGACAACCAATTGAAACGCTCGAGCTGCCACCAATCCACGCAGACCGCCAGAGCTAGTAAATATGCCCTGAAACGCCTACCGGAATGGTATAGGCGATGTGTGCTGTCGCCCTTGACATCGCTCTTGAGATGTTGCACAGGGCGAACAGCACACATCGCCCAAGAATGGTCGCCTGGTTTCACAGCTCTGATGTGAAACCAGGCGACAACTCAGACGTGTCGCCATCACCCATTTACATTGGGCGACGCATTGGCCATGTCGCTGGCAACAGGCCACGCCTCAGCGTCGCCTGTGGAATCGCCGGCGATATGTCCAGGTGTGACCCTAAGTCCATCTAGTTCAACCCATAGCCTACAATGTTGATCCAGAGGAAGGCAAAAAAAATTATTCCTTCCTGACTCCACATCCGGCAATCAGACTAATTCCCTATCAAGCATTGCTCCCACCCAGCCAGAATCCTGCGCCACACTGATGAGGGGCAACAACCCCGAAACAGCTGTCTGTGGTTGGATACCTAGTCCATGGTAAACCCCTGGCCATATCTTCAAGCTCGCAAGGGCTGGATAGTGACTTAAGGGCTACTAATACCCTGGGCTAGGTCCTTCCCTGGTGGGATAACTGGCTGGTGTCCATGTTGTAGACTCTTAACCGAGGCTCCATGGACCTCATCTGCATATTCAAATTCTAGGGAGCAATGCACCTTGGGTTTCACTGTGTTTGAGTGCTTTAACTGGTGCCCGCAGTGTTATCCTCCACTGGTCTCCACAAGGTCAGTGGGTGCTTTGTGATGTCTGTCTATCAAGCATTGCTCCCACCCAGCCAGAATTCTGCGCCACACTGATGAGGGGCAACAACCCCGAAACAGCTGTCTGTGTTGGATACCTAGTCCATGGTAAACCCCTGGCCATATCTTCAAGCTCGCAAGGGCTGGATAGTGACTTAAGGGCTACTAATACCCTGGTGGGATAACTGGCTGGTGTCCATGTTGTAGACTCTTAACCGAGGCTCCATGGACCTCATCTGCATATTCTAATTCCCTGGATCAACTCCTTATCAAAGAATCCAGTATATATAACTGGTAATATTATAGTTTTCAAGAAAGGCATCCAGGCCCTTCTTAAATGTTAGTAGTGAGTCACTCATTACAACATCATGTGGCAGAGAGTTCCATAGTCTCACTGCTCTTACAGTAAAGAATCCACGTCTGTGATTATGATTAAACCTTCTTTCCTCCAGACATAGAGGATGCCCCCTTGTCCCCGACTCAGGCCTAAGAGTAAAAAAATCATTAGAAAGATCTCTGTACTGTCCCCTCATATATGTATACATTATTATAAGATCACCCCTAAGCCTTCGTTTTTCCAAGCTAAATAACCCCAAGTTTAATAACCTGTCTTGGTATTGTAGACCCCCCAGTCCTCTAATAACCTGTCTTGGTATTGCAGACACCTCAGTCCTCTAATAACCTGTCTTGGTATTGTAGACCCCTCAGTCCTCTAATAACCTGTCTTGGTATTACAGACCCCCCAGTCCTCTAATAACCTGTCTTGGTATTGCAGACCCCCCAGTCCTCTCATAACCTGTCTTGGTATTGCAGACCCCCCAGTCCTCTAATAACCTGTCTTGGTATTGCAGACCCCCCAGTCCTCTCATAACCTGTCTTGGTATTGCAGACCCCCCAGTCCTCTCATAACCTGTCTTGGTATTGCAGACCCCCCAGTCCTCTAATAACCTGTCTTGGTATTGCAGACCCCCCAGTCCTCTAATAACCTGTCTTGGTATTGCAGACACCTCAGTCCTCTAATAACCTGTCTTGGTATTGCAGACACCTCAGTCCTCTAATAACCTGTCTTGGTATTGTAGACCCCTCAGTCCTCTAATAACTTGTCTTGGTATTGCAAACCCCTCAGTCCTCTAATAACCTGTCTTGGTATTGCAGACCCCCCAGTCTTCTAATAACCTGTCTTGGTATCGCAGACCTCTTAGTCCTTTAATATCCTGTCTTGGTATTGAAGACTCCTCAGTCCTCTAATAACCTGTCTTGGTATTGCAAACCCCTCAGTCCTCTAATAACCTGTCTTGGTATTGCAGACCCCTCAGTCCTCTAATAACCTGTCTTGGTATTGCAGACCCCTCAGTCCTCTAATAACTTGTCTTGGTATTGCAGACCCCTCAGTCCTCTAATAACCTGTCTTGGTATTGCAGACCCCCACAGTCCTCTAATAACCTGTCTTGGTATTGAAGACCCCTTAGTCCTCTAATAACCTGTCTTGGTATTGCAGACCCCTCAGTCCTCTAATAACCTTGGTCGCTCTTCTCTGGACCCGCTCTAGTTCACCTACGTCTTTCTTATACAGCGGAGACCAGAATTGTACACAGTATTCTAAGTGTGGTCGCACTAGTGACTTGTATAGAGGTAAAATTATGTTCTCCTCATGAGCATCTATGCCTCTTTTAATACATCCCATTATTTTATTTGCCTTTGCAGCAGCTGCCTGACGCTGGCCACTAAATGTGAGTTTGTCATCTACCCATACACCCAGGTCTTTTTCAGTGACAGTTTTGCCCAGTGTTTTACAATTAAGCACATATTATTGATTACCCTGCAGAGTTTAGTGTCATCTGCAAATATTGAGATTCTACTCTGTATGCCCCCTACAAGGTCATTAATAAATATATTAAAAAGAATCAGGCCCAATACTAGCCCCTGTGGTACCCCACTGTTAACTGTGAATCATTCTGAATGTGCTCCATTAATAACCACCCTTTGTTTCCTATCACTAAGCCAGTTCTTAACCCACTTACACATATTTTCCCCTATCCCCATTGCTCTCATTTTATGTATCAACCTTTTGTGTGGCACCGTATCAAAAGCTTTTGAACAGTCCATATACTCCACGTCCACTGCATTTCTTTGGTTCAGTCCAGAACTTCTTCATAGAAGCTTATCAGATTAGTTTGACAGGAAAGGTTCTTCGTAAACCCATGTTGATATTGGGTCATGAGGTTATTTTTCTTCAGATACTCCAGTATAGCATCTCTTAGAAAACCCTCTAGGATTTTACCCACAGTAGAGGTTAAGCTTACTGGCCTATAATTTCCAAGTTCAATTTTTGTCCCCTTTTTGAATATTGGCACCACATTTGCTATACGCCAGTCCTGTGGTACAGACCCTGTTATTATGGAATCTTTAAATATGAAAAATAATGGCTTATCTATGACAGTAATTAATTCCTGCAGTACTCTGGGGTGTATCCCATCCGGGCCCAGAGATTTGTCAATTTTAGTGATTTTTAGACGATGCCGTATTTCCTGTTGGGTTAAGCAGGTGACATTTAATTGAGAGTTTTTGTTATCACTGATCATATTGTCAGTTTAGTTTCTTACTATTTATGTACCGTATATACTCGTGTATAAGCCGACCCGTGTATAAGCCGACCCCCCCCTACTTTTGCCCCCAAAACCTGGGAAAACCTATTGACTCGCGTATAAGCCGAGGGTGGACCCCAGCACAGGTATACAGCCCCCAGAATTGTGGTATACAGCAGCCCCCAGCACAGGTGTATACAGCAGCCCCCAGCACAAGTGTATACAGCAGCCCCCAGCACAGGTGGTGTATACAGCAGCCCCCAGCACAGGTGGTGTATACAGCAGCCCCCAGCACAGGTGGTGTATACAGCAGCCCCCAGCACAGGTGGTGTATACAGCAGCCCCCAGCACAGGTGGTGTATACAGCAGCCCCCAGCACAGGTGGTGTATACAGCAGCCCCCAGCACAGGTGGTGTATACAGCAGCCCCCAGCACAGGTGGTGTATACAGCAGCCCCCAGCACAGGTGGTGTATACAGCAGCCCCCATCACAGGTGTATACAGCAGCCCCCAGCACAGGTGTATACAGCAGCCCCCAGCACAGGTGTATACAGCAGCCCCCAGCACAGGTGTATACAGCAGCCCCCAGCACAGGTGTATACAGCAGCCCCCAGCAGTGTGATATACAGGGCCCCTCAGCAGCGGTATACATGGTCCCCGACGGCCCCCGGCAGTGGTATACAGCCCCCCCGGGCCCCCATGCTGCGGCACAGCATACAGTAGCTCATACATTACCATCTCCTGCAGCGCGCGCTTCCTCCATCTCCCGCCCGGCTTGTTGCTGTAGTGTCATGTGACGAGCGGACGCGCCAGTCACATGACACTACAGGAAGATGCCGGCTGGGACATGGAGGAGCCGCGCGCTGCAGGGAGAGATGGTAGTGTATGAACTACTGTATGCTGTGCCGCAGCATGGGGGCCCGGTACTAGGCGGGGGGGCTGTATACCACTGCCGGGGGCCGCCAGGGGCTGTGTCCGGCAATATGCACTGCATCCCCTTGCCGGGGATGGACAGGGGGATGCGTGCATATCAATGAGGCGGGCCCACGTGACCGCGCGGTGTCACTGCAGCCCCCTCCTGCCTCCTCCTGCCCCCAGTCAGAGCCCCCGTCCCCGTCACACTCAACACACACTATGTATATACTCGTGTATAAGCCGAGGGGGGACTTTTCAGCCCAATTTTTGGGCTGAAAAAGTCGGCTTATACACGAGTATATACGGTAATTAAAAAATATTTTGGGATTTTTTTTACTTTGTCTGGCAATGAGTCTTTCTGTCTCAATCTTTGCTGCCTTGATTTGCTTTTTACAAATGTTATTTAATTTTCTGTATTTAATGCCTCATCACTACCTACTTGCTTTATTTCCCTAAATGCTTTCTTTTTGTCACTTATTGCGCCTGTTACAGCCTTATTTAGCCATAGTGGTTTCCTTCTATTTCTAGCATGTTTATTTCCATAGGGTATATATTGTGCACAGGCCCTATTCATGGTGCTAATAAATGTCTCCCATTTGCTTTGTGTACTTTTATGTCTCAGGACATCGTCCCAGTTTATTGCACTAAGATCATCTCTCATCTGTTGGAAATTTGCCTTCCTGAAGTTTAGTGTCCTTGTAGCCCCTCTACTACACATCTTATTAAAGAATCCAGAAAACAGTGATAAAGAGCTGGAATCAAATACCGCGCTGACCACAAGGATAAAAACAGAGTAAATCATCCACTCCGTTTATTCTGCCTACACGTGTTTCGTGGCACAAAGTCACTTCCTCAGGGCATCCTTGTGGTCAGCGCGGCATTTGATTCCAGCTCTTTATCACTGTTTTCTGGATTCTTCAATTCTCAGCTGGGAGCCTGCAGCGACCTCCTGTGTGCTTTTATTGTAGTTGTGACACTCACAACTACATCAGGTGAGTTTAACCATTTGGGGTCTGAGGGACCTGTATAATAGCGGTATTACTCTATGTGCGCTTCCTTTCTCTTTTAATTTATACACATCTTATTAAAGGATACTTGAAAACTAGTAGTGATGAGTGAGTATGCTCAGCGCTACTCGTTACTCGCACGAGTATCCCGGTACTCGGGATGCTCGGCGAGCACCGAGTACCGCTGAGATGCTCGGACTGTTCACTAATACTTATCGATCTGACACAAATACACAGCTCCCTTCAGTGCACAAAGTGATCTGTCACCTCACAGAGAGCAGATTGATTGTTAGGGTCCTTCTCGGGGGCACAGCAAGGTGTTATATGCTGCGTCAATTTAAAAAAGCCCACCCTCCTGCCCTTTCCCAGAAACACTTGTTTTATAGCCGGAAGTCTGTGGGCGGAGCCTATCACTCATTGACTTACATTGGGCTCAGTGCTCGGTTGAGCACCCGAGCATCTCGAGATGCTTGACCAGAGCTTTGAGCACCCGAGCATTTTATTGCTTGCTCATCACTATTGAAAACTTATTATTTTGTGATCACTATTACCCAAGTGACCTCCAACTCGTAAATGTAACATGCGGTCCGGCCTGTTGGTTAATATTAGGTCCAGCAGTGCCCCCCTTCTTGTTGAGTCCTGAACCAGTTGTGAAAGGTAATTGTCTCTTATAGTTGTCAAAAACTTATTACCTTTGCTAGAACTGCAGGTTTCTGTTCCCCAATGTATTTCAGGGTAGTTGAAGTCCCCCATAATAATGACTTCTCCCTGAGTCGCTGCTTCATCTATTTGCTTTATGAGGATATTCTCCTCCTCTTCCATTATTGTTGGGGACTTATAACAAACCCCTATCAGTAATTTATTATTTTTTCCCCCTCCCCTTATCTCCACCCTCAGGGACTCTACATTTCCATTAGATTCACCTATATTATCACGCAGGATGGGTTTTAAGATTATTTTATGTATAAACATACACCTCCTCCTCGCTTATTTGTACGGTCATTTCTGAACAGACAATAGCCCTGTAAATTAACAGCCCAGTCCTGTCTCTCGCCCAGCCATGTCTCCGATATCCCCACCATATATATCCCTGTATATTACCAGCCCGGTCCTGGCTCTCGTCCAGCCATATCTCCGATATCCCCACCATGTCATAATTATTTTCCAACAAAATCAATTCTAATTCCTCCATTTTGTTGGTGAGGCTTCTGGCATTAGTGTACATGCACTTTATGCATCTCTCTTTACCTCTATTCCTTCCTACTATATTGATTGTTCTAACCCCACCCCCATGCCACCCACAATTTTATTACTTGTGCCCAGGTTACTATTTACACTATCTTCCCCTCCTGTACAATGAATACCCTCCCCAATCCCTAGTTTAAACACTCCTCCAACCTTCTAGCCATTTTCTCCCCCAGCACAGCTGCACCCTCCCCATTGAGGTGCAGCCCGTCCCTAGCATAGAACCTGTAGCCAACAGAGAAGTCGGCCCAGTTCTCCAGGAACCCAAACCCCTCCTTCCTACACCAATTGCTGAGCCACGTATTTATCTCCCTAATCTCCCTTTTGCTCTCTCTGGTGTGGCACATGGCACAGGCAGTATTTCAGAGAATGCTACCTTGGAGGTCCTTGTCTTAAGCTTGCAGCCTAATTCCCTGAAATCATCTTTAAGGACCTTCCACCTACCTCTAACTTTGTAATTTGTGCCAATGTGCACCATGACCGCTGGGTCCTCACCAGCCCCTCCCAGTAATCTGTCAACCCGATCAGCGATATGCCGGACTCAAGCGCCAGGTAGGCAGCACACTGTTTGACAATCCCTGTCTTTGTGACAGATTGCCCTATCTGTCCCCCTAATAATTGAGTCCCCCACTACCAGCACCTGTCTGTCCTGCCTTGCTCTCCTGTTTTCCCCCTTCCTGGAGCAGACACTCCTCTGGCTTTCAGAGGTCATGCCCTGCTGCAGCAGTGCTATCCCTGTACTGACACCACCCTCATCTGCCAACTTAGCAAATTTATTGGGGTGTGCCAGATCAGGGCTAGCCTCTCTGGCACTCTTCCTTCTACCCCGCCTTCTAACTGTCACCCAGCTAGCTACCTCACGGTCCTGCAGCTCCAAACTACCATCCTCCCCCACATCTATCCCATTGAGCAGCTGTTCAGTGAGCAACAGACTCCTTTCCATATTGTCTATGGATCTCATCATTGCCAGTTGTTCATTTAGATCCAGTATCTGGGCTTCCAAATGCACAGCGTGCTCACATGTCACACAGCAGTATGCACCCTCGACCGGCTGTTCAAGGACTGCATACATGTGGCAAGATGTACACTGGATGGCATTGTCAATTATGGAGCTCATTTTCTAATGGGGATTGCACAAGACAGAAATGATAAGTAAAAAGAAATGCAAGTATTAATTAAATACAACCAGCAATTCAGTAAGTCCTCCCTTCCAAACTCCCTGAATCCAAAGTCACTGAATCACAAGTCACACACTTACTTCCGTCCACACTTGCGCTCCCGATCACACTAAGCTACTGTCATACTCGCTAAGAAAGAAGATTTAAAGGTTTTTCAGTTTTTTTCCCTTAGCAGAAAATCAGCCTACAGCTCAGTGTACTTCCAAAGGACTGAAGCCCCAACAAGCTGCTACTTATAAACCCTTAATTATGCACCCCCACCCTTAATTAACCCCTTCTAAGTATAGCTACACCACAGGTTTTAAGTGCAAAGTAGTTAACCCTTTAACTTACAGGTAGTAAAATAAGAGACTATAAACTTGTAGCGAAAAAAGAAAGTAAAGAAAGCCCAATAAAATTAAAAAGGTAAAAAAAGCAGTCAGCAATTCACACAGGTATTTGTTGCAGGATTCCCAAATACCTCCTCCACTGTCACAGAGACAGTGAGTGGAGAGTAGAGTGAGAAGAAAAGGAAAGGAGTTCATCTAAGTTGGTGAAAGAGAGAGTACCAGATGTCTAAGCAGAGACACTCATCAGCTAACCAGTGACTGAGACCAGACTGAGAATAGCGGGGCCCAATGCCACCGATGGCTAGTCTGGGACCGAGGCTGAGACCGAGGAAAGACTGAAGGAGCCAGGTGGACCCGACTGACCGGGACACTGATGGCTGGGCCAGGACCAGAGTGCCGGCTCTGTAGATGTACAACAATAGATATTTGCCGCGACACTACTATATATGCAAATATAAATTAATGAGTGGCACTAAAGAAAGAAGATCAAACTGAATTGTGCAAATGTGTAATGCAGAAAACTGTCCTGTGCTAAAATTGAAATCAGAGGTCTTAGTCTCATCAGTGGCCACTGAGGATCAAGCCTGGCACCCACTTCAAGGGGCCTCCACTGCCAGGTCCTGACACTATGCCCTAGTGAGATGGTGAAATGTGTGTAGGCTTATATGTCCATGGATGTAATTAAAAACAGGTGTGTGCTAGGACCTCACACTGGAGTCCAAGAGTGGTTACCAGACTAAGAAAAAAGGAAAGGGGAAAAATTATGCATAATGGGAGCTCAGTCAAAAAGACAATATGTAAAATATATATAAGACTGGCGTCACCGTATGTGTAGGTGCTGGCAAGAAATAATTATACTTACAGTCGTCGCTGTCTTCCTCAGGTGTCTTCCTGACGGCTAAAACCAAATGGACATGGGAACAGGAGGGAGGATGACAGCAAATCCAACAACAGCTGTTTCACACTACACTGCACTTCAACGGGTTCATCCTCCCTCCTGTTCCGATGTCCATGTGATTTAGCCAGTGAGTGCTGTGCGTTTCCTTAAGGGGCTGGATTTGACACATGAGTAATGGAGACTCCACCTTTGAGGACTGTACTTTTTGTGGTGTTGAGGTGAAGGAGCAGGAGGAAAGGCCACTTGATGCAGCTCTTGCCATTAACTGTAGCAAAAACTCTTTCTGGGCTTCAACCTCAACTTGTATTGCTCTGCTGCTGGCAAACCAAGAGTCTGGAGTAGACAGAGACTGGAGTAGGCCGTCCAGTACCAGAAGTCATTTTGCTTGGGATAAGATCATGAGCCAATGTTTGGTGACGCTAGTCACTTAAGTAATAATTATTCCCAGACATGGAGAGATAAGACTACAATTACAGATAGTAGTTATTATGATAGTACTATTTACTGGATAAGTAAAGGGAGGTCAAACAATCCAAGGTCAGGTCCAGGAAAAGGAGCAGTACATCAAAGGTTAGTCAGAGATGAAATCCAATACATGAGCTGGGGTCAGGAAAACCAGACAGACAAGACAGTTTACAGGGAGCAGGCAAAAGAGTAGTCAGGTCAAAGGCAAAGTGTCAAAATCCAGGTAAAGGAAAAGTCAGGCTGGGTCAGGCACAGAGCACAGAGGGATCAGTCTAAAGCTACCGTCACACGCCACGATATCGCCTGCAACTTTGCAAACAACTCACGGGTTCGTCAATGTTGAGACCACATCGCAAGTGCGTTGTGGTGTGTGACAGGGCTATTCGACGGCGAAAAATCACTGGTCGTGAGTTGACAGGTTTTACAACACTACTCTAAAACCAGGCGATATCAAACTCGCGATTTTGCAGGATCGTGCCCAGTGACAGCGCGATGACTATGTTGAGCACAACATCACAGATCCTGAAATCAATCCCGTAGGCGTGCCTGAGCATTGTGTTTTCCGTGCCCCGTCGGTGTCGATTGGTGCATACTACTGCGTTCCCATGAGCTGCCTGTGGCCAAGGCGCCATATTTAAATTGCGAGATAGTAGAAAGGCAAATGCGTAATGTAGTGGCCATCTTGCCAGACAAGACTGACCAATGGTAACGCAGTTGGGTCGGCCAATCGCAGTGGTAGGGGTGCGGAGAAACACACTCTGGCACGCCTAGCTCTTTGCCGGCGTCAAACAGCACTCCCACATTGCTGATGTGGTTGTGCTGTGTGACGCAGCAATGTGGAAAGGCAAGATTGCTTCCGTTCTTGTTCAGGAGATTTCCGGAACACCAGATTGCCGGAGGTTGCATGCAACATCGCTACGTGTGACATCTACAAAGCGATCTTGGCAACATGCCAATAACGTGCGCACTCACGTGAAATCGCGGGTGATATCGCAGCGATTTTGTGGCATGTAACGGTCTTTTACACAGGCAGCTACAAGTGTACGATTAACACTGGATGGAGGAGCTAGCATGCTTAAGTAGAGGACTAATCAAGGGAAGTGAACACAGATGATTGCAGCACAGACCCAGCACAACTAAAACAGAGTGACAGCTTCCACACAATAGTAATATAACAGACAAGGACAGTGTGGAGATCATGACAACAGCTTTCAGTAACATTAGCAGTAGCACTGACACCACGTACACCTCCAACATCAAGCCTACTCCCCTTTCCAACAACCCTTTTTCCCTTTCCACCACCACCTCAGGATTTTCCACTCATGTTTTATGCACACAGATTTGGAAAACAATTGTTTGAGGCCAAACTCAGTGTTTTTAAGGGAAAGTGAAGGATTTGGCAATCCCTTCCTGTATACAAAAAACCCGGCTTTAGCAACACACCGGTTTAGGAAACACACTTGTTCTTAGCATAAAATGCCTATGTCTGGATGGACCCTCTCACACTCCTATTCTATCTAAAAAGCGATTGAGCATCTAGCTATGTATTTGTGTAAAACAGACTGAGCTACACGGGGCGGCAGCAGCACTGTCCCTAACAGTAACACTCTGAAAATGGAGACGACGGCAAATGGCCGGTTCTTATATCCCGAGGAACATGTGACTTTGACAGCCAATTGTAGAAATATGGTAGGACAGTGCTTCCAGGATACGCGCTGCTTATGTGATAGGAAAGGACTTGACATGATTTAGTGTGTAGGTGATGGCTTATTACATCCTATGCATTTTGGAGTCATATCCCGACTCCTTCCTCAGGAAGCTAACATAGTAATATGTAATAAAAAGCCATTGTTTGCATGCTAAATCATGTCAAGTCCTTTCCTATTGGATAAGCAGCGCAGATCCTGGAAGCACTGTTCTCCCATATTTCTACAATTGATCACCACCAGTACGAGTGGAGTGTTGGATCCTGCAGCAGCTTTATCTTACCTATATACCGTTTGTGGGTGACACAACCGTCCCAGGTGAGCAGCGACACATAGCCTGCATAGCTTCTCTGTTTAAAAGATTAGACTCTATTTGCGCTTTCTTTCCTATTTAGCTCTTTGACATCCAATGACACAAGCCCTTGTGGCTTCAACTTGTGGATGATTTATGCACCCTAATGGCTGCGGGGCCGGAACATGAATACAGAAAGTGTTGGGGAAAAAATGGCCCCCATCCCGTCCCCTCATCAAACACCTCCTGCTATCCTTCACTGTCAGAGGGTGGAAGAAAAGCATCAATTAAACACAATAATGCTCTTTCTTATTGGATCACTTTATGCGATCTTTTGTAAATTGCTCATGTTTCCGATCCTGAACACAATCTGCAATTATTGAAATTGGTGAAGATGTCGGGGAAAGTTGACTCGTCTCTAATAAACACAGCAATGGTTTTCCTGCTGTATTGGTGCAGGTTGTATTTTTGCTCCTAGTAAGCAGCATAGCTGTGTTCATCATCTACATTCTCCTATGGGATTAATCTGTTTTTAATACATATTATGCACAAAAGGGATTAGTGAAAAAGTGGGGAAATGACAGGGAAATGGGCCCCGGCGTTCACCTCCAACAAGACAAGTAATAACACTTTACAAAGTTGGCAAACTTGAAAATGCATTTGTGAACAAAAGACACCATTTCTTCCAGAATCGCTCACACTTAAGGGAATCATTTTTCGCCAACGAGTGTTTTTAAAATGAAATCTTTTCTTTAAAACATGATTAAGAATAAGCGCGGCTGCTGGAAATGTCAGTGTTTGTTCAGCTTGTCACTATATGGAAATAGATAAAAGCCGACTTCCAAAGCAACAAGCAAATCTCTCCGAATTAAACGCTGAAAACAATTATGCTGCACCCCTCCCAGAATGTACCTGCAGATATCAGTGTGGGGGGCGCTGCTAACACCAAATCCTGGAACACGGCCGCGGAATAACAATACAGATATTAAGCTGCCATCTCCACATACATTGTAACATGCCGCATCTCAGGCTAAGCAAAAACAATATAGAAAATACTAAATTAGAAACTGTAACCTTCATTTCAATATTTAAACATCAGATTTATCCAAATGAAGGTTTGTTTACAGATATCGGAGTCTCCTGGATCAGCACCTCCATGTCTGTAAGAAGGGCAGCAACCACAGAGCGTGTGCAGGGGTGAAACAAGGAATCATAGGACCCCACAGTACAACATGTTATAGAGACCCAGGACACGATGACCATCATCAACTTCAGCGTCAGGACATGTGATGTCACAGTACAGAGATAATACACACAGTCATGTCACAGTACAGGGATAATACACACAGTGATGTCACAGTACAGGGATAATACACACAGTCATGTCACAGTACAGAGATAATACACACAGTCATGTCACAGTACAGGGATAATACACACAGTCATGTCACAGTACAGGGATAATACACACAGTCATGTCACAGTACAGAGATGATACACACAGTGATGTCACAGTACAGGGATAATACACACAGTCATGTCACAGTACAGGGATAATACACACAGTCATGTCACAGTACAGAGATGATACACTCAGTCGTTTCACAGTACAGGGATAATACACACAGTCGTGTCACAGTACAGGGATAATACACACAGTCATGTCACAGTACAGAGATAATACACACAGTCATGTCACAGTACAGAGATAATACACACAGTGATGTCACAGTACAGGGATAATACACACAGTGATGTCACAGTACAGGGATAATACACACAGTGATGTCACAGTACAGAGATAATACACACATTGATGTCACAGTGCAGAGATAATACATACAGTGATGTCACAGTACAGAGATAATACACACAGCGATATCACAGCACAGAGATAATACACACAGTGATGTCACAGCACAGAGATAATACACACATTGATGTCACAGTGCAGAGATAATACATACAGTGATGTCACAGCACAGAGATAATACACACAGTGATGTCACAGTACAGGGATAATACACACAGTGATGTCACAGTACAGGGATAATACACACAGTGATGTCACAGTACAGAGATAATACACACATTGATGTCACAGTGCAGAGATAATACATACAGTGATGTCACAGTACAGAGATAATACACACAGCGATATCACAGCACAGAGATAATACACACAGTGATGTCACAGCACAGAGATAATACACACATTGATGTCACAGTGCAGAGATAATACATACAGTGATGTCACAGCACAGAGATAATACACACAGCGATATCACAGTACAGAGATAATACACACAGCGATATCACAGTACAGAGATAATACACACAGTCATGTCACAGTGCAGAAATAATACATACAGTGATGTCACAGTACAGGGATAATACACACAGTGATGTCACAGTACAGGGATAATACACACAGTGATGTCACAGTACAGGGATAGTACACACAGTGATGTCACAGTACAGAGATAATACACACAGTGATGTTACAGTACAGACATAATGACTCACCGTGGCCGGTTCGACACGTTGCAGGCGTTTCTTCTTCCTCCTTGTCACGGGAACCGCACCTGCGGTTGTGGAGGCCCGGTGGTCCAGATCAATAAAGACGTCGTTGATTGAACAGTTTAGGGGTTAAATTGTTTCATGACGCCACCTATGAGAGTTCCGGTAACTGTACCGGCGCTGCAGGCCTCCGGGGGATGGAATGCAACAATATGGAACGCTCCCCACAGGCTGAGCGGAGATCCCCGGAGCCTGGAGCTGCACAAGATGTTCTGAGGCAGCTGCGGTTACCTTAGTGTGCAGAGATAAACAGTTCATAAGAAAGCACAGACACTGTAAGTCTCTGTAACGGGTTCTTTACTGTAACCAGCAGGCAGTACATGGCATACAGTGACGGGTAGTGGACCGGGTGGACTCAGCAATGACCAGTGTTTCTCAGAGATCCGCGGTGTTCCTCCATTCTAAGCTAATTGTGTTGCCGTTGTCGCCCAGGAATGCCAGATCGGGTACAAGGAGGCTGCTTCAATGCCCTACCCAGAGTATACGTTCCGGGTGCTTTGGGGAGCCTTGGGTCCTTTTCGTGGGTACACCGCTGGCTAGACGACTGTGTGTGGCGGTGGTGGGGTGCTCCTGTAAAGCGGTCCCTCCACTCCTCTGGTTCGCATAGCAGTGCTGAACTACTACTAGCTTCGGTACCAGCAAACCGGCTGTAGATGGGCACGGGATGATTTTGGACCTGCATGTAGATGCCCGTAGATCGGTTGTTAAGGCACCGGGAGTAATGGAGCCCAACCGGGGTGTTGGCCAGGGGGCTGCACGGAACTGTGCAGGCCCCCTCTCCTAGGTTGCAGAGCTTGTTGTTTTAGCTCCTTCTCCTACGTTGTTTCAGAGAGATCTCCTACATTCTTGCAGACTGTTCTGCACACTTGGCAGACTCTCTTGCTGCCCCCATTTCTCCACTACACACTACCTCTACACTCTGCCCACCAGGACCTTATTGGCCCTCTATGCTGGTGATGCATGCAGGGTATGGATCTCTGAGTTAACTGTGTCATTGCTTAGTCAGAGAATATTGCTGCTGCTGTTTTGGCTGCAATACCCTCCTGTGACGCACTCGTTGCGGGGCGCCACACTCCCCCTTGGTGAAATACACTTGTCCCCAAGTGTCGCGCTACCCAAACATTACAGAGAGGTTTTTTTTTTATTTTATAACAGGTAATAAACATTTTTATTGACAACAGGTATTCATTTTAGTTAGGACGTTGCAAGTAAAAGAAAACAGGTTAACACTTTCGCGGAACCGGCGGGCGGTCGGCTGTCTTTAATATGAGTTCAGGCTGTAGCCGCCAGGTCACACAGTCAGTGATTAAACAGGAACAGAGTCACTGATGAAGTTCAAGCAAATGAGTCACTTACGCAGGGAACTGTTACGCACTCGTATGGCAAACCACCCATCATGGCAAGCGTGTCGCTCATAGGTGATTATATCTCCCCTATACAAGTCACGATTGGGATGTCCTCTAGGCAAATGTGACTCCACTTCCCGGCGCCCCACAAACACCTCTCCACATACACCCTCCTCCCTGGCGAACCCCCACCCGGTAGATAAATTGAAGGTGTTAACTCTACCTTCCCGGCGAAGTTCATCAGGTAGCGGGGGTTGGCGACGAGCCGAGACACGGGCCTCTATGCTGGCGCGTTCACGGGCTCGCCAGTCCTCTCTGCGGCGCTGACGTATATCTTTGTCTGTATGGCATGGAGTGTTGATGTAGCTGCTGTGATGTGTGAGCTGTTGAGAAACTTGGGCTTGACGGGAAGTCTGGATAGGCACCCGGTTAAACGGCACAGGGGAAGGTGTTGCAACTGCACCTGACCAATGTATCCGAGCTGGTTGCTCGGCCGGAGGTTCCTCGATATCTCCCCAAGCTAAACCGGTGTAGAGGTCCTCAGCAATGCTGCGGGTCTCATCGTCCTCCTCTCCCTCGACGATCACATCGGGCTGCTCGGCGGTTGGAGATGCTGGAACGGGATCTTCCGGACAACGGGGCGATGGTGCTGCGGATCCTTCCACAGGGTCGTCCTGAAGGGCTTCCAGGCTGCCTGCTTTTTCATCTTTTACCTCTGGCAGTGGTGTCTCTATCCCAGTGAACAGGTAGGCCTCCGGGTTTGCAAAAGAGGTCTCCGGTTCAGGGGAGAAACGTGCAACAGTCTTTAAAGAAGTGTTGTGACTGCTGGTGGGTTCCTCTGCGGGAACCAGGTAAGTATTGGCTTCTTCAGGGGAGCTGGTGTTAATCTCCGACTCTGGAACCGGTTCGGCAGTGGTCTCAAGCACTTGAACAGGGTGGATGGAGGTCCCCATTGGGATGACACAGTCTACTGGCTCCGGTGAGGAAGCAGGGCAGGTGGTAGGCGTTGGTGAGGCGGTGAAACTGGAGATGTCGTCCGGTCCTGGAGTGGTTGTACTCGCACGGCTCTGCTGCATCGCTCGATGTAGTCTGCTGCCCAGGCTCGCGCTCCAGCTGCGGATTGTCCACGCAACTGTTTCCATTAGCCGCACCCTGAGGTCTTGCAGAGCCTCCTGCCAAAAGTCGGGGCTGCCATCGATGGTGAGGACAGGACCCGGACCGGGATGGCCTATGGCTGCTCTGGCCTCGGCTTCCACCTGTTGCATAAGGTCGCGGAGTCTCAAGCTGGCCATCTTCTTAGAGGAACCACACCAGTCTCAACCGGTAACCGTTCTGTTCAGGAGCTGGTGGAGAAGAGTCTGACACTCCCACTTCCTTGGGGGTTTTTGTAGTCCAATTGTGGGAAAAAGTCTTTGGTCCGCCCCCATGGTTGTTTCGAGCAATCAGGGCGGACAATGATTTTGGCGCCTTTGCCTTGGCCCTCCCATGAAGAGGGGCGGAGGCTCACCCTGGGTCTGCACGTGGTGATCCTCATGGCGGGGATCGCCATCTTGGACGCCATCTTGGCCCAACGGTGAAAAGGCGGGAAAAGTTCTTTTTGGGACGAACAAAGTCCTTTTTGATGAAATAAAGTCTTTTAAGCACATTATACCCGTTAGGGAACGAGCCTGCTCGTATCCTGTTCGTGACACCAAATTCTGACTCACCGTGGCCGGGTCGACACGTTGCAGGCATTTCTTCTTCCTCCTTGTCACGGGAACCGCGCCTGCGGTTGTGGAGGCCGGTGGTCCAGATCAATAAAGACGTCGTTGATTGAACAGCTTAGGGGTTAAATTGTTTCGTGACGCCACCTATGAGAGTTCCGGTAACTGTACCGGCGCTGCGGGCCTCCGGGGGATGGAATGCAGCAAGATGGAACGCTCCCCACAGGCTGAGCGGTGATCCCCGGAGCCAGGAGCTGCACAAGATGTTCTGAGGCAGCTGCGGTTACCTTAGTGTGCGGAGATAAACAGTTCATAAGAAAGCACGGACACTGGAAGTCTCTGTAACGGGTTCTTTACTGTAACCAGCAGGCAGTACATGGCATACAGTGACGGGTAGTGGACCGGGTGGACTCAGCAATGACCAGTGTTCCTCAGAGATCCGCGGTGTTCCTCCATTCTAAGCTAATTGTGTTGCCGTTGTCACCCAGGAATGCCAGATCGGGTACAAGGAGGCTGCTTCAATGCCCTACAAAGAGTATACGTTCCGGGTGTTTTGGGGAGCATTGGTCCTTTTGGTGGGTACACCGCTGGCTAAACGACTGTGTGTGGCGGTGGTGGGGTGCTCCTGTAAAGCGGTCCCTCCACTCCTCTGGTTCGCATAGCAGTGCTGAACTACTACTAGCTTCGGTACCAGCAAACCGGCTGTAGATGGGCACGGGATGATTTTGGACCCGCATGTAGATGCCCGTAGATCGGTTGTTAAGGCACCGGGAGTAATGGCAACCAACCGGGATGTTGGCCAGGGGGCTGCACGGAACTGTGCAGGCCCCCTGTCCTAGGTTGCAGAGCTTGTTGTTATAGCTCCTTCTCCTACGTTGTTTCAGAGAGTTCTCTACATTCTTGCAGACTGTTCTGCACACTTGGCAGACTCTCTTGCTGCCCCCATTTCTCCACTACACACTACCTCTACACTCCACCCACCAGGACCTTATTGGCCCTCTATGCTGGTGATATATGCAGGGTATGGATCTCTGAGTTAACTGTGCCATTGCTTAGTCAGAGAATATTGCTGCTGCTGTTTTGGCTGCAATACCCTCCTGTGACGCACTTGTTGCGGGGCGCCACAATAATACACACAGTGATGTCACAATACAGAGATAATACACACAGTGATGTCACAGTACAGAGATAATACATACATTGATGTCACAGTACAGAGATAATACACACAGTGATGTCACAGTACAGAGATAATACACACAGTGATATCACAGTACAGAGATAATACAGTGATGTCACAGTACAGAGATAGTACACACAGTGATGTCACAGTACAGAGATAATACACACAGTGATGTCACAGTACTGAGATAATACACACAGTGATGTCACAGTACAGGGATAATACACACAGTGATGTCACAGTACAGGGATAAAACAGCGATGTCACAGTACAGAGATAATACACAGTGATGTCACAGTACAGGGATAAAACACACAGTGATGTCACAGTGCAGAAATAATACATACAGTGATGTCACAGTACAGGGATAAAACAGCGATGTCACAGTACAGAGATAATACACAGTGATGTCACAGTACAGGGATAAAACACACAGTGATGTCACAGTGCAGAAATAATACATACAGTGATGTCACAGTACAGGGATAATACACACAGTGATGTCACAGTCCAGGGATAAAACACAGTGATGTCACAGTGCAGAGATAATACACACAGTGATGTCACAGTACAGAGATAATACACACAGCAATGTCACAGTACAGAGATAATAAACACATCGATGTCACAGTACAGAGATAATACACACAGTGATGTCACAGAACAGGGATAATACACACAGTGATATCACAGTACAGAGATAATACAGTGATGTCACAGTACAGGGATAATACACACAGTGATGTCACAGAACAGGGATAATACACACAGTGATGTCACAGTACAGGAATAATCCAGAAAACAGTGATAAAGAGCTGGAATCAAATGCTGCGCTGACCACAAAGATAAAAACAGAGTAAATCATCCACTCCGTTTATTCTGCCTACACGTGTTTCGTGGCACAAAGCCACTTCCTCAGGGCATCCCTGTTTTCTGGATTCTTCAATTCTCAGCTGGGAGCCTGCAGCGACCTCCTGTGTGCTTTTATTGTAGTTGTGACACTCACAACTACATCAGGTGAGTTTAACCATTTGGGGTCTGAGGGACCTGTATAATAGCGGTATTACTCTATGTGCGCTTCCTTTCTCTTTTAATTTAGTACAGGAATAATACACACAGTCATGTAACAGTACAGAGATAATACACACAGTGATATCATAGTACATGGATAAAACACACAGTGATGTCACAGTACAGAGATAATACACACAGCGATATCACAGTACAGGGATAATACACACAGTGATGTCACAGTACAGAGATAATACACACAGTGATGTCATCATACAGAGATAATACACACAGTCATGTCACAGTACAGAGATAATACACACAGCGATGTCACAATACAGGGATAACACACAGAGCGATGTCTCAGTACAGGGATAATACACACAGTGATGTCACAGTACAGGGATAGTACACACAGTGATGTCACAGTACAGAGATAATACACACAGCGATATCACAGTACAGGGATAATACACACAGTGATGTCACAGTACAGAGATAATACACACAGTGATGTCAATTCTGTAAGTGTGGAGCACTGGGGTAGCCAGCAGCTGGGCCAGTAGTCAGGTTCACGGTGGCAGTGCCTAGTGCTGTGACCCTGGCTTACATTGAAAAAGTATAGTAAACATGGAGAACTAAAAATAATAAAGAAATAAATAGAGTTCATGACACCAGTTGAGATAATCAGCCAGATAGGGCAGACACTGCAGGAGATCCCTGTGAGATAGATGAATTGGCAGTGAAGAGATCTTCCCAACTAGGGCTGGCTCCCAGGGAATGGTGAGGAAAGTGGAGGTAATGATGAGATGCAGAGAGAAAAGAAGCACACAGAATCAGTCTCTTTGCTTTACCTTTTACTGAAGATGTTTAAGCAGATCCAGAGTAGTACAACCTCCACTAGGCAGGTGGCCTAGCCAGTCTGATGAGAACTGTAGTCCAATCTTCCGGGGGAATATAGAGGCCTTCCTACTGACTTCTGTAAGTTGGTAGGTTACTAAGTGCCTTTGTGCTGTCCTGTATGCCATCTTTAGCTGCTGTGGCTTAGTTCCAGCCAGGCAGTTAATGCAGGCATTGTGATTATCAGTGCTCCGCTCAGATATTACTGATGCCCCAGTTCCACTTAAATAGATAGTGAGCATAAAACTCACGAACCTCCAGTTTCTGTTACTAAACCCTGTAAGCCTAAGTAACCTAGGGTCTGGTGCCCTGCCTTGCTATTGGTCCCTCACAGCAGCCTCCTGACTCACTCCTGACTAAACCTCTCCTGTGCCTAACCCAGCCTTACGACCCAGCTCACCCCTCCTTTCAACTAGAAACTGGGAAACAGCCAAATAAGGGCTTTCTGTGCTCAGACTACTGGTTGAAGTTCAGGCTATGTTGGATGCTTCAGACTTTCAGCAGAGGGTGCTCCAATTCTTTTCAGACATGGCATTACAATAGATGTACATGAAATACCATTTTTGGCAGTCAGACCACAAAGGAGCCACATGTATATATTTCTAATACCTGCCTAACAATCCCTTTATGTACAAGTAGAGCTGGCATCAGAACCCAGCGCATACGGGCTAGTGCCAGGGCCCTGAGCAGCTGGTGGGCCCACTTGTCATCAGGGAGAGGCAGCAGATAAGAGCGTGCTGCACTCCACATGACTAATTTGCATAAGATGTGCTTCAGGCTCATTGCATGCAAATTAGCCATGTGTCACACTTAGATTGCGCTGACTTTGCTGGATGCTGCTATGTGTGTTTATGTTATCATTTCTTCAGGAGCTGCATTAGGTACGGATGTGAAGGTCTTGTGCTCAGTTGCTGGTTGATGTGAGGGTTGGGTGTGAACCACCTGAAATCCCCTACCCCTAGCCTCCTTCCACCAGGTGCTGCTGCTGATAGAGCTTCACTCTATACCTGAAGCTGTACTGTGCAGACCTGTTTTGTTTGTGCTGAAGACCTTTCCTTTGGAGTTGCTGTATCCGGGTTCTGTGGAGGGAGGTAACATAGTAACATAGTATTTAAGGTTGAAGGAAGACCTTAAAGTCCATATAATTCAACCTATAGCCTAACATGTTGATCCAGAGGAAGGCAAAAATAACCATGTGTCAACATTAAGCCCCACATTGGGGAAAAAATTCCTTCCTGACTCCAGATCCGGCAATCAGACTAGATCCCAGGATCAACGTCCTATCAAAGAATCTAGTATATATAACTGGTAATATTATAGTTTTCAAGAAAGGCATCCAGGCCCTTCTTAAATGTTAGTAGTGAGTCACTCATTACAACAGCATGTGGTGAGAGAGTTCCATAGTCTCACTGCTCTTACAGTAAAGAATCCGCGTCTGTTATTATGATTAAACCTTGTTTCCTCCAGACGTAGAGGATGCCCCCTTGTCCCCGTCTCAGGCCTAAGAGTAAAAAGATCATTAGAAAGGTCTCTGTACTGTCCCCTCATATATTTATACATTATTATAAGATCACCCTAAGCCTTCGTTTTTCCAAACCAAATGACCCCATGTTTAATAACCTGTCTTGGTATTGCAGACCCCTCAGTCCTCTAATAACCTGTCTTGGTATTGCAGACCCCTCAGTCCTCTAATAACCTGTCTTGGTATTGCAGACCCCTCAGTCCTCTAATAACCTGTCTTGGTATTGTAGACCCCCCAGTCCTCTAATAACCTGTCTTGGTATTGCAGACCCCTCAGTCCTCTAATAACCTGTCTTGGTATTGTAGACCCCTCAGTCCTCTAATAACCTGTCTTGGTATTGCAGACAGCTCAGTCCTCTAATAACCTGTCTTGGTATTGCAGATCCCTCAGTCCTCTAATAACCTGTCTTGGTATTGCAGACCGCTCAGTCCTCTAATAACCTTGGTCGCTCTTCTCTGGACCCGCTCTAGTTCAGATATATCTTTCTTATACACCGGAGACAAGAATTGTACACAGTATTCTAAGTGTGGTCGCACTAGTGACTTGTATAGAGGTAAGATTATGTTCTCCTCATGAGCATCTATGCCTCTTTTAATGCATCCCATTATTTTATTTGCCTTTGCAGCAGCTGCCTGACACTGGCCACTAAATGTGAGTTTGTCATCTACCCATACACCCAGGTCTTTTTCAGTGATAATTTTGCCCAGTGTTTTACAATAAAGCACATAATTATACATTTTATTTCCTCTGCCCAAGTGCCTGACCTTACATTTATCCCCATTAAAGCTCATTTGCCATTTATCAGCCCAAGCTTCTAGTTTACATGAATCCTCCTGTAATATAAAATTGTCCTCCTCTGTATTGATTACCCTGCAGTATCATCTGCAAATATTGAGATTCTACCCTGTATGCCCCCTACAAGGGCATTAATAAATATATTAAAAAGAAGCAGGCCCAATACTGACCCCTGTGGTACCCCACTGTTACCTGTGACCCATTCTGAGTGTGTTCCATTAATGACCACCCTTTGTTTCCTATCACTAAGCCAGTTCTTAACCCACTTACACATTTTCCCCTATCCTCATTGCTCTCATTTTATGTATCAACCTTTTGTGTGACACCGTATCAAAACCTTTTGAAAAGTCCATATACACCACATCCACTGCATTTCTTTGGTCCAGTCCAGAACTTACCTCTTCATAGAAGCTTATCAGATTAGTTTGACCGGAAAGGTCCCTTGTAAACCCATGTTGATTTTGGGTCATGAGGTTATTTTTTTTCATATACTCCAGTATAGCATCTCTTAGGAAACCCTCTAGCATTTTACCCACAGTAGAGGTTAAGCTTACTGGCCTATAATTTCCAAGTTCAGTTTTTGTCCCCTTTTTGAATATTGGCACCACATTTGCTATACGGCAGTCCTGTGGTACAGACCCTGTTATTATGGAATCTTTAAAGATTAAAAATAATGATTTATCTATGACTGTACTTAATTCCTGCAGTACTCTGGGGTGTATCCCATCCAGGACTGGGTATTTGTCAACTTTAGTGATTTTTAGACGGTGCCGTACTTGCTGTTGGGTTAAGCAGGTTACATTTAATGGAGAGTTTTTGTTATCACTGATCATGTTGTCTGTCATGGGATATTCTTGCGTAAATACTGTTGCAAAAAAGTCATTCATTTAGCATATTGGCTAGGGGTATAGCGCAGGGCTGGTGGAGGAGTTTAGGGAGAGGTTGGAGACCTGATCCTTCTCACCATCAGAGACACCTTCGGGGTCAGGGCCATTCAGGGTTCCTAGTCTAGGATCAGGTTACTCTTTCCTGGTCACCCAGCCCGTAACTACCATTCCTTCATCAGCGTTCTCACTACACCATGACACCATGTGGTGGCGCAAGGCACAGTGGCGCTTTATCCTTGTCCGACTGCAGCAGTGCTGGGCTGTATATATTATTTGGAGGCTGCTGCTGGGTTATGCATATTATTTAGAGGCTGTGTTAGACTGTATATATCATTTGGATGCATTGCTGGGCTGTATATATTATTTGGAAGCTGTGCTTGACTGTATATATTATTTTGAGGCTGTGCTGGGCTATATATATACAGGCCTTGTGAAAGTATTTGAGCCCCCTTGAACTTTTCAACCTTTTGCCACATTTCAGGCTTCAAATATTAAGATATAAATTCTAATTTTTTTGTGAAGAATCAACACAAGTGGGACACAATCGTGAAGTGGAACCAAATTTATTGGATATTTGAAACCTTTTTAACAAATGAAAAACTGAAAAGTGGGGCGTGCAATATTATTCAGCCCCTTTACTTTCAGTGCAGCAAACTCACTCCAGAAGTTCAGTGAGGATCTCTGAATGATCCAATGTTGTCCTAAATGACTGGTAATGATTAGGGATGAGTGAGTATCCTTGTCACTACTCGGTACTCGCTAGAATATCTCGGTACTCAGGGTACTCGGCGAGTACCAAGTAATCTCGCGATACTCTTGCTATGCTCGGGGTCCACCTCCCTGCATGTTGGCGCTCTTTATAGCCATGTTGGTTGTGGCATTACAGTGATTGGCTGGCCGCACAACGTCATCAGGTCTTTATAAGACCTGACCACGCTGTGCTCGTCACTCTGCTCCATAGAGAATCAGTGTAGGGAGAGCTGCTGCTGATTGAGGGACAGATTTGTGGCCTTTCAGCTAGTGTAGGCGCAGGGCTGCCAGTCTAATTACCACAACAGTCCTTCTGAGGACTAATAGAGCTGTATACAGGCAGGCAGGGAGTCAGGGTATATAGCAAACTTCATTGTGCCAGTATACCAGCCTGCATCACATCTGGGGCTGGTGTACAGGCTCATCCATCCCAAAACAGTGCTTTTAGGGATTAATTTTGCTCTCTATAGGCAGGAGTAGGTTGTAGCGTAAATTCGGATACGCCAAAAGACTCGCTATTCTCGTCAGCGTTTGTGTCTGACCAGTCCACCTGCAGGGCCTTAATCTCTAATCTCAGTGTGCAGCTAAAAACCATTTCTTGGACGCCTTCATTTAGCTGTATACAGTCAGCACAACATTGAAAATGCACAAGGCCGGTGGCAAGCGACAAGGAACTGAATGTGATGGTGGTGCAAACGCCCACATCATCTCGCTCGACCTTCCTGTCCCAATTTGTAGGGGACCACAGCAGTACACCACTATTAAACCAAGACCAGTGTCAACAGGTTGTTAGTTGGATAGAGGATAATGCTTCCAGTCAGTTTGGCACCACCACAAATATCCTGTCTTCCACATGGTCAAGTGTCAGTAGCCGTGAGACTGGACCGCACATTCCACACCCTAATACTCCTTCCTCCCACCATACAGAGTGCCCGGCCCCGGACATAACTGATCCCACACTTGGACACTCTGAAGAGCTGTTCACTTATCCATTCGTAGATTCTGGCCTCTCGCCAGCTCCAGTTGAAGTGGGTCATGAGGAGATCGTATGTACCGATGCCCAAATATTTGAGCAGCCACTGTCTCACGAAGGCAACGGTGGGAACGTGTCTCAACAGGAGGTTGACGATGATGAGACACAATTGCCAGAAAGTCAGGAGGAGGACCAGGGTGCGGAAGTGGAAGACGACGTGGTGGATGATCCAGTAACTGACCCAACCTGGCAGGAGGACATGCAGAGCGAGGACAGCAGTGCACAGGGGGAGTTAGGCGTAGCATCACAACAGACCGGAAGAAGCAGGGTGGCGGCCGCAGGCAGAAGGCAGGCAACCGTTCCGCAGAACAACAACACGACTGAAGTTGCCAGTACAACTGTTAGGTCTTCCCGAGTCTGGCTGTTTTTTAAGGTGTCTGCAGATAATTCCAAAAAGGCCATTTGCAACACCTGCCGTGTCAGCATCAGCAGGGGTAGCAAAACTAGCAGCCTGACCACCACCAGCATGATCAGGCACATGGCAGCAAAATACCCGACTTTGTGGGATGTACAGCAGAGTGAAGGAGCATTGTCTGCGGGTGACACCGATGTGTCTTCCACTGTTGTGCATGCAAGACAATCCCCTGTCCATACTGCAGGCGAAGATGCCTCCTGTCCTTCACCTGTACTTGCACAAGCGGAAATAGCACCATCATCAGCCACGTCCTTGTCGCAGCGCAGCGTTCAGTTATCCATACCCCAATCTTTGGAACGCAGGCGCAAATACGCTGCCAACGCCCCAAATGCCAAAATTCTAAATGCACACATTGCGCACTGCTTGCGCTGGAAATGTTGCTTTTTAGGCTGGTGGAGACGGAAGCATTCCACAACCTGATGGCGGTGACTGTCCCACGTTACTCGGTCCCCAGCCGCCACTATTTTTCCCAGTGAGCCGTCCCCGCATTACATAAGCACGTGTCACAAAGCATCATACGTGCCCTTAACAACGCAGTTTCAGGCCAAGTCCACCTAACCACGGACACGTGGACAAGTGCTTGTGGGCAGGGCCGGTACATCCCGCTGACGGCAAACTGGGTTAATATTCTGGAAGCCGGGACCCGGTCTGAGCTTGGGACGGAACACGTCCTTCCAACACCAAGAATTGCAGGCCCTAACTCAGTCAGAGTTTCACCCACAGTGTACAGCTCTGGCATGTCATGCTCCTCAGCCTCCTCCTCCTCATCACCCTCCACACCAGTCCCAAGCTGGAAGCACTGCAGCACTGCCTCGGCTAAGTGGCAACAGGCTGTGCTGAAGCTAATATGCGTAGGTGACAAACCCCACAACGCTGAAGAGTTGTGAACAGCTCTGAAACCGCAGGCAGATCACTGGCTCACACCGCTGAACCTACAGCCAGGCATGGTCGTGTGTGACAATGGCCGGAACCTTTTGGCGGCTCTGAGGCAAGGCGAGCTGACACATGTTCCATGTGTGGCCCATGTGCTGAACCTCGTGGTTCAGCAGTTTCTGAATTCCTACCCGGAGCTGTCGGATCTGCTCGTCAAAGTACGCCGCCTGTGTGCCCATTTTAGAAAGTCACCTACTACTTCTGCAGGCCTTGCCGGCTTTCAGCGGCATTTGCAGCTTCCGGCTCACAGACTGGTGTGTGATGTCCCCACGCGTTGGAATTCCACACTGCACATGTTGGTCAGGATTTGTGAGCAGAAGAGGCCAGTTGTTGAGTACCAGCATCAACTAGGCCGTCGGTTATACGGTTCAAACTCCACACATAAGACCTCAGGAGTGGACATGGATGTCCGACATATGTACCATCCTCCAAAACTTTGAGGACTCCACCAAGATGGTGAGCGGGGATGACGCCATCATCAGCGTCACCATCCCGCTTCTCTGTCTTCTAAAACGCTCTCTGCTCAAAATCAAAGACGATGCATTGCAGGTGGAGCACGATGAGTTGCAGCAAGAAACCGTACTGGGTGATTACACACAGCCCAGCCTCATCTCATCCCAACCTGCATTGGAGGACTATGGCGAGGAGGAGGAGGAGGAAGAAATAGAGCTACTTTCATGCGGAATTGACGGTAATACATGCACAACAGTCAGACCGTCGGTTCAGCGTGGATGGCCAGAGGACAGGGGAGAGGAGGAGGATGATGAGGCCAGCATGGACAGTCATGCTGTTGGTGAGGACCCTGAAGTCTTGCCTATTAACAGTGTTTCGCACATGGCTCACTTTACGTTACACTGCCTGTCTCGTGACCCTCGTGTTATCAACATCTTGGCGGACACTCATTACCGGTTGGTGACACTTTTAGACCCACGCTACAAGGAGAACTTTATTTCTCTTATTCCCAAGGTGGAGAGGTCTACAAAATTGCTGCAGCACCAGAAGGCCATATTCACGGAATTAGTAAAAAATTTCCCTTCTGAAAACGCTAGCGGCAGAGGTCACTATTCGGTGGATAACCAAGGCGTCCGGCCGAGAGAGGCACAAGTCCAATCCAGCAGAGGTAGGGGAACACTCTCAAAGATCTGGGACACTTTTCTCAGCACCTCCCGTACCACAGGCCCTGAGGTGCGGGGTAGTGTCACAAGGACTGCAAAGTTTGCCAAGATGCTGAGGGAGTACCTTTCCGATCGTACTAAAGTGCTCGTAGACTACTCTGTGCCTTATAATTATTGGGTACCCAAGCTGGACACGTGGCAGGAATTGGCTCTCTACGCCTTGTAAGTCCTGGCCTGCCCTGCCGCTAGCCTTTTGTCAGAGTGTATTTTTAGTGCCGCAGGTGGAATCATTACAGATAAACGCACCCGCCTGTCAACTGAAAATGCTGACAGGCTGACTCTGATCAAGATGAACAAGAGTTGAATTGGGCCTGACTTCACCACACCACCACCAAATGATAGCGGAATTTAAATTTTGTGCCGGTAGATTGCCATGCACCTCCGCACACCCACACATCGGTACACACTTCATGTCTTTGGCTACTTGCTGTACTGCTCCTCCTCCTCATCTGCCACCATCATATGATCAGTGCAACCGTGGTTCATGATGCCACGAAAACATAATTTTTGTGCATCATATTTATGATGATGATGATGATGACCCTAACCGTTCAAAAGTTAGGCAGTAGTTTCATGTATACCCCTTATAATGGGCACAATATTAAAAGAGGCCTTCATGCACGTCTCTATGCAGGGGCATCAGAGTGCCACCCAATTTTTGGCTTCCCTGCCTAGGACAATCCTACAAAAGACCCACTTCCTTAAAATGGGCACATTATTGAAAGAGGCCCTCATGCACGTCTCTATCCAGGAGCATCAGAGTGCCACACAATTTTTGGCTGCCCTGCCAAGGGCAATCCTACAAAAGACCCACTTCCTTATAATGGGCACAATATTTAAAGAGGCCTTCATTTACGTCTCTTCCCAGGAGCATGGGAGTGCCACACAATTTTTAAAAAAAAAATCTTTCATATAATCCAAAAAACTAACATACACCAACTCTGTCTCACCAGTATGAGCCCTTAATATTTTTTCCATGAAAATCCATTTTGGTTTCATTTTGTAACGTTTTCTTGACAGTCCATAAAAGTGGCGTAATAGTCTGACAACATTGTTCACAGCAGTGACCTTGGGGTCTGAAATGCTTACAGGGGTCTTCCCCATGCTGTTTCCATGTCATTTGAGCACTGTTCTGATACTTTTGTGCCATTTTTAGGGCTTTTCCATGCTGCAGGGGGTCACGCCAGAAAAATACTCGGGTCTCCCATAGGATAACATTGGGCTCGGTGCTCGGGCCGAGTACACGAGTGTCTTGGGATGCTCGGCCCGAGCTTCAAGAACCTGAGCATTTTAGTACTCACTCATCTCTAGTAATGATAAATAGAATCCACCTGTGTGTAATCAAGTCTCCGTATAAATGCACCTGCTCTGTGATAGTCTCAGGGGTCTGTTTCAAGTGCAGAGAGCATCATGGTAACCAAGGAACACACCAGGCAGGTCCAAGATACTGTTGTGACGAAGTTTAAAGCCAGATTTGGATACAAAAAGATTTCCCAAGTATTAAACATCTGAAGGAGCGCTGTGCAAGCAATCATATTGAAGTGGAAGGAGTATCAGACCACTGCAAATCTACCAAGACCCGGCCGTCCTTCTAAACTTTAATCTCGAACAAGGAAAAGACTGATCAGAGATGAGGCCATAAGGCCGATGATCACTCTGGATGAACTGCAGAGATCTACAGCTGAGGTGGGAGAGTCTGTCCATAGGACAACAATCAGTAGTACACTGCACCAATCTGGCCTTTATGGAAGAGTGGCAAGAAGAAGCCATTTCTCAAAGATATCCATAAAAAGTCTTGTTTGAAGTTTACCACAAGCCACCTGGGAGACACCAAACATGTGGAATAAGGGGCTCTGCTCAGATGAAGCCAAAATCAAACTTTTTGGCCACAATGCAAAATGATATGTTTGGCGTAAAAGCAACAGCTCATCACCCTCAAAACACCATCAATGATCCGAAACATAAAGCAAAATCTACAATGGAATGGTTCAAAAATAACCGTCTCCAGGTGTTAGAATGGCCGAGTCACATCCAGACCTGAATCCAATGGAGAATCTGTGGAAAGAGCTGAAAACTGCTGATCACAAACGCCTCAATCCAACCTCACTGAGCTCCAGCTGTTCTGCAAGGAAGAATGGGCGAGAATTTCACTGATAGAGACAAACCCCAAGAGACTGCAGCTGTAATCACAGCACAAGGTGGCGCTACAGAGGATTAACTCAAGGGGTCGAATAATATTGCACACCACACGTTTTTATTTGTTAAAAAAGTTTAAAATATCCAATAAAATTTGCGTGAAACATGGAGGGTTAATATTAATACGTGAATATACATATATTTACTTCCTAACTAGCCTCAGTTCACGCTCCATTGATGGAGCCTAGATATCTATACATACTTACCCTCCACTATTAAGGTCCTAGTTAGTAATTGTCCAGGAGGGCTTATGGCATTTGTATTTTTTGTGTTATGTTGGCTGCGGGGGCTGAGCTGGTTGCTCGGTGTCTGACTACTTCCCACCTTAGGGCGTGTCATTGACACACTTGTTCAGAGATTTCTCTGACTCGTTAAGTTTACACTGAGCCTGGTGGCTCAGAGCCTCCTGGTTCCTCAGACAGACTACTGTTCTCTGTCTGATCAAGTTTCTAATTTCTTCTTTTTTTTTTACATACTTTTCTTCTTCTCTACTTAATCCCTACCTTTTTTTTCCCTTAATGCTCTCCCTTTCCCTTTCATTTTCCCTCCCCCTCCATCCACCTCTGTTTGTCCTGGTATTGACTGTGGGACAGGACCTGGGGTTCTGATGGCAAATCTGCAGCTCTGTTCCCTGAACGTCAGGGGATTCAATGTCCCAGAAAAACATTCGAAAGTGTTATATCATATGCACAAGAAGCGGGTAGATGTTCTCCTTCTTCAGGAGTGGCATTTTAAGACGGATAAGATCCCTGCTCTTGGTCATAGATATTACACACAATGGTTTCATGCTAGTAATCCAGAGACCAAGTCGAAGGGGGTTAGCATAGCATTACATAAAAACCTACAGACTCAGGTGTTGGCCTCTAAGTCAGACCCAAACGGCAGATTCTTGTTTGTCAAGATTAGAATTATTAATGACACGTTTACCATAGCTGATTTCTACCTGCCTAATCAGGACCAGGCTCGGACATGTAGACGTTACCTTCGCGATCTCGCTGCATTTGCAGAGGGAAATGTGATAGCGGGGGTGACTACAATATGGTGTTGGACCGTGCCATGGATTCCTCCTCGGGTGGGTCGTCGGTGCCCCCTTCGCAACTGGAGAGCCTGAAACGCGTGTTGACAGACCTACGACTGGTAGATGCCTGGCGGATCATGCACCCCACGGACAAAGACTACACCTATTTTTCCACAGTCCACAATTCCCATAGTCGGATTGATTATTTTTTGGTGAGTCATGGTCTTTTGTCTTTTGACCTACAGACAAAAATTGATGTAACAATCTGGTCGGACCATGCTCCGGTGATGATGTCTCTGCGGCTACCGGGCTCGTCCAGGGGGAAGTGGACCTGGTCCCTGAACCCTGGATTGTTGAGCGATCCTTCTTGTCTGCGGGCGGTACGGAAGGCAATTACAGAATTCCTTGACATAAGACCGACTCTACGGCCCTCCCCTTTTAGTGGGAGGCATTGAAGGGAGTTATCAGAGGGGTTCTCATTCAGCAGGGGGCCCGACTAAAGAGGAACAGGGCTGCAGCTATTACTAAACTGTTGTCTCAAGTGCAGACCCTAGAGACAGCTCACAAGAGAACGAGAGATGTGCAGACGATGGCTGACCTATTGCAGGCTAGGAGCAGATTGAGTGCTCTAGTTGACACTACTCTGGCAAGACAATGAGATCGCTTCCATAGATATTTATATGAATACTCGGATAAGCTGCGCAGAGCATTGGCGAGATTTTTACATCCTCGCTCACCTACTACATATATCCCTACAATAAAGTCGAGGTCGGGGGCGGCGGTCCACTCTAGTATAGAAATAGCAGACTCCTTTAGGCTGTATTATGACTCACTGTATAATCTTAAGGGCCCGCTTGCGGATATATCCACAGAGGAGTTCCACGCGAGGGTGGAGGAGTATGTTCATGACACGCCGCTCCCCCCTATTTCAGAGACGGAGGTTGAGGCTCTGGAGAGTCTTATGTCGGAATTAGAAATTACGGAGACCATTAAGGCACTGGCGAGCGGTAAGAGCCCAGGACCGGATGGTTTCTCGGCCAACTTTTACAAAATTTTTGCTGATTCCCTGTCACCCTTTTTAGTTAATTTATTTAATTCCATCTCAGCGACATGTCCCTTTGCTCCCCAGACGTTGATGGCCACGAATGTGGTTATTCCCAAACTGGACAAAGACCCCGGCATGTGTGCTAATTATCGACCCATCTCCCTCATTAACGTCGATGTGAAAATTTACGCACAGATCATAGCGAACAGGCTGGGCCCAGCTCTCACCAAGGTCATACACAATGACCAGGTGGGATTCGTGTAGCGTAGGGAGGCTAAAGATAACACGGTGAAAACCTTGCTCCTTACTTCATATTTGCTCACAAGAAGGGTTCCAGCCTGTTTGCTATCCATTGACGCGGAGAAGGCGTTTGATCGCCTGAGCTGGCCTTTCCTGAGAGCATCTTTGCCACAGTTGGGGTTGAGGACTGGACTGCTTGATAAGATTTTTGCTTTGTACCAGGGCCCCACGGCACGACTTAAAATAAATGGCATTTTCTCGACACCCATCGCTATACACAATGGCACCAGACAAGGTTGTCCTCTATCCCCTCTACTTTATGTCATTGCCATGGAGCACTTAGCGGTGGCACTTCGCGGATCACCGGATATTGATGGAGTACGGATTGGTCAGCATAACTTTAAGTTATAACTATATGCGGATGATCTGCTTTTGTATGTTACCAATCCACTCATAGCTTTCCCGGTGCTCATCAGGGAATTTCGGAAGTTTGGGGACATCTCGAATTTCAAGGTTAATTACTCAAAAACAGAGGTACTCAATATATCCCTGTCTGGTGACCTAGTGTCGCGACTCCAGGCGACCTTCTCTTTTAAGTGTAAAACCTCTGCAATAAAATATCTGGGTGTACTGATTCCCACAGAGTTGAGTGAAATCTATGAGATAAATTATGTTCCGCTTTTGAGGAGGACGATACTGGACTTGGCGAAATATGACAAACCTCGACTTTCTTGGTTTGGATGCATGAGTGTCATTAAAATGGACGTCCTACCTCGGTTTTTATATCTTTTCCAAACTGCCCCGATATATATCCTGGATAGTTTTTTCAGACGTCTACAGTTGGCGGTTAACAACTTTATTTGGGGGAGCAGGAGACGGCGGATCCGTTTCTCTATTTTAACTAGACCTAAGAGTAAGGGGGGGCGGGCCTCCCTGATTTAAAAAAATATCATGCAGTTCTGCTTTCTAGGCTAGTGGACTGGAGGTTTAATAGTGCCCATAAACAATGGGTAACCCTGGAGGGTCTCCTTTCTCCTGTGTCTCTGTACTGGCTCCCCTGGCTTGAAAAGACCTCACGTCCCTCTGTGACGGAATGGGTCCCACTCACCCAGACGGTTATAAGACATTGGGACAAGATTAACTGCAAACTGAGGTTGACCTCCAGACCGGGTAGACTGAGTCCTTTGTTAGACAACCCCACATTCCCCCTTGCGATGACTAGATCGTCCTTTCTGTGTTGGTCAGCACGTGACCGGGTATGCCTGGGACAGGTTGCGGACAGACTGGCGGGGCTCGCTAGTGTGGAGGGGCTCCGGGGCCAGACCGGGGTGGGTGTCGTTCTCATGGATGGAGTTCGCTCAGATCCGAGATTATCTCTCAGGGATCTCCTTGGGGTTCCGACACCATTTGAGTTGATGATGCTTTCATCTGAGGGCCCGTCCCATGTGGTCTCCATGTTTTATGTTCTGATCCTGGCTGGGTTGGTGTCCGACCCTCTTGGATTCATGGAGGCTTGGGAGAGAGACCTGCACATCATCTTATCTGAGACTGATCGTCAAAAACTTTTTGTACTCACCCACAATATGACGGTCTCATGTGCTGCTCAGGAACGGAACTATAAAATTTTAACACGCTGGTACCGTTGCCCCACTTTCCTACACAGGCTCGACCCTGGAGTGTCAGATGCTTGTTGGAGATGTGGGATAGAGAGGGGCTCTATGCTCCATATCTGGTGGTCCTGCGGTCTCCTCCAACCCTTCTGGGGTCAGGTGTTTGAGGCCTTTCACCTGATGTCTGGGATTTATCATGTGCCTTCCCCTCAGATTGCCCTCCTGTCTCTGGTTCATGCCGCTGTGTCCTCAGCAAAGAGGGGAATTTTGAGGTTCTGTTTAATGGCGGCTAGGGCTGTCATTTCCAGACACTGGAGGTCTACGGAGGTCCCCACCATGCTGGAATGGATAGCTGAGATGAACAAACTGAGTCGCATAGAGTCTTTGATGGCCGATGATCATGGCACCGGATCAGACGGGGTAGTACATGGTATCTATGGCATTCTTTTAAGGAGAGCCCGGAGTTTGCGGATTGGTTGTTGCGATCCTCTCTTCCTTCTTGAGCTAGATTAACCAGGTTTCCACTTCCCTCCCACCTCCTCCCTTTTTTTTTTTTTCTCTCCACCCCTTCTTCCCTTCTGTTCCCTCCTTTCATGTCTTCTTTCATTACCTTTCCCCTTCTTTTTACTCTTTTTTATTTCATGGTCTGCAGGGATAACGGAGATGTTTAGATGGCTACGGAATAGCAAGAACTGGCTTACACTTCACTTCAAGCTTCATTTTGATGTGATGTAATTGGTGAATTATATGTATCAGGGTCTTTTGAGACTATGTACAAATGTGTAATTCTTTATATCTGAATTGTTACCTTTTTTTTTCTTATGACCTTTTGAAGTTAATAAATACATTTATTGAAAAAAAAAAAAAATATCCAATAAATTTGGTTCCACTTCACGATTGTGTCCCACTTGTTGTTGATTCTTCACAAAAAAATTAGAATTTATATCGTTATGTTTGAAGCCTGAAATGTGGAAAAAAGGTTGAAAAGTTCAAGGGGCCAAATACTTTCACAAGGCAGTGTATATACAGTCCCTGACAGAAGTTATGTCGCTTATTCATGTTATGTAAATAAAAGCTTATAACTGGACGTTAAATTCATCCATTGGTTTTATAAATTACTCTTTTGAAAGCTGAAATCCTCCCAAATGTGGTTTAGGTTAAGAAAATAAATTGGCATCAATGCTGAAATATTGATCATTTAATGAACACAGAATAGTCAGATTTTGTCAAGATAAACATTTTGTTGCCTGCTCATATAATGCCCCAATCCTAGTTTACATCTAGTGATGAGCGAGCATGCTCGCCACTACTCGGTACTCGCACGAGTATCACTGTACTCGGGCTACTCGCCGAGCACCGAGTAATCTCGCGATACTCGTGCTGTGCTCGTGGTCATCATCTCTGCATGTTGGCGCTCTTTTGAGAGCCAGCCCACGTGCAGGGATTGGCTGGCAGACCACTGCAATGCCACAGCCCTGTTAGTTGTGGCATAGCAGTGATTGGCCGCCCTGCACAGCGTGACCGAGCCTTTATAACTCCCGGCGCGCTGTGCTCGGCACACAGCCATCCAGACAGTCAGTGTAGGGAGAGTGTCTGCTGCTGCTTAGGGACAGATTTGCGGCCCTTACAGGTAGATCCGGAGCAGGGCTGCAAACTGCTGCTGACCACAACAGTCCTTCTCAGGACTAATCTAGGAGGATATAGGCAGGGTGATCCAGATCGGAGTCCAAGCTTTCCAGTGACCAGAACAGTCCTTCTCAGGACTAATCTAGGAGGACATAGGCAGGGTGATACAGATCGGAATCCAAGCTTTTCTGTGACCATTAGAGTCACCACACTCTTGAACATACTACCTTAATACAGGTTAGGGACTAAAATCCTCTCCTGAAACCATTACAGTCACCAGACTGGTGTACGTCATACCTTAATACAGGTTAGGGACTAAAATCCTCTCCTGAAACCATTACAGTCACCAGACAGGTGTACGTACTACCTTAATACAGGTTAGGGACTAAAATCCTCTCCTGACACCATTACAGTCACCATACTGGTGTACGTACTACCTTAATACAGGTTAGGGACTAAAATCCTCTCCTGACACCATTACAGTCACCAGACTGGTGTACGTACTACCTTAATACAGGTTAGGGACTAAAATCCTCTCCTGACACCATTACAGTCACCAGACTGGTGTACGTACTACCTTAATACAGGTTAGGGACTAAAATCCTCTCCTGACACCATTACAGTCACCAGACTGGTGTACGTACTACCTTAATACAGGTTAGGGAACTAAAATCCTAATCTCTTGTGATCTGAACAGTCACCAGACTGGTGTACGTCATACCTTGATACAGGTTAGGGACTAAAATCCTCTCCTGAAACCATTACAGTCACCAGACTGTTGTACGTCATACCTTGATACAGGTTAGGAACTAAAATCCTCTCCTAAAACCATTCAAGTCACCAGACTGTTGTACGTCATACCTTGATACAGGTTAGGGACTAAAATCCTCTCCTAAAACCATTCAAGTCACCAGACTGTTGTACGTCATACCTTGATACAGGTTAGGGACTAAAATCCTCTCCTAAAACCATTCAAGTCACCAGACTGTTGTACGTCATACCTTGATACAGGTTAGGGACTAAAATCCTCTCCTAAAACCATTCAAGTCACCAGACTGTTGTACGTCATACCTTGATACAGGTTAGGGACTAAAATCCTAATCTCTTGTGATCTCAACAGTCACCAGACTGGTGTACGTCATATCTTGATACAGGTTAGGGACTAAAATCCTCTCCTGAAACCATTACAGTCACCAGACTGGTGTACGTCATACCTTGATACAGGTTAGAGACTAAAATCCTCTCCTGAAACCATTACAGTCACGAGACTGGTGTACGTCATACCTTGATACAGGAAGTTCGAAGGCTAGCACTCAAATATGGCGATGGTCACGGTGCAATTGAAAGGGGCCAAGGGTCCCGTAGTCAATAGGCTATCGAGCATCAATGCACACGTACGATAGAAGTGTTTGCATCAAGTGAACAGTTTATTTACAATTTCAAGGTGAAGCGACAGGCTAACGTTTCGGCCAGGTAACTGGCCTTGTTCACAGAGTCGCTGAAAAACATTGAGAATATTTACAGTGAGTAACCAAGAGGTTGCTGTATTTACAAGATTACAGTATACGTATTTACATATATACAAGTGAAAAATTCTCATAGTTTCAAATGATATACTGGTGATGGCACAAGACTGTTGGGTCAGCGAGTTTTACAAGATCAAAGGAGAAAGAAAGGATCAACTGTACTAAGGGGTTTCATTGAGGTATTGCGATAGTGGTGGTATAGATATGTAAAAGTGGCTAGACATACCCTTAGTTGCTGAGGCTTGAGAAATGGTTGTTCATGCTATAAGCATAGAGGGTAACCTTGTTTGAAGGTTTCCTGTAAAATTGAGTGCACTTAAATCAGGGCAGCAGTATAGGTAAATGGTGTAACAGTGAGGATAGCTATTGTGGTGTGTTAGTGGGTAAGAGCCCAGGAGGTATCAGACCCCTAGTTATATATACCATAAGTATAAAGCATGAGAGCTAAGTGGTTAAATGGTAATCAGGGTGATAGGGGAGGATATATTATGGTATCCTGCACTGGAATAAAGTGTGCACAACTGCTGTGTCTGTCTAAGGCCAACTCAAATGTGTCACAGGTGAGGTATATTAGTATATACATAGTTACCAAGTTGTATTTTGTATCTCAGCCTGCAGTAGTATCAGGTCACCTGTATGGAGGTATAGTAGAGCAGGGCTCTCTGAATACACAAGGGAAGAGACACAAAGCATAACATCAGTGAAGTAGGGGAAGGATGAGATACTTAGCTTGGTGTGATGTCAGGAGTCCGGTCTCACTTATATTGGTGGCGCAGTGTAGGCAGCTGACACATCTGTGCCCAAGCTTAGTGGCTGGCAACAGCTGAAGGGAGCGCGCTCCCTTATATCCTAACAGACCGGTGGCCAGGCCGGAAATGCCGCCGGACGCCGGCGCATGCGCACTAGGAGCGGGTGACGTCACCGGAAGTGACGTTCCGCGCCTAGGAGCATTGTTGTGGAAATCCAAATGGGGATGTCAGGGGGCGTCACCGGAAGTGACGTATCGTTACCTGTGTTAACCCCTGGAGTTAGGGAAGCTGTTGTAGGAAAGCTGTGACTGCTACATGCTGCTTAGGGACCCGGAGGCTGAAAAGGACTAAGCTAGTATAACTACAGCATTATAACTACTAGCTTAGTCCTTTTCAGCCTCCGGGTCCCTAAGCAGCATGTAGCAGTCACAGCTTTCCTACAACAGCTTCCCTAACTCCAGGGGTTAACACAGGTAACGATACGTCACTTCCGGTGACGCCCCCTGACATCCCCATTTGGATTTCCACAACAATGCTCCTAGGCGCGGAACGTCACTTCCGGTGACGTCACCCGCTCCTAGTGCGCATGCGCCGGCGTCCGGCGGCATTTCCGGCCTGGCCACCGGTCTGTTAGGATATAAGGGAGCGCGCTCCCTTCAGCTGTTGCCAGCCACTAAGCTTGGGCACAGATGTGTCAGCTGCCTACACTGCGCCACCAATATAAGTGAGACCGGACTCCTGACATCACACTAAGCTAAGTATCTCATCCTTCCCCTACTTCACTGATGTTATGCTTTGTGTCTCTTCCCTTGTGTATTCAGAGAGCCCTGCTCTACTATACCTCCATACAGGTGACCTGATACTACTGCAGGCTGAGATACAAAATACAACTTGGTAACTATGTATATACTAATATACCTCACCTGTGACACATTTGAGTTGGCCTTAGACAGACACAGCAGTTGTGCACACTTTATTCCAGTGCAGGATACCATAATATATCCTCCCCTATCACCCTGATTACCATTTAACCACTTAGCTCTCATGCTTTATACTTATGGTATATATAACTAGGGGTCTGATACCTCCTGGGCTCTTACCCACTAACACACCACAATAGCTATCCTCACTGTTACACCATTTACCTATACTGCTGCCCTGATTTAAGTGCACTCAATTTTACAGGAAACCTTCAAACAAGGTTACCCTCTATGCTTATAGCATGAACAACCATTTCTCAAGCCTCAGCAACTAAGGGTATGTCTAGCCACTTTTACATATCTATACCACCACTATCGCAATACCTCAATGAAACCCCTTAGTACAGTTGATCCTTTCTTTCTCCTTTGATCTTGTAAAACTCGCTGACCCAACAGTCTTGTGCCATCACCAGTATATCATTTGAAACTATGAGAATTTTTCACTTGTATATATGTAAATACGTATACTGTAATCTTGTAAATACAGCAACCTCTTGGTTACTCACTGTAAATATTCTCAATGTTTTTCAGCGACTCTGTGAACAAGGCCAGTTACCTGGCCGAAACGTTAGCCTGTCGCTTCACCTTGAAATTGTAAATAAACTGTTCACTTGATGCAAACACTTCTATCGTACGTGTGCATTGATGCTCGATAGCCTATTGACTACGGGACCCTTGGCCCCTTTCAATTGCACCGTGACCATCGCCATATTTGAGTGCTAGCCTTCGAACTTCCTATACTACTATTTTTGGGCTTTCAGCACCTACCATTCTCATGACATCCCAGACATATATGTATGATGATGCTGCAGGACCATCTATCCTAGCAAAGATACGAACTGGATCTGACTTTCTCCACATACCCAGCAAAGAGATAAAAACAAAGGATTGGGAGAAAGAGAAGAAAAAACTGATTGGATACGAACTACACTGTGCAACCTTGGGGGAGTATTTCCGTCAAGGGAAGATACCCAGGGGCCTCCGTTGCAACCTCCGTCCTACTCTCTTCGCTGACAACAGCAAATATTGTGAAACCTATCAAAAAATTTTAAACAAATGTTCCTTTGACATCATCCTATTAACCATCGAACACCTGCAGGTTGCTATTAAAGAAACAGAGGACAAGATCTCTGCTATAGAAACGCAACTCTTCTCCACCATCAGCAGCACTGAATTGGACAACATCAAGAAGAAAACTGAATCTATTCTATCTAACCACCGCAGAACATTGGAAGAGCGTAAACGTACAAAATTCTTAAGGGATACAGAGGACTACCTATCCAACAAAGTCTATAGATGGGAAGATCCGATCCCCCGCAGACCGAGATATCCGAAACCACGCCGCCCTCATGGAGGTCCCACTCCATCTGGAGGAGCCTCACCGGCAGACTCTTCCGCAGGTTCCGGGAGCGACTCTGGAGGAGCTCCAACACCAAGACCTCATTTTTTAGGCATAACCGTCCCACCAGGAGGTCTAGGAGGAAGAGATCTGGATCGGCAGATGGTACTACGATCACAGGTAGGAGTCCAAATATAGTTATAAATATCTCTGACTACTCACTCTCTCCCTTAGAACTTAAAGTTTTAAACTTGGGTCTTTCTTTTTGCCCAACACCACGTTGGGATTCCTTCCAATTGGAGAAGGACCTCCAGCGTTTCTATAGAAGTTTGAGATTGAAGGTACACTTCAACGACACCCCACTCCCTAATGCCAACAGTTTGGGGACATTACATGAGCGAGTTGAGAGACCTGCAATGTCAATTGATACACTGGGTCTACGCAACCCCAGTAGCTTTATACCACCTAAAACCTACCATGCCATAGAAACTTTTGTGAATCTCTTAGACAGGGATATAAAGGAAACTGTTCATGATCAACGTATTGGCCTCCTCCCTGTCCGCCATAACCTATCTGCCTCTGACAAACAAGCCATTACCTCCCTAAAGGAGAACAACAATATCACTATCAAACCGGCGGATAAGGGTGGAGCAATAGTGGTCATGAACAGAAGCCAATATGTTAATGAAATCAGGCGACAACTAGCTGACACCACCACTTACAGGAAACTACAATCTGACCCAACTTACAACATCCGCAGGAAAATCGAAGCCACACTATCCAAACATCTACAACACGGAGCCATTGATAGCAAGACTAAGACATACCTCACCAACATCCACCCGATAACCCCGGTATTATACACGTTACCTAAGATCCATAAGGATCTCCATAACCCACCGGGTAGACCAATAGTCGCTTCCACTGACTCCATACTGAATCCACTATCCATATTCCTAGAGAAAATTCTCACACCATACACACACCAAACTCGATCCTTCATCTTGGACACTGGTGCTTTCCTTGAGAAAATACGGACCTTACATAACATCCCGATTGACAGCATTCTTTGTACATTTGACGTCAATAGTCTTTACACGTCCATTAAACATGATGACGGAATGAGGGCCGTACAACTAACTCTACAAGAAGCTGAAACCGACGTCAGGACCCAGGACCTGTGTATTGACCTACTTGACTTAGTACTTAGGGAGAACTTTTTCCGATTTGAGGACGAATTCTTTTTACAGACATGTGGGACCGCCATGGGTTCCAATGTTGCGCCAGCCTACGCAAATCTGTACATGGACCGCTTCGAACGAGAATTCATATACACTGATAACAACTTTATCCAAAACGCGATCCTGTGGCTCCGCTATATCGATGATATTTTCTGTATTTGGCGAGGTACCGAACTCAGCCTACATGAGTTTCATAACAGGCTCAACGTAACCAGACCCGGTCTGACATTCACAATGATACATCACCATGACGAGGTGTCTTTCCTTGACACTAAAGTTTTGAAAGATTCCCAGGGCAAATTGACAACCGACCTTTTTTGCAAACCCACGGACTGCAACAGTCTCCTGAGATTCGACAGCTGTCACCCTAAATACACTAAAAACAGTCTCCCCCGGTCACAGTTTAAGAGGGTGACCAGGATAGTGACTGATGAGACCAAGAGAGCCAATCGGTTGAAAGAGATGTCTGATAAGTTCAAAGAACGTAATTACCCTACCCCCTTACTGGATAGCGAGATGACACTAGCCCTAACAGATACAGAACAAACCACCATCAGAACAAACCGGAACACTCCTAGACTCCCCTTTGTCCATAACTATCACCCCGCCATTCTACGGGTACACAAACTTATACGCAACCACTGGCCACCTCCTGACCAAAGCATATCCTCTGATTCAAGAATTCCAACAACAACCCATTATGTGTACTAAAAGACCTGTGAATATCAGAGACAGACTGGTCAGAGCTGACATGCCCACTACATCACAACTACATCAAACTACCCTTTCAGGACATAGGAGAGTAGGCACATTCCCTTGCTTAGGACGTACATGCCGATGCTGTTCAAACGTCATCAGAGGACATGAGGTACAACATCCGCGCTCCGGTAAGTCGTATCCTATTAAAGGTTACTTCACCTGCGAAACTAATTTTGTAGTTTACGTAGTCAAATGTCCTTGTGGCTTGTTATACGTCGGTGAAACCACTCAGGCTGTGAGGGATCGTATCTCCAGCCACAAATCGACGATAAGAACCGAAAAAAACTGGTTACCACTACCAGCACACTTCCATGAGGCCAAACATAACGTCTCCCAACTACGTTTTCAGGTGTTGGAACAAGTTCACAGACCTAAACGAGGGGGTAATCATGTACAACTATTACGCCAAAGGGAAACCTATTGGATTTATACTCTTGACACACTGACACCTAAAGGTCTCAACCGCGAGATAGATTGGCTAATATGAATGTGGTTTTTCTCCTTTCTCCTAGACAAATACGTAGTAGCCTCCCTGTAGTCACCTCCACAGTGTTCCTCTTCCCGAGCGGTAAGACCACAATTTGCATAACTTAGCTTGCATCCCCCCCCCCCCCCATTCCCACCCCCCCCCCCCCCTTTTTTTGTTCTTTTTCCTCTTTATTCCTCCCTTTATTATTTGGACTCCACCCTGATCAATGTTACTTGATGGTTCCCCATTTATTGTTTTCTTTTTCAGGTCTTCATTGTTACGTTTTACATGCTGTTTTACATGTTTAATGTATGTGGTTGCCGTATGTTCTATAACCATCATAACCATAATCAGATGGCATCTGATTGCAACATCCTCAATGTATGTAATTATTATATGGCTTGATATGTTCCAGTACAATAGACCTAAACATCCACATTTTCGTCATACCCAGTAACAATCGGGTTTTATAGCTCTTCACCTATTGCACCCCACAAGATTAGGGGCTCTTCATTCATTCAATTTATTCCCCCCTTCTCTTCCCTTTCCCCCCCCCCCCTCCCCTACAGCATTATAACTACTAGCTTAGTCCTTTTCAGCCTCCGGGTCCCTAAGCAGCATGTAGCAGTCACAGCTTTCCTACAACAGCTTCCCTAACTCCAGGGGTTAACACAGGTAACGATACGTCACTTCCGGTGACGCCCCCTGACATCCCCATTTGGATTTCCACAACAATGCTCCTAGGCGCGGAACGTCACTTCCGGTGACGTCACCCGCTCCTAGTGCGCATGCGCCGGCGTCCGGCGGCATTTCCGGCCTGGCCACCGGTCTGTTAGGATATAAGGGAGCGCGCTCCCTTCAGCTGTTGCCAGCCACTAAGCTTGGGCACAGATGTGTCAGCTGCCTACACTGCGCCACCAATATAAGTGAGACCGGACTCCTGACATCACACTAAGCTAAGTATCTCATCCTTCCCCTACTTCACTGATGTTATGCTTTGTGTCTCTTCCCTTGTGTATTCAGAGAGCCCTGCTCTACTATACCTCCATACAGGTGACCTGATACTACTGCAGGCTGAGATACAAAATACAACTTGGTAACTATGTATATACTAATATACCTCACCTGTGACACATTTGAGTTGGCCTTAGACAGACACAGCAGTTGTGCACACTTTATTCCAGTGCAGGATACCATAATATATCCTCCCCTATCACCCTGATTACCATTTAACCACTTAGCTCTCATGCTTTATACTTATGGTATATATAACTAGGGGTCTGATACCTCCTGGGCTCTTACCCACTAACACACCACAATAGCTATCCTCACTGTTACACCATTTACCTATACTGCTGCCCTGATTTAAGTGCACTCAATTTTACAGGAAACCTTCAAACAAGGTTACCCTCTATGCTTATAGCATGAACAACCATTTCTCAAGCCTCAGCAACTAAGGGTATGTCTAGCCACTTTTACATATCTATACCACCACTATCGCAATACCTCAATGAAACCCCTTAGTACAGTTGATCCTTTCTTTCTCCTTTGATCTTGTAAAACTCGCTGACCCAACAGTCTTGTGCCATCACCAGTATATCATTTGAAACTATGAGAATTTTTCACTTGTATATATGTAAATACGTATACTGTAATCTTGTAAATACAGCAACCTCTTGGTTACTCACTGTAAATATTCTCAATGTTTTTCAGCGACTCTGTGAACAAGGCCAGTTACCTGGCCGAAACGTTAGCCTGTCGCTTCACCTTGAAATTGTAAATAAACTGTTCACTTGATGCAAACACTTCTATCGTACGTGTGCATTGATGCTCGATAGCCTATACCTTGATACAGGTTAGGGACTAAAATCCTCTCCTGAAACCATTACAGTCAGCAGACTGGTGTACGTCATACCTTGATACAGGTTAGGGAACTAAAATCCTAATCTCTTGTGATCTCAACAGTCACCAGACTGGTGTACATCATACGTTGATACAGGTTAGGGAACTAAAATCCTAATCTCTTGTGATCTCAACAGTCACCAGACTGGTGTACGTCATACCTTGATACAGGTTAGGGAACTAAAATCCTAATCTCTTGTGATCTCAACAGTCACCAGACTGGTGTACGTCATACCTTGATACAGGTTAGGGAACTAAAATCCTAATCTCTTGTGATCTCAACAGTCACCAGACTGGTGTACGTCATACCTTGATACAGGTTAGGGAACTAAAATCCTAATCTCTTGTGATCTCAACAGTCACCAGACAGTTGTCGCTCTATACAGGCAAAATGCGCAAAGGCGTTGGCAAGGAACAAGGAAGTTGACGTGATGGTGGTGCAGGCAGAGGCCGAGGTCGTGTGCAAGCACTAATTTCGCAACAACAAAGGGCCACATCTCCTCGCTCGCACGTCCTGTCCCAAATTCTTGGGGCCCGCAGCAGTACACCACTGTTGAACCAAGACCAGTGTCAACAGGTTGTTACTTGGATAGTGGATAATGCTTCAAGTCAGATGGGCACCTCCACAAACACCCTGTCTTCCACACGGTCAACTGTCAGTAGCCGTGATACTGCACCGCACATTTCCCAACCTGATCCTCCTTCCTACCACCTGGCCGAATACACGTCCACGGACATTACTGATCCCACACTAGGACACTCGGAAGAGCTGTTCACGTATCCATTCACAGAATCTGGCCTGTCGCCACCTCCTCTTGAAGTGGGTGATGAGGAGATGGTATGTACAGATGCCCAAATATTTGAGCAGCCACGTTCTCACGAACAGAACGTTGTCAAAGTGTCTCAACAAGGGGTGGACGATGATGAGACACAATTGCCAGGAAGTCAGGAGGAGGATCAGGGTGCGGAAGAGGAAGACGACGTGGTGGATGATCCAGTAGCTGACCCAACATGGCAGGAGGATATGCAGAGCGAGGACAGCAGTGCACAGGGGGAGGGAGGCGTAGCATCCCAACAGGCAGTACGAAGCAGGGTTGCGTCCGCAGGCAGAAGGCAGGCAACCGTTCCCCGGAACAACAACACGACTCGGTGCCTGTGCAAATGTTCGGTCTTCCCGAGTCTGGGAGTTTTTTAAGTTGGCTCCAGAAGACTCTAAAAAGGCCATTTGCCACACCTGCCATGCCAGTATCAGCAGGGGTATGAAAACTAGCAGCCTGACCACCACCAGCATGATCAGGCACATGTCAGCCAAGCACCCGACTTTGTGGGAAGTACAACAGAGTCGAGGAGCGGTGCTTGCTGATGTCACTGCTACGTCTTCGCCTGTTGTGCGCGCGAGCCACTCCCCTGTCCATGCTGGCCGCGAACAAGCCTCCGGCCCTGCACCTGAAGTTGCCCACGCACAAATTACACCACCATCAAGCACGTCCTTGTCCCAGCGCAGCGTTCAATTATCCATTCAGCAAACATTTGAACGCAGGGGCAAATACGCTGCCAACGCCCCACATGCCACAGTCCTGAATGATCACATTTCGCGACTCATAGCGCTAGAAATGTTGCCTTTCCGGCTGGTGGAGACGGACGCATTCCGCAACCTGATGGCGGCTGCTGTCCCACGTTACTCGGTCCCCAGCCGCCACTATTTCTCCAGATGTGCCGTCCCCGCATTGCATAACCACGTGTCGAACAGCATCACACGTGCCCTGAACAATGCTGTTTCAGCCAAAGTCCACCTAACCACAGACACGTGGACAAGTGCTTGTGGGCAAGGCCGCTACATCTCCTTGACGGCACACTGGATTAATATTGTGGAGGCTGGGACCCAGTCTGAGCGAGGGACGGAACACGTCCTTCCCACACCAAGGATAGCAGGCCCTACCTCTGTCAGGGTTTTACCGACACTCTACAGCTCCGTAATGTCATGCTCCTCAGCCTCCTCCTCCTGCGCATCCTCATCCACTGTACCCTCCACACCAGTTCCAAGCTGGAAGCACTGCAGCACTGCCTCTGCAAAGCGGCAACAGGCTGTGCTGAAGCTAGTCTGCATAGGTGACAAACCCCACAATGCAGAAGAGGTGTGGACAGCTCTGAAACAGCAGGCAGATCACTGGCTCACACCTCTGAACCTAAAGCCAGGAAAGGTCGTGTGTGACAATGGCCGGAACCTGGTGGCAGCTTTGAGGCGAGGGCAGCTGACGCATGTTCCATGCGTGGCCCATGTGCTCAACCTGGTGGTTCAGAGGTTTGTGAAGTCATACCCAGAGGTGTCTGACCTGCTGGTAAAAGTTCGGCATCTGTCTGCACATTTTCGCATGTCACCTGCTGCTTCAGCCGGCCTTGCCGGCTTTCAGCGCCGTTTGCGTCTTCCGGCCCACAGACTGGTGTGTGATGTCCCCACGCATTGGAATTCAACTCTGCACATGTTGGTCAGGATATGTGAGCAGAAGAGGGCAGTTGTGGACTACCTGCATCACCTAAGCCGTCGGGAAATGGGTCAAACTCCACACATAACACCTGAGGAGTGGAGATGGATGTCGGACCTATGCACCATCCTCCAAAACTTTGAGGACTCCACCAAGATGGTGAGCGGCGATGACGCCATTATTAGCGTCACCATACCACTACTCTGCCTTCTAAAACGGTCTCTGCTGAAAATCAAAGAGGATGCATTGCAGGCCGAGCGCGATGACTTGGAGCAAGAAACAGTAGTGGGTGTGGGTGAAAACACACAGCCCAGCCTCATCTCATCACAACGTGTAGTGGAGGACTATGACGAGGAGGAGGAGGATGAAGACATGGAGCAACTCTCTGGCCAAATTGAGGATATGACATGCACACCAGTCATACCCTCGATTCAGCGTGGCTGGCCAGAGGACAGGGGAGATGAGGAGGAGGAGGAGGACAGCATGTTCAGTCATCGTGTTGGTCTGGATACTGAAGTGATGGCTGTTAAGAGTCTGGCGCACATGGCTGACTTTATGGTAAGCTGCCTGTCTCGTGACCCTCGCGTTCAGAACATCTTGGCCGACAATCAGTACTGGTTGGCAACACTGTTAGACCCACGCTACAAGGAGAACTTTATGTCTCTCATTCCTGAGGCGGAGAGGTCATCCAAAATGCAGCAGTTCCACAGGGCCATTCCCCTCACAAAATGCTAGCGGCATAGGTCAGGATTCGGTGGACAACCAAGGTGTACGGCCGAGAGGGGCACAAGTCCAATCCGCCAGAGGTAGGGGAACTGTCTTTACGATGTGGGACAGTTTTCTCAGCCCCTCACGTACCACAGCCCCTGAGGTGCGGGGTAGTGCCACCAGAAATGCTAAGTTTGGGCAGATGCTGAAGGAGTACCTTGCAGATCGAACAACTGTACTGCGAGATTCCTCTGTGCCTTTCAATTATTGGGTCTCCAAGCTGGACACGTGGCATGAATTGGCTCTCTACGCCTTGGAAGTCCTGGCCTGCCCTGCCGCTAGCGTTTTATCAGAGCGTGTTTTCAGTGCTGCAGGTGGAATCATCACTGATAAACGCACCCGCCTGTCAACTGAAAATGCTGACAGGCTGACTCTGATCAAGATGAACAAGGGTTGGATTGGGCCTGACTTCACCACACCACCAGCAAATGACAACTGAATTAAAATTTTGTTATGTGAATTTGCCATGTACCTCCACTCACCCATGGGTACACACTTCAGGACTTTGGCGAATCGCTGGACTGCTCCTCCTTCTCCTCATGTGACACCATGATGATCGTTACAATAGTTAGGCTGTTGTTTGAGGTATACCCGCAGTGGTAAATTTTTTCGCCCATTCTTTTAGAATGGGCATTACAACGACAGGAGACCCACTCCTTTTGAATGGGAAAAATGTTTTGAGGCCCTCCTGCACGTCTCTATCCAGGGACAATGTGGAGCCTCCCAATTTTTGGCTGCCCTGCCAAAGGGCAATACTACAATACACCCACTTGAGGGTTACAGGCCCTTCTACATGTCTGTATGCATGGGTCATTGTTGAACCTCCCAATTTTTGGCTGCCCTGGCCAAAGGGCTAGACTACAATACACCCACTTGAGGGTTACAGGCCCTCCTGCACGTCTCTATCCAGGGACAATGAGGAGCCTCCCAATTTTTGGCTTCCCTAACCAAAGGGCTAGAATACAATACACCCACTTGAGGGTTACAGGCCCTACTACATGTCTGTATGCATGGGTCATTGTTGAACCTTCCAATTTTTGGCTGCCCTGGCCAAAGGGCTATACTACAATACACCCAGTTCTTCTTTACAGGCCCTCCTGCACGTCTCTATCCAGGGACAATGTGGAGCCTCCAAATTTTTGGCTGCCCTGCCCAAAGGGCTAGACTACAATACACCCACTTGAGGGTTACAGGCCCTACTACATGTCTGTATGCATGGGTCATTGTTGAACCTCCCAATTTTTGGCTTCCCTGCCCAAAGGGCTAGACTACAATACACCCACTTAAGGGTTACAGGCCCTACTACATGTCTGTATGCATGGGTCATTGTTGAACCTCCCAATTTTTGGCTGCCCTTGCCAAAGGGCTATACTACAATACACCCACTTGAGGGTTACAGGCCCTACTACATGTCTGTATGCATGAGTCATTGTTGAACCTTCCAATTTTTGGCTGCCCTGGCCAAAGGCCTAGGCTAAAATACACCCACTTGAGGGTTACAGGCCCTACTACATGTCTGTATGCATGGGTCATTGTTGAACCTTCCAATTTTTGGCTGCCCTGGCCAAAGGCCTAGGCTAAAATACACCCACTTGAGGGTTACAGGCCCTACTACATGTCTGTATGCATGGGTCATTGTTGAACCTTCCAATTTTTGGCTGCCGTGGCCAAAGGCCTAGGCTAAAATACACCCACTTGAGGGTTACAGGCCCTACTACATGTCTGTATGCATGGGTCATTGTTGAACCTTCCAATTTTTGGCTGCCCTGGCCAAAGGCCTAGGCTAAAATACACCCACTTGAGGGTTACAGGCCCTACTACATGTCTGTATGCATGGGTCATTGTTGAACCTTCCAATTTTTGGCTGCCCTGGCCAAAGGCCTAAGCTAAAATACACCCACTTGAGGGTTACAGGCCCTACTACATGTCTGTATGCATGGGTCATTGTTGAACCTTCCAATTTTTGGCTGCCGTGGCCAAAGGCCTAGGCTAAAATACACCCACTTGAGGGTTACAGGCCCTACTACATGTCTGTATGCATGGGTCATTGTTGAACCTTCCAATTTTTGGCTGCCCTGGCCAAAGGCCTAGGCTAAAATACACCCACTTGAGGGTTACAGGCCCTACTACATGTCTGTATGCATGGGTCATTGTTGAACCTTCCAATTTTTGGCTGCCCTGGCCAAAGGCCTAAGCTAAAATACACCCACTTGAGGGTTACAGGCCCTACTACATGTCTGTATGCATGGGTCATTGTTGAACCTTCCAATTTTTGGCTGCCCTGGCAAAAGGGCTATACTACAATACACCCAGTTCTTGTTTACAGGCCCTCCTGCACGTCTCTATCCAGGGACAATGAGGAGCCTCCCAATTTTGGACTGCCCTGGCAAAGGAAGATACTACAATAGACCCAGTTCCTCAAAATGGGCACTTTATTTCAAGACAGGGCTTCATGTTCGTCTCTTCTCAGGGTCATCGGAGTGTCGCACAATGTTTTCACGTAAAATCTTTCATGTAATCACAAAAAGTAACATACACCAGCTGTATCTCACTATTGGGTATGTACCCTTAACATTTCCACCCTAAATATTCATTTTGGTGTCATTTTGGTGTCAGTTTTCTGGTGACTCCGTAAAATTGGCGTGAAACTCGGACAACATTGTTCACAGCTGTGACTTTTGAGTGAGAAATGCTTCCAGGGGTCTTCCCCATGGTGTTGCCATGTCATTTGAGCACTCTTCTGAGACTTTTGTGACATTTTTAGGGTTTCTACATGCTGCCGGCAGTCATTTCATAAAAATACTCGTGTCTCCCATAGGATAACATTGGGCTCGTTACTCGGGCCGAGTACACGAGTATCTCGGGATGCTCGGCCCGAGCTTCGAGCACCCGAGCATTTTAGTACTCGCTCATCACTATTTACATCCTCACCTGTGCTCTGTAAATGATCGGTTAATTGGTGGGTGTGTATAAAAAGAAACCCAGCACCCCAGACCTTCACTTTGAACTGCATCTTGAGCTCTGACAACATGCCAAAAATCCACCCTGTGACCAAAGCCTTGATTATCAAGAGGCTGAACACCAGATCCACTGCAAAGGTGGCTGGCACCTTTAATGTGTTGCAGCATCAAGTACAAAGAATTAAAAAAAGATTTGAAGAGACTGGAGATGTGTTTGACAAGCCCATGTCCGGCAGACCCCAAAAGACAACTGCTCAGGAGGAACATTTGTTTGTTAGAAAATCCAAAGCAAGCCCCTCTTCCACTGCAGCAGAGCTCCAACAGGCCTGGTCACCTCAAGTCCCTGTGTCAACTATATCAGTTTGTAGGATTCTATCTCAAAATGGCCTCCATGGACAAATCAATCCCCAGAAGCCAGCACTAAACAAAAGGCAAATAAAAAAAAGCATGTGGCATTTGCAATGTCCCACAGCCTGCTAAACATATGGACGCTGGAAAAGTGGCAGAAGGTGGATTTCTGTGATGAATCTTCAGTAGAATTACACCACAGCCATCACAAATACTGCAGGAGACCTACTGGAGCCAAAATACACCCAGAAAACAGTTGTAAAGATCATGGTCTGGGGTTACATTCAGTATGGGGGTGTGCGAAACATTTGCAAGGTGGAAGGCAATATCAATAGCTTAAAATATCAAGAAGTATTAACTATAGGGGAATTTTTACTTCAGTAAGGAAGTGGATGAATTCCAGCGCCACCTTTAAGGAGCTCCTTAAAGTCATAGTCGCTTTCTGTAAGCTTTTTAATATGACTAGAGATTTGTGCCAGATCAGAACCCCAAACTATAGACGCTGCGTTTCGGGGTAACTGCCGCTCATCAGTGTAGTGTGTGAGATATTCTGATCTGGCTGTGTGAGTGGGCTAAGACGAGGTCTGGGGACTTTGCTATCTACTTTATGGAGAGGAGTTTTCCTGCAACCATAAGATGACAGTTAAGTAGGTGAGATTTAAAGCCACATCCCTCCTCTTGGAAATATTCCTAGTCATATTAAAAAGCTTGTCAGAAAGCGACTATGACTTTGAGGAGCTACTTAAAGGTGGCGCTGGAGTTCATCCACTTCCTTACTGAAATTTGCATATTTCCTAGAGGAGGGATGCTGCTTTAAATCTCCTCACCTACTTAACTGTCTTCTTATGGTTGCAGGAAAACTCCTCTCCATAAGGTAGATAGCAAGTTCCCCAGACCTTAACTATAGGGGGTGAGACAATGCGCAAATAGGGTCTTATCTCCTTACAGATATCAACAAGAGCCTTATTGAAAGCTGCTCACCTGGAAAAGTTGTGTTACACACAAGTATGCGCGCCTAGATACAGCTGCTGCAGGACCCACACATCCACGATTGACTTGGTGAACAATAGTTGTATTGGGACGAAGTGTCTCAGGATCCGCGATGCTGAATGAATGAAACCAGATACTGGAACACTGGTTTCAATGGGTGTTCTTTATTCCTATGCGTTTTGGAGCATTACCGTGCTCCTCAGGAAGAGGAACAATACACAATATGAAACCAGCCTCAGTGTTTATCCCCATTTGATGTATACATACAGTGACATGGTTCCTGTTTATGTTACTATTTGAGCCTCTTACATAATACCATTTGGTGAACCTTCTTTTTCTATGGCTGACAATTGAGCATTTCTGGTGGCCACTACTTGCTCTCTGTATCACACTGTTATATGTAACCCACCTTTCTAGGTTCATTGTACATTCCTTAGTGGAATCATCATCATAGTGACAAGTATTGCCACTTTACACGTTTATGATATCATACGGTTCTATTTACGGTTTCCCGTTGTCCACTGCTTAGGGGTTGATATACATCATTACTCTTGAACTATTATATTAATCTGATGTATCCGTATTTGTTCATACTTGATATATTCACCTAACGACATTGTTCATGTTTACGTCACCAGTTAAGCTTATCACATAACATTACACAAGTACAGCCATCTGGTGAACCCGTTCCCTATGGCGGATACTTGAGGTTTGTCGGCCACTGTCTGGCCCTCTAATTCGCTTTACAAGTTTGTTGTGCACTACATAACAGAACCATCACGGTGACAAGTATCGCCCTTATATACGCCCAGTACATTATACAACGCTTTTCACTGCATTACTCTTAACCTGTTATTACGGTAAGAGGGCGCATATTAAAATTATTACATATGTGGTTGTTCCTAGCTGTAAGATCAGACGTATATCACCACTAATTGTCCACTGTCGGAGGATGATTACTCTTATTTGCCATTGTAAACCCATCTACTATTGTTTTGCTGTCATGCAACCTCGGGGGGCCCCGAAGGTTTTAAGTGTTTTAATTTGTCCTTGCACTTGTATATCAATAAAGTTATATTTGTATTTACACAATTGTTCTTATTATTTGGGTGTTGCTCCCTTAATGTGCCTTGTCTTCTCTCCTTAGACTACGTTCACACATAGCGCTTTTTTATTTCACTTTTTGCAGCCTTTTGAACCCGCGCAAAAAAGTGCAAATAAAGCCCCGTAAAAAAACATGGTGTATTCACACACCGCATTTTTTTACGGGCGCATTTCTCACCCAAAAGCGCAGGGGAGAAGAGATGTCACACAGGGAAGGAACAATCCTCCATGTGACATGTCTGCCAGCCCCTTTTGGGTTTCGTAGTGTATTAACATACACTGCAAAACCCAAATTAAACAAAGGCAAATGTGTTAAAAATAATAAAAATTGAATACTTACCCTCCGCCGGGTCTTACGGGAGGCGGGAGATACACAGGTATTGAACTTCCAGCACCTGGCAAGATCGCGGATTGGGCACTCTCGGTCATGTGATATGTGACGCACTATGACGCACATATCACATGACTGCAAGTGGCCAAACAGCGATCTTGACAGGTGCTGGTGTCACGATGTAGTGAGAATACTAATGCGGGAATGGCAGGGTAACCAGGGAAGACAAGTCTGACCCAAGTCTACGAACACTGAATGGCCCTGATACTGAAGGTATCTCTGCTAGTGAGAAGGTGACTCACCGTGGCCGGGACTAACCGGGGGACAGGCGTTTTCTTCTTCCTCCTTGTCACGGATGGACCGCGCCTGCCGGTAGTGGGGCCCGGTGGTCCAGATTCAATAAAGACGCCAATGGTTGAACAGATTAGGGGTTAATTTCTTCACGGACGCCACCTATGAGTGTTACGGTAATTGTACCAGCGTTGCAGGGCCTCCGGGAGATGTAATGCAGCAAGATGGAACGCTCCCCACAGGCTGAGCTGTGATCCCCGGAGCCAGGAGCTGCGCAAGATGTTCTGAGGCAGCTGCGGTTACCTTAATATGCGGATAGATACAGTTCATAAGAAAGCACGGACACTGGAACTCTCTGTAACGGGTTCTTTACTGTAATCAGCAGGCAGTACATGGCATACAGTGACGGGTAGTGGACCGGGTGGACTCAGCAATGACCAGTGTTTCTCAGAGATCCACGGTGTTCCTCCATTCTAAGCTAATTGTGTTGCCGTTGTCGCCCAGGAATGCCAGATCGGGTAAAAGGAGGCTGCTTCAATGCCCTATCCGTGGTATACGTTCCGGATGTTTTGGGGAGCCATGGGTCCTTTTGGTGGGTACACCGCTGGCTAGACGACTGTGTGTGGCGGTGGTGGGGTGCTCCCTTATTTCTTATATTGTGGTGCGCCCATATCCCCAATCCTTACATACGCATGACTCTGATGACGAATGTATGCATTTCCAGCTTTAGAACGGCATAGTGCACATGACCGGCAGTGCAGACAATGTCTGATCATTGTTAGGTGAGCCTCGTACCCCTGATGTCAGAGACGCTCAGAGCTGAGCCGTGTGCGTGCTCGACGTTGTATAACGCTGGAGAGACGCCGGTTTTGTAAAGCATGGTATCACTCCCACAGGGGCACAATAACATCCTATGTGGGCTGACTAATCGCAGAACGCCCTTCACTAGTCATAGCCCTAACTTTGATATCATAAATGATCTTTACAGACACTTTTCCTATAGATCTGTTTGTGTGTGAAAATACATCGAGGAACTGTTAGACAGGGAATATGTGCACAGAACCTGACAGCTTCCCTTTAAGATCTCTCCATATTATTGGATAATTAATCTAAAAGTAAAAGAATCTATTGATATAAAAGACTAGGAGTAATATAAAATGTAACGCACACAGGAGTGACCCTGGGGCTCTATAGTAAATGGTGCCATACGGTCACACCCAATATTCACCACCCTCACATACGGCTCCTCTGCCTGGGGTCGGTCTGTACAAAGAAACACCCTGGTCTATTCCAAGCAGGAATGTTCACAAAACCCACAGGGATCACCTCATTTAAGGTTTCTCCATTTTATTGGGTAACGCCTTTAAAAAAAAACACCACAGCTATGCGTTACGTCAGCATACCGGCTACCTGATGAGGTCAATATAAAGGGCAAATGTAGGGAAGAGCGCAGAAGGACGGGAACTCTGGTGAGGTTTATTATAGGGCTCTGTGATATTTATTATAGGGTTCTGTGAGGTTTATTATAGGGCTGTGTGAGGTTTATTATAGGGCTGTGTGAGGTTTATTATAGGGCTGTGTGAGGTTTATTATAGGGTTCTGTGAGGTTTATTATAGGGCTGTGTGAGGTTTATTATAGGGTTCTGTGAGGTTTATTATAGGGCTGTGTGGGGTTTATTATAGGGCTGTGTGAGGTTTATTATAGGGCTGTGTGAGGTTAATTATAAGGCTGTGTGAGGTTTATTATAGGGTCTGTGAGGTTTATTATAGGGCTGTGAGGTTATATAGGCTGGTGAGGTTATTATAGGGCTGTGTGAGGTTTATTATAGGGCTGTGTGAGGTTTATTATAGGGCTGTGTGAGGTTTATTAATAGGGTTCTGTTGAGGTTTATTATAGGGCTTGTGTGAGGTTTATTATAGGGCTGTGTGAGGTTTATTATAGGCGTGTGTGGGTTTATTATAGGGCTTGTGAGGTTTATTATAGGGCTTGTGAGGTTTATTATAGGGTCTGTGAGGGTTTATTATAGGGCTGTGTGAGGTTTATTATAGGCTGTGTGGGGTTTATTATAGGGCTGTGTGAGGTTTATTATAGGGCTGTGTGAGGTTTATTATATGGCTCTGTGAGGTTTATTATATAGGGCTGTGTGAGGTTTATTATAGGGCTGTGTAGAGGTTTATTATAGGGCTGTGTGAGGTTTATTATAGGGCTGTGTGAGGTTTATTATAGGGCTGTGTGAGGTTTATTATAGGGCTGTGTGAGGTTTATTATAGGGCTGTGTGAGGTTTATTATAGGGCTGTGTGGTTTATTATAAGGCTGTGTGAGGTTTATTATAGGCGTGTGAGGTTTATTATAGGCTGTGTGAGGTTTATTATAGGCTGTGTGAGGTTTATTATAGGCTGTGTGGGTTTATTATAGGGTTGTGAGGTTTATTATAGGGCTTGTGAGGTTTCTTATAGGGCTGTGTGAGGTTTATTATAGGGCTGTGTGAGGTTTATTATAGGGTCTGTGTGAGGTTTATTATAGGGCTGTGTGAGGTTTATTATAGGGCGTGTGAGGTTTATTATAGGGTCTGTGAGGTTTATTATAGGGCTGTGTAGGTTTATTATAGGCTGTGTGAGGTTTATTATAGGGCTGTGTGAGGTTTATTATAGGGATCTGTGAGGTTTATTATAGGGCTGTGTGAGGTTTATTATAGGGTCTGTGTGAGGTTTATTATAGGGCTGTGTGAGGTTTACTTATAGGGCTGTGTGAGGTTTATTATAGGGCTGTGTGAGGTTATATTATAGGGTTGTTGAGGTTTATTATAGGGCTTTGTGAGGTTTCTATATAGGGCTGTGTGGGTTTTTATAGGGCTGTGTGAGGTTTATTATAGGGCTGTGTGAGGTTTATTATAGGGCTTGTGAGAGTTTATTATGGGCTGTGTGAGGTTTATTATAGGGCTTGTGAGGTTTTATTATAGGGCTGTGTGAGGTTTTATTATAGGGCTGTGTGAGGTTTATTATAGGGCTGTGTGAGGTTTATTATAGGGCTGTGTGAGGTTTATTATAGGGCTGTGTGAGGTTTATTATAGGGCTGTGTGAGGTTTATTATAGGGTTCTGTGAGGTTTATTATAGGGTCTGTGTGAGGTTTATTATAGGGCTGTGTGAGGTTTATTATAGGGCTGTGTGAGGTTTATTATAGGGCTGTGTGGGGTTTATTATAGGGCTGTGTGAGGTTTATTATAGGGCTGTGTGAGGTTTATTATAGGGCTGTGTGAGGTTTATTATAGGGTCTGTGAGGTTTATTATAGGGCTGTGTGAGGTTTATTATAGGGCTGTGTGAGGTTTATTATAGGGTTCTAGTGGGCTGTTAGTTATAAGGGCTGTGTGAGGTTTATTATAGGGCTGTGTGAGGTTTATTATAGGGCTGTGTGAGGTTTATTATAGGGCTGTGTGTGAGGTTTATTATAGGGCGTGTGAGGTTTATTATAGGCTGTGTGAGGGTTTTTAATAGGGTTCTCCGTGGAGGTTTATTATTAGGGCTTGAGAGTTTATTATAGGCCTTGTGAGGTTTATTAAATGGGCTGTGTGAGGTTGTATTTATAGGGCTTGTGGGTTTATTATAGGGCTGTGTGAGGTATTATTATAGGGCTCGTGGGAGTTTTATTATAGGGCTGTGTGGGTTTATTAAGTAGAGGATTTTGGAGGTTTATTAAGGGCTGTGAGTTTATTTAAGGGCTGCGTGGGTTTATGTATATGGTGCTCAGTAGGTTATAACAGTATTATATAGGCTTTGTGAGGTTTTTACATAGGGACTACGTGGGTCTATTATAGGGCTGTGGGTCAGTTGTAAACTGTTTTGAGTGTGAAGCGGACTATTTAGGTTTGATTTGTATTAAATTATATTTGAGTTAATTGGGAACGGTCTGTGGGTTATTATAATTGGATGCGGAAGGGGAAGGGTGTTTAGTTGGATTTATGGTTCTGTGGTTATTATGGCTGTGAGTTTTATGGGCTGTGGAGGTTTATTATGGCTGTGGTTTATTATGCGTGAGGTTTATTAGGTGTGTGAGTTATAGGTGTGTGAGTTATTTAGGGCTGTGGGTTTATTATAGGCTGTGTGAGTTTATTATAGGTGTTTTTTGCGGGTTTTTAGGTGTGGTTTATTATAGGGCTGGGTTTATAGGTTGTGGGTTTATTTGGGCTGTGGTTTTATAGGGTGTGGTTTTAGGGTTGTGGGTTATTAGGCTGTGTGGGTTTTTATAGGCGTGGTTATTTGGGCGTGTGAGGTATTAAGGTTTGATTTATAGGGCTGTGTGAGGTTTATTATAGGTCTGTGAGGTTTATTATATGGTGTGAGGTTTATGCTTGTGAGGTTTATTATGGGCTTGTGAGGTTTATATAGGGCTGTGTGAGGTTTATTATGGGTGTGTGAGGTTTTTATAGGGCTGTGTGAGGTTTATTATAGGGCTGGTGAGGTTTATTATAGGGCTTGTGGAGGTTTATTATAGGGTGTGGGGTTTATTATAGGGCTGTGTGGGTTTTTAATAGGGCTGTGTGGGTTTATTATAGGGCTTGTGGGTTTATTATAGGCTGTGTGAGGTTTATTATAGGGCTGTGTGAGGTTTATTATAGGGCTGTGTGAGGTTTATTATAGTGGTGTGTTTAGGGTTTTTTATGGCTGTGGGGTTTATTATAGGGCTGTGTGAGGTTTATTATTAGGGCTGTGTGAGGTTTATTATAGGGCTGTGTGAGGTTTATTATAGGGTGTGTGAGGTTTATTATAGGGCTGTGTGAGGTTTTATTATAGGGCTGTGTGAGGTTTATTATAGGGCTGTGTGAGGTTTATTATAGGGTTCTGTGAGGTTTATTATAGGGCTGTGTGAGGTTTATTTATAGGGCTGTGTGAGGTTTATTATAGGGCTGTGTGAGGTTTATTATAGGGTGTTGTGAGGTTTATTATATGGTTCGGTTTATTTGTGTTAGGGCTTATTTAGGGTTTTATTATAGGGCTGTGTGAGGTTTATTTAGGGCTGTGTGGGTTTATTATAGGGCTTGTTGAGGTTTTTATAGGGTGTGGAGGTTTATTATAGGGCTTGTGGGTTATTAGGGCTTTTTAGGGTTTTTTGAGGTTTTTTTGGGTGGGGTTTATTATGGGTGTGTGAGGTTTATTATAGGGTTTGTGGGTTTATTATAGGGCTGTGTGGGTTTATTATAGGGGCTGTGTGAGGTTTATTATAGGGTGTGTGAGGTTTATTATAGGGCTGTGTGAGGTTTATTATAGGGCTGTGTGAGGTTTATTATAGGGTGTGTGAGGTTTATTATAGGGTGTTGTTAGTTTATTATAGGGTTGTGAGGTTTATTATAGGGCTGTGTGGGTTTTTATAGGGGTGAGGTTTTGTAGGTTTATTATAGTGGCTTGTGGGTTTATTATAGGGCTGTGTGAGGTTTATTATAGGGCTGTGTGAGGTTTATTATAGGGCTGTGTGAGGTTTATTATAGGGCTGTGTGAGGTTTATTATAGGGTTCTGTGAGGTTTATTATAAGGCTGTGTGAGGTTTATTATAAGGCTGTGTGAGGTTTATTATAGGGCTGTGTGAGGTTTATTATAGGGCTGTGTGAGGTTTATTATAGGGTTCTGTGAGGTTTATTATAGGGTTCTGTGAGGTTTATTATAGGGCTGTGTGAGGTTTATTATAGGGCTGTGTGAGGTTTATTATAGGGCTGTGTGAGGTTTATTATAGGGCTGTGTGAGGTTTATTATAGGGTTCTGTGAGGTTTATTATAGGGCTGTGTGAGGTTTATTATAGGGCTGTGTGAGGTTTATTATAGGGCTGTGTGAGGTTTATTATAGGGTTCTGTGAGGTTTATTATAGGGCTGTGTGAGGTTTTTATAGGGCTGTGTGAGGTTTATTATAGGGCTGTGTGAGGTTTATTATAGGGTTCTGTGAGGTTTATTATAGGGCTGTGTGAGGTTTATGGTTAGTTTTATAGGGCTGTGTGAGGTTTCATTATAGGGCGTGTGAGGTTTATTATAGGGCTGTTGTGAGGTTTTTATAGGGCTGTGTGAGGTTTATTATAGGGCTTGTGAGGTTTATTATAGGGCTGTGTGGTTTATAGGTGTGTTATTTATTAGGGCTGTGTGAGGTTTATTATAGGGCTGTGTGAGGTTTATTATAGGGCTGTGTGAGGTTTATTATAGGGCTGTGTGAGGTTTATTATAGGGCTGTGTGAGGTTTATTATAGGGCTGTGTGAGGTTTATTGATAGGGCTGTGTGAGGTTTATTATAGGGCTGTGTGAGGTTTATTATAGGCTGTGTGAGGTTTATTATAGGGCTGTGTGAGGTTTATTATAGGCTGTGTGAGGTTTATTATAGGGCTGTGTGAGGTTTATTATAGGGCTGTGTGAGGTTTATTATAGGGCTGTGTGAGGTTTATTATAGGGCTTGTGAGGTTTATTATAGGGCTTGTGAGGTTTATTATATGGCTGTGTGAGGTTTATTATAGGGCTGTGTGAGGTTTATTATAGGCTGTGTGAGGTTTATTATAGGGCTTTGTGAGGTTTATTATAGGGCTGTGTGAGGTTTATTATAGGGCTGTGTGAGGTTTATTATAGGGCTGTGTGAGGTTTATTATAGGGCTGTGTGAGGTTTATTATAGGGCTGTGTGAGGTTTATTATAGGGCTGTGTGAGGTTTATTATAGGGCTGTGTGAGGTTTATTATAGGGCTGTGTGAGGTTTATTATAGGGCTGTGTGAGGTTTATTATAGGGCTGTGTGAGGTTTATTATAGGGCTGTGTGAGGTTTATTATAGGGCTGTGTGGGTTTATTATAGGGCTGTGTGAGGTTTATTATAGGGCTGTGTGGGTTTATTATAGGGCTGTGTGAGGTTTATTATAGGGTTCTGTGAGGTTTATTATAGGGCTGTGTGGGGTTTATTATAGGGTCTGTGAGTTTATAGGCTGTGTGGTATTATAGGGCTGTGTGAGGTTTATTATAGGGCTGTGTGAGGTTTATTATAGGGCTGTGTGAGGTTTATTATAGGGCTGTGAGTTATTATGGGTGGTGAGGTTTATTATAGGGCTCTGTGAGGTTTATTATAGGGCTGTGTGAGGTTTATTATAGGGCTGTGTGAGGTTTATTATAGGGCTGTGTGAGGTTTATTATAGGGCTGTGTGGGGTTTATTATAGGGTTGTGTGAGGTTTATTATAGGGCTGTGTGAGGTTTCTTATAGGGCTGTGTGAGGTTTATTATAGGGCTATGTTAGGTAAGTTGCTATGTGTTATTAATAAATGACTGCTGATCTTCCATGTTTGTATTGTCCGGATATGTGAGCCGTCCTCCGGCATGTACAGGGTCAATGAATATCCATATAACACAATGCAGGACGGGGAACACTGAATATTGTTCCTGCGGCTTTTCCTTTCAATTACTCTAATTCTTCTGTATGAACAATAGGTGATCTCATGTCTAGGACTCCTGGTAGTCTTTCTTTACACAGGTACATAGATGAAGAGTTAAGCTCTTTGTTCCTCGTCCGGATAACATATTTTTCATCTTTCTTCTTTGCCATTTAAACTTTAACCCAGCTGTAACTTTCACTAGCGACTCGCCATTCAAAGGTTCCTAGATAAAAAGTCCACTCGCCCCCCTCCGAAACCTAGCTTGAGCACTTCATTTGTCTATGCTTCTTTTAACTTCTTCTGGGTCCTTATTCTATTAATTTTTCCTTTTTTCTTATTTCAAGGTGAAAGCTTTATAGCCACAAGCCTTCCAGACCTATCAGCGGGTTTGATGTGGAAGGAAAATATATAAAATAAAAGACTGAAATAGAGATATTCAAATTCCCTCCATATATTTTCAATCTCTAGTATATACCGTGTTTCCCCGAAAGTAAGACCCTGTCTTACATTTTTTTGGGGGCCAAAAGTGGCCCCCTGTCTTACTTTCGGGGGGGGGTCTTATATTGGCAGCCCCCAGCAGGTATACAGCCCCCAGCAGTGTGGTACACAGGGTATACAGCCCCCAGCAGGTATACAGCCCCCAGCAGTGTGGTACACAGGGTATACAGCCCCCAGCAGTGTGGTACACAGAGTATACAGCCCCCAGCCAGTGTGGCATACAGCCCCCAGCCAGTGTGGCATACAGGCCCCCTCCTGCTGGCACACTACCCCCCCGGTGTTCTGAGGCCCCCCCTGCTGCTGCTTCTCACATCTTACCCTCCAGCGTCTTCTGTCAGCAGCCAGCGCGTCGGTCCTCCGGTCCCGTCCTCAGCTGTCTCCCGGATCATGTGACCCGTCGCAGCGCATGACGTCATCGCTATTGCGACCGGCCGGTCACATGATCCGGGAGACAGCTGAGGACGGAGAACCGACGTGGTAGTGTGCCAGCAGGAGGGGGCCCATATACATAATGCACTGCTCCCCCTGCCGCTGATTGACAGGGGGATGCAGTGCATATCTAATGAGGGGGCGCACGTGACGTGCGACCCACTCCCGCTCTCCCGCCCCCCCCCGCTAGGGGCCTTACATTAGCCCCCCCCGGTTGTAAGGCCTTATATTCGGGGGAGGCCTTACATTAGCAGGCCCCCCCTTTACCCCTAGGCGGCCTTACCATCGGGGGGGGCTTACTTTCGGGGAAACACGGTATATATATATATATATATATATATATATATATATATATATATACTAGCTGTAGTACCCGGCTACGCCCGGGTTAATAAATAACTGCTGTTAGCTATAACAATATAGAATTTGAATACGTCATATTAATGACCTGTAAGAAAATAGAAGCTGAGCTGTGATTGGTTGCTATAGGCAGCCTAATAAATCTCCAGCCAACAGTAAACCCTCCCCTGGCCAGGCAGTATATGTTACCTCACACATACACATAATAGACAGCTCATGTGACTGACATCTGCCTTAATTCCCTATATGGCACATGTGTTGCACATTGTAAAATATAAAAGGGTGGTGGACAAGAGGCGCAATAGTGCCCTATCACTAGTGACACTGATGGTAATGGGGTGGTGCTGAGAAGTCACTCACCTGATGCAGTTGTGATCCCCACAACTGGTTTGAAGGCGTTTAGGAAATATTATTCCAAGCTGCTGCAGGACCTCCACCGACCACTGAACAGTGTTTATAATCCAGAAAGATGATGGGAGTAGGTGTATCACGGTCCGCGCTGCTCCAGGGCTTAAAAAACTCACCAAAGAGTCAGTCAGATTTCCATACTTTATTCTCCTTCTCCTACACGTTTCGGCGCCTAGCCTGGCACCCTGTGTGCCTGGATCCCTGATGAAGGTGCCAGGCTAGGCTCCGAAACGCGTAGGAGAAGGAGAATAAAGGATGGAAATCTGACTGACTCTTTGGTGAGTTTTTTAAGCCCTGGAGCAGCGCGGACCGTGATACACCTATACTCCCATCATCTTTCTGGATTATGTGTTGCACATTGGCTGTTTTTAATCAGATGTTTATTTTTGGAAATTAAAGATACCAGACATATGAGGTGAGTTGTGTGAGGCTATTTGTGCACATCTGTGTCTGTCTGTGTGGTGTGTGTGTCCCTGGGGTGTGTGTCCCAGTGGTGTGCGTGTGTCCCTGTGGGGGTGTCCCTGTGGTGTGTGTCCTTTTGGGGAGGAGGGGTGTCTCTGTGTTGTGTGTCCATCCCTATAGGGTCTGTGTGTTCCTGTGGGATGTGTGTGTGTGTCCCTGTGGGGTGTTTATGTGTGTATGTACCTGTGGTGTATGTGTCCCTGTGGGGTGAGTGCATGTGTCCCTATAGGGTGTGTATGTGTGTGTGTCCCTGTGGGGGGTGTCTGTGTGGTGTGTGTCTCTGTGTTAAGTGTGTCTCTTTGTGGTGTGTGTTTATGTTCGGGTGAGTGGTGAATATCCTATGTGCTGTTAGTCTTTGACGCTGTCATTAAGCCGCTCTCATTCACAACTGTCAACTGGTAACTGTCACTTTTTCCCCATTATATAGATAGGGACAAAATTGTTTGGTGAACTGGAACGCGCAGGGTTAAAATTTCGCCTCACAGCATAGCCTATGACGCTCCCGGGGTCCAGACGTGTGACTGTGCAAAATTTTGTGGCTGTAGTTGAGACGGTGTAGATGCCAATCCCGGACATACACACACACATACACACATTCAGCTTTATATCTAATATATAAAGCTGAATGTGTGTGTGTATGTATGTATGTCCGGGATTGGAATCTACACCGTCGCAACTACAGCCACAAAATTTTGCACAGTCACACGTCTGGACCCGGGAGCATCATAGGCTATGTTGTGAGGCGAAATTTTAACACCGCGCGTTCCAGTTCACCAAACAATTTTGCCCCTATCTACATAATGGGGAAAAAGTGAATGGAAAAGTGTTGGAGGAAAATCGACAGCTGTCAGCTATAGCCACAAAATTTTGCACAGTCACACGTCTGGACCCCGGGAGTGTCAGAGGCTATGTTGTGAGGCGAAATTTTAACCCCGCGCATTCCAATTCACCAAACAATTTTGCCCCTATCTACATAATGGGGAAAAAGGGAAAGGAAGAGTTTTGGAGGAAAATCGACAGCTGTCAGCTATAGCCACAAAATTTTGCACAGTCACACGTCTGGACCCCAAGAGCGTCATAGGCTATGTTGTGAGGCGAAATTTTAACCTGAGCGTTCCAGTTCACCAAACAATTTTGGCCCTATCTACATAATGGGGAAAAAGTGAAAGGAAATGTGTTGGAGGAAAATTGACAGCTGCCAGATGTGAACAAGGGGGACTTAAAGAATGAGAGCGATGCCGCCAAAGAGTATATACCATACAGTTGCTAAGGTGGGGCCCCGACATAGGATACTCACCACACACAGGGATATGAACACACACACAAAATGCGCCACACACTACCACGTGCTTGAACACATATACCACCCTCAGCACACATTTCACCACACATACACTAACCTCGCCACATAATCGCCCTAAAACACACACAAGTCTGGTATTATCCTTCAACAATAAAAATCTGATTAACAAGCAGCAAAACTACAAGAGAAACAAATGCACCATATAGGAAATATGGCAGCTGTCAGTCACATGAGCGGTCTATTATGTTTATGTGTTGTCCTACCAGTGTGCAGCCTCCTTGGATTGGCTTCTCCTGCACTCCGCAAAGATTCCCATTAGAATTGAGGCCAAGTCAACACCTGAAACTGTTTTCTGGTCCTCAAATAAATCATCCTTCCAGAGTGGTAGAGCGCATTATTCGACTGAAAGATGAAATGGAAATTGGGGAATTCCATTGCTTGATGGGGTGTACTATGGCTGCAACAATTTCAAGTGTCAAACTAGCGTCCATGTACAAATTAGCTCTCACACAGAACAAATCTCAGTACCATCGTTTGGAAGTACCTACCCTATAAGTCAATGTTTGACTTATTAACAAGCCTTGCAATGACTTGTCAGTGAGCCTTAGGCTGGGTTCAGGTATATTTCACAGTCCATACACTGACTGCAATGCCAGCACTTTCAGCCTCATTGACACATACGACACGTTCAGTTTAGATTGGGAGAACCACAATCAGTCCTCGCATTGCCATCCAAGTACAGATGGTCAATGGTGCACTGTGGGAGAACAATATATGGGCCCTTCCCAGGCCAAGAACGCATCATAATGCACAATTCCACCCGCGTCAAGAGTAGAATAGGCTCCATATCCCATTGCCCCTCTGCAACTACCCATATTGCACCAATGACATATCTGCCTCTGCGGATGGGGAAATGCACCTATATGAATCTGGTCTTACGCTGGCCAAGATATTCACCCAAACCCTTATCTACTGACAGCTGTTTGAAGTGTTTGGCTAATTAGACCCCCCCTGTCTATATGAATGCCCTTGCTGCTAGTAGGACATAAGCCGTTCTTCACCCCGCTATGCCTTGTCTATATGAAGTGCAATCATCGGATAATAATGCTCTCCCAGGAATGAAGAATGTGCAGGATGTGGTGTTCAAAAAAAGTCAATATTTATTTCAAAAGGTTTTAAAATACAATGTGTCTTGGCTTGTATTAAAGAGGACCTGTCACCCCCCTGCTGCACTGCAAACTAAATGCAGCACTGAATGCAGCATGTCTGCTGCATTCAGGGAAGGGCCCCCCATGTCTCTAGCCCCCTGTTAGCTCTAAAAAAAAAGACTTTAGAAAACTTAGTTAAGTAGTCTAAAGGGTGGGATCTTATTAAGAGGTCTGGCACAGTCCTCCAGCCTCCTCCTTGTGTATTCTGCCCCCCTTTATATCTCTGCGACACCTCCTGTTCACTGGCTCTGCCCTCCTCCTCTCCTGCTCTGTCACTCAACCTGCAGCACAGAGCTTTGTCAGAGCAGCTGCAAAGCATTTGGCCTGACGTCACCACCAGAGCCCGCCCTGTTTATGATTTATTAAGAGAGCAGGAGAGGAGGAGGGCAGAGGCAGTGAACAGGAGGTGGCGCAGAGATATAAAAGGGGGTGGAATACAGAAGGAGGAGGCTGGAGGCCTGAGCCAGCAGTGAAGACCTCTTACTAAGATCCCACCCTTTAAACTACTTAACTGTAAGTAAGGGGTGAACCTAGCCTCTCTGCTGCCTGAGGCGAACTGCAAAACTCTGCCCCCTTCCCCCCAGTAAATGTTTTAAATCAGTAGAAATAAATCTGGTGCATACAGATCTATATCTATCCTGTAAAAATGAGAACAATAGTGGACATTTTAATTTAAAGGAATAGAAAAAAATATGTCAGCGCCATCACATGCACATACAAGGACCACACAGAAGAATCCAGAACAAAGATCATTAATAGCAATGGCGGGTTTGCACAAGCTGCAGACAAACATTGTTGACTGGCAGAGCTGTAGTCCTGTAGACACAGTCCTGAAGCCTTTTACCACAGGAAGCAGCATTGATTGCCAACCTATTATCTCTCGCACATGCCTACAAAACTCTGGGCAGCTGCCTGGCACTAACTAGTCAGACATGGTGTAATGTCCACACAACATGAGGCATTCACAAGAGTAAACTTTAACTGTACTTTATTCTTGTCTTCCATCTTTCTCCTTCATATATCAGAACAGTCTTTCAGCAGCATGCTCCAAAGTGAAACCAAAACATAACTTCCCACCTCCTTCTTCTCCTTACCCATCATACACCAGACCTAGTTTTCTTAAAGAGGCAGATCTAATTATTGTACATTACATCTGGCACCATGCACTGTGCACACGTCACATACAACGACCTGCAGTCCGAGTATCAACAAGGTGACACTGCACTAAACTGGGAAAATGGTGCTTCTCCTCCAACAGACCACGCCCTCCTTCTCCCAAAACACTTAGCCAATCACAAGCACCGCACACTGAGCTGTCCGGAGCCAATAGCAGGGCTTGTCCAATTAGGCTGAGCAAAGGATGTGGGAGTGGGAAGGGAGATGAACGTCACTAATTCCCCGCCGCTCGGGAGAAACATGTCTGGATGCCTGTATGTACCGAGGATGGCACTGGACATGGTGTAAGTTATGGCCGATCAGTCCGCAGCAGAGGGACTATGCATCCTGCACCAGGGCGTACAAGAAATCATAGGGCCCCTTAGTAGAAGTTCTAATTGGGCCCCCCAAAAAAATATTTGGCTTGGTCACCTAGGAACATCTATCACAATTTTGCAGTCCTTACAAAGTAATTCTTCTCCTATTGAAGCATCTAGATTCTTTTCATTGCCCCCATAAAGTATGATGTCAACAAAAGTGCGCCACAAACAGTGTGATCCCCCTCAGTGAATTCCTCCACACGCATAGTATGATGACCCTACTTAGTAAGCCCCTCAACTACACTGGCACAGTATGACCCCTATACAGCCCTCCATACAATATAATGGACCTACATACAGTATAATGGCCCCTAAACCTCTTCACACTGTATAATTGCTCCCAACACAGCCCTCAAATAGCCCTACATAAAATATAAAGGATCCCTCACACCCCTCTAAATATTATCATGCCCCCCACAGAGCCCTCCATATATTATAATGACGTCCATATAGTATAATTTGCTATATATATTTTAATACATCATCCATAGCCTTCCATATAGTATAATGCAACTCCGTAGTCCTTCATATAGTATAATGCACTCCCATAGAACTCCATATAGTATAATGTACCCTCACCCCCTGAAGTCCTCCATATAGTATAATGCACCCCCATATTCCTCCATATAATATAGCAGGGGTCAGGAACCTATGGCTCGTGAGCCAAATGTGGCTCTTTTGATGGCCGCATCTGGCTCGCAGCCAAATTGGGCGTCCACCGCCATGTTGTGGGAGCCTTTGTGCCCGCCGCTGGTGTACGGTCTTCCAGGTGCCGCTCTCCCTGCTGCTGTACCCACACGGGTTAAGCCAATCAGATTCCACCATAAGATTTCATGCGCCACTGATTTGGCTGCAGCTGCTGGTCTCTGATTGGCTTAACTCATGTGGGTACGGCAGCAGGGAGAGTGGCACCCAGAAGACCGCACAGCGGCGGATAGCGAAGAATCAGTAAGTATGTCTGTGTGTGTGTCTGTGTGTGTGTGTCTGTGTTTACTGGTACCAGCACAATGTTGGGGGCTGTAAAGGGCTACAAAGGGGATGATGGGGATACTGCATTTCCCATCAGTGTACTCACTGATTAAAAAAAAAGTAAATACTCACCTCTCTTCTCGCTGCTCCGGTCTCCTCAGCATCTGCTCTGCCGCTCTGCACATCTCACTACAACGGCGCTCAGTGATGACATCATCCTTCCCCCACTGTGCCTAACTGCAGATGTCAATCATTCAATACAGAGCCAGCAGCACCCACGGTAAATGAGGGAATATCAAGCCTCCACAGTGATGCACGTCCTACCAGGGAGTCATCCCAGTCAAATAGCATTCAATTGGAAAGAGACAGCACCACATACCCAACGGGATCCTTCACACTTTCTTTATTCCAGCACACCAAGCATCTGGGGAAGAATACTGCCGGCAGACGCGGCTGGGACTATATGAGCGAGATCCGTGGGGGGCTACCACTGGTATACACACCGTGTACACACGTGGCTCCGCTCTTCACGCCCCGTACATGCGCGGCTTTTCTCCGTACACCTCATACATGCGCGGCTACGCTCAGCACACCTTGTAGACACGTGGCTCTGCACACATCGTACATCTCGTACACACTCGGCTCTGCTCCGTACACTTCGTACACACTCGGCTCCGCTTCGTACACTTCGTACACACACCGCTCCACTCTGTACACCTCATACACACTCGGCACCGCTCCGTACACCTAGTACACACTCGGCACCGCTCCATACACCACGTACACACTCGGCACCGCTCCATACACCACGTACACACTCGGCACCGCTCCGTATACCTCTTACACACAAGGCTCTGCTACATCCACACTGTAAATCCCTCCTGACCCCACATATAAAGTTCACCTCATCCAGCAGCATGACAACCAGCACAGCAGAGTCCTGCACACACTGATTAGCTGATTATGTCACCCTGACTCCTCCCCTCCATGTGACATCATCACAGGTCCTGTAAAAGCAGTATACTGAGCAGTACCCCCTCCCCCGTGTCTGTCCTCAGCCTGTGCCTTGTGTTGTAATTAGTCTCTGTCCTGGTACCTGGCTGGGTCCTGTACTCCTGTGCTCCTGGGTCCTGTGCTCCTGTGTTCCTGTGCCCCTGGGTCCTGTGCTCCTGTGTTCCTGTGCCCCTGGGTCCTGTGCTCCTGTGTTCCTGTGCTCCTGGATCCTGTGCTCCTGGATCCTGTGCTTCTGGATCCTGTGCTCCTGTGTTCCTGTGCTCCTGTGTTCCTGTGCTCCTGTGTTCCTGGGTCCTGTGCTCCTGGATCCTGTGCTCCTGGATCCTGTGCTTCTGGGTCCTGTGCTCCTGGTTCCTGTGCTCCTGGGTCCTTTGCTCCTGAATCCTGTGCTCCTGGGTCCTGTGCTCCTGGGTCCGGTGCTCCCGGGTCCCACGCTCCTGGATCCCGTGCTCCCGGGTCCTGTGCTCCTGGGTCCGGCGCACCTGGGTCCCACGCTCCTGGGTCCCGTGTTCCTGGGTCCTGTCACTTCTTTTCAGCCAGAGGCAGACAGATCTCCAGTGTGGAGGCAGAGCCCACTGTGTCCCATCTGCTGCTGCTGATATGGCATCATCCATGTGGAGGTAACTTCAAAGAGGCCCGCACTGAGCCAGGATTGGGTGACTGAGCTCCGCTCCTTCACACAGTGCAGAAGAAAGGTCACATGACTCACTCTCTGCAGTGTAATTGGGGCTCCTTCCTCCCTCCTGAGCTGCTGAGGGGGTGTGGCCGGCAAGATGCGGTGGAGCTCCCAACACCACAGGATTCAGCTGATTATTCCTCATTATAATTAGAAAAATTCTAACGAGTTTGTGCTCTATAAGAGCCACTCCATATGGATTACAACATACTTTAAGATACACCTATTTTGATTCAAATGTTCATGATATATGTTACATATGATCTCCAGGATATAAGCTATGTAATTTACTAGACATCTCAATGAATTAGAAGATCATCAAAAATCAATATCATATTGTTTCTGGGAGCCCTGAAACACAATGACTAATAAATCAATATTATATTCACCCTTTGATGTCTGGTGGAATACGGCAGCAAGGTGTTTAACTCTTCATCATCCCTACTTTGATTTTCTGAGATAATGATCCTTGGGTTTTCATTGGCTGTAAGCGATAATCATCAATATTAACAGAAATAAACACATGAAATAGATCCCTCTGTGTGTAACGACTCTATATAATAGATGTGTGTCACTTTATATATTACATTACTGAAATAAAGTCACTTTTGATGATATTCTAATTCATTGAGATGCACTAGTATATATCCAATAGGATTCTTTCATATCTAACGTCTTGTTCCTATAAGGTAAGTTCTCAGCGATCTGTTCTGAAGGTGTCACTCATAATCTTATACTATAGGTGATACTGGAAGCCATGGGACTTTATGAGTTGTCCCAGACCAAGGGTATAGATTGAAAAGAGGAGGGGCCCCAGGACAGAGCCTTGAGGGACCCCAACAGAGAGAGGATGAGGCGAGGAGGTCGTGTGGGAGACACTAAATGTGCGGTTGGAAAAGTAGGAGGAGATCCAGGAGAGGGCAAGGTCAGTGATACCAATGGAAGAGAGGATCTATAATAGGAGGCAATGGTCGACTGTGTCAAATGCAGAGAACAGGTCAAGAAGGAGGAGGACGGAGAAGTGTGTTAGCTTTGGCCGTGAGTAAGACATTAGTAATTTTGGTCAGGGCAGTTTCATTAGAGTGGTGAGGGCGAAAGCCGGATTGAAGGTTGTCAAAGAGAGGTGGGATGCGAGTACAGTGTGGACATGCTTTACAAGAAGTTTTGAAGCAAACGGGAGCAGAGATATGGGCCGGTAGCTGGATGTAGAAGTGGGGTCGAGGGATGGCTTCTTTAAGATACATGTAATTGTTGCATGTTTGAAAGCAAAAGGAAAAGTACCAGAAGTCAGTGATAGGTTGAAGAGGTGGGTTAGGGCTGGGATAAATGTGGTAGTGAGGTTGGTGAGGAAGTGGGATGGGATGGGGTCCAGTGCACAAATGGTGAGGTGTAATCTGGAGAGGAGGTGTGATCTGGAGAGGACATATGCAAGTTTTCCTTTAGTATTGGAAGGGAGGAGGATTATGGGGGGGGGAGTGGTCTAGTATACATGGGTGGTTGGGTAGCAAAGACTTTTCTTATCTGTTCAATCTAGTAGCTGAAGGGTGTTGCAAAGTCTTCTGCAGAGATAAGAGAAGTAGGAGGGGGAAGTGGGGAGTGAAGGGAGTGAAGGGAGTGAAGGAGGGAGTTAAATGTGTTGAATAACTGTCTGGGGTTGTGTGACAAAGAGGATATGCGTGTCTCCAACCTGTGATCAAAAAAATTGCACTTAAGGACACGCCCCCAGACATGAACCATGTCTCCCAACATACCACAACCTTTCCAACACAGCCCCGAGGAAGAACCACCAAATTTAGAGTGTGTTCTGGTGTTAAATACCAATGCATATAAATGTTCTTCAACTGCTCCTGGTTGGTTGATACACTAGGAGAATTTTTTGGTCACCCTAGCCGCCAAACAGCAATCCTTAGGGGTAGAGGTGAATGACAGACTATTCTCCCATCGTGTCATATAGGGTGATTTATTAGACGATTCAGGGGAGTTCAATGTTCTATAAAACAGGGATAATCTGTGCTTATTCAGATATTCTATTTTAAAATATATCTGTAGTGGATCAAACGGGCTCAGCAACCACCACTCTGGGAAACTGCAAGATTGAATAAAATGTCGGATTTGCAAATACTGAAAAAAACAGGATTTATGGATTTGAAATCTCTAGGAAAGGTCTGCAAAAGACACAAATACATGACCATCAAACAGATCCCCAGAGATACAACTCCCGCTCTAACCCATCTGTCTAACGTCAAACCTGGGATATGTGCTTCAATTGCTGAAATTGATATATATCTATATAAAGAATGTAAGAGAAATCTAACTATCTTATTCCAGTGCCAAAGTAAAGATCACATTGAATTTAAAGGAAACATTTTTTTGAGGGTTTCAAAATATCAATTACAAGCAAACGCCTGGTAGAGTTTTGGGGGACAAAGTTCGATTCTATTTGAACCCACCTATGATTACTATTATTTGCCCACCAGTCCTTGCAGCTTAAAGTGTTTCTGCTCTATGGTATAAAAGTAAGTTTGGGACCCCCATTCCACCATGCGTATACTGGAAGTGTAAGGTTTTCATGGCGAGCCTGGGTCTCTTATTGTTCCAGGGTAGACTGTAAGTGTCCATTGAGAGGGAGATTTTAGAGGGAGGCAATGAAAAAGGTATATTTCTTTAGGTAGTGACTCACCGTGGCCGGGACTCCGGTTTAGACAGGCAGTAGCTCCTTCCTCCTTGTCATGGGTGGACCGCGCCTGCCGGTAGTGGGGCCCAGTTGAGTGCAGATCAAAAGGGTTGAAGACATCTTACGGGAACAGATTAAGGGGTTAATTTGTCGTGACGCCACCTATGAGTATTTCGGTAAGTCTTACCGACGCTGCGGGGCCTCCGGGGGATGGATAGCAGCAAGATGGAACGCTCCCCACAGGCTGAGCGGTGATCCCGGAACCGTGAGCTGCTGAAGATGTTGTGCGGCAGCTGCGGTTACCTTGAAGTGCGGACAGACAGTTCATAAGAAAGCACGGACACTGTAAGTCTCTGTAACGGGTGCTTTTACTGTAACCAGCAAGCAATACATGGTATACAGTTGTAGGTAGCAGACCGGGTGGACTCAGCAGTGATAGGTGTCCCTCAGAGATCCGCGGTGTTCCTCCATTCTATCTAAGTAGGTTGCCGTTGTCGCCCAGGAATACCAAGTCGGGTACAGGGAGGCTGCTTGAATGCCCTATCCAAAGTATACGTGATGGATGTTTTGGGGAGCCTTGGGTCCCTTGGTGGGTACACCGCTGGTTAGACGACTGGATTTGGCAGTGGTGGGGTGCTCCTGTAGAGCGGCTCCTCCACTCTTCTGGTTCGCATAGCAGAGCTGAACTGCTGCTAGCTTCGGTACCAGCATACCGGCTGTATAAGGGCGCGGGGTGGTTTTGGACCCGCATGTTGATGCCCAAGTTCGGTTGGTAATGCACCGGGAGTAATGGTGCTCAACCGTGGTAAAAGTGAGGAGATGGCCGGTAGAAGGTGGCCAGGGGGCTGCACCGACTGTGCAACCACCTCTCCTAGGTTGCAGAGCTGGGAATCTGCAGAGGTCTTCTAAGTTGCTGTTACTTCTCCAGACCCGAGGCTAGAACTCTCTAGGCTGGACTAAACTTCCACTACACACTACTCATGCACTCCGCCCACCAGGACCTTGATTGGCCCTCCATGCTAAGTGAGGCATGCAGGGTATGGATCTCTGAGTTAACCACATAACCGCTGGGTCAGAGAATATTGCTGCTGCATTTATGGCTGCAATACCCTCCTGTGACGCACTCGTTGTGGGGCGCCACAGTAGCAGAATCATTTTGACGGCTTGAATTCTTGCAATCCAAGATAAGGGGAGGAGAGTTTGTCTATCTAAATGCTGACGAATTTCTCGAATAAGGGCCTCGCAATTAAGTTTTATTAAGGTAGACATTTTAGAGATCTTGATTCCTAAGTAAGTAAAATGAAACGTTTCCCAAGAAAATAGGAAATGATTAATTAAAGGGAACCTGTCACCCAAAATAACCTTCCTAACCTGATAATACCTGTCCCTGTAGCCTTACAATACTTTCTAAGCCATCCCTATCTGACCTATTTTAGTAATCTAGGAGTAGAATAAAGTAGTTAGCAAACTTACAAAATCCATGACAGCGGGGCATTCCTCGCTGCGTTTGTGACGGGTAGGTGGGTCCCCTGTGCCGCGCTACCCCCACCTCGCCGCTCTATTATGCCCTAATGGCCGTCATTACAGCCTGCAGAGCCCGGCCACAATTTAAATCTTGCGCCCGCAATGTCACCACTGCGACACGGTCACGTGACACAGGGATCGCGTCACTTCCGGTCGCCGCAAGTCTCACAGGCCGACTAAGCACATGCGCAGATTGCATGCTGAAGTTGGCCTGTGTGACACCAGCGGCGACCGGAAGTGACGTCATGGGTTTGGAGTCGTCCAAACGACATTGTTAGGACGTCGTTGCGTATAACACAGAGATACGACTACGATAAATCGTTGGATCGTTGATCACAGATTTGAGAACATGTTCTTAAATCAAACGATCCTCGATCAGCCAACCTGCTACATCTTCTGTGTGACACCGTGATAATGATGTCCTTAACGACTTCACCTATTCACAGCAATGACCAAGTATCGTTCGCTGGGTTGTGCGACCGATAGCTGCTCACTACATCCTTGGTGAGACGTGCACGATATGTGGATGTGTGAAATCTCACCAACGGTGTCAAAATGATGTCCTAACGACCGCGCGCCCCCGAGATTGTTAGTGAGATCGTTTCAACATTAAAGCGTGTAACGGTACCTTTAATCAGATCTATCAATCAGGTGTTAGATGTATCCGACCCTCCTTACGATATACCGGACTACAAAGTCTCTTTTAAAAGAGCGAAACGTCCGCACAAATATTTTGCGGATCATCCTGAATTTCACGAGATCCTCCAAAAACATCGCTCCCATCCGGACAAAAGGTTCGGTAATCGCAAGGCGCTAGAAATCCGTTACCCATTTTTACCAGCAGTGATCCAAAATTGAGCTGATCCACCTCAAGTGGACCCACCTGTGTCTTGATTAGCTGCAAAGACTCTACTTTCTCTACCTGATAGTTCTTACATTAAAGATGCTACAGACCATCAAGTAGAACAGATGGCTCGATCTGTATTTGAAGCGTCAAGCTCCTCACTATCTCCCTCTCCGGGTATGGGCGGCTAAGGCTATCATGACTTGGGCCGGTAATTTACATACTGCTCTGCGCAACATAGACGCTGATCCATTATTAGATCTGGCAGCGCAAATCTATGTGACCAGGGATTACCTTCTTCACACTGCTCTAGCCTTAGCGGCTGTCTTTTTGGGGAACAATTAGTTAAACTAATTTCAGATGCTACAGGAGGTAAGAGTACTTCTCTTCCCCAACGCAAACCAAAGCTGACCTTCAATTGTCGCCAACAAACACGTTTTCGTCCTTTCGGAACTCGTTTGGTTGGTCGGCATCCAGACCGGCAAAAGCCAGCAATCGCTCGCCACGTAGAGAAAGGTCACAGGCTCCTCAGATGTCAAATTCCAGTTAGCAATCCTGCTCTCGACAGTCCAAACCTAAGGGATATAGATCCCACAGGTTTTCCTCCTCATAACTCATTGACTCCGGAAGACACCTTCCTGGTAGGCGGGCAACTTTCCCGCTATCATCAAATCTGGCTCGCTGTTACAGGCGACAGGTGGGTCAGAGAACTGGTGTTTCCGGTTACAATATAGAGTTAATTTCCCGACCGCCCAATTGATTTTTTCCATCTGTTCCCCCAAAACTACTGTCCAAGACTCGCGCCTTCTATCAGGCCGTCGACTCTCTTCTACAAAGAGGAGTCGTGGTCCCTGTCCCTCAAGAAGAACGCTTCCAGGGAATCTACACGAACCTATTCGTAGTTCCCAAAAAAGAAGGGACAGCCCATCCTATTCTGGATTCGAAGCAGTTAAACAAATTTGTGCGGGTTCGTCATTATCGTATGGAGTCTCTGCGCTCCATAATTTCGTCCATGGATAATCACCTCTATAGATATTCAGGATGCATACTTGCACATCCGAATATCTCAGATACATCAACAGTTCCTCCGATTCGCAATCAACCAGAATGACTATCAGTTTGTGGCCCTCCCTTTCGGGCTTGCCACTGCTCCAGAGTGTTCACCAAGGTCATGGCAGCGGTCATGACCATTCTACACTCAAGGGGAGTAATCATTCTTTCATATTTAGACGACTTACTCATCAAGGTCCCTACTTTCAAGGACTGCAAACAAAGCATCCTGATCACAGTAGACACGTTATGTCGTCTAGGATGGTTGGTCAACCTACAAAAATCTTTGCCAGTCCCGAGTCGGACTGCCCTTTCTGAGGATGCTATTCAATACATGTCGAGGACTAGTCATTCTCCCTCAAGTCAGGGCACGTGCTCTCCGTCAAGGAGTACGCACCCTCCTTCGCCCATCGCCTCATTCTCTCCGGTTTGCCATGAGAGTCCTAGGCAGGATGGTTGCGGCAATTGAAGCAGTTCCCTTTGCCCAACTACATCTCAGACCTCTCCAACTGGCTCTCCTCACCTCCTGGGACAAAAGCCATTTCTCCCTGAACAGGACATTCTGTCTGTCAACTACGACCAAATGGTCTCTCCACTGGTGGCTCCAACCGTTCTCCCTCTCACAGGGGAGATTCTTTCTCCCAGCTCATTGGCAAGTCATGACCACCGATGAAAGCCTCACAAGCTGGGGTGCAGTGTACTGTCACCACAGGGCCCAGGGACTACGGGCCCAATCAGAGTCCGTCATGCCATCAACCTTCTGGAGATTCGGGCCATCTATCTGGCGTTAAAGGCATTCCATCAGCTACTTTTGGGTTGTCACATCAGGATACAGTCGGACATTGGTCAGACATGGCGGTGGCATACATCAACCATCAAGGAGGTACTCGCAGCATACAGGCAATGCGCGAGGTAGAGCACATTCTCCGTTGGGTGGAATCAACAGGATCGGTGCTGTCAGCGGTACACATTCCGGGAGTAGACAATTGGGAAGCGGACTTCCTCAGCTATCAGGGCATGGATTCAGGGGAGTGGTCCCTACATCCAGACATATTTCAACAAATATGCCACCGATGGGAAACTCCGAACGTGGGCCTCATGGCATCACGTCTCAATGCCAAGGTTCCCAACGTCATGGCTCGGTCTCACGACCCACAGTCACTGAGTGCAGAACCCCTAGTCCAATCTCGGACGCAATTTCGTCTCCCCTACATCTTTCCTCCTATACCTCTCATCCCTAGGTTGTAAAACAAAAAGAAAAAGGGGTGCTGTGTGGGATCTATGGACACTAGTTAAAAGAGCTGCTGTTATGTGCAGAATGCACTAACCTGAAGGGGTTGTGCCTTCCCTGCACAACCCTGATGATAGACCTGGATGGAAGGGGTCACTGGCTGACGGCTCCTTGCGGTGCCCTCGCTCCACTGGTGCGTCCTCTTCCTGGATAGTCACGTGATCGGATTACGGTCATATGACCGGCTACATCATCACAGGTCCTGTAATCACTGAGCTTCACAAAGCTTAACCGCAGGTCCTACAGTTTTAGCTGGTATAATCTGTGCTTGCTGTCTGTGCCGGTTTTATTCCCAATCAGACTGTCAATTCCAAGATCAGCTCCAGCTTCTGCTCCCTCAGTGTCGAGGGAGAAGTGGCAATGAAAGATAAAAGTATAGAAGTCTCATAAGGAGCGCTAAGGATGACAGTATGATGGTATTTAAGCAAAAATTAACAAACCTTTATTAATAATCCTCCTGCAGGAGGATTATTAATAAAGGTTTGTTAATTTTTGCTTAACTACCATCATACTGTCATCCTTAGCGCTCCTTATGAGACTTCTATACTATTATCTTTCATCTCATCCCTAGGGAGATACGGAAAATCAAAGTAGAGGGCATTCCAGTCATACTCGTGGCACCAGACTGGCCCAAGCGCGCATGGTATGCTGACCTAATTCAGCTCACCGCAGACGTCCCTTGGCGACTTCCAGACCTCCTTTCTCAAGGCCCATTTTACCACTAGAATTCGAGGGCCCTGAATTTGACGGCGTGGCCCTTGAGACCTGGATTTTGACCCAAGCTGGTTTCTCCCCTGAGGTGATACAGACTATGATCAGAGCGAGGAAACCTGCTTCTGCTCAGATTTATTACCGCACATGGAAGACCTTCTTTGCCTGGTGCAGGTCTCGGGCTCATTCGCCTGTACTTTTCTCATTACCATCCATTTTAGGTTTTCTTCAGTCAAGCCTAGACGCTGGTCTATCCCGAGGCTCTCTCAAAGGCCAAATCTTAGCCCTATTGGTGCTTTTTCAATGCCACCTTGCAACTAAGCCTCAGGTAATTACATTTATCCAGGGGTTTGCCAGTCGGTTCCCCCTTATAAAAGACTGCTGGACGCATGGTATCTCAACCTGGTATTGACTGCGCTGCAGAATCCACCATTTGAGCCCCTTAAGGAAATTTCTCTCAACCTCCTTTCCCAGAAAGTAAAATTTCTGGTGGCTATTACTTCTATGCGCCAAGTCTCAGAGCTTGCAGCGCTCTCCTGTAGGGCATCTTTCCTGGTGTTTCACTAGGATAAGGTGGTACTTCGTCCGGTTCCGTCCTTTCTTCCAAAATTGGTCTCATCATTCCACCTTAATGAGAAGATATCCTTACCATCACTTAGCCTGGCGCTGGTACATCGTGTTGAGAAGGTTCTGCATACTCAGGACCTTGTTCGGGCACTTTGCAAATACCTGTCCAGAACGGCACCCTTCCTGAAGTCAGATTCTATTTTCGTCCTACCGGAAGGTCACCACAAAGGCATGCCTCCCTCTAAGACCACTCTGGCCAGATTCACTGTTCAGCAAGCCTACCAAATACCTGGTCTGCCGATTCCGGCATGTGTAAAGGCGCACTCTGCTCAGGCTGTAGGGGCATCCTGAGCCATTCGGCACCAGGCATCGGCACAACAGGTGTGTAAGGCAGCCACTTGGTCCAGCCTTCACACCTTTACAAAACACTACAGTGTTCATACCCAATCTTTGGCAGATGCGAGTTTGGGTAGATGCATCCTCCATGCGGCAGTAGCCCACCTGTAGGGTGGCTGTCTTCTACGAATGTATACCATTGTTCTTTCCCACGCAGGGACTGCTTTGGGACGTCCCACAGTCCTGTGTCCCCCAATGAGGTGAAGGAGAAAAGGAGATGTTTGTGTACTCACCGTAAAATCCTTTTCTCTTAGCCTCTTATTGGGGGACACAGCACCCTCCCTGTTGCCCGGCCTCGGGCTTTATCTGGTATTGTTCATGGTTCTTGACTTCTCACATGGTTGCCTTCTTATAGGCTTTATTATATTTGTTTCCTTCTCCTACTTAAGCACAAAACTGGTGAGGTATTGCCTGCTCCGGGGGTGTATACTGCAGAGGAGGAGCCACTATTCATCTTTTTCAGATCTTGCTTAGTGTCGCCTCCTAGAGGACAGCAGCATAACACCCACGGTCCAGTGTCCCCCAATTGGAGGCTAAGAGAAAATAATTTTATGGTGAGTACACAAAAATCTCTTTTTTTGTGACTTGTTTGTACAGTCGTACCCTCAGGGTCACAATGCGACCGCATCTACATATACACTGGTGATCAAAATTAGAGAACACACAATTTCCTCAGTGTTCAGGTCATTGTAACATATGTGAATATTTCCTAACATGAGTACATCAGTATTTTAATCTTATTTCATACATTGAATAATTCTAAAGCTCAGAATAAAAATGTACATGAGATCAATGATAAAGACACTGATCACAATTAGAGAACACTCAGATACCTGCAAGCTATTGGTGTTAATCTGCACCTGGTGCTAATTTCCTTATCTGACAAATCCTATGTAACTGGTAGCCTAACTTTCCAATTTTCACTCACTTTGCAAAAAAGGTAACCGAACCCCTCCGGCAGCAGGTTGTCCAGATGAAGGTCACAGGGGTCACTCTATCACCATAGGCACAGGGGTCACCCTATCACCATAGCCACAGGGGATGCTCTATTAACCATAGCCACAGAAAATGGTTGTTTCAAGTTTGTGATTTCTAGAATATTGTATTTTTGCTAGTGATGGGCGAACCCGAACTGTAAAGTTCTGGACCCGTACCTAACACATAGTGTTTGTGTACATGGTCCCAAACACAGGTTTCCCTGGGAAAACCGTGTTACAGTTTGGGTCCAGGAGCTGTAAAAAAAAAGCACATTATTAATAATAAACATCATGATTATACTTACTGGTCCCGTGACGCTTCCTCCCATCCTGCTGTCTCCCGAACGCTTCTATTTCCGGGGCCGCTCATTAACTTTCGGCGGTATTCACTCTACTGCTCGGCACTTGGCTGTTTTTGGCCGGTGTCGGCAGTGTTCGCAGTGATGTCAGGGTTCACCTGAATTCATGGCCCGAGCCATGATCTCGATTTAACTCTGACTGTCACTGTCAGTCTCAGCCTGCTTCTCGCTCTGTATAGACGCTTGTCTATACAGAGTGATGTAGCAGAGTGGTCCTTGTGGACTACGTTGGACTGAGGATTTTTTTTCTTTTTAATAAAGATGGAGGTCTCTAAATTTTTCTCTGTGCTGTTTTTTTTACTGTTTACTAGAAATTCATGGTGGCTGTATCTACTTTGGCGTGACACCATGAATTTCAGGCTTAGTACCAGCTGAGAATACAAAGCTGGAATTAACTCCATTATTACCCAGCGTGCCACCCCTCACCAGTGCCGGTGGACGAGCCAGGTAAAGCGCCTGGAAATGTGATGAATGATGAATGCACCATCTCCAGGGGCAGCTGCTGGCTGCAGTTTTTAGCGTGGAGGCCCAGAATGCTTGGACTTTACCATGCTGAGAATCCAAGCCCTCAGCTGCAGGGGCGTATCTAGGGGGGTGCAGCCGGATCCTTCGCCCCGGGCGCAACTCAGAGGGGGGCGTCAGCGGCACCCCCCCCCCACAACCAAGGCTGTAGGTGCGGTGGGGCTGAGAGCTGACAGCAATCACCCCCCCTCTGCTCCTCAACCAAGGCTGCAGGGGCGGCGGGGCTGGGCTGACAGCACCCAAACCCCCCCACACACGCTCCGCTCCGCACCTAAGACTGCAGGGGCGGCGGGGCTGAAAGCTGTCAGCACACACCCCTGCTCCGCACCTAAGGCTGCAGGGGCGGCGGGGCTGAAAGCTGACAGCACCCCTGCTCTTCACCTACTCTGGGGGGGAGGCCAAAATAGATCTTCGCCCCGGGCGCCATCAAACCCAGTTACACCGCTGCTCAGCTGCCTGGTTTTACCTGGCTGGCAATCAAAATACGGCAAAAGCCCACACGTTTTTTTTTTATTTTTTTTTTTAAATAACTTTAAAAAATGAGTTGGCTTCCCTGTATTGCCAGCCAAGGTAAAGCCAGGCAGCTGGGGGTGGCAGCCCATAGCTGTACACTTTATCTGTGGTGAGAATCAAAAATACCGTGGAGCGCTATGTCATTTCTTAAAATTACACTGGTCAACAGCATTTTTGGTGCCAAAGATATTTCATTGAATTTAGGGTAACTTTGGGGTGCTGATTCTGAATATGTCATCAGTTTTGCCAGATTGGCTCAAGTTTTTGAGATTTTTCGTAAAATGTGTAACAAAAAAGACGTTTTTTGCTACTTTTTTAACGAAGTCTGTTATGTTTCTTCTATGTTTTGTCAGTGTATATTCACCACAAATGTAACAGAATGAGTCTGGATCGTTAAGACCAGTGGCGCACCCAGAAATTTCCCAAGGTAGGGGTCCAAGAAACACACACCGGCCCTGAAAGGGGGGTGTCACCCCCCAGCAGAGTTCCGAGGGGCAAAGCCCCCGGTGGGGGGGTTTAGGGGAGCGAAGCCCCCCTAAAAGCCAAGCGATCTTTGTAAATTTAAATACCTACCTGTGTCTCTCCCCCTGTACCCATTTCCCCCTGTGTGCTGTGTCTCCCCAATGCGCACTGTGCACTTATCCCGTGACAGGGGGGCCCCAGAGTGATGTGCCCCCGACAGGGGGGCCCCAGAGTGATGTGCCCCCGACAGGGGGGGCCCCAGAGTGATGTGCCCCCGAAAGGGGGGGCCCCAGAGTGATGTGCCCCCGACAGGGGGGCCCCAGAGTGATGTGCCCCCGACAGGGGGGCCCCAGAGTGATGTGCCCCCGACAGGGGGGCCCCAGAGTGATGTGCCCCCGACAGGGGGGCCCCAGAGTGATGTGCCCCCGAAAGGGGGGGCCCCAGAGTGATGTGCCCCCGAAAGGGGGGGCCCCAGAGTGATGTGCCCCCGACAGGGGGGCCCCAGAGTGATGTGCCCCCGACAGGGGGGCCCCAGAGTGATGTGCCCCCGACAGGGGGGCCCCAGAGTGATGTGCCCCCGACAGGGGGGCCCCAGAGTGATGTGCCCCCGACAGGGGGGCCCCAGAGTGATGTGCCCCCGACAGGGGGGCCCCAGAGTGATGTGCCCCCGACAGGGGGGCCCCAGAGTGATGTGCCCCCGACAGGGGGGCCCCAGAGTGATGTGCCCCCGACAGGGGGGCCCCTGTGTGATCTGCCTCTTGCTATGGTCCTCTTAGTGCTGTTTTTCCATCCCACTTCTCTCCCTCCTAATCTGAGCCGGGCAGCAGCAGCAGATAACTCTGTCTCCTGCATCATCGCTGTGCAGGAAGTAGAGATCTGCTGCTGAGTGCTGACGCTCGACTCAGATTAGGAGGGAAAGAAGTGGGGTTGAAGGGGGGGCAGTGCTCAGGAGCCCCTGTAAGGGGAGAAAACATGATACACAGCTACCAGGGGAGCCTACCTGCCAGACCAGGGCCCCGGGTGGCGAGTGCTGATGACTGGAGCACAGGAGGGTGAGTGATCCTCCTGCTCCTGCTCCACACTGTAGACCGGAAAGGAGGAGGCGGAGCAGGGGCGCTTCTTCTATGCGTTCCTACTGAGGAACGCACAAAGAACCACAAATGACGGACCGGAAGCGGGGGCGGCCAGCTTCCCCAGCTTCTCAGGGCCGTCCAAGGGGGGGGTCCAGACACGTAGGTCCCCCCCCTTGGGTGCGCCCTTGGTTAAGACAACTTCTTCTTGATGAGTTCATGCTTTTCACTGGACAACAGACAACAACATAAAGTTAGTGCCAAAAATCAAGCTATGAACAAACTTTTAGAACACTAATTAACACAAAACTATATTGAGAACTGCTCAGTTCAAGTACTAATCCAAAGAAATTAATGAGATGATGCGTCGCATTTACCAACAAGTGCTATAAATAAGATACCAAAAATCTCAAAAACTTGAGCCAATCTGGCAAAACTGATAGCATATTCAGAATCAGCACCCCAAAAATACCCCAAATTCATTAAAATATTTTGGGCACCAGAAAAAAAAATTTTTTTTGTTGACCTGTGTTATTTATTTATTTTTACACTACTATATGTGTGAGGGACCCAACAGCCAATCACAGATGCTGTCACACAGAATGGGCATCTGTGATTGGTTGTTGGGAGTAACCTGGAATCTGCCCATACATTCTAGATGCCAGAATGTATGGGCTGGTTTCAGGGTACTCCAGCAACCAATCAAAGACATCCACTGTCTGACAGCGTCTGTGATTGGCTGTTGGGCCCTTCACAGATTAACTGACATCATAGTATCTGCACAGATAGTAACTTTCAATCCTTAACACCCTTTAAAGATCATCTATACATATTATTACATTGTGGCATCTGTCATCGCCTCCTGTGCCCGGTTGTCCTCGTATCACAATGGGATATTATTACATCATAGTGGGGTATTATGACCGCTTTGGGGAATTACAACATCACAATGGGGTATTATTATATCATAGTGGGGTAGTATGACATTGCAGTGGAGAATTATGATGTCACAATGCAGCTTTATGACATCACAATGGGGTATTATGACATCACAATGGGGTATTATTACATCATAGTGGGATATAATACCATCGCAGTGGGGTATTATGGCAACACAATGGGTTATTATGACATCACAATCGGGTAGTATCATCACAATGGGGTATTACATCATAGTAGGGTATTATGACATCATAGTGAGATGTTATGACATCATAGCACACAGGAGGGAGAGAGGACATGGACAGAGAGAACACATAGGGGGAGAGATAGCTGCTGCCCCCAGCGCCACAGAGCCCGCCCCCATCGTGATTTTACCACCCTTCCATTGCGATAGAATCGGGGTGCCATACAGTTTATGAATCTGTGGCTGGACGACCCCTTTAAATAGATATTCTCTGTAATTGTCCTTCTGTTATAAACATCCACAAAACTAGTTATCTGTGTGGTGACACAAAATGAGACAGTCGTCACCCGACGTTTGTAGAGAAGCTGACATTTGTTTCTTTTACGTGGATCACAGGACGTTTCAGGACATTTCGGAGCCTGATGACAGCACTTCTTCTGACACGGTGTCAGATGCGCCAGTCTTCCTTACATTAATTGTGCGCTCACAGTGGGATCGTCTTGTAAACCTGTGTATGAGACGTTTGGAGTCAGGACTCAGTGTGTGTCTGTGGTTCTGGCTCCGGCACCGAGGTGTTGAGTTTGGAATCTGTTATTGTTTAGTGTTAGGATAATTAATCCTCTCACACAGTTGGTTTCCGGATTTATGGAATCAAAAATTTACAGTAATTTGTCTAAAAACTAATGAAAAGTCGCAGTGTAGAATCCTGTAAACACGACTTTGATCCTTCACTTTGCTGTACTTAGACCACACCAAGAATCACTGCTCAGGATCCAAGCAGGGACTCTCCGGATGGGGCCGAGGAATCGCTACCGCACAATTTGGATGGGGCTCGATTATAATGTGACAACATCCAAGAAAAAGTTCCAATGCAACACAGAAATGTAGAGTATTTCAAGAGTATTCTTAATTTATATCATTGCATAGTGGTAAAACAACAAATAGCATTCACGTACCCAGCGCCAGCTCTCTACTGCAACACCGGTCTCTGTGTTATGACATCCAAATTATAGCAGACATGACCACTGCAGCCAATCACTGAGCTCGTGTCAGAGTCACTGAGATTGGTGATTGGCTGCAGCGGTGCCATGTAGTTGTGGAGTCATCGCTACAGCCAAAACACAAAGACCAAAACAGCAGCAAAGAGCAGGTGCTGGACCTGGTGTGGATGGTTATATTCTGTGTTTGTTGTATCACACCAGGGCGAACAGACTCCTAGCGTGCAACGCAACACAGGGCATGATATACAATGAAGGCCCTGGTGGTAGGGAAAGGGAGAAGGGGTCACTTCCTGACACTGACCAATGTCTGCATCCTAAGCTCCCTAACATTCCTATACAGGTCCTTCCTCCATGTTGCTGTCCTTAACCACTTCAGCATCCAAAGAAAGTACCATACATGCATTTTAATACAATTTATAGACCTGCAATCCACACAGTGCTATAACCTGCAGCTCCAAGACTCTCATGAGCCTATGCAGTCATTTAAGGATCACTTTGGTGAAAGTTGGATGTTTGCAATATTGGCCAATCACATTCCATACAGGAATGCTGCAGGCTCAATTACACAGAGATTGACAGCAGTTACAGTGGCATAACTAGAGTCCAAAGGGCCCCGGTGTGAAATTTTGACCAACCCCCCCACACACACACACATTGGTCAGATGTATGGGCCCTTGTAACTTTATTAATCCTAAAAATACTTATGAAGTGCCCCTGTCCCCCTTTAGAATGTATTAATGTCCCGCATCCTGGAACACACACTGTGTGCAGAATTATTAGGCAAATGAGTATTTTGCTCACATGATACTTTTTATCTATGTTGTCCTACTCCAAGCTGTATAGGCTGAGAGCCAACTACCAATTAAGTAAATCAGGTGATGGCATCTCTGTAATGAGGAGGGGTGTGGTGTAATGACATAAACACCCTATATAAGGTGTGCTTAATTATTAGGCAAATGCCTTTCCATAGGCAAAATGGGTCAGAAGAGAGATGTGACAGGCTCTGAAAAGTCCAGAATTGTGAGATGTCTTGCAGAGGGATGCTGCATTCTGGAAATTGCCAAACTTTTGAAGCGTGATCACCGAACAATCAAGTGTTTCATGGCAAATAGCCAACAGGGTCGCAAGAAGCATGTCGGGCAAAAAAGGGCGCAAAATAACTGCCCATGAATTGAGGAAAATCAAGCGTGAAGCTGCCAAGATGCCATTTGCCACCAGTTTTGCCATATTTCAGAGCTGCAACATTACTGGAGTATCAAAAAGCACAAGGTGTGCTATATTCAGGGACATGGCCAAGGTAAGGAAGGCTGAAAAATGACCACCTCTGAACAAGAAACATAAGATAAAACATCAAGACTGGGCCAAGAAATATCTTAAGACTGATTTTCCAAAGGTTTTATGGACTGATGAAATGAGAGTGACTCTTGATGGGGCAGATGGATGGGTCAGAGGCTGGATCAGTAAAGGGCAGAAAGCTCCACTCCAACTCAGACTCCAGCAAGCCGGAGGTGGCGTACTGGTATGGGCTGGTATCATCAAAGATGAACTTGTGGGACCTTTTCGGGTTGAGGATGGAGTGAAGCTCAACTCCCGGACCTACTGCCAGTTTCTGGAAGACAACTTCTTCAAGCAGTGGTACAGGAAGAAGTCGATATCGTTCAAGAAAGAATGATTTTCATGCAGGACAATGCTGCATCACATGCATCCAACTACTCCACAGGGTGGCTGGCCAGTAAAGGTCTAAAAGAAGAAAAAATAATGACATGGCCCCTTGTTCATCCGATCTGAACCCCATAGAGAACCTGTGGTCCCTCCTAAAATGTAAGATCTTCAGAGAGGGAAAACAGTACACCTCTGGGAACAGTGTCTGGGAGGCTGTGGTGGCTGCTGCACGCAATGTGGATCGTAAACAGATCAAGCAACTGACACAATCTATGGATGGAAGGCTGCTGAGTGTCATCATAAAGAAAGGGGGCGATATTGGGCACTATTTTTTGGGGGTTTTGTTTTTGCATGTCAGAAATATTTATTTCTAAATTTTGTGCAGTTATATTGGTTTACCTGGTGAAAATAAACAAGTGAGATGGGAATATATTTGGTTTTTATTAAGTTGCCTAATAATTCTGCACAGTAATAGTTACCTGCACAAACAGATATCCTCCTAAGAGCCAAATCTAAAAAAAAAAACACTCCAACTTCCAAAAATATTAAGCTTTGATATTTATGAGTCTTTTGGGTGATTGAGAACAGAGTTGTTGATCAATAATAAAAATAATCCTCTACAATACAACTTGCCTAATAATTCTGCACACAGTGTCTGTCTCCATCCCAATATATGATCTACATCCAGGTTAGTGATGGGCGAATCCTAAATTACTCGGACTCGCTTGACTCTACCGAGTCCGAGCCCGGGACTCGCTACTCGTTGCGAGTCTAGCGAGTCCAATGTTAATGAATGGGGAAGCGAATAATAGCGAGTAATGTGTGATTTAAAAATCGCAGATGTGTGTCGGAAAGCGCTCGCATTGCCGTGTCGGAAGCCCCACTGGCAACTGTATTTTGCTGCTGTCTCCGAGGCCAAAGTCGCATGTGTTTGAGGCGAGGCAAGCGATTTTCGTCAGCAAACCCCATGCTTTGTGCAAACAGGAAATAAGCCGACTCGAGCTTCCTGGCTGGACGCGCAGAAAGTCACAGCGAGGAAGCATGGCATCTGTGGACACCCTGCAATTAATTGGTCTGGTGGAGGCTCGGCCCCTGCTTTGGCTGCCCACTGACCCTGCGTATGGTGATAATGTCCAGCGGGCTACGGCCTGGAGGGAGATTGCACAGGGCGTTTTCCCAACGTTTCATCGTTGTGGCCATGATGTGCAGACCAATATGGGTGAGTTAAATGTGTTCACACGTTATATTGCATTTACCGTATATAGTCGTGTATAAGCCGACCCGTGTATAAGCCGACCCCCCTACTTTAGCCCCAAAAAAGTGGGAAACCATATTGACCGCCATCCTTGTATACAGCGGCTATCACTGTTAGACAGCCCCCCGCCAGAGTATACAGCTCCACCTGCAGAGTATACAGGCCCCCCCCCAGTGTGTATATATGCCACCGATATTAGGGTATACAGACCCCCCGTGGGTACACAGGCCCCCCAGCACTGGGTATATAGGGCCCCCAGTGGTTATACAGGGCCCTCATAATAGGGTCTACAGCCCCCCGTGGGTATACAAGACCCCAGCAGTGGGTATACAGTGCCCCCGTGGGTATACAGGGCCCCCATAGTAGGGTATACAGGGCCCTCAATGTGTTATAATGCGCCGTCGCATGGTTGCCTATATTTGGATGGGGTCACAATAGTACACTTATTTTAAGGGCTGGTCCTCCTGCCTCTGAAGGCCAGGGGGTTGGGTGTATATAAATACCACTAATGAGCGGAGTCTGGTGCCCGCACTATTACATTCTCTATGCGTTGACATGTGCCCTGCCCCATTTTTGATTGTGGCCACGTGAGCTCAATGTCCGTAATGCTGTTGATGATGTTCCACACTGTCGTGTCCATGTGCCTTGTATACACATTACACACACAACATGAATAAAATGTTATTGTTGATTTGTACACATACTTTTAGTGTTTCAAATGTTACAGAGGTCTAAACCCGTTTTGAAATCATTTCACAGTTGACCACATTATGAAGCGGTGGAGGAGCTGCCGTGACCAGTTCAAGCGGCAACACCGGAGGATCATGGAGGGGGCCCGGAAGCTGGTCACGGGATAATATATCGCCACTATCAACGGCTGTCATTTCTGGAACCGGTGGCCCGTATGCCAAGGTATGTGTCTGCCGCACTGTTGTTTAGTATTATTGTTATTATTATTTATTTATATAGCGCCATTAGGTTCCATGGCACTTTACATGAGGATAAGGGTTAACGACAAAAAACAGTACATGAAGACAATCAGGTCATACAGGTACAAGAGGAGAGGACCCTGTCCACGAGGGCACACAGTGTACGTATGAAGCTCTATAATGAGTGTGCTGGTTTACATACCCACACTGGGGTTTGTTTCTGCCATGGTGCAACACAATTCTATTACCTTTGGCAATGATCCAGGACATACACATTTATAGTCACATTGTGACGTTGGGACAAATAAGCAATGTTCTGCAGGGTGGTCAGACACAATGTTCCGTGACCTCACAATTAGCTATTATTGTTGGCATGTTTGTGGAACAAAGCCATGTTCTTCCCTGCAATGGCCTCTAAGGTGTGTGGCCCTGTCTGGTTTGCCTGTCATAAGCCTCATTTGTATCAGTTCCTAATGGCCTCGACTTGCATAAGGGCCACATACATCCCTACACGTTTAGTTGTGGGTGTTTTTTTCGGCTAAATAACGTTGCAAGGATATGCCCCTTTTGCACTAAACTGTTTGTACACCATCCCAGATTGTTGACACAGTCACACACATTTCAGGACATACCCTCTATCACTACAAATACGTGTGGTTCAGTTTTCCCATGGGTATATTTGGGGCTGCAAGGTGATGGTGTATATATTAGGGCCCACATGTGAATTTTATTTTTTTTGTCGTTAACTCATGGCCACATTACGAATCCTCCGGAAAACATAGTGTATTAATGCTGTATAAAATCAAACTAAAGAGGGCCATATTTTAAGTGCAACAGGCTTTTATGTCCAAGGTCCTTTAGGAAACCCGAGGTTTGTCCTTGCTGCTCCCGGTTTTTTGTTCGGCCCCGTTGGAATAACTAAAACTGTCCATCTGTGCATACCACCTTGTTTGGCACCAACGATGTGTGACCTGCTGCTCAAAAAAAAACCCCATACTCTATGTCCATTACAGTCGTTTCAAATCCCAAGCCATCTGTTTGGGGTGTTTTATTTACCAAGATATTCCTGATTAGCATACATGGCAGCAACAAGGAGTGTAGGCCACTAACGCCGAATGCTCATGTGTCACCTATGCTGCAGCACTCCATTTCCTGTCTTGCTCACCTGCCCTATTGATCTAGGTTATGTGCATTGAGACCAAGGCCGTCCACACTGTGTGTTTTTGTGTCCATCTGATGGCAAACAACCCTGAATAATGTGTTTGCCTCACAGTGTCAGGCTATAGCTTTGTCCACATAAAGTTTCCACAAAAAGTCTAAACAATAGTTGTGGCCACTAATATGTCTTCAAGTGACTACATAGCTGTCCTGCCTAAGGCAGGGCACAGTGTAATAGTGCGGACAAATTTTAAAATTTGTAATGTAATGGCAAAAAATCGTGGAGCAACACTACCCACACATACAATATTGTTTCAGGCATGAGCCAAAAATATCATTAATTTATTTGCTGCAATTCCATCTTAAGGGCAACAATGAAAAGACACAGAATACACAGATACACTGAGTCAAAAAAGCGTGCACATGTTATGTTTGGCCTATGGTTTTGTTTCCAAACGCAACCCATTCACCAAATGTTTTTTATATTTACCCACAGAGCTGCTCACTTTCGGAGGCGGCGTCGTCACCCGCCAGCAGAGCTGCCTGAGGAGGTGAGGGAGGCCCCTCAACCCCCACAGATGAGGAGGAGGGAGTAGCACCACCACCTCCGCCGCCACCACCACCGCCACCACCGCCACCACCGCCACCACCACCACCACCACCACCACCTCCGCCGCCACCACCACCACCACCGCCGCCACCACCACCACCACCACCTTTGGGGCCGCAGATACAAGAGGAGGATGAAGGGCCACACCAGCGCCCTCCACTGCCGACTGCCAGCAGCAGTGTGGGGAGTCACTGGAACCCCAGCAGCCCTGCTCTTATCCCGGGGGCACCACAAGACCGCAGAGGACAGTGTAGTGCTGACTTTGCCCGCAGTCTCATACCGTTCTTGGAAGACATTCCATTCGAGAGACGACTGCGGGCATGGTCAGCAATACACATTGTCCTCGATGCGTGTAGGCCACCAAACCACCCTGGGCAGGTGTTTGCTTTTTTGGAGGAGTGGCGGCTCAGTAGATCCAACATCTTGGACAGGGCCACACCCCGGGACAGGTATGTAGCGACCCAAAGGTGGTGTACAAGAATCAGTGGCCTACCAAGCCAAGGCCAACCGGCCCAGATGCCCCAACCTACAGGCTTCCAACCACTGGGTGAGGTACTGCATGGGGCCCTGGACCTCCTCAACGACCAGGGTGATGGTGCCACGTTACAGGCAAGCCCGGAGGATGCGGATGCGGCAACCTACCACCAGCTGTAGACACCTTTTTTTTTTTGTTTATTTTTTGTTCATGTGCATTGCACAATTTCTTTGTTACCTTATTATTTGTTTTTACAAACTTCTAACCAAAAAAAAAAAAAAAAAAAAATATTCTGACATCGTTGCCATTATGGCGAAATTATACCCAGTTGACAAAAACTAATTTGTGTCTGTCTTTTTTCAGTGAATGGATGTGTATGTTTTTTTTGTGGGTTGTTTTAAAGTCTTCATCATTACCAAGTACTTTACGGCCCGCATGGCGCATGAAGGCACCTTGGTTATTATGTGCAAAATCATGACTGCACATACAAATGTTGCTGACAATAAATAGTGCCTGTGTTTGTGGGGGGGTTACTTAATGACTTGGTATGGCAACAACACTGGGAACACAGGTGCGATAGGCTGGGACGTCTACTTGAAACAGAGCGCGTCTACGCGTTATCTCCGTAGCGTACAGTGGGACCCTTCGCCATGCTCCAGCAGGATCTAAGTACAAGCCACGTCTTCGATGCAGGCATAGGCCTGTTGCCACAAAAAATTAGCCCAAGGGGCGGGATCAACTCTATTTAGAAGTAGAGGAGGGTGCGTGGCCCATACTATATTCTTGCTTGTCCTGACAGCATAGTACAAGCAAGTAATTCTATGTAGGCATAGGCTTGTTGCCTCAAAAAATTAGCCCAAGGGGCTTCATGAACTGTTATTAGATATAGAGGAGGGCGCGTGGCCCATAGTATAGTCTTGCTTGTCCTGAGAGCATAGGAGAAGCAACGTCTTCGATGCAGGAATAGGCATGTTGCCTCAAAAAATTAGCCCAAGGGGCTTGATCAACTCTTTTTAGATATAGAGGAGGGTGGCCCATAGTATAGTCTTGCTTGTCCTGAGAGCATAGGAGAAGCAACGTCTTCGATGCAGGTATAGGCATGTTGCCTCCAAAAATTAGCCCAAGGGGCTTGATGAACTGTTTTTAGATATAGAGGAGGGCGCGAGGCCCATAGTATAGTCTTGCTTGTCCTGAGAGCATAGGAGAAGCAACGTCTTCGATGCAGGAATAGGCATGTTGCCTCAAAAAATTAGCCCAAGGGGCTTGATCAACTCTTTTTAGATATAGAGGAGGGTGGCCCATAGTATAGTCTTGCTTGTCCTGAGAGCATAGGAGAAGCAACGTCTTCGATGCAGGAATAGGCATGTTGCCTCAAAAAATTAGCCCAAGGGGCTTGATCAACTCTTTTTAGATATAGAGGAGGGTGGCCCATAGTATAGTCTTGCTTGTCCTGAGAGCATAGGAGAAGCAACGTCTTCGATGCAGGAATAGGCATGTTGCCTCAAAAAATTAGCCCAAGGGGCTGCATTGTTTTTTTAAAAAAAAAAAAAAATTTGAAATGCTCACAAGCGGATGCACTTGTAAAGTAAAAAGATGTTTACTGATTGCGTATTTTTGTTATCATGCCGCAAATGTTTCAGGAACATGAGTTATCACATCGTCTCAGCTGAGGGAGATGCCGATACTTCCTGTCTTAAAAGGGCATAAAGTTACAAGCGCAATATTCCAATCCTATTAATTAAGATTAGGTTACACTACAATTGGGTACTGTTGTCTGGGGGACTTACGAACTCCGATGATATCCAGTCCTTGTTGAACTTTATGAGCGTCAGCCTGTCGGCATTTTCAGTAGTAAGCCGTGACCTTCTATCAGTGACTATACCCCCAGCGGCACTGAAAACACGCTCTGATGTCACACTAGCAGCTGGGCAGGCCAGCACCTCCAAGGCATACAGAGCGAGCTCTGTCCAAGTGTTAAGCTTGGAAACCCAGTAATTAAAGGGTACTGAAGGGTCGGTTAGGAAGCTGGTACTGTCACTGACATACTCATTCACCATGTTGGAAAATTGTTGTCTCCTATTCAAGGTGACCGCAGGCACTATCCGTTGTTGATTGGAAGGTCTGTTGAACATCGCCCAGTTGGTGGACATCTTACCCCCACCTCTTCTTGACATTGTTGACGTTTGTGTCCCAACCAAAGGCTGCTGTTGGAAAGAGCTGATTCTTCGGGGTACAGCGGAGTCAGACGGTGATATGGACATCAAATTGTCAACAACAACAGTCTTGAAAAATTCCGTCGTTAAGCCCCTGGTTGACTGCAACAGCAGCGACGGAAATTTATCTTTGTATCTAGGGTCCAAAAAGGTTGACAACCAATAGAGGTTGCTGGCATATATGTGAATGACGCGTGGATCTTGGGAGAGACATTGACACATTACGTCAGCCATATGCGCTAAGCTGCAAAGACTCATCTCCTCGGTTGCAACAGAATGAGGATCACTACGCATCATGGCCTCTACATCGGTCTCCGCCTCCTCCTCTTCAGCCCACCCATGCTGTACTGACATAAACGTAGGGTTTGGAGTACCATCTGGGTTCACATCAGTACCACAGAAAAATGAATCTTCTTCATCATCACCCTCATCACCTTCTTCTTCCAGAGCCAATGTAGCCTGCTGGTGTTGGCTTGGCTGGCTAGGATCAGCGATGTTAAATTCTGGCTCCATAGCCATCCGCTGGGCCCTCAAAGCTTCTGTTTTAAGATTCAGGAGCGACTCCTTAAGCAAACAGAGCAGGGGGATGGTGAGACTGATAATGGACTGATCATCGCTGACAAGTTTTGTGCAGTATTCAAAGTTGTCCAGCAACTCGCAAAGATCAGCGATCCAGACCCACTCTAAAGTAGTTATGTGTCTGGTCTGACTTCCGTGGTGACGGGCATGTTGCAGCTGATATTCAGCTATTGCCCTCTGCTGCTCATTAAACCTTGCCAACATATGGAATGTTGAGTTCCATCTCGTGGGCATGTCACAAATTAGCCGGTGTTTAGGCAAATTAAATTTGTTTTGAAGGGCTGAAAGACTGGCAACTGCTGTGGACGAATGTCTAAAATGGGCGCAAATTCGCCTCACCTTCTCGAGTAGGTCAGATAACTCGGGGTATATTTTAAGGAATTTCTGAACTATTAAGTTCAGAACGTGAGCCAGGCAAGGGACGTGAACAAGGTTACCGTGCTTCAGTGCCGCCACAAGGTTTCGTCCATTATCGCTCACAACAAGACCTGGTTGTAGTTGCAGTGGGGCCAGCCACTCATCAGTCTGTTGCTTAAGACCCTTCCATAGCTCAGTTGCAGTGTGAGGTGTGTCACCTAGACAGATAAGCTTCAGAAGAGCCTGTTGTCGCCTTGCTGAAGCACTACTGCAAAGCTCCCAACTTGGACGTGAGGGTGCGGGCAGCTGAGCAGTGGACAAGGAAGTTGCAGAAGCAGATTGCGCACTGGACATATATGATGAGGCAGCCACCCTGAATGATGTAGTGCCTGCTATTCGTGGAGTTGGCAGTATTTCAGATGCTCGACTTTGCGAAGTTGGGACACTCTCCACCAGGTTGATCCAGTGAGCCGTTACTGAGATGTATCTGCCCTGTCCACAAGTACTTGTCCACGTGTCCGTTGTTAGGTGGACTTTGGCAGTTACCGCATTAGTTAGTGCACGCTTTAAGTTGGTGACAACGTGCTGGTGTAACGCGGGGACGGCACTACGTGAGAAAAAGTGGCGGCTGGGTACAGTGTATCGTGGTGCCGCCACAGCCAACAACTCCCGAAAAGACTCTGTACCTACCAGCCTAAACGGCAGCATTTCCACAGCTAACAACTTTGCAATTTTAGCAGTCATTTTTTGTGAAAATGGGTGTGTGGATAGGTACTTCTTTTGCCTTTCATACAGCTGTGGCACAGACAACTGGACGTTTGTCGCGCACACACCTGTGGCTTCACTACTCTGAAGTCTCTCTTGTAGCGCATCTTCGGAGGAGTACGTTTCAGCCGGAGCTGATGCCTGAACACTAGCTGGTGAAGGATGGATCTGAGGTGGCCTGGAAGTGTTGTGATCAGAAGGCACTGATTCTGAACCCTGATGGGCCGACCACTGAATTGGGTGCTTCACAGACATATGCTTACGCATGCTGCTGGTGCTCAGGTTTTTTTTTCCCAGGCCTCTGCTTAGCCTTGCATGGCATATATTGCAGATCACCACATTTGGTACAGATGGGGCATCCTTAAAAAAATGCCACACAATGGCTTTTCGGCCTTTATGTAGAATTGGAGGCAAAGGAGGGTGACTCTGTACCACACCAACTGTTGACACAGTTTGGGCAACTGTGTTTACAGTTTGTGCAACAGTTGGTACACTTTGTGCAACAGTTGACACAATTTGGCCAACTGTTCTCACTGTTTGTGTTCTGGAGAAAGGAGTAAGCCTGGGTGCTTTTGGCGGTGGTGCATAGCCACTTTCCTCCTCCTGGCTGCTTTGTTGGCTATGCATGCCAAGAGTCCAGGTAGGATCTGTGGTCTCATCATCCACGCCTTCCTCCTCAAAGTCTACGGGATAATGTGACTGAGCAGGCTGGCCAGATGAGATGTGTGTCTCATCATCGTCATCATCATCCACCTCCTGAGATGCTGTATGGGTTTGGTGAAAGTGGCTTTCTTGAGTACGAGGTGCTTCCAAACTTTGGCCATGAATAGACATTACGTCTTCTTCAAGTATCTCGTCAGGCACTGATAAAGAAAGGCCAGATGGAATCGAGTGCTGATACGAACCAAATAAATCATCGGAGTGACCAAGGTCGCACTCCAAGTTTTCCTCTGGCTGCCGAAGGCTTGAGGAAATAGGAAGCCTTTGAGGATTGGATGGCCCTGCGTTGTCTGTAGCGACACTAGACTGTGTTGGCACGGACGATTGTGTACTCAAAGAACCAGTGGTGGAGGTGTTATCAGCCATCCAAGTTGTTATCTGGTCATGCTCTTCCGGCCTCAAGACACGTTTTTGTTGAGTACTGATAATTTTAGACGGGAGAAAGAGAGATCTGTCAATCCTCGTCTGTCTACCTGTACCAGTGCCTTCTTGGGCACGACTGCTACGGCCACGACCTCGTCCCCGTCCCTTTGCCACATCTTTTTGCGGAAATTGTGGTTTTTGTGACATTTTTGAAAAACGCTCAGCCACCGAGATGGAGTTTGGTGTTGCTGTAGGCGTCACTTAATGGCGGGTTAAGTGTGTGCTAACACTTGACAGTGAAGCACTACACTATTCCCTTAAAAAATTAGAAAGTGCGCACAGCCACCGAGATGGAGTTTGGTGTTGCTGCAGGCGTCACTTACTGGCGGGTTAAGTGTGTGCTAACACTTGACAGTGAAGCACTACACTATTCCCTTAAAAAATTAGAAAGTGCGCACAGCCACCGAGATGGAGTTTGGTGTTGCTGCAGGCGTCACTTACTGGCGGGTTAAGTGTGTGCTAACACTTGACAGTGAAGCACTACACTATTCCCTTAAAAAATTAGAAAGTGCGCACAGCCACCGAGATGGAGTTTGGTGTTGCTGCAGGCGTCACTTACTGGCGGGTTAAGTGTGTGCTAACACTTGACAGTGAAGCACTACACTATTCCCTTAAAAAATTAGAAAGTGCGCACAGCCACCGAGATGGAGTTTGGTGTTGCTGCAGGCGTCACTTACTGGTGGGTTAAGTGTGTGCTAACACTTGACAGTGAAGCACTACACTATTCCCTTAAAAAATTAGAATGTGCGCACAGCCACCGAGATGGAGTTTGGTGTTGCTGCAGGCGTCACTTACTGGCGGGTTAAGTGTGTGCTAACACTTGACAGTGTAGCACTACACTATTCCCTTAAAAAATTAGAAAGTGCGCACAGCCACCGAGATGGAGTTTGGTGTTGCTGCAGGCGTCACTTACTGGCGGGTTAAGTGTGTGCTAACACTTGACAGTGAAGCACTACACTATTCCCTTAAAAAATTAGAAAGTGCGCACAGCCACCGAGATGGAGTTTGGTGTTGCTGCAGGCGTCACTTACTGGCGGGTTAAGTGTGTGCTAACACTTGACAGTGAAGCACTACACTATTCCCTTAAAAAATTAGAAAGTGCGCACAGCCACCGAGATGGAGTTTGGTGTTGCTGCAGGCGTCACTTACTGGCGGGTTAAGTGTGTGCTAACACTTGACAGTGTAGCACTACACTATTCCCTTAAAAAATTAGAAAGTGCGCACAGCCACCGAGATGGAGTTTGGTGTTGCTGCAGGCGTCACTTACTGGCGGGTTAAGTGTGTGCTAACACTTGACAGTGAAGCACTACACTATTCCCTTAAAAAATTAGAAAGTGCGCACAGCCACCGAGATGGAGTTTGGTGTTGCTGCAGGCGTCACTTACTGGCGGGTTAAGTGTGTGCTAACACTTGACAGTGTAGCACTACACTATTCCCTTAAAAAATTAGAAAGTGCGCACAGCCACCGAGATGGAGTTTGGTGTTGCTGCAGGCGTCACTTACTGGCGGGTTAAGTGTGTGCTAACACTTGACAGTGAAGCACTACACTATTCCCTTAAAAAATTAGAAAGTGCGCACAGCCACCGAGATGGAGTTTGGTGTTGCTGCAGGCGTCACTTACTGGTGGGTTAAGTGTGTGCTAACACTTGACAGTGAAGCACTACACTATTCCCTTAAAAAATTAGAAAGTGCGCACAGCCACCGAGATGGAGTTTGGTGTTGCTGCAGGCGTCACTTACTGGCGGGTTAAGTGTGTGCTAACACTTGACAGTGAAGCACTACACTATTCCCTTAAAAAATTAGAAAGTGCGCACAGCCACCGAGATGGAGTTTGGTGTTGCTGCAGGCGTCACTTACTGGTGGGTTAAGTGTGTGCTAACACTTGACAGTGAAGCACTACACTATTCCCTTAAAAAATTAGAAAGTGCGCACAGCCACCGAGATGGAGTTTGGTGTTGCTGCAGGCGTCACTTACTGGCGGGTTAAGTGTGTGCTAACACTTGACAGTGAAGCACTACACTATTCCCTTAAAAAATTAGAAAGTGCGCACAGCCACCGAGATGGAGTTTGGTGTTGCTGCAGGCGTCACTTACTGGCGGGTTAAGTGTGTGCTAACACTTGGCAGTGAAGCAGCACACTAGTCCCTGAAAAAAATTATTAAGTGCGCAGAATTAGTCGCAGAAGTAGGTGGCGTACGTGCTATTTGCAGCTAGGAGAGCAGCAACGCACTGTTCTGCCACAGACAAAATAACGCTGAAGGGGTTTTTAGGACCCAAAATCTATCAGCTGGCAAAAAATTGTAAATAGTACCTCAGCTAAGCCTCTCACTTCAGCTATTAGAACAGCTGAGTGAGTAAGCGAAGCTATGAGGTCGCTCCTGTGAACACTGTAAAGGCTGCAGCTCCCTGCTTCCCTGCCTGCCTACAGTGTCACAGTACACAGTACTCCTCTGTCCTCCTGCTAGCTCTCACAAGAGCTGTTTGGGGTTAATATAAGGAATCTTGAAGTTCCCTACACTCACTGACAATCCCTATGATCTGCTCCAGAATCTACCTCACCCTGTTCTAGCTCAGATCTTCAGAGAAATGTGCTCAAAATGGCGGTGGCAAGGCTTATATACAGCCTTGCCTGTCATCGATGACATAGCCATCACGATGGACAGAAGCCAATCATAGTAATGCCACAAGAAGAGGGCTGTGGCATTACTGAATATGATTGGCTAACATCCTTGTCAATCTTCACAAGTTTGTCTGACCTAACACGCTAGGCTGTCTCGGAAGATTTGTCGGAACATAACAGATTCTGTATTCGCGAGTCCCGAATACAGAATACAGGACTCGGATTCGTAGACTCCGCTAGGATTCGCTAGGAGTCGCTACGACTCGCTCGGAATCGCTACTTACAGCGGGTATCCGTGAAGCGGTGCCATTCTCTAAACGATTTGGGGGAGATTCAAGCTACATAGCGATGTGATATAGCGAGTCTCGCTAGTAAAACTAGGATTCCCATTTAATTGCATTGGACTCGCTACTTTGCGAGTCCTCGCTGGGAAACTCGCCGAGTAGCGAGTCCTGCGAGTCCCTTACTACTCGCCGAGTAACGAGTCCTAGCGAGTAGATTCGCCCATCACTAATCCAGGTATATATGGTCCTCCATCATGGTATATATGGTCATCCTCCTGGTTTATATATGGTTCCCATCCTAGTATATATGTCTCCATCCTGGTATATATGTCCTCATACTGGTATATATGTCACGAACCTAGTATATATAGTCATCCTCCTGGTACATGTAGTACCCTTCTTAGTATATATGTCTCCATATTGGCATACTTGATCCCCATTTTGGTATATATGGTCCTCCTCCTGGAATATACTGTATGTCCCTATCTTGACATATATCGTCCCCATTCAGGTATATATAGGGGCATCCTGGTATATAGGTCCCCCATCCTAGCATATACTGTCCTCATTCCAGTATATATGATCCCCATCCAAGTATATATGGGCCCATCCTGATATATATGGTTCTCATCCCGGTATAAATCATCCCCATCCTGGTATACATGGGCCCATTCTGGTATATATGTCCCTCATCCTGGTATATAGGGGCACATCCTGGTATATATGTCCTCATCTTGGCATATATGTCCCAATTCTGGTATATTTGGTCCCCATCCTGACATATAAAATCCCTTTCCTGGAATATATGTCCCCTATCTAGTATATATGGTCCCCATTCTGGTATATATGTCCCTCATCCTGGTATATAGGATCACATCCTGGTATATATGTCCTCATCTTGGCATACATGTCCCAATTCTGGTATATTTGGTCCCTATCCTGATATATAAAATCTCCTTCCTGGTATATATGTCCCCTACCTCGTATATATGGTCCCCTACCTGGTGTATATGGTCCCCATCCTGTATAGATTTCCCCCAATCTGGTATATTTGTTCCTGTTCTGTCCCTACACATAATTAAAAACTAAAACATCCTCCTTACCTTCCCTCCGCTCCCACATCCTTGAGTAGCCAGCGCGCAGTGGCCGGCCCAGCAGTGACACAAGAGTGCGCGCCAAGGCTATTGCAGCACCTCTGATGTCAGCTCCCCAATACTGAAGGAAAAAACACAATTAAAAAAAGCCTGATTTAGTCACTTTTTCCAGAAAATATTGGGTATCATTGTGTCCATAAAAGTCTGATCTTTCAAAATACAAAGTTTATTAAACACTGTGAAAACAAAACAGAACAAAACACAAGTATTGACATTTGTGGTCACGGCACTTCCTACAAAAAAATATGCAACAAAAACTGATCAAATCATCATATGTACCCAGGGTCGGTATGGCCTGCCGGGGAGTCGGGTAATCACCCGGTGGGCCCCAGACACCTCAGTCCAACCCTTTATGTAACCCATAATAGTTATCAACAAAAAGGATAGCTTAATATGCACATAGCCATCTCCATCAATGGAAAGATACAAATGTTACAGATCTCAGAAACTAGAGAAATAATTATTTTCCAAAAGTTCAGAATTATTTATCTTTATAATTATACTGACCTGAATAATTATATTATAAAGTCAATTTTACTGCACAATAATACCCATAAAATGAAAATCCAGAAGACCGTAAAGGCATTTTTTCCGATTTCACCCCATTGGAAACCTTTGATTGTTTTTTGTACATTATATGATTAAATGAAAGGAGTCATTCCAAACTACAAAGAAAAAACAAACAAACCTTCTACAGCAGTCAATTAAAAATATCATTGTGTCTCAAAATAGAATAATGGCTCTGACAAGATATGGTTAGATGAGTTATCTCATAAGATAATGTGGAGCACTAAGGACCGGGTTACTCAGACTGCTGAGCAGGGTAGTACCCTGATTGCTATGTCACGGTGGTTTTAGCTCTAAGCAGCTGTGGTCCTGGCTTCACATGGAAAGGAGATTATTGTACAAGGGGTGCAGAGTTTATAATGGCAAAAATAAATAAAGGAAAAATGCAAAATTTGGGATGTTCGTCCAGGTTGTGGTCGCCATTACAGGGGGTTCCTGGGAGATGGATAGTGACAGCAGTGCATATGGTTAATCCTTCCCAACTAGGGCTGGCTCCCAGGAAGGCTTACAGTCAGTGTGGTGCAGCCGGAATAAGACAGCAGGAGACAGGATGGTCACTTTACCATTTACTGTACAGACAGATCCGTTGGACACAGTACTCCTTCACCAGGCCTCCAGTCTGGCTTGTCTGATGGGACATTGATTCTCTGCTGGGTAGTTGTTTTGCCTTCCACTGCTGCTCTTCTGTTACAAAGTGTCTCGAAGCCTGAAATTACCGATACTGCCTAGCACTTGTGCAATGCATTTCCTCCAGCCAGGCTGGCTGCATAGATCCTGTGATGCTGCTGAGTGCCTGCGAACTGCACATACAGGGACCCACACAGCCATTCATGTTTGCTATTGAATCTTGGAGGCAGTGGCGTAACTACAGTCCGATGGGCCCTGGTGTGAAATTTAGACATTCCCCGCGCACTTTGGTCTGTTGTATATGCCCTGATAAACATTATAAATCCTATAAATACTCATGAATTTACCTCTCCTCTTCATTATGTATTAATGTCACATCCTGCAATATGGCCCTGATCATGATATATTTGTCCCCTGTTTTGGTATATATATAGTCTTCCTCCTCCCGCCATCATAGTCCTCCAATTATTCAATTATCATAATGCATCCTCATATTCCTCCATATATTACAATGTATCCCCATAGTCTTCTATGTATTGTAATGCATCCCATTGACCCCAAATCACAAGGTAGTTGCCATTGTCTTCCAATTATTATAATGCACCCCAATAATCCTCCATATAGTATAATGCAGCCTCATAGTCCTCTATAGAGTATAATGCCAACTCAGCCCTCCATATAGCATAATGCAGTCTCAAAGCCCCCCATATAGTAACGTGCACCCTCATATCTCTCTATATAGTGCAGCCTCATATAACGCAGCCTCCTCTCTCCATATAGTGCAGCCTCATATAACGCAGCCTCCTCTCTCTATATAGTGCAGCCTCATATAACGCAGCCTCCTCTCTCCATATAGTGCAGCCTCATATAGTGCAACCTCATAGTTTTTAGACTGAAAAGACACCATAATGTTCTTCCTTGGGGCCTCTTCTGTCTGTGTCCACCCCTGCCATAGGGCTTAACTTCTCTAGTTTTTCACGTGTGTTCTCTTCCTGTAACCCTCCATGTTGATTATGAAGTTAAAAGTTGTTGTAAATCATAAGTAAAACAGTTCATTAGCCCACAATGTCTGAGTGCTGGATGATTGTGATGATGATGATATCTGCCGTAGCCAAATTATACTCGTCCACGCTCTGGAGAGCATCAGGACAGCTCCTGGTACAGGGGGCCACATTCCAGTTACTGAAGAAGTTGGAAAATATCCTGGGTGCTGGCAGCAGGTCTAGAGTCGTCCGTTTTTGCTCTTATTAGTCCTGAGTGATTTGATTTTGTTTTGTTTTTTAAATGTGCCGTACCATTCCAGAGATGAGACTTTTCCAATTCAATTTCATCCAATCGGGTCCAACTTATTGGATACTGTGTGAACCAATTTCCTTTAAGCTTCTCTGTGTCACGATGGTCTCTACTACTTTGGAGACTTGTGACAGTTTTGGGATCTGTGTCTCATTCATGTATTGGGACTTCACATTAAACGTGTTTCTTTCCTTTGGCAGTTAAGGAGGTAATGTCAGTTTCTGTTGCTAGCAAGCTAGCTAGTTCTTGGCTACTCTGTGATCACTCCCATCCTCTTTATATGATAACATGGAGCCAGCATCATTTGCTGGTGATTAAACTGCATTTCTGGACAAGCTTCCTGAGGTGAAGGAGATTCTCTAGAGAGTTGTCTACTGCCAAACCGCCTGCTGTCAAAAAGCGAGGCAGCAGGTGTGAAGTTGTATGCTGTACTCCTGTGTGTCTCCCCTTCTCTCTTGCTGTTATTATTGCAGTGGTTGGGACTAGTGCTCCCAATGCCCATTTCCTATTGAGGGCTAACATCAGAGCAAGCGAGGCACTGGATATCCTGTTCAGCGATGAGTTAAAAGAATCTGTATAGGGACAGTAGGGAGATCAGGGTACAGCTGCAGGTGAGTGCAGGAGGTCACCTCTCCCCATTCCCTATGAACAGGGCCCTTCAGTGTATTGGTCCCCCCTGGTGTCTCACTGTCTGTTTTGTGTAGTGCATCGAACATCGTTGGTCTGTGCATCCTCCAGTTCTCTGATGTTCATTGCCACGTCTGCCATGATGGTGTCCAGCCAATGGGTCTTAGGTCTTCTGTGACCTCTACTGCCACTGATCATACCAAGCATCATGTCCTTCTCCAGGGAATTTGCTCTCATCACATGGCTGAAGTAAGGGCCACGTCACACACACAGATAATTGTGCAGATATTGGTCAAAAATCTCTGGTTGCAGTGAAATCATGGACACATTGCTCCATTTTGTGGCCGTGTACAAATGAACAATGTGTCCATGATTTCACTGCAACCATAGATTTTTGACCAATATCTGCACAATTATCTGTGTGTGTGACGTGGCCCTAAGACTGCTTGTTTTATGACTTTTCATACCCGGGGTTATCTGTGAATTGACATGTTCCAGAACAGCCCTATTTGTGATCTTGCTCCAAGGGATTCATAGGAGTCTTCTCCAGCTCCACAATGCCAAGGAATCTTTCTTTTCACTTGGTGCTAATTTTCATGGTCATTACATGGTTCTTTGGGGGCATGTTTTAGGCTTTGTCACATTTTTACCCTGTAAGCCACGTCCCTTTGTAATAACCATAAAATCTAGAACTAAATGCTAGGACCCACATCACCTTAATTGGGATCAGTAGGAATAAAATGAGACCCAAAACTGACCACTATGATCTGGTGACAGATTCTCTTTAAGCCTTGTGCACACAGCAATCCTATAGTCTCCTGTGTACAGTACCGGATAGTCCATCAGATGGAGCCCCTGCGTCCAAACACACAGTCAGGGGTGGGAAATGGGGCATGGTTGGCTTTGCACTCCGCACTATGGCGTCACCCCCTGGATCTTCTTAAAAGGTTTCCAGAATTGATGGCTAATGAAATGCACGGCTTTGGAGGTAAGAGTTCAGGTGCATAAGCTTCTACGATGGGGTTAACATTTTAAGCACAAAGAAAAAAAAAGAGAAATTCCAGTAATAGAAATGTAGTCCATTGATTTGTACAATTCTCCAGTCCATCAGAAATTACAATGGTTGATGCGCGGCATGTAAAACGCTCACTAGTTGCTTTCTGCCGGCTGAGCGACTCGGTAACCTCTCTGCTGCTTGTAGAAGTTAAAGTAAAAGTTGAATAATTTGATGAATTGAAAATAAAAGTACAAAATGCACTTATAAAAAAAAAAGCATTTTTCCAAGCACTAAATAAATTAGTTATCATAAAGATCCAGCAGGAACTGTACAAACAGTATGTATGAATTATGTGTTTGAGCGCTTATGGTTTCCTGCCTATTATTGCAGCATGGGGCTTCCATCTCGTATTCTTCCATGCTTTCTGGTATATGGTTAGTAATCCTACAGCATGAAGCTTGCAGTTACAACTCGAGGCACCTGTAGTGAAATATCGCTCGGGCTTTTTATATTGATGCCTGTGAATTACAAATACATCTGCCTATGTAATAGATAACAGATGCTGCTGCACATATAGATACATTCGCTTTATTAAATAAGCTCCATTACATACAGCAACCGAGACGAGCAAAACTCCTCTGATTACTATTAACTGCTTTCTCACTGGATTATTTATTAGGAAAATTAATCATTTGCATCTGCAGCCAATGGAGCTCGATAAATAATGATATTGTCATTAATAGTAATAATCTGTCCTAAAGGCAGAGGAATAGGGTCTGGAATAAGTCATCGTTCAGTCGTGGTGGAGAAAGATCGCAATTCCATACAGAAACACTTTATTATTGTGTTTGCACAATTGTAACATTCCGTTGTTGAAGATGCTAATTTTATAAATCTTTTACACTATTTACAGGACAGGGTTCCAAAGTCAAAACTTAAAAAAGCAGGCGTGTAACTTTATGGTATTTAGAATTGAATTTCTACAGAAAAGTTGCAAAAAAGTTGTATATTGTAAACAGATTATAGCGGTCTGAAAGGTGCGAGACAAATACTTTTACTGCAATCGATTTTAATGGTGCAAAATACAACATTACCATGCAGCATGGGATACATCGGTGTCCTGCTTTCTAGTACAACGATTTATGTGCAGAATAAGTTGAAATTTGGGTAAAACATTGGCACATTGGTTTCAGGTTCTCAGGCTGGATTCACACTGACATTTTTTGAAACCGGCGGGGATACGGATAAAGCCACATCCTCCCAGAAGTGTAAAACCGGCCACACCTGGACACTCCCGCACCGGTATTGATCTGGCTAATAAATCCGGCATAAGACCAGTGCGGGGGCATACAGTTGCATCAGGTTGTGCATGGTTTCTTGACAGATCTGTTGAAAATGACTTTTTTTTTCTGGTAAACGCTCCCTGGTGGGCGCGTCATCCAAAAACTGTATATGTAGAGTATTGTAGCTAAATCCCCACACCCATTTTTCAACACATCAAGCTGCAAGATGGCTATGTCCCATGCTGAGTTCTGTCTGTATGTGGATGCCTCCTATAAACTTGCATGTTTGACAGCTGTTGCCCGTGATAAGGAATGGAGAAGAAGACGTTGGCAGCACCCATATTGGATACACCTTCTAACTCCTCAAAGAGAGAGAACACATGGAGTTTTTCAACATTGTACCTGAAGCTTCACAGAAATGAGAAGAAGTTTCATGACTACGTGTTGGAATCTTCGATGAGTTGGTGGAACCAGTCCGAGGATACATCAGCAGACAGGACACACATCTACACAGAGCGGTTTCTCCAGAGCAACGTCTGATGGGGACACTTAGGTACGTCAATGGTTGTACTATACTTTTTTTTGTTTGAAATGTTCCCACTATTGCAAATGTCTACTAACATTTTGTTTTTCTTTTGTTTACATTCCTTGCTACAGAAGAAATGCTGTCGTCATCTGGGATTGTAGCGGACACCTTCCAGGCTTCCAGAAGAACTCATCCCCATCCAACAACACAAGATTGGATTGATATTGCAGACACAATTTCAGGAAATCTGTCAATTTCCTAACTGTCTTGGTGCGATAGAAGGAAAATATGTTCACATTCTGATACTGGAGGAACTGGATCTGAATATTTCAATTACAACAATTATAACAAGTTCTTCTCCATTGTTTTGATAGCAGATGCAGAATACTGTTTTGTAGCTGTGGACATTGGCACACACGGATGCTCAGTTCTTCAAACTTCTGCCATAGGACGTTGGCTTTATGGCAACGATTTTGGATTTCCACCCCCAAGACTGCTTCTTGGCTCTGAAGGACCACCAATTCCTTTTCTTTTAGTTGGTGATGAAGCTTTCATAATGTGTAATAACCTGTTGAAGCCATACTCCAGTCGGGGATTGAGTGTTATGAAACACATACTCCGTTATAGACTCACTCGTGCCCAGAGAAGTGTGGAGTGAGCCTTTGGACTATTAACTGCTAAATGGCGACTTTGGGCACAGCCATTAATCTGAGCACTGTCACTGTGGATGAAGTAGTCAAAGCTTGTGTGGTTCTCCACAACTTTTTATTGAACAAATAAAGATTCTCCTTCAACCAGGAGGAACTATTGGAAAGTCCATCGGACAATTTTTCAAACCTTAGTTTCAGATCGACGGTAGCGGTTTCACAAATGAGGGATCAGTTTGCAGATTATTTTGTTTTTGATGTGGGCCAAGTGCAATGTCAGGACCAAATGGTGTCATCCTTGTGTGTGCCATTACCCTCCCTGTATCCATATGTGTTGAAATGTAAAATTTAAATGTAATTTCTATAGTTATGGGTTTTTTACATTGCATTACCCCCTTCCCTCTTGTTTGTGTCCCTAAATATGGGCCGCCTGTCATACCTTTCTATTCCCTAAACAATGTATAATGTAGTATGGTTTATTATTATTGTTATTATTATATATCTGTTCATAATTTGCGGGGCATTGCAGGTTCCATGGTTATGGCCACCCAAGTAGTGGCTACAACAATAAGTAAAGTAATATCTTGAAGATGATAAGGAGATATATCAGATAAACCATGCTACATTTTAATTGTTTTATCTACTACACAATTTGAAATGTAAAACCCTCCTCGCAACACACTCTATAAACCAAGAATTGTGTTGTGTAGTCCAATAATAAAACAATATTTTTTTGTGCAAACAAATAAAATTTATTTTGAACAAAATTACAAATGTAAGTACTTTGTTTTGGGGTCAACAAGAGAGGAAGCCTGGGTGCGGTAAGTGTGGATGGGGGTGGGGAAGGACTTGAGGCACTGCCAAAAGATAAAGGAGTGGAAAAAACAATGAGAAGGCGTGAGTCAGGGACGTTTTGGTCATTACCTTCTGGGATGGTGGGTGTCGGGTGGAAAGTGGGAGTCGAGGGTGGAGTCGAGGAGTGGTAAGCAGTGAAGCTGGATGTGGATGAGGGGAGGATGGGAGAGGCGATGGACATGACAGCCTGAGTCAAGTCATCTGCCTCTTGCGAGGTGGCCAGAAGCTGGTATGTGGCTAGAGGCTGGTAGACAGCCAGAGGCAGATGGTATGCAGTTGCAGGAAGTTAGCAGGCAGCCACAGGAAGTTGTAAAGCGACCAGAGGCTGGTAGATGGCTTGAGGAAGGTAGGCAGCAGGAGCCTGGTAGGCGGCTGGAGGCTGGTAGACTGCACGAGACTGGCTGGTGGCAGGAGGCTGGTTGGGTGGAAGCTGCTGTTCTTGTTGATGCAGTCGCTGCACATGCAGTAGAGTATCCCAGCAGTCCTGCATTATATACAGCTGGTGATTTTCCATCTGCTGGGCTATCGATAAATAAAGATAGTATGTGGGTTTACTTACATTTTCATCCGGTTGTTATTTAAGACACTGAAGCTATCACTCATTTGTTTGGAAACTTACTTCCAAGTATCCTGATGAATTGCACTCAGAAAACTCTGGCAGAAGACTCCTATCTGTCACCCTCTGACACTGCTGAAGTGGCACAAAAGCTGGTCAAGTGGCATCGGCAGCATCAGAGGGCTGGGATAGGGGAAAATCTGTGGATCCTTCTAGTCAACTGCTACAGACCTGCAGGGATGCTGCTGCAGAGGTGCCTGTGTCACCTTGGCTGGTGCTTGCCTCCAAGGTGCCGGTGGTGGGATCTTATAGGACAGCTCCAGAAGGAACGGGCTCCAGTGTGCTGCCATGGATTCTGTGGAACAAAAAAAAAAATTAGTTTAAAAAAATTAGTTATGGAAAAAACATGTACAATTCAGAAATGGTGGTAAAACATGAGCTACTTACTTGAATGGTAGAGAGTGTTTCTGGGGAGCTCCCATTACTTGCCATGGTTGATGTGGCGGATGGTTGCAGAGTCCCAGCAGATTAGTGGATAGCTGAAAGACAAAGAAGAATGATTAGTAGGGACAAACTTCAGTAAGGAATATGGTGAGGTTGGACATATACTTACAATAGTCAGGTGGGCTCCTTGGCTGGATGCTGATGTGGATGCTGAGGTGGCTCTGTGTTGTGGATGGCCATGGATGGATGTGGATGTGAAAGGTCCAAAGGTGTCAGCCTACATAGTCTTCCAGAAATGGTTGGTGGGAGTGGCTGAAACTGGCTTCAGGGCATGGCGTCAGTCAGAAAACCAGATCTGTGCACCAGATGCACACAGATCCGGGTTCTATAGAGCTCCATTTAATGCCAGCCAAATGGCCAAGGGTCTGGGTGCTTTCAGGTTTGAAACAAGTAACAAAATCACAACAATTTGCGTTTTCGTTTTCATCCACAAATTGGTGACACTCGGATCTGGGTGCAACCACCTTATACAACTGTATGCACCCGCAAGGTCCTGCTTCCCAAATGAAAGTCAATGGAGGAAAAAACGGATGCAGGTGCTTACAGTTTCAGGTGGATTCGCCTGAATTTTAAAAACGGTATAGTGAAACTTGCCTTTGCTAACATTGAGAGGGAACTATCAATTAAAGGGACAAAATCACTGTTCAAACCAGGTTCAGGCTCTCAGTGCATCATGGTGGGGTCACACATTTAAGACCTCCTTCCCACTTCCTTGTTTTTCTCTAGCTCCACCTCCTCTTCTTTGATTAACATCAAGTGTGGAGAAATATGGACAACAAGCAGGGGGAAGGTGCACTTAAATATTCGGCCTCACCATGATGCACCCAGTATCTGTACTTGGTTTGAACAGTAATTCCGTGCTGACAGAACCCCTATAAAGCAGGGGTCTCAAACACGCAGTGCATGGGTTGGATATAACCCTTGAAGGTGTTTCATGCGGCTTGCAGGCACCATAGAGCCTTTGATGATTGTGGACCGGTCGAGGGAGCCGCCATCTTCAACGCTTCATTTGAATTGAATGTGCATTCTTGGATTCACATTCAATTTTTAATGTATTGCGGAGCAGAGGCCAGCAATATCAAAGTTAACTGCCATCCATTCAGAGGGTGACAGCTGATATCAGCGTGATGGAGATGAATGACATCACAGAGTATGAAAAGCTGCGCACTAAGGGACATTACTACCAGAAAGGGATCAGGATGGGGACATTACTACAAGAAGGAGATCAAGATGGGGACATTACTACCAGAAAGGGATCAGGATGGGGACATTACTACAAGAAGGGGATCAGGATGGGGACATTACTACAAGAAAGGGATCAGGAAGGGGACATTACTACAAGAAGGAGATCAAGATGGGGACATTACTACCAGAAAGGGATCAGGATGGGGACATTACTACAAGAAGGGGATCAGGATGGGGACATTACTACAAGAAAGGGATCAGGAAGGGGACATTACTACAAGAAGGAGATCAAGATGGGGACATTACTACAAGAAAGGCATCAGGATGGGAACATTACTACAAGAAGGAGATCAGGATGGGGACATTACTACAAGAAAGGGATCAGGAAGGGGACATTACTACAAGAAGGAGATCAAGATGGGGACATTACTACAAGAAAGGCATCAGGATGGGGACATTACTACAAGAAGGAGAACAGGGACATTACTACAAGAAGGAGATCAGGATGGGGACATTACTACAAGAAGGAGATCAGGATGGGAACATTACTACAAGAAGGAGATCAGGATGGGGACATTACTACAAGAAGGAGATCAAGATGGGACATTACTACAAGAAGGAGATCAGGATGGGACATTACTACAAGAAGGAGATCAATATGGGACATTACTACAAGAAGGAGATCAGGATGGGGACATTACTACAAGAAGGAGATCAGGATGGGGACATTACTACAAGAAGGAGATCAGGATGGGGACATTACTACAAGAAGAGGACCAGGATGGGGACATTACTACAAGAAGGAGATCAGGATGGGGACATTACTACAAGAAGGAGATCAGGATGGGGACATTACTACAAGAAGGAGATCAGGATGGGGACATTACTACAAGAAGAGGACCAGGATGGGGACATCACTACAAGAAGGCAACCAGGATGGAGACATTACTACAAGAAGGAGATCAGAATGGGGACATTACCACCAGAAGGAGATCAAGATTGGGACATTACTACAAGAAGGAGATCAGAATGGGACATTACTACAAGAAGGGGATCAGGATGGAGACATTACTACAAGAAGGAGATCAGAATGGGGACATTACTACAAGAAGGAGATCAAGATGGGACATTACTACAAGAAGGGGATCAGGATGGGGACATTACTACAAGAAGGAGATCAGAATGGGGACATTACTACAAGAAGGAGATCAAGATCGGACATTACTACAATAAGGGGATCAGGATGGAGACATTACTACAAGACGGAGATCAGAATGGGGACATTACTATAAGAAGGAGATCAGGATGGGGACATTACTACAAGAAGGGGATCAGGATAGGGGACATTACTATAAGAAGGGGATATTACTGCCAGCGCCTGCTCCAGATTTTTGAAGGCCCCAAGTGAAAGAGTCTCAGTGGGCCCCTTTAAGACTCTGCCCCACCCCTCCCGCTGCTGCACATCCGCACCTTAAGCCGCAGCCCAGGTTTAGATAGCAGAAAATAAGAAAACATTTTTTTCTATTAATTGAAGCTTCCCTGGCAGTGAAAAAGGGAGGGGTCATTGGCGCTAATTTTAATGTACTAGGGTAGAATAGAGAAATAAATCTATAATTAGTGTCTTTCTGCAAATTATATATGACACACACAGCTCTGCTACGTGCCCTTAGGCATAGATGACTGGACATAGATGACTTTGCTACATACACATGTAGACACACACAGCTCTGCTACATGCACATTACACACAGTACACACACGCAGCTCTAGTACATGAACATACAGATACAGCCACAGCACAGCTACATGCCCAATACATGCACATACAGATACATACACAGCTCTGGTACATGCACATTACACAGACAGCTTTGCTACATCCACATACAAACACATCCATCGCTCTGTTACATGCTCATACAAACACAAAGCTCTGCTCACGGGTACAATACATGCACATACAAGCACTGCTACATGCACAATACATACACATACAAACACACACACAGCTCTATTACATGCATAATACATGTACATATAGTACACACATTCACAGCTCTGCTCCATGCACATACAAACACACACAGCTGTTACATGCACATACAAACACACAAAGCTATGCTACATGCACATACAAACATACACATAGCTCTGTCACATGAACATACAAACACACACAGCTCTGCTACATGGACAATACATTTATATACAGATACACACAGCTCTACTACATGCACATATAAACACATACAGCTCTGCTACACGGACAATACATGCACACACAGATACACAAACACACACATACAGATATACACACATATACAGATATATATATACACACACATACAGATACACACACACACACACACATACAGATATACACACACATATTACCACATCCAGCTATTCTTGATCAGTGCAGAGGAGGAGAGGAGCTGCAAAGAGGCTGCAGAAGTTGAGCAGCTGCAGTATCTTGCAGGACCTTGATTTCAGTCATGTGACCAGTCACATGATAGGAAAGTGTTTCAGCCTCCTGTAGCTCCTAGTGCTTTTTCTCCTGCTGTGTACCAATCACCCAGATCAGTGCAGAGCAGGAGAGTGTCACGCTTGGGAAGTGAGAGAATCAGGTAACTTGATGGTGTGATGGGCAAAGGGGGTCAATAGAGCCTAATCTGACCCTGATGCTGGGGTCCCTGGCTCGCCCTGATCTCGGAGGTACCTCTGATGGTGAGGAGTTCCGAGCCGCCACCCTGTACCCTAAACTCCTGATAAGCCCTAGGCTGAGGGCCCCTACCTCCACTGACGGGTCAGGGATGACAGCTACTCCCACGGCAACAGACCTCCAGGAGAGGCTTCAGCACACAAGCAAAACGTCTTCTCAGCTCAATGACTAAGAGCCAACTAACTCTATTAACGGCGTCTGACAGAGGAGAGGGAAAGTTATTTAAAGCCAGGGGTGGGGGATTCCAGGTGAGTCACACTTCAACCACTCAACCAGCAGCTGAACATAATAGTGAATGCAGCTCTGGAGCACAACACAGGAGTCAGGACCTTCACACCAATCCTTCATGCAGCCCTTAAAGGAAAACAACACATACAGCAGCATCCGGCAATGTCAGCGCAAACAAAGAGCGTGACAGAGAGAACAGAGGGGGAAGCTCTGTGTGATCGGTCTCCTCACTGCTTCCCTCACAGACAGTCAGTGGGCCCTCTCACTTCTTCAGGGTCCCGACACCTACCCAGGTATGCCGGATGCTGGCGCCAGGTCTGTTTACTGCCATATGGGGGAATTTACCACTCGATGGGTACCAGGAGGTGGTACATCATTATAATACAGGGACCAGGATAGGGGTTACTACAACAGGGAGACCAGGATGGGGACATTACTACATGATTAGGACCGGGATGGGACATTACTACAAGAAGGGGATCAGGATGGGGACATTAATACAAGAGTGGGACCATGGTGGGGGAAGTTACCACTCAATAGGGACCAGGAGGTAGGACATCATTTTAATACAGGGAACAGTATGGGGGATATTACTACAAGAAGGGGACCAGGATGGGGACATTAGTACAAGAGGGAGATAAGAGTGGGGGCATCAGTACAAAAGGGGACCAGGATGGGGAAAATTACTACAAGATGGGGATCAGGATAGGAATATTACTAAAAGAAAAGGATCCAGGATGGAGACATTACTACAAGAAGGGGACCAGGATGGGGACTTTACTACAAGAAGGGGACCAGGATGGGGTATTACTACATGATTGGGATCGTACTACAGAAAGGGGACCAGGATGGGGACATTAATACAAGAAACGACCAAAGTGGGGACATTACTGCAAGAAGGGGACCAGGATGGGGGACATGACTACAAGAAGGAGATCAGAGTGGGGACATTACTATAAGAAGGAGATCAGGATGGGGACATGAGTACAAGAAGGAGATCAGGATGGGGGACATTACTACAAGAAATGACCAAAGTGGGGACATTACTGCAAGAAGGGGACCAGGATGGGGACATTACTACAAGAAGGGGATCAAAGTTGGGACAGTACTACAAGATGACGACCAGGATGGGGAACATTACTACAAGAAACGACCAAAGTGGGGACATTACTGCAAGAAGGGGACCAGGATGGGGGACATTACTACATGACGAGGACCAGGATGGGGACATTACTACAAGAAGGAGATCAGAGTGGGGACATTACTATAAGAAGGAGATCAGGATGGGGACATGAGTACAAGAAGGAGATCAGGATGGGGGACATTACTACAAGAAGGAGATCAGGATGGGGGACATTACTACAAGAAGGAGATCAGGATGGGGGACATTACTACAAGAAGGAGATCAGGATGGGGACATTACTACAAGAAGGAGATCAGGATGGGGACATTACTACAAGATGGGGATCAGGATGGAGACATTACTACAAAAAATGACCAAAGTGGGGACATTACTGCAAGAAGGGGACCAGGATGGGGGACATTACTACAAGAAGGGGATCAGAGTGGGGACATTACTACAAGAAGGGGATCAGAGTGGGGACATTACTACAAGAAGGAGATCAGGATGGGGACATTACTACAAGAAGGAGATCAGAATGGGGACATTACTACAAGAAGGAGATCAGAATGGGGACATTACTACAAGAAGGGGATCAGTGTGGGGACATTATTACAAGAAGGAGATCAGGATGGAGACATTACTACAAGAGAGGGATCAGGATGGGGACATTACTACAAGAAGGAGATCAGAGTGGGGACATTACTATAAGAAGGAGACCAGGATGGGGACATTACTACAAGAAGGGGATCAAAGTTGGGACAGTACTACAAGATGACGACCAGGATGGGGGACATTACTACAAGAAACGACCAAAGTGGGGACATTACTGCAAGAAGGGGACCAGGATGGGGGACATTACTACATGACGAGGACCAGGATGGGGACATTACTACAAGAAGGAGATCAGAGTGGGGACATTACTATAAGAAGGAGATCAGGATGGGGACATGAGTACAAGAAGGAGATCAGGATGGGGGACATTACTACAAGAAGGAGATCAGGATGGGGGACATTACTACAAGAAGGAGATCAGGATGGGGGACATTACTACAAGAAGGAGATCAGGATGGGGACATTACTACAAGAAGGAGATCAGGATGGGGACATTACTACAAGATGGGGATCAGGATGGAGACATTACTACAAGAAATGACCAAAGTGGGGACATTACTGCAAGAAGGGGACCAGGATGGGGACATTACTACAAGAAGGGGATCAGAGTGGGGACATTACTACAAGAAGGGGATCAGAGTGGGGACATTACTACAAGAAGGAGATCAGGATGGGGACATTACTACAAGAAGGAGATCAGAATGGGGACATTACTACAAGAAGGAGATCAGAATGGGGACATTACTACAAGAAGGGGATCAGTGTGGGGACATTACTACAAGAAGGAGATCAGGATGGAGACATTACTACAAGAGAGGGATCAGGATGGGGACATTACTACAAGAAGGAGATCAGAGTGGGGACATTACTATAAGAAGGAGATCAGGATGGGGACATGAGTACAAGAAGGAGATCAGGATGGGGGACATTACTACAAGAAATGACCAAAGTGGGGACATTACTGCAAGAAGGGGACCAGGATGGGGACATTACTACAAGAAGGGGATCAAAGTTGGGACAGTACTACAAGATGACGACCAGGATGGGGGACATTACTACAAGAAACGACCAAAGTGGGGACATTACTGCAAGAAGGGGACCAGGATGGGGGACATTACTACATGACGAGGACCAGGATGGGGACATTACTACAAGAAGGAGATCAGAGTGGGGACATTACTATAAGAAGGAGATCAGGATGGGGACATGAGTACAAGAAGGAGATCAGGATGGGGGACATTACTACAAGAAGGAGATCAGGATGGGGGACATTACTACAAGAAGGAGATCAGGATGGGGGACATTACTACAAAAAGGAGATCAGGATGGGGACATTACTACAAGAAGGAGATCAGGATGGGGACATTACTACAAGATGGGGATCAGGATGGAGACATTACTACAAGAAATGACCAAAGTGGGGACATTACTGCAAGAAGGGGACCAGGATGGGGGACATTACTACAAGAAGGGGATCAGAGTGGGGACATTACTACAAGAAGGGGATCAGAGTGGGGACATTACTACAAGAAGGAGATCAGGATGGGGACATTACTACAAGAAGGAGATTCACAGAAGGGATCAATACATAACAAGAAGGGGATCAGTGTGGGGACATTACTACAAGAAGGAGATCAGGATGGAGACATTACTACAAGAGAGGGATCAGGATGGGGACATTACTACAAGAAGGAGATCAGAGTGGGGACATTACTATAAGAAGGAGATCAGGATGGGGACATTACTACAAGAAGGAGATCAGGATGGGGACATGAGTACAAGAAGGAGATCAGGATGGGGGACATTACTACAAGAAATGACCAAAGTGGGGACATTACTGCAAGAAGGGGACCAGGATGGGGACATTACTACAAGAAGGGGATCAAAGTTGGGACAGTACTACAAGATGACGACCAGGATGGGGGACATTACTACAAGAAGGGGACCAGGATGGGGGACATTACTACATGACGAGGACCAGGATGGGGACATTACTACAAGAAGGAGATCAGAGTGGGGACATTACTATAAGAAGGAGATCAGGATGGGGACATGAGTACAAGAAGGAGATCAGGATGGGGGACATTACTACAAGAAGGAGATCAGGATGGGGACATTACTACAAGAAGGAGATCAGGATGGGGGACATTACTACAAGAAGGAGATCAGGATGGGGACATTACTACAAGAAGGAGATCAGGATGGGGACATTACTACAAGATGGGGATCAGGATGGAGACATTACTACAAGAAATGACCAAAGTGGGGACATTACTGCAAGAAGGGGACCAGGATGGGGGACATTACTACAAGAAGGGGATCAGAGTGGGGACATTACTACAAGAAGGGGATCAAGATGGAGACATTACTACAAGAGAGGGATCAGGATGGGGACATTACTACAAGAGAGGGACTAGGATGGGGACATTACTACAAGATGTTTCCCAAAATTACTATGCAATGGTAATTCTAAGACAACATTTCTTACAAGAAAGAGATACAATGTAAGAAAAAAATTCAAGAGAAGGCATGACATTTTTTTTAGCACTAAAAGTGCTGTATTATATATAAACTAAAAAAAAAAACCTGCATGTTTCTAATTGCCACATCTATAACAAGGTATAATTGTACCATAACCCATGCAATGAATGCCAATGTAAATAACATAAGCTAATTGAGCAAAAAAATGTAAAAGAGTGATCAACAGGTGTACAGACAAAATATGGTATCACTAAAAATGTCACTGTGCCCTACAAAGCATGCGGCCCACTAAATTCAATTGATTTCTATGTGCGGCCCTGTACCCAGCTGAGCTTCAGACCCTGCATGTTTTAGGAAGGAAATGTTATGTGTTTGAAGTGGAAGAAATTGTGACTTATACGGTAGATTTCACAGCACCGAGTATCAGGCCGCTCGTCATCGGAACCTGCAGTTTATACACATTACAAATTAAGGAGAGAAAAATTAAAATATAATTTATATTAGTAAAAAAAAACAAACCTTACAGGCCTTTTCAGAGATACACATATAGTTACAAGTAACTAAAGCAGTGATCCCGGCAGGAGCAGATTGACAGGGTAACAAGCCGCGATCACTGATGCAGCAGAATCTGTCCAAAAATGTGCAAGATTAAGTTCATGAAACCACTGCAGGATAACGCTGATTTATTCTATCCTAGAAGTCTTATTTTAGCACTTCTCTCCTTGTTAGGTATGCAATAATGTCCCTGAGCGGATTGTGACAATCACGATTATCTATAGGGGCCAGGACAATTATTGGTGGTTTTTATATTAAAAATTAAATTGCAGATAAAAGGACATCAATGCCAATGCTGCGTCTGATCCGTTATGTGCCATTATCAGCCATTCCAGTGTTGATTAATAAATATAAAGATTAAAGCCCTTACAACCTTCCAGCCACATCAGGGACATTTTGGTTTTTTCCCTTGTTACCACACACAATTGGATTAATCTATGGTGTCTACTGAATAGCACAAGCACTAGGCAAAATGTGCAGCAGACATCAATATACCATGAGAATGTTCCCTCCGTCCGGTCTCCACCGCTCGCACTTTGTTGAACGTATGAAGTGACAGCGCATATTTTTATTCCACAATACCTTTTGTTACAGCAGTATCACACTGTGCTATAGTCCCCACAGGTCAGTGCTAAGGTCTCCCACAAGCCGCTCCGAGATCCTAAATAGGGAAAACAGGATTGTTTGTAGAAAATAAAACCTTGACTTGTTAAGGAAGAATAACGCTACCAACTTCCAGAAGATACCAATGTTACCTAACTTGTGACCGCCACTGTTACTGCTATTAGATAATGAGGCTTTGGATCTCAGGACACAAACAAGGAAAGCAGTATAGCTGCATGTATCCTGGCATCACGTTTTATTATATCCTTGTATATTATTGTGATGTACGAAATGGCAGTATTGTACATAGCCGGTATGTATCACACAGACAAAGACGTGTTACGATGTAAAACCAGATAGTTTCGCTGGGACTTGTAGTACCACAAATATTATTTATTTTATTAAGTGCTGGATTTACAGGTTAGTCAGAGAGCTAGGTGGGTCTGACTAACCACATACCTCCCATGGGTGTATCACATCTGATATAATGGGACTCCTTCCTGATCACAAGTATTTGATGTAAGCAAAGTTCTGCAAGTGTGCTGGACAGGCTGTAAAGTCTGTGTGTGTATGGAGCATGCCAGAGCTCATGTGACACCAACAGGATCTGAAAACCATCTATGGACCTGTGAATGGTAGTGGACTTTACAGTATATGGACTATGCGATGATCTTGCGGAATAGCTGATGAAAGACTTGTACATCTTAGGTTGGTTTATGGAGTATAATAAACCATATGAACTTTTAAACTGGAGAAACGTTTCCTTCTGCTACCTCGACGAAGGGGTTTCTCTATCCTATTACATACTAATAATTCCCATTAATTGTGTAGAATAGAGCAACGTGCGTTTTTCAGCATTGTTGACTTCCTTTCTTCCAGTGCTTCTCATCCTTGTGGCTTCTTCGTTCCTTGATTTCAAGAAGTCAGAAAACAAATGTATAGAATAACATCATGCTGTAATGTATGGCATGGCTGGCATTTATCTGTGACTTTTTAGTACATTCTACATCGGAAGCCCAACACTTCCACAGCTGGAAACAGAAACTCAGTTACGTTTAGAGTGTCGCACCAAATAGTCTATTTACAGCTTTAACATGGCCCTATATTACAGTCCTTCATAGGGCCATGATGTCTGAAACGATTACTGGTCTGTCCTTAATTAACAGCTTCACATATTAAGATGAGGCTGTTCATTCAGGGAAACAAAACTTTGTTTGGGCATTGTGTCCCTAAAATATCAACACCATTGTAACAAATAAATGATATCAGTCTAGTGGTATCCTTGTGGAGGGCAGTGATGTTGTGTGAGTGAGTCCAACATGCTACATTGTGATAGGGGAGACCGATTGTCCTTGACTCAAGGCCACTATTCTTGGTAGCCTGATGGCTCTTAATAGGCTTCCATGAACACGCTTAGCAATAGTCACTCTCTCTACTAGATAGCGTGACTTACAACCTTAAACTTTGAACAAGAATCTGGACTTACCCTGGGTTGGAGCCACAGAATAGGCTGCTGACCGGTGGATCAAGCCAGCAGCAAGAAGGTGCATCATGTGCAGTTGGTACCAGGAGGCTAAAGTCAGAGGCAAAATCATTAGGCAAGGACAATCATCAGAAAGTGTGCCGAAGTCAGAGCAAGGTAAATACAGCTAGAACAGCTGCAAACAGGCTACAGATAACCAGAGTAAGATTCACTATAATGGTCACTGGTAACTCCAGGACAAAAAGGAAAAAGCAGAAGGAGCGCTCCTGGGTTATAGCTGGTGGTTCTTGTGGTTAGGGGTAATGCAGTAGGTTGCACTAGTTAGTCTGTGTCCTGAGGAAGGTGACAGACTGCCACTGAAACGCATAGTGCCTGGTATAATAATCATTAACCATTCTTCGCATGTTCATTTTCATTCACTCACCAGCGTCCATTACACTTTCATTGTTGGTTGTTCTATCACTGGTAACTGACTGTCAGGAGCTTAAATAGAACGCAGCCCTGAAATACGGCCGATTGGCCAGGAACTAACCTCCAAGCTCCTAAACTGGACACAACCACAATTCCCAAAAAGGGCTCGCGCACCAACATGGAAGTCACACCAATGGTCACACAGGCCGATTCACACAAACCCACCACTCTATTAGTCAATCTCCCGACCATAAAGCAGTGTACATGGTTTAGAATACAAGTGGCATAAAACAGAATCCAGGGCTGATGCAAAAAAATAAACACATAAAGAAAACCACCTGTTTAGATACTCAACATCGTAGACATCCAGGAGATCGTTACAGGAAATCTTTAAGAAACTCATTTTGTCAGATGCATTTCTGTAGACCATAATGTGTCTGGGACTCATCTGACATTATATTGAGTGTTAGTTGTGCAAGAACAAAAGGTGAGGGATAAACGGAAGCATGTGGATAATTGCAATTGGCTGCAGGACATGGTTTTAGATGCAGTAATACATCATGTGTGATGAAGCGCGATACCATGTAACAAGATGTGTTAATCTACAGAAACTCGGCACACAGAAGAGTCACATACAGTTGTGGCCAAAAGTATTGACACCCCTGCAATTCTGTCAGATAATACTCAGTTTCTTCCTGAAAATAATTGCAATCACAAATTCCTTGGTATTATTATCTTCATTTAATTTGTCTTCAATGAAAAAACACAAAGAATTGTCCTAAAGCCAAATTGGATCTAATTCCACCAAACATAAAAAAGGGGGTGGACAAAAGTATTGGCACTGTTAGAAAAACTATGTGATGCTTCTCTAATTTGTGTAATTAACAGCACCTGTAACTTACCTGTGGCACCTAACAGGTGTTGGCAATAACTAAATCACACTCGCAGCCAGTTGACATGGATTAAAGTTGACTCAACCTCTGTCCTGTGTCCTTGTGTGTACCACATTGAGCATGGAGAAAAGAAAGAAGACCAAAGAACTGTCTGAGGACTTGAGAAACCAAATTGTGAGAAAGCATGAGCAATCTCAAGGCTACAAGTCCCTCTCCAAAGACCTGAATGTTCCTGTGTCTACCGTGCGCAGTGTCATCAAGAAGTTTAAAGCCCAAGGCACTGTAGCTAACCTCCCTAGATGTGGACGGAAAAGAAAAATTGCCGAGAGATTTCAACGCAAGATTGTGTGGATGGTGGATAAAGAACTTCGACTAACATCCAAACAAGTTCAAGCTGCCCTGCAGTCCGAGGATACAACAGTGTCAACCCGTACTATCCAATCTTCTGGACAAAGTACCTTAGGTCCGCGCTGCTGCAGGATAGATGTAAATGACACCAGAAACACCGGAATGTCTGGTTAAAAGTGATGAATAACTTTATTTTCCAACGCGTTTCAGAGCCACTTGCTAAGCTCCTTCCTCAGGGAACATCCTGGATATTCCCTGAGGAAGGAGCTCGGCAAGTGGCTCTGAAACGCGTCAGAAAATAAAGTTATTCATCACTTTTAACCAGACATTCCGGTGTTTCTGGTGTCATTTACATCTATCCTGCAGCAGCGCGGACCTAAGGTACTCTGTCCAAAAGATTGATTGATTACCGTAGTAACCTATGGAGGTACGGTCCCTGCAGCATTTCTGAGCGATCAAACTGGTTGTGTTTGACACAACCTTATCAGGTGAGCGATTCTGATTTAGACCCCTTTTTAACCTGTTTATAAAAAAGATAAGACCCTATTGCGCATTCTCAACTTTTATAGATAACCCGTACTATCCGTCGGCGTCTGAATGAAAAGGGACTGTATGGTAGGAGACCCAGGAAGACCCCACTTCTTACCCCGAGACATTTAAAAGCCAGGCTGGAGTTTGCCAAAACTTACCTGAGAAAGGCTAAAACATTTTGGAAGAATGTTCTCTGGTCAGATGAGACAGAAGTAGAGCTTTATGGGCAAAGGCATCAACATAGAGTTTACAGGAGAAGAAAAGAGGCATTCAAAGAAAAGAACACGGTCCCTACAGTCAAACATGGTGGAGGTTCCCTGATGTTTTGGGGTTGCTTTGCTGCCTCTGGCACTGGACTGCTTGACCGTGTGCATGGCATTATGAAGTCTGAAGACTACCAACACATTGTGCAGCATAATGTAGGGCCCAGTGTGAGAAAGCTGGGTCTCCCTCAGAGGTCATGGGTCTTCCGGCAGGACAATGACCCAAAACACACTTCAAAAAGCACTAGAAAATGGTTTGAGAGAAAGCACTGGAGACTTCTAAGGTGGCCAGCAATTAGTCCAGACCTGAATCCCATAGAACACCTGTGGAGAGATGTAAAAATGGCAGTTTGGAGAAGGCGCCTTCACATATCAGGGACCTGGAGCAGTTTGCCAAAGAAGAATGGTCTAAAATTCCAGCAGAGCATTGTAAGAAACTCATTGATGGTTACTGGAAGCGGTTGATCGCATTTATTTTGGCTAAAGGTTGTGCAACCAAGTATTAGGCTGAGGGTGCCAATACTTTTGTCTGGCCCATTTTTGGAGTTTTGTGTGAAATGATCAATGTTTTGCTTTTTGCTTCATTCTCTTTTGTGTTTTTTCATTGAAGACAAATTAAATGAAGATAATAATACCAGAGAATTTGTGATTGCAATCATTTTCAGGAAGAAACTGAGTATTATCTGACAGAATTGCAGGGGTGTCAATACTTTTGGCCACAACTGTAAACTGCACCAACAGCCTCTTCATGATCTAAAAATGAGTGTTTGGTACATGGCTATGGGTACACAGATTATGATTTACTATTATTTGTTAAAAGGAAGGTAAGTAGGATCAATTTGCCGCCTATATGGACATGCAGGTAAAAGAAAGTTCAATGAAACAACACCTATCTGTAATTTTATATCTTTCTTCAGAGAAATGCATATTTCTTTAAAGGTATTGGAATAAAAATGGAAAAATATTTTAAAAAAATTGTAAATGAGGATTCAGGATTAAAAACTGGTAAAATAGCACAAAAGCCTTAATGAATTAAAAAAAAATGCCTAAAATCCAAGCTTTCACAAAAATAATGGAAAAACAATGATATCACGTCTTTAGTGTGTCATACAATGGGTACTGCCTAATGTGGCCAAGATGGGACTGCCATTAAGTAATGGCTACTGCTCAATATGGTCAAGATCGAACTGCCATTATATAATGGGTACTGCCTAATGTGGTCAAGATGGAACTGCCATTATATAATGGATACTGCCTAATGTGGCCAAGATGGGGCTGGCATTATATAATGGGTACTGCCCAATGTGGCCAAGATGGGGCTCCCATTAAATAATGGATACTGCCTAATGTGGCCAAGATGGGGCTCCCATTAAATAATGGATACTGCCTAATGTGGTCAAGATGGGGCTGCCATTATATAATGGATACTGCTTAATGTGGCCAAGATGGGGCTGGCATTATATAATGGGTACTGTCCAATGTGGCAATATAATGGATACTGCCCAATGTGGTCAAGATGGGACTGCCATTATATAATAGGTACTGCCTAATGTGGTCAATATGGGGCTGCCATTAAATAATGGATACTGTCCAATGTGGTCAAAATGGGACTGCCATTAAATAATGGGTACTGCTTAATGTGGCCAGGTTGGAGCTGCCATTAAATAATGGGTACTGTGTAATGTGGCCAAGATGGGGCTGCCATGATATAATGGGTACAGCCTAATGTAGTCAAGATGGGGCTGCTATTATATAATGGGTACTGCCCAATGTGGCCAAGATGGGGCTGCCATTAAATAATGGGTACTGCCGAATGTGGCCAAGATGGGGCTACCATTAAATAATGGATACTGCCCAATGTGGCCAAGATGGGGCTGCCATTAAATAATGGGTACTGCCCAATGTGGCCAAGATGGGGCTGCCATTAATGGGTACTGCCTAATGTGGCCAGGTTGGAGCTGCCATTATATAATGGGTACTGTGTAATGTGGCCAACATGGGGCTGCCATTATATAATGGGTACTGGCTAATTAAACCAAGATGGGGCTGCCATTATATAATGGGCACTGCTTAATGTGATCAAGATGAGGCTGCCATTATATAATGTGTACTGCCAAATGAGACCAAGATGGGGCTGCCATTATATAATGGATACTGCTTAATGTGGCCAAGATGGGGCTGGCATTATATAATGGGTACTGTCCAATGTGGCAATATAATGGATACTGTCCAATGTGGCCAAGATGGGGCTGCCATTATATAATGGGTACTGCCTAATGTGGTCAAGATGAGGCTGCCATTATATAATAGGTACTGCCAAATGAGACCAAGATGAGGCTGCCATTATATAATGGATACTGCCAAATGAGACTAAGATGAGGCTGCCATTATATAATGGGTACTGCCAAATGTGGTCAAGATGAGGCTGCCATTATATAATGGGTACTGCCAAATGTGGTCAAGATGAGGCTGCCATTATATAATGGGTACTGCCAGGGCCGGCCCTACCGCTGTGCAAGTTGTGTGGTCGCACAGGGCGCCGCCTGCCATGCTTCAAAGGGGGCGCCAGAGAGACGGATATTTATGGTCTCTCTGCGGCTCCGCCGATTAACCTCCCTACCGGTATTCCCGAGTGTGACTCGGGGTTAACTTTAGCTGACAGAAGCGGTAACCCCGAGTCACACTCGGGTTTACCCGCAGAACGTTTGCAGATCCTGCATGAGGAGCTGGGGAATGGCGGTGATAGGTGCCATTCTGCCCCGCCGCCCCTGCAGCTTCAGATGAGCACCGGGGGTGGGGGGGTGGCGGTGCTGTAATCTTTCAGCCCTGCCGCCCCGTGCACCCGAGGACGAGCAGTGGAGGGAGGACGGGGCGGGAACCCGAGGATGAGCAGTGGAGGGAGGACGGGGCAGGAAGTGAGGAAGCTTCCTGCAGCTGTGCCCGCCCTACTCTCATCTGCGCAGACCGCGGGAGTCACTACTGACAGCTGGGACAGATACCGCACAACGAAACCCAGCCTTACATGAGCACCAGGTGGGGGCTGTCAGCGTTCAGCCCCGCCGCCCCTGCAGCCCTAGATGATCAGCTGCAGCTTGCAGCTGTGGAGGGGGGGTGGGGTTCATGCTGTCAGCTGCAGCTGCGGGGGGGGCTGTCAGTGTTCAGCCCCGCCGCAGCCTTAGATGATCAGCTGCAGTTTGCAGCTGTGGGGGGGGGGGTTCTTTCTGTCAGCTGCAGCTGTGGGGAGGGTATGGGGGGTGTTTGCTGCTGCCGCTTGGAGCTGTAGAGGGGGGTGGGGGAGAGGCTGTCAGCTGCAGCAGTGGAGAGGGAGGGGGTGCTACCAGCCACAGCTGTGGAGTCGGGTGCTGTCAGCTGCAGCTGTGGGGGGGTTTGCTATCAGCAGCAGCTGTGGCGAGGGAGGGGGGTGCTGTCAGCTGCAGAGCGGAGGGGGGTGCAGGCAGCTGCGGAGCCGGGGGGGGGGGTGATATCATGATGTTATTTCACATGAGACCTGCAGCCAATCAGCAGCTGTTTCATTATCCCTTCCTTCAAAACTGTGATCCAGAATAAATGAGAGCTGCTGCTGTTCCCTGATTTCCTCGGGATGTCAGTTTTATATGAGGAAAGAGTGAAGGTGCCACTGATTGGCTGCATGTCTCATGTGACATGGTCTGGGGGCACCAAAGGGGAATTTTGCACAGGGCGCAATTTAGCCTGAGGCCGGCCCTGGGTACTGCCCAATGTGACAAAGATAGGGTGGCCATTAATTAATGAGTATTGCCTAATGTGATCAAGATGGAGCTGCCTTTAAATGTTTCAGTCGAGTACATCGAGTCTCAAGCTACTTTTGAATTCCAAGAACAATTCTTTAGCGGTGAAGAAACTTTAGAAAAATCCATGGAGTCACATGATGCAATTTATGGACTTTACTGAGAAAAATGGCGCCTTCTTCCATTGAGAGGAGTCAGAAAACAACGAAGACATTTCTGATTATTTCTAACATTCTAAATCCACATAAACCAATAGAGTTTGCCCTCTTGTATCTTCCATTGGAATGCGTCCCCGCTTTGTGTACAGTGTGCGTCCTCTATGAGATTGTGTGATTTCTTCCTAATAGGACATCTGGCTGCATAGAGCAAGACGTGGTTCTGTTATGTCGTCTCCAGGTCAGGCAACCACTCTGCATAAAACAAGAGTCATGTCTGCATTGAATATTAAAATGTCTATGTTTTACTTTAAAGTCTGGCACCAATGAACTAGAAAAAAAGCCTTGCCTGGGGACCGGATCTGAATCACAGAACTGGCCAACTGATTCTTTTCCCAGGAGCCGGCACAAATTATTCACAGTGATGATCACGGGCTCCTGATGCCGTACTGCAGCTGCACAATGTATTCACCACTGAGCCCTGGATGACAATAATCACAAGTACAGAAATGCCAACATCCGATTACCGGGATCACAGACAGCGTGCCGGCCGTTCTAACCGTTTCAGTCAAAATCTAGAGGATTCATTAATATTTTACAATATGATAGTTACACAAATATGGAACATTTTACAAAACACAGAACTTACATACACGTTAGACGGCTTTCAGGAATGATGACCAACATTTTCTCCTAAATTCCTTCAGTATTCCACGGCTTAAAATGCTAAAAAACGTATAGACACACTAGATCAGACATAAGGTTGAGTTAAAACCAGATCATCTCTTATCCATGACACCTGACAAGGGGTGGGATATATTCGGCAGAGAGTGAACAGTTATATCTTGTATTGGAAATATTGGAAATAGGAAAAATGTGCCAGGGTTAGGGCTCTTCTATACATCCGTACAATTTGGTGCGATGGATAGCAATGTGTGGACTTGCTGTGACTCTCCAAACACGAGCGTGACATATTCATTGAAATATATGAGGCTGTGGTCATCATATAAGGAGAGCCGTGGCCAGTCGGTGCATTGCAATCTGACATTGGACCTATGAAACACTCAGGTTGGAAAAGCCACAACCAGTCAATGCATTGCTGATTTCATTGATTCGACATTGGAATGAATTAAGCTGTCACACTCGGGTCAGGAGAGCCGCAGCCCGTCTGTGCATTGTGATCAAAAATGGAACCAAATGAAGCTGTCGCTCTCGGGTCAGGAGAGTCATAGTCAGTCCGTGTATTGCAATTAGACATTGGACTGAAAGAAACTGCCACGGTGGTGTCGAGAGACCCATCACCATTTTGTGCATTGTAATCAGACAATGGACTGAATGAAGCTGTCATGCTCGGGTCGGAAGAGCCGAAGCCAATCTGTGAATTGGTATCCAACAGTGGACTAAATTAACCTATTATGCTCAGGTTGGGAGAGCCACAGCCAAACCTTACATTGCAATCCAACATCAGACTGAACTGCATGGACATGTGAAAGAGTCCTAAAGATCTGAGCAAATACATCAAGCGTCATAACCAGACAAGGGGGTCAGAATATCAAAAAACATTGCTAGGGAGTCTTGGTATGCTAGACTCAGGGGCGTAACTACCACAGGTGCAGGGGTTGCGATCACACCCAGGCCCTGCAGCCTGGGGGGCCCCAAAAGTCCCTTTGACCTATAGAAAAGGACTAATACTATTAAAGATTTGCAATAATTGGGGGCCCATTGGAGCTTTCACATCAGGGCCCCTGGGCCTGAAGTTACACCACTGGCTAGATTTGTACCAAATGGTCAAGAAAAGTGCTGAAAATTGAGATTTAAAGTGGTTGTGCACAACTAAACAACCATTGCTAATCAATTCAGGGTCACACAGAAAACCCAAGCAATGGGTACTCATTACCTGAAGTAGTGATGTTCCAGTGATGTCAACGCTGCTGCAAATCAGATATTGACCAGCTGCAGCCTTTCATATTTGTCTGATTGGGCGTCCACTTCCTTGGAATAATGGTGAATTGCAGCCGATCGCTGATCACTGATTGACTGCAGCAGGAACTTGACAACAATATCACTTTGCCCACCGGGAAGAGCAGCGCTGATATCGCTGGAGTATCGCCCCTGTGCAGGTGAGTATCCATTGTTTTTATTTTCTGTGGGCACGTAATTAAGCTGGTGATTGTCCAAATATGGATAGCCCCTTTAACCATTACAACTGGACTATGGAGTGTAAGTTATTAGAGGACTGGGGAGTCTGCAATACCAGACAGTTATTAGAGGACTGAGAGGTCTGCAATACCAGACAGGTTATTAGAGGACTGAGAGGTCTGCAATACCCAGACAGGTTATTAGAGGACTGAGAGGTCTGCAATACCCAGACAGGTTATTAGAGGACTGAGAGGTCTGCAATACAAGACAGGTTATTAGAGGACTGAGGGGTCTGCAATACCAGACAGGTTATTAGAGGACTGAGGGGTCTGCAATACCAAGACAGGTTATTAGAGGACTGAGGGGTCTGCAATACCCAGACAGGTTATTAGAGGACTGGGGAGTCTGCAATACCAAGACAGGTTATTAGAGGACTGAGGGGTCTGCAATACCAAGACAGGTTATTAGAGGACGGGGAGTCTGCAATACCAAGACAGGTTATTAGAGGACTGAGGGGTCTGCAATACCAAGACAGGTTATTAGAGGACTGAGGGGTCTGCAATACCAAGACAGGTTATTAGAGGACTGAGGGGTCTGCAATACCAAGACAGGTTATTAGAGGACTGAGGGGTCTGCAATACCAAGACAGGTTATTAGAGACGAGGGGTCTGCAATACCAAGACAGGTTATTAGAGGGCTGAGGGGTCTGCAATACCAAGACAGGTTATTAGAGGACTGAGGGGTCTGCAATACCAAGACAGGTTATTAGAGGACTGGGGGTCTGCAATACCAAGACAGGTTATTAGAGGACAGGTGTCTGCAATACAAGACAGGTTATTAGAGGGACTGAGGGGTCTGCAATACCAAGACAGTTATTAGAGGGACTGGGGGTCTGCAATACCAAGACAGGTTATTAGAGGACTGAGGGGTCTGCAATACCAAGACAGGTTATTAGAGGACTGAGGGGTCTGCAATACTAAGACAGGTTATTAGAGGACTGGGGGTCTGCAATACCAAGACAGGTTATTAGAGGACTGGGAGAGTCTGTCAATTAACCAACACAGATTACTAAACTTGGGAGTTATTTCATTTGGAAGAGCGAAAGCTTAGACATAACGATGTCCCAGCGACCTCACCAACAATGGAGATCACTGGGACACCGTTATCTGATCGCTGGTGAGCTGTCAAATAGGCAGACTCACCAGCGATCAGTGACCAGCGAGAACGCTGGGGTCCAGGGTAAACAGTGGGCAGCGCTCTGCTTAATTACCCACTGATTACCAGCTCCGAGTGCCGCACAGCACATGCTGGGAGCTGGTAACCAGGGTATACAGTGGGTAACTAAGCGCAGTGCTCTGCTTAGTTACCCACTGATTATCAGCTCCGAGTGCCGCACACCACATGCTGGGAGCTGGTAACCAGGGTATACAGTGGGTAACTAAGCGCAGTGCTCTGCTTAGTTACCCACTGATTACCCTGATTACCAGCCTCCTAGCGTGTGCTGTGCGGTGTTGGGAGGTCGTTGATCATTGGTCTCCCGCTGTCACACACGGCGATGCTGGCCGCCCAGCGGGAGACCAATGATCGAAATATGGCCCTGGCCATTATTCCAATGATCAGCTCTCTGATCGTTGCAGTATGTCACACATAGCGACACCGCTACAAGGTCGCTGCAACGTCAAACCAGCCTTTAGGGGTGATCTTATAATAATTTATAACTATATGAGGTGACAGTACAGAGAGCTGTATAATGATCTCTTTATATCTAGTAAACATCAAATGTCCAAAAGTTTTAGTTTCACCTCATAACAATAAATCTCAAAATCACCCATGATACCTCACATTGGGGCCCATGGATGATACATGACACTACAACAACTGTTCTTCTTTATTTTTAAAGTTAGATAATTTTTACAAAAATATATTGTAATCTGAGAGTCCTCAGTGGTTGATACCTTTTAATGGTTAACTGAAAATATGATAAGCATAGCAAGCTTTCAGGACACTTGGCCCCTTCATCAGGTTGTAATTTTTACATTTATTCAAGTACCAATAAAATACAAACTAAAATTATTTAAAATTTTCCAGTTATTTCATAACAGTATATGTGGGTGCACTCCATATCATTAGTAAACTGACAGCATGTAAGGCTGGCTTCAGACTTGCGGACCCTCTGCAGCGTCCTGAGGAGGAGATCCGCAAGCTGACCGCAGCCCCTATGTTTATAATGAGAACGCACGGTGCTGCGCAGGTCTGCGCATGACCGTGCGCTCCCATTCACTGCAATATGTGATTTGTACGCAGGCGGATGCCCACGCACCAACACACACAATCACACACTCTCGTCCGCACCAGGAACGTGACCATATCGAGAGTGTGTGATTTGTGCGTGGGCATCCGCCTGAGTACAAATCACATATTGCAGTGAATGGGAGCGCACGGTCATGCGCAGACCTGCGTCTGAAGCCAGCCTAATAGTGCATTAACCAACCCTATCCTGATAATGTGTAATGCCTGGTTAAATAGCTGTTTCTATCTACAGACCTCTATGCACCTTCCCATAGGGCCATCCACCAGCAATCTATATCAGGTTACTGCTCTTTCATTTACCTGTATATTTATGGGCTAAGCACAAACTGTCCTGCGGTGTGACACCCACCCAATCTGTCTTTATATCTAGGCCTGAGAAGGGGACAGGGGGCATCCTCTACATCTGAAGGAAAGAAGGTTTCATCATAATCACAGATTATAATCACAATTCTTTACTGTGTGAGCAATGACACAATGAATTATTTACTGAAAGAGCACTGACACTAAGGATTCTTTACTGTAAGAGCAGTGACACTATGGATTCTTTACTGTAAGAGCATTGACACTATAGATTCCTTTACTGTAAGAGCAGTGACACTATGGATAGTTTACTGTAAGAGCAGTGACACTATGGATTCTTTACTGTAAGAGCAGTGACACTATGGATTCTTTACTGTAAGAGCAGTGACACTATAGATCCTTTACTGTAAGAGCAGTGAGACTATGGATTCTTTACTGTAAGAGCAGTGACACTATGGATTGTGTACTGTAAGAGCAGTGACACTATAGATCCTTTACTGTAAGAGCAGTGACACTATGGATAGTTTACTGTAAGAGCAGTGACACTATGGATTCTTTACTGTAAGAGCAGTGACACTATAGATCCTTTACTGTAAGAGCAGTGACACTAAGGATTCTTTACTGTAAGAGCAGTGACACTATGGATTCTTTACTGTAAGAGCAGTGACACTATAGATCCTTTACTGTAAGAGCAGTGAGACTATGGATTCTTTACTGTAAGAGCAGTGACACTATGGATTGTGTACTGTAAGAGCAGTGACACTATAGATCCTTTACTGTAAGAGCAGTGACACTATGGATAGTTTACTGTAAGAGCAGTGACACTATGGATTCTTTACTGTAAGAGCAGTGACACTATGGATTGTGTACTGTAAGAGCAGTGACACTATAGATCCTTTACTGTAAGAGCAGTGACACTATGGATTGTGTACTGTAAGAGCAGTGACACTATAGATCCTTTACTGTAAGAGCAGTGACACTATGGATTCTTTACTGTAAGAGCAGTGACACTATGGATTGTTTACTGTAAGAGCAGTGAGACTATGGATTGTTTACTGTAAGAGCAGTGAGACTATGGATTCTTTACTGTAAGAGCAGTTACACTAAGGATTCTTTACTGTAAGAGCAGTGACACTATGGATTCTTTACTGTAAGAGCAGGAAGACTATGGATTCTTTACTGTAAGAGCAGTGACACTATGGATTCTTTACTGAAAGAGGAGTGAGGCTATGGATTATTTACTGTAAGAGCAGTGATTGATTCTTCTGTAAGAGCAGTACACATGATTCTTTCCTGTAAGAGTAGTGACACTATGGATTCTTTACTGTAAGCACAGTGAGACTGTGGATGCTTTACTGTAAGAGCAGTGAGACTACGGATTATTTACTGTAAGAGCAGTGAGACTATGGATTATTTACTGTAAGAGCAGTTACACTATGGATTATTTACTGTAAGAGCATTGACACTATGGATTCTTTACTGTAAGAGCAGTGAGACTATGGATTATTTACTGTAAGAGCAGTGAGACTATGGATTCTTTACTATAAGAGCAATGAATTCTTTACTGTAAGAGCAGTGAGACTATGGATTATTTACTGTAAGAGCAGTGACACTATGGTTTCTTTACTAAAAGAGCAGTGAGACTATGGATTATTTACTGTAAGAGCAGTGACACTATGAATTCTTTACTGTAAGAGCAGTGAGACTATGGATTCTTTACTGTAAGAGCAGTGAACTAGGGATTTTTACTGTAAGAGCAGTGAAACTATGGATTCTTTACTGTAAAGCAGTGAGACTATGGATTATTTACTGTAAGAGCAGTGAGACTATGGATTCTTTACTGTAAGAGCAGAAAGACTATGGATTCTTTACTGTAAGAGCAGTGACACTATGGATTCATTACTGTAAGAGCAGTGACACTATGGATTCTATGCCGTATGATGTTATGATGAGTAATTCACTACTAACATTTGAGAAGGGCCTGGATGCCTTTCTAGAAAAATATATTACCGCTCATATACAACCCCTGGCAAAAATTCTGGAATCCCCGGGCTCGGAGGATGTCCATTTAGTTCTTTAATTTTGTAGAAAAAAAGCAGATCACAGACCTGGCACAAAACTAAAGTCATTTGAAATGGCAACTCTCTACTAAAATAAATCAAGATAAAAAAATGTGCTGCCAGTAACGGTTACTTTTGTAGACCAAGCAAGGGGAAAATGATGGAATCACTCAATTCTGAGGAAATCTTACGGAAACACCCTGTAAATTTTCACTCCCAAAACTAACACCTGCATCACATTAGATCTGCTCGTTAGTCTGTATATAAAAAGGAGTGATCACATCTTGGAGATCTGCTGCACCAAGTGGACTGACATAAATCATGGCTCCAACACCAGAGATGTCAATTGAAACAAAGGAGAGGATTATCAAACTCTTATAAGAGGGTAAATCATCACGCAATGTTGCAAAAGATGTTGGTTGTTCACAGTCAGCTGTGTCTAAAATCTGGTCCAAATACAAACAACATGGGAAGGTTGTTAAAGGGAAACATACTGGTAGACGAAGAAAGACATTAAAGCATCAAGACCGGAAAATTAAAGCAATATGTCTCCAAAACAGGAAATGCACAACAAACAAATGAGGAACGAATGGGAGGAAACTGGAGTCAATAAAACCGCCTAAAGGAAATAGGATTTACATACAGAAAAGCTGAACATAAGCCATCATTAACATCTAAACAGAAAAAAACAAGGTTACAGTGGGCTAAGGAAAAGCAATGGTGGACTGTGGATGACTGGATGAAAGTCATATTCAGTGATGAATCGCGAATTTGCATTGGGCAAGGTGATGATGCTGAACGTTTGTTTGGTGTTGTTCCAATGAGATTTATAAAGATGACTGCCTGAAGAGAACATGCACATTTCCACAGTCATTGATGATATGGGGCTGCATGTCAGATAAAGGCACTGGGGAGATGGCTGTCATTACATCTTCAATAAATGCCCAAGTTTACATTGATATTTTGGACACTTTTCTTATCCCATCAATTGAAAGGATGTTTGGGAATGATGAAATAATTTATCAAGATGATATGCATCCTGCCATAGAACAAAAACAGTGAAAACATTCCTTAAAAGAAGGCACATAAGGTCAATGTCATGGCCTGCAAATAGTTCAGATCTCAATCCAATTGAAAATCTTTGGTGGAAGTTGAAGAAAATGGTCCATGACAAGGCTCCAACCTGCAAAGCTGAACTGGCAATAGCAATCATAGAAAGTTGGATCCAGATTGATGATGAGTACTGTTTGTCACTCATTAAGTCATGCTTCAGAGACTGCAAGCTGTTCTTTTGTTTGTTTTTCATGATTTCATAATTTTTCCCTCAGAATTGAGTGATTCCATAATTGTTCCCTCTGCTTGGTCACAAAAGTAACCGTTACTGGCTAGCACATTTGTTATCTTGATTTCTTTTAGTGTTTCTTAAAGCCATAAAGTTGCCATTTGAAATTAATTTAGTTTTGTGCCATGTCTCTGATCTGCTTTATTTCTACAACATTAAACAACTGAATGAACATCCTCCGAGCCGGGGATTCCAGAATTTTTGCCAGGGGTTGTACACTAGATTCTTTGATAGGGCGTTGATCCAGGGAATTAGTCTGATTGCCATATCTGGAGTCAGGAAGGAATTTTTTTTCCCCAATGTGGAGCTTAGTGTTGCCACAGGGTTTTTTTTGCCTTAATGTGGATCAACATGTTAGGCTATGGGTTGAACTAGATATAAAGTTTTCCTATAACCTTAAAAACTATGAAATGTCAAACAGTTCCTTAGTTAAGCCCCTTAAACCACTGAATTGTGCATGATTCTATCAAGCTCTGTTCTCGGCATAACACAATGCATCCATTTCTCCTAGATCAGTGGTCCCCAACCTGTGGCTCGCTGACCTGTGATGTGCGGCTTTTGACTGTCTTCCAGTTTGGTGCTTGAGCACCAGGTCTAGTAAGCAGGTATGAAGAGCCGGTTACAGATTGGTGACTTTTGTGATTAGCCCACATAGAGGAGCAGATCTAAATGGAGGTGAGGTAGGAACTGCTGGATCTTGTTATATGGCCTCGGTGTGGAAACATTTTGGCTGTCATTATACTGGTAATGGATAGTGATGGGTGAACCTGCCGATGTTCGGGTTCAACGAAACTCGCAAGAACTTTTTTTAAAGTTCGGGTTCATGGTTGAAAGTGTCTCGAACTTGAATCTGAACCCCCAACTCGGAATGTAAAGTTATGGGATGGGGCTAGAAGGCTGTAAAAGAAAGAAGATACAGTGCTGTGCAAATTAATTGGGACAAAGCATTTTTGTAAGTAAAATGGTAAGTCAGTGATTCACACCACTTTGAACAGGTGAGTGTACAACCTTGAGTAACAAAATGTGGTGTGACTGGTTTTAGTCAGACAATACCAGCTAGCGGCCCCTTCAGCTTCAGGTGAGAGCTTGTTTCTGTGAGGAGTGGTTTAGTGGACTTTTTCTCTCAGTGTGATTTGTGCCTGTAATAATGGATGTTAATTCACGGAAGAGGTCTAATGTCCTACCTCTCCATGTGCCAAACCACCTCTGATCAGACCTGGGGAAGTGAATGAAACCAGACGTAACTTGCAATTAAAACCTTGTGTTTGAAGGATATGTAGAAAAGGGGACTAAGCTCTGGAGGGGCCAAACCACCCCAACGTATACGTATAATTTAGCAAATTTTTCAACATAATTTACGACAGATTTCAGGTGAAAACAGATTAGTGAATCAGGGCCTTAGGTTTAAAAAAGTTACTAAGGGAGAAAAACAATGACCCAATGCAGTAAGAAATATAAATGTAGCTAGGAGAGAATATTGAATAAAATAGTGTTATATAAAATGAGACAAGAAGGAAACACGTTATCAATTCTGTTAAAGCACAAAAGGAGAAAGAATTGACCAAATCTTTTAAGGGGAAGGATAAAACCTTTTTTGAGTTAGTTTATTCACAGAAGACACAATACTGTGGAATTGCAAGAAATAGAAATTGGAAAAATAGATAGATAGCTGCTGCTGCATTTTTAGAGGGTGTATTTGTAGCACAGCGCAGGGCAGTGGTCAAGGACAATGTCTGTGTCTTCTGCACCCTGGCATGCTACATGAAACACTAAGTCCTGGCTGGGTGTGTGGACGTGTGTCGAAGGGTAGTACCCCTTTGCAGGCCATGATGCCATTGACCTCGGCTGGCCAAGATCAGATGTTATACAGTTCATCTAGGGAGAGGAGACCACAAATTCTTTGACAACTTAAGGCCCCGTTACATGGCACGACATCGTTGATATGTCACGGGTTTGGAGGCGTACCAGCGACGCTGGGGTTTGTGAACGATACCTGCTCACAACATTGTTGGTCCACGATATCTAGACGTGTGACATCTCACCAGCGATGTTGAAATGAAGGAAAAAATGACCACACGCCCCCGAGATCGTTGCCGACATAATTTCAACATTGTGCCATGTAACGGTACCTTTAGTTTTACTGAGCAAAAGCTTTAATAGGCACCAGCCAGTGCTTTTTTTGTGGCGGTACGTGGTGCAGGGGGGGGTACGTGGTGGTACGGCGTACTGGAAAATATGCAGAGGGGGCGGAGCTATATGGGGATTGCTGTCCACTGCATGCTGCTTTTACAATAAAAGCACTGGTACCAGCTATACCCAACTGCCTTTGTTACTTTATATTACTTTACTTTCATCATCTTTTTTTTACCATGTGTGGGGCAGCGCTGGGATTGCAAGACAGGAAAAACGTTGAGCCCGGTAGTAGTTCATACAGTACCCGGATTTATTGTGGAAAACACAGCAGTGACACAAGATGTGGGAATCCGGGTCACAGCCGGGTACAATGGATACAGTTCACAGATAGTAACCCGGTCCCTTCTGGTTCTCAGCTCTCCAGCCGAGGTGGCACCGAGCTCCCAGCCCTCCAGGGCTAGGCCGTGTTGTTACCGCACACGGCCCCTGGAGCTCTTGACCTGTCCGGTCAATATATGCTGCTGCTTCAGCTTCAGGCCAAAACTGTCCACAGGGAACCCCGCTCTGTCTCCTAACCAGGCTTTTAACTCCTTGTCTCCTTCCGGGGAAACCTGCAAGACCCGGAGCAGAGGGAGTGGACCGTCCCTCTTTCCTACACCCTATACTGGGTTCAATATGTGAGTGCGCATTCTGGGGGACACATAGCGCCCCTCGCATATGATCCCCCACACTGAAGTAAATGACATGTGTGAGACAATGTCTATTGCTCGATGTGCTTTTGCCTTTCACCTTTACTGCCCCATCCCCCCTCCATCACTGCTCATCCACATCAGCCCCTCTCTCCTTCCCTCTACTTTATTGAGCTCCCATACTCCATATAACGTACTGAACAATCTCAGATCACCATGCTCCAGGGTACTGCATCAGAAGCAAAGTCAAAATTACAAAAACTATTTGCCTTTTCTCTTTTTGCTGCTGCTTCTGTCAGGTGATATCTCTCCAAATAATGGTCCACCCTCCACCAACTTCAAACCCCCTCCCACCACACATAGAAACCATGCTAACCTTATCAACATTACCTGCACATCTTCATCTCCCTCTTTTAATTGTGCTCTCTGGAATTCACGGTCTGTATGCAACAAGCTTCCCTTCATCCACAACCATTTTCTCACTAACTCTCTTAACCTCCTGGCTCTCACTAAAACCTGGATCCAAGACTCGGACACTGTGCCCCCTGTCTCCATTTCTTATGGTGGCTTACATTTCTCCCATTCCCCAAGACCTGGGAACAAACATGGTGGTGGAGTTGGCTTACTCCTGCCCCCACAATGTACTTTTCAGGTCATCCATCCCAGCTCCATCACTCTCATTCCCCTTTTTTGAGGTTCACACAATGTGGCTCTTCCCTCCCCCTCACAGTAGCGGTGGTATACCACCCCCCAGGGTCACCCACCTATTTCCTCGACCATTTCTCTGCGTAGCTGCCACATTTCATGTCCTCAGAATTACCAACCCTCATTCTAGGAGACTTCAATATCCCCATAAACAGCCCCAATTCCCCATCTGCATCCCAGCTCCTATCTCTAACCACATCTCTTGGCCTCTCTCAGCTCTCAACCTCTGAGACACACAAGGATGGTAAAACCCTTGACCTGATCTTTGTCCGGCTCTGCTCAACCTCCTCCACCTCCTCCTTAGATTATTCACCTCTTCCCCTCTCTAACCGCAACATTCTCTCATTCACGCTCACAAACCCTCGCCCACCTCAGCACAGACCGACCTATCACACATTCAAAATCTACAGGCCATTAACCTTCATACATTCACAGACTCCTTACACTCATTACTGTCCCCAATCTCCTCATTCTCCTGTCCCAATCTGGCAGTAAATCACTTACCGTATATACTCGTGTATAAGCCGAGTTTTTCAGCCCAAAATTTGGCCTGAAAAGTCCCCCCCTCGGCTTATACACGGGTCATATACGGTGGTGGGGGCTGTGGAGGCTGGAGGAGGCGGGGGGGGGCTGCTGTATGAGCGGCCCCGTCACGTGGGGCCGCTCATTAAATATGCACTGCTTCCCCCTGTCAATCAGCGGCAGGGGGAAGCAGTTCATATAGCCCCCCAAAAGCTGGCACTGTCCCCCCTTGTAAGGCCCCCCCCCCGCTGCTTATACATTACCATCCCGGTGTTCTGATCGGCCCGCTCCTTGGTGCTGCGTCTTCATCCTCCCGTCCTCGCTGGCTGCATCCGGGATCTCCGGCTGTCGCAGCGATATGACGTCATCGCGCGACCGCCGGAGATCCCGGATGCAGCCAGCTAGGACGGGAGGATGAAGACGCAGCACCGAGGAGCGGCGCCGATCAGAACACCGGGATGGTAATGTATAAGCAGCGGGGGGGGGCCTTACAAGGGGGGACAGTGCCAGCTTTTGGGGGCTGTTGGTACCCCCAGGGGGCTGTTGGTACCCCCTGGGGGCTGTTGGTACCCCCTGGGGGCTGTTGGTACCCCAAGGGGGCTGCTGGTACCCCCAGGGGGCTGCTGGGTACCCCCTGGGGGCTGCTGGGTACCCCCTGGGGCTGTTGGTACCCCCAGGAGGCTGTTGGTACCCCCAGGGGGCTGCTGGGTACCCCCTGGGGGCTGCTATATGTACCCCTGAGTGCCTGCTGTATACCACTGGGGCTGCTGTATACTACCACTGGGGCTGCTGGGGCTCCTGTATACTACCACTGGGGCTGCTGGGGCTCCTGTATACTACTGCTGGGGCTCCTGTATACTACCACTGGGGCTGCTGGGGCTCCTGTATACTACCACTGGGGCTGCTGGGGCTCCTGTATACTACCACTGGGGCTGCTGGGGCTCCTGTATACTACCACTGGGGCTGCTGGGGAATCTGTATACTACCACTGAGGCTGCTGGGGAATCTGTATACTACCACTGGGGCTGCTGGGGAATCTGTATACTACTACTGGGGAGGCCTGTATACCACACTGCTGGGGGCTGTATACCTGTGCTGGGGTCCACCCTCGGCTTATACACGAGTCAATAGGTTTTTCCAGATTTTTGGGGCAAAAGTAGGGGGGTCGGCTTATACACGGGTCGGCTTATACACGAGTATATACGGTAAATGACTCTCTCAAAAGCTCCCTGGACCAAGTAGCGCCCCTCAGCCTCAGAACCTCCAAACACAGATTGAAACAGCCCTGGCTCACATCACAAACTCGATTCCTCCAGCGATGCTCTAGGAGTGCTGAACGACTATGGAGGAAAACTGGCACTCCAGAAAACTTCACCCACTATAAATATATGCTGAGAACTTACAACTCAGCCCTTCACCTCGCCAAACAAACCTACTTCACCACCCTGATAGTGTTATCTAACAACCCAAAAAAACTCTGACACCTTTCACTCTCTCCTCAGTCCTAAAGTGCAGGCCCCCATCACTGACCTCTGTGCTGATGATCTGGCTTATTACTTCACAAGAGAAAATAGAAAACATCTGTCAGGAAATCAACTCCTAACCTCAAAAAGCTATTACCTCTATCTTGCCCCACATTTCCCCCAGATCACTTTCCACTTTTGACCCAGTCACAGAAGTAGTCTCCAGGCTCCTCTCTTACTCTCATCCCACCAGATGCACTGCTGTCTCTCTCTCCGGTGGTCACCACTCACCTAACTAAAATCTTCAATCTTTCCCTCTCTTCTGGCATCTTTCCCTCCTTCAAATACTCGATCGTTACTCCATTATTAAAGAAAACGTCTCTTGACCCATCCTGCACGAACAACTACAGACTATCTCCAATTTCCCCTTCATTTCTAAAATCCTGGAGTGCCTGGTCGACACCTGCCTCACCCGCTACCTCTCCGCTCACTCTCTTATAGATCCATTACAGTCTGGTTTCCGGCCCCTACATTCTACAGAAACTGCTTTCACCAAAGTGACCAACAACTTTCTGACAGCAAAATGTAATGGTGACCACTCTCTGCTTATCCTTCTTGATCTCTCTGCAGCCTTTGACACTGTTGACCACCATCTCCTACTCTCTATGCTTCACTCCATCGGCATCAAGGACACTGCTCTCTCCTGGTTCTCTTCCTATCTTTCTGACCGCTCTTTCAGTGTATCATTCTCTGGCTCCACTTCCTCCCCTCTTCCCCTCACTATTGGGGCCCCTTAGGGTTCAGTCCTTGGACCTCTTCTCTTCTCTCTCTACACAGCCCCGATCGGACAGACCATCAGCAGATTTGGCTTTCAGTGCCATCTTTATGCTGATGACACACAACTATACACTTCAGCCCCTGACCTTACTCCCGCTCTAACAAACACCAATGACTGTCTAACTGCAGTTTCCAATATCATGTCTGCTCTCTACCTGAAACTTACACTTTCCAAAAAATGAACTTCTCTTGCTCCCGCCCTCCGCAAACCTCCCTAAATATAACATATATCTCTCTCAGTGTGCGGCACCATGATAACGCCTACCGTGTTTCCCCAAAAGTAAGACACTGTCTTATATTTTTTTTTTGCTCCAAAAAGTCCGCCATGTCTTACTTTCGGGGGTGTCTTATATACCCTACATCCCACTACAGCCTCCCATACACACACCCACACACCCATACACACCACACACACACACCCATACATACCCATACACACACATAACCATACACACACACACACACACACACACACACATACCCATACACACACCGTTTTTTACCGGTCCGCGATCTCCCCGCTGGCCTCCACTCTCCGGTGGTCCCCCGCTCTCCCCGCTGGCCTCCGCTCTCCGGTGGCCCCCTCCGTTCTCCGGTGCCCCCCCTGCTCTCCGGCGGCCCCGATCTCCTTATTCCTGCTGTACCTGCCAAACTCCGCCCAGGTCAGGAGCCCTCCACCAATTACAGCGCAGGAACCGTGAGCCAATCACAACCCAGGAACCGCTAGCCAATCAGAGGTCATGCACGATGTCAGCAGGCCGCGGATTGGCTTGCGGTTCCTGGGCTGTGATTGGCTCACGGTTCCTGCGCTGTAATTGGCGCAGGGCTCCTGACCTGGGCGGAGTTTGGCAGCTACAGCGGGAATCAGGAGAGCGGGGGGCCGCTGGAGAGTGGGGGGCCACCAGAGAGCGGAGGGGGCCACCGGAGAGCGGGGGACCACCAGAGAGCGGGAGACCACCAGAGAGCGGGGGACCACCACAGTCCTCAGGTATGCCTTACATTTGGGGGGGTGCCTTATATTAGAAAGTAGGGCGCCCCCCCAAGCATGCCTTACTTTCGGGGGCGGCCTACTTTCGGGGAAACACGGTAGGCAGCAGGCTTGCTGTCTGGATGTTATGTTTGACTGTGATCTTTCCTTCACCCAATATATACAATCTCTCGCCCGCTCGTCGTTTACACCTGAAGAACATCTCTAGAATTCGCTCTTTTCTCACCTTTCTCACAAAAACCCTCACTGTGGCCTTGATTCACTCCTGCCTTGCCTATTGTAATTCTCTTTTGGCCTCCCCCGCACTAGACTCTCCCCTCTCCAGTCAATCCTTAATGCAGCAGCCAGGATCACCTATCTAGCTAACTATTACTTGAGCGCTTTCCGTGCTATGCCAGTGTCATTGCACCAGCTGCCTATATGCTATAGGATCCAATTTAAACTGTTTGTTCACACCCACAAAGCTCTTCACAGTGCAGCACCTCCCTACATCTCCTCCCTGATCTCTATCACCCCCACCTGTTCTCATCTCAGTGCAGCACCTCCCTACATCTCCACCCTCATCTCTATCTATCACCCCACCCATTCTCTTTGCTCTGGAAGTGACTTTAGACTCACTTCTGCATTAATCCGATCCTCCCTCTCCCGGCTCCAAGACTTCTCCCGAGCTGCACCAATTCTCTGGAATGCTCTACCCCAGGAAATTAGGTGTATCCACAACTTACATAGTTTCAGGCAATCCCTGAAAACACATCTTTTTACGGTGGCCTATCATGATCCCTAGTCAAAGTCATTTAGACATAGCCTATCCACTCCACCAGTTTCAAGTGGATCACAAATAATGGTTGGTGGCCACGTATACTGCTTCTATCTGTTTCCCATCTCAAGTTGACTATTTCATCATTGTAAATAAGCCCCTGTACTTTGTGTCACCCCCAACTCATTGTTAGATTGTAAGTAGTGATGAGCGAGCATGCTCGGCGCTGCTCGTTACTCGCACGAGTATCCCGGTACTCAGGATGCTTGGCGAGCACCGAGTACCGCCGAGATGCTCGGACTCTTCAATAATAATTATGGATCTGACACAAATCCACTGCTCCATCAGTGCACACAGTGAGCTGGCACCTCACAGAGAGCAGATTGATTGTTAGGGTCCCTCTGGGGGCACAGCAAGGTGTTGTTTGCTGCGAACGATTTGAAAAAGCCCCCCCCCGCCCTTTCCCAGAAACACTCGTTTTATAGCCGGAAGTCTGTGGGCGGAGCCTGATCACTAATTGACTTACATTGAGCTCGGTGCTCAGGCCGAGTACACGAGTATCTTGGGATGCTCTGCCCGAGCTTGAGCACCCGAGCATTTTAGTACTCGCTCATCTATAATTGTAAGCTCTTATGAGCAGGGCTGTCTTTATTTTGCTGTAATTATTGTATTGTATTATGCGTTTGTATTGTATTATTTTCTCTGATAACCGTTTCTTATGATTGTTTAAACATGAATCTCTGAATTGTGAATATGTTGCCGCTATACAAATAAAAATTATTATTATTATTTACTAGCTGTAGTACCCGGCTACGCCCGGGTTAATAAATGACTGCTGTCAGCTATAACAAAATAGAATTTGAATATGTCATATTAATGACCTGTAGGAAAATAGAAGCTGAGCTGTGATTGGTTGCTATAGGCAGCCTAATAAATCTCCAGCCAACAGTAAACCCTCCCCCTGGCCGGGCAGTATATGTTACCAACACATACACATAATAGACAGCTCATGTGACGGACATCTGCCTTAATTCCCTATATGGCACAAGTGTTGCACATTGGCTGTTTTTAATCAGATGTTTATGTTTGGAAAATAAAGATACCAGACATATGAGGTGAGTTGTGTGAGGCGATTTGTGCACATCTGTGTCTGTCTGTGTGGTGTGTGTGTCCCTGGGGTGTGTATGTGTGTGTCCCTGTTGGGGGGGTATGTGTGGTATGTGTCTCTGTTGTGTGTGTGTCCCTGTGGGGTGAGTGCACGTGTCCCTATAGGGTGTGTATGTGTCCCTGTGGGGGGGGGGGTGTCTGTGTGGGGTGTGTGTGTCTGTGTTGTGTGTGTCTCTTTGTGGTGTGTGTGTGTCCCTGAGGGGTGTGTGCATGTGTCCCTATAGGGTGTGTATGTGTGTTTGCCCCTGTGGGGAGTCTGTGTGGTGTGTGTGGTCTCTTTGTGGCGTGTGTGTCCCTGTGGGGTGAGTGCATGTGTCCCTATAGGGTGGCTATGTGTGTGTGTCCCTGTGGGGGGGGGGTCAGTGTGGTGTCTGTGTTATGTGTGTCTGTTTGTGGTGTGTGTGTCCCTGTGGGGTGAGTGCATGTGTCACTATAGAGTGTGTGTGTGTCCCCTTGGGGGGGGGGGTGTCTCTGTGTTGTGTGTCTTTGTGGTGTGTGTGTGTTTGTTTGGGTGCGTGGTGAGTATCCAATGTTGGGGCTGCACTTTAGCGACTATACACTTGCTGTTACTCTTTGTGTGCGTGTGGTGTGTATACATGTCCCCGTGTGTGGTGAATATCTCATGTTGGGTCCCCACCTTAGTGACTATATGCTGGTATGTGCTGTTAGTCTTTGGTGCTATCTTAAGCCCCTCTATTCACAACTGTCGAACTGGTAACTGTCACTTTTTCCCCATTATGTAGATAGGGGCAAAATTGTTTGGTGAACTGGAACGCACAGGGTTAAAATTTCACCTCACAACATAGCCTATGACGCTCTCGGGGTCCAGACGTGTGACTGTGCAAAATTTTGTAGCTGTAGTTGCGACGGTGCAGATGCCAATCCCGGATATACACACACATACACACACACACACACATACACACATTCAGCTTTATATATTAGATACAGCTCTACATTAGAAAGCAGGCACACATGATCTCGAACATTAGTACAGAGTATCTCGATCATTAGTTTCTCAACATCACATTTCCATCCATGACAGTCGTTCCTCCCCACCTGCGATCCAGAGTACTGTTCTCCTTGTAAAGGAGAGGTGTTGCCAATATGGTAGACTTTAGCTAAAAGTTCTCAGTCACCTAGGGGGTTTTCTGCCCTGGGCACGCACTCCGTCTCACATATTTTCCCATCCTGGCCCATTACCTTTAGAAGTTGTAAACTGCTTACAGTCTTGCTGCTGAGCGTCCTACTTAAAGTGTAAATGTCATTTCATTGAAGAAGAAGAAAAAAAAAAAATACTGCACTGGATGTTAATGATGGCTCACATAGTAGCTAAGATAATGATGTTTTTGTGCCATATGACATTTTCTCACATTTTCTGTGCTCTTTTAAAACCTGCATTTTATGCTGTGTGGGCGTGGCCAGCAGCTGCCTGCACTAGTGTTATTTCCACAGCTTCTGAGAGCAGGTTGATAGGGAGCAGTGTACAGAAGAGAAGGGTTTAACAGAGAATGTGACTGAGCAGAAAAGGAGCCAGATGACAGATGAGAAGCTTGTACACAATTTACACTGATCTTAACGTTGCTTAGCAACTGTGCTGTAGTCTGAGGTAATCTGATACATTGTATACGCAACAGCTGCAGTCAGCAGTTTTACCTTATATGCCGATATTCACTGAAGACAGATCTGACTGATAATGAACATATGTCTGCTTCACACACATCTAGTGGGGACACCTTGTGGAATGTTTATGAATGGTTTTCAACCCGAATTTTCAAATGAAGTATATTTGAAAGTTTATTCAAATCTCTTGCTCTACATTATTATTATTATTATTATTATTAAAATAAAAAATGTAAACGGCAGTTATGCTTTAAAGCAAACCTGTCACCAGTGTTTTCATATATAAGATGCAGCCACCACCAAGGCGAGCCAATCTGCCTAATGTAAAAAAAATATCCACCTGAAGGGCGGTCCAGTTAGCATCGCTGGTCTTGGTCCGCACCTCCTTTCTTTTTGAGATCGCCTTCCTCCTCTGCTTCTAGTGGGTGACATGCCCTATGTCACTCACACACAGTCTCCTCTACTGTGCTATTGCGCATGTACACTTTTCTCTGACATGCTGAGGGCAGAGCAATGTTCTGTAATGTGCAAGGGCAGGGAAAGATCAAGGAACACCTGCATAAAGCGCATGATCATTGAGATCAGAGGATTTAAAGTCTCTTTTTATACACTCTAAAATCTTCGTTGATATTGCAGCTGCTGCTTGACATTGAGTTCAGCTTACTTGTAACCAGAATACCCAAGTCCTTCTCCTGTTCGGTTGTCCTGAATATACTTCCATTTAATGTAAATGTAGCAAAACGATTACTCAGTCCTAGGTGCATTATTCTACATTTATCAATGTTAAACCTCATTTGACAAGTAGTTGCCAACTCAGATATCCTATCCACATCGTTTTGTAATATGCACTAATAAGATTAATTTTTAATATCAAACATAGTTTGGTGTCATCGGCAAGACTGATGGTTTACTCTCAATCCCATCCACAAGATCATTAATAAAGAGATTAAAAAGAATCGGCCCTAACACAAATCCCTGTTTCCTCACCGCTGACAAAATCCCATTTAGAAACTCTACTATTTACGACCACTCTGGTTCTTGTCTTTTAGTGAGTTCCTTACTCACCTGCATATAGTTCCCCGTTGTCTCTGCTTCTGTATCTTCAGTCAACGGCTGTTATGTGGTACAGTAACAATGCTCCAAATAAATGGATAAATCCAGATTGCACTTAAATTTAGATAAAAACCCAACAAGTTGGTAAGACACTAGCTTTACATGAATCCATGATAGTTGTCAATTTATATCTTTTCTCTGCAATATATTTTTGCATGTCATCTCTTAGCATGCCCTCAGTAACTTTGCATACCACTGATGACAGACTTACTGAATGGTAGTTGCCATTACCACCTTCTTACCTTTCTTAAATATCGGTACCACATCAGCCATCCTCCAATCCTGTGGCACGCAACCTGCTACTAGGGAGTCTAAAAGATGAGCTACATCTGTCTGTCAACGCAGGGGCGGACATAGACTGTAGTGGGACCCCTGTGCAAGAAATTTTTCGGGCCCGCCCCTCATATGCAACAAAAATTGCAAGTCAGACTATGGGTTTTTTTGTCAAATAAAGATGGTGTTTCTAAAGTTTTTTTTTTATTTCTAATAAAAAAATGTTTCTATGTGTTGTGTTTTTTTATCGTTTGCTAGAAATACATGGTGGCCATGTCTAATTTGGTGTGACACAATGAATTTCAGCCTTAGTACCAGCTGAGAATATAAAGCTGGTATTAACACCTTTATTACCAAGCGTGCCCCACCATCAGGTCGGCTACAGGACCAGGGTAAAGAACATGTACAAGCGTCTGTAAAAGTGAGAAGCAGGCTTAGACTGAGAGTGACAGTCAGAGTTCAATACAGTTCATAGCAGAGCCATCAACTCAGGTGAACCCTGATGTACCGCGAACATGCCTGAAAAAAGCTGAAGACTGCCGAGTGCCGAGCATGCAGTGAATACCGCCATAAGTTAATGAGCGGCCCCAGAAGCAGAAGTGGCAGGAGACAGCGGGACAGGAGGACACATTGTGGGACTGGTAACTATAATCATAATGTTTATTAATAATGTGCTTTATTTACAGCCCCTGGAACCGAACTGTAACACAGGTTTCCCAGAGAAAGCAGCAGATCCGGCAGATTTTCACACCTCTGGTGCCTAACAGGCAACTTGTAGGACGATCCGGCAAGCACCATTCATTCTCTATGGGGCTTGCGGCAAGTGCAGTTGTGCTAAGTCCGCGTTACATGGTGCCACTAAAATATACAGCGGATATGCTGCGTTTTTTAGGGCGGGAAAAATCTGCACCATGTCAATTTTTGCTACGGATTTTCCCATCGTAAATGTACTGTATATCTAATATTGAGGCTATGCAGGGCTGGATATAATGTCTGGAGGGTGCTGCTGGGCTGTATATATTATTTGCTAGTTGCAGCCTCCAAATTATATATACAGCCCAGCACAGCCTACAAATAAAATATACAGCCCAGCATAGCCTTCAGATAATATATACAGCCTAGCACAGCATCTAAATAACATATACAGCACAGCCTCCAGGTAATATATATAGCCCAACACAGCCTTCAGGTAATATATATAGCCCACCACAGCCTCCAGGGGATTTAAACAGCCCAGCAAAGCCTCCGGGTAATATATACAGTCCAGCATAGCTTCCAGGTAATAGATACAGTCCAGCATAGCCTTCAGGTAATATATAAAGCCCAAAACAGCCTCCAGGTTATATATACAGCCCAACATAGCCTCTAAATAACATATATAGCCCAAGACAGCCTCCAGGTAATATATATAGGCTCCCCCATTTCCCTTTGTTTCATAATGCTCTCTGTTGTGAAATCATTGATGAAGAATTCTTGTTGTGAGCTCCCTCCTGTGGTTGTTGTTGGTGATGCAGCTGGCTGTGTTTTGGAGAGTTCCTCAGCTAATGTTGAGGATTGGCAGTCTGCTTCAGATTGGAGCATATAGGTGGTTGGAGCTGATCAATGTCTGCCAGTTGTAATTATTCCTGGAGGTTTTCACATCTCTCCCTGGTTCCTTCCTACTCTGGTGAATCCTTGCAAGCTAAGTGAATGGTGTTTGGTTATTTTGTGGCAAACATGTTGTGTGCTTGAGGATCTGCTTATTGCTTGTCTTGCTCTGAATTGTGGGTTGATATTTAGTTTGCATATTTATTTTCCTGCTCTCAGGAAGTTTTCTTCCTAGGTATGAACCGCTATTCATTGTTGTGTGCAACGTCCAGTTCTGCTGGTGTTAGAATCTATTTATTCTAGTTTGATTCACAGACGTTCCTGCAGATATAGAGGGCGGCGAGTCTTAGCAGACTCAGGGTTATTTTTTGGCACTATCTACTGTTGGAGGTTTTTGATAGTATTTTAATACTGACCACAAAAGTATTCCATCCTGTCCTTACTATGTAGCTACTGTGGCCTCTTTTGCTAAACTCTATTATCTGTCTGTGTGTGTGTTTTTCCTCTCCTGTTTCCCAGTCAATATCCGTAGGGGGCTTGCTATTTTTTTGTATATCTGCTCTGAGGCAAGATAGACTTTCCTGTTTTCATGTTTAGGGGTAGCTAGTTCTCCGGCTGTGTCGAGGTGTCTGTCTGGTTAGTTACATCCCATGGCTACTTCTAGTTGCGGTATTTAGTCAGGGACTGCAGTGAGTACAGCTGCCAACTACTTCTGTGAAGTCTGTTTATGTTACTCCTTGGTCATCGGATCATAACATCTCTCCCCCATATGCGGTCCAATTTTGGCATAGTGCTTCTCGCTCTATGTGGCACCCTCAGTTTATGCTGCTTCTCCCTATGTGCCCCCCCCCAGTTTATGCTGTTTCTCCCCCATGTGGGCCCACCGATTCATGTTTCTTCTCCCTCTATGAGCCGCCCTATTCATGAAAAGCCAAGCTTCTCCCCCAGGGCTCCTCCCCATTCATGAGCAGCCATGCTTCTCTTCAGGGGCCCCCCATTCATGAGCAGCCAAGGCCATGCTTCTCACCAAGCCAGGGGCCCCCTCATTCATGAGCAGCCAAGCCATGCTTCCCTTCTCCCCAGGCCAAGGGCCCCCCATTCATGAATAGCCAAGCCATGCTTCTCCCCAGGCCAGGGGCCCCCCCATTCATGAGCAGCCAGGTCATGCTTCTCCCCAGGCCAGGGGCCCCTCCATTCATGAGCAGCCAGGCTATGATTCAGTTCTCCCCAGGAGCCCCCCAAAATCATGCCTGCCTCAGCCCAGTCCCTCAGTCCTGCTCAGCTCCGGTGCTCTTACCTGTAGCAGGTAAGGCAGGTCAGACCAAGAGGATCCTACCTCCCGCTGCTCTCCTTCCTTGCACCTTGGCTCTGCGCCGCTCCACATGGCTAATTTGAATAGTTAAATTAGCCATTTGGTGCTGGAGCCTGGGGGGGCCCCCTCTCCTTCGTGACCCATGTTCAATGAATGGGCTGCACGGGCTGTAGGTCCGCCCCTGTGTTAATTACGGAGCTCAATTCCCTCAATATTCGTGGATGAATGCAACCTGACCTGAGGGATTTGTCAATGCTTAATTGGCTCGGATGCAGCCGTACTTCTTGTGTTAAAATAGTTATAACAGATGGTAAACTTTGATTTTTGACTTGTTGAATGAATCCTGGAAGTCAGTTCATCAGTGAACACAGATGAAAAGTGTCTGTTTAATATTTCAGCCTTTTCTTTGTCCTCTATAATAATCTTGTTATCGCTCATACGATCCATTTTTTTTTCTTTTTGACATTGATATATTTCTAACATTTTTTAGGAGTTATTTTAATATCATAAGCAAGTCATTATTCAGTAGCTAACTCTGCTTGCTTGATTTCTTTTTGTATTTTTTATTGACAATTTTATACCATAGTCTTAAAATGCTATTTTTGTATTCTTGGTCTTCAAAATTATAAATGCCCTTTGTTATTGTATTACTATACTTTGTACTACCTTATTTATCTATAGAGGTTTCATTTTATTCCTGAACATTTTATTACCAGACGGTATAAGTTTTCTAGAGGATTCTAATAGTATATCCTGAAACTTGCCCCATTTATGTTCAATATCCCCAGTTATCATGAAATGGTCCCAGTCTACACAATTAAGCTCTTGTGTTCCAGGTTTTAGCATTTCCCATTTGAAATGTTCTATTGAATATTACATTGATACTTACCATATTATGGTCGTGCTGCTCAAGTGCTCCCGGACTTGTAGATCTGAAATGGTCTCTGGTCCATTGACATGACCAGATCCAGCAAATTATTTCCCCTGATTGGTTCATCTACTGAGAGGTAATTGTCTTGAACTGTAGATAGGAACGTGCAGCTTTTAGCATAATCAGAAGAGGTTATGTGCTATTGAATGTCTCGATAATTAAACCCCTCAGTTAGTATTATTTTCTTCCTTTGTAATTTGTTGCAGCAGTTCATCCTCTACCTGGTTAGCTATGTTAGGAGGCTTATAGCAAATTCCATTATAGAAACTTCCCATTATTGCCATATCCATGCACATTTAACCAGACTGACTTTACATTGTCGCCCCTTCCACCCCCCTACCCCCCCATGTTGTTATTGAGCACAGGTCTTAAGTTAGATTGATCAAATATACACACCCCTCCACCTTTCTGTCTGTCCTGTCCTTTCTGAATGTAGTGTAACCCTCTACTTTTGTCACCCAGTTATGGCATTCGCCCAGCCAGGTTTCTGTAATGCCCATCACATCAGAATCATTGGCTCACATCAGAGTCTCCAATTACTTAATTTTTTTTGGAAGGCTTCTTGCATTCGCCAGAAGACATTTAATACTATTAACACATTTATTACTCCTAACCTCCCTACTTTCTTTACATGTCCCAACCCCACTAAATCCTCATTGACCTCTATTGTCTCTCTGTGTCTACCCTTTTTTGCACAACTCTCCTCTGTACACCCAGATATTAGATTAAACGTTGCTCCATTTGTCTGACCATTTTTCCCCCAGAACAGCGGCACACTCCCCAGTGAGGTTTTTCAGCACCTTCTGCCTCCTGCTAACTTTGTCATTGGTACCAATGTGCACCATGACTGCCGGGTCTTCCCCAGCCCCACCCAGCAATCTATCTGATCCGCAATGAACCCGAGCACCCGGCAGACAACACACTGTTGGGAATTCATAGTCTTGGTGACAGATGACCCTGTTAGTCTGCCTAATTATACATTCCCCTACCACCAACATCTGTCTGGCCTTTGCTGCACTCCTATTTCCCTCCTTCCTACAGCAGCCATTTCCATGATTGATAGGAGCAACGTCTGTCGTGCCTTTCTTTGAAATACTGTATATTGTTTGCTTGTCAGAGATGACTCTATAGCGCCATCTGTTGACAATGTTCCCACATTACATTATGTTTACTGCATAGTCTAATTTTGGTCCCTCCATGCCTATGTAATCCCATGAGGCCGTGCTCTAGGCTCAGCCCCTTCTCCTCCAGTAGCCATTATAGCTTCATACAAGCTGACATCCTGGTGTGCTGACCCTTCTCTCCCTAGATTTCAGCTTATCTGCATGTTTCCCTCAACATAGCACAGTCGGTGAGTTTAATATACTGCTGCCCACCTATATGTAACAATGTAATGTTTTGCACTTCATGTATACTTATGTTGTACTGAGAATTTCTATCTGTTTTTTATAGTTTTACACTTAACCATTAATAAAAGTTGAAAAGGACCCCCAGCGTCCATGTCAATGCATTGATGGGAAAGAGTTTACCTGTCTGCCAACTCGTTCTTCAGGAGTACAGAGCGAGGGTGCCAGAACAGTAAAACGACTACTATAAACGGGGTCGAAGCACAGACACTGACTTCTAGCAGAGAACAGTAAAGCCGCATACAGACACAATGTCAGATATAGGATCTGAAGTTCATGTGACACGCTCCCATGTAAGCGCATCTTCACGGAAGTCTGTGAGCAGCGCTGCAATTGCCATCGCCAGGGCAAAGGCGGAAGCCGCAAAAGTGAGAGCTGCTTACGCTGAACAGGAGTGGAGACTAAAGAAAGAAAAGGCACGTCTGGAAGCCGACCTTGCAAAACTCGCCATAGACACAGAAGCAGCGGCAGCAGAAGCTGAGGTACAGGTTTTAGAAGAAGCAGCACGCTGCGATAGTGAAAGGTTCAGCTTAAGGCTCGGACCTGAACTTAATCATCATGATATCTCACAACGCACTTCAGACTACGTGCTACAGCATGCCACATTAGATGACCATCTACATTCAGCTCCAAGAGAGATGCCGAATCCTGTCATTCAGCCATCAACCTTCATTCACCAATCATCCCACATTAAGCATGAAAGTAATTCTGTCCACCTTCCATCATCAGTGAGACCAGCACCCGAACCTGTAGATCCCTACTACACAGAGAACACTTTCAAGATAGAGGACCCCGACGGTGACTATCGTGACGAAGATGCATTTTACGGCAACGATAGCTCACGGAGACCTCATCACAGCAACAGGCAACCGGACCGCCTTCTCAGAGATCAAGAGCTACCAGCTTTCCTCAAGTTCTTTGCACGTCGTGAGTTACTCACCAAAGGTCTCTTAAAGTTTAACGACCGTCCCGAAAGTTTCAGAGCATGGAGAGCTTCCTTCAGAAATGCCACCGCTGACCTAGACATCTCTGCCAGCGAAGAGATCGACCTCTTGGTTAAGTGGCTAGGAAATGAATCGGTAGAACACGCGAAACGCATCAGAGATCTCAGCATCAACAACCCGAGGAAAGGTTTGCGCACGTTATGGGAGAGACTCGACGAGTGCTATGGCTCCTCAGAGATGATAGAAGAATCCCTCTTCAAAAGGTTGGAAGACTTTCCTATAATCTCTAATAAGAACTTTCCCATGCTAAGAGAATTGAGCGACCTCTTAGTAGAACTCCAAGTCGCCAAGACTGAAGGAGACCTGCCGGGCCTCACATTCCTAGACACAGCCAGAGCCATCAAACCCATAGTGAAGAAACTACCTTACAGTTTGCAAGAGAAATGGTTGAACTGGGGTTCAGATTACAAGCAGCGTCACAACGTGGTCTTCCCTCCATTCCACATCTTTGTAGATTTTGTCCGCCAGCAGGCCAAGATAAGGAACGATCCCAGCTTCAACCTTTCTGCCGTAGATCCTGTCAACCCAAGAACAAGTAAACCTGTTCCAGTTCGCAACCCCAGAGACTCACCTATCACCGTACACAAAACTAATGTGTCTTCTGCAGACTCATCACACAAGACCCACAGTACAATAGACCCGGAAAGGGAGTGCCCCTTACATAAAAGGCCTCATCCACTACAAGAGTGCAGGAGTTTTAGGGGAAAATCCCTTAAAGACCGTAGACTCTTCCTCAAAGAGAACTACATATGCTACAGATGTTGTGCATCTACATCCCATTTAGCTAAAGACTGCAAAGCCAGTATTGTTCGGAGTGTAACAGCCAAGAGCACAGCACAGCTCTACACCCAAGGCCAGCCCTGCAGACCCCCTCATCCATAGACCGACTTACAGAGCACGGCGGGGAGGAGAAAGACAGTACACCTCCTGAAGTGTCACCCCAGTGCACCCAAGTCTGCGGAGAAGGTCTTATTAACAAATCCTGCTCAAAGATCTGTTTGGTTACAGTTTACCCTATTGGCCACAGAGAAAAGGCGGTTAAACTCTACGCTATACTCGATGACCAGAGTAATAGATCACTTGCCAGCTCAGTTTTCTTTGACATCTTTAAAATCGAGGGACTCAGCTCGTCCTACTCACTAAAAACATGCACAGGAGTGAGTGAAGAATCTGGGAGGAGGGCGACAGGTTATCAAATCGAATCCCTGGATGGGAAGACATCCTTAGCCCTTCCTACACTAATCGAGTGTAATTCTATCCCGAACAATAGAGAAGAAATCCCCACTCCAGAAGCGGCACTATATCACCCTCATTTGAGAAGCATAGCGCATCTTATTCCCGCACTCAATCCCCAAGCCAAGTTAGTCCTTTTGCTAGGGAGAGACATCATCAGAGTCCACAAGGTGAGGAAACAGATAAACGGTCCTCATAACTCGCCCTATGCTCAGAAGCTAGACCTGGGATGGGTAGTTATAGGGGACGTTTGCCTCAGAGACGCTCACAAGTCAAACAACATTCACTCTCTCTACACAAACACGTTGGAAAGAGGCCATCCATCCTTTTTCCTACCCTGCCCCAACAAATTCCTTGTGAAGGAGAAGCACACCAACTCGGCACAATTAAATGGCAGAGAAGACAACGCCACTGAATCTAAAGTCCTAGACTCATCCACAGACTCTCTTCCTGTACAACGCAGTCTAGGGTTTAATTGGGACTCAGAGTCTGATGGTTTAACTTTTCAAGTCAACCTAGAGAAAAAACCCTTCACATGATGAAGCGTTCTGTCCACAATCAACGATCCTGATGACTCATCTCTGCTTACTCCTCCAACTCTCCTTACCCAGAAGTTTAATGTGAGCACACTGAGGTCCAGAAAGTCTACTACTAAAGACTTGTAAAAATCCTAGTGGAAAAGAGTTCAAATGCTAGCAGACCTGTTTCTGAACTTATTCCTTTGCTCTAGTTCAAGTTTATGTGGCATCCCCGGATACCAGACGGGGAGTGTCGTGCCTTTCTTTGAAATACTGTATATTGTTTGCTTGTCAGAGATGACTCTATAGCGCCATCTGTTGACAATGTTCCCACATTACATTATGTTTACTGCATAGTCTAATTTTGGTCCCTCCATGCCTATGTAATCCCATGAGGCCGTGCTCTAGGCTCAGCCCCTTCTCCTCCAGTAGCCATTATAGCTTCATACAAGCTGACATCCTGGTGTGCTGACCCTTCTCTCCCTAGATTTCAGCTTATCTGCATGTTTCCCTCAACATAGCACAGTCGGTGAGTTTAATATGCTGCTGCCCACCTATATGTAACAATGTAATGTTTTGCACTTCATGTATACTTATGTTGTACTGAGAATTTCTATCTGTTTTTTATACTTTTACACTTAACCATTAATAAAAGTTGAAAAGGACCCCCAGCGTCCATGTCAATGCATTGATGGGAAAGAGTTTACCTGTCTGCCAACTCGTTCTTCAGGAGTACAGAGCGAGGGTGCCAGAACAACGTCCTGCTGTAGTGATCCTGGTACTGCATCCCTAATATCAGCCAAAGAGGCACATTTACTAGGTTGTGCCAGATAAGGACTAGGCTCCCCGATTCTTCCTCCTACCCCTTCTACTGTTATTAAGCTACCTTCTTCTGGATCCTGCCCTTTGCCACCTCCACCCTCCTCCATATCACTGGCCCCCAGGGCCGCTCAGTGAGACCCAAACTCCTCTCTAAGCTTGCAATGCTTCCGACTGTTGCAAGCTGAATCCATTAGATCCATTACCTGGGCTTCCAAATATGTAACACACCGACATCGAGCGCAGATACAGTCACCCTCCAATGCCTGTTCAAGGCATGCATACATCTCACAAGATGCACCTGGTAGCGTTGTCCATGGAGCACATATTATATGGGATAAACAATACAGGTTAATGGAAAACAAAACTAAGATATTGTGTTTACACACCGTATGCACTTTAATGCAGCCCTAGCTTTACTCATCTATTATCCCATATAAAAATAGAACCATTTGCAAAAAACAAAACAAAACACATATTTGGTATTGTACGTCCATGAAAGTCTGATCTAGCAAAATGTAAAATAAATTAATCTGAAAATGTAACAAAAAAAATCTAAACCCCAGAATGACATTTTTTGACCGCTGCACTGTTGTGATAAAATGAAATAATGGCCAATCAAAACATCACATCTACCCCAAAATGGGATCATTACAAAAATCAGCTCAAGACGCAAAAAGTAATCCGTCACAGCCCCAGATCCCGAAAAACGAGGACGCTCCGGGTCATGGAAAATGCCAACAATACAAATTAATTTCTTACAAATTATCCATTTTTTGTTACCACTTAAAAAAAACTACACACGTGATATCATCCTCATACTGCCAAGTCAGCTGTACTGTACAGTGCACAGGGTAAATAAGAACATTACAATAACTATTCTACAATCACACTTTATTTTTAGCAATTTCAACACATCTGGAATTTTTCCCGCTCTCCAGGACATCACATGATAAAATGACTGATTGCATTAAAAAGTAAACTTGTCATGCAATAAACAAATAAGCCCTCTGATGGCTATGTGAATGAAAAAATAAGAATTATTATATATACATATGTGTAAATACTATAATCTATTATATAAAACCCGAAGGCCACTTCCGCCCAAAATCCGCTTCCGCTTCCGTGATGGCCTCCCTCCTGTGTCCAACTCCGGAACCGGAAGCACCAGACCCACGAGCGGCGCCACCGGCCCTGCACAGAGCCCCGTCTGCGGCCGCCCACATCCCGCCCACAGCCCTGCAGCTCACCGCCCACCAACATCCGCCAACCGGCCCGGAACGAGTGTGGGGCCTCCGCCGGCACAGCTCCCAGTCCTGCCGCTCTCTCCACAGACCGGCTGACGCTCCTCCATCACCCAGCTAGCCCCGCCCACACTCCGCCCCCGGCCTCCGGAACCGCCAACAGCACTGCCGCTGCCCGCCGCCCGCCAACAGCCCAGTAAGTCTTCCGCCACCCTGCCTCCGCTCTCCTCTGCCACCTCCAGCCCTCCTCTGCCCCCTCCAGCCCTGCTCTGCCCCCTCCAGCCCTGCTCTGCACCCTCCAGCCCTGCTCTGCACCCTCCAGCCCTGCTCTGCACCCTCCAGCCCTGCTCTGCACCCTCCAGCCCTGCTCTGCACCCTCCAGCCCTGCTCTGCACCCTCCAGCCCTGCTCTGCACCCTCCAGCCCTGCTCTGCACCCTCCAGCCCTGCTCTGCACCCTCCAGCCCTCACTGCTGACCCCTGAGCCCTCACTGCTGACCCCTCAGCCCTCACTGCTGACCCCTGAGCCCTCACTGCTGACCCCTGCCCTCACTGCTGACCCCTGAGCCCTCACTGCTGACCCCTGAGCCCTCACTGCTGACCCCTGAGCCCTCACTGCTGACCCCTGAGCCCTCACTGCTGACCCCTGAGCCCTCACTGCTGACCCCTGCGCCCTCACTGCTGACCCCTGCGCCCTCACTGCTGACCCCTGCGCCCTCACTGCTGACCCCTGCGCCCTCACTGCTGACCCCTGAGCCCTCACTGCTGAGCCCTCACTGCTGACCCCTGAGCCCTCACTGCTGACCCCTGAGCCCTCACTGCTGACCCCTGAGCCCTCACTGCTGACCCCTGAGCCCTCACTGCTGAGCCCTCACTGCTGACCCCTGAGCCCTCACTGCTGACCCCTGAGCCCTCACTGCTGACCCCTGAGCCCTCACTGCTGACCCCTGCGCCCTCACTGCTGACCCCTGCGCCCTCACTGCTGACCCCTGCGCCCTCACTGCTGACCCCTGAGCCCTCACTGCTGAGCCCTCACTGCTGACCCCTGAGCCCTCACTGCTGACCCCTGAGCCCTCACTGCTGACCCCTGAGCCCTCACTGCTGACCCCTGAGCCCTCACTGCTGACCCCTGAGCCCTCACTGCTGACCCCTGAGCCCTCACTGCTGACCCCTGAGCCCTCACTGCTGACCCCTGAGCCACCGCCCTCACTGCTGACCCCTGAGCCACCGCCCTCACTGCTGACCCCTGAGCCACCGCCCTCACTGCTGACCCCTGAGCCACCGCCCTCACTGCTGACCCCTGAGCCACCGCCCTCACTGCTGACCCCTGAGCCACCGCCCTCACTGCTGACCCCTCAGGCTGCCCCTCACTGCTGACCCCTCAGGCTGCGCCCTCACTGCTGACCCCTGCGCCCTCACTGCTGACCCCTGCCCCTCACTGCTGACCCCTGCGCCCTCACTGCTGACCCCTGCGCCCTCACTGCTGACCCCTGCGCCCTCACTGCTGACCCCTGCGCCCTCACTGCTGACCCCTGCGCCCTCACTGCTGACCCCTGCGCCCTCACTGCTGACCCCTGCGCCCTCACTGCTGACCCCTGCGCCCTCACTGCTGACCCCTGCGCCCTCACTGCTGACCCCTGCGCCCTCACTGCTGACCCCTGCGCCCTCACTGCTGACCCCTGCGCCCTCACTGCTGACCCCTGCGCCCTCACTGCTGACCCCTGCGCCCTCACTGCTGACCCCTGCGCCCTCACTGCTGACCCCTGCGCCCTCACTGCTGACCCCTGCGCCCTCACTGCTGACCCCTGGCCCTCACTGCTGACCCCTGAGCCACCGCCCTCACTGCTGACCCCTGAGCCACCGCCCTCACTGCTGACCCCTGAGCACCGCCCTCACTGCTGACCCCTGAGCCACCGCCCTCACTGCTGACCCCTGAGCCACCGCCCTCACTGCTGACCCCTGAGCCACCGCCCTCACTGCTGACCCCTGACCACCGCCCTCACTGCTGACCCCTGAGCCACCGCCCTCACTGCTGACCCCTGAGCCACCGCCCTCACTGCTGACCCCTGAGCCACCCCCTCACTGCTGACCCCTCAGGCTGCGCCCTCACTGCTGACCCCTCAGGCTGCGCCCTCACTGCTGACCCTGCGCCTCATCACTGCTGACCCCTGCGCCCTCACTGCTGACCCCTGCGCCCTCACTGCTGACCCCTGCGCCCTCACTGCTGACCCCTGCGCCCTCACTGCTGACCCCTGCGCCCTCACTGCTGACCCCTGCGCCCTCACTGCTGACCCCTGCGCCCTCACTGCTGACCCCTGCGCCCTCACTGCTGACCCCTGCGCCCTCACTGCTGACCCCTAGCGCCCTCACTGCTGACCCCTGCGCCCTCACTGCTGACCCCTGCGCCCTCACTGCTGACCCCTGCGCCCTCACTGCTGACCCCTGCAGCCCTCACTGCTGACCCCTGCGCCCTCACTGCTGACCCCCTGCGCCCTCACTGCTGACCCCTGCGCCCTCACTGCTGACCCCCTGCGCCCTCACTGCTGACCCCTGCGCCCTCACTGCTGACCCCTGCGCCCTCACTGCTGACCCCTGAGACCTGCGCCCTCACTGCTGACCCCTGAGCCTGCGCCCTCACTGCTGACCCCTGAGCCTGCGCCCTCACTGCTGACCCCTGAGCCTGCGCCCTCACTGCTGACCCCTGAGCCTGCGCCCTCACTGCTGACCCTGGCCTGCCTCCTCACTGCTGACCCCCTGAGCCCTGCGCCCTCACTGCTGACCCCTGAGCCTCTGCCCCCCTCACTGCTGACCCCTGACTGCCCCCTCACTGCTGACCCCTGAGCCCTGCCCCCTCACCTATGCTGACCCCTGAGGCGCGCCTCACTGCTGACCCCTGAGGCTGCGCCCTCACTGACTGACCCCATGAGCCACCGCCCTCACTGCTGACCCCTGAGCCACCGCCCTCACTGCTGACCCCTGAGCCACCCGCCCTCACTGCTGACCCCTGAGCTCGCGACCTCACTGCTGACCCCATGAGGCTGCGCCCTCACTGCTGACCCCTGAGCTGCGCCCTCACTGCTGACCCCTGAGCCACCGCCCTCACTGCTGACCCCTGAGCCCCGCCCTCACTGCTGACCCCTGCACCGCCCTCACTGCTGACCCCTGAGCCACCGCCCTCACTGCTGACCCCTGAGCCACGCCCTCACTGCTGACCCCTGAGCCATCCGCCCTCACTGCTGACCCCTGAGCCCGCCCTCACTGCTGACCCCTGAGCCACCGCCCTCACTGCTGACCCCTGAGCCCCCGCCCTCACTGCTGACCCCTGAGCACCGCCCCACACTGCTGACCCCTGAGCCACCGCCCTCACTGCTGACCCCTGAGCCCCGCCCTCACTGCTGACCCCTGAGCCACCGCCCTCACTGCTGACCCCTGAGCCACCGCCCTCACTGCTGACCCCTGAGCCACCGCCCTCACTGCTGACTCGCCCTGAGCCACGCGCCCTCACTGCTGACCCCTGAGCCACCGCCCTCACTGCTGACCCCTGAGCCACCGCCCTCACTGCTGACCCCTGAGCCACCGCCCTCACTGCTGACCCCTGAGCCACCGCCCTCACTGCTGACCCCTGAGCCACCGCCCTCACTGCTGACCCCTGAGCCTCGCCCTCACTGCTGACCCCTGAGCCACCGCACTCACTGCTGACCCCTGAGCCACCGCCCTCACTGCTGACCCCTGAGCCACCGCCCTCACTGCTGACCCCTGAGCCACCGCACTCACTGCTGACCCCTGAGCCACCGCACTCACTGCTGACCCCTGAGCCACCGCACTCACTGCTGACCCCTGAGCCACCTGTACACACACAATTAATTTCACCGCACTCCCCTAACTATTACTAAATAAACTATATATATATATTCTAGACTACCCGATTCTTCAGAATCGGGCTGCCATCTAGTATATATATATAATTAATGTACAGGTTGGGCCATTTATACACCTAAATAAAATGGGAATGGTTGGTGATATCAACTTCCTGTTTGTGTTACATTAGTATATGGGAGGGGGGGGAATTTCCAGATGGGGGTTGACCATTCTTCATCAATGGAAACCTCAATTCCCCTGGATATGTGAATCATGTAGCTATTTCAGATATCCAGTGACATTGAGGTTTCCATTGATGAGGAATGACCCCACTATCTTTGTACCCCATATACCACACCATAACATCAATGTTTGTGTTCCAGCAGTCTTGGAGGGATCTATCCACTGTGGGTTAGTGTCAGACCAATAGCGCTGGTTTTGTTTGGTAACTTCACCATTCACAAAAACATTTTCCTCATCCCTCATCTGAAGGCAATTGTCCATGATGTGAAGATACGAGATGTGCAGCATCTGACACAGCGGATCGTGGAAGCCTGTGCAGCATTTCTTCTGCTGTGTGGCTATCAGTGTGTCAGGAGTGGGAGAAGAGGGTTGTATTGACAATCCAACACAATGGGCAGCACTTTGAACACATTTTATAAGTGGTCATAAATTTGTAAATAACTCATTAAAAAATAAAGTTACCGTATTTTTCGCTTTATAAGACGCACCTGATTATAAGACGCACCCCCAAATATGGTGAAGGATAAGAGAAAAAAATAATTTTTAATGTTAAATAAGGTCTGTCTTATAATGCCAGTGTCCGTCTTACAAATCATATACCGTATATGAGGACTGGAGTTGGGGACCTCTGTACTATGGCACCTCACTGTAGTAGGACACCTCACTGTAGTACTATGGCACCTCAGTGCGGTGTGGCACCTCTGTCTAGTAGTATTATTGCATCTCATTGTAGTACAACACCTCAGTGTACTATTATAGCATCTCACTGTACTATGTCTTCTCAGTGTGGTATATATGGCACCTCCGTGTAGCACAGCACCTCAGTGTGGTATATATGGCACCTCCGTGCAGCACACACCCCAGTGTGGTATACGGTATATTGCACCTCTGTGCAGCACAACACCTCAGTGTGGTATATATGGCACCTCTGTGCAGCACAACACCTCAGTGTGGTATATATGGCACCTCTGTGCAGCACAACACCTCATTGTGGTATATATGGCACCTCTGTGCAGCACAACACCCCAGTGTGGTATATATGGCACCTCTGTGTAGCACAGCTCCTCAGTGTGGTATATATGGCACCTCCGTGCAGCACAACACCTCAGTGTGGTATATATGGCACCTCCGTGCAGCACAGCACCTCAGTGTGGTATATATGGCACCTCCGTGCAGCACAACACCCCAGTGTGGTATATATGGCACCTCCGTGCAGCACAACACCTCAGTGTGGTATATATGGCACCTCTGTGCAGCACAACACCTCATTGTGGTATATATGGCACCTCCGTGCAGCACACACCCCAGTGTGGTATACGGTATATTGCACCTCTGTGCAGCACAACACCTCAGTGTGGTATATATGGCACCTCTGTGCAGCACAACACCTCAGTGTGGTATATATGGCACCTCTGTGCAGCACAACACCTCATTGTGGTATATATGGCACCTCTGTGTAGCACAGCACCTCAGTGTGGTATATATGGCACCTCTGTGCAGCACAACACCCCAGTGTGGTATATATGGCACCTCCGTGCAGCACAGCACCTCAGTGTGGTATATATGGCACCTCCGTGTAGCACAGCACCCCAGTGTGGTATATATGGTACCTCCGTGCAGCACAGCACCCCAGTGTGGTATAATTGGCACCTCTGTGCAGCTCAAGACCTCAGTGTGGTATATATGGCACCTCTGTGCAGCACAACACCTCATTGTGGTATATATGGCACCTCTGTGTAGCACAGCACCTCAGTGTGGTATATATGGCACCTCTGTGCAGCACAACACCTCATTGTGGTATATATGGCACCTCTGTGTAGCACAGCACCTCAGTGTGGTATATATGGCACCTCTGTGCAGCACAACACCCCAGTGTGGTATATATGGCACCTCCGTGCAGCACAGCACCTCAGTGTGGTATATATGGCATCTCCGTGCAGCACAACACCCCAGTGTGGTATATATGGCACCTCCTGCAGCACAGCACCTCAGTGTGGTATATATGGCACCTCCGTGTAGCACAGCACCCAGTGTGGTATATATGGTACCTCCGTGCAGCACAGCACCCCAGTGTGGTATAATTGGCACCTCTGTGCAGCTCAAGACCTCAGTGTGGTATATATGGCACCTCTGTGCAGCACAACACCTCATTGTGGTATTAAAAAAAAAAAAAAAAAAAAAAAAAAAAAAAAAAAAAAAAAAAAAAAAAAAAAAAAAAAAAAAAAAAAAAAAAAAAAAAAAAAAAAAAAAAAAAAAAAAAAAAAAAAAAAAAAAAAAAAAAAAAAAAAAAAAAAAAAAAAAAAAAAAAAAAAAAAAAAAAAAAAAAAAAAAAAAAAAAAAAAAAAAAAAAAAAAAAAAAAAAAAAAAAAAAAAAAAAAAAAAAAAAAAAAAAAAAAAAAAAAAAAAAAAAAAAAAAAAAAAAAAAAAAAAAAAAAAAAAAAAAAAAAAAAAAAAAAAAAAAAAAAAAAAATTTTTTTTTTTTTTTTTTTTTTTTTTTTTTTTTTTTTTTTTTTTTTTTTTTTTTTTTTTTTTTTTTTTTTTTTTTTTTTTTTTTTTTTTTTTTTTTTTTTTTTTTTTTTTTTTTTTTTTTTTTTTTTTTTTTTTTTTTTTTTTTTTTTTTTTTTTTTTTTTTTTTTTTTTTTTTTTTTTTTTTTTTTTTTTTTTTTTTTTTTTTTTTTTTTTTTTTTTTTTTTTTTTTTTTTTTTTTTTTTTTTTTTTTTTTTTTTTTTTTTTTTTTTTTTTTTTTTTTTTTTTTTTTTTTTTTTTTTTTTTTTTTTTTTTTTTGTGGTATATATGGCACCTCGTGCGCACAAACCCCAGTGTGGTATATATGGCACCTCTGTGCAGCACAACACCTCAGTGTGGTATATATGGCACCTCTGTGCAGCACAAACACCTCAGTGTGGTATATATGGCACCTCTGTGCAGCACAACACCTCATTGTGGTATATATGGCACCTCTGTGCAGCACAACACCTCAGTGTGGTATATATGGCACCTCCGTGCAGCACAACACCCAGTGTGGTATATATGGCACCTCCGTGCAGCACAGCACCTCAGTGTGGTATATATGGCACCTCTGTGCAGCACAACACCCCAGTGTGGTATATATGGCACCTCCGTGCAGCACAACACCTCAGTGTGGTATATATGGCACCTCTGTGCAGCACAACACCTCATTGTGGTATATATGGCACCTCCGTGCAGCACACACACCCAGTGTGGTTACGTATATTGCACCTCTGTGCAGCACAACACCTCAGTGTGGTATATATGGCACCTCTGTGCAGCACAACACCTCAGTGTGGTATATATGGCACCTCTGTGCAGCACAACACCTCATTGTGGTATATATGGCACCTCTGTGTAGCACAGCACCTCAGTGTGGTATATATGGCACCTCTGTGCAGCACAACACCCCAGTGTGGTATATATGGCACCTCCGTGCAGCACAGCACCTCAGTGTGGTATATATGGCACCTCTGTGCAGCACAACACCTCATTGTGGTATATATGGCACCTCTGTGTAGCACAGCACCTCAGTGTGGTATATATGGCACCTCTGTGCAGCACAACACCCCAGTGTGGTATATATGGCACCTCCGTGCAGCACAGCACCTCAGTGTGGTATATATGGCACCTCCGTGTAGCACAGCACCCCAGTGTGGTATATATGGTACCTCCGTGCAGCACAGCACCCCAGTGTGGTATAATTGGCACCTCTGTGCAGCTCAAGACCTCAGTGTGGTATATATGGCACCTCTGTGCAGCACAACACCTCATTGTGGTATATATGGCACCTCTGTGTATCACAACACCTCAGTGTGGTATATATGGCACCTCTGTGCAGCACAACACCTCATTGTGGTATATATGGCACCTCTGTGTAGCACAGCACCTCAGTGTGGTATATATGGCACCTCTGTGCAGCACAACACCCCAGTGTGGTATATATGGCACCTCCGTGCAGCACAACACCCCAGTGTGGTATATATGGCACCTCCGTGCAGCACAGCACCTCAGTGTGGTATATATGGCACCTCCGTGCAGCACAACACCCCAGTGTGGTATATATGGCACCTCCGTGCAGCACAGCACCTCAGTGTGGTATATATGGCACCTCCGTGTAGCACAGCACCCCAGTGTGGTATATATGGTACCTCCGTGCAGCACAGCATCCCAGTGTGGTATAATTGGCACCTCTGTGCAGCTCAAGACCTCAGTGTGGTATATATGGCACCTCTGTGCAGCACAACACCTCATTGTGGTATATATGGCACCTCTGTGTAGCACAGCACCTCAGTGTGGTATATATGGCACCTCTGTGCAGCACAACACCTCATTGTGGTATATATGGCACCTCTGTGTAGCACAGCACCTCAGTGTGGTATATATGGCACCTCTGTGCAGCACAACACCCCAGTGTGGTATATATGGCACCTCCGTGCAGCACAACACCCCAGTGTGGTATATATGGCACCTCCGTGCAGCACAGCACCTCAGTGTGGTATATATGGCATCTCCGTGCAGCACAACACCCCAGTGTGGTATATATGGCACCTCCGTGCAGCACAGCACCTCAGTGTGGTATATATGGCACCTCCGTGCAGCACAACACCCCAGTGTGGTATATATGGCACCTCCGTGCAGCACAACACCTCAGTGTGGTATATATGGCACCTCTGTGCAGCACAACACCTCATTGTGGTATATATGGCACCTCCGTGCAGCACACACCCCAGTGTGGTATACGGTATATTGCACCTCTGTGCAGCACAACACCTCAGTGTGGTATATATGGCACCTCTGTGCAGCACAACACCTCAGTGTGGTATATATGGCACCTCTGTGCAGCACAACACCTCATTGTGGTATTATATGGCACCTCTGTGTAGCACAGGACCTCAGTGTGGTATATATGGCACCTCTGTGCAGCACAACACCCCAGTGTGGTATATATGGCACCTCCGTGCAGCACAGCACCTCAGTGTGGTATATATGGCACCTCTGTGCAGCACAACACCTCATTGTGGTATATATGGCACCTGTGTAGCACAGCACCTCAGTGTGGTATATATGGCACCTCTGTGCAGCACAACACCCCAGTGTGGTATATATGGCACCTCCGTGCAGCACAGCACCTCAGTGTGGTATATATGGCACCTCCGTGTAGCACAGCACCCCAGTGTGGTATATATGGTACCTCCGTGCAGCACAGCACCCCAATGTGGTATAATTGGCACCTCTGTGCAGCTCAAGACCTCAGTGTGGTATATATGGCACCTCTGTGCAGCACAACACCTCATTGTGGTATATATGGCACCTCTGTGTAGCACAGCACCTCAGTGTGGTATATATGGCACCTCTGTGCAGCACAACACCTCATTGTGGTATATATGGCACCTCTGTGTAGCACAGCACCTCAGTGTGGTATATATGGCACCTCTGTGAAGCACAACACCCCAGTGTGGTATATATGGCACCTCCGTGCAGCACAACACCCCAGTGTGGTATATACGGCACCTCCGTGCAGCACAACACCCCAGTGTGGTATATATGGCACCTCCGTGCAGCACAACACCCCAGTGTGGTATATATGGCACCTCCGTGCAGCACAACACCTCAGTGTGGTATATATGGCACCTCCGTGCAGCACAACAACTCATTGTGGTATATATGGCACCTCTGTGTAGCACAGCACCTCAGTGTGGTATATATGGCACCTCTGTGCAGCACAACACCCCAGTGTGGTATATATGGCACCTCGTGCAGCACAGCACCTCAGTGTGGTATATATGGCACCTCCGTGTAGCACAGCACCCCAGTGTGGTATATATGGTACCTCCGTGCAGCACAGCACCCCAGTGTGGTATATATGGCACCTCTGTGCAGCTCAAGACCTCAGTGTGGTATATATGGCACCTCTGTGCAGCACAACACCTCATTGTGGTATATATGGCACCTCTGTGTAGCACAGCACCTCAGTGTGGTATATATGGCACCTCTGTGCAGCACAACACCCCAGTGTGGTATATATGGCACCTCCGTGCAGCACAACACCCCAGTGTGGTATATACGGCACCTCCGTGCAGCACAACACCTCAGTGTGGTATATATGGCACCTCTGTGTAGCACAGCACCCCAGTGTGGTATATATGGCACCTCCGTGCAGCACAACACCCCAGTGTGGTATATACGGCACCTCCGTGCAGCACAACACCTCAGTGTGTTATATATGGCACCTCTGTGTAGCACAGCACCCCAGTGTGGTATATATGGTACCTCCGTGCAGCACAGCACCCCAGTGTGGTATATATGGCACCTCTGTGCAGCTCAAGACCTCAGTGTGGTATATATGGCACCTCTGTGCAGCACAACACCCAAGTGTGGTCTATATGGCACCTCCGTGCATCACAGCACCCCAGTGTGGTATATATGGCACCTCTATGCAGCACAACTCCCCAGTGTGGTCTATATGGCATCTCCGTGTAGAATGTCATCTCAGTGTTCTATGGCACGGTGCCACCTTAGCTGTGTCTGGAGAGGGTGGGACTGAGATGGTGTAAATCACGCATTCCCACTATTTTTATGTAGAGAGGATGAGCTGTGACTTACAGTATTCAATCACATAGTGCAGTGCAGGGAGAAGGCACCTCCACCATTCTCCTTTGTGTGGTTGCAGCAGCACCACCAGCTCAGGCACAAGGTGCACTTAATGACAGTGTGACTTAATGACTTAATCTCCTCTCAGCTCCTCATTCACCACCTGTTTGTTTTGGGCAGCGGCAACAACACTCACGGCTCATCAAAGGTCCCAGGAGCTGTGGGATTCACTAGTTTAATTCCCACACTGGATAGCCTGTGGAACTTGAGGACCTTTGATGATGTCAGACCCCGGATCACATGACCGTGAGCCCATGTGACCGGGCTGAATGTGTAAGTCGGCAGGAGCTGCATCCAGCACAGGGTACAAGCACCAGGAGGCCCCGGCGACGTGTTTTTACTGAGGAGGCAACACAACCTTAACCAGGTTAGAGTCGGTCCCCTTACCCACTCCCTCACCTGTCATCTTACAAACGGCCCCGGAGACACACAGGCGGCTGCGGCGGGGACAAAGAGAAGCTTACCGTGGTGGCTATGGAGGCCAGCAGGGCACAATGGCTGGGGCAGATAACGCGCTGGGGCTGCTAATGGGGAGTTCACATGTGGCTGCAGCCGCTGAGCTGCGGGTCTGCTCCATACACTCCTGTAATATGGGCTGCTCCCGCTGGTGATTGACAGCGGGAAGCAGTGCATATTACAGGAGTTAATGAGCGGCCCACGGGGCCGCTGCTGCAGCCTCCTCCAGCCTCCTGAAAGCCCCCAGACACCACAGCTCCCCCCACCTTCCACCTCCAATTCAGCACAGCTACTAGGTTCACTTTATAAGACGCACCCCCCACTTTCCCCCAAAATTTGGGGAACAAAAGTGCGTCTTATAAAGGGATAAATAGGGAGCGCACATAGGGCGTTATCGTCCTAATAAATAGTCCAGTCCCCCCAATCGGTGTGACTCACCTGTGGTGATTGTGAGAGCCACACCAAACTGAGAGAGCCTGGTAATGGTCGCTGCAGGAGCAGGAGCGGTGGAAATCATTTATGTTATAAAGGGAAAAATACGGTATGTTAAAACTAAGCACAACATTGTTTTTCTTATGAAATGCTCAATACGTTTGAGGTGTCACATGACCCTCTAACCATTGAAAAAAATAAAGTTGGATCTAAAATGGCCGACTTCAAAATGGCCGCCATGGTCACCACCCATCTGGAAAAGTTTGCCCCCTCCCATATACTAATGGGCTACAAAAAGGAAGTTGATATCACCAACCATTCCCATTATATTTAGGTGTATCCATATAAATGGCCCACCCTGTACAACGCCACTAGAACAGGGTTTTCCAAAATAACCAATGTTTATTAACTTAAAATCTTTATTTTACACAAAATGTGATGATCATAATTGGAGAACAGCAATGACTGTAGACACAGAAAGATTAAAATTAAATGTTATGTAGGTTATAACAGTCACCAATCAGTTGGAAGTGTACAGGCCTTTGCTGTCCACAGGCCTTTGCTGTGTCTAGGCCCTTGCTGTGAATGACTTCAGCACGTCTGCAGTTACAGGACACACTACTCTCTCTCTGCTCTGGGGGGATTTTGCTCCACTCCTCTTCCATTCTCTTCCACACTTCGGTGACTCTTGTGGTTTCTTGGCAATAACTTTGTCAATTAAATAAAGATTACCTGATAAGGTGAGGTAGTTATATCTAAATGTTTTAAAGACGTATGGACTACCACTTAGGGAATAGTTTTAAAAGAATTTCTTTATTAATTCTCGTTTAAAAAAAAATGACTCATCTAGCCAGCAGGGTATACAAAGGTGAGACAGTATATATACAATTCACTGAAGGAGAGCACACTTAGTGTGAAGTATCCCTTTCTATCCCTATATCTGCAACACTGCCTATCAGCTATGATAGCCCTAAATATCTGGGTTATCATACATATGATGGTATCTATATGTGCACACAGAGGGATATTCTGGTATATAGAGATAAACAATTTAGGACATAGTTCTGGATCAGGGATGACTTAACTCAGGCTGAGTATGGGAGTCCTCTGATTCAACAGTAGTCCGGTGGGCAAGAATTCATCCTCCAGTTGTGATTTAAAAACAGTGAGAAGTCTCCATTGTCCTTGTCTCACGCGTTTCACCTCATACAAGTATCCTGAGGCTCATCAGAGATCTTATTGAAGTGTTCACACAATTTGCCTGTCGATTTCTCATAGTGTGAATATCCCTTTCAAGTCTCTAAGTGTGCTCTCCTTCAGTGAATTGTATATATATACTGTCTCACCTTTGTATACCCTGCTGGCTAGATCAGTCATTTTTATTAAATGAGAATTAATAAAGAAATTCTTTTAAAACTATTCCCTAAGTGGTAGTCCATACGTCTTTAAATCCATAACTTTGTCACCAAGGATTTTCCAGAGGTTTCTATTAGGTTTAGATCAGGACTCCAGTCTGTGGACATTACATTGTTTCTACTTTCCCCATTTTGCTGTGTGATTGGGGACATTGTTCTGTATGAACATTGCTGCTGATTGAGGCTGAACACAAGTAATGACCCGCGTGTTGTACAGAAGGTTGTGCTCCACACTTCCATTCACTCTGCCATGTAGCTGTATGAGGGGTCCAACCCCTGCAGGAAACATTCCCCAAACCATCACACCTCCTCCACCACCTGTCACTGACTTCTTTACACACTGTAGGTTCAGTCTTTCCCCAGTTTATTGATGAACATAATGTTTCCCATTAGACCCAAATAAAAGATTTTTGTGTACTCACCGTAAAATCTCTTTCTCTAAGCCATCATTGGGAGACACAGGAGACCACGGGTGTATGCTTGTTGCCATTAGGAGGCGACACTAGGCTAAATGAAAAAGTTATCTCCTCCTTAATAGTATACACCCCCAGCCCAGAGGGACAACTAGGCAGTTAGTGCAAAAGCAGTAGGAGAAGCATTTGAAATAAACACAGAATGGCCCAACAGAAATATATACAGTGCCTTGTGAAAGTATTTGGCCCCTTGAACTTTTCAACCTTTTGCCACATTTCAGGCTTCAAACATAAAGAATTAAATTATAATTTTTTTGTGAAGAAGCAACTGTGGCACCCCTGCGGGGGATTGCCACAGGTTACACTGGTACAAGGAAGGATTGACACCTTGGTTTGTTCAGCACACAACACCTTCCACTCCAGACCTGAAGGGGGAGCTCTACTGGCTGCATTAAGTCAGTTCCCCTGGGAGATCCAGGCTGAGAGGAGGAGACAGTTGGTCCTAGGAGACAGTTGCTAGGGAGAGTTCGTGTGAGGAGAGGAAGGAGAAGGAGGCTGAGCTGCTGGTCTCTGAAAAAGAGAAATACCAGGACCAGAAGGGACAATTGTCGGCTGTTCACACCCCAGGGAAGGGGCCGGAGGCAAGGAGAAGAGGTAGGGAATAAGAAAAGGGACCAAAATATATTCCCTTAGGAACAAACGGACACTGGAGTCCGATGCTGTGGGCTTACAGAGCCACAGTAAAAACCCAGCAGTTTCAGGTGAAGTTTAGCCCTGAAGGAAGATAGAGGAAATATTAAAAACTAACCAAACAGAGGACCAGGGGCCACAGGATAAACCGGGTTCCCGCAGAAGGGCCTGATTGTTAGTTCTAGACATCAGAGGATTGGAGAGTCCAAACTCAGGAAAGACTCATCCCTCAAGGCAGAGAATAAGAAATAAAGGAGGCCTCATATCCTTCCAAGGAGTTGATCCTAAATTGTACCAGGGACCCGGTTAATACTCAAGACTGTACCTGTTATGTTACCTCAGTAAAAAGGTACCGGAACAACTAACCCTGTGTGTATGTGTGACTGTTTATCAGCTATAACCCACCATCTTCCTCCTTCGCTGCTCTCCCTCACCATCTTCCCTTATTGCTGCCCTGAGGTAAAGCTCCACCTGTGGGGAGCTGTACCACACTTTGCTGCCCCCTCCATCACCTCAGCGGCCGGCTGGCAGCGCTGGTACCACCTTACCAGACCCTACAGGTGGCGTCACGTCCCCTTGTAAATAAATCCCTTCATCCCCCTTCAAATGATCCCCAGGGCACGGCACCGGGATACCGTCCACCTGTGACTCCCCACTCAGCAGACCCGGTGACCGAGTACCCCCCCCACAGCTCTGGCCTCATCATTTTCTGGCGTCACGAACAGGATCCGAACCAGCCTGGTATTTACCAGGTGAAGTGCGCCTTAAGACTTTATTTAATTGACTGTTTGTGCGGCCGCCATTACATCGCCTCAGAAATTACAACTGCGTCACAGCAGGAGAAAGAGCGGGAAGATAAGCCCCGCCCCCTTCCACTCTGCCGGAGAGATTGAAGAAAGCGCAGCTCCCTGTTAGAGAGAGACCTGAGGTGCCCGCTCATCTACAGAGCCGCCGACGGCTGAGAAACCAGTTTTCATCTTACAGGTTGGCATCCATTAACTAGGGGGGCCTCACCATGAGTGACACGGATGATGTGCGGGTCCCTGACAGGGGAAATGGCGAGAACGCAGTACCTGAAGCAGCAGCCCAAATAATGCCTATAACTATGCCGTATGTACCGGGTGCCAAGTGGTTACCAACATATGAAGGTAAACCTGGTACGTTAGCAACATTTAAGCATAAGATGTGTGCAATGCTGGACATGTATGCTATGACACAGAAGCAACAGGCTACCGTTGTGCTGGGACAATTAATAGGCGCAGCGGAGCTGGAGGCTGAGTCCTGGAGAGATGCTGACAGGGACTCTGCTGCCAAAGTGTTTGATAAGCTAAAATCGGTGTTTGAGAAGCGCACACAGTCTGAATTGAGGATGCTGTTTTATCAGTGTAAGCAGAGATCGCAGGATACCATCAGAGACTATGCCCTCCGTTTACAAAGAGCACTCCGGTCCTTGAAACAGATAGACCCGGCCAGTGTACTGGAAGAGGATAAAATGCTTGCTGACAGTTTACAGAAGGATTAAGATCAGACTATCACCGCCAACAAGTGCATATGTGGGTATTGGATCACCCAACAGTGAGTTTTAGTGACTTAAAAGATCGTGCTATAACTGTGCTAAGAGATCCAGCACCTGCAGAACCTGCCAACCAATCATGGCAGACTAATGCTTCTTCCATAGACTTTAAACCTATTCCTGCAGAACCTGCAAAAGCAGAGAGTCAAGCTGTAGCAAATGATAACATACAAAACCAGGTGCTGCAGTTAACTAAAAACATGGACTACGTACTAAAGCTCTTGCAAAATATGCCTGGGGTACCACCACCAAGTAAAATTCAACTAGCTGATAGCCCTGAGGATGTCCCATGGATGCAAAGGAAAGCCCAGTCGCCCGCGGAGGGGACCAACGTACCATTCCAACGCAGAACCAGGTCGCCCGGGCAGGGGACCAACGTACCATTCCAACGCAGAACCAGGTCGCCCGCGCAGGGGACCAACGCACCATTCCAACGCAGACCCTGGGATTACACAGATTCTTCAGGACAACCCATCTGCCTGCGATGCAACAAACCAGGACACTTTGCAAGAAGATGCCCTTTAAACACGAGATTCCTGGGTCCGAGGGCCAAACCCCAGGAGTAGAGCAACTGGGCCCAAAAGACTGGTGTAAGCGGTACGTGGGAGGCCGTCCGTACCTCAACATTACACTAGAAGGAATTCCCATGTCGGCCCTATTGGACACCGGGTCGCAGGTTACTACGATCCCGCATATCCTTTATAAGCAGTATTGGTCTGATGATGATCTTGAACCCCCAAACCCCAATTTTTATATTATTGCAGCTAATGGCCAACCACAGAAACAGGTGGGGTATAGAGCAGCTACAATAAAGTTGGGAAGGGAGGAGTTGAAAGGTCAAGGGTTATTTGTAGTTGAAGATAATCCTAATGAAAAATGCCCTTACATGGTTATTGGTACAAATGTTATTGAAAACTGCTTTGGAGAAGTGTTGTTTTTACTCCGACAGATTACTCAAACTGCTGGTTATGGGCGGACAAGAGTCATCCAACAAGAGATCCGAGCCCTCATCCACAAGCAACAGGTAAATCTGTCTGGGGGAGAAATTGGCAGTGTGCGGGTAATAGACTCGGTTCCTATTGTAATACCACCAAATAGTGAAATGATGATATGGTGTCGAGCAGCGATAGGTTGTAGAGGACAGGAATACCAGGCAGTTGTAGAGCCGGTATTTTCAGAGCACAGACCTACACTACTGACAGCCAGAGGGGTGGTGGATGTACGCAAGGGACGAGTACCAATCCGTGTGTTAAATTGTGGGGCAGTGGAAGCAAAGTTACCTCGGTATGCTACCGTAGCAAAGCTGTATACTGTTTGTAACAACAACATACAGACAGTAGAACCTGTTTCCTCGCCTAGTCTGGTGGAGGATAGTAACTCTAAAGGACAGCTGGAGGAGTGGTGTCAGCAGTTGCATGTAGGAACTGATGCCACCCTTCTCACCTGAAGCATGGAGTGTACCGGGTAGTGCAGGAGTTTGAGCAGATATTCAGCAAGCATCCATTAGATTTTGGGAGGATTAAAGGGGTACAGCATCACATACCCACAGGAAATCATCCACCAATCAAGTTGAGACACAGACCCATTCCACCAGGTCACTATCAACATGCCAAAGAAATGCTGAGGGACATGAAGGAGGCTGGGGTTATAAGAGATAGTAGTAGTCCCTGGGCAGCCCCTTTAGTCCTAGTCAGGAAAAAGGATGGCACAATGAGGATGTGTGTAGATTACAGAGAGGTCAATAAAATCACTCACAAAGATGCTTACCCATTACCCCGAATAGAGGAGTCTCTTGCTGCATTAAAGACTGCTAACTATTTCTCCACATTAGATCTCACTAGTGGGTACTGGCAGGTCTCCGTTGCAGAAGAAGACCGGGAGAAGACTGCATTCACAACGCCAATGGGACTATGTGAATTCAATAGTATGCCATTCGGGTTATGCAATGCACCAGGAACGTTTCAGAGAATCATGGAAAGTTGCCTGGGACATCGCAACTTCGAAACGGTGCTCTTATACCTGGACGATGTCATCGTGTTCTCTAGAACCTACGAAGAACACCTGAAACACCTGGCGGAGGTATTTGAGGCTTTAGCAAAGTACGGAATGAAACTCAAACCATCCAAATGTCACCTGTTGAAACCTAAAGTCCAATACCTGGGACACGTGGTCAGCGCAGATGGAGTAGCACCAGATCCGGAAAAGGTAACAGCAATCCAGGATTGGCAAAGACCAACGACCATCACCGAGGTACGTCAGTTCTTAGGTTGGTTGGATACTATAGAAGATTCATTAAGGGCTACACAAAGATGGCTGCGCCCATACAAGATCTTCTGATAGGCCAATCTAAGAAGAGAAGATTTCCAGAGTCACCATTAGAATGGGGAGAGGAACAAGAAAATTCCTTCCAACAGATGAAGCAGGCTCTAACCGGTGAGGAAATCCTGGCTTACCCCGATTATAACCTACCATTCGTCCTTTACACCGACGCAAGCAATGTAGGCCTGGGAGCAGTCCTTTCTCAGGTGCAAGATGGTAAAGAACGAGTAATTGCCTACGCTAGCAGAAAACTTCGACCCACTGAGAGGAACCCAGAAAATTACAGTTCCTTTAAGTTGGAGTTCCTGGCCTTGGTCTGGGCGGTAACAGAAAGGTTCAAGCATTACCTCGCAGCTTCAAAGTTCACTGTCTTCACAGATAATAACCCGTTAACACATCTGGATACCGCAAGACTTGGAGCATTGGAGCAACGTTGGATGGCTCGACTGTCGAACTATGACTTTACTATCAAATATCGAGCAGGCCGCAATAACGCAAATGCAGATGCCCTTTCTAGAAATCCTCAAGTACATCCACAAGGAAGTGAAGAAGAAGATGACTTAGAGGAAATAGAACTCCCAGCTTTCCATAAAAGTAGAAAATGGCAAATCGCTGAAGATCGAGTCTACCAAAATCGTCAGACTGTTGAACTAAACCCGTTGCCTCACTATGGATGGAAAGAGACTCAAGACAGTGATCCAGCAGTAAGTCTTGTAAAGAAGTTAATAACTCAACCAGGTTCCAAACTTGAAAAGAATGTTCCACTAGAAGCTCAACATTTGTGGAAAGAAAGAAGCCGGTTATTCATTATCAAGGTCAATTGTGCAGGCGGTATATTAACCCAAGAACACATGAAATGGTATGGCAAGTTGTGGTTCCAAAGAGAGATGTTCAAATGGTATTGCAAGCGTATCACAATGAATCAGGGACACTTTGGATGGAGAAAATTAGAAATACTGTTACGTGAAAGATTCTATTGGATCAGCATGAGAGCCTCCATAGAGAGATGGTGTAAAAATTGTGGACCATGCTCATTAAGAAGAAAAGACCGTAACAGCCAGAAAGCACCCCTCAAACCTATCATCACCAAAGAACCATTAGAACTGGTAGCCATAGATCATGTCAAACTTACACCCAGAAATCAGGGTACACTTATGCTCTTACCATGGTAGACCATTATTCCAGATTTCTTGTGGTAGCTCCAGTAAAAGATTTAACAGCTGAGACAGCAGCAAGAACATTTCAAGCTTATTTCTGCAGACCTCATGGCTATCCAGACCAGGTATTGACAGACCAAGGACCCGCCTTTGAAGCTGAAATATTTCAAGAGTTCTGTCGCCTTACGGATGCAAGAAAATACGCACTACGTCTTACCATCCTCAAACAAATGGAATGTGCGAAAAGATGAATCACGTGGTAATTGAAATGTTAAAAACTCTGCCCTTAGAAGAGCGCAACCAGTGGCCAGAAAAGTTACCAGATCTAGTTGACATTTACAACAACATCCCAGTAAGTTCAACAAATTGCACCCCTGCATACCTCATGAGAGCAAGACCAGGAAAGTTGCCAGCAGACTTTGAGTTAGGCATAGTAGTTCCTGAAGCAGATACTACAGATACAGATTGGGATATTAGAAGGAAAGAACAATACCAGAAAATCCAAGAATGCGTTGAAAGAAGTCTGGAAAGATCTAGAGGAAGACAAGAAATTAACTTTAACAAAAGTGCACAAGGAACGCCTTTAACACCAGGTGAATTGGTTTTGAGAAGAAAAAGAAGAATGCACAAACTAGATGATCAGTGGGAAAGAGAACCATACACTGTATTACCATCCAATTTTGATAACCAGAAAACCTGTTTAATCAGTAAGGATCATGGTGAAACTACAGCAACAGTGTCCAGAGATCATTTGAAAAAGTGCCCTCAACAGCTTCAACCAGAGGAAGATGTACCTTGTCCAAAGCTAGAAGAGCAAGAGAAGCCAAAGACAGTCCAGACAATTATTGGAGAGTTACCAGCAGATTGGCCTCAAATAGAAGGTACATATCTAATCCCAACTTTAACGTTTCCATCAGCAGTAGAAGTACCGAGAATACAAGAACCACCCGTTGTACCGGAACCAGAGATCCCTGCAATCGGTGAATCTGCCAGTCCACTAGAGAGACTACGCCAATACTACGGTATTACAACCACATGTAGATCTGATAGACTGAGAGAGAGAGCATACACTGCATTAGGTACAGACATTAGTAACACACCAGTGCTACGCAGGTCAACCCGTAGTAACTTTGGTCAGCCACCACTTAGATACAGAGAGTAGGTGATAAAATGTGGGAAAATGTAAAAATGTTTAAAATGTAAATATGTTATTAATGGTAGTGTGTAGAAGGGTGGAGGAACTGGACTAGCCCCATGCACATCAAGTTAGGAAAAGAAAGTGCCTGGGGGTGGTAAAAGTGAAGCCAGGCCTCCTAAGCAGATACACCCATATTGTATATAGTTATGATTTTTAATTCCTAAAAGACTTAACCTGTTGGACTCTTGAACTTTCCCTTTTTTTTTTCTTATTTTTAAAATGGACCATAGCCACAGGACTGGTAGTGGCAAATCCCTGTTTCAACATCCCCTAAACAGCCTGCAGCGGATGGACTAGCGCTGTATGGACTGGTAACCTGTTTTCTTATTTTTCCTTGGTTTTTGTAAATTTTTCATTTTTAAGACTCTGTTCAATAATCAAATGTAAATAGTTATAACCTGTTATGTTTATGAAAAATGTTTCAGTCCCGGAGGACTGAGTTTAACTAGGGGGGAATGTGGCACCCCTGCGGGGGATTGCCACAGGTTACACTGGTACAAGGAAGGATTGACACCTTGGTTTGTTCAGCACACAACACCTTCCACTCCAGACCTGAAGGGGGAGCTCTACTGGCTGCATTAAGTCAGTTCCCCTGGGAGATCCAGGCTGAGAGGAGGAGACAGTTGGTCCTAGGAGACAGTTGCTAGGGAGAGTTCGTGTGAGGAGAGGAAGGAGAAGGAGGCTGAGCTGCTGGTCTCTGAAAAAGAGAAATACCAGGACCAGAAGGGACAATTGTCGGCTGTTCACACCCCAGGGAAGGGGCCGGAGGCAAGGAGAAGAGGTAGGGAATAAGAAAAGGGACCAAAATATATTCCCCTTAGGAACAAACGGACACTGGAGTCCGATGCTGTGGGCTTACAGAGCCACAGTAAAAACCCAGCAGTTTCAGGTGAAGTTTAGCCCTGAAGGAAGATAGAGGAAATATTAAAAACTAACCAAACAGAGGACCAGGGGCCACAGGATAAACCGGGTTCCCGCAGAAGGGCCTGATTGTTAGTTCTAGACATCAGAGGATTGGAGAGTCCAAACTCAGGAAAGACTCATCCCTCAAGGCAGAGAATAAGAAATAAAGGAGGCCTCATATCCTTCCAAGGAGTTGATCCTAAATTGTACCAGGGACCCGGTTAATACTCAAGACTGTACCTGTTATGTTACCTCAGTAAAAAGGTACCGGAACAACTAACCCTGTGTGTATGTGTGACTGTTTATCAGCTATAACCCACCATCTTCCTCCTTCGCTGCTCTCCCTCACCATCTTCCCTTATTGCTGCCCTGAGGTAAAGCTCCACCTGTGGGGAGCTGTACCACACTTTGCTGCCCCCTCCATCACCTCAGCGGCCGGCTGGCAGCGCTGGTACCACCTTACCAGACCCTACAGGTGGCGTCACGTCCCCTTGTAAATAAATCCCTTCATCCCCCTTCAAATGATCCCCAGGGCACGGCACCGGGATACCGTCCACCTGTGACTCCCCACTCAGCAGACCCGGTGACCGAGTACCCCCCCACAGCTCTGGCCTCATCACAACAACAAGTGGGACACAATCGTGAAGTGGAACCAAATTTATTGCATATTTTAAACTTTAACAAATAAAAAACTGAAAAGTGGGGCGTGCAATATTATTCAGCCCCTTTAATTTCAGTGCAGCAAACTCCCTCCAGACGTTCAGTGAGGATCTCTGAATGATCCAATGTTGTCCTAAATGACTGGTAATGATATAGAATCCACCTGTGTGTAATCAAGTCTCAGTATAAATGCACCTGCTCTGTGATAGTCTAAAGGTACCGTCACACGTGGAGATATCGCCGAGATCTCCCTGTGCAGGTGATGTTAAAGCGACATGGCTTGTGAGTTGCTGCGTGTAACGGCAATTGAATGGCGATAAATCTCTGGTTCTGAGTTCAGAGATTTCCCAACAGTGTCGGGTAATCAGGCGATGTAGCTTGAGCGATCAGTATGCCTACTGCCGTGTGACGCGGTGATATCAATGAAGTAAGTGATGTCTGTGTTCTGGGAATCAATTCCGTAGGCGTGCCAGGGCGTTTGGTTTGCCGTGCCCCGTCTACAGCGATTGGTTTCTTCCAAGTGCATAACGATTGGCTGTCTGTCGCCAAGGCGCCATATTTGATTATCCGTGCCTGCATTACTACCCTTATTCTTTAGGTCTTGCCAAGTGTCATCCAAGAATTTAAATGAGCGTCACACAACTCTTCTTCTGGTTTCTTACTCCTGGCGTGTGTTAACGATAATGACATCGCTTGCTCCTGGACGCCTAAACTGTTTATATCCGCCCCATTTTTTTCTGAACACAACTGTGTGAGCAAGAATGTGGCACATATATCAAGATCTTCAGGCATCTGTATCCCGGCACTATGTAATTGTTCAGGTGTTTTTTCGCCACGCAAGGTGTGGGTGAAGACAGAAAACAGCACAACACACTGTACTGCCAAAATGCTATGAAAGTCCAAGGCATAACGTTAGGCGACATCAGGTAAGGACAGGCTGACCAATGGGAACGCAGTTGGGACAACCAATCCGAGTGGTAGGGGCGCAGTCAAACACAGTGTGGCACACCTTGCTCCAAGCGCAGTGAAAAAGTACACCCACATTGACGGTGAGGTTGTGCTGTGTGACGCGGCATTCTGAAAAGCCGACATCACTTCAGGTGTGGTTCAGGCGATTCCGGAATCACCGGATCGCCCATGGTTGCCGCCGATATTGCTACGTGTGACATCTCACAAGTGATGCCGTGGCGATGTGCGCATTCATGAGATTGCCCACAACATCACCGGTGATATCTCCCAATCTGACAGTACCTTCAGGGCTTTGTGTCAAGATGCAGAGAGCATCATGAAGACCAAGGAACACACCAGGCAGGTCCAAGATACTGTTGTGAAGTTTAAAGCCGGATTTGGATACAAAAAGATTTCCCAAGTTTTAAACATATCAAAGAGGACAGTGCAAGCGATCATATTGAAATGGAAGGAGTATCAGACCACTGCAATCTACCAAGACCCGGACGTCCCTCTAACTTTCATCTCGAACAAGGACAAGACTGATCAGAGATACAGATAAAAGGCCCATGATCACTCTGGATGAACTGCAGAGTACAGCTGAGGTGGGAGAGTCTGTCCAAGGGACAACAATCAGTCGTACACTGCACAAATCTGGCCTTTATGGAAGAGTGGCAAGAAGAAGCATTTCTCAAAGATATCCATAAAAAGTCTCATTTGAAGATTGCCACAAGCCACCTGGGAGACACCAAACATGTGGAATAAGGGGCTCTGCTCAGATGAAACCAAAATCAAACTTTTTGGCCACAATGCAAAACAATATGTTTGGCGTAAAAGCAGCACAGCTCATCACCCTCAAAACAACATCCCCACTGTCAAACATGGTGGGTGGCAGCATCATGGTTTGGGCTTTTCTTCAGCAGGGACAGGGAAGATGGTTACAATTGATGGGAAGATGGACGGAGCCAAATACAGGACCATTCTGGAAGAAAACCTGTTGGCAGTTCGCAAAAGATCTGAGACTGGGACAGAGATTTATCTTCCAACAAGACAATGATCCCAAACATAAAGCAAAATCTACAATGGAATGGATCAAAAATAAACGTCTCCAGGTGTTAGAAGGCCGAGTCACAGTCCTGGCCTGAATCCAATGGAGAATCTGTGGAAAGAGTGAAAACTGCTGTTCACAAACGCCTCAATCCAACCTCACTGAGCTCCAGCTGTTCTGCAAGGAAGAATGGGCAAGAATTTCAGTCTCTCCATATACAAAACTGATAGACATACCCCAAGCGACTTGCAGCTGTAATCGCAGCAAAAGTTGGCGCTACAAAGTATTAACTGAAGGGGCTGAATTGCACGCCCCACTTTTCAGTTTTTTATTTGTTAAAAAAGTTTAAAAAATATGCAATAAATTTGGTTCCACTTCATGATTGTGTCCCACTTGTTGATTCTTCACAAAAAATTTGAATTTATATCTTTATGTTTGAAGCCTGAAATGTGTCAAAGGGTTGAAAAGTTCAAGGGGGTCAAATACTTTCACAAGGCAGGTTATAAGAAGGGCGGGTGCTGTGTCCCCTAATAATGGCTCAGAGAAAGAGATTTTACAGTGAGTACAAAAAAATCTTCTTTTCTCTATCACCTCATTGGGGGACACAGGAACCATGGGACGTTCTAAAGCAGTCCCCAAGGGTGGGGAAAAAACAGGACTATAAGAGGAAGGAGAACAGAGGCCGGAACCACGAGAAAGGAGGTCGCTGTCCACAGAAAAACACTATCATTGTCTAAGCTCGAGACAACCAGAAGAGAAGGTGTCAAGAGAGTACTGTAAGCGGGCCAACGGATACGAGAGAGCCGGAGTGTGACTATGCAGTGTGATACACTGAATACGCTCGTAGTAAATTGCGGATACGTAATCCGTCTGTTCTTGGACCTTGAGCCCAGGAGAACCATTCCCTGAGACAGAAAACGTGTCTGCTCAGGTGTGAATGTAATAAAAGTGACCAGGAAAACGTCTTGCCATTGAAATAGATCTGCAACAAGAAGAGAATTCCCGGGAGAGAAACCTAATCTGAAGATACGTCCTCTTCTGGAAGACACCAAGATTCAATGACCCTGTATAACTAGCAGGCCTATCCTGATCAGAATAGACCCCAAGAATGGAATTGAGGTGCTGAAGATTCGCTTCAGATCGAGACACGAAGGAATATACCCCTACCTTAGAAGAGGCAAAGAACCTGTTGGGAAGGAAGAACATTCCAAGAATGGGAGAAAAACTAGAAGGAGAAACTCAACATGTAGTTTTCTACCAGAACAAGGACAGAGGAGTTAGTTCCCCAAGGGGAAAAAACTTCCCTTTGGATTCTAAGAATGTACTCTTTCTGAAGAAGAAAATAGGAAGGAAGCTTGTGAATAGCCCTGAACGCTTCGGAGGTTACGAAAAAACGACCAAAGGAACCCTAAGAATTCCTGGGCTCTCACCTGATTGAGTGGGTAGCCCAACAAAGCCAATATACTCTGAGTCTTTAAACCAGGTGGGTCCCAGCTCCTGACTCTCCTTAGAGAACTTGAAATGAAGGGAGTACCTGTGAACATTGCCAAAACCATAGGACAGTGTCTTGCCATGGCCCGACAGAGGACAGTTCCCTGTTGACAGAGGAATAAAGATTCTAGGTCCCTGTAGACAGAGGGGTAACGACTCCACTCAAAGAAAACAAGGTGAACAAGCAAGGACTACGGGTTCCCCTCGGGAGGTGGGTAACAGACTGCCACCAAGTCTGACAGAGAAAAAAGGAAGAACGCGCTACCACAGATGGGCTGATTCATCTGGGCTGAAGAAGTCTGACAACAACGCTCTCTGCACCGAAGGCGCACTGAACGTCAGACAACCTGACCTGGGCGAGGTCCTGTAAAGGACCGAAGTCTCTCACCTCTTGTGGGAACAGAGTCGTAGAACTGAACAGCCCCGTTTAAAGAGAAAATCTGAGAAACTCCAGATGTTTTGGAAGATCCTGTTGATGACCCGAAAACTGTAGTATCAAAAAAAAGGTGACAAGTTCTGTACAAAACTGTGTGTTAACCCTGCACAGGGACCGTGCTAACCATCACTGCATGTTCCAGGCATGGTATATGTGCCGCCAATGTGTAAGGTGGAGGAAAAAGCACCCACCTAGGGCGCCATGCGGAAAAAATGAAGGAGAGGTGATAACTCCTGGAGAAAAGGAACAGGGCCTTGTTTATAATCCTCAATGCGACAGGCTGTCACGAAGAAGAATGGCCAGGAAATAGTCGTAAGAAAAAGAACATTCAATCTACGTACCATTTTGTGAGGCTACTTTCCCGTATAAGGGACTTAATTTCCAAGGTACTGGACAGACAGCCAAGTATGCATACTCGCCTGGCAGAACAGCAAAGTACAAAAGGCTGAGATTGTGAATGAAAGGAGAGGCCTTGCAATGAGGCCCTGTGTGCTGATATGGGATCTTGCACTGATTACTTGATTGTAGCCCATGACATAAATAACGTGAGCCAATATCTGCAAGAGAGAGATAGAGGTAAGGACCGAGACCCCAACAACCGTAGCAATCACTTGGATCATGCTACAAGTAACTGCCCATTCTATGTCAGGTGGAGATCTAAAGCACCCTCTGATCTCGGCTGCTATAGAGATGTCTTGCGGATGGCCGCCAGGGTGCTCTGTCTTCATTGGAGATGAACAAGAGAAGCCAGTAGGGGGTCCAACTTACCAAGCTGAACACGGAGGACCTGGATGCAGCTAGGCTGAAGGATGGAACTTGAAGAAATTTGATTACCTCATGGATGGGCATCAGAGACCTCGAAGGAGCTGTGACTGTATCTCTGTTGCAGCTCACGAGACAGCATGCTTGAAGAGGCTTCGCGTCTGGCTGTAGGTGGACTGATCTTCGGATGAGGAGGTTGGACTACTTGACCCTGCTCTGTAAAAGAGAGTTAAGAGGTGACATACAGACATTGGATACTGAAGCAGAGACTTTGCAGACTATCCTGTGATACTGATGTAGCTGAGTAACACACAACGGAGCTATCCGCTTATGTTTAATCAGGTAACACATACATGTTATTAGTAGTATATATCTATTGAGAGAGAGATCTGAAGCACTCTAATAACTGTGTGCAAGCAAGGAGCCCAACCTGCCAAATCAAATAAAAAGTCTGCACCACTTCACATATTTCTGTTATAGTAGAGTTCTGACCACTGGACAGCGGGCAGATGCCACATACCACAGTGAACATTGATACCGAGGAGGGTCTGACCCAGAGAGAGAGGACGGAGCCTCCAACCGCCAGTTCGACAGCCAAATGTGCCAGAAAACCAACAGATCTGGCTATGGAAAAATCCCAGATACTGGACCGATCTCCAATACCGCAGTGGACAAGATGTGGCATGTCAATCACCGGCCCACTGAGAGGTGGGCCAGATCCCAGAAGCCACTGAAGTAGACAACTACAGGATACATGGTAGCTGGGTTTCTTGTTCACCGACAAGGAGGCAAGACCTATTGTAGGCAGTCAGATACTGCAGACTGATATGTTGCTGGGTGGTGCAGATCCTGTAACCCTCTGAAACAGGTAAAGGATACCTGGAGTCGACTCCCTGCATATTTGTAAATCAGCGGATCCCAAAAATTAATCCCGCAGGCAGTTCTTGATGTGGGCAGGTATAAACACTAGTGGTGTAGATCCCAAAACTCACTGAAGAAGACAGCTATAGGATATGCAAGGCAGCTGGAGTTCTTGCTCACAGATAAAGTTGCTGATGCCATAAACTAAACTTGCCAGCAATTATGTGATGCAGTTGTAATGTGCACTGGGTAATAGTTTATGAGCTGTAGGCAGTTCTTTGAACAAAAAACTGCCTCTGGACACTAGAGTCTGGTGAGGAAGGCTCCGCGGTCATAGGCACAGGCAAGGACATAATACGTGATGTCTGGTAGAGTCTGTGCACTGGGAAGTAGACAGATACCATGGCCATAGGTGCAGGCAAAGACATAATACATGATGTCAGGAGACTGAGCACTGGGTAGTGGGCAGGATTGCGTGGCCACTGTTGGCGGCAGTGACATAATACATGATGGTTGGAATTCTGCACTGTATCGTGAATAGATTCAGTGACACCTGCTGCCGCAATGCCATAATATGTTGGAATGAAAAGAAACACAATTACCAGAAAAAAGGCAACATGGTAAGCCTCGTCACAGGTGCTATTATAACGTGACTATAGCCGGGGTGACTATCGTTTTAGCAGGCAGAAGGTTGTGGCTGACGAGTAGTGGACAGAACGTAAACTATCTTATCAGCAGTAGTCGAGAGGGAGATGACCAGGGGGCCGACTTAATTAATGAGCCTGTCCCATTCTCAGGTTCGTGGATGAACGCATACTTTTAATGTGGCTGGTGGGAAAGGGGGGCTAATAAGGTATTAAAAACATTAACAAAATTGTTCCTCTGTTAGGTGCACACTAGAAACAGGGATAAACACCTCCATCTATCATCAGAACTACTGCAGGTGTGTGTGCTGCTGCTGCAGTTGTGGAGTGCAGAGGGTTAATAACACTGCCCTGTGGTCCTGGGGCAGGGGGGACATGTGCAGGAAAGCACTGGGCTTTCCCAGGGGAGCAGGGAGATTACAGCCCTGTGGTAAAGGACAGATCGATGAGCCGAGGCCTGCTGATTGGCCCGGCCAGCGGGGGCGTGTTCCAGGCCCTGCAGAATGCTGAGGAGTCTTTATAGAGCAGTGATGGTGAACTCCAGGCCTCGAGTGCCACCAACAGTGCAGGTTTTCAGGATTTCCTTATATTGCACAGGTGATAATATAATCACCTGCACAGGTGATGATTCCAACCTCTGTGCAATGCTGAGGAAATCCTGAAAACCTGCACTGTTGGTGGCACTCGAGGCCTGGAGTTCGCCATCACTGTTATAGAGTATAGGAGAGTGGGAAAAGACCCGCGCTCAAGTCTGATTGGTCCTGGGCTGATGGGGGCGGGCGCTCAGACTATGGAGGCAGTAATGATGCCGGGACTAAATTTAGAGGTGCTGCCGGTGACCTGCAGGGGACCAGCGCGGAGCATCCGAAGGTGACCACGTTGGAGTGCCTGCACAATCCTGGGGGCCATATATCCTCCTGGGTCCATACATATTGAGAGGTTGGTGCTGTGGGGAGTCACACATGGACACACACAGCAGAGCGACTACACAACAGACTTTTTACCAATCCTGTGTTGTGGGAGCTCAGATGCCAGGTACATCCCCCTCTGACCTGCAGGGTCCTTTCATCCTGGAGGAGTCCATCTGTCCTGGAGTGTTTGGGATCACCCATCCTCCTGGAGGGGGACATCTAGCGAACTCTGGACGCTGCCCTATATGCTCATTGCCTGGTTAGGTAGAAGCGCTGTCAGCCGAGGATTAGCATCCAATCCGGACCCCTGTTTTTTTACCGGGGATACATCTGTCTTCCTCCCAGCACTTCTTTTCAATAAGCGTGTGGTGTGGGTGAGGGCTGGGCGACCAGAGAACTTGTGTGGTCGGCCACTTGGTACAGAGGGGCAACCGACTGGATGAGACACACAAGACTGTTTCCCTCTGCCTGTACTTGAGAGGGACTACAGGAGGATAAGATCCAACCTGTTTCCCAATGAGCTGACTTTGAAACACAAAGGGAAAAGAATAAACAATACAAACCTATATAGTAGCGGGGATGGAGAGCCCCAGCATGTCTGCCTCTTGCACACACTAAGCTTAAACTGGCTAGTTGTCCTTCTGGGCTGAGAGTGTATACAACTGAGGAGGAGCTAACTCTTTCATTTGCCCTAGTGTCGCCTCCTAATGGCAGCAAGCATACACCATGGTCTCCTGTGTCCCCCAATGAGGCGATAGAGAAATTACACTTGCTATCATCAGTAAAATGAACTGTGGACACTTCTCCTCTGTCCACACAACATGCTCCTCACCAGAGGTGAGTCTAGGCCTTGTGATTCTTTCTGCTAATGAGAGGTTTGGCCACTGCAGAGTGGGCTTTCAGTCCAAGTGCTTTTAAAAGGTGGTGACACTGTATGACGAGACAGATCCTTACTCTGTTCAGCGCTGAAAAGTCAAGCTATTCCATCTGCAGAGTTGAAAAGATTACTCATGGAGATTATCCTGTCCTCTCTTCCACTTGTTGCTTTCTTGAGGGACTTGAAAGAGTTTGTGATGTTGTAAAGATGCAAAATTCTAGAAATCACAGATTTGGAATGACCATCTTCTGTTGCTATGGTGATAGAGTGACCCCATCCCTTCATCTGCACAGCCTGCTGCGGAGGGTTTCAGTCACTTTGGAACAGCATAGTGAGTGCAAACTGGAAAGTTAGGCTGCCAGTTACATCAGGTTTGTCAGATAATCAAGGAAATTAGCACCAGGTGCAGATTAACACCAATAATTTGCAGGTATCTGAGTGTTCTCTAATTGTGATCAGTGTCTTTATCATTTCTCTCATTTACATTTTTATTCAGAGTTTAAGAATATATTCAATTTATGACATAAGATTAAAAGATTAAAATAATCTCCTGACATAAGTAAATTATCATTGTCACATAGGACGACACAATGATCTGAACATTAAGGAAACTATATCTAGACAGACAGATACAGGGTAAAAGGAAGAAAAGCACCTCACCAGCCGGTATATTTCAAAGATCCATGTTTATTCCGTCCACCTGACAGCACGACGTTTCGGTCGTAATGACCTTTTTCAAGTGCATACATCCTATAACAGCACAATGTTATTTATACCCAGCAACTCCACCCCCAACATTAATTCACCAATCAATACATAGTGTGAAGTAAACAAAGTTTAAAATACCATATTCACTAGACAGAGATCAACTAACAACATCTCACCTAAATAGGGGCATGAAATCCAGCCTCCAAACTTTTAAAGTGCACACATCGCCGCAATCTGCGTCAAACAAATGTCCAGATAACACATAGATCGGTAGTGGCGAAAATGTACCAATCACAGGCGCGCATTTACCCGTCGGTATAGCAACAGTCATCTCTGGTCTAGTGCCGCCAATCAGCGCTTCTCCATAGTGGACATATCCGGAACTCATTGCGCATGCGCCGGCGTCCTTCTCTGATACATCCGTCACTCAAACTCCGGAAATGGGGCGGTATACTGACGTACATCCTGTCTCTGGCGTCCATAGAGACAGTGCTGCAGCCGTCCGATCTTAGGTGCCTGTGTTCAGTCCACAGTTCATATGTGCACAATATCAAAGATAGTAACACCAGATAGCGCTATAATAACAGTATAAGTCCCTATAATAGAGATTTCATCTTATATACAGGTCGCCAATCTACAACAATAAAGCAATTTTGACACTCATTGGAAAAAAAATATAGAGAGAGGAGAATACATATTTAAAGGGGACCACACAAGAATATTGGTTAATATTATACATACATGCATGTACTATAGCATAATAGCATATTAACCCATATCAATACTATATCATAGCAGGAAATTACATATTAAACCATACCCAAGAGTCACCATATATAACACTGTTTTCATTACATCAAAAGCATGTAAGTAGGAAAACTATAAAAGTGCATCAGTCATATGTTTATGTTCAAGCACCTAATTTACCCTTAACTGTATCCATACAAAGTGTTATTTCTCTATCTATAGTACAGACCTATCACATATTACGGTATATATATGGTAACCCAAACATATACACCTTACTACCAGGTACTTGTGTGTTAAAATCCCTTATTCCAATCCTCCAAAAATGTGATCATAGCGCAATGTGTTATACAGCGGATATTGCCATTCCACAGAAAATGTAAATCTTCCAATCTAGATTGAATATGGAACAATGTTAATATACGATAAAAACAATTAATGATGAGGGATCTAGAAGATAATCAAACTGACCCTAGTAGACAACCCCGTTGATCATAATCAATATTCATGCCTTTAGGAACTAAGGTGTCCAACTCGAATATCCACTTTAATTCTTTCTTTTTTAATAGGGCCACACGGTCTCCACCTCTTCTAAGTGGGGGAACATCGTCTATAACTCTAAATCTAAGTTGGTTGACCGTGTGCCCCATATCATGGAAATATCTCGGTATTGGTAGATCAGTCAAACCCATCTGGATTGTACTTTTGTGTTTCGCTATGCGCGTGCCTTTACTTCCATTGTGGTCTCTCCCACATAGAGGAGACCACAAGGGCAGCAGATTGTATATACAACAAAATTGCTGTTGCACGTATACCTCTTCTTGATGTCATACCTTTTCCCGGAACGGGGATGGCTAAAAAACCTTCCTTTCAACAAATTGCCACAGCACGCACAGCCCAGACAAGGGAAATTACCAATGCTAGGTGGTGCAAAGTTGTTTGGATACTCTTTTTAGAACTGCCAATATCCGCATTGACAAGATCATCTTTCAAACTATGTCCCTTTCTGTACGAAATCAAGAGAAACCGTTTAAATTCCTCAATCTCACTATGCCCTTCATCAAAACAGGCCAGTGTTTTTTAACCACATTCATAATTTTTCTACTCGCTCCACAATATGTGGTCACAAGTGGGATTCTCTTAGCAGGTGTTACCCTTGGTTTGGGATTCAACAATTCCTTTTTGAACTTAACAAGGTTATGTTTCGGGTACCCTCTTCTCAAGAACCTTTTACCATCTCCTGTAACCTCATATCAATTTTTGTGTCATCTGATACGATTCTGCGGACTCTCAGCATCTGGCTCCAAGGTAGGGACTCCACCATTTTTCTTGGATGCTCACTCAAAAAATGCAATGTGCTGTTTCTGTCAGTACTTTTAACAAAAAGATCAGTCTTCAATGATCCATTTTCCTTATAGACCATCGTGTCTAAAAATTGCATCTTTTCAAGAGAGCATGTCATGGTGAACCCCAATCCAGGGTGGATGTTATTAAGTGAGTCAAAGAAGACCTCCAATTTTTCCCTACTCCAGTCCCACACAAAGAAGATATCATCGATATAACGTCGCCAGCCTCTGACATGGCGCCAAGATGGAGAACTGTACACGTATTCGCCCTCGAGGAAAGCCATGTAGATGTTAGCATAGTTGGGGCCTCATTGGACCCCATGGCTGTCCCCCGGCGCTGCAGGTAATAATCATCCCCAAAGAGGAAATAATTCCTCCCGAGAATGAAAGCCAACAGTGCCAGGGCAAAACGTGCACACTGAGGCGCCATGTCAGAGGCGGCGAGCGTCACATCGACAGCTGAGAGACCTCTCTCATGTTCAATTGATGTATACAGTGACACATCAAAGGAAACAAGCCATGTTGTGTCGCTGACTTGTAGTTCTGACAGAGAACGGAAAAAATCCCCAGTATCTCTTGTATACGAAGGTGCCGCAGTTGCAAATCTCCGCAACAAGTGATCAAGAAAGATAGATACTTTGTTACAAAGTGACCCCCTACCCGAAACGATTGGACGTCCGGGGGGGGTTTTCAAGTCGCTGTTGGCTTTAATTCTCGGGAGGAATTATTTCCTCTTTGGGGATGATTATTACCTGCAGCGCTGGGGGACAGCCATGGGGTCCAATGTGGCCCAAACTTATGCTAACATCTACATGGCTTTCCTCGAGGGCGAATACGTGTACAGTTCTCCATCTTGGCGCCATTTCAGAGGCTGGCGACGTTATATCGATGATATCTTCTTTGTGTGGGACTGGAGTAGGGAAAAATTGGAGGTCTTCTTTGACTCACTTAATAACATCCACCCTGGATTGGGGTTCACCATGACATGCTCTCTTGAAAAGATGCAATTTTTAGACACGATGGTCTATAAGGAAAATGGATCATTGAAGCCTGATCTTTTTGTTAAAAGTACTGACAGAAACAGCACATTGCATTTTTTGAGTGAGCATCCAAGAAAAATGGTGGAGTCCCTACCTTGGAGCCAGATGCTGAGAGTCCGCAGAATCGTATCGGATGACACAAAAATTGATATGAGGTTACAGGAGATGGTAAACAGGTTCTTGAGAAGAGGGTACCCGAAACATAACCTTGTTAAGTTCAAAAAGGGAATTGTTGAATCCCAAACCAAGGGTAACACCTGCTAAGAGAATCCCACTTGTGACCACATATTGTGGAGCGAGTAGAAAAATTATGAATGTGGTTAAAAAACACTGGCCTGTTTTGATGAAGGGGCATAGTGAGATTGAGGAATTTAAACGGTTTCTCTTGATTTCGTACAGAAAGGGACATAGTTTGAAAGATGATCTTGTCAATGCGGATATTGGCAGTTCTAAAAAGAGTATCCAAACAACTTTTGCACCACCTAGCATTGGTAATTTCCCTTGTCTGGGCTGTGCGTGCTGTGGCAATTTGTTGAAAGGAAGGTTTTTTAGCCATCCCCGTTCCGGGAAAAGGTATGACATCAAGAAGAGGTATACGTGCAACAGCAATTTTGTTGTATATACAATCTGCTGCCCTTGTGGTCTCCTCTATGTGGGAGAGACCACAATGGAAGTAAAGGCACGCGCATAGCGAAACACAAAAGTACAATCCAGATGGGTTTGACTGATCTACCAATACCGAGATATTTCCATGATATGGGGCACACGGTCAACCAACTTAGATTTAGAGTTATAGACGATGTTCCCCCACTTAGAAGAGGTGGAGACCGTGTGGCCCTATTAAAAAAGAAAGAATTAAAGTGGATATTCGAGTTGGACACCTTAGTTCCTAAAGGCATGAATATTGATTATGATCAACGGGGTTGTCTACTAGGGTCAGTTTGATTATCTTCTAGATCCCTCATCATTAATTGTTTTTATCGTATTTTAACATTGTTCCATATTCAATCTAGATTGGAAGATTTACATTTTCTGTGGAATGGCAATATCCGCTGTATAACACATTGCGCTACCGTGTTTCCCGAATATAACACAGTGTCTTATATTAATTTTACCCCCAAAAGTACCACCCTGTCTTATATTCGGGGTATGACATATTAAAGCCCCCATACAGTATCCCACACAGCCTCTCATGGGGTCACAGCCCCATACAGTATGCCACTGCAGCCCCCAGCACAGTACCATTAAAACCGCAATTCCGCCGCACAGCCGACTTGCGGCAGGTCCCCATACAATGTACGGTACTGTATGGGACACTTGCGGCAAGGTGCGGCAACCGCACCTTGCCGCAAGTGTCCCATACAGTACCGTACATTGTATGGGGACCTGCCGCAAGTGTGCCGCAAGTCGGCTGTGCGGCGGAATTGCGGTTTTAATGGGCTAGTCGGCAAGGAAACATCCTTACTTTTTAGGGTAATGGCGGCCTCGGGCTATGGATTCCTCCGCGGAGCAGGGCATTGTCCAGATGCTTCTTCATGCAGGAGCTTCTGGCCAATCAGCACTCGAGCCGCTGAGCCAATCAGCGCTCGAGATGCTGGGGAGCCGCTGGCCAATCAGAAGCTCCTGCCGGCAGTGGTGACGTCAGGCAGGGGCGACAGGCGCACAAGATTAACCCTATGCCCTCGGGGTTACCTGCGGCACCTGAGGGCAGAGGGGAGCCCACGGGGGACAGCGGACCTGCGGCTGCACCTGAGGGCAGAGGGGAGCCCACGGAGGACAGCGGGGCCAGCGGGGACACAGGTAAAACATGCAATGGGCAAAAATGGCACTTTAGCGGTACCCTGTCTTATATTCCCCGAAAATAAGTCACCCTGTCTTATAATCGGGGTATGACTTATATTGGAAAATTCTGCGCCAGCCCTGCCTTGACTTATATTCGGGGGTGACTTATTTTCGGGGAAACATGGTATGATCACATTTTTGGAGGATTGGAATAAGGGATTTTAACACACAAGTACCTGGTAGTAAGGTGTATATGTTTGGGTTACCATATATATATATGTGATAGGTCTGTACTTTAGATAGAGAAATAACACTTTGTATGGATACAGTTAAGGGTAAATTAGGTGCTTGAACATACAACATATGACTGATGCACTTTTATAGTTTTCCTACTTACATGCTTTTGATGTAATGAAAACAGTGTTATATATGGTGACTCTTGGGTATGGTTTAATATGTAATTTCCTGGTATGATATAGTATTGATATGGGTTAATATGCTATTATGCTATAGTATATGCATGGATGTATAATATTAACCGATATTCTTCTGTGGTCCCCTTTAAATATGTATTCTCCTCTATATATATTTTTTTTCCAATGAGTGTCAAAATTGCTTTATTGTTGTAGATTGGCAACCTGTATATAAGATGACATCTCTATTATAGGGACTTATACTGTTATTATAGCGCTATCTGGTGTTACTATCTTTGATATTGTGCACATATGAACTGTGGACTGAACACAGGCACCTAAGATCGGACGGCTGCAGCACTGTCTCTATGGACGCCAGAGACAGGATGTACGTCAGTATACCGCCCCATTTCCGGAGTTTGAGTGACGGATGTATCAGAGAAGGACGCCGGCGCATGCGCAATGAGTTCCGGATATGTCCACTATGGAGAAGCGCTGATTGGCGGCACTAGACCAGAGATGACTGTTGCTTTACCGACGGGTAAATGCGCGCCTGTGATTGGTAGATTTTCGCCACTACCGGACTGTGTGTTATCTGGACATTGTCTGACACAGATTGCGGCGATGTGTGCACTTTAAAAGTTTGGAGGCTGGATTTCATGCCCCTATTTAGGTGAGATGTTGTTAGTTGATCTCTGTCTAGTGAATATGGTATTTTAAACTTTGTTTACTTCACACTATGTATTGATTGGTGGATTAATGTTGGGGGTGGAGTTGCTGGGTATAAATAACATTGTGCTGTTATAGGATGTATGCACTTGAAAAAGGTCATTACGACCGAAACGTTGTGCTGTCAGGTGGACGGAATAAACATGGATCTTTGAAATATACCGGCTGGTGAGGTGCTTTCTTCCTTTTATCTTTGGTATTGCTGATGCCAGGTGGAACTCCCTGGTTAAGGACGTGCACCTCTAACATTAGGAATTCAATGAGTTCCGCTTTCACTGGTGCTGTGGATATCTTTTATTGTTAGACAGATACAGGGTGTCCACAAAAAAAATTCTACACACTTTAAATGATTATAAAGTCGGTGTTTATTGGATATATTTAATTACATAATTTTCAAAATGTAAGGACTCCATAGATATTGTTTTGTTGATGGTTCTTTTCAAAAGTTGTTGTTTTTTATTGGTATATTCTCTGAAGGTAAAGTCATGATGGGGGGGCCTCTGTGGCGCTGGTGGCTGTCTTCCCCCCCCCTGTGCTTCAGCCCTGTGCTTTCTATTTTGACCTGTCTCCCCCATTCGTGCGCTCTCCCTGTGTGCTGTCTTCTTCCTTCTGTACTCTCTCCTTTGTGCCATCTTTACCCTGGGCAGTTTCCCCCCTCTGTAACCTGTCTGTGCCGTGTCTCCCCCATGCGCTCTCTCCCCCGTATGCTGTCTGTCCTCTTGTGACATCTCTCCCCATGTGCTCTCTTCCTCATTTGCTGTCTATTCTCTTGTGCTGTCTCTCCCCCATGTGCTCCCTCTTCTCCTGTGTGCTGATCATCTCCCTGTGACATTTGCCATCATGCCTTCCCCGTTTGCTGTCGGTCACTTTGCGCCATCTCTACCCCCCCCCCCCTTGTGCACTCCCCCTGATTCCTTCACTCCCCATGGTGTACAAAGATAGTGGTGGCATGAGTGTGCATCAGGTCACGCTGCCATCTTTGTATACCCAGGTGTCACTCTCCGCAGAATGCCTAACTGCTCCTGGGCACAGTTAGTCATTCAGCGGTGAGGTCCGGCAGGCTGCATGTGTGGTAGGTTTAATGTTGGTTTCAGGTGTCGCTGGTATCACTGGCGGTATTGTGCGAGGGGCCATTACCACCAGCTGGCGCCATATTTGCAAACCAATCAATCTGGTGTGCAAATATGGCTGATGCCTGCGTGTGATATCGGGACAACATGATGCTGGAAGAGATGACAAGCGGGACGTCATGATTATGTAATTAGAGGTGTCTAAAGGTCTTCCTGAATGTTAGGAAGGAAAGAAAAGACCCCAAAAACTTTGGTTTTAAACTTATTTCCCTTTATTAAACTGTACTTTAGGTTTTGCAAATCAGATAAAGTCACATTTAATAAGCAGACCATCCAGTTGCTGATTATATTCAATAGACCGTCCTCTGTGAACTGACAAATCCAATCAAAGCATTACATTATTTTTTTTCTCTTAAGTAAAAAAATAAAAATAAAAAATGAAAATAATAAAATGGAATAGACGGCTGCCAATCCATCACATCACAAAACACACAACTAAAAAAAATAGCAATTAAATGATGCTGGAAAGAAAAAAATAAAAAAATAATAACACGTCAAGCTTTGAACTATCAATATAATACAAGAAGCAACAAAAGACGACAACATTGGAACTGATTATTCTAACACTATAAATTCAGTCTGAAGCAGAAGCTCTAAAGAACACTAGTAAGAAGCAGGACAATAAAAATACTGAGCATGAAATACTTTTAATCTCTCCCATTAATATTCATTTCCAGCTGCTTATAATAGCAGCGCCTCATGGCCAAATCATTAGAGTTTTACATCTGGGTTGCAAATGACACTTTGATTGGATGTAATGTTCAAATGGTTTTCCCCACTGTGCCTCCGTCAAGTCTTGTGCGGAGAGGAGTCCTGTCGTGCCACCGGCTCACTGTGCGTGCTGGCTCAACGTGTGGTTCTAAAGAGACGAAGAAAGGAGAAATGCATGAGGGGCGCAATAATAGAAAAGCGTGCCCATACCCTCCTACTCACTACCATTTATGAAGAGCTCCACATAAAAGCCTCTCATTTATTACCAGAAGAAAAAAAAGAAGCCGGTAAGGAATGGCTGCCAATATGACAGACCTCTTTGTACTGACGAACACATCACATTTTCGTCCCCTTGTAGCGGCCTTGTGCTGCCACCCAGATCACAATTCATGCCGAGAGGAGAAGACAAATAAGTGGCATCGGGAAAGGGAGAAAGTGAAAAAATGAGAAAGATCCCTTCCCATCACCTTCAGGCCAATGCTGTATTGTATCCTTTGTTCTCTACAACAACTGGAGAGAGGTTTCCTTTGCCAGGAGAAAAGAAATTGGCACAGAAGACTGTTTACAACCCAAGAAATGCCTGAGCAGATCCAGATGAATTGCAGACTGCTCCACAGCAACACATGTTCATTTTGGCGATAACCTCTTCAATGCCAGAGCCAGTACCCGGGCACGGAAAAAAGGCAGCGCTTGTAAGAACACCCTACCTTACAAGTGCGGGAGCACCCTACGTGACCAATGGGGGAGCATCACTTGTAAGAACACCCTACGTGAACAGTGGGGGAGCACCCTACATGACCAATGCGGGAGCAGTACTTATAAGAGCACCCTACGTGACCAATGCGGGAGCAGCGCTTGTAAGAACACCCTACCTGACAAGTACGGGAGCACCTACGTGACCAATGCGGGAGCAGCGCTTGTAAGAACACCCTACATGACCAGTGGGGGAGCACCCTACTGACCAATGCGGGAGCAGTACTTATAAGAGCACCCTACGTGACCAGTGGGGGAGCACCCTACGTGACCAATGTGGGAGCGGCGCTTGTAAGAACATCTACCTGACAAGTACGGGAGCACTCTACGTGACCAATGCGGGAGCAGTACTTATAAGAAGCACCCTACATGACCAGTGGGGGAGCACCCTACGTGACCAATGCGGGAGCAGTACTTATAAGAGCACCCTACGTGACAGTGGGGGAGCACCCTACGTGACCAATGCGGGAGCAGCGCTTGTAAGAACATCTTACCTGACAAGTACGGGATCACCCTACTGGACCAATGCGGGAGCATCACTTGTAAGAACACCCTACTGACAGTGGGGGAGCACCCTACGTTACCAATGCGGGAGCAGAACTTATAAGAACACCCTACGTGACCAGTGTGGGAGCACCCTACGTGACAATGAGGGAGCAGTGCTTATAAGAACACCCTACGTGACCAAAGTGCAGAAGCACCCTACGTGACCAATGCGGGAGCAGAACTTATAAGAACACCCTTCGTGACCAGTGCGGGAGCATCACTTGTAAGAACACCCTACGTGACCAGTGGGGGAGCACCCTATGTGACCAATGCGGGAGCAGCGCTTGTAAGAACACCTACGTGACCAGTGGGGGAGCACCCTATGTGACCAATGCGGGAGCAGTGCTATAAGACACCTACTGACAAGTGCAGAAGCACCCTTCGTGACCAGTGCGGGAGCGGCGCTTGTAGAAACACCCTACGTGAGAAGTGCAGGAATGTCTGTCTCTTCCCTTTGATCATATTAAGGGAGAAACAAGCGCACAATAGGGTCTTATGCGAGGGATAGAGGGAGTGGTGTACACTATCAGTCCCACTTACATTGTGTAAGACACAACCACTGATGTACACAAAATAGTGATGTCGGCGGCTGCTGCGGGATTCCCAGTGGGACAACAACTCAGGAGGAAAGGATGGAAGCTGGGTATGCCATTGTGCTGCCTGGCCCATGTAGAACAGGATGATCAGAAGATGTTAAGATTATCTGTAGATTCTTTATTAGGAAAACCTTGATGCGTTTCGCGTTCCTCTGCACACTTCCCCAGGAGATTAGAGTTATGTTACCATGTTACATTCCACGTGATTCTAATCTCCTGACGAAGTGTGAAGAGGAACACGAAACGCGTCGAGGTTTTCCCAATAAAGAAACTATGGATAATCTTAACATCGTCTGATCATCCTTTTCTACATGGGCCAGGCAGCACAATGGCATACCCAGCTTCCATCCTTTTCTTTTATCATATTGGGATTGTCGCCGTCTCTCTGGATCCTGATGCCAGCCTTAGTCTAGCAGAGAAGGCTGCTGAATGTGTATATTGAATATTTCAGAAAATTTGCCCTTTTTAGATTTTTCTAAAAGAAAAAAAAAATAAACAATAACATTCTGGGTAAGATGGTGAGGAATGGGTATGAATGCTGGCTGGAGGGGCAGTGCATGAAATTTCATACATAAGCTCTATATCTTAAAGGGAATCTGTCAGCAGGTTTTTGCTACCTCATCTGAGAGCAACATAATGTAGGCAAAGAGACCCTGAATCCAGCGATTTATCACATAGATGACTGGCTGCAGCGGCTCTTAATAGAGATTGCACATCGATAGTGGGGTGTCAATCACAGCAGGGTGTGTGGCAATGTGGTCCTGTAATGGTAATTACCAGGTGATAAAGCTTTTAGTTTAGATTAGATTAGATTAGATAAACTTTATTGATCCCGGAGGAAATTACAGCAGCAGAACAAAGATCAAGAACATTACACACTTTACAAAATAAGTCTATATGGACAGCAGATGCGGGTAGACTGGTACATGTACCTCACCTATTCCCCCATACACTTAGAACTTCACTTAGTCTTGGGATGTTTACATAAACAATAGCACACACACTGATAACAGAGGCACATTTCACTTTTGTTTTTTAACCCCTGCAACATGCTGTCCTCAGCTACATAGCAAGAACCTGCTGATATATTCCCCACAATTCAATAATAAAGAAATGCACACTAGAACTGCACTCTGTAGATGGATGAAGAGTGAGCAGCATGGGGAGAGTGAAGCATTTGGCACCTGCAGGTGGCGGTCAGGGTGGGAGGGCATAGCATGAGAACTATGGGCACCATGTGCACTAAATGCCACTTACACTCGAGTCCTGCAATATAAAAGTATATTTCAATCTCAGTCTTGAGTGACCACTTTGGGCAGTGACAGGGTTAAACATTTCTCCTTTCCTACACGTGCATAAATTACAAGTGTAATCTGCAAAGAAGGCTGATAGACGACACTCCATCATTGTAATGACATGTGCTTAATGAAAATTGTCTTGAGGAAATGGTTAACTAATGAACCTTCCATTCAGAGGGCTGTCTCTCCTGGGGAGCAGTGACCCCATTTAGGAAAAATGGAGTTTGTGACGCTTGTAATGCAGAAGAGCGACCACTAGATGGCAGACACAACAGACCGACATCTCCCACATGAGCAGGATAGAGAGATTTAAATCAATTAGATCGCACTGGTTTGGGACAAGCAATTGACTTTTAGGGGACAGTTTTGTTTATAAATAAGTGAATTTTTTTTTATTTAATAAAATCTACAGTATTTTGGGGAATTTGGGGAAAGAAAAATCGGCTACTACTTTGCCAAGTGAGAAATGCAAATAATGCACGTTTAGCGTCCCTGCACGGCGATCCGTACTCGCCTAACTGAAAGGATAGTGGATGGAGGAGGACAGGGGCTGAGAGGAGAACGACGGCATTAGGAATGTGTGCGGCTGCGGCATTGATCGGAACAGGCAGGTCAATACCGGAATGGTATGTGGCTCCAAATCTGATAATGAAGAGCTCAATAGGAACTCTGCTCTCCGGAACAATACAGAACCCAGGCACGCTCCGCCAAGCACGCCCCGCACTCCTTACATTATTAATAGATCATTCTCAGAAGACACCACCGGGCTCCAAAACACAAAGGACACGTATATAGGAGGGTGAACTGACAATACGACATGAATGAGAGGGTTGTGGCCGGTGGAGCGTTCACCGTTATTGTCCTGGCCGGATCCGTTCCTTGAAGCCCCGATATCGCGACTCTTCGACATTACCCGATTACTGACCATTAAACACGACATATTCTATACAGACATTGTATGAGGACTAAAACATTCTCACAGCTATTCTTCACTTTATTAAAACGGATATACGTGCTGAATATATCCCGTATATTATACACAAGCACAGTATATATTATTCTGACCATTTTGCCATCGGGTGAAAGCTCGCCACGCTTGCTGCCCTTGCAGTCAGACACACTTATTTTTAGAGCGGTTTGACCGTCATCCAAGAGCCTAAGACTAACAGATGGCCTGTCTTAAAGCTTCATATGTTCACTAGTTTGCACTTCTGACAAACGGTAAATGTACTCGAGAGTGTGCCATAAACACAGCCGAATGAATATTCAGCTGCTATTTAGTTAATACACTTCATTAGAAGTAATAAGCAATGTTTCACATAAAGCAGGTGTGCTCCTGGCTGGCGGATGGTGGCAGGCCTATCCAGAACAGGCGGGTGCTCTATCGGCACCTTGCGATGGTTCATCTTTCACCTCTTATGTGACATAATGTGGATTATACAGTACACTTGTTTGAGATGAGCTGTTGGTTTCACAGTTGCCGGAGCCATTACCTGCCTTATTCTGTGTGACCGAGGGGCTTGCAAACATCTGATAGCTGCACACTACCCTCTGTGTTTTTTACGATGTCTGAGGGATTGCATTGTTCTGTTTTATAGTAAGAGTTGTGTGTGTTAAGATGAAAAGTCAGGACGGTATTTACCTGTATCCCAGCACTGTACCACAATGTGCACCATGCTCATGCTGCACTTGTATTGGTGAATGTAATGATTGAGGTACAAGGTTACAGTAAAATCCCTCCTAACATCCTCATGACATCGGCTAATCTGCATTTTTTTTTTTTTACATTTGTGTAATGTGAAATAAAAAGTTATACTGCTATATAGCAGGCTATAATGAATGAATATCTATTTATATTTAAACCTTTAGGTCTTTAAAAGGGACTGTTCAAACCAAGCATAGGTGCTTTGTGCACCCTTGGTGTGGCCACACAGCTCAGTGCCCCTTCTCACCCACTTGTTCTCCATCTACCTCCACCATTCTCTTCCATCATTGATGGCTCTGGCTTTTTGGCAGCAAGAGAAGGAAGTTGGAAAACAATTAGGTAACAAGCTGCCCTGAACCTCTCTGACCACACTGAGGGTGCACCAAGTGTCTTGGTATGAATAGTCATTTTATTCTAACACTAGCTGTGAGCCCGATGCAAATGCATCGGGTGTCTAGATTATTTTTAAATTTATTTTAAGATTTTCAAATAATAATCCAATTATTCCAATGACATCTTTACACCAACTACATATATTTGTATGGTTGATATCATTTAAGGAAAATTGAACTATTATGTTGTAAGGGTCTTAGAACACAAAGTAGCAACTCGCCCTATACTTTCTATGGGGATTACCGCAACCGCGCCGCAAGTAGACTCGCAATGGCCTCGCGGCCATTGCACGCGCTACACAGCGACTCGCAATGGAGCCCCATAGAAAGTATAGGGAGACTTGCGGCAAGTGCGGCGGCTGAGGTAGCGACTCGCAATGGCCTCGCGGCCATTGCTCGCGCTACACAGCGACTCGCAATGGAGCCCCATAGAAAGTATAGGGAGACTTGCGGCAAGTGCGGCGGCTGAGGTAGCGACTCGCAATGGCCTCGCGGCCATTGCTCGCGCTACCTCAGCGGTAAATCGCTAAGTTTGTGGCCGAGCCTCTGGTTCTATTTTCGGCCAGCGACTCGCAATGGCCGCTTCGCGGCCATTGCTCGCGCGTGGTGACGTCACAGTGTGACATAGCCACGGCGATTTCGGGGGCCGACACGATTTTGCCTACGGCAATTATAGAGTAGATATAGGAGTTGCACACTTAACTAGAAGTGTCACATGGTGTCCTCAACCAGCTCTGCATCATCAATGCAGAAATAATTCAGAATTACACACTTCCCATTAAAATCAGTAGGCCGTCAATGCACATGCTGAGCCTCCAGAACCTGACACTTTCTTAGCAGACATTTTCTTCTATGGCTAAACGATTGGAGTAATAGAGGTCTTACCTGACCTTTGAGGCTTACTCCCCTCCACACATGCACGCTCATCCAGGATTAGACCCCTCTACACATGCACGCTCATCCAGGATTAGACCCCTCTACACCTCTACACATGCACGCTCATACAGGATTAGACCCCTCTACGCATGCACGCTCATCCAGGATTAGTCCCCTCTACACATGCACGCTCATCCAGGATTAGACCCCTCTACACACGCACGCTCATCCAGGATTAGACCCCTCTACACACGCACGCTCATCCAGGATTAGACCCCTCTACACACGCACGCTCATCCAGGATTAGACCCCTCTACACACGCACGCTCATCCAGGATTAGACCCCTCTACACACGCACACTCATCCAGGATTAGACCCTCTACACATGCACGCTCATCCAGGATTAGACCCTCTACACATGCACGCTCATGCAGGATTTATACCTCTACACACGCACGCTCATCAGGATTAGTCCCCTCTACACATGCACGCTCATCCAGGATTACTCCCTCCACACATGCACGCTCATCCAGGATTAGCCCCTCTACACATGCACGCTCATCCAGGATTAGACCCTCTACACATGCACGCTCATCCAGGATTAGACCCTCTACCCCTCTTACACATGCACGCTCATACAGGATTTAGACCCCTCTACGCATGCACGCTCATCCAGGATTAGTCCCCTCTACACACGCACGCTCATCCAGGATTAGACCCCTCTACACACGCACGCTCATCCAGGATTAGACCCCTCTACACACGCACGCTCATCCAGGATTAGACCCCTCTACACACGCACGCTCATCCAGGATTAGACCCTCTACACACGCACGCTCATCCAGGATTAGACCCCTCTACACACGCACACTCATCCAGGATTAGACCCCTCTACACACGCACACTCATCCAGGATTAGACCCTCTACACACGCACGCTCATCCAGGATTAGACCCTCTACACACGCACGCTCATCCAGGATTAGACCCCTTTTACACACGCACGCTCATCCAGGATTAGACCCTCTACACACGCACGCTCATCCAGGATTAGACCCTCTACACACGCACACTCATCCAGGATTAGACCCCTCTACACACGCACACTCATCCAGGATTAGACCCTCTACACACGCACACTCATCCAGGATTAGACCCCTCTACACACGCACACTCATCCAGGATTAGACCCCTCTACACACGCACACTCATCCAGGATTAGACCCCTCTACACAGGCACGCTCACCCAGGATTAGACCCCTCTACACATGCACACTCATGCAGGATTTATACCCTCTACACATGCACACTCATCCAGGATTACTCCCCTCCACACATGCACGCTCATCCAGGATTAGTCCCCTCTACACATGCACGCTCATCCAGGATTACTCCCTCCACACATGCACGCTCATCCAGGATTAGTCCCTCTACACAGGCACGCTCATCCAGGATTAGACCCCTCTACACACGCACGCTCATCCAGGATTACTCCCTCCACACATGCACACTCATCCAGGATTAGACCCTCTACACACGCACGCTCATCCAGGATTACTCCCTCCACACATGCACGCTCATCCAGGATTAGACCCTCTACACACGCACGCTCATCCAGGATTAGACCCTCTACACACGCACGCTCATCTAGGATTAGACCCCTCTACACATGCACGCTCATCCAGGATTAGACCCTCTACACATGCACGCTCATCCAGGATTAGTCCCCTCTACACATGCACACATCCAGGATTTAGTCCCTCTACACATGCACACTCATCCAGGATTAGTCCCCTCTACACATGCACGCTCATCCAGGATTACTCCCTCCACATGCACGCTCATCCAGGATTAGTCCCTCTACACAGGCACGCTCATCCAGGATTAGACCCCTCTACACATGCACGCTCATCCAGGATTAGTCCCCTCTACACATGCACGCTCATCCAGGATTAGTCCCCTCTACACAGGCACGCTCATCCAGGATTAGCCCCTCTACACACGCACGCTCATCCAGGATTAAACCCCTCTACACATGCACGCTCATCCAGGATTAGTCCCTCTACACAGGCACGCTCATCCAGGATTAGACCCCTCTACACATGCACGCTCATCCAGGATTAGACCCTCTACACATGCACGCTCATCCAGGATTAGTCCCCTCTACACATGCACGCTCATCCAGGATTAGACCCCTCTACACATGCACGCTCATCCAGGATTAGTCCCCTCTACACATGCACGCTCATCCAGGATTAGTCCCTCTACACATGCACGCTCATCCAGGATTAGACCCCTCTACACACAGCACGCTCATCTAGGATTAGACCCCTCTACACACGCACGCTCATCCAGGATTAGTCCCCTCTACACAGGCACGCTCATCCAGGATTAGACCCCTCTACACATGCACGCTCATCAGGATTAGTCCCCTCTACACAGGCACGCTCATCCAGGATTAGACCCCTCTACACATGCACGCTCATCCAGGATTAGACCCCTCTACACATGCACGCTCATCCAGGATTAGATCCCCTCTACACATGCACGCTCATCCAGGATTAGACCCCTCTACACATGCACGCTCATCCAGGATTAGTCCCTCTACACAGGCACGCTCATCCAGGATTAGACCCCTCTACACATGCACGCTCATCCAGGATTAGACCCCTCTACACACGCACGCTCATCCAGGATTAGTCCCTCTACACATGCACGCTCATCCAGGATTAGACCCTCTACACATGCACGCTCATCCAGGATTAGACCCTCTACACATGCACGCTCATCCAGGATTAGACCCCTCTACACATGCACGCTCATGCAGGATTAACCCTCTACACATGCACGTTCATCCAGGATTAGCCCCTCTACACATGCACGCTCATCCAGGATTAGACCCCTCTACACATGCACGCTCATCCAGGATTAGTCCCCTCTACACATGCACGCTCATCCAGGATTAGTCCCCTCTACACATGCACGCTCATCCAGGATTAGCCCCTCTACACACGCACGCTCATCTCAGGATTAGACCCCTCTACACACGCACGCTCATCCAGGATTAGTCCCCTCTACACACGCACGCTCATCCAGGATTAGACCCCTCTACACATGCACGCTCATCCAGGATTAGTCCCCTCTACACAGGCACGCTCATCCAGGATTAGACCCCTCTACACATGCACGCTCATCCAGGATTAGACCCCTCTACACATGCACGCTCATGCAGGATTTATACCCTCTACACATGCACGTTCATCCAGGATTAGCCCCTCTACACATGCACGCTCATCCAGGATTAGACCCCTCTACACACGCACGCTCATCCAGGATTAGACCCCTCTACACATGCACGCTCATCCAGGATTAGACCCCTCTACACACGCACGCTCATCTAGGATTAGACCCCTCTACACACGCACGCTCATCCAGGATTAGACCCCTCTACACATGCACGCTCATCCAGGATTAGTCCCCTCTACACAGGCACGCTCATCCAGGATTAGACCCCTCTACACACGCACGCTCATCTAGGATTAGACCCCTCTACACACGCACGCTCATCCAGGATTAGTCCCCTCTACACACGCACGCTCATCCAGGATTAGACCCCTCTACACATGCACGCTCATCCAGGATTAGTCCCCTCTACACAGGCACGCTCATCCAGGATTAGACCCCTCTACACATGCACGCTCATCCAGGATTAGTCCCCTCTACACATGCACGCTAATCCAGGATTAGACCCCTCTACACATGCACGCTCATCCAGGATTAGAACCCTCTACACATGCACGCTCATCCAGGATTAGACCCCTCTACACATGCACGCTCATCCAGGATTAGACCCCTCTACACATGCACGCTCATGCAGGATTTATACCCTCTACACATGCACGTTCATCCAGGATTAGCCCCTCTACACATGCACGCTCATCCAGGATTAGACCCCTCTACACACGCACGCTCATCCAGGATTAGACCCCTCTACACATGCACGCTCATCCAGGATTAGACCCCTCTACACATGCACGCTCATGCAGGATTTATACCCTCTACACATGCACGTTCATCCAGGATTAGCCCCTCTACACATGCACGCTCATCCAGGATTAGTCCCCTCTACACATGCACGCTTTATGGAGGATTAGTCCCCTCTGTACATGCACGCTCGTGCAGGATTTGTCCCCTCTACACATGCACGCTCATGCAGGATTTGTCCCCTCTACACATGCACGCTCATGCAGGATTTGTCCCCTCTACACATGCACGCTCATGCAGGATTTGTCCCCTCTACACATGCACGCTCATCCAAACCAAGTAACTGTTTACAAATAGCAATAAAACATGAATTCCTGAAAGAAGTTACGATGTATACAATGAGAGCTGTAAACTGCAAGAAATGGAGTCTGAGGAGAGGCTAACCACATAACTAGCAACTAATATAATATCATATCTCACAGTGTAAAAGCTAGAAGCCTAGCAACAGCACTACATAAGCCGGATAGATATGTTTTATGGGCGCTGAACAATTACACATACATACACACAGCAGACTCTGTGTAGGAGGGAAAGTCACTTCACTTAGCAAATTTACTTGAGTATCTGAACAGACTTGCTTCTAACTGGGGAGTTTATGTGAAGGTCTGTACTAGTCGCCCAATCAGCGTCATACCGCACTTAAACACCTTTTATAAAGGATCATTGGCTCTGAGACGTCTGCTCCTCCGGCTGAGACACCTTGTTATTTACCCATTGGTGGCCGGACTGCAGAGGAGTCCACCGCGAGGGTCAGCAACTCTCCAACATCTCCTCAATAATTAACTAAAACCTCTTTAGCCATTTAGGAAGTAGCTCGGATAATACAATTATCATTTTCAATTATTTATTTATTGTAAAACAAAATGAGTAATCTTACTCTCATCACACCGGCCATTTGGGGCTATTTTAGACTTCCTTGTCCTTTCTGGAGCAGTTTGCAGCAGGCTCATTGTCATCAGAGGCAGGATTACACTGACAATACCAGCTCTATCCATGGCTGATAATGCAGGATCCAGCAATTACAATAGGCTATGTCACACTTGACCCTGCTCCCTCCCTTCACAATCACCTTGGCACATACTCATTAGACACTTTAATATAAAAGATTAGGCTTGTATCAGCCTATTGCTGCTAATGTACGTGTGCAATTCCTGAAATGACAACAAGTGCTAGTGCACAATAAGCTACTGTAAGATTTCTAAATGTAGACAGTAGGAACAGGGCACCGGAGCGTGACAGCTCCCGGGAGCGGCGGCAGACAGTGGAGATAACAGACCAGACACACGGCGGTGCCTGCCAATCAGCACAACATGAAAGTTCAATTTTAAAGAACAGACGGCACTCACCGGTGTGATATTCGTGCGTTTATTTCAGACGGCACATTGCTTGATGCAGGGAGGGGAGGGAGTGCAGAGGAGACGACGGCACCGTTTCGCGCTTACAATGCGCTTCCACGGGTCATTCCACTTGAGAAAGACGGCACTATACCGTCGAAACATGTTGTGGGGAAGGAGGTTTTTAGAATAAAGGACTTCATACTTAACAAGATCCTGGATCTACTTTAGAGCGCCCACCAGACCGTGGTAATTGCATTATATTCTACATCTCCCTGGAGGACACGGCAGGCGCTGCTCATTTTAGCTAAAGGACCTTTAAAGGACTGGTCACGTGGACGCGAGGGGGCGGAGTCCGGAAAACTACACGAGGGGAGCGAGGACGCTGCGAGTGTCTGGAGCCGCAGCTCATCGCCGCTGCATCTAATTACTCGGGTCAGGAGAGGACGTATAAACCATTAGGCTCACACCAGAGTTGTGCATGGGTAGCACAACTAATATAGGTTAGTAACTACGTTATATAAATCACCCTTGCAATATACTTGTGGATATCGCACCATTGCGCCCCCTATCTACTTTTTGTCTTCACCCGAGGTGTAAAGGTCACCTGGAGGTGTAAAGTGACCCAGAGGTGTAAAGGTGACCCCAAATTGTAAAGATGACCCCGAGGTGTAATGGTGACGACGAGGTGTAAAGGTGACCCGGAGACAGTTACTGCCGGCATGTGATTCATGGAAAATCATTAACAAAACAAGAAACCCAATGAATAATAGTCAATGAAATTAATATGTTAGATAGGAATTAGTCACCAGACTGTCATCTAATCTGACAGCAGGATAATGTAGGGGCTGAGACCCTGATTCCAGTGATTTTTAACTAACTTTGCTGCAGTTGTGATACAATCCCAGTAGGAGATTATCATTAGATTACTAGGAAACTCTGCTGCCAGGTAGACCTTCATATTCATGAGCTCTGTATAACCCCGCCCCACCACTGACTGGCAGCTTTCTGCCTATGCACAGTGTACACAGTAAGCTGCCAATCAGTGGTGTGGACAGGGTTATACACAGCTCAGCATTCAGAGGACTACTAGATTTCCAGCAGATAAAATTGTGATTTTAACAAAACTACAGTGCAGCCCAGTAAGGAACACATCACTGGAATCAGGGTCTCTGTCCCAGCAAAGTGCTGCTCTAGTGGGTTGTGAATAAGATATATAGAGTATCGATCACCAGGTTTATGCTCCCATTAGGCTCAGTGGTGTCAGCCCCTTCAGCCCTATAGCTACACTGCTGCATTGTATACAGCTCACAGGAGACCAAGTCACCTGGACAGCAAAAGAACAGGCTTAACCTGTGTGATGGGGTAAGATCTGAATTTGGTTACTAGGTTCCAAAATACTTATATTCATGTGTCATTTAAAGGGATTTTCTCATTATCCGCTTGACTGTGAGCCCTCGTGGACAGGGTCCCTGCCCCTTCCTGTACCTGTACGTCCTGATCGCCTAGATTTAGTGTACTTGTTCTTGTCTCCCTCATCCTCATGTAAAGCGCCATGGAACCTAATGGCGCTATATAAATAAATAATAATAATAATATTATTAATACTTCTAGCTGACCACCGCTCTGTATGTAAATTTCTCCAGTCCGGTCTATTAGGGTTGGGTGTGCAGCGCCGTCCGTCCTGCCTCTCCGCACTGAACGGCCTTCTGTTCTTCTGATTGATGTGGATAACACCTCAAATTCAGGGAAATTGAGGACTCAGAGGTTTGCCTTACTGATTCCACACCCCTACGTAATATGCACCTTCAATGTATACAGCGCAGGTGCTGCTGAAGGCAGTGGTTATACACTTAAAATTTGCTGACAGATTCACTTTAAAGAGCTAAAACTATATGACTGACAACTGCCCCTGTAACTACACCAGCATTCTGAGAACTGGACTGAAAATAGTTCAGGATAAGCCATTGCCCTACCATCTGTACATTAAGGTGCCAAAACACTAGACATGCTTACTGTGTCCTGAAGTAGAGTTCAGCCATCTCTCCCAACGTCCCAATGCACGTTTCAACAGTAATAGGTGGTAATGGTGCAATTACACTGGCTGAACATCTGGAATGAGCATGATCAGCCAGTATAGATCAGACTTAAGGCCCCATTACACGGCCCGACATCGTTAACTATGTCGTTGATACGTCAGGGTTTGGAGGCAATATGCGACATCATTAGGATGTCGTTGCGTGTAACAGCGTGATGCAAGAACGATAAGTTGGTGGATAGTTCATCGCAGGTTTGAGAATATGTTCTCCACACCTCACGATCAACGATTCACCCAACCTGGAATATCGTTGTGTGTGACACCGCAATAAACAGATGTCATGGACAACTTCATCCATTCACAGCAAGAGCAAAGATCGTTCACATGGTTTGCAAACATACCTGCTCTCAACATTCGTTGGTGCATCATCCACAATATCTAGACGTGTGACATCTCACCAACGATGTCAAAACGATGTCTGAAACGTCCGCGTGCCCACGAGATCATTGCTGACATCGTTCCAACGTCATGCTGTGTAACGGGGCCTTTAGAAAGCTGTCGGTTGGACGATGTATGGACAATTGTTTTTCGGGCAGCCATATCTGCCATACACAAGAGTGCTCACTCCTCCAAGTGTTCCTGTATTCTCTATGAGCGAGTGATGGAAACACATCTCTGCGGAGGCGGCTTGTGTCCAGGAGAACAAAGCGATCAGAAGTCCAAATCTAAAACATGTTCCCTGACGATGAGTTGGCTGGGCCCCCATAGATCACAAAGTTTTAGACGTAGAGGGTGTAAAGTAGCCCTAAGCTGCTGCCAATCATCGGATGGAGGGTTGAGAGTTTAATTCTAACACCCTGATAACAAACAGATGGATCAACGAATCTGAAGGTTTGGGCCACTTAATCTAATGGTAGAGTCACACTGCCGCCATATGGCTTCCAAATCTCTGGCGCTTTGACATGAGTGCGCACGTTTCGGGCACTTTTTTCTGATCGCTGTGGAGATGTAACACGTAGCGATCTCGCGTTCCAGAAATAGCCTGCAGAAGACCGTAGCAGCGATGTGGGCATACTGTTTTGATTAGTGGCGTGCTAGAGTGTGTTGCACTGTGCCCCTATCACTGTGATTGGTGGACGGAACTGCGTTCCCATTGGTCAGCCTTGCATAAACGCAATTGGCCAGCCAATTGGAACGCAGTATCACCCACCAATCGCCGCAGATGCGGCCAAAAAAAACCCTCATCCAAGCACACCTACGGGATTGAGTTCAGGATCGCTGTGTATGTCGCTATCGCCCTGTCACACGGCACGATCCGCTGATAAGCCTGGTGGATATCGCCTGATTTCACTGCAGTGCCGGGCGATCAGGCGATGCTCCACCAGCGATTTCTTGCTGTAGAATCACCCAGTCACACGTCACTACGCACATGCGATGTTTGCACATCACCGAATTAGGAATTGCCAGCCATTCGCCGGCGATAAGACGGCGTGTGACGGTACCTTAAAGTTATGGAGCTTTTTACTTGTTCCAACATTTTTGTCAAGGTTTGGACAAACCTGCCCGACTCTTTACTATTTCACCTTTATTTTTAATGAAGATTACAGCATTGATAGAGTATCCAGTGGCCGTCAGCTTTTCTGGTCAGTGCCTTCAATTGGAATGTAAATGCATGTACTAAATATTTCATGTACGAACAACGGCGGTAATAAGTCTTCCTAGCATTATGCTAATGTAACAACATCATTTTGATGTCATCCTGCCTTCCAAGCAAATGCAACCAAATTGCAGTTAAGCCTGAATTAATTCAGTAAACCACAGCAAAGCATGTCAGAGGGCATTACAAGAAACAAAGCACTTAATGGATTTAACCGTTCTGCTGCATTTCTGGAATAACAGCTACTGCCCTAATGCAAGAAATCGGCTACAAAACACTAACAAAACTTATTTTCTCCAATGCCTTAATTATTTTCTCCATCATGTCTGCTGCAAACCATCACTGCTACTTTATAGGATGTGACAATTTACGTAAGTTGTGGCGTGAAGAGCGTTTTATGCAGTGATACATGTGACCCGGGCTGGGAATACAGCAATTTATCCTTTGTTTTACCCTCAAACAAAAACTTCTCCGATCGGGCGACAGTAAATGACAAGCTGCTTACTTTGTGTGAGTGCGGAGTAAATATAACATTTTATCAAGAACAACGTACATTAGATTTTTATAAGCCACTGGAAGCGTCTTTAGCTGCCTTGGGAAATGTTCCTCACCACAGTGTTTCAATGCAAAAGTCTCAAGAGAGTCAACACAGAGAGAACGAAGACAATCAGAAAACAAGGTACGACTGACGCCGAGCGCACCCAACAAAGGGGTAGCAGTGCGGTGTGATCGCCGGGGGATTGAGTTATACGGAGGGATGTTCGCACTCAAGCGTCACATCAATATCGACTTCTCACTTTTTTATTCCAAGAGTCTTCTTTTAATCTATAGTGAGATGATGTAAAGGAAGCTTCTCAATCACCAATATAACGTCACTGCTATTGTGGGAAATCATGCCGGTTATTAGCCAACAAGAGCACAATGTTGAAAAATCACCGACACCGGAACAGGAATCACAAGAAAGAATGTGGAGGAAACAGACTTTGACATCCCAGCCGTCAAAGCATCTCAAGTTGAGGGAAACCTCTAGGTGTAGCCCTATTCTTTTACTGTGATTTGTTATTCCTGGTTTGGAGCGCCGTTAAGTAGCCCATCTGGCTCTTTGTTTAAGCCAAACCAAAAAATTGTTGCGCCACACTGTGCAAATTAGCCGAAGCAAGGGGTTATATTGATATGTCACTCACCTTTTCTAGTTGCGCCCCCTGCACAAACTAGGTTGATGATTTGAGGTGAGATTTAACCGCAGGCATAAATCCGTTGCTACGTGTAGAGAAGCCTTTCCTTATGGAACTTCAACGTCTCTCCCAGAGATCACGAGCCCAGGGAAGGGCAGCTCCTCTGTGTTGACCAAATCCTGTCCCAGAGCTGCTCTCAAACCACACTCCCCAAAGGGAGGAATTGAGCACGATATGAGGTAAAAAGGTATGATATAATGAGCGCTAGGGACAGAAACAGGCACTGGGCTCTTATCGAATATTACCTTTCAAATTTATTGTGAACAGTAGAAGTTACAGGTCTCCTCGCCACAACATGTTTCGACACTAAAGGTGTCTTTCTCAAGTGGATCCACTTGAGAAAGACACCTTTAGTGTCGAAACATGTTGTGGCGAGGAGACCTGTAACTTCTACTGTTCACAATAAATTTGAAAGGTAATATTCGATAAGAGCCCAGTGCCTGTTTCTGTCCCTAGCGCTCATTATATCATACCTTTTTACCTCATATCTTTGTTTAAGCCAGTCAGATATCACTCATCGCCCGGTGATCACAGGATTTCTTTCGCGGCCCCGTTTGTTGGTATGGTTGTTTTTGCTATTATTCTACTAATATTCCTGACCATCTTTGTGTCTAGTCCTTTGGAAACCAAGTCAAGAACTAGAAGATCTACTCTTTGTTCTGACCTCTGGCTTTTTCCTGTCTACAGTTTTTTTCCCATTCTCTGGCCAACTACTTCCCCTAGGGGTATTTTCTCCATTCACGTGATCACAACCAGAGTCTCTGGGAACACTGACCCTCCATGGGGAAAGGTAATAATTGGGAAATACTTTACCTTCTGCACCCCAGTCAGTGTCAATCAGATTGTGGCTTAGGCTGGCTTCACACCACGGTTTGTGGTGTCAGGCTGTGTCCGGTGTTTTACAGGAAGCACCGGACACAGCCTGACAGCTCCAGACAAACAGAACCGGAGGGCAAATATGCCCTCCAGTCCTGTTTTCTGCCAGAATCAGGACTGTGCGGCTGCTGTTGTCCAGTCCTGAAATTTCGCGCCTTGCGGGGAGCTGGCAATGGTCCTGAAATTTCTGCCAGGAGCTCTCCAGGTGCTGAAGTTCAGCGCCAGCCACCTCTGAACTTCAGCACCCGACGTCCGGCAGCCAGATCCAGTTTTCTGTTGGCTCCAGTGTGATCCGGCAACCATAGCCTCCTATATTAGGGAGAGCTAGATTGCACCAGATCCGGGTGGATCCGATTTCGTCAGATTTTTGCCCCGGACACAAAAACACTACAAGCTGCAATTTTGTGTCCGGGAAAAAAAAACTAATTATCCCGGATCCTCCCTGACAGCAGGGAGCTGTATGGCAAATCACTGCTATCCTGCCCCTTAGAAATACTATGGGGCCAAATCGGATCCATGGCTGTCCATTTCACACCATACAGCCCTGGATCCTTACAACCATGGTGTGAAGCCGGTCTTAGATACACAGGAGCCATACAAAATGGATACAGTGGAAGAAGAAGACCAATATACAATTGGTACAGAAACTTTGGAGTTAAATAGGTGTTTGGATACGTTTACACTGTAGAAACAATATGATCCACACAGGTCTACTTCAAGTACTCGTCGTCATGCTTATTCCAGGTAAAGTGTCTTCCCAATTAAAGAAACAATGGCAATGTTGTAGAGGCAATGGCCTAGTTGCTTCCATACAGCCTTCTCATAGACTGTGAGCCCTCGTGGACAGGGTCCCTGCCCCTCCTGTACCTGTACGTCCTGATCGCCTAGATTTAGTGTACTTGTTCTTGTCTCCCTCATCCTCATGTAAAGCGCCATGGAACCTAATGGCGCTATATAAATAAATAATAATAATATGTACCATGACCATGCACTAATGATCCAGACCAGTGTTCCCCAACTCCAGTCCTTGAGAGCCACCAACAGATCACATTTTCAGGATTTCTCTAGTATTGAACTGATGATGGAATTATCACTTGTGTAATAGTAACTAAATCCTGAAAACATGACTTGTTGGTGGCTATTGAGGACAGGAATTGGGGAACACTACTTTAAACCCAAGCTGATATGCACCAGAGAGACACAGGAGCTGGCAGGGAAAGCGCCAACAATTTATTTTCCATAAGATTTATGAATTAACAAATAAGTGCACCTTTGAATTGAGCTCATGGTTTATGGGATTAAACTAGGGTTGGCTAAAAAACAAAATCTATTCCCTACCCACATTATATGTCATAAATTTATGAAGGCTTCCACCAATCAGGAGAACTTGTGTTTGTCCCAAAGACACTGACTGACACAGTAGAGCTCCCACCTGAGTGTCCTTCATTAAAATGGGGCTGACTTCTCATGATCGCTGGAGCCTCTAGGAGTTAGATGTCAAGTAATAACACATGTATCACCTATGTTGTAGACAGGTCAAAAATATTGTTTGTAGGTCATCCCCTTTAAGTTACAATCTACTTCCTGTCATTGATGCATGTTATGTCAGTCTTGATAAATAACAAGTCTTAAAGGGGCTGTCTAGTACTTTAATATAGTTGACCTATGCTCAGTATAGTTCATCAGTCTCAGATCAATGGGGGTACGACACCCGATGAATGTTATCAGTTGCGTGACGGGACAGCACAGCTATCAACAGTGTAGTGGCCACTGTGGGGTCCAGCAGACCCATCCCAAAACATGAAAATAAGGATCGATTTGACTTCATATCAGAAGCCACTCAACAGCTGATGGAGCTATACTGTGCAGGTGTGCAAATGATCACATCTGTGCACCACCTACCATGAGCAGATGATCGGTGAGAGTGTGGGGTGTTACTCTCCTACGATTGGATACTGATGAACGTAAGGGATCATCAAAGTAACGAACAAGCCCTTTAAAGCTATCACACATTATAGACTCAAGTTGACCGATGTTCGGATTGGATGACAGTCTCATGTATATAGAGGCCTCCCGACACTTCCCCAACACATGACGTCAGGGAAGACAAAGATCCGACCTGTTGGGTTTCCAACAAATTATAGTTTTTGTTTTCTGGAAAGTAAGCCACCCTCCAGAGACGTCAGGGAATACCGGAGAGATGGGGAAGCCCCTGTGTATGGGTGGGCTATAGAATGTATATGGGATAATAGAAGCAAAAAATAAACATTTATTTGTATTCTTATGTCCTACAGGTTCTGGTAATAATGCATCTATGGAAAATCATGCTCTAATCTGTCTGGCTAATAGCATAATCTGACTCTCCGATGGTAAATGTGTTTACACTAAATGAAAGATATTTGCGCTGGTTTGTCAGGACAAAAAGTCAATACTGCAAACAGTGAGAGGGAACACGACGCTTCTTTTTGTGTAGGGGCAACAACTGTAGCACAGACAGAATAAAACGTTGAAGGCTACATCTCCTTTACTGCAGACAAGAAACTCACTAAGAACAATAAATAATTGATGTGAGCAGGGATATGTGCTGATACAGCTCCGCTCTCCACAACACATTGGCCAGGTATGGAGAACATTCCTCCGTTCTCGTATCATTACGTTTCCTCCATCCTTTTACCCCAAATGCTTTCTGTGCTAATTATAAGTTTCAGCAATTCCAAAGTGCCAGAGAACGGTAGAAGAATACGTTCCAGAGACAAACCTAATTTGCTGTGATGAATTGTGTGCATGCTTCGCTGATCAAAACTGCAGCTGAGACATATTATATTTAATGATCTAGACATTTCTTGTAAAAACACTCAGATATATATTGTTATGTCTGGATAAGCAGCCGAGCTTTATTCCAATAGAAATCAAATAAGTGAAGGATTGCAGGAGGGAAACGGTCAAATCTCTTCTTTTCCAAAACAGAAAAATGCTTTTCTAATGAACAGAAATATATATTACACAAGGCCCAGAATCAGAATCTAAAGCCAACCAATGCTGGAGCCACTTTACCTAATAGCAGTGACCGAATTGATGCACCAAGTGGGGTGAAAAATACAATATTCAATCATAGGAACCAGAGGGTTATCAAGAAACCCAATATATTGCAGGTCAATCACACTCCTGTAGTGGATATGAACTAAGTTAGTCAATGCTTAAAGGGCTATTCTCAAGTATGGAAATTATTGCCCACTTATAGAAGAACATCCTGATCGTTGGGGGTGGCTGGGACGCTCACCAGTCTCAAATACTGGGGTTCTAAAGCACCTCGTGTGAATGGAACGGTGATCAATCATGAGCATTGCCACTGCATTCATTCTTATAGGATTTTGAAAGACCTGTCTATGGGCTTATCTAGATGACTGTTTTTTCACGTACGAGAATTTAAGCTCTAATTTCATAAGCGATTTTGTTCCGAGTTTGACCAGAGCATGGCCCAAGTTTTGCTCCAGTTTGACCAGAGCATGGCCCAAGTTTTGCTCCAGTTTGACCAGAGTATGGCCCGAGTTTGGCTCCAGTTTGGCCAGAGCATGGCCCGAGTTTGGCTCCAGTTTGCCAGAGCATGGCCCAAGTTTTGCTCCAGTTTGACCAGAGTATGGCCCGAGTTTGGCTCCAGTTTGGCTCCAGTTTGGCCAGAGCATGGCCCGAGGTTGGCTCCAGTTTGACCAGAGTATGGCCCGAGTTTGGCTCCAGTTTGGCTCCAGTTTGGCCAGAGCATGGCCTGAGGTTGGCTCCAGTTTGGCCAGAGCATGGCCTGAGGTTGGCTCCAGTTTGGCCAGAGCATGGCCCGAGGTTGGCTCCAGTTTGGCCAGAGCATGGCCCGAGGTTGGCTCCAGTTTGGCCAGAGCATGGCCCGAGGTTGGCTCCAGTTTGGCCAGAGCATGGCCCGAGGTTGGCTCCAGTTTGGCCAGAGCATGGCCTGAGTTGGCTCCAGTTTGGCCAGAGCATGGCCCGAGTTTGGCTCCAGTTTGGCCAGAGCATGGCCCGAGTTTGGCTCCAGTTTGGCCAGAGCATGGCCCGAGTTTGGCTCCAGTTTGGCCAGAGCAAGGCCCGAGTTTGGCTCCAGTTTGGCCAGAGCATGGCCCGAGTTTGGCTCCAGTTTGGCCAGAGCATGGCCCGAGTTTGGCTCCAGTTTGGCCAGAGCATGGCCTGAGTTTGGCTCCAGTTTGGCCAGAGCATGGCTCGAGTTTGGCCAGGTTGTGGCCCGACTTTTGCTGAGGGCGGGCCCCAGTTTGGCTTGAGTGTGATCCGAATTCACCTTCTACTATTTTGCGGCCCGACAATATACCATCTGACTGCTGTCCAATTTAAATTAGCAGACCCTTTCCGATTTTGATCCGACACTTGGATCTATATGAAACAAGTCTCCGTAATTTTGAATGGATCACTCTGTCCGCAAAAGAAAAAAAAGAAGAGAATTGGAGCTCTGAACAGCCTCATACACTATACCAGGTACACGTCTTATCCGAGAAATACACAAATAAAACTTGAGCTCTAAAAATGGTGACTGACTCCTGAATTTCCCTGACTCCGACTCCACCAGTATGGACACACGCTCTGACTCCACAGCCCCGGGGCTCAGTTTAGTGATTAACTCCAGAATATGGGAGAAAGTTGTTCTTCAAAACGTTTCCAGCCTTTAAATGTAACCAGAAATCTCGTAAAATAACATCTCCATGGACAAAATGAAGAATAGTTCTACAAGATAAAGAAAGTCAGAGTCATAATTTGTAGAAGGTTGTGGAGATAATCCAGCACCACGTCCATCCATACATAGAAAGCTTTCTTCAGAATTCATGAAATCCATCCTATTCCCGACCACCATGGCTCCACGCGTTTCGGTCACGTCCTTACAGGCAGATCATTTCTAGGTTTTTCTCTTCTAGGGTCAAAATTAACTTAAAAAAAAATGAGTGCCCCCTCATACACTTGGATTTCATCTGGATACTCTGGTCTTATATACACTCTGAAAACCTGAATCTCCAGCTCGCTGAAAGCGGATATTTGCACAGAATTGCTATGTGTAGCTCTTATGAAATTAGGAGCCGTGTAATTAAGAATGCTAATTGGGTAAAACAGTTGGCCATTAAGACTATAATCAGGACACTGGTTTATAGTATTTACCAAGTTGAAAATAGAAGCAGTGACAGGATTTCACTGGCTCCGAACCAGCAGAAAACCAACAACTTCAGCCTGTTCTTCAGAGTTTCCATATTGCAACAAATGTTCTCAGAAGTGATAGAAGAAGTGTAATAAGACTTACAGGGAATTAGGAAATGACCTATTCACATCTGTGGGTTTTTTTTTTAATAATAAATGTATTTTTTTAAATTGCAATTTTTTTTCATATCACAATTTTGCTTAAAGGGATCCTGTCACCCCCAAAACACCTCTAAAGCTATTAAAAGCTGTCCCTAGAGCATAGTAACACTCACACTCCTTTTAGCTCCTAAATGCACCAAGTGAAATAGGAGAAAATGTTATTATAGTACCTCATTAGGGATGATAATGAGTGACTATGGTATTCATAGTCACCCTGGCAGGCTGTCCCACTTCATGTTATCACGCCTCCATAGGCATGATCTTCTAATCAGATTAAAATGCGCGCCTCCCCGCCGCTCTGTGCAGTCTCGGCCTGGCTGCAGTGTGCGGCTGGGTGACGTAGTACACCCGCGCCGCTGTTAGCTTCAAGACCCGCACTGCGCGTGCGCAAAGATATGAGAATCAATTCTCAGACTCCAATTCATCAGTCTGGTCAGTAATCACTGGCCACTGAACGAAAAGCATGAAATCTTCTTACCCCTGCCATTCCCAGCTCTTCTTTGGATTAGCTGGGCTCACCCATCGCTCTGTGTGTGCCATGTCGCATTGATGACATTACGCCACCCCAGCCAATCATTGATCAGAATCCTGCAAATTAATTTTCCCTTTTCTAGTTATTACCTGTCACTGATAATAATGAGACTGCTGAAAACTGTTCCTAAAAGAAGACGAGTCAAAAACAGTCGGTACTCATAACCGGCAGTCAGACGCTCGGACGGACTCGACAGTCAAAGGAAACTAGCATATTTCCGGGATATCTTCTGAAAAAAATGCTCGAGTTTCCCGTTGACTGAATTATAATCATTACATACAGTTGTGGCCAAAAGTATTGACACCCCTGCAATTCTGTCAGATAATACTCAGTTTCTTCCTGAAAATGATTGCAATCACAAATTCTTTGGTATTATTATCTTCATTTAATTTGTCTTCAATGAAAAAAACACAAAAGAGAATGAAGCAAAAAGCAAAACATTGATCATTTCACACAAAACTCCAAAAATGGCCGGACAAAAGTATTGGCACCCTCAGCCTAATACTTGGTTGTACAACCTTTAGCCAAAATAACTGCGATCAACCGCTTCCGGTAACCATCAATGAGTTTCTTACAATGCTCTGCTGGAATTTTAGGACCATTCTTCTTTGGCAAACTGCTCCAGGTCCCTGATATTTGAAGGGTGCCTTCTCAAACTGCCATTTTTAGATCTCTCCACAGGTGATCTATGGGACTCAGGTCTGGACTCATTGCTGGCCACCTTAGAAGTCTCCAGTGCTTTCTCTCAAACCATTTTTCTAGTGCTTTTTGAAGTGTGTTTTGGGTCATTGTCCTGCTGGAAGACCCATGACCTCTGAGGGAGACCAGCTTTCTCACACTGGGCCCTACATTATGCTGCAAAATTTGTTGGTAGTCTTCAGACTTCATAATGCCATGCACACGTTCAAGAAGTCCAGTGCCAGAGGCAGCAAAGTAACCCCAAAATATCAGGGAACCTCCGCCATGTTTGACTGTAGGGACCGTGCTCTTTTCTTTGAATGCCTCTTTTTTCTCCTGTAAACTCTATGTTGATGCCTTTGTCCAAAAAGAGAGAACATTCTTCCAAAACGTTTTAGGCTTTCTCAGGTAAGTTTTGGCAAACTCCAGCCTGGCTTTTTTATGTCTCGGGGTAAGAAGTGGGGTCTTCCTGGGTCTCCTACCATACAGTCCCTTTTCATTCAGACGCCGATGGATAGTACGGGTTGACACTGTTGTACCCTCGAACTGCAGGGCAGCTTGAACTTGTTTGGATGTTAGTCGAGGTTCTTTATCCACCATCCGCACAATCTTGCTTGAAATCTCTCGTCAATTTTTCTTTTGCGTCCACATCTAGGGAGGTTAGCCACAGTGCCATGGGCTTTAAACTTCTTGATGACACTGCGCACGGTAGACACAGGAACATTCAGGTCTTTGGAGATGGACTTGTAGCCTTGAGATTGCTCATGCTTCCTCACAATTTGGTTTCTCAAGTCCTCAGACAGTTCTTTGGTCTTCTTTCTTTTCTCCATGCTCAATGTGGTACACGCAGGGACACAGGAAAGAGGTTGAGTCAACTTTAATCCATTCAATCAAAGTAGAGAGGAATTGGAGCCGCACTCAAGGCTTCTGGCAGCAGTTGTTTATTAAATCTTCATACAATAGGTTGGGCACAGCGGGTGGGAGGACGGGAGGTACTTCGTCGTTTCGTGCCCTGGCTTGGCGCTTCAGATTGTACCCGCTGAAGCAGGGCGCGAAACGATGGCTGCCAGAAGCCTTGAGTGCGGCTCCAATTCCTCTCTACTTTGAATACATTGTGACGCATCTGCTGGTAGCAAGCACCAGGACGAGGCGAGTGAAACAACAGGAAGTTTATCCTCCACCCCTCCAGGTCATGAGTTCATGATCAGCTGAGCTGCAGTGAGATCTCCAAGGAGAAAGTAGAATGCTGGAAAGGTTGGTGCTGGCCCAGACCCCTTTTCAAAACGAGAGTTCAACTTTAATCCATGTCAACTGGCTGCAAGTGTGATTTAGTTATTGCCAACACCTGTTAGGTGCCACAGGTAAGTTACAGGTGCTGTTAATTACACAAATTAGAGAAGCATCACATGATTTTTCTAACAGTTCCATTACTTTTGTCCACCCCTTTTTTATGTTTGGTGTGGAACTATATCCAATTTGGCTTTAGGACAATTCTTTTTGTGTTTTTTCATTGAAGACAAATTAAATGAAGATAATAACACCAAAGAATTTGTGATTGCAATCATTATCAGGAAGAAACTGAGTATTATCTGACAGAATTGCAGGGGTGTCAATACTTTTGGCCACAACTATAAGTCGAGTCCGTCCGAGCGTCCGGCTGCTTATTAGGAGTACCGAGCCCCCGAGCATGGTGGTGCTCGCTCATCACTAGAGGCCATTCAATAAAGTGCTTGTTTGTCAAACTGGTGTAAAAACACATAGAAAAGTCATTAAATTTTGTATTACTTGGAACGGAACAAAGATTTTATACCTTTAGTTATCATCAGATGCTCCACAGTGGGGAGCAGAGCAGGGTAGGATGAGGTGCGGCGTGACTATCCCTGCCATCAAATTCTAGAACAGGGTCGGTGCTACCGAGAAGCTGCACCAAGCTCAATAAGTGGGTGCGCCCCTTAATGAATTGGCACATTGTCCCCCAGAGAGTCCTTCACCATTGCTGTAAACACCAGTCTGAATCAATCGGCCCACAGATGACTCAGCAACTTCTCTTTCCTAAAGGGTCACAAAACTTTTTTCTTCAAAACCCTACAATGGGTACAAAATACCCAATTTCATTAATTTCTTAGGACTTCTTTTTTTTTTTTCTTGTCCTGAATAAAGCTAATGGATGGTTGTTAGTGATGAGTGAGCATGCTCGGCGTTACTCGCACGAGTATCCCGGTACTCAGGATGTTTGGCGAGCGCTGAGTACCGCCGAGATGCTCGGACTCCTCACTAATCATAATCGATGTGACACAAATCCACTGCTCCATCAGTGCACACAGTGAGCTGCACCTCACAGAGAGCAGATTGATTGTTAGGGTCCCTCTGGGGGGGGCACAGCAAGGTGTTGTATGCTGCGTTGATTTGAAAAAGCCCCCCATTCCCAGAAACACTCGTTTTATAGCCGGATGTCTGTGGGCGGAGCCTATCACTAATTGACTTACATTGGGTTTGGTGCTCAGTCGAGCACCCGAGCATCTCGAGATGATCGACCGGAGCATTTTAGTGCTCGCTCATCACTAATGGTTGAATATAAGAATCTTCCTTTTTATTTTATTAAAGGATACAAACAAGATGTAGTGAGACAATGTATTCCCGCCATTGGCATGATTTAGGACATCACAGTATTAGACGTCCCGCTCTGTGTGGTCATTTTATGCTGGGATATGGGGCACAGTATAGGCACAAGGCCTCCCAATGCACAAGTCGTTAGCGGAGAGCACAATGGTGCTAACATAACACATATCTTACATTCTGTCTGTGCAGCTAAATGCATCCTTTAAAAAAAGGTCAATGGGACAAACCGCACGCCATATCCATGGTGCATAGCAAAAGAATTAATAGGCTTGTATTAGCTATGATTGCAGGAACATGGCTGTGTAGTGAGGGGGAGACGGCTGTGTGCTGAAAGCCGCTTCCAGATGAGTGAATACAGCAGAGCGCCTAATCTCCTCAGAGAATCGCTAACACAGGGCTCACTCATACGGATTAACACCAAATAAGAGCAGTAGCATGTGAGGTGAACACAGACACTTTTTGCTGTGTGACCGATCGACGCGCCCTCCCTGTATCGGGCTGATGTACAGATGATTTACCCAGACTTGATCTCATTCTAGAAAGGTACCTGCTGTACAGATGTCAGCTGAAAAACAAATCGGCATTACCAGACCCCGGGGGAGCATTACGTGCCGAGGACGTGACGCTCGGCCTACACAAGACATTACCTTAACAAGCAAACAGAGCTGCTGGTTTGTTCTCAAGGTGTGCGGGTAGTTCTGGTTACAGTCTACCAGGATGTGGGTGCGATGGACACAATGAAGCCATGCCACCATTACACAGAGCCTTATACTCACCCTCCTTGGGTAGATGGTAAGGAGGACACCAATGTAGTGAGAGGGTTATGGAGGACTCATAACTGTGGTCATACACAGATCCATTGGATCAGAAGACATACTAATATGTCTGGGGTCTCCTGCAGAAAGATGGGGTCACTGGAGAGAGAACCCTTCCTACAAATATTTCCCCATTGAAATCTCTACAGGTGAGCACCATTACTCCACGGAAATGTAAAACCCAGGAGCAACAAGAACAAGATGGATATTATTGGCACAAGAGTCACCGCGCTTCGGCACTGAACCAGGAGCATACCTGAACTGGCTTCCTGTCTTTTTTCCCTTTCTGACACCTCTTTTTTGGGGTGTTATCTCAGCTATTCAACCTATTATAAAAGCTCCACACTTGTTCGAGTGCATGCACATGGCAGTGCCAGGAGGACTATATGCAGGAGATGGTCAATCTAAACTTCAACCCTCAAAACTGCTGACTCTGCTTCAAAGGTGAAAGACAGAGCACTGTAATCCAGTTCAGTCAGCAATAAATGACTGTTCAAACACAGCACAGGTGATCGTTGATCCCTTGGTGAGAGTGGAACCAGCTACCACAAGAGGTGGTGAGTTCTCCTTCAACGGAAATCTTTCGAGAACCAACAGACATCTGTCTGGGAGGATTTAGTTAATTCGGCTTTGAGCAGGGGGTTGGACAAGACGACCCTGGAGGCCCCTCCACACAATGACCCTGGAGGCCCCTCCACACAATGACCCTGGAGGCCCCTCCACACAATGACCCTGGAGGCCCCTCCACACAATGACCCTGGAGGCCCCTCCACACAATGACCCTGGAGGCCCCTCCACACAATGACCCGGGAGGCCCCTCCACACAATGACCCGGGAGGCCCCTCCACACAATGACCCGGAGGCCCCTCCACACAATGACCCGGGAGGCCCCTCCACACAATGACCCTGGAGGCCCCTCCACACAATGACCCTGGAGGCCCCTCCACACAATGACCCTGGAGGCCCCTCCACACAATGACCCGGGAGGCCCCTCCACACAATGACCCGGGAGGCCCCTCCACACAATGACCCGGGAGGCCCCTCCACACAATGACCCGGGAGGCCCCTCCACACAATGACCCGGGAGGCCCCTCCACACAATGACCCGGGAGGCCCCTCCACACAATGACCCGGGAGGCCCCTCCACACAATGACCCGGGAGGCCCCTCCACACAATGACCGGGAGGCCCCTCCACACAATGACCCGGGAGGCCCCTCCACACAATGACCCGGGAGGCCCCTCCACACAATGACCCGGGAGGCCCCTCCACACAATGACCCGGGAGGCCCCTCCACACAATGACCCGGGAGGCCCCTCCACACAATGACCCGGGAGGCCCCTCCACACAATGACCGGGAGGCCCTCCACACAATGACCCGGGAGGCCCCTCCACACAATGACCCGGGAGGCCCCTCCACACAATGACCCGGGAGGCCCCCTCCACACAATGACCCGGGAGGCCCCTCCACACAATGACCCGGGAGGCCCCTCCACACAATGACCCGGGAGGCCCCTCCACACAATCGACCCGGGAGGCCCCTCCACACAATGACCCTGGAGGCCCCTCCACACAATAACCGGGAGGTTCCTTCACACAATGACCCGGGAGGCCCCTCCACACAATGACCCGGGAGGCCCCTCCACACAATGACCCTGGAGGCCCCTCCACACAATGACCCGGGAGGTCCCTCACACAATGACCCGGGAGGCCCCTCCACACAAATGACCCGTGGGAGGCCCCTCCACACAATGACCCGGGAGGCCCCTCCACACAATACCCGGGAGCCCCTCCACACAATGACCGGGAGGCCCCTCCACACAATGACCCTGGAGGCCCCTCCACACAATAACCTGGAGGTTCCTTCACATGATGACCCGGGAGGCCCCTCCACACAATGACCCGGGAGGCCCCCTCCACCAACAATGACCCTGGAGGCCCCTCCACACAATGACCCTGGAGGCCCCTCCACACAATGACCCTGGAGGCCCCTCCACACAATGACCCTGGAGGCCCCTCCACACAATAACCTGGGAGGTTCCTTCACACGATGACCCGGGAGGCCCCTCCACACAATGACCCGGGAGGCCCCTCCACACAATAACCTGGGAGGTTCCTTCACACGATGACCCAGAAACTCCCTCCCTCAGGAGGCCGCGTCTAACTCCAGCATTCTATGATTCTCAGGTGTGAACAAACAGTTCTGTGCACTTTCCCACTTACATGGATTCAATCAATCTCTTTCCTCCTTTGAAATAGATGTAAAACGAATAGATAGGAAGATGCACTGAGTGCCTGTGCTTTGTTTGAACTGACATAACTATGTGAATAGTCACCCAGGCTGCATGGAAGAGAAATGCAAGTTTTAATCTCACAAGTCAAAGTACTAAGGGGGTTAGTGGATACATGTGAAGTGTGCGGGGACCCCTATACTGAGCGCTAACCGATCCTTTCCCACATATTGAGTGCATGTAGGTGGTCTCCTGATTAGATGTTACTGCTGTCACTCAGGAGCCAAGGAAAGGGCTTTGGGGGGTCCTCACTGCAGACAGAGAAATGGCCTTGATGGTAACTTGGAATAGGAGGATTCTGGAAAGTTAAGAACATGGTGCACATCAAGCCAAGAAAGTGCTACAAGTCCTGTAAAGAAAGTCCTATACTTAAATGTGTTTCATCCATAAGAATGTATTTATACGATTAACCATTTTTTAGCAGATTATTGATGGTCATCATGGTTACATCTCCGGCCTCCTCAGGGCCGGGCACACAATACTGATCCATAGCAGCTCCCTTCTCCTATCAGCAGTTGTTCCACCATCTTCATTCACCCCTACACGGAGTTATGGAATGCGGCCGTCGACTCTTGCACCGAGATTCAGATTTAATTCCGCATTTGTCAAACTTTCTGTAACTATGAGAGGATTTTATGTGGAGAGAAAACACAATTACTTTGTCATCAACATCAGCAAGGTTTACCTGGAGCTCCGTCTGGAAGAAGAACTTCTGCGGGCACTGCGAGCAGTCGTAGATCTTATCCTCTTGCCCATGTACCGCAAATATGTGTTGCTGCAGTTTATTTGCCTGTACAAAAACTAGAGATGAAAAGAAAAGTCAGACTTTGCCTCCGACACTGGGAATATCACAATTCACAATGTATACGCGGGAAGCTGACTGGACGCGGGAAGAAGACTGGACGCGGGAAGCAGACTGGACGCTGGGAAGCGGACTGGACGCTGGGAATGGACTGGACGCTGGGAATGGACTGGACGCTGGGAATGGACTGGACGCTGGGAATGGACTGGACGCTGGGAATGGACTGGACGCTGGGAATGGACTGGACGCTGGGAATGGACTGGACGCTGGGAATGGACTGGACGCTGGGAAGCGGACTGGACGCTGGAATGGACTGGACGTGGGAATGGACTGGACGCTGGGAATGGACTGGACGCTGGGAATGGAGCTGGACGCTGCTGGAAGCGGACTGGACGCTGGGAAGCGGACTGGACGCTGGGAAGCGGAATGGACGCTGGGAATGGACTGGACGCTGGGAATGGACTGGACGCTGGGAATGGACTGGACGCTGGGAAGAGACTGGACGCTGGGAAGGACTGGATGCTGTGACGTAGACTGGACGTGGGAAGTAGACTGGACGCTGGGAAGGACTGGACGCTGGGAATGGACTGGACGCTGGGAATGACTGGACGCTGGGAATGGACTGGATGCTGTGAGTAGACTGGACGTGGAAGTAGACTGGACGCGGAAGCAGACTGGACGCGGAAGCCGACTGGACGCGGGAAGCGACTGGATGCTGTGACTGACGCGGGAAGCGACTGGACGCGGGAAGCAGACTGGACGCGGGAAGCAGACTGGACGCGGGAAGCAGACTGGACGCGGGAAGCAGACTGGACGCGGGAAGCAGACTGGACGCGGGAAGCAGACTGGACGCGGGAGAGCAGACTGGACGCGGGAAGCAGACTGGACGCGGGAAGCAGACTGGACGCGGGAAGCAGACTGGACGCGGGAAGCAGACTGGACGCGGGAAGCAGACTGGACGCCGAGAAGCTGGACTGGACGCGGAAGCGACTGGACTGGATGCGGGAAGCGACTGGACTGGATGCGGGAAGCCGACTGGACTGGATGCGGGAAGCCGACGGACTGGATGCGGGAAGCCGACTGGACTGGATGCGGGAAGCCGACTGGACTGGATGCGGGAAGCCGACTGGACTGGATGCGGGAAGCGACTGGACTGGATGCGGGAAGCGACTGGACTGGATGCGGGAAGCCGACTGGAGCGGGAAGCAGACTGGAGCTGGAAGCGACTGGATGGGGAAGCCGACTGGACGCGGGAAGCCGACTGGACGCGGGAAGCCGACTGGACGCGGGAATGGACTGGACGCGGGAAGCCGACTGGACGCGGGAAGCGACTGGACGCTGGGAATGGACTGGACGCTGGGAATGGACTGGACGCGGGAAGTGGGCTGGGCATGGACGCGGGAATGGACTGGACGCTGGGAATGGACTGGACGTGGATGGACGGACGGGATGGAAGACGCGGGAATGGACTGACGGCGGCAGCGGACTGTGGATCGCGGGAAGCGGAGTGGACGCGGGAAGCGGATGGACGCGGGAAGCGGATGGGCCGCGGGAAGTGGCGGGAAGCGGATGGGCGCGGGAAGTGACGGGACGCGGACTGGACGCGGGGACTAGTCATGATGCCCTGAAAAGACAAAGTACAGCAGCATTTATTCCAAAACTGGAGGTAAACCGGTAAAATAAAAAACTGTCTTCTTTTTATGGCGCCGTCTCCCATTCTTCTGATATCCCCCACAAGGTCCATCTAATATATCGAGGGATGGTGAGTAGAAGTCACTGCACAATGGCAGAAAACACTCAACAGGGTGTAAGAGAATGAAGGTGGACTGTCCAGATACGCCAGTGAGCACGTGTGACCCCAACCCCATCAGATGGATCAGCTGGACACGACGCTACAACAAGTATCCAACAGCAAGAGCCAGGAGGAGGAACATTATTTTTAATGATAACAGTAAAAAACGCTTTTCTTTTGCATGATATAACAATGTGATGGGAGCAGAAATTCTCTACAGATGGCTCAAAACATTGATGTGTGCCGCTGATGTATGGCCTCAGATTTTCTATTTCGCTCAGTACACAGCTTTGTGAACGCTAAGACCTCCAAAGCAGCGCACATGAGACTGGTGGAGGACTCGGGGCCCGCACCTGACTGATCTACAAGGGCTTGCAAGTAAATATGAGTGGATCCAGACTGTGTTCAGCAAGAACTCCGAACTTTAAACTTTACAAAAATAAAGTATCAGTATTTGAGTTTGAATGCTTTACATACACAAACCACTGGGCCGAGCATCGCTGTGCTCAGGTACACTCGCTGTGCTCGGGTACACTCGCTGTGCTCAGGTACACTCGCTGTGCTCAGGTACACTCGCTGTGCTCAGGTACACTCGCTGTGCTTAGGTACACTCGCTGTGCTCGGGTACACTCGGTGTGGCCCAGTGTGAGCCGCTTGCAGTGTTTGAACAGCTGCAATGAGGGCAAAAGGGCTGCCCACACCCCAGCATGCTCCGATTTTTGCACCGAAAATTAAATCGGACAAACTCGGATCGGACCAAATCGGATGCTATTTAGTGCACATCCGATTTGGGCCGATAAATTTAACATGGGGCCCTATGGAGCAGGGTCCGAGGAAACATCTGATGTGTCCTCGGACCCGATTTTAGTGTACTGAGCATGTAAGGGGTTAAAAAAAAAAAAAAAAAAAAACTATGCTCACCTGTCCACGAGGCCCCCGGCGTATCCCATGTCTCCCAGTGTCTTGCTGTCTGTGCTGACAGGACCTGCCGTGATGTCACAATCACATGACCGTCAGTAACCGGCAGTCATGTGATTGTGATGTCACGAGAGGTCCTGTCAGCACAGGCAGCAAGACACTGGGCGACACGGGAGCGTGTGGGACCGTGCAAGAGTCGTGGACAAGTGAGAAAAGATTGGAGTAGAGGGGGAGCACATTGGAAGACCAGGGGAGAAGAGGGGTGGACAGGGGTGCACATTGAAGGACCGGGGGAGAACAGGGGTGCACACTGAAGGACCGGGGGAGAAGAGGGGAGGACAGGGGTGCACATTGAAGGACCGGGGGAGAAGAGGGGAGGGCAGGGGTGCACACTGAAGGACCGGGGGAGAAGAGGGGTGGACAGGGGTGCACATTGAAGGACCGGGGGAGAAGAGGGGAGGACAGGGGTGCACACTGAAGGACCGGGGGAGAAGAGGGGAGGACAGGGGTGCACATTGAAGGACCGGGGGAGAAGAGGGGAGGATGGGGGGAGAAGAGAGGAGACACTGGGGAAAAGAGGAGAGGACCGGGCAGCAGAGAGGAGAAGCGGGAGTACCAGGGGAGAGACAGCTGACAGGGCGCGAGGTGACAGGAGGGTGGTCATCAGATAAAATGTCAGAATCAGACGCCTATTTGGCATCCGAAGAATCTGATGCCGTCCGATTTATATACAAAAATCTTTATGTGAAAGTAGCCTTAATCTTCCCCGGCTGGAGAGACTGCGGTACATGGAGCAATGGGAAATCTGGGAGTCACTATGTCCATTGAGAAATGGAATAGATGTGTGATGTTATATGTAAAGGTAGTGATCAGGCCTCATCATTAAGGTCTTACATAGCTTATTATGTCCCAGTAAAGTTACAAACAATTGACCCTAATGTTACAGATTGATGTTTCAGGGGGTGCAACACCCCAGGAGATATGAAACATATTTGGTGGTCTTGTCCTTTGGTAATAACATTGAGGCAGCAGGTTATTCTCCTTATCAGAGATGTACTGGGGGGATCTATCTAGCTTGATCCAACAGGACTACTGCTGGGAGTCGGACCAACCGGTCTGACTAAAAAAACCTTTAAATTACTCAATTTCATTACTATAGCTTCACAAATTCATATAGCAGCAACGGAAAACATCAACTCTTTCTTTATCTTTGGTCAAAAGAAAATGACATAATATAATGATTTATGAAGGCATTGAAGTCACAAGGACAGACACCTTACAATTATTTATGCTGTTTGGATGCGCTGGATAGGCACCCATCCTGACCCCCTCTAGAGCCGCGCCGTATAGACTCCCATCCTGACCCCCTCTAGAGCCGCGCTGGACAGACACCCATCCTGACCCTCTCTAGAGCCGCGCTGGACAGACACCCATCCTGACCCTCTCTAGAGCCGCGCTGGACAGACACCCATCCTGATCCCCTCTAGAGCCGCGCTGGACAGACTCCCATCCTGACCCCTCCTGAGCTGCGCTGGATAAACTCCCATCCTGACCCCCTCTAGAGCCGCGCCGTATAGACTCCCATCCTGACCCCCTCTAGAGCCGCGCTGGACAGACTCCCATCCTGACCCCCTCTGGAGCCGCGCTGGACAGACTCCCATCCTGACCCTCTCTAGAGCCGCGCTGGACAGACACCCATCCTGATCCCCTCTAGAGCCGCGCTGGACAGACTCCCATCCTGACCCCTCCTGAGCTGCGCTGGATAAACTCCCATCCTGATCCCTCTAGAGCCACACTGGATAGACTCCCATCCTATCCCCCTCTAGAGCCGCATTGGATAGACTCCCATCCTGACCCCCTCTAGAGCCACACTGGATAGACTCCCATCCCATCCCCCTCTAGAGTCGCACTGGATAGACTCCCATACTGATCCCTCCTGAGCTGCGCTGGATAAACTCCCATCCTGACCCCCTCTAGAGCCGTGCTGGATAGACTCCCATTCAGACCCCCTCTAGAGCCGCGCTGGACAGACTCCCATCCTGACCCCCTCTGGAGCCGCGCTGGACAGACTCCCATCCTGACCCTCTCTAGAGCCGCGCTGGACAGACACCCATCCTGATCCCCTCTAGAGCCGCGCTGGACAGACTCCATCCTGACCCCTCCTGAGCTGCGCTGGATAAACTCCCATCCTGATCCCTCTAGAGCCACACTGGATAGACTCCCATCCTATCCCCTCTAGAGCCGCATTGGATAGACTCCCATCCTGACCCCTCTAGAGCCACACTGGATAGACTCCCATCCCATCCCCCTCTAGAGTCGCACTGGATAGACTCCCATACTGATCCCTCCTGAGCTGCGCTGGATAAACTCCCATCCTGACCCCCTCTAGAGCCGTGCTGGATAGACTCCCATTCAGACCCCCTCTAGAGCCGCGCTGGACAGACTCCCATCCTGACCCCTTAGAGCCGCGCTGTATAGACTCCCATCCTGACCCCCTCCTGAGCTGCGCTGGATAAACTCCCATCCTGACCCCCTCTAGAGCCGCGCTGGACAGACTCCTATCCTGACCCCCTCTAGAGCCGCGCTGGACAGACTCCCATCCTGACCCTTCTCTAGAGCCGCGCTGGACAGACGCCCATCCTGACCCTTCTCTAGAGCCGCGCTGGACAGACTCCCATCCTGATCCTCTCTAGAGCCGCGCTGGACAGACTCCCATCCTGACCCTTCTCTAGAGCCGCGCTGGACAGACGCCCATCCTGACCCTTCTCTAGAGCCGTGCTGGACAGACGCCCATCCTGACCCTTCTCTAGAGCCGCGCTGGACAGACTCCCATCCTGATCCCTCCTGAGCTGCACTGGATAAACTCCCATCCTGACCCCCTCTGGAGCCGCACTGGACAGACTCCCATGCTGACCCCCTCTAGAGCCGCGCTGGACAGACTCCCATCCTGACACCCTCTAGAGCCGCGCTGGATAGACTCCCATCCTGATCCCTCTAGAGCCACACTGGATAGACTCCCATCCTATCCCCCTCTAGAGCCGCATTGGATAGACTCCCATCCTGACCCCCTCTAGAGCCACACTGGATAGACTCCCATCCCATCCCCCTCTAGAGTCGCACTGGATAGACTCCCATACTGATCCCTCCTGAGCTGCGCTGGATAAACTCCCATCCTGACCCCCTCTAGAGCCGTGCTGGATAGACTCCCATTCAGACCCCCTCTAGAGCCACGCTGGACAGACTCCCATCCTGACCCCTCTAAAGCCACGCTGGATAGACTCCCATCCTATCCCCCTCTAGAGCCGCACTGTATAGACTCCCATCCTGACCCCTCCTGAGCTGCGCTAGATATACTCCCATCCTGACCCCTCTAGAGCCGCGCTGGATAGACTCCCATCCTAAATGACTGATAGAAGAGGTTTCATACACTCCAGATTATCATATCCAACATTGTACTAATGTACTGATTACAATGATGTTGTTTCTTGATAACGATCCCAACTCCCCTCCCTCCATCTTTTTTCTCTCTCTCTCTCCCTTCCTTTGTACTTATTTGGTTGTCAAAATATGAACCTTAATGTTTGTTTCCCATCATACCTTACATTATTTACAATTCAAAATTTCAATAAAACATTTTTGAAACTAAAAACGGCATAAATGGAATTTCCCAATATTCTGTGTTCAAAATAAGGCCTTAGGCTGCTTTCACACAGCGTTTTGGTTCAATCCGTGGCGGTCCGTTCTAAAACGGACAGATACAGATCCGATTTGGCCCCCATGTTATGCTATGGGCACGGATCGGATTTGGCCTTATTGCCATCCAATTTTTGTCGGATCCGATTCTCTCCGAATTTTTGCTTTGCCCAAAATCGCAGACTGCTGCGATTTTGGGCACCAAATTGGATCTGACCTGATCCGCGCCAAATAACTTGGGGCCTATGGAGCGCGGGTCCGAGGAAACAGCTGATCGCTCCTCTGACCCGATTTTAGTGTACTAAGCATGCTCTGTGCCATCTAATTTCACTTCTGCAATGTATATTCATACATTGCAGAAGTGAAATTTAGTGAAAAGAAAGGGTTAAAAATAAAAATACTTTATTCTCACCTGTTCCACGATCCACCGATGCCTTCAGCGCTCGATGCTTTAGGACCTGGCGTGATGTCACAGTCACATGACCGGTAACCGGTCATGTGACTTTGACATCACGCCAGTTCCTGTAAGAAGATAGCTGGAAGCGCTGGGGGACTTGTGTGGATGGGTGAGAAGAAAGATTTTTTAAGGTCTGGAAAAGAGGGAAAAAGAGGGGGATAAAGAGGGGGATAAAGAGGGGGATAAAGAGGGGGATAAAGAGGGGGATAAAGAGGGGGATAAAGAGGGGGATAAAGAGGGGGATAAAGAGGGGGATAAAGAGGGGGAGAAAGAGGGGGAGAAAGAGGGGGAGAAAGAGGGGGAGAAAGAGGGGGAGAAAGAGGAGGGGAGAAAGAGGAGAGAGAGGAGGGGAGAAAGAGGTGACAGGAGGGAGAGAGAAGTGAGGTGACAGGAGGGAGAGAGGAGGGGGAGGGAGGTGACAGGAGGAATGGGGAGAGGAGGAGAGAGGGAGAGGATGCAAACTGATCCTGCAGAATATCGGAATCAGATGCCTATTTGACATCCGATTGCAGGCATTCAGTTTGGATCAGTTGCCGTCCGAAGGGTCCTGCAAAAAGTCGGTTCCCCTCGGACAGCAAAATAACGCAGTGTGAAAATAGCCTAAGTCACACTGCTTTAGAGGGAATCTGTCAGCAGGTTTTTGCTATGCAAGCTGAGGACAGCATGATGTAAGGGTTAAAAAACAAAAATCAACTCTACCTCTCTTATCTCTGTGCCTGCTATTGTTTACATAATGTAAATGCTTTATCACCTGGTGATTACCATTACTGGAGTACTTTGTCATGCGCATGACAATCTGACACGCCCCTGCTGTGACCGACATCTCACTAGGAATGCACAATCTCTATTTAAAGCCCTGTGTGGGCGGGGGCAGCTCTCTGTCTATAGACATTGTACATACAGAGCCTGGTGTAGGTGAGGCAGCTGTCTATAGACATTGTATAAACAGAGCCTGGTGTGGGCGGGGGCAGCTCTCTGTCTATAGACATTGTACATACAGAGCCTGATGTGGGTGGGGGCAGCGCTGTGTATATAGACAATGTATATACAGAGCCTGGTGTGGGTGGGGCAGCTCCCTGTCTATGGACATTGTATACACAGTGTATTGTGTGGGCAGGGGCAGCTCTCTGTCTCTCTATAGACATTGTACATACAGAGTCTGGTGTGGGCGGGGGCAGCTCTGTCTATAGACATTGTATATACAGAGCCTGGTGTGGGTGGGCGCAGCTCTCTGTCTGTAGACATTGTACATACAGAGTCTGGTGTGGGCGGGGGCAGCTCTCTGTCTACAGACATTGTACATACAGTGTCTGGTGTGGGCGGGGTAGTTGTCTATAGACATTGTACATACAGTGTCTGGTGTGGGTGGGGCAGCTCCTGTCTGTAGACATTGTATACAGAGTGTCTGGTGTGGGCTGGGGCAGCTTTCTGTCTATAGACATTGTATATACAGAGTCTGGTGTGGGTGGGAGCAGCTCCCTGTCTATGGACATTGTATACACAGTGTATTGTGTGGGCAGGGGCAGCTCTCTGTCTCTCTATAGACATTGTACATACAGAGTCTGGTGTGGGCGGGGGCAGCTCTGTCTATAGACATTGTATATACAGAGCCTGGTGTGGGTGGGCGCAGCTCTCTGTCTGTAGACATTGTACATACAGAGTCTGGTGTGGGCGGGGCAGCTCTCTGTCTACAGACATTGTACATACAGTGTCTGGTGTGGGCGGGGTAGTTGTCTATAGACATTGTACATACAGTGTCTGGTGTGGGTGGGGCAGCTCCCTGTCTGTAGACATTGTATACAGAGTGTCTGGTGTGGGCTGGGGCAGCTTTCTGTCTATAGACATTGTATATACAGAGCCTGGTGTGGGCGGGGCAGCTCTATCTATAGACATTGTATATACAGAGCCTGGTGTGGGCGGGGCAGCTCTATCTATAGACATTGTATATACAGAGCCTGGTGTGGGTGGGGGCAGCTTTCTGTCTATAGACATTGTATATACAGAGCCTGGTGTGGGCGGGGAAGCTCTATCTATAAACATTGTATATACAGAGCCTGGTGTGGGCTGGGGCAGCTCTGTGTATAGACATTGTATATACAGAGCCTAGTGTGGGCGGGGGCAGCTCTATCTATAGACATTCTATATACAGAGCTTGGTGTGTGTGGGGCATCTCTGTCTATAGACATTGTTCATACAGAGCCTAGTGTGGGCTGGGGCAGCTCCCTGTCTGTAGACATTGTATATACAGAGCCTGGTGTGGGCGGGGCATCTCTCTGTCTATAGACATTGTTCATACAGAGCCTAGTATGGGCATGTCATCAGTTGTCTGTGTGAAGAGGGCTGGCTGATTTAAATATCCCAGCGTTCCCTTTGTTTGTCTCGCAGAGCCAGGAGGCGTCAGGGTCACCTATGGGAATGATTCGGCCACTTTACACACAGGATGGGTGACATTGTGCCGATCGTGCGCCCGTCTTGGACTCGCCTCTGATGTGGGACTTTGCGGCACTGGATAACACCTTTAACAATATACTGATTTACTTCACAGTCGTACAAAAAAAATGCAGAAATGAGACAAGGTTTCCACTTCCATTGGAGACGAGAGACTCTGCATAATGTCAGAATATAAACCGATAAGCAAACCGTCCGTCCAAGGCCCTCGGGGGCTTTACTCTGGGCCTCGGCTTCCCTGGGAAATCCAGTCTCCATTGTATGACTCCCCTATGTCATCATCTGCAGTAAAATCAGGCCAAAAACAAAGAACAAATATACAAGAATCCAGAGAGGAGAAAGAGAAATGTCCGGGAACACAAATGAGAAAAGACGAGCGCCAGAATGAAATCAGGATCCTGGCACAGGAGCGGATCAGATCTGGAATACGAGTGATACAGTGACCGGTAATAGAGACATCATATGAAGTCATCGGCTCTCCCCTGCCCAAATTACACCTGGAACGATCTGCAAATTTAACCCTTACCTGTAAAACAAACCGGGCATTTAAAGGTTCCTCCCATTCCTTCAAAGCTGTGCTCAATCAGGTGACACAGGAGCTTCGCCGGAGAGTCAAACATCTGGTTGCACAGCTTGCACTCGTGATTGATTCCTTCCTCTGCAAGGTTCAAATGATGCACACTTGTTAGTGACACAGCAGATTACAATCTGAAATGCAGCAGTACGCTCCACAGCCCCGACAGTCACAATCTGCAGCCAAACACCACATCTCATCATAATTAAACTTCATCCGACACAAACAGGAAAATTGACATTCACTTCATTCCGCGAGGCCCCGTGGACGGCAGGAGCGGCGAGGCCCCGTGGACGGCAGGAGCGGCGAGGCCCCGTGGACGGCAGGAGCGGCGAGGCCCCGTGGACGGCAGGAGCGGCGAGGCCCCGTGGACGGCAGGAGCGGCGAGGCCCCGTGGACGGCAGGAGCGGCGAGGCCCCGTGGACGGCAGGAGCGGCGAGGCCCCGTGGACGGCAGGAGCGGCGAGGCCCCGTGGACGGCAGGAGCGGCGAGGCCCCGTGGACGGCAGGAGCGGCGAGGCCCCGTGGACGGCAGGAGCGGCGAGGCCCCGTGTACGGCAGGAGCGGTGTTGAGCGTTAATTCTAGACAAGTTCTTGAGTCTTTTGTTTCACAGACTGGGGAGCAGCCACATTTTCCTGCCGATTGCAGAGCTGTCACACCGGCATTGATGCACCCTGTGAATGCTGCAGGCTGCTCCTCAAACTATTTACCTCCTCGTTAGGAAACATTAGTCAAGCAGTGTAAGGTGACAAATCATATATACATTAATAAGTATCTACATAAATTCAGGACAGATCACAAGTCTCTTCCTTAGACGACCCATGGGGTCAAACAAGGTCATACGATATCAGACAGAACTCAGCGATTGCAGCTGGATGGATAGATTTAGCCATTTCTGTATAAACTACACATAGATAACACATATAGGCACCTTTATGTGAGAGACTAACACGTCGAGGAAATAGCTATTCTCCTTATGGAGATACAGTCATCACACCCTACAGACACAGAATTATACATTATACATACTGCTCCACTATATATGCCAGAAAATGCACAGAGAACAAACATTCTCATTTTGTTCAGAATAGAAAAATATACACAAATAGAAGAAAATTATCACAATTCTCAATTCTGAGGTCAAATCTGTTATCAGTGAAGACTTTCCCATCACTGAGACAGGAGATGGCGGATGTTACTGATCAGATTTGGGAGGGAGGGGCTATGGGCAGAGGGAGGGGCTATGGGCAGAGGGAGGAGGTCGCGTTAGAAGGAGGACCGAGAGGCAGAAGGAAGCACTAGAGGCAGACAGAGGAGCTAGAGGCAGACAGAGGAGCTAGAGGCAGACAGAGGAGCTAGAGGCAGACAGAGGAGCTAGAGGCAGACAGAGGAGCTGGAGACAGAGGAAGGAGCTAGAGACAGAGGGAGGAGGTCGAGTTAGAAGGAGGGCCGAGAGGCAGAAGGAAGCACTAGAGGCAGACAGATAAGCTAGAGGCAGACAGAGGAGCTAGAGGCAGAGGGAGGAGCTAGAGGCAGAGGGAGGAGGTGGAGACAGAGGAAGGAGCTAGAGACAGAGGGAGGAGGTCGAGTTAGAAGGAGGGCCGAGAGGCAGAAGGAAGCACTAGAGGCAGACAGATAAGCTAGAGGCAGACAGAGGAGCTAGAGGCAGAGGGAGGAGCTAGAGGCAGAGGGAGGAGGTCGAGTTAGAAGGAGGGCCGAGAGGCAGAAGGAAGCACTAGAGGCAGACTGATAAGCTAGAGGCAGACAGAGGAGCTAGAGGCAGACAGAGGAGCTAGAGGCAGAGGGAGGAGCTGGAGACAGAGGAAGGAGCTAGAGACAGAGGGAGGAGGTCGAGTTAGAAGGAGGGCCGAGAGGCAGAAGGAAGCACTAGAGGCAGACTGATAAGCTAGAGGCAGACAGAGGAGCTAGAGGCAGAGGGAGGAGCTAGAGGCAGAGGGAGGAGCTGGAGACAGAGGAAGGAGCTAGAGACAGAGGGAGGAGGTCGAGTTAGAAGGAGGGCCGAGAGGCAGAAGGAAGCACTAGAGGCAGACAGATAAGCTAGAGGCAGACAGAGGAGCTAGAGGCAGAGGGAGGAGCTAGAGGCAGAGGGAGGAGGTGGAGACAGAGGAAGGAGCTAGAGACAGAGGGAGGAGGTCGAGTTAGAAGGAGGGCCGAGAGGCAGAAGGAAGCACTAGAGGCAGACAGATAAGCTAGAGGCAGACAGAGGAGCTAGAGGCAGAGGGAGGAGCTAGAGGCAGAGGGAGGAGGTCGAGTTAGAAGGAGGGCCGAGAGGCAGAAGGAAGCACTAGAGGCAGACTGATAAGCTAGAGGCAGACAGAGGAGCTAGAGGCAGACAGAGGAGCTAGAGGCAGAGGGAGGAGCTGGAGACAGAGGAAGGAGCTAGAGACAGAGGGAGGAGGTCGAGTTAGAAGGAGGGCCGAGAGGCAGAAGGAAGCACTAGAGGCAGACTGATAAGCTAGAGGCAGACAGAGGAGCTAGAGGCAGAGGGAGGAGCTAGAGGCAGAGGGAGGAGCTGGAGACAGAGGAAGGAGCTAGAGACAGAGGGAGGAGGTCGAGTTAGAAGGAGGGCCGAGAGGCAGAAGGAAGCACTAGAGGCAGACAGATAAGCTAGAGGCAGACAGAGGAGCTAGAGGCAGAGGGAGGAGCTAGAGGCAGAGGGAGGAGGTGGAGACAGAGGAAGGAGCTAGAGACAGAGGGAGGAGGTCGAGTTAGAAGGAGGGCCGAGAGGCAGAAGGAAGCACTAGAGGCAGACAGATAAGCTAGAGGCAGACAGAGGAGCTAGAGGCAGAGGGAGGAGCTAGAGGCAGAGGGAGGAGCTAGAGGCAGAGGAAGGAGCTAGAGACAGAGAGAGAGGTCGAGTTAGAAGGAGGGCCGGGAGGCAGAAGGAAGCACTAGAGGCAGACTGATAAGCTAGAGGCAGACAGAGGAGCTAGAGGCAGAGGGAAGAGCTAGAGGCAGAAAGAGGAGCTAGTGGCAGAGGGAGGAGCTAGAGACAGACGGAGGAGCTAGAGGCAGACAGAAGAGCTAGAGGCAGACGGAGGAGCTAGAGGCAGAGAGAGGAGCTAGAGGCAGAAGTAAGGAGCTAGAGGCAGACGGAGACACTAGAGGTAGAGTGGAGCTAGAGGCACAGAGAGGAGCTAGAGGAGGACAGAGGAGCTAGAGGCAGACGGAGGCACTAGAGGTAGAGAGAGGAGCTAGAGGCAAAAGGAAGGAGCTAGAGGCAGACGGAGACACTAGAGGTAGAGAGGAGCTAGAGGCAGACTGAGGAGGGGAGGAGCTAGAGGAGGACAGAAGAGCTAGAGGCAGACGGAGGCACTAAAGGTAGAGAGAGGAGTTAGAGGCAGATGGAGGAGCTAAAGGCAGACGGAGGCACTAGAATCAGAGGGAGGAACTAGTGGCAGAAGGAAGGATTAGAGGCAGACTGAGGAGCTAGAGGCAGACTGAGGCGCTAGAGGCTGACTGAGGAGCTAGAGACAGACAAAGGAGCTAGAGACAGACAAAGGAGCTAGAGACAGACAAAGGAGCTAGAGGCAGACAAAGGAGCTAGAGGCAGAAGGAAGGAGCTGGAGACAGACTGAGGCACTAGAATCAGAGGGAGGAGCTAGAGCAGAAGGAAGGACTAGAGGCAGACTGAGGAGCTAGAGGCAGACTGAGGAGCTAGAGGCAGACTGAGGAGCTAGAGGCAGACGGAGGAGCTAGAGGCAGACTGAGGAGCTAGAGGCAGACTGAGGAGCTAGAGGCAGACGGAGGAGCTAGAGGCAGACGGAGGAGCTAGAGGCAGACGGAGGAGCTAGAGGCAGATGGAGGCACTAGAGGTAGAGAGAGAAGCTAGAGGCAGACGGAGACACTAAAGGTAGAGAGGAGCTAGAGGCAGACTGAGGAGCTAGAGGCAGACGGAAGCGCTAGAGACAGAAGGAGAAGCTAGAGGCAGTTGGGAGGAGCTAGAGGAAGGAGCAAGAGGCAGAGGGGGTAGGTAGAGACAGTAGTAGGAGCAAGAGACAGAGGGGAGAGCTAGAGGCAGGCTGAGGAGCTAGAGGCAGACAGAGGCACTAGAGGTAGAGAGAGGAGCTAGAGGCAGAAAGAGCATCTAGAGGCAGATGGAGACACTAGAGGTAGAGAGGAGTTAGAGGCAGAAGGAGCTAGAGGCAAGAGCTGGAGGCAGAAGGAAGGAGCTAGAAGGAAGGGCTAGAGGCAGAAGGAAGGACCTAGAGGCAGACAGAGGCACAAGAGGTAGAGAGGAGCTAGAGGGAGAAGGAAGGAGTTAGAAGGAAGGGCTATAGAAAGAAGGAGGAACTAGAGGCAGAGGGAGGAGCTAGAGGCAGAAGGAGGAGCTAGAGGCAGAAGGAAGGAGCTAGAAGGAAGGGCTAGAGACAGGAGGAGCTAGAGGGAGGCTTTAGAGGTAAAGCTTCGCCTCCTCCTTCCTCTTCTATCTACATAGATTCTGGCCAGTAACAGCCGCCACCTCTTGTCTCAGTGATGGGAATTTTACCTTAGAATTGAGAATTGTGATAATGACATCAATTCTGGCAGAGAAAGAAGCAGATTTCTATGATCAGATATATTACAGAGTTGCTTATTTTCATGGGTGCTATTAATTTATTAAATAAAAATTAAAATGATGGTTACGCTGTAAAGGCAATAGTAATATATAAAATAACAATGATAATAATAAGTATTGTATTCAGAGACACAATTATAATATATGCATGCAGAAATTAATTACATATATATGTGTATATAAAATATATATATATATATGTGTGTGTGTGTGTGTATATATATACACACTTTTAACTGCTTTGAAGAGGTGCGAGTTGTACAACCTTGAGTAACAAAATGTGGTGTGACTGGTTTTAAGTCAGAAAATAACAGCTTCAGGTGAGAGCTTGTTTCTGTGAAGAATGGTTTAGTGTACTTTTTCTCTCAGTGGGATTCGTGCCTGTAAAAATGGATGTTACTCCACAGAAGAGGTGTAATATTATTACTCTTAATGAACATATGTGTCACCCCACCTGGTCAGGCGTCACAGATGGGCTACTTGCACCCATAGATGAGTGTGCGGTTACCTCTGTCACAACGGCATGTAAATGTTCTTTAGGAGGCTCCAATCCTAGCACTCCCACACACACCCACTTAGGTAGATGGCAGAGGTCCCATACCCTAGGGGTGGGAGTTAGGGGAGGAGGGAGGACACACAGTCGAGTTGCAGACAGGACTGAGAAAAGACGGAAAAACGGGGATCCTCCGAGTGAGTGAAGGAGGAATCCCAAGGAGGGGGCCTGGAGAGAGCAAACAGGCAGCCCACATGGAAGGAGGGAACCCCCCCTGAGTGCCCATACTCAGGAGGGAACCCTGGTCTGTGTTACTGGAGCACCAGTTCCGAAGACGGCGAGGGAGTTCAGCCCCTCACCGAGAACATCGGAGGTCGCAGACCGTTTACCGGCCCCAACACCTTGTCCAGAGGAATTGTCACGCCAGGATTCCCATCTACAATGGGCCTGGTACCAAGTGGGCACTTCAAGACAGGTATAGAGAGCAGGACACAGGGCAGATCCAAGCAGGCATTCCACAGGAGACTCACAGAGACTTTGCAGCCCCTTGTGACTACCGGTCACCTATTTCGTCCAGAGACTGTTACCTGCTGTGAACTGTTTTACCATCTGCACCGTTCCATTAAATTACCCAGGTAGAGTGCTCAAGTCTCCATGTGTTTGTTTCTACGCTGCAACCTGCCCATCCATCCATCACCAGCACCCCGACCATCACCAATGCATCCCTGCCCCGGGGGGTTAGCTCCACCTCCAGGGAGTTCTACCACCAAAGTCGCTATACCACCGCCCTCTGGAGGACTGAAGCGGCGCTGGTGCCTCATCACCAGAAGCTGCGGGTGGCGTCACGAGAACTACAACATAAGCTTTATTCCCATTCCCAACTCCCCTTTTTAAAAGTAGACACCAGGGCCACGGGTCTGGGCAGGCCACTGTTGACAACCCCATAGCAGAAGAGGGCCTAGACACCTGAGTTCCCATACCCTGGGCGATTCACATACAAGTCTGACTGTAAGAGAAATCGCTTCCACTGTTGGGATTGGAAAATCGACCGTTTCAAGAATAATTTGCACACAATGAAACTGGATCGTTTTCTCCAAAAAGAAAAGGGAAATGAGGAAAAAAAAAGAAAGGACACAAAGAACTGATAAACATTTATCAGCAATAGGAAAACTAATGCAAGAAAAACAAGGAAAGACTTGCGGTGTCCCAATTAATTTGCACAGCACTGTACGTACATATAAATACATACATATACATACAAACACATATACATATACACACACTTGCTCTTGGGCTGAACCATCAGCTGTTCACATGGGCCTGTAATGCCGCCAGCTTCTTTTTGCACAGAATTTGCTATGTGGTGGTGATTATATAAATATATGTATATACACACACTGTATATAACCACACACACATACTGTACATACATGTTCACAAGTATACACACACTTAGAGAGATATAGATGTATATATACATACACATAGATATAGATTTCACTATATACCTGTGTATTGATGAACCAGACTATGTGGACCCTATACCCACACTGGTCGTATTCATGCCTGTGATGATATTTATATATCGGTGTCTGTATTCTCCCAGTGATCTAGGCTTGGTTGTGTGACATCGCTGTGGTGATCAGACTGTGGTTTTCAGGTGATCTGTACTGATGATCCCCCTTAACCCCAGGGATCTGTACAGCCGCAGACGATTCCATTACATCAAGAGACAATAGCCATTGTGGTGTGAGAAGATTAATATATGTGCACGATCGTCATTGTCAATACATACAATGCAGATTAATATATGTGTATGATCGTCATTGTCGGTACATACAATGCAGATTAATATATGTGTATGATCGTCATTCTCAGTACATACAATGCAGATTAATATATGTGTATGATCGTCATTGTCGGTACATACAATGCAGATTAATATATGTGCACGATCGTCATTGTCAGTACATACAATGCAGATTAATATATGTGTATGATCGTCATTGTCGGTACATACAATGCAGATTAATATATGTGTATGATCGTCATTGTCGGTACATACGATGCAGATTAATATATGTGTATGATCGTCATTCTCAGTACATACAATGCAGATTAATATATGTGCACCATCGTCATTGTCGGTACATACAATGCAGATTAATATATGTGCACGATCGTCATTGTCAGTACATACAATGCAGATTAATATATGTGTACGATCGTCATTGTCGGTACATACGATGCAGATTAATATATGTGTATTATCGTCATTGTCAGTACATACGATGCAGATTAATATATGTGCACGATCGTCATTGTCAGTACATACAATGCAGATTAATATATGTGTATGATTGTCATTCTCAGTACATACAATGCAGATTAATATATGTGTATGATCGTCATTGTCAGTACATACAATGCAGATTAATATATGTGCACGATCGTCATTGTCAGTACATACAATGCAGATTAATATATGTGTATTATCGTCATTGTCAGTACATACAATGCAGATTAATATATGTGTATGATCGTCATTGTCGGTACATACAATGCAGATTAATATATGTGTATGATCGTCATTGTCGGTACATACAATGCAGATTAATATATGTGTATGATCGTCATTGTCTTTACATACGATGCAGATTAATATATGTGCACCATCGTCATTGTCAGTACATACAATGCAGATTAATATATGTGCACGATCGTCATTGTCAGTACATACAATGCAGATTAATATATGTGTATGATCGTCATTGTCAGTACATACAATGCAGATTAATATATGTGTATTATCGTCATTGTCAGTACATACAATGCAGATTAATATATGTGTATGATCGTCATTGTCGGTACATACAATGCAGATTAATATATGTGTATGATCGTCATTGTCGGTACATACAATGCAGATTAATATATGTGTATGATCGTCATTGTCGGTACATACAATGCAGATTAATATATGTGTATGATCGTCATTGTCGGTACATACAATGCAGATTAATATATGTGTATGATCGTCATTGTCGGTACATACAATGCAGATTAATATATGTGTATGATCGTCATTGTCAGTACATACAATGCAGATTAATATATGTGTATTATCGTCATTGTCGGTACATACAATGCAGATTAATATATGTATATTATCGTCATTGTCAGTACATACAATGCAGATTAATATATGTGTATGATCGTCATTGTCGGTACATACAATGCAGATTAATATATGTATATTATCGTCATTGTCAGTACATACAATGCAGATTAATATATGTGTATGATCGTCATTGTCGGTACATACAATGCAGATTAATATATGTGTATGATCGTCATTGTCTTTACATACGATGCAGATTAATATATGTGCACCATCGTCATTGTCAGTACATACAATGCAGATTAATATATGTGCACGATCGTCATTGTCAGTACATACAATGCAGATTAATATATGTGTATGATCGTCATTGTCGGTACATACAATGCAGATTAATATATGTGTATGATCGTCATTGTCGGTACATACAATGCAGATTAATATATGTGTATTATCGTCATTGTCAGTACATACAATGCAGATTAATATATGTGTATGATCGTCATTGTCGGTACATACAATGCAGATTAATATATGTGTATGATCGTCATTGTCGGTACATACAATGCAGATTAATATATGTGTATGATCGTCATTGTCGGTACATACAATGCAGATTAATATATGTGTATGATCGTCATTCTCAGTACATACAATGCAGATTAATATATGTGTATGATCGTCATTGTCGGTACATACAATGCAGATTAATATATGTGTATGATCGTCATTCTCAGTACATACAATGCAGATTAATATATGTGCACGATCGTCATTCTCGGTACATACAATGCAGATTAATATATGTGTATGATCGTCATTGTCGGTACATACAATGCAGATTAATATATGTGTATGATCGTCATTGTCGGTACATACAATGCAGATTAATATATGTGCACGATCGTCATTGTCGGTACATACAATGCAGATTAATATATGTGTATTATCGTCATTGTCAGTACATACAATGCAGATTAATATATGTGCACGATCGTCATTGTCAGTACATACAATGCAGATTAATATATGTGTATGATCGTCATTGTCGGTACATACAATGCAGATTAATATATGTGTATGATCGTCATTGTCAGTACATACAATGCAGATTAATATATGTGTATGATCGTCATTGTCAGTACATACAATGCAGATTAATATATGTGTATGATTGTCATTCTCAGTACATACAATGCAGATTAATATATGTGTATGATCGTCATTGTCAGTACATACAATGCAGATTAATATATGTGCACGATCGTCATTCTCAGTACATACAATGCAGATTAATATATGTGCACGATCGTCATTGTCGGTACATACAATGCAGATTAATATATGTGTATGATCGTCATTCTCAGTACATACAATGCAGATTAATATATGTGCACGATCGTCATTGTCGGTACATACAATGCAGATTAATATATGTGCACGATCGTCATTGTCGGTACATACGATGCAGATTAATATATGTGTATTATCGTCATTGTCGGTACATACAATGCAGATTAATATATGTGCACGATCATCATTGTCGGTACATACAATGCAGATTAATATATGTGTATGATCGTCATTGTCGGTACATACGATGCAGATTAATATATGTGTATGATCGTCATTATCGGTACATACAATGCAGATTAATATATGTGTATGATCGTCATTGTCGGTACATACAATGCAGATTAATATATGTGTATTATCGTCATTGTCGGTACATACAATGCAGATTAATATATGTGTATGATCGTCATTCTCAGTACATACAATGCAGATTAATATATGTGCACCATCGTCATTGTCGGTACATACAATGCAGATTAATATATGTGTATGATCGTCATTGTCGGTACATACAATGCAGATTAATATATGTGTATGATCGTCATTGTCGGTACATACAATGCAGATTAATATATGTTTATGATCGTCATTGTCGGTACATACAATGCAGATTAATATATGTGCACCATCGTCATTGTCGGTACATACAATGCAGATTAATATATGTGTATGATCGTCATTATCGGTACATACAATGCAGATTAATATATGTGTATGATCGTCATTGTCAGTACATACAATGCAGATTAATATATGTGTATGATCGTCATTGTCGGTACATACAATGCAGATTAATATATGTGTATTATCGTCATTGTCGGTACATACAATGCAGATTAATATATGTGTATTATCGTCATTCTCAGTACATACAATGCAGATTAATATATGTGTATGATCGTCATTGTCGGTACATACAATGCAGATTAATATATGTGTATGATCGTCATTGTCGGTACATACGATGCAGATTAATATATGTGTATGATCGTCATTATCGGTACATACAATGCAGATTAATATATGTGTATGATCGTCATTGTCGGTACATACAATGCAGATTAATATATGTGCACGATCGTCATTGTCGGTACATACGATGCAGATTAATATATGTGTATTATCGTCATTGTCGGTACATACAATGCAGATTAATATATGTGCACGATCATCATTGTCGGTACATACAATGCAGATTAATATATGTGTATGATCGTCATTGTCGGTACATACGATGCAGATTAATATATGTGTATGATCGTCATTATCGGTACATACAATGCAGATTAATATATGTGTATGATCGTCATTGTCGGTACATACAATGCAGATTAATATATGTGTATTATCGTCATTGTCGGTACATACAATGCAGATTAATATATGTGTATGATCGTCATTCTCAGTACATACAATGCAGATTAATATATGTGCACCATCGTCATTGTCGGTACATACAATGCAGATTAATATATGTGTATGATCGTCATTGTCGGTACATACAATGCAGATTAATATATGTGTATGATCGTCATTGTCGGTACATACAATGCAGATTAATATATGTTTATGATCGTCATTGTCGGTACATACAATGCAGATTAATATATGTGCACCATCGTCATTGTCGGTACATACAATGCAGATTAATATATGTGTATGATCGTCATTATCGGTACATACAATGCAGATTAATATATGTGTATGATCGTCATTGTCAGTACATACAATGCAGATTAATATATGTGTATGATCGTCATTGTCGGTACATACAATGCAGATTAATATATGTGTATTATCGTCATTGTCGGTACATACAATGCAGATTAATATATGTGTATTATCGTCATTCTCAGTACATACAATGCAGATTAATATATGTGTATGATCGTCATTGTCGGTACATACAATGCAGATTAATATATGTGTATGATCGTCATTGTCGGTACATACGATGCAGATTAATATATGTGTATGATCGTCATTATCGGTACATACAATGCAGATTAATATATGTGTATGATCGTCATTGTCGTACATACAATGCAGATTAATATATGTGTATTATCGTCATTGTCGTACATACAATGCAGATTAATATATGTGTATGATCGTCATTCTCAGTACATACAATGCAGATTAATATATGTGCACGATCATCATTGTCGGTACATACAATGCAGATTAATATATGTTATGATCGTCATTGTCGGTACATACAATGCAGATTAATATATGTGCACCATCGTCATTGTCGGTACATACAATGCAGATTAATATATGTGTATGATCGTCATTGTCGGTACATACAATGCAGATTAATATATGTGTATGATCGTCATTCTCAGTACATACAATGCAGATTAATATATGTGTATGATCGTCATTGTCGTACATACAATGCAGATTAATATATGTGCACGATCGTCATTGTCGTACATACAATGCAGATTAATATATGTGATGATCGTCATTGTCGGTACATACAATGCAGATTAATATATGTGTATATCGTCATTGTCGGTACATACATGCAGATTAATATATGTGTATGATCGTCATTCTCAGTACATACAATGCAGATTAATATATGTGTATGATCGTCATTGTCGTACATACAATGCAGATTAATATATGTGTATGATCGTCATTGTCGGTACATACAATGCAGATTAATATGTGTATGATCGTCATTGTCGGTACATACAATGCAGATTAATATATGTGTATGATCGTCATTGTCGTACATACAATGCAGATTAATATATGTGTATGATCGTCATTGTCAGTACATACAATGCAGATTAATATATGTGTATGATCGTCATTCTCAGTACATACAATGCAGATTAATATATGTTTATGATCGTCATTGTCGGTACATACAATGCAGATTAATATATGTGTATGATCGTCATTGTCGTACATACAATGCAGATTAATATATGTGTATGATTGTCATTCTCAGTACATACATGCAGATTAATATATGTGTATGATCGTCATTGTCGGTACATACGATGCAGATTAATATATGTTGCACCTCGTCATTGTCGGTACATACAATGCAGATTAATATATGTGTATGATCGTCATTGTCAATACATACAATGCAGATTAATATATGTGTATGATCGTCATTGTCGGTACATACAATGCAGATTAATATATGTGTATGATCGTCATTCTCAGTACATACAATGCAGATTAATATATGTTATGATCGTCATTGTCGGTACATACAATGCAGATTAATATATGTGCACCATCGTCATTGTCGTACATACAATGCAGATTAATATATGTGTATGATCGTCATTGTCGGTACATACAATGCAGATTAATATATGTGTTGATCGTCATTCTCAGTACATACAATGCAGATTAATATATGTATTATCGTCATTGTCGGTACATACAATGCAGATTAATATATGTGTTATGATCGTCATTCTCAGTACATACGATGCAGAATTAATATATGTGCACGATCGTCATTGTCAGTACATACAATGCAGATTAATATATGTGTATGATCGTCATTGTCGGTACATACAATGCAGATTAATATATGTGTATGATCGTCATTCTCAGTACATACGATGCAGATTTGCACGGTGCAAGCTTTGTGCAGAAGAGAGAATATCAAAGATTATGTGGACACGAATGTGACAAAGGAGGCTGTGAATAATGTATGATCACATAGGTGCACATGACATGGTAACACGGGCCTTGTTCTCTTCATGTGACAGCCGGTGTCAGGGAGAACGTGATGTCTGTGTCGGCTTCACCCTGTTCTATTTGTTTCACGTCATTGTCACTAATGAGCCAGTGATACATGTCAATATTTATCCAAAGTAGGACATATGTGTAATCAGTCACAGCCCTCCAGTGTGAACACAGCCCCTCCAGTGTGAACACAGCCTACATTTCTACACACTTTGGGGAGTCTTTTCTTCTGTGAAGATTAAACTTTTGTGAATTCCATTTAACCCTTTGCATTAAAGCTGCAGAACAGGTTAATGCCATCATTAGAAGGGAGTGATGAAAATACGATTATCTTAAAGGAAATAAAATGCATAGTGGAGTAATAAACGTTCATTTTCCACTTCACTACTCAAAAAAATAATAGGATGTGCTGGTGTTTAAAGCGCGCAGCCTGCTGGATCCTGACAGCCTGAAAGTGTGTCAGGCCAGAGGAGGCGCACAGAGCATCATGGGGAGATGATAGCATCCTGCAATCTTAGCACCACATACTTTTGTCTGCAAAACCATTTGATCCTTGACAGACAACTACTTATTTCCATACGGGTCTGGAGGGAGGGGGCACAGACAAATCACAGCCCATTATGTGCATTGTGAAGGTGAACCCTGGGCGGCGCCTGCACATGTCAAAGGCAGGAATTGGGATCATTTTTTGGCACATCATTTAGTGCCTGTTAGAGAAGCATTGACCTCCCTGCACCGACTTACACAACACTCATTCCTCAAATACATCCGACCGCGTGTTCACAATACATTTATATTCACGAGGACGGGAGGGTGACGCCATAAAGCCGCCAATATCTGCCTCAGAGGCTGATACCTGAAAAGATGAATAAATATTAAGCTTAAGAGACTACTGCGCCTCTTCATCACAAAATCTGAAGATGCAAATTCTCTTTAAAGAGGACATGAACTCTAGCGCCACCCATTGGTAGTAGCAATCCTAAAAATCAATATTAGCCCTATAAAATCTGAATTCACATATTTATACACAACAGAATATCGAATAATGCAGTAATGAGACGTGACAGATCTCCGCACACTTCAGTCCCAGAGTATCACAATCAAACTGCCATGATGGCTGAACACATCTTATCCTCCAGATTGGTCAACCAATAATTCCATCCTCTGACTTGTTGCTCCTCCTCTCTCAGGCTCTTGTGAGAGCTAAACCTTCTGGGTATTGTAGTTTCAGGGACTCTATACACTGCTTCCACAGCAGGTGCTACATACTCAACCGAACATACGTAGAATAATGCAGTAATGAGACAAGTGACGTGAAGCAGAACCATCAGTATGAGAGGGGTGAAAGAGCCGGGGCAGCAAATATTGGAGCAGGTCATAGATAAGCAGGGGGAACGTTTTATTGTCTTCTGATTGAGGTCTGGGTTGTGATGCCCCCACATTCTCTGAGGAGGCATAACCCTTAATTGAAGTGTCTCAATCCCCATCCCCCTATTTTTACCATTTGGTTTAGCAATGCTAAATGTACTTAGTGCTGTCATTGTATGGAATTGAATTGTGTCAATTTTACATCATTAAGGGATATCCTCCTCAGATTATTGGGGATATCACAACCCTGGACCAGACCTCAATCAGAGGACAATATAACGTTCCCCCTCCTTATCTATGACCTGCTCCTATATTTGCTGCCCCGATTCTTTCACCCTCTCATACTGATGGTTCTGCTTCACGTCACTTGTCTTATTCCTGCATTATTCTATGTCCTGATGTGTATAAATATGTGACCTCACATTTTGTATCATTATGAGCCTGATGAGACCCGAGTAGTCTGGAATACCTGATATTTATTACTGTCTCTTCAGTTCACCATTTAAGTATTAACCACTGAAGAGTCAGTTTAAAGAAAATAAAAGAAATCGATTTACGGTCTACCAAAGTACAAAGATACATTGTAACTGGATTGGAGTGTGCAACAACAGCAAAAAATATAGGAATAAAACAATTTTTTCTAATATGTAAGCCAAGCAAATGAGTCACGGATGCCTTCAACAATTCTTACGGGCTGCGTCAATTACAGCAACCTCCTGGTGGGCATGCAATGTAATTAATAATAAGTATTTAGCTGATGCATCAATTGCTTTTCTAATTGTGCCAATCTACAGCTCGCTAATGGCTGCAAATGTAGAAATGAGCAAGCACGTATATGCTCAGAAGGATTGTCGCTGGAGCGCCCCTTGTCATTAGGCTGTAACTTGAGACCCTGGACTAATTCTCCATAGCGACTTATTATTTTTTCTTATTCTTTACATTAACCAAATCTCCTTTCAAGCACAATGCCGGCGTCACTGTGTGGCCTAAAGCCGGCAATCACCAGCTTTACAGACGTGACAATGGATCATTAACTAGCTACAGTTACATATGGTGCCGAGGAACACAAACACTAAGACGGTGGTGGAACTCATACAATGATGGGGATTATAGTTATTTAGTGTAAAGGGAAATAAAAAATCATCAGAGAACTAGAAATGATATTTTTAGAGTAATGACAATGATCCACCACACAATGCTAAATTGTTCCTAATCTCCAGCGAGTGACGGGTTACGTCTCCAAGGAAGACAATTAACCCAAGATCGTTACTATGGGAGAAAAGCTCAGGCGAGCAAGAGAGGATGAACTCCACAGAGGTGCGACTCCGGGAGGATCTGAACTCAGGAACCAGCACTGGAAACTTAAGTACAGACATAGAACTTCAGTGCAAGGTGTCTATAGTCATTTGTGAGTCAGGAGAAGACAGCCACCTCCGTATCCAAAGGCCATCGCTCCATACACGCCATTCATGCTCCAAGGATGCACTCACGTCACCTTAGTTTAGGTCTGTTCTGTTGGAGGAAAACAGATTAAAGGAAATCTGTCAGCAGCTTTTTGCTATGTACACTGAGGACAGCATGCTGTAAGGGTTAAAAAAACAAAGTCAACTCTGCCTTCTTATCTGTGTGTTATTGTTTATGTAAACTAAAGACTATCACCTGGTGATTAGCATTACAGGACTACTTTCTTCTGTGCATGGCAGTCCGACACACCCCCTGCTGTGATTGACACCCGGTGTTGGCGGGAGCAGCTCGCCCAGCTCTGCTGTATTAGTACAACTACGGTACATACTTTGTGTCATGACAGCTGCAGACATTAATGTACGTTAAATATCTTAACTTTCAGGATTTCTTTGCCTACAACATGTTGCTCTCAGTTGAAGAAGCAAAAACCTGCTGATAGATTCCCCTTAATATTCAAATGAGGTTTATTGTTTTTTTAACATGTCCATGTGAAACAAACTGCAGTGTGTGCTATTCTCTTCCATATATAGAGATATGGATGTGATTGATTCATAGAAAAAGGAAAAGTGAGTCCTCCAAAACAAATCACGCTCCTGGCCACCCAAGCTGTGACTGTATTTCATCATTTAACCCATCTTTCTACCTCCTGATTCCATGTTTAGGAAGAGGCTCACCTATTCAAGTGTTTGGGTGAACAAAAGAAAACAGACCATCGACATTGTGCCCGATTGCCATGGATGCATCACCGTTATTAACAGCAATAATGGTCTTATAAATTATATTTATTGCTGATGTAGAAAAACGGATGAAAATGCAGGTGGAAAACAGTTCATTTTTTCCACATAAAAATCTAACTTTTTTTAAAATTTATTATACACAAGTTGTGAACTGAGCCTTATGGGGCTTCACCCTTGTGTCATCCCTGTAGGTGCTTCACCCTTGTGTCATCCCTGCAGGTGCTTCACCCTTGTGTCATCCCTGTAGGTGTTTGACCCTTGTATCATCCCTGTAGGTGTTTGACCCTTGTGTCTCCCTGCAGGTGTTTGACCCTTGTGTCATCCCTGCAGGTGCTTCACCCTTGTGTCATCCCTGCAGGTGTTTGACCCTTGTGTCATCCCTGCAGGTGCTTGACCCTGTGTCATCCCTGCAGGTGTTTGACCCTTGTGTCATCCCTGCAGGTGCTTCACCCTTGTGTCGTCCCTGCAGGTGCTTCACCCTTGTGTCTCCCTGCAGGTGCTTCACCCTTGTGTCGTCCCTGCAGGTGCTTCACCCTTGTGTCGTCCCTGCAGGTGCTTCACCCTTGTGTCGTCCCTGCAGGTGCTTCACCCTTGTGTCGTCCCTGCAGGTGCTTCACCCTTGTGTCGTCCCTGTAGGTGCTTCACCCTTGTGTCGTCCCTGTAGGTGCTTCACCCTTTGTCGTCCCTGTAGGTGTTTGACCCTTGTGTCATCGCGTAGGTGCTTCACCCTTGTGTCATCCCTGTAGGTGCTTCACCCCTTGTGTCATCCCTGTAGGTGCTTCACCCTTGTGTCATCCCTGTAGGTGCTTCACCCTTGTGTCATCCCTGTAGGTGCTTCACCCTTGTGTCATCCCTGTAGGTGCTTCACCCTTGTGTGTCATCCCTGTAGGTGTTCACCCTTGTGTCATCCCTGTAGGTGCTTCACCCTTGTGTCATCCCTGTAGGTGCTTCACCCTTGTGTCATCCCTGTAGGCGTTTGATCCTTGTGTCATCCCTGTAGGCGTTTGACCCTTGTGTCATCCCTGTAGGCGTTTGACCCTTGTGTCATCCCTGTAGGCGTTTGAGCCCTGTGTTATCCCTGTAGGCGTCTTGACCCTTGTGTCATCCCTGCAGGTGCTTGACCCTTGTGTCGTCTCTGTAGGTGTTTGACCCTTGTGTCGTCCCTGTAGGTGTTTGACCTTGTGTCGTCCGTGTAGGTGTTTGACCCTTGTGTCGTCCCTGTAGGTGCTTGACCCTTGTGTCGTCCCTGTAGGTGTTTGACCCTTGTGTCGTCCCTGTAGGTGCTTGACCCTTGTGTCGTCCCTGTAGGTGTTTGACCCTTGTGTCGTCCCTGTAGGTGTTTGAACCTTGTGTCATCCCTGTAGGTGTTTGAACCTTGTGTCATCCCTGTAGGCGTTTGACCCTTGTGTCATCCCTGTAGGTGCTTGACCCTTGTGTCGTCCCTGTAGGTGTTTTGACCCTTGTGTCGTCCCTGTAGGTGTTTGACCCTTGTATCATCCCTGTAGGTTTTGACCCTTGTGTCATCCCTGTAGGTGTTTGACCCTTGTGTCATCCCTGTAGGCGTTTGACCTTTGTGTCATCCCTGTAGGTGTTTTAGCCATGTGTCATCACTGCATGTTTCCATCAATATGAAGACAAGCAGGAACCAGTAAAGCATTAATGGTAGATATGACATAGTGACTTATAAAATATACTAACACGAGTCCAAACACCCGTATGAAAAAGTTTCAGAGCACCCGACACTGGGGAATGTACACGGTCCAATGGTAGGAGAGGTGTATAATCCACCCATGTCTATGTGACGCCTGCAAACAGCAAATAGAAGACATTAAAGCATGGGCTTCACGTGTTTATATTTCTATATGTACTTGGGAAAAAAGATCCCTTCCTCTCCCTGTTTATTTCTGTATCACCAAATCTCTTTCCCTGCCCTATATTTCTGCTCCTACCTACTTTCTAATTAATCCATGAGGAAAACGCTGAGCTCCCTTTATTTATTTCCCGGGAGGTTGTGTTCCGATGTGTGTCAGGCAAAGAAAAAAAATCGGGACCATCCACCAGCTCCTGGGGGCTCCGAAGGCACAAATGAGGTCTCCGAGTCCTACCTTGACACAGAGGGGACAGAGATGCTCTGTGACAATGAGGCACGCTGGGGTTCTCAAAGGCTTGGGATTGATGGTACGGACAGTGAGTTTATCGCCTAGGGAGCCTTCCAAAAGTCTCCAGGGTTTGCATTAGGTCAGTTGCTATGGAAACACTGAAAGAACTCAACCTTGTAACTGACCCTTCGCTTTTTTTCTTCTTCATCCATGGGCCACTTGGGGCCACAGCTAGAAGTCAGGCGAAAAAAATAATCTGCTCGTATTTAAGTAAAAAAATAATAAAATAGAGGGCGTTCTAGGGTGAGACCGGACAAAGCAGGGCTAATTCTGTATAAATGAAGGATAAACGCAAATCTGGATCTCGGAGGACTGGAGGAAAACACAGGTTCAGGCTGGAGTTCTGTACCGCTTCTGCAGACACATTAACCTCTGAAGGCGGAGGATCCCAGATACTGACAGAAAGAAGTCAGGGAGCGGACATGCACTCACATTATGGGGAAAACTTTCTTGCAATTTGGGCAAAAACACTACATTTCAGTCCCGATAATCATGTTTTTTTTCGTCTTGTTATTTGTTGACATTTTTTGCCCCAAATTCCCTTTAAACCCTGTCCATTACCCGCTTTGTGACTTCATAGTCAAAAATTTCAGGCTTATGAGAAAATACATTCTCTCCCTGTATAAGGAGGATTTCATTAACACACAGACCAACACTGATGAACGTAAATATGTATAAGGGAGGTGAACATACACAGACTAACACTTGTGCGTATTTAGTGTAATATGTAGTGAACAAACACAAGACTAACACTATGTGCTGTAATACGTATAAGGTGAGGTGAACATAACACACAGACTAACACTGATGTGCTGTAGGATACTGTATAAGGTGGGGTGAACATAACACACAGACTAACACTGATGTGCTGTGGATAGTGTATAAAGGTGGGTGACATAACACACAGACTAACACTGATGTGCTGTATATAGTGTATAAGGTGAGGTGAACATAACACACAGACTAACACTGATGTGCTGTAGATATGTATAAGGTGGGGTGAACATAACACACAGACTAACACTGATGTGCTGTAGATACTGTATAAGGTGGGTGAACATAACACACAGACTAACACTGATGTACTGTAGATACTGTATAAGGTGGGTGAACATAACACACAGACTAACACTGATGTGCTGTAATATGTATAAGGTGAGGTGAACATAACACACAGACTAACACTGATGTGCTGTGGATACTGTATAAGGTGAGGTGATCATAACACACAGACTAACACTGATGTGCTGTAGATACTGTATAAGGTGGGTGAACATAACACACAGACTAACACTGATGTACTGTAGATACTGTATAAGGTGGGGTGAACATAACACACAGACTAACACTGATGTGCTGTGATACTGTATAAGGTGGGGTGAACATAACACACAGACTAACACTGATGTGCTGTGGATAGTGTATAAGGTGGGGTGAACATAACACACAGACTAACACTGATGTGCTGTGGATACTGTATAAGGTGGGGTGAACATAACACACAGACTAACACTGATGTGCTGTGGATAGTGTATAAGGTGGGGTGAACATAACACACAGACTAACACTGATGTGCTGTGGATAGTGTATAAGGTGGGGTGAACATAACACACAGACTAACACTGATGTGCTGTGGATACTGTATAAGGTGAGGTGATCATAACACACAGACTAACACTGATGTGCTGTAGATAGTGTATAAGGTGAGGTGATCATAACACACAGACTAACACTGATGTACTGTAGATACTGTATAAGGTGGGGTGAACATAACACACAGACTAACACTGATGTGCTGTAGATAGTGTATAAGGTGAGGTGATCATAACACACAGACTAACACTGATGTGCTGTGGATAGTGTATAAGGTGAGGTGAACATAACACACAGACTAACACTGATGTGCTGTGGATACTGTATAAAGTGGGGTGAACATAACACACAGACTAACACTGAAGTGCTGTAGATACTGTATAAGGTGGGGTGAACATAACACACAGACTAACACTGATGTGCTGTGGATAGTGTATAAGGTGAGGTGATCATAACACACAGACTAACACTGATGTGCTGTGGATAGTGTATAAGGTGAGGTGAACATAACACACAGACTAACACTGATGTGCTGTGGATACTGTATAAAGTGGGGTGATCATAACACACAGACTAACACTGATGTGCTGTGGATACTGTATAAGGTGGGGTGAACATAACACACAGACTAACACTGATGTGCTGTGGATAGTGTATAAGGTGAGGTGAACATAACACACAGACTAACACTGATGTACTGTGGATACTGTATAAGGTGGGGTGAACATAACACACAGACTAACACTGATGTGCTGTGGATACTGTATAAAGTGGGGTGATCATAACACACAGACTAACACTGATGTGCTGTGGATACTGTATAAGGTGAGGTGATCATAACACACAGACTAACACTGATGTGCTGTGGATACTGTATAAAGTGGGGTGAACATAACACACAGACTAACACTGAAGTGCTGTAGATACTGTATAAGGTGAGGTGATCATAACACACAGACTAACACTGATGTGCTGTGGATACTGTATAAGGTGGGGTGAACATAACACACAGACTAACACTGAAGTGCTGTAGATACTGTATAAGGTGAGGTGATCATAACACACAGACTAACACTGATGTGCTGTGGATACTGTATAAGGTGGGGTGAACATAACACACAGACTAACACTGATGTGCTGTAGATACTGTATAAGGTGAGGTGATCATAACACACAGACTAACACTGATGTGCTGTGGATACTGTATAAGGTGAGGTGATCATAACACACAGACTAACACTGATGTGCTGTAGATACTGTATAAGGTGAGGTGAACATAACACACAGACTAACACTGATGTGCTGTGGATAGTGTATAAGGTGAGGTGATCATAACACAGACTAACACTGATGTGCTGTGGATAGTGTATAAGGTGAGGTGAACATAACACACAGACTAACACTGATGTGCTGTGGATACTGTATAAGGTGAGGTGAACATAACACACAGACTAACACTGATGTGCTGTGGATACTGTATAAGGTGAGGTGAACATAACACACAGACTAACACTGATGTGCTGTGGATACTGTATAAGGTGGGGTGATCATAACACACAGACTAACACTGATGTGCTGTGGATACTGTATAAGGTGGGGTGAACATAACACACAGACTAACACTGATGTGCTGTGGATACTGTATAAGGTGGGGTGAACATAAAACACAGACTAACACTGATGTGCTGTGGATACTGTATAAGGTGGGGTGAACATAACACACAGACTAACACTGATATGCTGTGCCATCCTAAAAAAACCATCCCTTGACCCTACATCAGTCTCCAACTATCGCCCCATTTCTCTTCTCCCGTTTGCCTCAAAACTTCTTGAACAACACGTCTATTCCGAACTATCCTCCCACCTCTCTTCCTGTGCTCTCTTCGATCGCCTACAATCCGGCTTCCGACTGCAACACTCAACCGAAACAGCCCTAACCAAAGTGACTAACGACCTTCTGATCGCCAAGAGCAAACGACACTACTCCGTCCTCATCCTTCTCGACCTCTCTGCTGCCTTTGACACTGTTGACCACTCCCTCTTACTCCAAATTCTTGAGTCTCTTGGCATTACTGACCTCGCCCTCTCCTGGATCTCCTCCTACCTGACGGACAGGACCTTCAGTGTCACCCACTCCCACACCACCTCCTCGCCCCACCCCTCTCCGTAGGTGTCCCCCAAGGCTCGGTCCTGGGACCACTACTCTTCTCTATTTACACCCTCGGCCTAGGCAGCCTCATCGAGTCACACGGCCTCCAATACCACCTCTACGCTGACGACACCCAGCTCTATCTGTCTGGCCCCGACATCTCCTCTCTCCTATCCAAAATTCCTCCATGCCTATCCGCCATTGCATCCTTCTTTTCCACCCGCTTCCTCAAACTCAACATGGACAAGACTGAATTCATCGTCTTTCCCCCTAACAACCCTCCCCCCCTTCCTGACCTATCCATCACCGTTAAAGACTGCTCCCTCTCACCCGTCCCCCATGCCAAATGTCTCGGGGTAATCCTCGACTCCTCCCTCTCCTTCAAGCCCCACATCCAAGCCCTCGCCACCGCCTGCCGACTTCAACTAAAAAACATTGCCCGCATCTGCTCCTTCCTTGACCACAACACGACTAAGACACTCATCCACGCCCTCATCATCTCCCGCCTGGACTACTGCAATCTCCTTTTCACCGGCCTCCCTGCCACCTCCCTTGATCCTCTCCGCACCATTCTCAACTCTGCTGCCCGACTCATCCACCATCTCCCCGATACTCCCCTGCCTCCCCTCTCCGCCAAACCCTCCACTGGCTCCCCTTCCCCGAGCGATCTCGCTTCAAAACCCTAACCCTGACATACAAAGCCATCCACAACCTGTCCCCTCCCTACATCTCCGACCTGGTCTCCCGCTACCTCCCGTCGCGCAACTTGCGCTCCTCCCAAGAACTCCTTCTCTCAACCTCCCGCATCACCACCTCCCATAACCGCACACAAGACTTCTCTTGGGCTTCTGCCAGACTCTGGAACTCCCTCCCCCACCACATCAGACACTCCCCTACCCTGGGAACCTTCAAGAAAAACCTGAAGACCCACCTCTTCCTACAAGCCTACAACACACACTGACACCCTATCCACTGCACCAACTCACCTGTCCCCCTCCTACTGTCTCCCTCCCCACCCCCTTTAGACTGTGAGCCCTCGCGGACAGGATCCCCGGCCCCATTGTACCTGTATTACTATTTGTGATCTGTCATCGTTTGTCACTGTTTGTGGTCGTCGTCTTCGACCACTTGTCTATGTCAACCCTCTAAATTGTAAAGCGCCATGTATCCTTATAGCGCTATATAAATACTTATTAATAATAATAATAACTTAACAGACAGACTAACACTGATGTACTGTAGATACTGTATAAGGTGAGGTGAACATAACACACAGACTAACACTGATGTACTGTAGATACTGTATAAGGTGAGGTGAAGATAACACACAGACTAACACGGATGTGCTGTGGATAGTGTATAAGGTGGGGTGAACATAACACACAGACTAACACTGATGTGCTGTAGATACTGTATAAGGTGGGGTGAACATAACACACAGACTAACACTGATGTGCTGTAGATACTGTATAAGGTGGGGTGAACATAACACACAGACTAACACTGATGTGCTGTAGATACTGTATAAGGTGAGGTGAACATAACACACAGACTAACACTGATGTGCTGTAGATACTGTATAAGGTGAGGTGAACATAACACACAGACTAACACTGATGTACTGTAGATACTGTATAAGGTGAGGTGAAGATAACACACAGACTAACACGGATGTGCTGTGGATAGTGTATAAGGTGGGGTGAACATAACAGACAGATTAACACTGATGTGCTGTAGATACTGTATAAGGTGAGGTGAACATAACACACAGACTAACACTGATGTGCTGTAGATACTGTATAAGGTGAGGTGAACATAACACACAGACTAACACTGATGTACTGTAGATACTGTATAAGGTGAGGTGAAGATAACACACAGACTAACACGGATGTGCTGTGGATAGTGTATAAGGTGGGGTGAACATAACACACAGACTAACACTGATGTGCTGTGGATAGTGTATAAGGTGAGGTGATCATAACACACAGACTAACACTGATGTGCTGTGGATACTGTATAAGGTGGGGTGAACATAACAGACAGATTAACACTGATGTGCTGTAGATACTGTATAAGGTGAGGTGAACATAACACACAGACTAACACTGATGTGCTGTAGATACTGTATAAGGTGAGGTGATCATAACACACAGACTAACACTGATGTACTGTAGATACTGTATAAGGTGGGGTGAACATAACACACAGACTAACACGGATGTGCTGTGGATAGTGTATAAGGTGGGGTGAACATAACACACAGACTAACACTGATGTGCTGTAGATACTGTATAAGGTGGGGTGAACATAATACACAGACTAACACTGATGTGCTGTAGATACTGTATAAGGTGAGGTGATCATAACACACAGACTAACATGGATGTGCTGTGGATAGTGTATAAGGTGGGGTGAACATAACACACAGACTAACACTGATGTGCTGTAGATACTGTATAAGGTGGGGTGAACATAACACACAGACTAACACTGATGTGCTGTGGATACTGTATAAGGTGGGGTGAACATAACAGACAGATTAACACTGATGTGCTGTAGATACTGTATAAGGTGAGGTGATCATAACACACAGACTAACACTGATGTGCTGTGGATACTGTATAAGGTGAGGTGATCATAACACACAGACTAACACTGATGTGCTGTAGATACTGTATAAGGTGAGGTGATCATAACACACAGACTAACACTGATGTGCTGTAGATACTGTATAAGGTGAGTGAACATAACACAGACTAACACTGATGTGCTGTGGATAGTGTATAAGGTGAGGTGATCATAACACACAGACTAACACTGATGTACTGTGGATACTGTATAAGGTGAGGTGAACATAACAGACAGATTAACACTGATGTGCTGTAGATACTGTATAAGGTGAGGTGAAGATAACACACAGACTAACACTGATGTGCTGTGGATAGTGTATAAGGTGAGGTGAACATAACACACAGACTAACACTGATGTGCTGTAGATACTGTATAAGGTGAGGTGATCATAACACACAGACTAACACTGATGTGCTGTAGATACTGTATAAGGTGGGGTGAACATAACACACAGACTAACACTGATGTGCTGTGGATACTGTATAAGGTGGGGTGAGATTGTGAGATGTCTTCTATAATGCAGATGAGACATTCTGAGGTTGTTGCCTTGTCTCCCCCACCTCTATCTGGAATGCCAATCTACATCTGACCAGGGTCATGCGTTATACTGATGAAACCTTTGCTGTAACGTTATTTTTGGGAATAATGTGAGCAGTTATCGTTTTTACACCCACTAGATTTGGGTTTCACTTCCAGGACTGTTTCTATTTCTAACATGGTGCAAATATCACTGAAATCATAAGGTCCTGATCCTGCACTTGTTCCCTTTTTAATGCTCCTCATCAGTTTTTCATTTCTTTTAATTTGCGACTTTTAAGGCTTGTTTTACTGTATTCTCTAATAAAAGTGGAATTTACAGTTTCCCAATATTTATGGTTTTCTAAATGTCTCGATATATTCTATCGTACTCCAGTCCCCCTTTACGGAGGTTTAATATGTGAGCGAAAATTTTTGCCAATTTTGCAAAATGTGCAACTTTTTGTGCACAAAGGGTTAAAGCAAAATATATATATATGTTTTACTTTAAATATTTGCTTTTCCACCAGATTTATTAAGCTATAAGGACAAATAAAATTGGAAACAAGTGTAAAATCCGGCACATAGTGCATCACCCCGGTTTATTTTATGTCATTTATATCCACAAACAGAAATAAAGAAATATTCTTCAAAGACCAGAAAAATTCTGGAAGAGTTAAAATTATTACAATAATCAATATTATGTGAAAGACTCCAAAAACAAAATCATTCCAGCAAACTTTTGGGCACGATGTCACCTATTAAATGTAGACACTTGGACAAAAATTGTATTGCAAGAATAAAAGCCAGGAGTGATTTGTGGGGAAATCCTGTGGCGTTTGCTTCTTTCCTCGGCACGCCACCGATGACATCCTCCTCCTTGGCTGTTTTTGTCAGCGCTACGTTTGGTCTGACAACAGATAATTGTCAGCGTCTCTTGCTCGGTGCATCTGGAGACTTGCTAGTGGAGATATTTTCTGGAGGTTTGGCTGGATTTGACAGGATCAGAGCCTCCTTTTGAGTTTTGGAACAGTAGGTGGCAGGATCTCACTGATCCTCGGTGACAAGCACTCGTTTTGTTGTGCCAGTTACGCAACTCGACAGTGATGCCCTTTTTAAAGCCACCATTAGCCACAAAAATAGCAACTCGTTCATTTCCCTTAGGGGCCCAGGTGCACAGAATGAGGACGATACCGGTGCGGTTCATACATGGCCATTCAAGGACAAAACAATAGATGCTAGTTACTGTACACAAACAAAGGCAGGCTAAATATATGTACCGCACCAGGGTGTCCCTTGATAAAATAGTTTCCTGCTTGGATAGTGAATCATATATGAAATGCCGAGAAATGAGAAAATGCAGGATGTGAGCTTTCATCTCCTCCGGGACCACAACTGGTCAGCGCACTGGATTCTTAGATCATTTCAATTGTGATTGCATCTCTGTCAATAGGTGGGTCAGAGCCCGACGTGCCACGACAAGTAACTAAAAATCAAATGCAAATATATACCTTTACACTTGTTTTTTTGTTTAGTTAAAAGAAAAATGTTTGATACGGTGAAAAAAAAGTCTGATTGCTCTCAGTGGGAGAAACAAAATAATAATGTTGTAGTTGTGACACCTTCTAATGGCTTACGAAAATAAAGATGTTACCAAGGAGCCACCGGCCTCTGATCCTACATGATTATTGGGACCATGAAACGTTCACCCCTCTAATCTTTGCTAATGAAGGGTTCACTCTCTGAGCTTTATTTAAATGTATATTTATTATACATGCCTCTGCTGTTTGTGTATATACTTGTGTTCCTTCAGATATTTTGTTATGCCATGTGTCACGTGTCCACCGCAGCGCGTCTGGACACTACTGTAGCTATGCTGTTACTAGTACTTGGGTGTGTAGAGCTGTCATTATGCTGATCTTTAGGGTAGTCTTCCATTCTGATTCTGAGAGTGCTGGGCTGCTCATGTGTTCTAACTTCCCAGTAATTGCTCTGCTACTTTACTGAGCAGCCTTTCCTAGAATCCTGACAGGTATACATTTTGTCTGAAGTCCTGTGTGGCCTGCATTCCTGTGTCTGCTCTGATCTCAATTATCTGACCCAGTCTGTTAGTTTAATAATCTTTTGCCTGTTCCCTATACTTGTTATTATTCTCCTGGTATTTTGACCCCTGGACCATGACCTGTATATGCCTGTGTTAAATCCCTGAATCCTCTTCATGATCACCTGAAAAACCTGACCATGTTATGTCTGCATCTTTATCTACACTCTTAATACTGAAAACTCTCCTGAAAGTGACCGTGGATTTCCTGAACTTCTTGTTAGAGATGAACAAACCTGTTGGAGTACGGGGAATTCCCATATCCGTAGTACTGTAGCCTGCATCGGTGTGCTCTGATACGCTTGTTTGTTGGGCCAGTATGAGGCGTGTGCTGTCTGTGATCGACTCACACTGACCCTAAAAGCAGACCCCATAATGTCTTTGCTAATTTAAAAAAATAATTAAACCTTCAAATCTCCACGAACTCACACCTGAAAGTGTTTTACTTATGGCTGGCTGTATATGGACGGAAAGCCGCACAGCCACAGACTAGTGATGACATATGGGGTCATATTTGGGACCTGAGCATCTGGGGGTTCACTCCTCTTTGACCCTGTTGTCTCCATTCCTGTAAGTAGTGACTAGCTTCACATTCTGTGCCACAACCTAGCTTTTGTACTGACTAGCGTCACATCATGCCTGATGGAGAGGTAAGCAGTCTGGAGAGCTGCTTTATAACAATTACTTTATTTTTGTTAGCCATTAAAAGGTATCGCAACTACAAGATTATTATTTTGTTTCTCCCAGTGACGGCGATCAACCTTTAATATATTGACTGCAGGTCATCTCTTCTATAAGCTCATACACCGTACATTGACAACAGGTCGCTCTATTTATGCTTTTACATGATAATACAGATCCAGGATTCGTTTTTGTGCCATGTAATGTGTTGTCCATTTTTCATATATATTTTTTGCCTTTTTTATTTATCACTTAATTATGGATGAGGAAAGGATAAGATGTGCACAGAAACCAGGCAAAAACAGAATTGCAAATGTCAATTTTAAGTTTCAATTCAATGACTTTTATAGGCTAAAAACTGCACCCGTCCGGATCGATGGAGATGGGCTGAGAATTCATAAAAAACTAACATCCAAAAATATAAATAAGAAGATATACTGCCATGCAGGAGCGGCCTTATGAACCCGGTGCACACAGTGCGTTATTAGGGCTTTTTTATGCATGTTTGAGTGGAGTTTTGTCACAAATGCCAGGAAAGTCCATGAGAATCCTTAAGATTTGTGCACATGATACTTATATTTCCTTTGCAGATTTAGAGCAGAAATAAATCTCCTGCAGGTCAATTCTTTCAGCGTTTTTCAAGTCAAGAAAACAAAAAAAACTGCATCAACATAATGCATGTAAAAAGTATGCAGAACTATTGCAGAAATTCCTGCAACAAAATCCTCAACGTGTGCAGCCTAAGGCGCACCTGTGCAATAATCATGTGTCTAATCTGCATCTTGACATGACACACCTGTAAGGTGGGTGGTTTATATCAACAAAGGAGAAGTCCTCACTAAAGCTGGGGTACCACTTGTGAGACACTCATCTGAGTCTCACATCACCTAACACGGCACTGTATGTCTATGCAGCTACACGCTCTTGTCCGTAGAGCCGTTGGCCGTCTCTCGTATGTGGGACCCCGGCCTAACACAGATTTACACATATTGGTGAACAATGTTTGAGAGAAAGAAGGCCTTTGTGTACATACACGAAGTTCAGATCTTTGAGTTTATTTTGTTCATGAAAAATTGGGGTAAAAATAAAACAGTTGGGGTTATATTCTTGTAGAGTATATAAACAGAATATGTGCACACAATGTCATTTTGAGGAGTGTGAAAAAGTGCTAAAAACTGCTACAAAGAAGAAGTATAATGCACAGAAAAGTAAAGATGGCTGCTGTGCATGTGTTTCCATCCTTGTTGTCAATTTCTTAAACAGCTTCAGGCTTCGGAAGCTGAGAAGCCGCTAAAAGAAGAAGCATGTTCACTCTTTGGCGGCTTCCGCTTGGACATCGCTCGCTATTGAAAGTTTAATTTACAAAAGGGATGAAAAAAAAACGCCAACAAAGAGGCTTCAGGCAGAACGCTGCAGCTTTCCCCTAAAAAGGTGCGGGTATGTCGGTGTCTAGAAGTCACCAGGTGGACAAACCCTTAACATGCTGAAGGGAGTGAGCACTGCCGGGCTCTGTGCAGCACACACAGTCACATGTGTCAATAACAGCTGATGGGTGGATGGAGACCCATAAGACCATCACATCTATGGGCGCGTGTTGTGTGGACTCAAACAGAAATATTTCTGCCCTAAATCTCATTTAACCTAACTAATTGTTGCTAAATCAAAGGTGTCCAGAGAATTCCAGACAAGTAGACCAAAATAGCAAAATGCAAGTTCAATTCTTAGATTTACCGATAGATACGAGAACGCCCTTGTCCAAATGGTATTCAGTCATCATTACATTGTCACCCGGTATTCGGTGGCTCACAGAGGACTGAACGTGTCTAGATTAATGCTTCATCCTTCACTCGGCGTCACTGAACAAACCATAGCGGATTTCACTGACTGTAACAGGGTGTGTGGCCGTGTTGGTAAACGATCACTTCTTTAACCATCATCCTACTTTTACCTAATGTAAGGAAACATTTATTCCCTTCACAACCAATGGAGTATAGGTACGTTATTGGTCGTGTCCCTGACTTTGATGCATCATTCCCAGCGCATGTTGGCTGACCTGACCAGCTACGGGTGGATCGGAGATCGGAGATCCACCCATGTTTGTTAGTTAGATCACGCTGTAAAACTCTCATCAGCAGGGATTGCACTGTTCCAATGCCATTGATGGCCCCATGACACAATTTTGGGGTGCTGACAAATTGCCATGATAGCAAGAGGTCAGATGATGACCCCTGCTGCGGTCATGACGTCCTTCCTGCGAACACATCATCAGCATTTCTGTTCAGGAGCATTCGTCTTAACAGCAGAAGTGATCGGACACTGCAGGCTTCAGGCGCCCTAAACGTTCTAATAAAATATTCTGAAAGTGTAAAATATATATATATGTATGAAAAAATAAAAAACAAAGTTTAAATCACCCACTTTTGCCCCATTAAAAATAAAACTATTAAAAAAATAAAAATATGCATTATTATTTTTATTTATTTATAGAGCACTATTGATTCCATGGTGCTGTACATGGTGGAGGGTTACATACAAACCCTTGCAGGCGGTTAGATGAGGAACGTACAAGTGTGGAGGAAAGAAGGTGGTCTTGGGAGGATCAGAGGTTACGAGTTGGATGATATCGGGGGATTAGTTCAGAGATATATGGGGGAGACAGATTGTGGACGGCTTTGTAAGTCAATGTTAGTAGTTTGAATTGGATACGCTGGTGAATTGGGAGCCAGTGGAGGGATTTGAAGAGGGGAGACATGGAGGAATAGCGAGGAGAGAGGTGGATTAGTCAGGCAGCAGAGTTAAGGTCAGATTGGAGAGGTGTGAGAGTGTTAGCAGGGAGGTCATAGAGGAGGAGGTTGCAGTAGTCGAGACGGGAGATGATGAGGGCATGCACTAGTAGTTTAGGTAGATTGAGGGTTGAGGAACGGACGGTTTCTGGAAGGCGACAGGAGGTGGCAAGGGCTTGGATGTGCGGCTTGGAGGACAAGGAACAGCCAAGGGTTACTCCGAGGCAGCGGACTTCAGGTATAGGGCATAGTGTGATGTCATTTATTGTGATAGATAGATCTGGTAAGGAAGGTGTGTGAGATGGAGGGAAGATGAGGAGTTCAGTTTTGTCTACATTTAGTTTTAGGAAGCGGCAGGAGGAGGATATGGCTGATAAACACTCCGGGATTCTAAAGAATATGGCCCTGCTAATTATAATCACTAATGAGTGAGTATTAAAACATTTTTATGCACTTTCACAGGATGCTTTTAGGAGACAAAAGGAGTGTGAGATTAGTGATGGGATGGTGCAGGGACATGTTTTGCTAGCTTAGGAGGCGTTTTGGAGGTGACAGGATCACTTTAATCAGATCTATAAACTATGTAACGAAAAAAAATTAAAAATGACAAAATTATGTTTTTTTGGTCGTTGCAACACTGCAATAAACAGGCAATCAAAACATCAAGAATCTACCAAATGTCAACTCAAGACCCAAAAAAATAAGCAGTCACATACCCCAGATCCCAAAAATGAGAACACTACAGGGTGTGGAAAAAAGGGCAAAAGAGACATTTTTTTTTGATGAATTTTTGATTTTTTTTCACCACTTAGATTACAGTAATAATAAAGTTAGCAGGAATCCGGGCACCAATCGCCCTGGTCAGGCTGGCATATCCACCCACAGCAGTAGTCAGGGTTGAGACCGGCGTTGCTCAGCTCATAGCATCAGGGAAAATTTAGCAAACAAAGAAAGAGCAGCACTCACCGGTTTCCAGGCAGGTGACTGGAGTTTATTCCATATTCACGGGGTACAGAGTGCAGGGAGGGAAGCGCAAGAGTGTGAAATGGTTTACCGTAGTCCGACCCTGCACCCCTTCCCTCCCTGCACTCTGTATCCTGTGAATATGGAATAAACTCCAGACACCTGCCTGAAAGCCAGTGAGTGCCGCTCTCTCTTTGTTTGCTAAGAAAACAGGAATAGTATACATGTTTGGCATCTGCGAACTTGTACCGACCAGAAACATCATACCAACATGTCAGTGTTACCATATAGTACTGACCGCAGACATCATACTGACACCTCGGTGTTACCATATAGTACTGACCCCAGACATCATACCAACACCTCAGTGTTACCATATAGTACTGACCCCAGACATCATACAGACACCTCAGTGTTACCATATAGTACTGACCCCAGACATCATACCGACACCTCAGTGTTACCATATAGTACTGACCGCAGACATCATACTGACACCTCGGTGTTACCATATAGTACTGACCCCAGACATCATACCAACACCTCAGTGTTACCATATACTACTGACCCCAGACATCATACAGACACCTCAGTGTTACCATATAGTACTGACCCCAGACATCATACCAACACCTCAGTGTTACCATATAGTACTGACCGCAGACATCATACTGACACCTCAGTGTTACCATATAGTACTGACCGCAGACATCATACCAACACCTCAGTGTTATCATATAGTACTGACCCCAGACATCATACCAACACCTCAGTGTTATCATATAGTACTGACCCGAGACATCATACCGACACCTCAGTGTTTCCATATAGTACTGACCCCAGACATCATACCGACACCTCAGTGTTACCATATAGTACTGACCCCAGACATCATACTGACACCTCAGTGTTACCATATAGTACTGACCCCAGACATCATACTGACACCTCAGTGTTACCATATAGTACTGACCCCAGACATCATACCAACACCTCAGTGTTATCATATAGTACTGACCCAGACATCATACCAACACCTCAGTGTTATCATATAGTACTGACCTGAGATATCGTACCGACACCTCAGTGTTACCATATAGAACTGACCCCAGACATCATACCGATACATCAGTATTACCATATAGTACTGACCCCAGACATCATACCAACACCTCAGTGTTACCATATAGTACTGACCCCAGATATCGTACCGACACCTCAGTGTTATCATATAGTACTGACCCAGATATCGTACCGACATGTCAGTGTTACCATATAGTACTGACCCAGACATCATACAGACACCTCAGTGTTGCCATATAGTACTGACCCCAGACATCATACCGACACCTCAGTGTTACCATATAGTACTGACCCCAGACATCATACTGACACCTCAGTGTTACCATATAGTACTGACCTCAGACATCATACCGACACCTCAGTGTTACCATATAGTACTGATCCCAGACATCATACTGACACCTCAGTGTTACCATATAGTACTGACCCCAGACATCATACTGACACCTCAGTGTTACCATATAGTACTGACCTCAGACATCATACCGACACCTCAGTGTGACCATATAGTACTGACCCCAGACATCATACTGACACCTCAGTGTTACCATATAGTATTGACCCCAGACATCATACTGACACCTCAGTGTTACCATATAGTACTGACCCCAGACATCATACCGACACCTCAGTGTTACCATATAGTACTGACCCCAGACATCATACCGACACCTCAGTGTTACCATATAGTACTGACCCCAGACATCATACTGACACCTCAGTGTTACCATATAGTACTGACCCCAGACATCATACCGACACCTCAGTGTTACCATATAGTACTGACCCCAGACATCATACCGACACCTCAGTGTTACCATATAGTACTTACCCCAGACATCATACCGACACCTCAGTGTTACCATATAGTGAGCATGGTAGATAGATGAAAACAATCACAAAATGTCTCTTTTTCTGTAATTTCACAGCACTTGGCATTTTTCCCCATTTTCCTGTACACTATATGGTAAAATAAATGATGTAATTCAAAAGTAAAATTCATCCCACAAAAACAATCCTCTTATATCTATGTTAACAGAAAAATAAAAATGTTATGGCTCTTGGAAGAAGAGGAGGGAAAAAACAGAAAACGGGTTGCTATCTCAAACCTTAATGCTGGACAAAAAGAATGGTTTAGACTAACGCCTCACATGTAAAGAACATTGTTACTTTATATACTTTAAAGTTTAATTCGGGTATTGTTGGATACGGCTTGTAAACACGAGCAATTTCACAATTTAATAATTAAAATTTGCAGCCATTTTTGAAATATTGGTATTTTTGTTTCCATCTTGTGGCCTTGGAGACCGACCACCACCAAGCTAGACAGAGCACGCACAGCGCTTACAAGCTCTTTTCTACTGAGCTTGTAAGCGTGGTGTTGAAGGTGGCCAGAATCGCTGGGGCGTCCATTACCTCCTCACCTAGGCAATGGTGGTCAGTTTCAAGTTCGCATAGTTCAGAAAAGTGTTTACAGCTCAAGAACAGTAGCAAATTTTAACCCCTAGACGACAGCCTAACGTCTCTAGATGTCGGCTGTCGTTACCCCCGTGTTTGGAGTGAGCTCCGGCGTGGAGCTCACTCCAAACCTCCCACATCTCAGCTGATCTCACTAGCTGAGATGTGGGAGAAACAGCACCAATTGGTCCCGCCGCCGATCGGCGCTGTTTAACCCTTAGATCCCGCCCTCAATCTCTGAGAGCGGGATTTAAGGGAGCCGGAGCGTGCAGCGCGCGCTTACCGGGCTCCAGGGGAGATCTCGCGATAGTATCGCGGGATCTCCCGTGCTGATGTCACAGGCCAGGGTCCTGGCTTGACCCTGGAACCTGTCATGGAGCATTTCCTGCTTGTGGTTGGCAGGGGCTGCCAACCACAACAGGTCCGCGATTCTGACACATACAGAGGAGCTGCAGCTCCTCTGTATGTGTCAGAAGTGATCGGACTGTGCAGCAGGGTGCCTCTCTATGGGGCAGTGTAAAATTAAGAATTAATAAACAAATAAAGTTTTTACAAAGTTGAAAAAAAAAAAAAACAATAAAAGTTCAAATCACCCCCCTTTTCTCCCATCCACAATAAAAGTATAAAAAAATTAAATAAAATACACATATTTGGTATCGCCGCGTTCAGAGTCGCCCGATCTATCAATATAAATAATCAAATAATGAGAGCCATAAACTGAGTAGCGCAAAAAATGGTTCAAACGCCAAAATTACGTTGTTTTGGTCGCTGCAACAATGCTAAAAAATGCAATAACGGGCGATCAAAACAGCGCATCCACCCAAGTATTGTATCATTAAAAACGTCAGCTCGAGACGCAAAAAATAAGCAGTCACCCAGCCCCAGATCCCGAAAAATGAGGACGCTACGGGTCGCAGAACATGGCGCAAAAAGTGCAATGTTTTTTTTTTTTTCATGCTTTTGAATTTTTTTCCACCACCTAGATACCAATAAAGGTATACATGTTTGGTATCTACAAACTCGTACTGACCCGAGGCATCGCACCGTCACGTCGGTTTTACCATATAGTGAACAAGGCGACTAAAAAATGCAAAAAACAAACGTGTAATTGCACTTTTTTTGCAATTTTACTGCGCTTGGAATTTTTTTGCAATTTCCCTGTACATTATATGGTAAAATAAATTATTGCATCTGAAAGTACAACTCGTCCCGCAAAAAAAAAGCCGTCATATGTCTATATTGACGGAAAAATAAAAACGTTATGGCTCTTGGAAGCCGAGGAGCGAAAAAACGAAAATGAAAAATGACAAATTTCTTCGTCACTAAGGGGTTAATAAGCAGAAAATAGCAAAAGTGCCAGTGTTTACATCTGTGCATTTTAGGTTGTAGATGATGTGTGCTCACTGCCCCAGATGGCGGCACATACAGCGTTACGCGGAGTACGTAGAGCCTTGTACACATCCTTTGAATCTCTAAAAATTGAGATTTGTTCCTGCAGCAATGCAAACCGGTGGACGGACACATGGGAGACTCAAGTTTACAGAAGGGCTAATCATTAACCCTTTCATATCTGTAGGATGCCACCACCGGTCAGTAAAGGACAAGCACCTGTCCGCTGGATAAACAATACACCATTGTGTCAGGCATCAGCTTGTCGATCTCCTGTTGTTATTGGTGATGTTAATTTAGCGCTGAAGTGCACATGAGGGGATGTCTGTAATCAGCTCTCCAATAAACTCACAAATTACTCAAGTATTTTATAAGCTTGTTAAGGAGGAAGCACTCCCTCAGCTGGTATATACTAAGCGATGAGGCATTACAGACCTCAGAAAGGGGCCGATCTATTTACGGTACAGACGGATAGCCAGTGTCTCTTTAACCAGATTCCAGGGGGGAATAACAAAGTGTTTGGTTTGCTGACATCCAGCTCGCTGTCACAGCTCCATTTTGACTTTTATATTAAAATGGGCATTGGCGTCTGCGAGGGCAGAAAGGCCACTCCAAGCCTAAACTCATCCAAGACGAAGGAGCCTCCTGTCGCTGTGCTGCCCGGTGAGGCATCTGCGGGAGCAAATCCAATTCAGCTAATCTGCATAATGATGAAGCTTCTGGAGACGTGTTCAGCCTCTTATAGACAGGAGGAGGAAGATGCCCTTTCTGCGGCTCGCCAAAAGGCATTGCTTCGACTTTCAAAATGTTCTCGGCAGATAGGATTCACAAAGAAAACCAAAAATTAAAGGGGGAAAGTATACCAGTGTATACGGAGAAGAGAAAGAACTGCTACAGCAAACACACCCACCATACAAATAATGAGGCACAGCCACTGTATGGATATAAAATAGAATACATATAATGTGGGCTGATCTCCGCCAACACCTGACGTTACGGTCTAGTCTGCGCAGTAGATGCCAGAGATTGCCCACCAGTTATTGTACTGAGGGGTGGGGAGGATACTTTTTTAAACGCCTTCTCAGATTTTTCCCTAATAGGAGTGTCCCTCTCAGAAATACAGGCTGAATATGAGGTCTGTATATATCACTTGCCTTCATGTATCAGTCCAGCTCCAGAACTGCACTCAGTTTAGTCTCCATTGGAGATGAGCGAACCTTTTCCAGGTAATAGTTCGGGTGAGTCACGCATCCAAACCACTTGAGCAAGCATCACTGTGCTCGGGTACAGTTGGTGATTGGTCCAGTGCCAGCCGCTTGAGGTGTTTGATTGGCTCACACTGGAGGGTAAAGCAGAACTTTCAGCCAAAGTGTGGGTGTAAAACATAATAAAAAAGACAAATCCCCACCATCTGAAGTAGTTTGCTTATGACTGGCTGTATGTGAGTGGAGACCTGAGCTGCCTGATCAGTGACTTCCAATGAGGTTTGGGTCAAGTTTTGGCCCTGAACAGTCCATTTTTAATAGTCCGGCTCACCCACCCAAACATCATCTCTAGTCTGCATGTGTTTTCCTCCTTGCCTACAGCCTATTCTCTCTGCTCTATGTAAAATGATAGATATTTTCCCCTTTCTCCACTGTGGATCTGGGTACAATCACATTCCCCTCCCTCTGCTGCTACATCTAACACTAAGAGAAGGGAAGATGGAGCAAAATGAGCTGACAAAAGCAGAAACTGACACATCTGTGCCTAGAAAGACATTCAGCTAGATAAAGGAGGCTCCTATATGGATTATATAGGCAAGCTGGGACGACAGGACTGTGTATGGGGTCCTCCCAGCTTTCCTGACTGTTGATGTGCCAGTCTTTAACTTCTTGGCAAGATAAGGTGCTGCCATAGGAATTTGGTAGCAGTTTTCTCGTGGAGGGCACAGGGACGCCCGGCAGAGCGAGAGTTTGTCTGTATGGAGCAGTCGGCAGAGATAACCCTCACTTGGCTATAATCTACCTGATGTGTATAGGGACCCTTAGATGAAGTAGTAGTCCACAAATAAAACCTCTCCCTCACTACATGGAATCCTATGCCATTGCTTCATGTGTACATTAAGCCAGACCACTCGGCCAGGGCACAATCCATAACAAAAGGACAAAAAAGGGTCTTATTCAATAAAATCCCAATCTTTATTTCCTCATTAAGATGTTGCCACATGCGGTACAGAGAGGTGGATGATTCTCGAAATGAATAAACAGTCTTGGTCGTAACTAACCCTTACTTTACCTTACCTTACTTTAATAGCAATATGGAAAAAATGTTTAGTGGATTTAGAAAATGACAGCACCACTCCAGTGTATTACTTTGGGGGCGAGACTTTCACCCCTGTAGTAGTACATTATCTGGAAGCCCCCGCTTACTTCCGGCGGTTTCATACTTTTCTGAGCCCACTCCGGTCCCGTGACCACATCTTGTGCCCATAGCTTCTGACTGTCAGAAATGGTCACAGGGGTGCCATAATCTCTAAGGACAGAACAAGGCCCCCATACACTTGTATTGAGTTGTGACCTACAAACATTGAGACCCTGGAGCTGCCGGTAGGTCAGTGTTCACTGCAGACTGACACTGGATACGGTGGAAGGTGAGTATCAGACATTTAAAGCTCCACTACAGAGGTGCAGTACAGAAAACACTTTACATTCAGGAAACTAATGAAAGTTAATGTAAGATTCAGTGTGAATGTGCACAACGTCTTTAACATTACAGAAGTTCTGGAGGCTCCATTTTCAAAATGGGTATCTAGAAATGTTCCCCTCCTTTCTAGTGCTATTTACATAGTATGTAAGCACCCTAGATGGCACTTTTTCATGCATCCTTGCTTCTCTATGGGTGACAATAGTGACGTGGCTTACTTGCACATTTTCCTCATCATCCATAGACGTCACTGCCTGAAAATGTCCACACTAACCAGAGGCGAAACATGAAACCAACCTGGGCCATAATTCTCTACAAACTCCATAGGAACTGAAAGGCTATGTTCATGTGCCAGGTACCACTGGACAGCGTAACATATGATTGGTAAGACCTCCATATTTACAAAACCTCTCAACTAGCTATGCACAGAAGTGACATCCTTTATGCGTATTTGCTGATTCGTGGCAGATCCAGCAAATTTACCCCATCTGCAGCGTAATGGCTGACTTGCGGCAAGCTCCCATTCATTCTTTATGAGACTTGGGGCAGGTTCGGCAAGTGCGGTTTTGCCGTGATCTGGCAAAAATGCTGATGTGAAAGCAGCCATACTTAGGTAATGCTGAATGAATGAAGAGCCGGGTTGCATGATTACAGCCAGGTATGTCCCTTCAAAATAACACATTTCAGAAAGACATGATTTAAACGCTGTGGACAATAGGGAGAGACCAACCTAGCTCTGTGCGACTTGGACACAACGAGATAAACAAGATAAATGTGGTCAATGTCAGAGCACTAAAGCACATAAGAAACAGGGGCTTAAATGCTGGCAACACAGGCCTTTATTTTCAACAGCGGCCTTCTACCTTCCTCAGGTGGCTATTTGGTATACTTACCTGAGGAAGACAGCAGGCCACTGTTGAAATGCGTAGTGGTAAATAAAGGCCTGTGTTGCCACCATTCAAGCCCCTGATGTCTTATGGGCTTAGTGCTCTGACATTGACCACATTTATCTTGTTTATAATTGTCAAGCTCCCCTGGTGGATTGTGGTTGGAGATGCTGTAGGCCATAGACATTGGTTACATGCAGTAAATGACCTTAAGTGACGTCATTTCCGGTAATGCGGCACTATGTGACCGGGTGAAACACTCATGTGATCCGGAACAAGGAAGCCGGCTGGAGAAGAGTCCCTGAGGGCGCGCAGCATCTCCTACAGGATTGCACTAACCGCAGTTGTGCAGGGGTGCACAACCCACACAGGTGAGAGGCCCGCTGCACCAATCATCGGTTCTCCACTAGACCACCGGGTGCTATTTATTATGTGTGCGCTTCTCTGATCTTTTCTTTTAGACACAATGAGTAACAGTTTTGCTGCACTTTACAATCAGGGACATACTGAATTGTCACTTTGGTGAGTGCCAGTTCAGTCGTCCAATCTGGTGCTGGGGTGTGCGGAGTCATCAGTGTAAGTATTGACAGCTCAGCTGTTCAATCTGAATCTGGGAGATGCTGGGCTTATTCAGGTATTTCCTCTTCTCTGTGTTTGACCAACTACTTAGCTGAGCAGTCAGTCCCAGATCTCTGCCTGTTGTAGCATCTTGCTCATTGGTGCTTGTTGGCTTTATTTATCTGTGCTCTTTCTTCTGATCTATTGCTGCCAGACCTTTGATTTCCTCTGACCATCTATTTGCTTTGATCTACTATCCTCCTGGTTTTCTGACCCCGGACCGTGACCTGACCACACCTTTGTCTATCCCATTCATCCATTATGTGCTCTCCTGGGATCTGACCCCGGCCATTTGACCACCAAGCCTCACAGCTTTTCAGACTAATGTTTTCTCTAAAATACTGTGGCATTCATGCTGCAATGGTTTGGTGGCATAAATCAAGTGACAAGTGTATATTATTGGAAGGTGATGATACTGCTGGAAATCAAGGTGCAGCAAATCCTACTGTAACCAAATTACTTTTTTCAAGTAAAAAAGGAAACAGTTGTACCCTACAGTCAATGAAAGGTATGAGTTTCATATATGTGTCTAGTAAGGTATTGATTTATTTTGCAACAACTGTAAATTTTGACCGGCATTTATAGTTATTTCTTGAAGATACAAAGCAAAGCCTCCAAACTGTAGGGGAAGCAGGAATGCCTTCCAGATGACAAGGTGATGCACAGCCTTTACTTTGCCAGCGTTTCCGGCACCTTTAATGTCCGCTCTTGTCATCGCTTACAGCTCCTTCCTGCATAAAGATAGTATTCCATCACTTTTTTTTTCACCACTAGGATTAATGCTATAAAATGTCAGTTCCTACAGTGAAATTTATCAATGTTATGATATACCATAGAATCTGCCACCACAGACAAATGCGCTACATTAAAAATTTGTCTGCGGTTCCCAGGAGACGTCGGCCTCTGCCATTCCTAGAACAGTTTATGTATTTATGCCATTAAATGGAACAGGGTGATAATTATGACGTCCTCCGCCAGTAAACACCGCATTCCAGGGATTGATAAAAAGGATGAATATTGGGTTCGGTGCACAAGTTGTGAATTATGAGCTTTTTGATTTTTTTCTTACAGGGGGTGGAAAATCTAAGCAAATAAGAGTTAGCAGCAGGAAGCTAATAATGTGTCTCCAGCTGTTCTAGTTAACCTGCAAATGTGGCCATCTGCACCTCAGGAGAACAAGGGAAGGCGAGCCGAGGGGAGGGAGCGCTGGATGCACACAGGACGACGTGCAGGGCCGCACTACCACCTTCATTCTAGAACATTCCACAATACACGGAACATTCCACAAGGATGAAAAAGATCAGCACTGAAACCGCAGAAGCAATGGCCAAAACACAGATGTGGGTCACACAGGTTACCGCTCTCAATCTGACCAATCAACTCACATACGTGCAATTGTATAAGTCCCCCAAATGGGGATGTGCACATAGTATGAAGTCTGAGCTATGATTAAATATGCAAATCAAGCTACCCACAGACATCCATTCTATTATCAAATAACCTATAGTGTAAAGGGAACCTTTAACCCTTGTTCCCCCCGGCAATTTTCCGTTTTCCATCCTTTTCTTCCAAGAGCCATAACTTTTTATTTTTACAACAATACAGACATATGAGGCTTGTTTTTTTTGCGGTACGAGTTGTACATTTGAATGAAATAATGTATTCTACCATATAGTGCATATAGTGTACTGGAAGATGTGAAAAAATTCTAAGTGCACTTGCACAGTCTCAGGCCTATCAATGCATATAAGGGTCCTTTATGTCTGTAGTGATGCCCGGCTTATTTTTCTTATTAGGAGTATGTAAATGAATGTATTCTTACTTAAAGATCTGCTCATATATTTTTTTTCCTATTAATAAAGGGTATAATATCCTGGTCAAAAATACAGATGAGCCCCATTTGTTTTTTCTCAGTTATCTATATTAATAATAATAATAAAAAAAAAAAAAATTGGTGTGGGCTTCACCATATTTCTATTGCCAGCCAAGGTAACCCAGGCAGCTGGGGGCTGTAATTCTCAGTGTGGTGAGGCCCAAACGTTCTTAGCCGCCACCACTGAAAACTGCAACCAGCAGCCACCCCAGAATTGGCGCTTTCATGACAGATGCCAAAACTGGTGGTTACCCCAATCCTCCAGCTGCTATGTAGCATTGGCAGACTGGGTAATAAAGGGAAAGATGTCAGCTGTTTTTGCCAGTTGACATCAAGCCCTATTGCTAATGTCAGCTGTCAGCCATTAGCAATACTTGCAGTAAAGAAAAAAACAACACCGAAAGAAATCCTTAATTGCATACAAAATAGACAGAAACCTTGTTATCCACTTTATTGGCTTCCACCAAATTCCCCTCCGATGTAATCCTGTAAGTACTGTAATCTGGTGGTGGAAGCAGTTGATGCGTCACGCCGCTGCCATCTTTGTATACTCAAGTGTCCAAAGATGATTGCCACGTTATTTCTCATGAGCTCTCTCTGCCCCCATTGTGCAATTTCTCCCCTCTCTGTGCACTCTGTCCCCTGTTCACTCCCTGTGCGCTCGGTCTGCCTTACCCGTTCGCTCTTCCTGTGCAATCTCTGCCTCCCTGACCACTCTCTCTGGCCTTGTGTGTGCTCTCTATGCCCCCCTGTGCTATCTCTTTGTCGACCCATGAATGCTCTCTTTGCCCTTCCTCCCCCGCGTTCTCTTTGTCCCTCCTTCCCAAACTCTCTGGCCGCGAGCATTGCAGTCAATATAGGACCTGTGGGGATGTCAGGTGAGTTGTAGCTTTTCGGTGTCAGCGGTGGGTTGGGCATTTGGCGAGCTCCTAACGTTGGTTGCAGGGTTTGCGTCGGGTCCGGTTGTTGGCGAGGGGCCACTACCACCTAGCGGGTGCCATATATTACACATCCATCACTTAGGTGTGCAAATATGGCTATGCCGGTCGCGTTAATTTCTTGACAGTCTGACGGAGGAAGTGGATGATGGATGCCACAAGGTAATTATATTATATATATATATATAATGTAGGTCACTGAAGGTAAAATAAATTGACACCTTTCCATTTGTGGTCTGATGCAGTATTCTGGAGAAATCCACAATTTATATACATATGCAAATGAGGAGTTAAGTGCTCTGGGTGGGGTGAACCACCTAAAGGCCCTGTTATATGGTGCAAGATCGTGAACATTATCGCTCAAACGTCACAGGTTTGGATTTGTTGAAGCGACATCATTAGGACGTCGTTTTATGTGACACCGAGATATGACTACGATAAATTGTTGGATCGCTGATCGCAGATTTGAGAACATGTTCTCAAATCAGACGATCATCGTTCAGCCAACCTGCTGCATCGTTGTGTGTGACACCGTGATAATGATGTCGTTAATGACTTCCACTATTCACAACAGTCAACAAGTATCGTTCGCTGGGTTGTGTGATCGATAGCTGCTCACTGGATCGTTGGTGCGTCGTTCACGATATCTAGACGTTTGACACCTCACCAACAATGTCAAACCGATGTCCTAACGACCGCGCTCCCGTGAGATCGTTGGTGATATCTTAACGATATTGAAATGTGTAACGATACCTTTACAGAAATCTTCTAATCTCAGGTGATTTACATCCTTACCATCTACCTGCCCATGATGATCGATATCTGATGTCAGGCGTCAACAGGAAATCTCACACCGTGCTCATGTCACTGTGGTCCTGGTGCCTGCCCCAGAAGGTGGTGTCAATCATCTACTGCGCATGCGCTGTACACCTGAAGGTGCACGATTTCCATCACCTGTCAATCAACATAGGGATTATCCGCTGCACACTACACATTTAAAGTATAAAACACTTATACTTTATAATGTGTAGCGTGCAGCGGATAATTTGTTATATAGTAATTTTTTTTTCATGCTAGCATCTACACTTAGAGGTGTGCCAGTCTATCTTTGTTAATAATCAACATAGGGATACTGGATGAAATTGAAAGGAAAAAGCGCAAATCGGGTTTTACCCTACAAATGATGCTGATGAGGACAGGATTTTGGAGTGCTCACCTGAGAGGGTGGTGATAAAGTCACAACACTGTAAAGTTCAGAAGTGTCGGCCACTGCAGTCCCCAACAATTGGATAATCAAAAACCAGAAGGAGGAAAGAGTTAACTCTGTGTTGCCATAATCAGGGATTCAACCAACATATTGAAGTTGTGAATATGTATCTCTACGTGTTTCTGGGTACACCAGTGATTTCTCCTTAAAGGTACCGTCACACAGGGAGATATCGCCGGCGATGTTGCCGGCGATCGCGGGAGCGCGCATCCCTGACAACATCGCCGGCGAGATGTCAGACTGAGCAACTTACCGGCGATGTCGCCGGCTAGTTGCCGCGGCTATCGCTCGCTGGGTTGCCCAGCAACCCAGCGAGCGATAACTCGCAATGTTGTAGATAGGCGGAATCGCCCGCAACATTGCAGGTTGCCGCGTTACACAGGGCGATCAGGCATGATCGCCTGAAAAACATCGCCAGGTTTCCTAACATTGTTGGGAAACCTGGCGATGTGACTCAGGCGATTTTCCCCCTGATTATCGCCCTGTCACACGAGGCAACTCTCCGGCGATGTCGCCGCAACCTGGCCACGCCCCTCAGTTGCCGGCAACATCGCCGGCGATATCTCCCTGTGTGACGGGCCCTTAATAAGGAGATCCTGTCCCTGAAACGTGTAGAAACAGAAATTCACACCTTTAATAAGTTGGTTGAATCCTTGTCTATGGCAGTGTGGTGTTAACCTCTTTGAGAAGCAACATAGGGAGGCAGGCAGTAAGGACGTAAATGACCCGGAGAGCCAGATGTTTGTTAAGTGCTTCCTCACACCAAGAGCACCTGATGCCTCATTTGCCTACTAATAAAATTATGGATTTTTTCTAGAATAAAGAAATGAGCAGCAAATTGAAAGATATCAATAACTTATATTTCACGGAGTTGAGTTAGGTTAAACTGACCAAAGGATTCACTTTAAATAAAGTTATTTTATACAAAATTTTGGATGTATTTTTTTTTATTATAAAAAAAATCAGGAGATATTGTACCATTCTACCTTCTATCATAATGCCCATTATGATTCACTGCAATCTGATCCTTCCACTATGGGGCATATTAGCATGAATGTCACCACCTTACAGAATAATCCAGAGTTGGGAAATAAGTTATGTTCCTACTGTGGTTTCTCATTTTATACTCTAATATTTGCTTTTATGAACACTAAAAATGTTTGTGAAGCCGATACAAACGTGTTCTTAGGGCCCTTTCACATCAGCGTTTTTTGCCGATCGCGGCAGTTGCGGTGAAAAAAACACATCTGCCGTGATTACCGCATAACCGCTGCACTTGCGGGACAGTTGCGGCAAGCCCCATACAATGTCTATGCGGGCTTGCGGTAAGTGCGCAGCAAGTGCCGATACCGCACTTGCCGCACCTGCCGCAAGCCCACATAGACATTGTATGGGGCTTGCCGCAACTGTGCCGCAAGTGCAGCGGTTATGCGGTAATCACGGCAGATGCGTTTTTTTCACCGCATCTGCCGCGATCGGCAAAAAACGCTGATGTGAAAGCAGCCTTAGAGTGATAACACAAGTATCCAGAAGAAGGGCAGAGGACAAGTTCACTCCGCACTGCTGCTGATCCAGGACATCGGTGGGGACAAGTGGTTTCTATTCAACACGTTTCAAAGCCATTACAAGCTTCATCTTCAGTAAAGGAGCCGCAGACTAAAGAAGCTGGTAATGGCTTTGAAACGCGTTGAATAAAAACACTTTCTCTCCCCTGGTGTCCTGGATCTTCATGGAAAGTCTTCAGCAGCAGCGCGGAGTGAACTAGTCTTCTCATTGTCTGCACTTGCAGCTGCTGTATTATTAAGCGCATGTCTTATTGTGTGTCTCACATCTTATAAAGGTGAGCGGACCTCATTCTCCTTAATTCCGTTTATACCGGATAAGACCCACCTTTGCTCCTTCGTGTTCTTCACTATTCATGCACATCTACACATTTTTATACATGCCTTTGGAAAGTTGACAATATTGGCCATGATGATAGGCTACAGTGCCCCAACACCATGAAGTCTTTATCACTGGATGATGCAACATCTGGATATTTATTTTGCACCAAAGGGCAGGAGACAACAGACTTCACATTCCCGTGGCAGTATTCCCACTATTATCCGTCATTTACTGATTTGCTAATGAAAGGGAATCTGTCAGTAGGATTCACCCTTTAAGCTGTCTACAGTAGATGAGCACGTAGGTCGTAGCAAGCTGAATAAAATACTTTGATATCTTCATATTGATGTCTCCTTTCAGAGAAATCCATGTTTTTCTCATATGTAAACGAGCTGTTAAGATCTCTGGGCTGGACATAGATCTCCCTTATTGTGTGTTAAAGGAGGCAGTTACTAGTGTGAGACATGTAATGACTGGCAGTGTGATCTCTTGATCTCATTATCTCATGCTGGTAACGACATTTTCCATCTATGATAACCTCTGGAGGCAGATTCTCATGGAGATCCATAGATCCTAATAGCTTATTTACATATTGAGAAAACCATCAGATCACAGATATCAAGGTATCATTTTCTTCTACTTTCATCACCTGCATGCCAATGGGTGATGTGATCCACTGACAGGTTCACCAAACATAAGAAATGATACAAGTTTACAGCTGGAATTAAGTAGTGGCTTCAGATTGGATAGAGATATACTTGCATGGAATTCCCATCCCCTATGTGCCAGAAATGTACTGACAGATCAATTACCTTCCTTGACTGTGTGTTTGGACATTGGGAGATTAGATTGTGAGCCCCTGGCGACAGACTGAGGTGAGTAAACGTTGGTTCTTTGTAAATAATGCAGGAACAATACATACATAAAAAGTAATAATATTATTACACTACTATCAATAGTCAGATGATAATGCCGCAGCCATGAAATAAAGGTTTTTTGGTGAGGAGAGTGGTCCTCAGCTCCACTATAGAATAAATGGAGGTTTGGCGTCCTCCTACCCTATGTCTATTACGGCGTCTGTCTCCAGGCTGTCTCTGTGCAGACGACCATAACCCTTGGGCTTGTTATTTACTGCATTGCAGATTCATCCACTGAAGTTTTTTTTCCTCTCCTCCAACCTTCATTTTTATTCGTTTAACACTGTACACAAAAGTCAGCAATCACACTGTACAGAGAGAGGAAAAGGTGCTTATTGGAAAAGATTTGTTCTGTCTCCTGACAGTCCCGTGGGGCATAAAACAGCACAAACTCCCGGTAACAATCACAGGGCTGAATCCGCTCCCTTCACCGGCTACAGGATTGGATGTGATATCTTCTATATTAGAACGATGGCGACTGATTAAAACCAAACCCAATTTATGATCTGGACACACAACCAAACATTCTCTTCATTCATTTTCTGAAGGATTTTGGGGCAGCTTCCACTACAAAATCCATAAAGAGGTTATCCTGCCACGAGTCTTGTTGACCCTCTTCGCCATTCATAGACTTTTGTAGGCCGATTAGCTCCTTTAGTGGTCAGCGGTCCCCTGATCGTGAGGAGGATACAGGTTTGCCTTTTATAAATCCTGCACTATTTACACCCTTGGTATCCTTGTTTAATAACATTCTCGATCTCTACTTTGTTGATATGTTTTGAGCTTTATTAATACTTATTTATGATGCTCATCTACCCCTTCACCATTTTCATTTTCCTTATTTTTAAGTTCATATATCTTTATGAAAGGAAATCGGTCATCAAGCTTTTGATACTTGATCTAAGAGCAGAATTATGTAGAGACAGATACCTTGATTCCAAGGATGTGTCACTTACTGTGCTGCTTGCTGTAGTTTTGATAAAATCCCCAATGTATCAGCAGGAGTTTATCACTACAGCACTAGTAACCTGCTGCCAGTTACAAGACACCCACCAATGATCAGCAGAAATCTGCCAAACAGGGGTGCTGGTGGGGTTATACAGAGTTCAACATTCAGAGAACTGGTGGATCTGCACCACATATTATAGGCTTTCATCAAAATTGCAGCACCCAGTAAAGTAAACACCTGGCATGTCTTGGTTTCGGGAATTGATCCTCTTGTACATGGTCAATTTTCCACTTTGCTGAGCTACAGTTTGTTTTGGTGTCTGTCCACCTGCTGACGGTTATTTGGTCTTTTCTTTCTTGAGTATGCATCTATATTTCAGGTGTCGCCACTCCATATTTGTTTGTCCTATCACATCTTGGGAGGAGCTATTTATACGCCCCTTGCACTGGCCTGCTTTGCTGGCTATATTTCCTGGTGGATAGGTGACTGGAATTCCAGGTCTTCAGCTAAGAGTTTATTGTTCATGTTAAATCCCAGTTATTGTCCTTGCAGAGAATCTGAGTGATTGCCCTCCTTGCCCCCCTTCATTTTCTCTTAGTTTGGATGTCTGGGAGATTTCTAATATTACATTTGTTTCTGGGTTCTTTTTTCCGTCTGTCCCAGGTTACAATGTGAACACACTCCTCGGCCTGTACCTCATCCTCTAGTTACGAGTATTTTGTTTTTCTGTTGCAAATTGACTAGAGAGAAGGTGTAGTTAAAGACATTTAGGGTCAGAAAGTGAACGGGAGCGCCATTGTGTATTTTTAGGGTGCAGGGACAGATTACAGACTATCCTCATCTGAATAGGGACCCGTTTCTCCTGTTTTATATGTAACCCTAGGCAGTTAAATAATGACACATTGCTGGAATCAGGGTCTCAGTCCCCCACATTATACTGCTCTCAGATGGAGTAGCAAAAACCTGCTGACAGATTCCCTTTAAGCCAGCCAGACGAAGACCTTGAACAGAGGTTGAAACGTTTTGCTTTCACATGTACAAATACTTTTTTGATGACAGTCTATTGAATTCTATTCGATGCTTGTGTGATAATGGCGGTATGTCTATTTTTGACGCTTGCTTTTCTGGTTAGATTACAGGGTAGTTTTAATATGGGAACCGCAACCGATGCCTGAAGTCTGATCAGGAGTGCACATTTGTAGTGCATAGTCAGTGCTGAAAACTCTTCAAATCTGCCCGCTGAATCAATCACAAACACAATCATACCCCATAGAGAAAGAGTGCCCCTGGGCAGCACAGTCCTATCACCTGGCTGCAGATGGGCATCATTACTCTGGATGCAAACCATTTTTCCTTAGGAGTATTGCCATGCACCTACTTGTATATAAACATTACTTTCCAGCCCTATATAGAGGGGCACAGCCAGCAGGGGGTACACGTTTTGATATATGTTAGACATATGCCCCTGGTTCACTATAGTGCTGCACACAGCAAAGGTTTTGGTTTAAAGTTGATATATTTAGACAGCGTTCAAGAAGATCAATGATCAATGATCGAAGCAAAAGATGAGATCTGATCTAGTCTAATTCGAGAGCGTTGCCCCGTATGATCGTCTCACCTTTGCTAGATATGGAACGGGTGCAGAATGATTACAAATAGGAGACACACATGCCGCCCATTCACACACCAGCCGGTCTGGGCTTTCTGCCTATGCATTTCTGTACATTGAGACTAACGGAGGGGGAATCCTAATAAAGCGATTCCGAATATGATCATGTCAGAACCTTGAGATATTACATATGACATGGCGTCATTAGTGCAGCAGGAAGGTGCGATGGAGAGTTCTCAGGAGAGTCACCAGGTCTTTCCCTCCTTTTCTCTAGAATCAATAAAGAGAAAAAACACTTGACGACATCATCTGGAATTCAAGAGGAGACATAAACCCCAGACCTGACAAAACGCACAATGGAGCGGCGCATCACCGGCTTCACGTCTGCCTGGCACTGCGTATGTATGTCACATCTCCTGCTATCCCCGCCAGCCTGGCACCAGCACGGTTCACCCGGGGGTCTGGCAGGACCCTTTTTTATTTTATTTTCCTTCCATAGGAAATATAGAAATGAACCAGTTTGGGGCCTGAATGTGTGGAACATGATTATGCCAAATTATCACAAACTTCTGATCAAACTTTCCTACTAACCTTTCCTGGTTTAATGCCCCGAGTGTGAATAGAGATGTACTAGGAATCACACACACTTTACACCACTGCAAAAAAAGATCATGGAACTCTGAGATCTATTCTTCACTCTCCGGATAGATTAACACAGATCAGGCGTATTATTTACAGAGGAGGTATTATCTGCAAGGAAGTCTGCTCCTACAAACTACAGAGCGGCTTCTTCTGCGGAGCAGGGTTTCGGTGGAGTCTTGGTGCATCCTGTCCCCTGTGGTGGTGTTTCTCCCTATGTGACGTCACCACAGGAGGCCAGGATGCACCAGGATTGTATGGAGACTTGTATTCAAGTTTTTATTATTTATTTATTTTTTTTACTATTTTTTCCTTTAACTTCTTTAAAGAGGCAGAATGGAAAAAAAATCCATTCTAAATCTCTAATGCCATAATCTTAATATACTTTAATTAAAAAGTTCCCTGCTCAGAGATTCCTTCAACTTTGCTATAGGCACAGTGACAGTGCACTCCCTTACTACTCTACTACTACTCTTTACTATTATTATAGGAGCATTTATTCCAAGTGAAAGGAGGTAAGCATAATACTTTAATATTTTACTTCCTCTTTAAAGATTTTTCATTTGAGAATTCCAGTGCATGCTGGGATATCAATGAGTTCCAGTGCATGCTGGGATAGTCAATGAGTTCCAGTGCATGCTGGGTATTAGTCAATGAGTTCCAGTGCATGCTGGGATAGTCAATGAGTTCCAGTGCATGCTGGGATAGTCAATGAGTTCCAGTGCTGGGTATCAATGTTCAATGAGGTATCGTCGTTATCAGGGAGCAGATAATGCAGCTTCTCCCTAAAACGAAGTGTCATCAGCGGCTAGGACTGTACTCTAAAAAGAATGTGGTCAAGACTTCAGATCTTCTGATGACCTTTTGTGCATTCTCGCCCTTTTACAAGACGGCGTCCTCTGCTTCATTCCTCTCGATGTATTTTTTGTCTCCCTGCCTTTATAAACCCCAGTCCATCTTCTAGTCCTCCTCTAGAATATGCTGACAGGATTCCAGCTCCATGTTGCATCTCAGTTATGCTCCTCTTTCTGCAAATCCTGTACGAGTCCCCTGTAACTCGTACAGGAGGTTCTGCTTCCTACACCTGCTGCCAGGTAGTCTTCAGTGCCTAGCTGCTTATGCTGTTTCCTCTGATCCGGCTCTTGCCAGACCTGCCTTTGTATCATGTAAGCTTGCTGCTTAATAGGAAACAGAGGGCAAAAGTGCTGGTGATCCGTGCTGCTGTGAAAAAAGACTGGATCAGAGGTTGATGCAATGATATTTCTTTATTCTTCCAAATTAAATAGTAACATAGTTTTTAAGTTGAAGGAAGGCTTTAAGTCCATCTAGTTCAACCCTAGCCTAACATGTTGATCCAGAGGAAGGCAAAAAACCCATGTTGCAACACTAAGCTCCACATTGGGGGAAAAATTCCTTCCTGACTCCAGATACGGCAATCAGACTATTCCCTGGATCAACGCCATCAAAGGATCTGTATTATAACTGGTAATATTATAGTTTTCAAGAAAGGCATCCAGGCCACTCTTAAATGTTAGTAGTGAGTCACTCATTACAACATCATGTGGCAGAGAGTTCCATAGTCTCACTGCTCTTACAGTAAAGAATCCACGTCTGTGATTATGATTAAACCTTCTTTCCTCCAGACGTAGAGGATGCCCCCTTGTCCCAGTCTCAGGCCTAAGAGTAAAGAGATCATTAGAAAGGTCTCTGTACTGTCCCATCATATATTTATACATTATTATAAGATCACCCCTAAGCCTTCTGTTTTCCAAACTAAATAACCTAGTTTAAAACCTGTCTTGGTATTGTAGACCCCCAGTCCTCTAATAACTTTGTCGCTCTTCTCTGGACCCGCTCTAGTTCAGCTATGTCTTTCTTATACACCGGAGACCAGAATTGTACACAGTATTCTAAGTGTGGTCGCAATAGTGACTTGTATAGAGGTAAAATTATGTTCTCCTCATGAGCATCTATGCCTCTATGCATCCCATTATTTTATTTGCCTTTGCAGCAGCTGCCTGACACTGGCCACTAAATGTGAGTTTATCATCTACCCATACACCCAGGTCTTTTTCAGTGACAGTTTTTGCCAGTGTTTTACAATTAAGCACATAATTATACATTTTATTTCCTCTGCCCAAGCGCATGACCTTACATTTATCCCCATTAAAGCTCATTTACCATTTATCAGCCCAAGCTTCAAATTCTTCTTTTGGAAGAATAAAGGAATATCACTGCATCAGAGACCTCTGGTCCGGTCTTTTTTCACAGCAGCGCAGATCACGAGCACTTTTGCCTCTCTGTTTCTGGTCATATGCCACGTTGCACATGGAAGTGTGGATCCAGCAGCAGCTGTACAAACGCAGATACTGGTTGTGAATCACACAACCATTAAGGTGAGCATTTTTCAAACGGCATTGCCCTCTCTTCTCACTGAGATAAGACCCTATGCGCTTTTTGTCTCTAAATACTATAGATATTGCTACTTAATAAGCTCTCTGTAGCTCTCTCATGTCATAGATGCAGTATCAATGCACAGGACTGTTCGGGACTTTACGTAAAACTGCACTGCATCTGGTTCTGGACTTGTTTTTTTAGATACTTCTGCTCCCAGGTCTCCTGAATGTTAACTGTGTTATAGACTTTGTTACAGCATCTTTCAGAGTGAACTTTTCCATGCTTCTATAGCATATTCTAGTGTGTACACAGCTTAAAAGACTGCTCTGCTATCGACATATTCCTGAGGTTATTTCAAGATACTTTTCTGTTGAGGGTTCTCCTATTATCACTGTGTGTATATGAACTTTGATTTTCTGCTGCACTTTTGTTTACTAAATTACCACATGTTATAATATAGACTTTCACACCAATAAACCTGGTTTCAGTTGTGTCTTTGCCTCGCGCAAAAGATCCAGAGTATCATTATAATTATTACTAATGTGTCAGTTGCCATTTTCAATGGATGCTTTGTAGACTCTTGATACTTTGCAGTATGCACAGTGACAGTGCGCGCCCTCACTGGATCTGATCAGAAGTAATGAACCATCAGAAAAGCACACTGTCATTGCATGTTATAAATATCCTCGCCTGCAGAGACCAGCGCAGCCCCCACAAGTGATGTTACTTGTAGAGAAATTCTCAAACTAAACCTCATCAAAAAAGGAAGTAGTAAAAATATCAATATTAGAAAATAGATGAGATTATGCCATTTCGTATAAAAACTAATATATATTTTGGACCAACCCTTTATCTTTTCATTTTTTTTACTTATTTTTTTCTTTTTTTAAGGTGGACTTGTAGATTTTGCTATTGAAAATTAAAACTTCCATCCTGTCTTACAAGATCAATGGTGCAAAGGATGGCGTTACTCCAAGTCCCCAGTGTTTGTATCTGCCGTGTTATATACCCAGTTATAAAGGGCAATTGTAGGTAGAGGCCCTGTTACAAATTGGCATTGTAGAGCAGAAGCGTTCCACCTTTGCTTACGAGAGCTCATCCTTTACAGTTTGCATTAATGTGACTGTGAACATACATGGAAAAATCTTCCCATCTCAGTAGGACTGGCGTCAGCTGGCGCGGGATTTCAGTGATAAACATATTAATTTGTGACACGCACACCTCCTCCATGCCAAAACATATAACTCCTTAAAGAGGAAGACATTATAAAATGACTTAAGAATATATGTCGTTTAGAGCTGCTGTAAGTGTGGCCCTGCCTCGGGGGCACATGGTGACATTTACAGAGTAAAGAAAAAAAATCACAGTTGGTATCCGATTTAGATGCCATCACAAAAGTAGTAATGACATGCAGGTGTGACTGCTCACTGGGTACACGCAAGAATAGCACGGTCACAGCAGGTGCCGGAATACAAGAGAAGAGGGGAAAAATGCAAAAATAAAAACTACTAAAAATAAAGAAATGATTGTGTTCCAACCAAGGATGGTGCACAGAAGACTACGCAAGTGTCACTACAAAGTCCACAGCCTGATTTTAGCATAGCAATACCAAACAATGGAGGAGATACTGTTCTACAGTTAGCACAAAACTTTTCCTTGCACTACCCTCTTGCCTGACATATTAAAGAGGTCTTCCACTACTAATGTGACCCTTTTCTTTAGTCCAATCACCTTCCCAAAATACTTCTCCTACCTCCCTGCTCCTGTAAGCAGCAGACCTCTAAGAAGCTCGTAAATACCTTTATTGTGGTTGTAGATTTGATCCTTACGGTTTGGAAACTGGAATCAGGAGCAACTGAGCAGGATATGTCACTGGTGGGGAAGGACAGGAGTGTGAAGTGTGATCTGGGCATGTGTCACTCACAAGAGAGGCAGCCGCCATGCCCCACCAGTATACAGTGCTTTGTGAATGTATTCAGCCCCTTGAACTTATCAACCTTTTGCCACATTTCAGGCTTCAAACATAAAGATATAAATTCTAATATTTGTGAAGATCAACAACAGTGGGACACAATCATGAGGTGGAACCAAATTTATTGAAAATTTTGAATAATAAAAAACTGAGGCATGGGGCGTGCAATATTATTCGTCTCCTTTACTTTCAGTGAAGCAAACTCCCTCCAGAAGGTCAGTGAGGATCTCTGAATGATCCAATGTTGTCCTAAATGACTGGTAATGATATATAGGATCCACCTGTGTGTAATCAAGTCTCCGTATAAATGCTCCTGCTCTGTGATAGTCTCAGGGTTCCGTTTCAAGTGCAGAGAGCATCATGAAGACCAAGGAACACACCAGGCAGGTCCGAGATACTGTTGTGGTGAAGTTTAAAGCCGGATTTGGATACAAAAAGATTTCCCAAGTTTTAAACATCTCAAGGAGCGCTGTGCAAGCGATCATATTGAAATGGAAGGAGTATCAGCACACTGCAAATCTACCAAGACCCAGCCGTCCCTCAAAACATTCATCTCGACCAAGTAGAAGACTGTTCAGAGATACAGATAAAAGGCCCATGATCACTCTGGATGAACTGCAGAGATCTACAGCTGAGGTGGGAGAGTCTGTCTATATACGCTGCACAAATCTGGCCTTTATGGAAGAGTGGCAAGAAGAAGCCATTTCTCAAAGATATCCATAAAAAGTCTGGTTTGAAGTTTGCCACAAGCCACCTGGGAGACCCAAACATGTGGAATAAGGGGCTCTGGTCAGATGAAACCAAAATCAAACTTTTTGGCCACAATGCAAATCGATATAATTTGGTGTAAAAGCAACACAGCTCATCACACTCAAAACACCATCCCTACTGTCACACATGGTGGTGGCCTGAAAACACCATCCCCACTGTCACACATGGTGGTGGCAGCATCATGGTTTGGGCCTTTCTTCAGCAGGGACAGGGAAGATGGTTACAATTGATGGGAAGATGGACGAAGCCAAATACAGGACCATTCTGGAAGAAAACCTGCTGGAGTCTGCAAAAGACTGAGACCGGGACAGAGATTTATCTTCCAACAAGACAATGATTCCAAACATAAAGCAAAATCTACAATGGAATGGTTCAAAAATCACCGTCTCCAGGTGTTAGAATGGTCAAGTCACCGTCCAGACCTGAATCCAATGGAGAATCTGTAGAAAGAGCTGAAAACTGCTGATCACAAACGCCTCAATCCAACCTCACTGAGCTCCAGCTGTTCTGCAGGAAGAATGAGACAAACCCCAAGAGACTGCAGCTGTAATCACAGCAAAAGGGGGCGCTACAGAGGATTAACTCAAGGGGCCGAATAATATTGCACGCCCCACTTTTCAGTTTTTTATTTGTTAAAAAAGTTTAAAATATGCAATAAATTTGGTTCCACCTCACGATTGTGTCCCACTTGTTGATGATTTAGAATTTATATTTTTACGTTTGAGGCCTGAAATGTGGCAAAAGGTTGAAAAGTTCAAGGGGCCAAATACTTTCACAAGGCACAGGATGTCCAGACTGCTGTCACTCACAGTAGGACAGCCCCACCTCCAGCAGTGACATGCTCTGCTCTGTTGGTCCAAATCTGGTCTGTAGACCGGAAGTATCAAAGCTACAACAATAAAGTATTTACAATCCTAAGAGAGATAGACTTACAGGAGCAGGGGAGGCAGCAGACGTTTATTAGGAAAGTGTTAGTTAGAAAGAGTTAGGACAAGGCAAGGGATCACATTAGTAGTGGAAAACCTCTTTAACACCAATACTTTGCACTTCAAAAGGTATTGAACATGACTAGAGTTTGTTCCCGACAGAATCAGCGATATTCTTATCCATGCAATGTGCAGGGTTGTCAACTTGATGTTTTACTTTTTTCTGCACAGTTTATAAAAAATAATCAGTCACATTGGGAAACCATAATTGAACATCCTGATACTAAGTGATCTGTGCCTGCAGCCCATAGTTGTGACATGAAGACATCATCCGCATTCACTGTAAACTGCAAAATGGTTGGTGCAACCAAAATTATCTGTTTAAGTTTCTTCGCTTCAAAAACAATCATGGATGCCGTAAATATTTTTTGCACAGACAGGACAAAATAAATCCTAATATTTACAGACGCAGAGACTGAAGTCAATCCCTAGAAAAATGTTGATGTAAAACAAAAGCCTCTATTTCCTGACGCAGCTTGTTTATAAGAAAGGAAAGCGCTTTACGTCCCCTCCCCATGTTTACAGAGCCACAACCAATCAGGGGGCCCCGTGCCTCCTGCTGACGCATCTACAGCCCCGCTGAGCGCTCACTTATTGGCTGCAGCACAGCCTACATAATGTCAGCACTAACCGTAAGGAGCAACGGCCACTCTGCACTGGACCCGAGGAGGGGGAGGAGAGCACATTTCTAATGTTCATTAGCTGGAGGCTTTCTGGCACTGGAAAAGCCATTTGGTATTGAAACCTATTATACATTATAAAAAGTGTCCCAGGGAGCACAAGTAAAGAAACTCCTTAAATTGCTCCGACACACAAGATTTAATTGACTTTTTCCCCTTATCTTTCCAAAACAAGCATATATGTCTTACTCATTGGGAAGAGGAAGCGGTGACCAGGCGTTTCAAGAAGCGGCTTCTTCTGTTGTGACAAGAAAGGAGTGGCCATGTGCAATCTGGACTTCCTCAAACATTTGCCAAGAAAGGACTGTCAGATGTGGTGAGCACGGTACGAACAAGTGAACAGTCACAATCCAACTAGACGTGTTTGGCTCCACAACATAAGAGTGAATTGACATAAGTCAGATGAGTCTAGTTGACAGGTGACCGCCCATTCACACCAGGAATAGGACATGTGCTGCACAAAAAAAATAAAGTTAAGTCTTTTCTGTTTTGCGCTATGTCACTCCATTGCAGAGATATTCACATTAATTTCTCCTGAAGCACACTATGTGAAATCTCTGCTTGCAGTTCAACTGGGTTTTTCTTCAACGTTTTATGAAGGCAATCACTTTAACCCATCTTTCCTAGATGCTGCCAATCACAGCTCCAAGACTGATCAGTTGCTGAATTTCGATTGCCAACATCTGAGAGGGAGAAGCGATAGTGCATACCCCCATAAAGGATTGAAGAAATGCCTAATTGGTCTGCAAGCAGAAATTTCACATACTGTGTTCCAAAAGTAACATTTATGAAAATATCTGCAATGAAGCGACTCAGCGCAAAACGGAAAAGAGCTCCAGAATCAGGAGCATTATTAGCATGATTCACAGCAAGTGACAGATCCTCCTTAAACTGTAATTGCCACAACTGTAAGGATAATTCTGCTAACCCAATAAACATTTCTAGGAAATGAGCGTTTCTAAAGTTATTGTAATTTGCAATTGTTATTAGTGAAACCAGAACTAAGACTTTAAGGTTTTAAAGCGTTCTAAACATTCAAAAAGTTGGAACCAAAAGAGGGAATGAGGGTTGGCTCCAATGCCAGTTTAGGTGGAGCCTGGGAAATAGGAGTCAAATGTTCGGCTTACTGACTGCACAGCCCTGGTTGTGGAGTCGGTGTATCCTCTTGGTGGAGTCGGATGTTGGGCCAACTGACTGCATAGCCGTGGTTGTAGAGTCGGTGTATCTTTTTGGTGGAGTCGGATGTTGGCCCTACTGACTGCATAGCCGTGGTTGTAGAGTCGGTGTATATATTTGGTGGAGTCGGATGTTGGGCCTACTGACTGCATAGCCCTGGTTGTTGAGTCGGTGTATCTTTTTGGTGGAGTCGGATGTTGGCCCTACTGACTGCATAGCCGTGGTTGTAGAGTCGGTGTATATATTTGGTGGAGTCGGATGTTGGGCCTACTGACTGCATAGCCCTGGTTGTGGAGTCGGTGTATCCTTTTGGTGGAGTCGGATGTTGGGCCTACTGACTGCATAGTCCTGGTTGTGGAGTCGGTGTATCCTTTTGGTGGAGTCGGATGTTGGGCCTACTGACTGCAGAGCCCTGGTTGTGGAGTCAGTGTGTCCTTTTGGTGTGGTCCTTTTTTGTTGTTGTTGTTGCGATTCACCACATGGAATGGATATTTCATTAGATACAGTTGTGCATGCGGCAATACTGTATATTTTTATTTTTTTATTTTGGGAATGGATATTTCATTAGATACAGTTGTGCATGCGGCAATACCGTATATTTTAATTTTTTTTATTTTGTTTAGGTTCTGGGAAAAGCAAGAGGACATGAACTTTTATTTACATATAATCTGTCCCTACGGGGAACATAAACAGTGATCGTTTGCACAATGCTATACGGTAATATTACAGCTTATGGTCAATTAGACAAGTGCTGGCTGTATGACACAGCCGCCACCTGCACTGTTATGAGTCGTGCTCAGCACCTGAGCTTGCCCTGTACGTGGCGTGTGCACATCCGCTGTGCATGTTGTACACATTGAAATCTGGACAAAACGGACCCCTTGGCACCAGGGCTGTGGAGTTATTAACCCAAACCCAACTCCAACAAGATGGACACCATCGACTCCACAACCCTGCTTGGCAATGTGGATCCTGACATTTTTCCAGGTTTGCAGAGTGCTGGTATGGATCTGTGGGACATAGCTGATTGGAAGTCAAATGCGGCGTGTGCTAATAATCTTTGTGCAGGGTTACATGCTAGTTTTTGCTTGTGCCTGCATCCATTGTATACAGAATTTATAGAGAGGAAAGCATAAAATAGTGTTGTGCTGGGCTAATAAAGGGTTAAACAGAGGTAACTATTTAACTGCTGTCAAAAAAAAAAAAAAATGGTGCACACAAAATGTATTAATGAATTTCTGCGTAGAAATCCCAGCAAACATACATAATTGAGAGGGAGGAGAAGGGGAACATGAGTCACAACAAATCACTGTCAATAACACAGAGGAAGCAAATAAATGAGGAGAAATACGCTGCGTGCAATTACAGCATGTGGCCACAAGAGAGCGCTGCGTCCTGAACGCGGACTGTCCCTCTTTAATAAATGCCCGGACTCCTTGCAGACTGCTATATAACTCAAAAATTATAATTAAAATGTCTTAGCTCCCGTATTTATAGTAACAGTTAAACTACTGTGCTTTCTCCGAGTCAGAGTCATTTACTTGAGAACAGCACAGTTTATGGTGAACAGATCTTTGAAACGGTACCGCTGGGATACGGTACAGCCACATGTAACTCAATATATGTCAACAGCTGTAAAAATATTGGTAGGCGGAAGGGAGAAGAAGAAAAAAAGCCATGAAACACAGATCAAGTCTCCAGAACATGACCCGTCCCAATTTCACCCCCACCATTCAAATAATTGGGCAATTTTGGTGCGGGCCATCAGAAGGAGCCAAGTCACCTTTTCAGGCTGAATGATCAAAAAGGTTATAAATGAGAATGATTTGGAGGTAGGAGGCCTCGAGTGATGAGAATGATTTGGAGGTAGAAGGGCTCGAGTGATGAGAATGATATGGAGGTAGGAGGTCTCGAGTGATGAGAATGATTTGTAGGTAGGAGGCCTCGAGTGATGAGAATGATATGGAGGTAGGAGGCCTCGAGTGATGAGAACGATATGGAGGTAGGAGGCCTCGAGTGATGAGAATGATTTGGAGGTAGGAGGCCTCGAGTGATGAGAATGATTTGGAGGTAGGAGGTCTCGAGTGATGAGAATGATTTGTAGGTAGGAGGCCTCGAGTGATGAGAATGATTTGGAGGTAGGAGGCCTCGAGTGATGAGAATGATTTGGAGGTAAGAGGCCTCGTGTGATGAGAATGATATGGAGGTAGGAGGCCTCGTGTGATGAGAATGATTTGGAGGTAGGAGGCCTCGAGTGATGAGAATGATTTGGAGGTAGGAGGCCTCGAGTGATGAGAATGATTTGGAGGTAGGAGGCCTCGAGTGATGAGAATGATATGGAGGTAGGAGGCCTCGAGTGATGAGAATGATTTGGAGGTAGGCCTTGAGTGATGAGAATGATTTGGAGGTAGGAGGCCTCGAGTGATGAGAATGATTTGGAGGTAGGAGGCCTCGATTGATGAGAATGATTTGGAGGTAGGAGGTCTTGAGTGATGAGAATGATATGGAAGTAGGAGGTCTCGAGTGATGAGAATGATTGGGAGGTAGGCCTTGAGTGATGAGAATGATATGGAGGTAGGAGGCCTTGAGTGATGAGAATGATATGGAGGTAGGAGGCCTTGAGTGATGAGAATGATATGGAAGTAGGAGGTCTCGAGTGATGAGAATGATTGGGAGGTAGGAGGCCTTGAGTGATGAGAATGATTTGGAGGTAGGAGGCCTCGAGTGATGAGAATGATTTGGAGGTAGGAGGCCTCGAGTGATGAGAATGATTTGGAGGTAGGAGGCCTCGAGTGATGAGAATGATTTGGAGGTAGGAGGCCTCAATTGATGAGAATGATTTGGAGGTAGGAGGTCTTGAGTGATGAGAATGATTTGGAGGTAGGAGGCCTCGAGTGATGAGAATGATTTGGAGGTAGGAGGCCTCGAGTGATGAGAATGATTTGGAGGTAGGAGGCCTCGAGTGATGAGAATGATTTGGAGGTAGGAGGCCTCGAGTGATGAGAATGATATGGAGGTAGGAGGCCTCGAGTGATGAGAATGATTTGGAGGTAGGAGGCCTCGAGTGATGATAATGATATGGAGATAGGAGGCCTCGAGTGATGAGAATGATTTGGAGGTAGGAGGTCTCGTGTGATGAGAATGATTTGGAGGTAGGAGGCCTCGAGTGATGAGAATGATATGGAGGTAGGAGGCCTCGAGTGATGAGAATGATATGGAGGTAGGAGGCCTCGAGTGATGAGAATGATATGGAGGTAGGAGGCCTCGAGTGATGAGAATGATTTGGAGGTAGAAGGCCTCGAGTGATGAGAATGATTTGGAGGTAGGAGGCCTCGAGTGATGAGAATGATTTGGAGGTAGGAGGCCTCGAGTGATGAGAATGATTTGGAGGTAGAAGGTCTCGAGTGATGAGAATGATTTGGAGGTAGGAGGCCTCGAGTGATGAGAATGATTTGGAGGTAGGAGGCCTCGAGTGATGAGAATGATTTGGAGGTAGGAGGCCTCGAGTGATGAGAATGATTTGGAGGTAGGAGGCCTCGAGTGATGAGAATGATTTGGAGATAGGAGGCCTCGATTGATGAGAATGATATGGAGGTAGGAGGCCTCGAGTGATGAGAATGATTTGGTGGTAGGAGGCCTCGAGTGATGAGAATGATTTGGAGGTAGAAGGCCTCGAGTGATGAGAATGATTTGGAGGTAGGAGGTCTCGAGTGATGAGAATGATTTGGAGGTAGGAGGCCTCGAGTGACCAGGACTTGTCTCTGTAGCAGAAGGGCTCCTTCTAATCTTACCCGCTGCACGCTTTGGTCAGAGTATATTCCCAAGGAGTTCAGAGCTCCCCAGGGCAAAGCTACAGTAAATTCCGCCTAATCCCCTCAGCATACAAATGAACCCCCGGTAGGAGAGGATGCTGGGCGAAAACAGTTTATATATAGCTCCGGATCTGCCAGCTTTATGCATCCGCTAAACAAACAAAATGGGGCGTTACATCATGATTTTACGATGCAAAAAATAAATAATCTAAATACACGTTACAAACAGAACATTTCTGCACACAACTAAGTGCCATATGTGTTCCCACAAACACCAACTCGTCATTCAATTAGATTCACAGATTCTCTATATAACATATTGCTGAAATCCAGGGTGATTCTCTTGGCGTCCGGCCCATGAACACCAGGGGCCGGATAACATTTATATGCACTTGGAAAAAGCCCCTGGAATCCAAAAACGTGAGCACCTATTGGTGTGGTAATAAAGAGCGGCGATGCTGCGCATATAAATCACCCCCGGTAGGATTAGTCCGACCAGCTGTGCATTATTAGGGCGTCTGTGGCTCGGAAGACAATGTATGGACATAAAAGGGCAGCGTTTCCGCCGTGTGCATATACGGCAGGCGGCTATCTCACATGAGCTGTATGATCATTATATAGGTTGTGTGTTCCCAGGGATCAATGATACCAATATGTCCTCATGTCCTGTTGACTCCAATCACGTGTCCATTCAGACAGGACGCTTAGCTATTCGGGGGGAGAAGGGGGGCACAGAAATTGAGAGTCATTGAATCACTTCAGCAGACAGAAGCAGAGTTATCCCCATTGATTATTATGGGATCCGTTATTTCAGAGTGAAATATAAATCCTGCCTGCAGAACTGTTTATTCTGTTCTTAAAGGGATCCTGTCACCCCCAAAACACCTTTAAACCTATTAAAACCTGTCCCTAGAGCATATTAACACTTTCCCTACACTCCTTTTAGCTCCTATATGCACATAATCAAAGTGTATAAAAACGTTTTATAAGTACCTCATTAGGGATGATAATGAGTGACTATGCTATTCATAGTCACCCTGGCAGGCTCTCCCACTTCATGATATCACGCCTCCATAGGCATGATCTTCATGAGAGATTCAAATTGCAGCCTCCCTGCGCGCCTCCCCGCTGTGGCTTGCGTCGGCCGGACTTCAGCGTGGGGCTGTATGACGCGATCCGCGTCATTCCCGGCGCCGGGTGACGTATTTACACCGGCGCCGCTGTTGGCTTCAAGTCCCGCACTGCGCATGCGCATTTTGAAGCTGACAGAGCGGCGCGGCTGTATACGTCACCCGGCGCCGTGAATGACGCGGATCGCGTCATACAGCCCCACGCTGAAGTCCGGCCGACACAAGCCACAGCGGGGAGGCGCGCAGGGAGGCTGCAATTTGAATCTCTCATGAAGATCACGCCTATGGAGGCGTCATAGTATGAAGAGGGGCAGCCTGAATGAGTGACTATGAATAGCATAGTCACTCATTATCATCACTAATGAGGTACTTATAAAACGTTTTTATACACTTTGATTATGTGCATATAGGAGCTAAAAGGAGTGTAGGGAAAGTGTTAATATGCTCTAGGGACAGCTTTTAATAGGTTTAAAGGTGTTTTGGGGGTGACAGGATCCCTTTAAAAAGGGAAACCACAAGAACCACCTAAAGCACCACTCTAGCAGGGGATTTGTTTCAACACTGTAGTGGCTCCCGGTCATATACTCACCTCTTACCAACACCACTCCGGTCCTGCGGCACAATGTTGTGCCCTTAACTTGTGGCTGGCCAGAATTTACATCATAAGATCTCAGTTCATCTCTATGAACCAGATAGAGGCTACAACGAGGCTCTCATAGACTTGTATTGAGTTGTGACCTCCAATGTGCTCCATGAAACAATGGAGCTGCCAGCAGGTCACAAATCCCCAGACTGGCTGAAGCGGAAGTGAATATTACACAGGGTGCAAGGGACATATATTTAAAGCAGCAATCCAACAGCGCTGTATCAAAAAAACCCGCTGGTGGTGTGCTTTGAATAAGTTATCCGGGACTTTTATTTTTGGTAATATGGATTTAAAAACTAACAGGTAGGTAATTGCTAGCTTGGCACTGGCTCAGAACCAGGGTTATGGAGTCGGTAAGCCAAACATCTGACTCAGACTTAATTTCTCTGAATCCGATTCCAACTCCACCCCCATAATGGACACAGACTCTGACTCCACCAAAATAGACACCAACTCCAACTTCGGCTCCACTGCCCTGCTTAGAACAGTCATGGAAAGCTCCTGTCAGTGATTCTGTTGCTTTACCTGAACAGAGCAGTTATTCCTCTCATGACCTCATGCTGATCGTCCATCGCGAAGCTGGATGTCAATCAGTAGGCCATCGGGGAGCCAGCTGTCAATCAGTAGGCCATCAGGGAGCCAGCTGTCAATCAGTAGGCCATCAGGGAGCCAGCTGTCAATCAGTAGGCCATCAGAGAGCCAGCTGTCAATCAGTAGGCCATCAGTGAGCCAGCTGTCAATCAGTAGGCCATCAGAGAGCCAGCTGTCAATCAGTAGGCCATCAGGGAGCCAGCTGTCAATCAGTAGGCCATCGGGGAGCCAGCTGTCAATCAGTAGGCCATCAGGGAGCCAGCTGTCAATCAGTAGGCCATCAGGGAGCCAGCTGTCAATCAGTAGGCCATCAGAGAGCCAGCTGTCAATCAGTAGGCCATCAGTGAGCCAGCTGTCAATCAGTAGGCCATCGGGGAGCTATCTGTCAATCAGTAGGCCATCAGGGAGCCATCTGTCAATCAGTAGGCCATCAGGGAGCCAGCTGTCAGGCCATCAGGGAGCCAGCTGTCAATCAGTAGGCCATCGGAGAGCCATCTGTCAATCAGTAGGCCATCAGGGAGCCAGCTGTCAATCAGTAAGCTATCAGGGAGCCAGCTGTCAATCAGTAGGCCATCAGGGAGCCAGCTGTCAATCAGTAGGCTATCAGGGAGCCACCTGTCACTCAATACGTCATCGGCAGTTATGATCTATCAACAGTGCAGAACAGAAGAGAAGCAGCAGCTCTATAGACTTAATGTCACTGGAAGCCACTGAATTGCCAGCAGGACCGATCTGTGATTACTTCGAGCCAGTGTTAGGCAGATAGGTAGTTAGTACTGTTGAGTGAATAGTAAAATATTCAGGTTCAGATTACTTGTGTAAAGCACCTTGTACTATTCGAATGCTCATCATGAGCAACAAGCATAATGCAAGTCAAATTGTCATGGGCTCTGCCCACACACAGGCGCCATAAAACAAGCATTTTTGATGAAGAGAGGGTGGACATTTTCTTTTCTATGCTCACAGCATTAAACACCTCACTCTACCCCCCAGTGAGAGCCTTCCATTCCCACAGCTCTCACTAGGGTGCCAGCTCCCATTGTTCAGTGAAGGGAGTCGGTAATTTGTGTCAGATGTTTTACGATTGACACCACTTTGGAGCATCAGCGATACTCGCAGAGTAATAAACATCCCGAATATGTCACTATTCGTGCGAGTAACGCACTCACTCATCATTAGTAGTTGGCACCCTGCCGGTTAATTCTCAGGCCGATAGTAAAAAAATAGGATAGTCCTGGATAATAATCAATGTGGCCCCTCTGCTGCATTTGCACGAATAATACAATGAATCACTTACTCTGTCTGTTCCTAATGGAAAACCAACAAATGGCATGTGTGAACTGAGTCTTAGGGTTATTAAACATTTTTTCATGTATGAGAAAAAGGGAACAGGTTTCATTACAGTTTGGTTTAATTTTCTTAATTTTTTCCCCAATAAAAACTAAGTTGCCCAATTCTCCTATCTAGTTGTTCATGAATATCAGATGCCATTAGAGTGTGGTCTGATTACACGACCGGCTCCATGCACAAAGGCTTTCAATGAATTTAAACCCAGGACTCTCGTGCTAAAAGGCAATAATGATGAGCTACTGTGCCGCCATAACACAGCCATGTGCATGAGCGCTCCAACCGGATTGGCATCAAGTCACCTATAAAGCCTCTACCACATCTAATATACAACACAATCAAGAATCGTCTCCAGCTATTCCAGTGCACCAGAATGTCACAATTACTGTTCCAATGTTGAGTGCTGAACTAAAGAGTGGGATCCTTCTTCGGAGAGGTGCCCTCTACTTCTACCAGTGAGTCCTGACATCACTAAAGCTCGCACACAGATGCACAAAAATATGCAGCGGGTCACATTTCTGCATCACTGACATTAAGGCATCGGGTTAAAGGTTGTCCATGAAAGATGGCTCTTGACTATCAGTCCACATTTGGAGTATAGGAAATAGGGTGCAGATGGAAAAATTGGCTCTTTTTAATGGGGTTATCTGGGACTTTGGATGTTTTTGGCTACAGGGTTAAGAACTTACTGGCAGTTTGTTGCTATTGATCTGTCTGTTCTGCCCTTTGATGATCTATTGTGGCTGAGCGCAGTCATGGACCGCTCCCGCCAGCGACATCACATTGATAGAGCAGCTCCTTCTCTTCCGGTCTGCTCTGTCGAAGGAGCGTCTTTGCCAATGTCAAGTTAACAGACAGCCAGCTGCCTGCTAAATGTGGAAGCGAGCTGTCAATCAGCATGATGTCAGCAGTGATATCTCATCGATGGAGAGGAAGGGACGAAGTGAAGGTCAAACGGAGCTGGAAGGAGCGGTCCCTGACTAGAGCCGGAACAAGTCATCACAGGGCACACTTCACAATACAACTCCTGTTTATCCCCTTAAGGACAGCAGTTGTACATGAAGTCTTATTGCTAATGCTCCATGGGGAAAAGTATGCAAATTGGCCCTCTACCAGGGAGAAAGCCATCACCGATATAGCTCGTTTTGACTACCCCACGTCAAAGTAGTGAAATTTGTTTTCTATGTCAGTTTGGAGTTCAGAAAGTTGAATTTTTCACATATTTATGTCCCTTTCGGGGCTGAGAGGTATTTCATTATGCTGCCATGTTGATTATTTTTCAGATGATAGTTAAAAGCACAAGCAGCAGAGCCCAGACTTGTTTTGTGCCTTAATGGAAAGGACCTGCGATTGACCTTGAAGAAGGGAGTAAACAAAGGTATTATCGGCATGGTGGAAGGTACTCGCAGACTCTTCCAGTGTTGCAATTGCTTTGCCATGTGCCTCCGGCCTTTCTGACACCGAATGCTAAGCTCCAACTGCAGCACAGACATTCCCAGGCAGAATTTCCCACTATTCCAATCAACCGGCTCGGTGGTAGGGCTGGGATTTCAAACTTGCCACAGTATGAAGTCGAGTTTGGGCTCTGTTCCCTCCCTTCTCTCAGCTGGATGACGGCCTCCCCGTGAAATCAAAAGGCTTTACTGTCACGTCTGGGCTACATGCGATCACATGTGTGGGGATGGAGAGGAATACGAATGCAGCTCCTGCTCCACCGTGGGGCCTCTGAGGTCCGTCCTGCTCATCGAGAGACCTCAAGGAAAGTAGAGCGAGGTCTCTTTTCATGTATATTACAACTGCTGGCATTCCCTAGGTGCTCTGCAGTGTGCAAACCAAGTGTGAAGGAATAAGAGAACAATAGCTGGATGGAAACCTGCAGCAATTCTGCAGAGCATGCTGTCAGCGGCGAGCTACTTATTATTAGCCTTTATTTATAAAGCATCACCGTATTCCATAACGCAGTACAACAGGGACCGGAGCATGGGGGACCGTGTCGTACTACAAACGTATGCATTCCGATACAAACAGGCCTTATTTGTCAGTGTTCATAAATATATCACATGCTTGACAGAACACACCAAATATAAAGTGCAGCGTGCGTTCATTGGAGAGCGAGGAGTGCAGCACCGGGAAACCTCATCTATAGCTGGACTAAGTCTGGAAGGACAGGGAGCGTGCTCCATACATTACTGCACAAAGAAACAAATACATATTCAACTTTGTAGGGATCAAACACTGTTGCACAACACTCAACCATATCGATTATGTTTCAGGTGAAAAAAAGCATGCCCCTGAATCAAGGACGACCGGATGCTCCTGGAAATGTAACAAGACTGACCGGCGCGCCAAGACAAGACTGACCGGCGCGCCAAGACAAGACTGACCGGCGCGCCAAGACAAGACTGACCGACGCGCCAAGACAAGACTGACCGACGCGCCAAGACAAGACTGACCGGCGCGCCAAGACAAGACTGACTGGCGCGCCAAGACAAGACTGACCGGCGCGCCAAGACAAGACTGACCGGCGCGCCAAGACAAGACTGACCGGCGCACCAAGACAAGACTGACCGGCGCACCAAGACAAGACTGACCGGCGCACCAAGACAAGACTGACCGGCGCACCAAGACAAGACTGACCGGCGCACCAAGACAAGACTGACTGGCGCACCAAGACAAGACTGACTGGCGCACCAAGACAAGACTGACTGGCGCACCAAGACAAGACTGAACGGCACATCAAGACAAGACTGAACGGCACATCAAGACAAGATTGACTGGAATACCAAGCAATGTGAACATGTGCTAGTGGAAAAAAACAGGACTACAAAAAGCTTCTCAACTGCACACTAGAATAAAACTGTGGCCGTGCGTTACTGCGGAGGGAATGGCCATAGTCTTATTACTGAATTATAAGGGTTTTTAATGTGCAGTTGAAGAGCTTCTTGTAATATGGACACTTCTAGAACACATCTACATAAGTTAGAATTGCTCTTCCTCTCTCTCATAACATATATATTATATATATGCACACACACAAATACAAAAACATATATATACATGTGCACATACATACATATGAATATGCACATACACAACACAGCTCGCTGTAAGAATTATGGTGGTCCATGCTGAAGCATGATCCCTAGTTCAGGAGCATCATGACTGTATAGTAGGGCAGTTAACAAAAAAAAAATATTATATTACGGTATATATATATATTTATACATACACACACATTTTTTTTCCCCAAAATACATGAATAAATACAAATAGATAAAAAGCAAAATGGGATGTAATTTGTACATAAAATAGAAATAGAAGAAGTGTAATTGACCAAGGGAGGTGGCACTTGATAGACCGATATATTTTTCTCCTTATGTCATATATATGTATGTGTGGATTGTATAGGACTCCAACTGAGTGCCCGTTAATTTGTGTTTAATTCTCATTATTGATTGCAAAAAATCAACATAAAAAACGACCTAAAAGTAAAAGGCAGCCTGTAAAATGGAGCCTAATTCAGACCTCTGCTCTGCCACCCTGGGGGCTGGTTTAGCAGCCTGGCATCTATACAGTTACGTTTTGGATGTAAAGCGATAAAATGAATTGATTCCATGTGTCATCGCTGATCATTTGTGTGAACAAGGAATGATAAACTCCTGTGTTTGTATATCGCAGACTGCGGTGACCCAGGAGCTGACTATCTACAGGCGAATTAAACCTACTTCTTTGTCTACTTCAATGTTAAAGTAGAAGCACATAAAACTGGGTAATTAAAAAAAATAATAAATTTTTTTTTACCTTCCTACAGGCACTTCCATCAGCCATTGGCAAACATGATCCAATCACCTCATGGGGCCGGACGAGCATTTGAAAAGCTGAAAGAATGGAATCTCTCCCACTGCGTCCTTTCAGACCTCGGCTCGTCAGGGGGGCTCCATAGCGGGCGATTACTTTATTAGTAACTGGGATCCTGCCGTGCTTTGGTGCTATTACAGGCGTATGAATTCTCACAAGCTCAGGAAAACCAAATGCTACCACCCACCAATAAACTTTCTGAAGGGGAAAGGATTAAAGTCGAAGCACCACTTACTGTGCCCCTAACATAAAAATACTATATGTAGATGTACTTCTCCATCGAATTAGCTTTTATACTTTATTCTCCTAATTACATGTTGTAACGTTATTTTTCAAGGTTGCTGGTAAAAAAAAAAAAAAACGAACTGGGGGGGCGCGAATGAAGTCTGGCACTTTATTATGAGGTGGTAAAGATGGCCGCTATAATAGAGACCCTGAGAACTTCCCTTCTCGTAGACGCAGCGCATTCTCCCCCGAATGAAGAGGGATGGCAATGAAGAGCGTTTTACAGCATCTCCAGTAAAGCAGACGACGCCCTCCACCCCCCTTATCTAGTTAGTAAATAATGCTTATTCAATCAACTAAAAAGTACTTCTTCAGAGCACCACAACATGCACTGGCTACAATTATCACAGCTTGATTATAATTGCCGCCATTACTCGAATGGCACACTCCACATATATTGATGGTGATTTTAAGGCCAATAGTCCTCCGGTACGAGCTCCGATGTCTTTGGTTGCCAGCGTCTCTAGGGCAATGTGTGTGTAAGTATTTTATCTCCACATTTGGTGTGCCCAAAGAACGAGGCACCAGCTGGCGGGGTGAAGCAATCCCTTTTATTACACCAGTACACACTAAATACACACGGCCTCCACCGCCGTAAGCCCCAATCAGCCCACCTTACATTCACTCTTTCCCAGTACACCGCCCAACATTTCATACAGTGTTAACATAAAAATAGTATATTTTTCATCTCGGTGCAGTCTAGAAGAAGGTCACAGCTAGAAATAGAAAAGAACAAAAAATAAATACAATAAATGGAAGTGAACTGACCAACTGGTAGAACCGATGGCCATGAGCATCGGTGGACACAGAACAAGGCCCCAGAGCAATGACTGTATATGAGCCCTATGCAGCCCAAGAGATTAACAAGATACACAACGCCACCGGCTGTCGAGGTAGAAATGGGTCCCCTAACCTCTTGGGCCCTTGTGCTATCGCACAGGTGGCACCAATGATGTGTCCACCGCGCCCAATCTTATGGTGCATTTACACAAGTAGATAATCATCAAACTGGTGTTTGTAGGAACACTTGCTCCTGATTATCAGTCAACGAAGACTTGCTGCCAATCGCCTGACAAAGGAGTAAAACTAGGTGATCAGATGATTGTTACTTTAATGCTGCCAATGAAAAATGTTATGTGTTGCACCTCGCTCAATGTGAACCGGATGTGTCGCCGATAACATGACGCTTTATAGCCACATGGGACCCTCAATGTTATACTGTGTGGCCCCCAATTACCTAGTCACTCACATGCTTGGTCACGAGGTTCCCAGTGGTATAGTCTATGCCAGAGAGAAGAAGTGCCACATACACAGAAGCATGGACTAGACCAGACAAGTATAGTACTAGTGGTGCAATCTGTGGAATATTTGTAGCATGGGGGTCTTCAGTAAGGAGCAGATGAGAGAGAGCGAGGCAATCATATATATCTTTTCATTGTAGTGTTGAGGATTTGACTGTTTCAGCAACTCACACGGTGTACAATGGAGAGGTACTTGGTCTCTTCCTTTTTGGACTTAAAAGGGGTCCTCCATTCTCCCAATAGGGGGGAGTTCTGGCAGTGCAACAGGCACCCATCACACATTTGTGCTATAAAGACTACCTAAAAGCCACAGAGGTTTCAGTTTTCTTGCCTTTAGAACTGGTTCAGTCTGACAATGAGACCCCAAAGTTTGTGCACCCTTGTACACACATTAGCAATCATTCTGCCCCCATTGTCCTGTGCCCACATTTGGAAACTGGCTGTTAAACAAGCACCAACTTACTTGTGTTTGTAATCAAACGCCGGCCGTTAACGGTGCGCTGATGGGCCGCTACCTGCAAGTCTAAATGTTCCACAAGGCAAAAGAAGAGAAGATAGTAGGGACTTATATGCCATGGTATCAAAATAAAGAGGACGAGGAGTACATGTTACCAGTCCAGGAGGTGATCTAGGGTGTTGGAGGGTCTGGAGTAAGGATACACGTATTGTTGGCTGCCTTGGCATGTCAGGTCAGTAGTGCACACTCCTAGCTGCATCATTTCAACTCATTATTTTATCTTTATAAAAGATAAATGTGTTGGCAGCGCCTAACTCTCTTCAGTGCCATATAGAAAATAAACCCATCAATATTCACCTCCTCCTCCTGCGACACTAGCGCTGCCAGGGGTGGAATTCAGACAGATCTCTCTGGTTCAGGGGAACAGATTGTTAAAATTCCAGCTCCCCTAACTGGCATGAAGCAGCGTCCCAACCCAGATCTGGACACCCACTAATGTGCGTCTGAGGACAACATTCAGCTGAAATAGATCGCCATGAGGGAAGCTATTCCTGCACCACAAAGAGTAACATAACTGCTGGCCCATCAGAGGCCGACTGCTGACATCAGCGCACACATGGCCAAGATATGATGTCACTGTCATGTGCCGGCCCGTCCACACCACCAATGAACCAACAAGAGAACGCTGCTGACATCAGTGCACACGTGGCCAACATATGATGTCACTGTCATGTGCCGGCCCGTCCACACCACCAATGAACCAACAAGAGAACGCTGCTGACATCAGCTCACACGTGGCCAACATATGATGTCACTGTCATGTGCTGGCCCGTCCACACCACCAATGAACCAACAAGAGGCCGGCTGCTGACATCAGCGCACATGGCCAACATATGATGTCACTGTCATGTGCCGGCCCGTCCACACCACCAATGACCCAACTAGAGGCCGGCTGCTGACATCAGCGCACATGGCCAACATATGATGTCACTGTCATGTGCCGGCCCGTCCACACCACTAATGAACCAATAAGAGGATGCTGCTGACGTCAGCACACATGTGGCCAACATATGATGTCACTGTCATGTGCCGGCCCGTCCACACCACTAATGAACCAATAAGAGGATGCTGCTGACATCAGCACACATGTGGCCAACATATGATGTCACTGTCATGTGCCGGCCCGTCCACACCACCAATGAACCAATAAGAGGATGCTGCTGACATCAGCGCACATGTGGCCAACATATGAGGTCACTGTCATGTGTCGGCCCGTCCACACCACTAATGCACCAACAAGAGGATGCTGCTGGACTGTAAACAGGTTAGAAATATATTTTTATTTTATTTCATTACAAAAGAGCAGTCATATGGGAAACTTATAGGAGTAAGATGTATGACATATGGGGCCCAGTTTGGGGGATTATATGAAAAGACAACCAGGGAGGATGACATGTAGACCAGAAGACCAGGATGGAGGATTATATGGAGACAACAAAGATGGCGGATTATATGGAGACAACCAGGATGGATGACAAGTAGACCAGGATATAGGATTATATGGAGACCAGTGTGGCGCCCCTGCGGGTATGCGCCACAGAATGGTATTACACTTGAATATAAAATGTGTTTTTTACTTGTAAGTTGCCAGGTTACGATTTAATGCTTATGGAGTCTATTTTTAGCACTCACCTAGGACCACACCACTTAGTGTAGGGGAAACTGACTTTATGGTAGGTTCCACAGGTGGTGGGCGGAGCTTAGGATAGAGTAGAGTGACAGTTAAGAATTTACCTCAGACGGCGTTGGGAAGGCAGACAGTGTGGTCACGCCTGGCAGCCTGAGCTGAGTGGAGGGTACCCCAACTATATGTGGGGGCCCAGGACAGATGGCAACGGACCTAGACTGGTAGGAACCAGCTGGTCATGTTGAGGGTTCACAGGTGACACGGATACCGAGGCAGCCAGGAGTTCATCCCTGACTGCGAAGCCGACGAGCTGCAGGCCCAACCAGACCGGGTTGCTGACAGCACCACAAGGTACCTCACCCCTCATGCCCAAAAGACGGTCCTACACTAGTGAGGAAAGACTGAAACCCGGTGTCAGGTGGGAAACTTGTGCGTTCCTGCTGTTCCCATTTGGACCGGTAATAGTCAATTTAAGCCTACTAGACACAGACTGCAGGACTGGCGGGTGAGCTCTTCCAAGGTGGGAAAGACAGAAAGATCTAGAAAGAGAATAGAAACCCTGAAAGACAGAGAAGGAACATCTAAAGACTCCTTAAGAGAAATCCTGAGTTGGTAACAGCACCCTAAACCAAACTGTACCGTATATTGTTATGCCATCAGCCGGTACCGAGTAAAGCAAAGTTAAACAAGAATTGGTTTCTGTTATTCTTCCTGCCGCAGCTCAGAGGACTGAACATCATCAACATCTACAGCAGAGGGGTAAGAACTGCACCACCATTTACCATCACTGCCCTCCCTCACCGTCTCATATCACAACATCGCTGCCCTGAGGTAAAGCTCCACCTGTGGGGAGCTGTACCACACACTGCTGCCCCTCCATCACCTCAGCGGCCGGCTGGCAGCGCCGGTACCACCTTACCGGACTCTACAGGTGGCGTCACGTTCCCCTGTAAATAACCCCTTTTACCCCCACCGTTTACCAACAACACCTGGTACAGTTGTTCGCCAGGGCACGGCACCGGGGATACCGACCACCCGTGACATCCCACACAGAAGCCCCGGTGACCGAGTACCCCACGCACCCCAGCTCTGGTCGAAACAAATTGGCGTCACGAACAGGATGAGCCAGCCTGGTATCTACCGGGTGAAGTGTGCCTTAAGAACTTTATTACTGTCTAAATGTGTGGATTATAAAAACTGAGCCGAGCCGCCATTACATCGCCTCAGAAATTCAAACTGCGTCACAGCAGGAGAAAGAGCGGGAAGATAAGCCCCGCCCCCTCCGCTCTGCCGAGGAGTGACGAAGGCAGTGGCGGGCTCCGGAAAAGCCCGAAGGACTTGCCCACAGTAACTTCGTGGTGGGCGGGCTTAAAGTGCAAAAACAACATGCCAGCCTAGGGGCATGCCTCGGCCCCTCAACAAACATAGGCCATTCAAGAGGCGCCAAAAAGTCTCCCCGCCCCCATTGCTCTCAATCAACCAAGGGGGCGGGTCGAGCGCCAGCCCACACCGGTTATGGACTATAAGAACTAAGCAGGATGCGGCCGGGAGCGGACTCAATATACCTGGTCAGGCTCCGGATCTGTTACCTGTAACCGGCTGTGAGGCAATGGCAGTCCCAGCTGCTGATTCCCTGGGACCGATTTATGCACCCCTTGTGGAGCCCGGAGAGGAGGATATCACCAAGACGGAGGAGGACTTCATCCAGTTCCTGAAGGAGCCGGTGGTACGGAGGAGGCCGGGCCCTGCGAGCTATGGAGGGTCGCGGTACCAGCATCAGCAGCAGCGGTTGGAGAAGAGAAGAGTGCATCTATCTGCAGTTCCCCAGGGTCACCTGGACCGGGACCTGTATTGTGGGGATAAATAAACGCCACGCAGGTCTCAGTGGGAGGTTTGCAAACCGGGTCAGTAAGTTGAGCAATAAAGAGTTAACCCGGTATTGCACTGTTCAAAGTGTGAGCAGAATCGTTTAAAATGCATATTTTCCTGGAATTGCACTGTTTCTTTTCCCTTTTCAGCACTTGACGGACAGTAACCAAGGAACTTGCTACCTGGTCCAGTTGGGCCAATATGGACTAGATTATAGTCAAAGTTTGATGCAACGTTATAAGTAGTGAGCCTCCCGCAAGGGAAGAAAAGAAGCAATCTTATTGTTGATATCTGTTCTAAATGTTCAATGTTATATGTAAAATGCATTTTTGTATTTCAGGTTTGGTTTGACACCCGCGGACGGGTGTGTTTCACCAAGGGGGTGTGTGGCGCCCCTGCGGGTATGCGCCACAGAATGGTATTACACTTGAATATAAAATGTGTTTTTTACTTGTAAGTTGCCAGGTTACGATTTAATGCTTATGGAGTCTATTTTTAGCACTCACCTAGGACCACACCACTTAGTGTAGGGGAAACTGACTTTATGGTAGGTTCCACAGGTGGTGGGCGGAGCTTAGGATAGAGTAGAGTGACAGTTAAGAATTTACCTCAGACGGCGTTGGGAAGGCAGACAGTGTGGTCACGCCTGGCAGCCTGAGCTGAGTGGAGGGTACCCCAACTATATGTGGGGGCCCAGGACAGATGGCAACGGACCTAGACTGGTAGGAACCAGCTGGTCATGTTGAGGGTTCACAGGTGACACGGATACCGAGGCAGCCAGGAGTTCATCCCTGACTGCGAAGCCGACGAGCTGCAGGCCCAACCAGACCGGGTTGCTGACAGCACCACAAGGTACCTCACCCCTCATGCCCAAAAGACGGTCCTACACTAGTGAGGAAAGACTGAAACCCGGTGTCAGGTGGGAAACTTGTGCGTTCCTGCTGTTCCCATTTGGACCGGTAATAGTCAATTTAAGCCTACTAGACACAGACTGCAGGACTGGCGGGTGAGCTCTTCCAAGGTGGGAAAGACAGAAAGATCTAGAAAGAGAATAGAAACCCTGAAAGACAGAGAAGGAACATCTAAAGACTCCTTAAGAGAAATCCTGAGTTGGTAACAGCACCCTAAACCAAACTGTACCGTATATTGTTATGCCATCAGCCGGTACCGAGTAAAGCAAAGTTAAACAAGAATTGGTTTCTGTTATTCTTCCTGCCGCAGCTCAGAGGACTGAACATCATCAACATCTACAGCAGAGGGGTAAGAACTGCACCACCATTTACCATCACTGCCCTCCCTCACCGTCTCATATCACAACATCGCTGCCCTGAGGTAAAGCTCCACCTGTGGGGAGCTGTACCACACACTGCTGCCCCTCCATCACCTCAGCGGCCGGCTGGCAGCGCCGGTACCACCTTACCGGACTCTACAGGTGGCGTCACGTTCCCCTGTAAATAACCCCTTTTACCCCCACCGTTTACCAACAACACCTGGTACAGTTGTTCGCCAGGGCACGGCACCGGGGATACCGACCACCCGTGACATCCCACACAGAAGCCCCGGTGACCGAGTACCCCACGCACCCCAGCTCTGGTCGAAACAAATTGGCGTCACGAACAGGATGAGCCAGCCTGGTATCTACCGGGTGAAGTGTGCCTTAAGAACTTTATTACTGTCTAAATGTGTGGATTATAAAAACTGAGCCGAGCCGCCATTACATCGCCTCAGAAATTCAAACTGCGTCACAGCAGGAGAAAGAGCGGGAAGATAAGCCCCGCCCCCTCCGCTCTGCCGAGGAGTGACGAAGGCAGTGGCGGGCTCCGGAAAAGCCCGAAGGACTTGCCCACAGTAACTTCGTGGTGGGCGGGCTTAAAGTGCAAAAACAACATGCCAGCCTAGGGGCATGCCTCGGCCCCTCAACAAACATAGGCCATTCAAGAGGCGCCAAAAAGTCTCCCCGCCCCCATTGCTCTCAATCAACCAAGGGGGCGGGTCGAGCGCCAGCCCACACCGGTTATGGACTATAAGAACTAAGCAGGATGCGGCCGGGAGCGGACTCAATATACCTGGTCAGGCTCCGGATCTGTTACCTGTAACCGGCTGTGAGGCAATGGCAGTCCCAGCTGCTGATTCCCTGGGACCGATTTATGCACCCCTTGTGGAGCCCGGAGAGGAGGATATCACCAAGACGGAGGAGGACTTCATCCAGTTCCTGAAGGAGCCGGTGGTACGGAGGAGGCCGGGCCCTGCGAGCTATGGAGGGTCGCGGTACCAGCATCAGCAGCAGCGGTTGGAGAAGAGAAGAGTGCATCTATCTGCAGTTCCCAGGGTCACCTGGACCGGGACCTGTATTGTGGGGATAAATAAACGCCACGCAGGTCTCAGTGGGAGGTTTGCAAACCGGGTCAGTAAGTTGAGCAATAAAGAGTTAACCCGGTATTGCACTGTTCAAAGTGTGAGCAGAATCGTTTAAAATGCATATTTTCCTGGAATTGCACTGTTTCTTTTCCCTTTTCAGCACTTGACGGACAGTAACCAAGGAACTTGCTACCTGGTCCAGTTGGGCCAATATGGACTAGATTATAGTCAAAGTTTGATGCAACGTTATAAGTAGTGAGCCTCCCGCAAGGGAAGAAAAGAAGCAATCTTATTGTTGATATCTGTTCTAAATGTTCAATGTTATATGTAAAATGCATTTTTGTATTTCAGGTTTGGTTTGACACCCGCGGACGGGTGTGTTTCACCAAGGGGGTGTGTGGCGCCCCTGCGGGTATGCGCCACAGAATGGTATTACACTTGAATATAAAATGTGTTTTTTACTTGTAAGTTGCCAGGTTACGATTTAATGCTTATGGAGTCTATTTTTAGCACTCACCTAGGACCACACCACTTAGTGTAGGGGAAACTGACTTTATGGTAGGTTCCACAGGTGGTGGGCGGAGCTTAGGATAGAGTAGAGTGACAGTTAAGAATTTACCTCAGACGGCGTTGGGAAGGCAGACAGTGTGGTCACGCCTGGCAGCCTGAGCTGAGTGGAGGGTACCCCAACTATATGTGGGGGCCCAGGACAGATGGCAACGGACCTAGACTGGTAGGAACCAGCTGGTCATGTTGAGGGTTCACAGGTGACACGGATACCGAGGCAGCCAGGAGTTCATCCCTGACTGCGAAGCCGACGAGCTGCAGGCCCAACCAGACCGGGTTGCTGACAGCACCACAAGGTACCTCACCCCTCATGCCCAAAAGACGGTCCTACACTAGTGAGGAAAGACTGAAACCCGGTGTCAGGTGGGAAACTTGTGCGTTCCTGCTGTTCCCATTTGGACCGGTAATAGTCAATTTAAGCCTACTAGACACAGACTGCAGGACTGGCGGGTGAGCTCTTCCAAGGTGGGAAAGACAGAAAGATCTAGAAAGAGAATAGAAACCCTGAAAGACAGAGAAGGAACATCTAAAGACTCCTTAAGAGAAATCCTGAGTTGGTAACAGCACCCTAAACCAAACTGTACCGTATATTGTTATGCCATCAGCCGGTACCGAGTAAAGCAAAGTTAAACAAGAATTGGTTTCTGTTATTCTTCCTGCCGCAGCTCAGAGGACTGAACATCATCAACATCTACAGCAGAGGGGTAAGAACTGCACCACCATTTACCATCACTGCCCTCCCTCACCGTCTCATATCACAACATCGCTGCCCTGAGGTAAAGCTCCACCTGTGGGGAGCTGTACCACACACTGCTGCCCCTCCATCACCTCAGCGGCCGGCTGGCAGCGCCGGTACCACCTTACCGGACTCTACAGGTGGCGTCACGTTCCCTGTAAATAACCCCTTTTACCCCCACCGTTTACCAACAACACCTGGTACAGTTGTTCGCCAGGGCACGGCACCGGGGATACCGACCACCCGTGACATCCCACACAGAAGCCCCGGTGACCGAGTACCCCACGCACCCCAGCTCTGGTCGAAACAAATTGGCGTCACGAACAGGATGAGCCAGCCTGGTATCTACCGGGTGAAGTGTGCCTTAAGAACTTTATTACTGTCTAAATGTGTGGATTATAAAAACTGAGCCGAGCCGCCATTACATCGCCTCAGAAATTCAAACTGCGTCACAGCAGGAGAAAGAGCGGGAAGATAAGCCCCGCCCCCTCCGCTCTGCCGAGGAGTGACGAAGGCAGTGGCGGGCTCCGGAAAAGCCCGAAGGACTTGCCCACAGTAACTTCGTGGTGGGCGGGCTTAAAGTGCAAAAACAACATGCCAGCCTAGGGGCATGCCTCGGCCCCTCAACAAACATAGGCCATTCAAGAGGCGCCAAAAAGTCTCCCCGCCCCCATTGCTCTCAATCAACCAAGGGGGCGGGTCGAGCGCCAGCCCACACCGGTTATGGACTATAAGAACTAAGCAGGATGCGGCCGGGAGCGGACTCAATATACCTGGTCAGGCTCCGGATCTGTTACCTGTAACCGGCTGTGAGGCAATGGCAGTCCCAGCTGCTGATTCCCTGGGACCGATTTATGCACCCCTTGTGGAGCCCGGAGAGGAGGATATCACCAAGACGGAGGAGGACTTCATCCAGTTCCTGAAGGAGCCGGTGGTACGGAGGAGGCCGGGCCCTGCGAGCTATGGAGGGTCGCGGTACCAGCATCAGCAGCAGCGGTTGGAGAAGAGAAGAGTGCATCTATCTGCAGTTCCCCAGGGTCACCTGGACCGGGACCTGTATTGTGGGGATAAATAAACGCCACGCAGGTCTCAGTGGGAGGTTTGCAAACCGGGTCAGTAAGTTGAGCAATAAAGAGTTAACCCGGTATTGCACTGTTCAAAGTGTGAGCAGAATCGTTTAAAATGCATATTTTCCTGGAATTGCACTGTTTCTTTTCCCTTTTCAGCACTTGACGGACAGTAACCAAGGAACTTGCTACCTGGTCCAGTTGGGCCAATATGGACTAGATTATAGTCAAAGTTTGATGCAACGTTATAAGTAGTGAGCCTCCCGCAAGGGAAGAAAAGAAGCAATCTTATTGTTGATATCTGTTCTAAATGTTCAATGTTATATGTAAAATGCATTTTTGTATTTCAGGTTTGGTTTGACACCCGCGGACGGGTGTGTTTCACCAAGGGGGTGTGTGGCGCCCCTGCGGGTATGCGCCACAGAATGGTATTACACTTGAATATAAAATGTGTTTTTTACTTGTAAGTTGCCAGGTTACGATTTAATGCTTATGGAGTCTATTTTTAGCACTCACCTAGGACCACACCACTTAGTGTAGGGGAAACTGACTTTATGGTAGGTTCCACAGGTGGTGGGCGGAGCTTAGGATAGAGTAGAGTGACAGTTAAGAATTTACCTCAGACGGCGTTGGGAAGGCAGACAGTGTGGTCACGCCTGGCAGCCTGAGCTGAGTGGAGGGTACCCCAACTATATGTGGGGGCCCAGGACAGATGGCAACGGACCTAGACTGGTAGGAACCAGCTGGTCATGTTGAGGGTTCACAGGTGACACGGATACCGAGGCAGCCAGGAGTTCATCCCTGACTGCGAAGCCGACGAGCTGCAGGCCCAACCAGACCGGGTTGCTGACAGCACCACAAGGTACCTCACCCCTCATGCCCAAAAGACGGTCCTACACTAGTGAGGAAAGACTGAAACCCGGTGTCAGGTGGGAAACTTGTGCGTTCCTGCTGTTCCCATTTGGACCGGTAATAGTCAATTTAAGCCTACTAGACACAGACTGCAGGACTGGCGGGTGAGCTCTTCCAAGGTGGGAAAGACAGAAAGATCTAGAAAGAGAATAGAAACCCTGAAAGACAGAGAAGGAACATCTAAAGACTCCTTAAGAGAAATCCTGAGTTGGTAACAGCACCCTAAACCAAACTGTACCGTATATTGTTATGCCATCAGCCGGTACCGAGTAAAGCAAAGTTAAACAAGAATTGGTTTCTGTTATTCTTCCTGCCGCAGCTCAGAGGACTGAACATCATCAACATCTACAGCAGAGGGGTAAGAACTGCACCACCATTTACCATCACTGCCCTCCCTCACCGTCTCATATCACAACATCGCTGCCCTGAGGTAAAGCTCCACCTGTGGGGAGCTGTACCACACACTGCTGCCCCTCCATCACCTCAGCGGCCGGCTGGCAGCGCCGGTACCACCTTACCGGACTCTACAGGTGGCGTCACGTTCCCCTGTAAATAACCCCTTTTACCCCCACCGTTTACCAACAACACCTGGTACAGTTGTTCGCCAGGGCACGGCACCGGGGATACCGACCACCGTGACATCCCACACAGAAGCCCCGGTGACCGAGTACCCCACGCACCCCAGCTCTGGTCGAAACACCAGGATATAGGATTATATGGAGACCGGGGTGGGGAATTATATGGTGACCAGAAGGGAAGTCATTACTACATAAAAGGGTCAGGATGGGGGATATTATTACATGAAGGGGCCAGGGCAGAGGAAATTATTACATGAAGGGGCCAGGGCAGAGGAAATTATTACATGAAGGGCCAGGGCAGAGGAAATGATTACAGGTAGTGGGCATTGTAACAGAAGAGGCCAGAATTTAGGAAAGTGTTACATGATAGGGGTCATTGTTACAGAAGGAGGTAGGACAGATAAAATAGTTACATGATGGGTGATATTATTACAGAAGGGGGCCAGGACTAAGGAAATTAACACAGCAAGGGGCGAGGATGGGTGACTATTATATGGGGGCCAGATTGAGGAATATGGATTATTTCTTTATGGTGGCAAGGGGAAGATATAGTTACTGTAAGGACCAAATAGGAGCCATTACTACTGCTGTAATATAATTTACTTTTGGGGATATTGCATTAATGGGGGAGAACAAAAGGAAGGTCCAGTTACTGTGTGGCTCAATGTCGTTTTTTTTTTTTCCTTCATCTGGCGCAGAGTAGAAATTAGGGAAAAAAAGTGGGGATGTGTACTAGAAGCAAACGGTTATAGATGACTGTGTTATATTCTGAGTTGAATCTTGGCTGGAAGAAGTGATCGGGTTTTGCACCGTATGAAGAAGAGTGAAGATAAACAACTTCACTTAGAGATGTCACTGGTAAATTATGGTATTACCTGTACCCTATCCAATGCTTTATATATACCATATACAGAGCTCCTGGGTATAATGACACTGGTAATCACTGCATTAGGTGTACACTGACACTATATACAGAGCTCCTGGGTATAATGACACTGGTAATCACTGCATTAGGTGTACACTGACACTATATACAGAGCTCCTGGGTATAATGTCACTGGTAATCACTGCATTAGGTGTACACTGACACTATATACAGAGCTCCTGGGTATAATGTCACTGGTAATCACTGCATTAGGTGTACACTGACACGATATACAGAGCTCCTGGGTATAATGACACTAGTATTGATATTAGTATTGTGGCATTTATTAATGATCAGTTTTGTAGTATGCAGTCACTGTGGTGGTAGCATGTGGTCTGGTCTTGGTGTGGCAGAATTTCTCCCTTGTATGTGGTTTTATTTGGCCACTATGTGGTGGTAGTATGTAGTCTTGGCATGCTGTGGCTGTTATTTGCACATATTTGGCCTATGGTTGCTGAAGGCAGACATTAGGTAAAGCAGACAGTTAAGGTAACAAATGAAGAAGATGGAGTCCTTTTCACTTTGAGTGTGGTTCCATTTAGTAATAATTTTATAAACTTGTAGAAAACCCTTTAATACTATTCACCATACTAAGAAGTGAATGCCGGGAACAATGTTGACCGACATGAGACTATACATGAAGGTACAGGTACTACAAGAAGGGTAAATCACTTTTACTTTTAGCTGCAATTACTTGTTTTTTTGTGACTGAAGAAAGTGGGTGTGGTACAACAAAATAGGTGTGGCTTTAAAAGGAGGCGTGATGTTAAAAATGTGTCCCGCGATGCTCTGCTTTGTTGTCATGGGCCCGGTTCACTCAGCAGCAACTGAAATGTTGCAGCGTTTATGGAAGGGCTGCAGCCGATCAGTGGATGCAGGTTGACTGCAGCGGTCACATAACATCAATAATGGTGTGATCAGCTGAGGATAGCAGGGCTGACATGACAGGAGCGGGGAGGTTGTTTATTTCACACGGGGCACTGGAGAGATTAAGTGGGGGTTGTCAAATATAACTATTAACCAACCTCACAGCCAAAGTCTGTCACATCTGTGAATAAAGGGTTTGCTTTTAATCTCACATTTAATTTATTAAAAATAGATGAAGAGTAGGAAACATTATTTTTGCCACCAAACAAGTTCCCTCAATCCATTGCTCCTTTCATGCTCCGGGCTGGAGAGCAGCAGAAGACATCATTTATTTTCTTTCTGTATGGGACAGCAGAGTTAATTATGTTGTTCCATTATTATACAGGGCTGGGCCATTTATATGGATGCCCCTAAATATAATGGGAATAGTTGGTGATATCAACTTCCTGTTTGTGGCACATTAGTATATGGGAGGTGACCATGGCAGACATTTTGAAGTCGGCCATTTTGGATCCAATTTTATTTTTTTCAATGGGAAGAGGTCAATGGACACATCAAACTATTGAGATTTCATAAGAAAAACAATGGTGTGCTTGGTTTTAACATCACTTTATTCTTTCATGAGTTATTTACAAGTTTATGACCACTTATAAAATGTGTTCACAGTGCTGCCCATTGTGTAACCTTCTTTCCCACTCCTGACACACGGATGGCAACACCGAAGAAGAAATAATGCACAGGCCTCCAGGATCCGCTGTGTCAGATGCTGCACATCTCATATCTTCACAGCATAGACTATTACCCAGGTGGGCCATTTATATGGATACACCTAAATAAAATGGGAATGAATGGTGAAATCATCTTGAAATAACTCATGAAACTATTAGGTTACGTTAAAACCAAGCACACCATTGTTTTTCCTATGAAATGCTCAATACGTTTGAGTGTGTCACATGACCCTCTTCCCATTGAAATAAAATAAAGTTGATCCAAAATGGCCGACTTCAAAATAGCGTCATGGTCACCACCCATCTGGAAAAGGTTTTCCCCTCCCATATACTAATGTGTCACATACAGGAAGTTGATATCACCAATCATTCCCATTTTATTTAGGGCATCCTATAAATGCCCACCCTGTATATTAAAAAGAAACGCAGGAACCAGTCAGGTCCTCAACCGCTACTAATGTCTCAGTGAGACATCTCTTTCCCGGACTCATCATGCCTCAAATCTCTTATTCACAGCTCCCTAGTAATGATCGACAGACTGATAACAGTCCATCCATAAAAAATAATGTATTCAGGTAGTGGTCATTCCGATGGGGGTGCGATTAGACAATCTGAGGTACGACTAGTCTGCGGGAAGAGACGTCTGGTCAGACTCGTCTTGCCTCATTAGTATATGCAGATTAAATTTAATTCTTCAAATGGTATAGCATCAATAAGACAGAATATTCTTCAATAAAATACAGACATCTGTAGTGATTGGGGACAGTCGGATGACGGGATAGATTCCCTTTAAGATCTGATACAGAGTAAGGCATCATCCAGACGTTTGGTTTCCCTATTTTGCGGTTTAGTAAACTCTATGGAGCTGTTCACACGTTAATGGTTTTTTTGTGAACTGAGTATCTGTAAAAACATAAGGTTTCAGTAACTGATCCGAGTCAAATTTGCCAACACAAGTCCATGGGTCTGTGATTAACTTTGCCAGCACCTGACGGCATCTTGGTTGCATCCTCATTGTGTCTGTTCTTTATTGCCTGTTTAGCGTGAGAAACCTACAGATTTTTTGGGGGGATTTTTGCACATGAGAAAAGCTGAACAGTGATGACAATGAGTCTGGGTTTTGTTTTTGGTCTTTTTTACATTTGATTGAGACCTAAAGCGTTTCTTCACTTTGACCCTACAGCATGAAGCACAACATACCCGGCTCAGGGAACCGTTGTGCACAATCATCCCGCCTGTTTACTGGCTCAGTCCGCAGACAGGCCCGGTGTCAGCACCCGGCATACCCGGGCAGGTGCCGGGGCCCTGAAGAAGTGAGAGGGCCCACTCGCTGTCTGTGAGCGGAAGCAGTGAGAAACCTGCTCACACACGGTTGTCCTTTCTCCTCTCCTGCTCTGCACAGATGGTGATCAGAACACAGCAGGAGAGAAAGCACCGGAGCTGAACGGGGCTGAAGGACCTTGAAGTTCCAGTCATGTGACTGATCACATGACTGAAATCAAGATCCTAAGAGAAACTTCTTCTGCAGCCTCCTGTAGCTCCCAGCGGCTCCTCTTCATGCTCTGCAAAAATCAAGATCAGGTGGATATGGTAATATGTATGCGTGTGTATCTATATGTGTGTGTGTGTGTGTTACAGTAGGTCTGTATCTGTATGCGTGTGTCTGTATGTGGTGTATATCTGTATGTGTGTGTGTGTCTGTATGTCAATGTGGATGTATCTGTATGTATGTATATCTGTATGTGTGTATCTGTACTACCATGTATTGACAATGTAACAGATCTGTATGTGTATGTGCATGTAGCAGATCTGTGTGTGTATCTCTATGTACATAAATTATACATGTAGCAGAGCTGTGTGTGTAGTGTGCATCTATTGTGCATGCAGCAGAGCTGTGTGTTTGTATGGTGCATGTAACAGAGCTATGTGTGCCTTTGTATGTGCGTGTATTGTACATGTAGCAGAGCTGGGTATGTAGTGTCCATGTAGCAGAGCTGTGTGTATCTGTATGTGCATGTAGCAGAGCTGTGTGTGTATCTGTATGTTCATGTTCTAAAGCTGTGTGTGTATCTGGATATTCATGTAGTAGAGCTGTGTGTGTGTGCTATGTGTAGTGTGCATGTAGCAGAGCTGTGTGTCTACATGTTCTTGTAGCACAGCCATCTATGTCTATGGGCATGTAGCAGAGCTGTGTGTGTCATGTATAATTTGCAGAAAAGTTATAATAATAAATAATAATACTACGACACTAACTATAGATCCATTTCCTCCATATTCCACCCTGGTACATTAAAATTAGCGCTAATGAACCCTCTCTTTTACACTTCAGAGAAGCTTCAATTAATAATAAGAGTAATAGTAATAATCTTATTTTCTGCAGGCTATACCTGTGGTACAGCTTAAGGTGCGGACGTGCTGCAGCAAGGAGGGGCAGGGGCAGAGTGTAAAAAGGGCCCATTAGGAATCTTTCGCCCAGGGCCCACAAAAATCTGGAGCCGGCCCTGCGCACAGAGATGGTCAAGTCTGAATTTCTGTATGCTCATTTCACACAAAGGAATAGCAGTAATTGGTTTATCTATGCTCTATATAACCTTGGGCTTTGTTACTTCCTATTGTGGCTTCTCCATGTGTTCCTGTTTGATGGCAGATTTCAATTCTAAAACCCGGTAATATCACAACACTGCAGTGTCGGTGCGCTAGGACGCCACATGCGACCGTATTAACCTCTTACCCCCGGGAGTATGCAGATGTGTTTACTCTGGCATGTAAGAGGTTACACCGGACGGCACAGACAACATTTTTGCGTTGCTTTTTTGCTTTTCCATTGAATACAGTGTAGAGAAAGCCGTGGTGAAGGTGGGGGGTGCGGTGGTAATCATCTGAAGGCTCCAATACCCACCCGCATCACTGTTTCCTAGGCACAAATCTCTTATGTTGTCAGAGTATCTTTTTGTATCAATTTGCCATTATATAAAATCGTCAGCAAGAACCGCAGGTGAATTCAAATCCAATTTAAGAGGGAAACGTTAATGTTAGATGTGTTCCTTCCATGTAATTTATTTTATTTTTTTTTCATTTTTGTTACTTTCATCCTTTTTTTCACTAGTTTTCGGTTGGAAACTTGGCTTAAATGACAGCTGCGTAGGCCTCTCCCTAGCCGTCCCCAGCAGGAGAGCTAATGTGCTTCAGTCTAGGACTGGGAGCTGCTTTTAATCTATCAGCAGGACTCCACAGCTGCTGTAAACTAGCCGAAAATTTGTCTGCATGTAGGGCTCAACTTTACCTAGTCCTTGTTACAAAACTTTACCATACAAATGTACCGTATATTATATATATATATATATTTATATTGTGGTGATGCAGCCCACGGCCAGGTGCATCACACGCATGGTCTGTGTGTGATACTGTGTTCAAACCCCCACAAGCTTGAACAGGGGGGAGGTATGTGGTGATGCGACATGGCCAGGTGCCTCACATGGGTGGTCGGTATATGTCTCTGTTCACATGTATCCGGTTTTACTGTGGATGTGCTGTGTTAGGCCATGTGCACACGTTGAGTATTTGATGAGTTTTTTACCTCAGGATTTGTAGACAAAACCAGGAGTGGAGCAATCAGAGGAAAAGTCTAATAGAAACACCTGCACCACTTCTGTATTTAATTATCCACTCCTGGGTTTTGGTTACAAATCCTGAAGTAAAAAACTCATCAAATACTCAGCGTGTGCACGTGGCCTTAAACCTACCCGGAACACAGGGAGTTAGCAGCTGAGAGTGAGTGCTGCAGATCTGACGCAATCATGAGTCTAATGAGCGGCTGAGAGCAAGGTGTGTACTGATTGCCTAGCAGCTCAGGTGGGGGGCGTCAGTGTGGGTGTGGCAGGCAAGATAATAGCTAGCCAGGTGTGAGTTGTGAGCAGAGAGATCAGATCAGACTGCAGAGAAGACCAGAGACTGCTGAGGTCAGATCAGAGACTGCAGAGATCAGACTGCAGAGGAGATCAGACCAGAGACTGCAGAGTCCAGAGAGAGACCAAACATGATCCTCTGAGGGAGAGGACATGTTTCAGGGGGGTCCCTTCCCTGTTGGGGGGGGAGGATGAGGCAGGATGCGTGGCTCTCCATGCTGGAGACGCCGGCCCCTCTGAGCCGTGTGGAGTATGTGGCCAGACCGAGAGGTTAGTGGAGCACCTGGGTGTAAGGGGGGTCCTGGCTGAACTTATAGGGGGCTCACTCTGTCCATGGTGGTGAGGCTGCCATCCAGGATCTCTGCCTGTGTTGGTAGGGCTTGGGGGCAGCTGGGCATCATGGGCAGGGTGAGGAGACCTTGGGGGATGCTTTGACTGCCCTGAAGCTCAGGTGGCCTCCAACCTAGTCTGGGCCTAGAGGGCTGAAGTCCATGCCGGACTGCGCTGGTGTGTGTGGTCTGGGCCTGACAAGGCTGATGTCCATAGGAGTCCATGACAGACTATGGAAGTGCATGACGGCTGAAGGAAAAGGTCCGTGTATGATGTGGGACCGTGAGGTTCGTGTGTGTGAATGGAGGCAGAGCTGAAGCCTCTGTGGGAGAGAGAAGACCAAGTCCTGGGAGAATGGAGCCGTGAGGCCAGACAACAGGGGTTGGTAGAGGACCGGGTGTTGGGAAGTCGGACTGACCCTTGCGAGGGCATGTTGGGTGCAGCCGCTTGCCTGGAGGTCTGGCCTGTTGATGGTAAACTTGGAAGCGGCTGGCGACCTGGAGACACGTGCCGAGGAGTTCTTGGGGGCCTGACTTGCCCTGGAGCTCCGGTGACTACAACCAGGTCGTGGCCTGGTTCAGAGCAGCCGAAGCGCTGTGTAGAGGGCTGGGAACAGTTAGCAGCCTGTGGGAAGGGACTGGACTCTCCAAAGGGGTATTAGTCCACGGAAGTGCCTGGCCATAGGGTAGATACCGTCAGGTGTGAATAGGGGTGTGCCGATCATGGATCCCTAGGGCAAGGTGTATTACCTGTGTACTCTGTGTGTACAGGTACCGTAAGGTAACTGCATGTTAGAATATGTGCAATATAATTTATGTACTGTGGAAGGTTATGTAATGGGGTGTTATTTATAATGTTATGTGATGTGAGTGTACTGTATGTATTTTATATGAGAGGGGCCGTTTGAACCTAATAAATGGCTACCTAAAGTAATGGTTAAAAACATGTGTTGGTGTAATTTACGCTGTCAAGTGAACCTTCTAGACTTTGGATTTTCCAATAGAGTACAAGGCTTAAGGACTTCTAACCACTGTATCCTCAATGTCTGGAGAAACGAGGATGTATTCATAATTTGTGCACAAAATCATTCAGCTTTTAGTTTTTTTGTTAATAAAACATTTTTTTCTCTTTATTTTGGAAAGACTTAGATCTTGATTTCTGCTAGAGGTAATGATCTGACCAGGTATTACGTTCATGTATTGATGATGTCAATGACTAGTTTCTCCATATATGGCAGTTGTCCCCAACCGGCAGCTCGGGAGCTACATGTAGCTAGCGAGTCCGTGATATTTGACTTGCAATTGTCTGTCGGCTTGGTGCATAAGCATCAGGTCCAGCACACAGATATGATCTCCTGATGGTGATTTTTGTGACTAACCCCACACAGAAGAGCAGATCTAACTGAGGGTAAAGTAGAAACCCCTGGATCTTGGTATAGTGCCTCAGTGTATTTTCTTTAGAAAAACTTTGGCTGTTAGTATAATGGTAGTAAGGCTCTGGGTGTCAGTACTATGAGGGGGCGGAAGTTGAATGTGACTCATAATCCTCTTTCAAAGATGAATGTGGCTCGCGACCCTCTCTAAAAGCTGAATGTGGCTCATGACCCTCTTTCAAAGCTGAATGTGGCTCACAACCCTCAGAGCTGAATGTGGCTCACAACCTTCTCTCAAAGCGGAATGTGGCTAGTGACCCTCTTTAAGAGCTGAATGTAGGTCACAACCCCCTCTCAAAGCTGGATGTATCAAAGTAAAAAAATAGGGGGGGGAACAAGAGGCGCAATAGTGCCCTATCACTAGTGACACTAATGTATGCGGTGGGTATGAATTCACTCACCTAGCACAGTTGTGAGACCCACAACTGGTGTAAAAGCATTTGGCATTAAATGCAGCTGCTGCAGAACTTCCACCTTCCACATGCACGTGGGAATCATCCAGAAGTTACCTCAGGGGAAATGGTGTATCAGTGTCCGCGCTGCTGAAATCCCAAGAAAACGATCCGGAAACCATATGTAGGTTGCATCAATCATCCATTTATTCCTTTCCTACGCGTTTCAACACTGTCCTAGTGTCTTCCTCAGGGATATGATATCCTGAGGAAGACACTAGGACAGTGTTGAAACGCGTAGGAAAGGAATAAATGGATGATTGATGCAACCTACATATGGTTTCCGGATCGTTTTCTTGGGATTTCAGCAGCGCGGACACTGATACACCATTTCCCCTGAGGTAACTTCCAAAGCTGGATGTGGCTCACAACCATCTCTCAGAGCTGAATGTGGCTCACGACCCTCTCTGAGTTGAATGTGGCTCACGACCCTCTCTGAGTTGAATGTGGCTCACGACCCTCTCTCAGAGCTGGATGTGGATCACGACCCTCTCTAAGAGCTGAATGTAGGTCACAACCCCCTCTCAAAGCTGAATGTGGCTCACAACCCTCTCTCAGAGCTGAATGTGGCTCACGACCCTCTCGGAGTTGAATGTGGCTCACGACCCTCTCTCAGAGCTGAATGTGGCTCACGACCCTCTCGGAGTTGAATGTGGCTCACGACCCTCTCTCAGAGCTGGATGTGGATCACGACCCTCTCTAAGAGCTGAATGTAGGTCACAACCCCCTCTCAAAGCTGAATGTGGCTCACGACCCTCTCTCAGAGTTGAATGAGGCTCGAAGCAATCTCTCAAACTCAATGTGGCTCACAAGATCAGAAAGGTTGGGGACCTCTGACCTAGAGTATTTTCTCTGTATCTTGTAACTATCCTAGTCAAAGAGAGAAACTTGTCCCATAGCATATATAGTAGGATTCTGATCCTTCTTCTCTGTCATAAGCTCTCCTACATATTACACTAACATTGGCTGAATCCACCGATATCATTGGTCTAGTTTGTATAGGGGCACTGACCTACTAATTCTTGGTGAAGATGCAAGCATGTCCGATGTTAGACTGTCAATCAATTTGTACTCCTCAAGATAAGATGCTGGCAGGGATATCTTTTAGAGGCTCCTTAGTACAGATCACAGGAGCCGTGGGCTGAACGAGTGCTCCTGTGTATGGGACAGACGGTTGAGAAGGTTGCTGGTCGAACCATCAGTCAAAGCATTGTTCTGCCATCAGCCATCTGTACAGAGTGCCTTAGTGGAACATACAGTATATGTAGTCAAGTACTGTGACATCTACCTTTTACGAAATCCCATTCTAAATTCATAGGAATCAATATAGGGTTTTCCCCGATCCATAAGTATAACAGCTTGTGTTCTTCTGGTGAGACTTTATACAACATTTTGGAGGGCTCTGTGGGAATTTTTAGGCAGAAGCTCATTTGTGAGGTCAAACACGGATACTGGTTAAGATGGCTTTGCCCCTAATTGTGCAGTTCTAGGTAATTCCAAATGTTTTCCATGGGGTTAAGGTCAATCTACCCCGACCTTTATGGAATTTGTTTTGTGCATTGAGCCAAGTCATTCTGATATATATAAAAAGGGCCTTTGCCAAACTGTTCTCACCAAATAAGAAGCATGCAGTTGTCCAAAATATATGGTTTCCTTGACACTTTTCCTGGTATTTCCGCCGCATATTATTCCGTAAAGCGTAGAAGTATTGATATAAATGATGTTAGTCTTTCTATAGGAGCATCAACAGTTGGATCTTCAGTTTGCCTCCAATAGGAAGCTAGCAGGGGTTTTGCTGCTATTAAGACATGGAGAAGAAAAGCCCTTTTTGTCTTGGGAAGATGATAAATTCCCACCAAAATCAGCATTAAAGCACAGGTCCAGCTCCAGAACAGTTTTTATTCAATTTCGGACTTCCGACCAAAGCAGTGCTAGCCTTGGGCAGGTCCACAGTACATGTTAAAGTAACACAATCTCCCCAACAAGTGATAGAGCCTTGTGCATGCATCATATTCAATTGTAATGGTGTGAGATACAGTTTATACCGAGTGTCTGTTAGGGACATAAAGGGAATGTAAGTACATTGATTCTAAAGTTTAAAGACGTTATGAGAGTCGAGTCCATTGATTAGTTTGAAATCCTTCCCCAAGTTGATAAATAGGTCGTCTTACACATAGAGATGAATCTGTCCGTTCCCATTGTAGTTACACCTTTCAGTATTTGCAATACATTTTGTCATGTTTTCTTACAGACATCCCCTGTACCTCGTTTGCCTATTTTCTTCAGTACATTTCTATCACCCTGGTGCCTAGATATACCTTCTCTTTATATCCGATTTGTCCTCCTTTTGGTATATGGCACAGGAGTGATCTAGATCATTTTTAGTGGTGCACACCATCCATATGTTCTCCAATACATTAGAGCTGAAGTCAGCGGTCAGCGCACTCACAGATTGTCACACTTATCCTGTGCGTTTAAAAATCGCATACTTTCAAACACAAGCACATATTGGCTTACGTTTGGATGCGTTCACCAATGGATCTCTATGGCAGCGTTAATGCAAGCAAATGCAAGCATTACATTGCGTTAACGCTGATGACAACCGCAGCAGCCGGGATGGAGAGCCTGAACGTGATGTGGACCCGGCCTAACAGAGAAGTCATACAGTGGTTTGCTAATAGACAACACAACAGCGCTTAGCAGAGAGATCCCTGGCGGGAGATAGTTGGCGGTCAAGCAATCGTTCAGACAACAGCTACCTAGTGTGCCTTGCCAGACCCCTCAGGTGGCAGCTTATATTTCCTAAGAACAAAAAACACACATTGAATTGTGGAAAGAAAAAGTGCAATAGGGTCTCACCCAGCGATAGAAAGATATAGCGAGGAAGCGACGTAGTGCTCCCCTTGTGTGACACACAACCAAATGAAAGCCGCCACAGGAACCACATGCACCAAGGCAAGTTCATTATACAGGAGATCAAGGAAAACGTGGCATCAAGACTGCGCTGCTGCCAAATAATACAATCCAAATAAAGTATCACAGCATATTGTAGTTTATTCTATGTGCTTCACACTGTCAGTAATTCAGGTAACTGGCATGTATTTCCTGATGAAGTACAAGGAGACAGTGTGAACGTGTAGAATAAGACAATATGCTATGACAATTATCATTGGTTGGATTATTTGTAGCAGGCAGTTTCATGTACATGATTTCCCTGATAGTCCTGTATATGAGAAAGTATGAGTACAGGTGTAAAATCATACTGACGTGGTATTCCTACAGTAGAGTCCTTGTTGTGTTCATATTATGACAGTGAAAGTCCAGGAGTAAAGTGTATGAGATGGATTAGCATGATATTTTTTATACTAACCTGATAAATTACTGCCTGGAAATCAAGTGATCAAAATTCCAGCAGTCATTTACACCTTACAATTGCATATTGTAAACATTATCATCCTATAGATTGTAAGGACTCCACTTTATAGGGTCTACGTCCAAATGATCCAGCTCTTACACAATTATACAAAGGCTAGTACAGGTGTATTTATAGTACAGGTGTATATATAGTACAGTGTATTTATAGTACAGGTGTAGCCAAATGTGCCAAAGGGTTTGTAATGTGAGTGGCACCAGGGCGGAGGGGCGATACACTTCACATATGGCTGCAATGCGCTTCCATTTTCCATTTTTTCACACTAAATTGTAATGATGTACGTTGTCACAGAGGATCGCACACATCACATGGACACTGAAAAACACAAATGTGATTATTTTCTATCCCATTCAAACAAATGGAAAACAGGATAGAAGGGCTGAAAGAAAAGCTTCCGAGAAGAATAAATAACAGCAGCAGCTGTATGTCTTTCATTTGACTAATTATCATATAATTAAGTGGATGAATTACAAGAGAGCCAAGGCATTAAATTAAAATATTTAATGCTTGTAAATCTGAAAATAATGACTCTGCTGCTACTATAAAACGTTGCGGCTAATGCTTATGGAACTGGGCGCACAGTAATGATCTTTACCTTGGAGAGAACATATCGGGCTTTTCTGGAGAGTGGCGGGTTACGTTAACCGGATGAAGTCCAGGTATAATCGTACCCTGTGCGCTGGGGAATGAAATACAAACATCTTCCACAATGTTTACAAAATGAAATGTTGTCATCTCGGTGGGAAAAATCTAATGAGAGGTTTATGATCTTGGTTTAGTTGAAGCAGTCACTTTCGATATTGGCAGAATCCTAGGTGAATAAATTACAGCCAACTTATAATAATACCGAGAAACTTTTCCTCCTCTTTAAAAAGCGTTAGAAACTTTCCATTAACATGTGAATCATAAGTGGTCCCCGGCTCCCACCCCAGTCCTGACCGGGGGCTTCACAAACAGTAAACTCATCAATCTAATTAAAGACTGGCCAAGCTAACCATAGCCTTAGTAATCTAGATTTCCTCAGGGCCTGTTTGCTGGATTGATCAGGCTGCAGAGTAGGACTCTTCAGCGTACAACGTCTTCCAGACCTTTGTGGTTCGCTTAGGAACATCAAGACTGGTTCTCTCCGCTCACTAATAATTGGTTTGATTGTGTTCCCACCTCGGTTCATCTCCAGCTGTGTCACCGGGGCAGACCAGAACACATTCATCATAGGCACTCGCTCCTTTTCTATCATTTTCACATTTGCTATATATGGAGGCTGTCATGTTCCTGAGTGGCCTCATGTCAAGGATCATCTGAGACACCTTCCTTCGCACCCTCACAATTACACCACAAAGATATAAAGTCATTAGACTGAACAGAATTAAGGATACTATGGGGCACCGGGTTATAAGAAAATAACTTCGGCTGGATTGGGCTCACTTAAGTGATCAATTTATGTCAGGAGAAAGCCAGGTCTACACCAGACGCTAGGAGACGTATGCGGAGCGCAAGTCATTAGATTTCAAGAAGAGGGGCAGTAGGAAGAAGAGAAACTAGGCACGGATTAATGGTGGATATGGACACTGTCAGAGTCATAATTAACCTACAATATAGGAAGAAATGGAATATACTGATGCTATTAATGAGTTGAAGACCAATTAAGCTTGAATTAACTTTTATTAAAAAGTCTATAGAACGAATATGGAGTCATTGGAAGTCAACATGACTACAAGGTCAACAAAATACACTGGACATATTTTTTACCCAATCTAAACAAGTCTAAGGAAAGGGGTGAACACAACAGAGAAAGGGGCGCACAAGACAGAGAAAATGGGCACACAGGGCAGAGAAATGTGCACACAAGGCAGAGAAAATGGGCACACAAGGCAGAGAAATGGGCACACAAGGCAGAGAAAATGGGCACACAAGGGCAGAGAAAATGGGCACACAAGGCAGAGAAAATGGGCACACAAGGCAGAGAAATGGGCACACAAGGCAGAGAAAGGGGCACACAAGGCAGGAGAAATGGGCACACAAGGCAGAGAAAGGGCACACAAGGCAGAGAAAATGGGCACACAAGGCAGGAAATGGGCACACAAGCAGGAAATGGGCACACAAGCAGAGAAAGGGCACACAAGGCAGAGAAATGGGCACACAAGGCAGAGAAATGGGGCACACAAGGCAGAGAAAAGGGCACACAAGGCAGAGAAATGGGCACACAAGGCAGAGAAATGGGCACACAAGGCAGAGAAAATGGGGCACACAAGGCAGAAGGACAATGGGCACACAAGGCAGGGAAAATGGGCACACAAGGCAGAGAAAGGGGCACACAAGGCAGAGAAATGGGCACAGCAGAGGGCACAGGCAGAGAAATGGGCACACAAGGATGGCAGGGAAATGGGCACACAAGGCAGGAGAAAGGGCACACAAGGCAGAGAAATGGGCACACAAGGCAGGAAGAGGAAATGGGCACACAAGGCAGGGAAAGGGCACACAAGGCAGAGAAAGGGCACACAAGGCAGAGAAAGGGCACACAAGGCAGGGAAAGGGCACACAAGGCAGAGGACGGAAATGGGCACACAAGGCAGAGAAATGGGCCACACAGATGGCAAGGAGGAAGGACACAATGGAGGCACAAGGCAGGAAATGGGCACACAAGGCAGAGAATGGGCACAAGAGGAAGGGGCACAAGGAGAAATGGGCACATAAGGCAGGGAAATGGGCACACAAGGCAGGGAAATGGGCACACAAGGCAGAGGAAATGGGCACACAAGGCAGGGAAAGGGCACACAAGGCAGAGAAAGGGCACACAAGGCAGAGAAATGGGCACACAAGGCAGAGAAAGGGCACACAAGGCAGAGAAAGGGGCACACAAGGCAGAGAAAGGGGCACACAAGGCAGGGAAAGGGCACACAAGGCAGAGAAGGGCACACAAGGCAGAGAAAGGGGCACACAAGGCAGAGAAAGGGGCACACAAGGCAGAGGAAAGGAGGGCACACAAGGCAGGGAAAGGGGCACACAAGGCAGGGAAATGGGGCACACAAGGCAGGGAAAGGGGCACACAAGGCAGGGAAAGGGGCACACAAGGCAGGGAAAGGGCACACAAGGCAGAGAAATGGGGGTGCAGAATATATAGTGTATGAGTAAAGTGTCCAGACGCTGAAGGTATGTTGTAGTTCCGTTTACGGTCCCATCAAACCCCTTTTTGATAGAAATCTGTACGCTTAATTAATTTCTATCCCTACAAAATAAGTTAATTGAAATCAAATACTTGTTTGATGTTACGAGTCATATTTTACAAGTTAAACCATCTTCAGGGAGTGTATTGATTAAGGGAGAGATGTTTTTTTCAAGTGTTTTTGAGATTAGGGATTTAGTGGCTGGAAAGTTGAAAGGATTATGCTAATACAGATATTCTATGACAAAGAAAGCACAAGTTCAGTGAAGCTCAATTTTTGTAGTTTTCAAAAGCCTTTTATTTCCTCATTTATAAAAGCTTCAGAGCCGCCATCATTTCACGCACACGAGAAGCCCCACGTACCATAAATCACAGTGAATTCAATATTGTGTTTTGCATATATTCTATTTCACATTTCCTAAATGAAATTATCTCGGAAAGAAATCACATTAGGTCTTGACACCAAACGCAGAGTTACCTCTGATCCTCCATCAAGTTCCATTTGTGGAAATAGATATCACGGACCTCCACTGCATTTGCTTCTTCCTTTTTGAGATAGTTCATAATTACTAAAATAGGCCGATCCTTTTGTAGATTTGGAGATGTATTTTTAGGATAGGCGGTCACCCATCGGTGAGGTCACAATCCCTGCATTCCTTCCAGTCGGCTCCGGTGAGTCCAGCGCCCACTTACTGTTCACCAGGCACAGCTCCATATCTTTAGTAGTGGCTTTGCCAGGTATTGCAGCTCGGAGTATCCCCTTTTACCTATGTTTAGTCTCTGAGGTGTAAAATAACACATCCCGGCTTTAGTCACCCTCCCCAGGTCCTCTCTGCTACATCCCTGACAATGGAAGGTTATCACTGCACCCCAATGAACAAAGACCGGAACAGCGGAAGAGAGGAAGCATGGGACCCGGTCAGGGGTAATAAAGCTCCACCGAATCAGAAGAAGTGCTTGAGAAATTTGGGAAGTGCTCTGCAACACCTAGAGCACTTCAAAGTCTAAATTACACATGAAAATACTAATTACTAAAGAATGCAGCAACAGATATAATAAATAAAAGGTGTCTATAGATTAAGATTTCAAAGATCTGCATGCCCAAACACAAGTGGGTAAAGTGGAGATAATCTTACCAAAAGGTTCCCTCTAACAAACTCTACCCTGAAAACACACATGCAGCTTTTGAGCCAGTGGCATAAATGGATTAAGTGTCTGTATTAGAGTGCCACTATGTCCACTTACATTCACAGTGGCGGTACACGCCCTTCTAAACTCATCATCCAGCCATAATCGGGCCCAGATTCGTGCATCCCTATCGGTGAGTTCTTATCTGCTCCACAGATGCTCTATTCAGGAGCAGGCTAAGGATTTGGCCATATGTTTCAGATAAATGGGCTATAGTAATAGGAGCATTAAGAGGGCGTATCTCCGTACTAATCACACACCCCAGAGTTGATCTGCTTTGCACAAAACTGGTGGGAGGTTGGGAATCAGGATATTCCAAATCGATATATTACAACCTTTAACCATGTATAGGAAACAATGCGGTCTATTCCAAGCACCACTGGCCGGTCCTCTTAACCGATCCACATCTGAAGGGGTCTTTGTCTGATCACCCCCTTATGACGGCCCTGAATATACTTGATAAAAGCCATTATGTACCAGACACACTATCCCTGTTTGGTTCAAATAGAGCTTTGAGAGGCTCTTACCCCTGTGGACACTGTCCGGCCTGCAGCAATGTCCTTCACTCCACCTCCTCCATATCAGCACACAGGACTTGGACCTTTGACATAGGTACTTACATATACTGTAGCACCCAGATGTGGTACATTATGCCACTTGTGGGTGCAATTGATTTATGTGGGTCTTACATGGAGAGAACTACTAGTGCAAGTGTGACCAGAGATGATCTAAAAACCCATCAGGAGAACCACAATGGACTCTCTGGGTCAGGTATTGGGCACTGACTAATGTAGGGAGTCTGAGTGGTGTGTAACATGTTAAGACAGTTCAGCAGTCCACACATGACCTCTCTGTGATTTACAGACTCTAGGCCTAACTTTAATGCTTCATGGTAAGTGGGATAATGGTCCTGTACTGAACAAGCAACATACAAGTACATCATGTTGCACAGTCCATCCAAAAACAAGCAAAAATGGCCCACAAGAAGATAATGATGACGATAATAAAAGGATCTCATTTATCATATTCCTGTGGAAAACCTTCTACCGTATTACTTTAATTGGATCAACTGCATCTTGTGTGAAGCCCCAGTTCAGGGGCGGAACTACACTGGTGCAGCCGGTGCAGCTGCACCAGGGCCCCGACCGGTTAGGGGGCCCCTTCAAGCCTGGAGGGGGCCCCCAGCCGACCCCCACAAGCCGCCGTCACCAGGCGGGAGAGCGCAGCTCTCAGCGCGGCTCTCCCAGCCGACCCCCACAAGCCGCCGTTACCAGTCGGGAGAGCGCGGCTCTCAGCGCGGCTCTCCCAGCCGACCCCCACAAGCCGCCGTCACCAGGCGGGAGAGCGCGGCTCTCCCAGCAGGACCAGGCGGGAGAGCGCGGCTCTCCCAGAAGCAGCGGTAAGAGAGCTCTCTCCCAGCACCAGCTACAACCCCCCCCCCCCCGGTCCACACCTGCACCAGGGCCCCCGGGGGTGACTGTCCGCCCCTGCCCCAGTTACACATAGCGAGATCACTAGTGAGATCACTGTTGCATCACAGGTTTTGTGACGTAACAGCGACCTCACCAGCAATCTCGCTATGTTTGACACGTAGCAGGGACCAGGCCCCCGCTGTGACATCGCCAATCGTGTGGGAATGGCCTGGACCATTTTTGATCGTCGGGCTCCCGCTGGGCAGCATGCATTGGTGTGTTTGACACCTTAACAACGACCTCGTTGGTGACTCATGACTCAGCCACGTAGGTCTGACCGTCAGACTAGCTGCTGTGTGACAGGGTCCTAACCACCGCTGAGGTCGTTATACGGGTCGCCGTATCGTTGCTGCGTCGCTGATGAGATCTGACTGTTTGACATCTCACCAGTGATCACGTAGCGACGTTCCAGTGATCCTTACCAGGTCGTATCATTGTCAGGATTGCTGGAGCATCGCCAAGTGTGACGGGACCCTTAAATTGAAATACTTTTCTTGTTGCTCTTGCTGTGATCCTTCTGGTCTGGAGACCAGATTCTGACCAAATAAACAGGGCAGATCCCTGGTGGGGTGAGGTTGCTTCTCTGAGAGTGACAGCTGTCTGGGCACTTCTGCCTATGACTCACCGTGGCCGGGGACTCCGGTTTAGACAGGCTGTAGCTCCTTCCTCCTTGTCACGGGTGGACCGCGCCTGCCGGTAGTGGGGCCCGGTTGAGTGCAGATCAAAAGTTGAAGACGTCTTGTGGGAACAGCTTAAGGGGTTAATTGTTTCGTGATGCCACCTATGAGTAGTTCGGTAAGTCTTACTGACGCTGCGGAGCCTCCGGGGGATGGATAGCAGCTAGATGGAATGCTCCCCACAGGCTGAGCGGTGATCCCCGGAGGCTGGAGCTGCTTAAGATGTTGTGCGGCAGCTGCGGTTACCTTGTGTGCAGACGGACGTAGTCATAAGGAAGCACGGACACTGTAAGTCTCTGTAACGGGTCTTTACTGTAACCAGCAGGCAGTACATGGCATACAGTGTGTAGATAGCAGACCGGGTGGACTCAGCAGTGATAGGTGTCCCTCAGAGATCCGCGGTGTTCCTCCATACTAAGTAATGTCGTTGTCGCCCGGGAACACTAGATCGGGTACAGGGAGGCTGATTCAATCCCTATCCAAAGTATACGTGATGGATGTTTTGGGGAGACTTGGGTCCCTTGGTGGGTACACCGCTGGTTAGACGATGGGAATTTGACTGATGGTGGGGTGCTCCTGTAAAGCTGCTCCTCCACGCCTCTGGTTCGCATAGCAGAGGTGAACTGCTGCCAGCTTCGGTACCAGCAAACCGGCTGTATAAGGGCACGGGAGTCTTTGGGAACCCGTTTCTTTGATGCCCGTAATTGGTAGGGAGATGGCCGGTAGAAGGTGGCCAGGGGGCTGCACCGGCTGTGCAACCCCCTCTCCTAGGTTGCAGAGCTGGGAGTCTGCAGGGGTCTTCTAAGTTGCTGTTACTTTTTCAGACCCGAGACTAGAACTCTCTAAGCCTGGACTAAACTTCCACTACACGCTACTCTTGCACTCCGCCCACCAGGACCTTGATTGGCCCTCTATGCTAAGTGAGGCATGCAGAGTATGGATCTCTGAGTTAACCAGATGACTGCTGGGTCAGAGAATATTGCGGCTGCATTTATGGCTGCAATACCCTCTTGTGACGCACTCGTTGCGGGGCACCACACCTAGATCACACTCTCCTCTCAGCCCCCACCAGTGACGTGCTCTGCTCAGTTGGTCCGATTACGGTCTGTAGCTGCAACAACAATAAAGGTATTTACAAGCATCTGAGAGGTAAGATTGCCGGAGCAGGGAAGGGGGTAGCAGGAGTATATTGGGAAAGTGTTAGGAAGAGTTAAAACAAAAGAAGGGGGATCACATTAATAGTGGAAAACCTCTAAGGTTAAGTTCATACTAAGATTTTTTTTCAAAGTATTCTAAGCAGAATCTCAATCTCTCCATCCAAACTGATGTGTTTTATCACCTCAGAATTCTTGGAGAGTTTCAGTGCATATACCCTTGCAGTATATGTGCACAACGTTTTTAGAAGGTTTTGGTGTGAACATTTAGTGGAAACTCCCCAAATTCTCATCAAAAACTGAGCAGAAAATGAAAGGTTTTGAGGTGTTTTGAAGTTTGGAGTTTCTGATCAGTAACGACCCCAAAATTGTTGTGTGCACAGTGTCACAGTGTTTATTGGCTTGTGTTCAGGGCAGTGGGGTACCATGGTCAGACAGCATCGGTAAGTGCTCTCAGAGGTAGGTGCCATGGCGGCTCATGTGTCTTATAATCGGTATGTGGAAATAGATATATTGCAGTTGAAGGCTTGCTCCCAGTCAGAGCTGTGAAGTCAGTAACCCAAACACCCGACTACAACTCTTCAATTTCCCTGAATCCCAAAATGGATACAGACTCCACAACTCCAACTCCACAACCAGGGCTGTGACGTCAGTAAGCTAAACATCCGACTCCAACTATAGGATACACCGACTCCACAACCAGTGCTGTGATGTCAGTAAGCCAAACAGCCGACTCCACCAATAGGATACACAGACTCCACAACCAGGGCTGTGACATTAGTAAGCCAAACATCCGACTCCACCAATAGGATACACCGACTCCACAACCAGGGCTGTGACGTCAGTAAGCCAAACAGCCGACTCCACCTATAGGATACATCGACTCCACAACCAGGGCTGTGACGTCAGTAAGCCAAACAGCCGACTCCACCAATAGGATACACCGACTCCACAACCAGGGCTGTGACGTCAGTAAGCCAAACAGCCGACTCCACCTATAGGATACACCGACTCCACAACCAGGGCTGTGACGTCAGTAAGCCAAACATCCGACTCCACCAATAGGATACATCGACTCCACAACCAGGGCTGTGACGTCAGTAAGCCAAACAGCCGACTCCACCAGAAGGATACACCGACTCCACAACCAGGGCTGTGACGTCAGTAAGCCGAACAGCCAACTCTGACTGCTCAATTTCCCTGAATCTAACTCCATCAAAATGGACCAGAATGACTCCACAGCTCGGCCAACAGTCCCAACATTACAAGGACCCTCCAGTTCGAACTACAAAAAGAGAGTAGGTACAGCACAACCAAAAACCTCCATGTTCCTGGTGTTCCTGGCGAGGGACTTGAAATCACCAAATTCTCCTGTGTAACCATCGATAGGTTTGTACATGTAACCATATCGGCTGCCTAATAATAGAGTTATCACCGATCTGCTAATCATTGTACCTGCTCTAATAAGACTGGAGTAAGACGCTTCTCCGAAGACCCAATGCACAAGTCGTGTTTATTCCTTTCTTCCATTCCGACTGCTTCCCCCTATAGACACAGATTATCGCATCTCTCCTCAGAAACGACCATTTCTCAGAATCCTCCTTCATTATCTCTGGTCTTTTTGCCCAGTTCACTGTACGTAGCGCTGCTTCGCCAGGCGCCGAGCCCCCCAATGCCCTCGGAACAGCTGCCGTCTTAATTATCAAAATAACATTTTAATACACTCCTAACCCTGCTCTCTATGACATACTGACGGCTTCTTTAACACCTTTCATGTCCCTTTTTGTGCTAAACTTCCTAATAGGATAGATTTACATGATTAAGCTGCCTTAATGCATGCGCTTCGCTGATGAAGACGTCCCTCCCACCTAAATGACTGCTCTTGGGCTTTGGGTTGCTGAGGAGCCTATTATGTATTTGAATGTAGAGGTGGTCTTCACTCCTACGCACTGGACTTGTATGTGAGAGGAAGGCTGGAGGCCAGGAAATCATTAAAAAAATGGATCATTCTTCTCGCTTATTACTAAAGGAGAAAAAATAATCATTTGTATGTATCCAATCAGGACTCCCAGGGAAGAGAGCGCTAACCATCGCCAGGAAATTCATTTAAGACAACTGGGGGTTACACTTGCTCTTAACACATATTTCTCCCTCCCTCCCAAAAACGTCGGAAGCATCATCTCCGGATCTCTAGTGCTCATTAATACAGGTGACAGGTTGGGTGCTAAATGGATCAATCATCTCTCCAACTCCCCGGATAAACGGCGGCCAATGTTACATTACTAAATCGGCTATGGAGAACCCAATGGCTCAATGAATGAAGGTCACACAAATGCTCTAATATCAGGTCCAAACATGTCATCAATCCCAGTGAGCTATGGGCGGTCACACCCCTGTACCCCTGGAGCAAGGGTAGGACATGCTAGACGTTTTATCAGGCAATAAGTGTCTGGATCGGCCCCCACCAAGTTGGGGCGTTATGGCAATAATAGTCATGGAGGTCCCTCCGGCTGGCGGGTCATCCTCTACAGAAGAAAGGGCTGGACATTATGGATGGGGTGAAGGATCAGACTGTCTCAGTAACTCATGTACAGACCTCAGGTGCTACAGAAACACTCTGTTACTCTTGATGATGGTTACGGCCCCTCGTGGTGGGATGACCCCGGCTCTTTTGGTGTAGTTCTCCTCACTCCTGCTGGTTATAGCTCTATACCATGCACTTAAACGTCTCCTCAGCCTGGACCTTGGCACCTGAGGCTTATAGGACAGTATCTTCTCACCACTGGCAGCTCAGGATGGTATGAAGACACCCCTCCTCTGATCCCTAAATAACAGTGTCTGGCAGTTGGGCACTTCTTGGACCGCGCAGGACACCATGTCCCATGTGACTGCACAGATTCTGCTGAGTCCTGACAGTGACCACAGTGAAGGCAATGGCTGGCCTCACTCCCAGGGGAGCACTGATGCTTCTCCTGCAGTCCTTACACATATTACATCTGGGGGTAAGAATGGCTGAAGAGCTGCTTTGTCCCCTAATAAGTGTTGACAGATCTTTGTGGACACCGGACTCTGTAGGGAGCCACATAGCACGTCCATGATATACTACCATGTTTCCCCGAAAGTAAGGCCCCCCCGATTATAAGGCCGCTTAGGGGTAAAGGGGGGGCCTGCTAATGTAAGGCCTCCCCCGATTACAACCGGCCGGTCGCAGTCGCGATGACGTCATGCGCTGCGACGGGTCACATGATCCGGGAGACAGCCGAGGACAGAGGACGGACGCGCTGGCTGCTGCAAGAAGACCCTGGAGGGTAAGATGTCTGCAGCAGCAGCAGCGGTGGGGGCCTCAGAACAGGGGGGTAGTGTGCCAGCAGGAGGGGGCCCATATATACCGTATAATGCACTGCTCCCCCTGTCGCTGATTGACAGGGGGATGCAGTGCATATGTAATGAGCGGGCGCACGTGACGTGCGACCCGCTCCCGCAGTGTCCCAGCAGGAGGGGGCCTGTAGGCCACACTGCTGGGGCACCCAATGTAAGACCCCCCCAGAAAGTAACCGAAAGACCGGGGGCCACTTTTGGCCCCCAAAAAAATGTAAGACAGGGTCTTACTTTCGGGGAAACACGGTATATAATGTGATTGAGCTTATGGATCATTACAACTATCTATTCAGAGGAACAGCACAGCAAACATGTGACAACCATTTCTAAACTGACTTATGGGAGTGAGGAGACGGCTTAGCACGCCAATGAATATCTATTTGGATATCTCTTCCTTATACCGCAAACACCATGTTCCTGCCCATTGAGAGCATCTTTGGATGTTATGGCAGTGAAACGCTGCTTTCCACATGGCTGTGGAGGGCACCCGTGGTGCACAAAGTCTTGTCCTTTCTTTAAGGCGTCCAGTAGGACTTCCTATTTCCCAAGAATGTTCTGGAACATTCCAAGAGTTGGCAAGTATGGCATCGCTATACAGGGTGCAAGGATGACAGTCTACGTCCTGGCCACCGGGGGGTCCATAGGACATTCTGCCACATGAGAGGGCATCAATATATAAACCACACTAGACAGGTTGAGGACTTGGTTAAAGGCAGTCTGTCAACACAAAATAACTGTTCAAACCAAGCACCGACACGCAGTTCCCCCTTGGTGGGGGCAATTAGATCGGGGCACCTTCCCACCTACTTGTTTTCTACATATCTCCACCTAGTTCAGCTCCTGCAAAGCCAAAGCCGTCAATAAAGAATGAACAGGCAAAGAGATGGAACACAAGTAGGTATGAAGGTGCACCGAACGGTCCGGCCACATCAAGGGGCACCAAGGGGCTGTGCTTGGTTTGAGCAGTTATTTTGTGCTGACAGACTGCTTGTAAATACTTTACATTGGTGCCCTTTTTGTAAGCAATATATATTTTTTTCCCTAATATTGGGTTTATAGAAGGTGTTAAAGGGAATCTGTCACCAGGTTTTTGCCATCCCATCTGAGAGCAGCATAATGTAGAGACAGAGACCCTGATTCCAGCGATGTGTCACTTACTGGGATGCTTGCTGTCATTTTTATTAAATGACAGTTTTCTCTGCTGCAGATTTAGTAGCTCATGAATGTGCTGGACTACTTTATTAGTCCTCTAATGATAATCTCCAGATGATTAAACAGTGATATTATCAAAACTACACTGAGCAGCCCAGTAAGGAACACACGGCTGGAATCAGGATCTCTGACCCTACATTATTCTGCTCTCACATGAGATTGCAAAAACCTGGAGACAGAGTCCCTTTAATGTCCTGGAACCTTACGGTACAATTAGGATGTTGGAGACAGTACATTGAGTGCAGGAGCCATGATGGGGATGACCATGTGGTAGTGGGGATACCGGTGTAAACTTCACACCTCATTTTGCTTATAGTTTGTCTGTTTTGAGTTTATACTACTTGCTCTATATGCTCATAATAATCTGAATTTTGGAAGAGCATTAAACACAGAATCTCTGGGGAAGGAGGCTGGAAACTTTAGGAAAGAAAACACAAATAAAGTAAAAATGTCTGAAATGTTTCGCTTTAACAATAGACATTCTACAGAGTAACATTGTCTGAATCCTTGCTCCGAGCATTTGACCTCTAAGCCCGGCGTCTCTCTTCTGAATGATAAATGAAACCATAAAGAAAGGATGTGTGCAAACCATGGTTGGAGGGCAGGGAGACCGGCACAGAGCACCGGGAGTCGCTCCGCACTCTCCATATTACAGGACAGTGCAAAAGAGGCTCAAGAGAAACGCAAAGTTACAAAACAGGAAAAACTTCTGAAAAGATGTCCGCCTGCGCGTTACAAGAAACATGTATCCACTCCATCAACCGGGGACGACGATCAGCCATAGCCATCAGGCAATAACCATCGCCTACATTACTAGCTCATGTGTCAGGAGAGGGGGGAAAAGCATCAGCCAGACATGTTTAGTAGAGCTCAACTCCAGGGTGCAGAATATTGGGAAAATCAAAGATGTCTAGTCCTTAACTCCCCGTATGCAAGAGACAAGGATGGTACATCATTCCCATGAAGGCCGGCTACACACCACGCTTTATCTGATCCAGGGGTGTCCGGAGTGAACTGGACAACCCTGGACCAGATTTTGGCCCCATAGTATACCTACTGTATGGGGCTGGAGTGGCACCTACAGTTGTGGCCAAAAGTATTGACACCCCTGCAATTCTGTCAGATAATCCTCAGTTTCTTCCTGAAAATGATTGCAATCACAAATTCTTTGGTATTATTATCTTCATTTAATTTGTCTTCAATGAAAAAAACACAAAAGAGAATGAAGCAAAAAGCAAAACATTGATCATTTCACACAAAACTCCAAAAATGGGCCAGACAGAAGTATTGGCACCCTCAGCCTAATACTTGGTTGTACAACCTTTAGCCAAAATAACTGCGATCAACTGCTTCCGGTAACCATCAATGAGTTTCTTACAATGTTTGAGAGGCAGAAATGCGGGGCACTGAACACTGAAGATCAGCAGTGTCAACTGCAGCAGGGCCGGGGTGCACAGTCTTATAACAACCTGAGAGGTAAACTCACATTGAAGAAAGAGGCACTCACCCGGTGATAGTTGTTCCTCAATGGATGACTTTAATTGGCATTAAGGTACAGGGTGCTGAGGAGGGGGCGTCAGAGGTGCAGACACCCCCTCCCCAGCACCCTGTACCTTAATGCCGATTAAAGTCATCCATTGAGGAACAACTATCACCGGGTGAGTGCCTCTTTCTTCAATGTGAGTTTCTTACAATGCTCTGTCCATGTCAACTGGCTGCAAGTGTGATTTAGTTATTGCCATCACCTGTTAGGTTCCACAGGTAAGTTACATGTGCTATTACACAAATTAGAGAAGCATCACATGATCTTTCTAACAGTGTCAATACTTTTGTCCACCCCCTTTTTTATGTTTGGTGGAATTATATCCAATTTGGCTTTAGGACAATTCTTTGTGTTTTTTTTATTGAAGACAAATTAAATGAAGATAATAATAACAAAGAATTTGTGATTGCAGTCATTTTCAGGAAGAAACTGAGTATTATCTGACAGAATTGCAGGGGTGTCAATACTTTTGTCCACAATTGTATGAGGCTGGATGGCAGCTATTTGTCTTTTTTTGTGTCCGAGGCAAAAATCTGCACAAATCGGATCTTCCCGGATCTGGTGCTCCCTAGCATGGGAGTCTATGGGCGCCGGACCTGACAAAGAATGTGTCAGTTTCCTGGACGCTGGGTGCCAAAGCTCAGCGCCAGCCGCGCTGAACTTCAGCACCTGGAGCTGTCCTCTGCTGAGATTTCAGAACCGCGGATAGCTCCCGCTAACCGCAATTCAGCAGGTACAGCTTCTGAAACCCTGCGATCTGCTGAATCCGGCTGCAAACAGGACCTGAGGGCATATTAACCCTCCGGTTCTGTTTGTCCGGAGCAGTCAGGCTGTGTCCAGTTCCTCCTGCAAAGCACCGGACATGGCCCGACAGCCGAAAAACCATAGTGTGAAACCGGCCTAAGGGTGACCTTCCTGCACACTGATGCATCCAGCGCTTATAGTACAACCAAGCAATTGTGAACTTGACGACAGCAATACATAGGCAACTAGAGGACACATGAACTATGGCAGCTACATTGGACGTGTTATTATACATCACTGGGGTCCTGGATTCAAATCCCACCAAGGACAGCATTTGCAAGGAGTTTGTATGTTCTTCACGTGCGTGAGTTTCATCAGGGTACTCTAGTTTCCAGGGCTGTGAGATGGAGTCGAAGTCCGTGTCCATTTTGGTGGAGTCGGATGTTTGGCTTACTGATGTCACAGCCCTGGTTGTGGAGTCGGATGTTTGGCTTACTGATGTCACAGCCCTGGTTGTGGAGTCGGATGTTTGGCTTACTGATGTCACAGCCCTGGTTGTGGAGTCAGATGTTTGGCTTACTGATGTCACAGCCCTGGTTGTGGAGTCGGTGTATCCTATTGGTGGAGTCAGATGTTTGACTTACTGACGTCACAGCCCTGGTTGTGGAGTCAGATGTTTGACTTACTGACGTCACAGCCCTGGTTGTGGAGTCAGATGTTTGGCTTACTGATGTCACAGCCCAGGTTGTGGAGTCGGCTGTTTGGCTTACTGACGTCACAGCCCTGGTTGTGGAGTCGGTGTATCCTATTGGTGGAGTCAGATGTTTGGCTTACTGACGTCACAGCCCTGGTTGTGGAGTCAGATGTTTGGCTTACTGATGTCACAGCCCAGGTTGTGGAGTCGGCTGTTTGGCTTACTGACGTCACAGCCCTGGTTGTGGAGTCGGTGTATCCTATTGGTGGAGTCAGATGTTTGGCTTACTGACGTCACAGCCCTGGTTGTGGAGTCGGTGTATCCTATTGGTGGAGTCAGATGTTTGGCTTACTGACGTCACAGCCCTGGTTGTGGAGTCGGTGTATCCTATTGGTGGAGTCAGATGTTTGGCTTACTGATGTCACAGCCCTGGTTGTGGAGTCGGATGTTTGGCTTACTGACGTCACAGCCCTGGTTGTGGAGTCGGTGTATCCTATTGGTGGAGTCGGATGTTTGGCTTACTGACGTCACAGCCCTGGTTGTGGAGTCGGTGTATCCTATTGGTGGAGTCAGATGTTTGGCTTACTGACGTCACAGCCCTGGTTGTGGAGTCAGATGTTTGGCTTACTGATGTCACAGCCCAGGTTGTGGAGTCAGATGTTTGGCTTACTGATGTCACAGCCCAGGTTGTGGAGTCGGCTGTTTGGCTTACTGACGTCACAGCCCTGGTTGTGGAGTCGGTGTATCCTATTGGTGGAGTCAGATGTTTGGCTTACTGACGTCACAGCCCTGGTTGTGGAGTCGGTGTATCCTATTGGTGGAGTCAGATGTTTGGCTTACTGATGTCACAGCCCTGGTTGTGGAGTCGGATGTTTGGCTTACTGACGTCACAGCCCTGGTTGTGGAGTCGGTGTATCCTATTGGTGGAGTCGGATGTTTGGCTTACTGACGTCACAGCCCTGGTTGTGGAGTCGGTGTATCCTATTGGTGGAGTCGGATGTTTGGCTTACTGATGTCACAGCCCTGGTTGTGGAGTCGGATGTTTGGCTTACTGACGTCACAGCCCTGGTTGTGGAGTCGGTGTATCCTATTGGTGGAGTCGGATGTTTGGCTTACTGATGTCACAGCCCTGGTTGTGGAGTCGGATGTTTGGCTTACTGACGTCACAGCCCTGGTTGTGGAGTCGGTGTATCCTATTGGTGGAGTCAGATGTTTGGCTTACTGACGTCACAGCCCTGGTTGTGGAGTCGGTGTATGCTATTGGTGGAGTCAGATGTTTGGCTTACGGATGTCACAGCCCAGGTTGTGGAGTCGGCTGTTTGGCTTACTGACGTCACAGCCCTGGTTGTGGAGTCGGTGTATCCTATTGGTGGAGTCGGATGTTTGGCTTACTGACGTCACAGCCTTGGTTGTGGAGTCGGTGTATCCTATTGGTGGAGTCGGATGTTTGGCTTACTGACATCACAGCCCTGGTTGTGGAGTCGGTGTATCCTATTGGTGGAGTCGGATGTTTGGCTTACTGATGTCACAGCCCTGGTTGTGGAGTCGGATGTTTGGCTTACTGACGTCACAGCCCTGGTTGTGGAGTCGGATGTTTGACTCACTGACGTCACAGCCCTGGTTGTGGAGTCGGTGTATCCTATTGGTGGAGTCGGATGTTTGGCTTACTGACGGCACAGCTCTGGTTGTGGAGTCGGTGTATGCTTTTGGTGGAGTCAGGATGTTTGACTCACTGACGTAACAGCCCTGATTGCGGATTTGGAGTCATCGAGTCAGCCATAATCCAAACACATACTGATGGGGGATGTAGATTGCGAGCCTTGCTGGGTACAGTGATGATAATCTCTGTAAAGTGTTTTGGAATTAATGGTGCTAAAATAAGGCTACTCCTGTTCTGATTTCCATATTTCGGTCACATTCGCACGTCTTTAGAAATGTTGGTGGAAACTTTAGGATCTAATGGCCGCTTTACACACACAAACTTATCTGTCCAACTTCTGAACAACTCACTGGTTGCAGTGAAATCATGGACACATTGTTACATTTGTACACAGCCACAAAATGGAGCAATGTGTCCATGATTTCACTGCAACCAGTAAGTTGGTCAGAAGTTGGACAGATAAGTTGGTGTGTGTAAAGTGGCCCTAAGTGTATGAATAAAAGTGTGTGAATGATCACGTGTCCTGTGAACCCTTATTCCTGCTCACAATTCAGGACCGCATACCATCAAGAACACATGGCGATCCATCCAGCAAGATTAGAGTTAAGGGTCTAAGACAGTGAGGAAAGAGCAACAGTTTGCATTTTCGAGTCAAAGCCTCTTCTTTTACAAAAAGCTGTAACCAGGAAAAGGGTGCACAGCATGCGGACAATTATTGTGAAGGAAATTAAATATGTCTTGCTGCTCAACCTCATTTTCACACTGGCCCATGCTCCGCAGTCACTCCAAACACTTATATAGGGCTGAAGCCTTAAAAACCCGGAATATTTCATAACCGGAGTGAGAGGATACTGGACACGCCGTCTGACATAAGATTGTAACTTCCCTCCAAAAAATGCAGATGGAGAATTGTATCATTTTACCCATCACATGAATGGATCCAGCAGGACTGTTTCCTGTACCTACAGGTCTCCTGACTCCTATATCCCAATGAGGCTGATCAGGGACGCACGGCCAGTGTGGACATCATGGTCCATCATATTCTGACCATGAATGGTGTGTGATCAGAGGAGGAACTACAACCGGTGCAGGGCTTGAAATCGCAACTGGGTCCTGGAGCCTAGGGAGCCCTAAAAGTGCCTTTAGCCTATAGGAAAAAAGACTAATGCTATTAAAGATCTGCAATAATTGGAGGCCCGTGAGCTTCATGTTGTTAAACCAGGCTGATAGAATGAGGAGGTGACCTGCCTGGTAATAACTAGTGAATGGCGTGCTCCTATACTGAAGCTCCAGTCCCATCCATGTACTAATGGCCACAATAAAATAATAAGGAAGTTTAAATGAAGCATCAGTAGGTCATTAAGGTGATAAGTTATGAGATACAAGTAAATATCAATGGAACCATGTAGTGCAATGTTCTCCTATACACCATTATGTGGTGGATTAAAAGAAAATAAGAAAATTAGATAAGGCCAGTGGCGTCCCTTCAATGGCAGCACACCATGTTATAGCTTTTGAGCCTGTGAGTTGAGGGGAACCCAGTGCCAATGCCAACACCGGCACCGAGCACCCATTGCTCATTCAACCGTATTGGCATCATGGTTGCCAATAAAGTTGTAAGTAATGATAAAAGACACCGCAGTCAGCTTACACTCCCTCCTTCATCATTTCCCAGCACTGTATGATGTCAGAGCACAGCAGGCACGATGACGTCAATGCTGTGGGGCGCATTATACTATATGGAGGACTATGCGGGTTGCATTATATCCAATGGAGGACTATGGGGGTGCGTTACATTATATGGTGGTCTTTGGGGGAGCATTATGTTATATGGAGGACTACAGGGAGTGCATTATAATATATGGAGGACTATGGAGGGTGCATTAAACTATAGGGTGGGCCATTTATATGGATGCACCTAAATGATATTATTAGCCCAAGTGAATAATACTCGTCTGCATGCCACAATGCAGTGCAAATCCATAGCAGACATTTCCATATGAAAAACACTCCATGTACCGATACATATAACCCTAGAGGGGCCATCAGGTCATCAAACTCAGCTCCGCAGGGTCCCACACTCTGGCACTCCAGCTTGTCTGCTCTCCTGCAGCTCTTAGATATAAATACAGATCCTCTATATTCTTTGTTTGATGGAAAAAAAGTTATTAAATGGGAAATTAAATATTTTTCATCACAGAAAGAAACAGCTGTGACCTCCGGCTGTAATGTCTGTACACTCTTCTATTCTGTGATCCCTGGCTGTAATGTCTGTATACTCTTATATTCTGTGATCCCCGGCTGTAATGTCTGTATAATCTTATATTCTGTGATCCCTGGCTGTAATGTCTGTACACTCTTATATTCTGTGATCCCTGGCTGTATACTCTTATATTCTGTGATCCCTGGCTGTAATGCCTGTATACACTTCTATTCTGTGATCCCCGGCTGTAATGTCTGTATACTCTTCTATTCTGTGATCCCCGGCTGTAATGTCTGTATACTCTTCTATTCTGTGATCTCTGGCTGTAATGTCTGTGTACTCTTCTATTCTGTGATCCCCAGCTGTAATGTCTGTATACTCTTATATTCTGTGATCTCTGGCTGTAATGTCTGTATACTCATATTCTGTGATCCCCGGCTGTAAAGTCTGTCTACTCTTATATTCTGTGATCTCTGGCTGTAATGTCTGTATACTCATATTCTGTGATCCCCGGCTGTAATGTCTGTACACTCTTATATTCTGTGATCCCTGGCTGTAATGTCTGTATACTCTTATATTCTGTGATCCCCGGCTGTAATGTCTGTATGCTCTTATATTCTGTGATCCCCAGCTGTAATGCCTGTATACTCTTATATTCTGTGATCCCCGGCTGTAATGTCTGTATACTCTTACATTCTGTGATCCCCGGCTGTAATGTCTGTATACTCTTATATTCTGTGATCCCCGGCTGTCTGTATACTCCTTATATTCTGTAATCCTGTGTGTAATGTCTGTATATTCTTATATTCTGTGATCGCTGGCGCTGTAATGTCTGTATACTCTTATATTCTGTGATCCCCGGCTGTAATGTCTGTATACTCTTATATTCTGTGATCCCCGGCTGTCTGTATACTCTTATATTCTGTGATCCCCGGCTGTAATGTCTGTATACTCTTATATTCTGTGATCCCCAACTGTAATGTCTGTATGCTCTTATATTCTGTGATCGCTGGCTGTAATGTCTGTATTCTCTTATATTCTGTGATCCCCAGCTGTAATGTCTGTATATACTTATATTCTGTGATCCCCAGCTGTAAAGTCTGTATACTCATATTCTGTGATCCCCGGCTGTAATGTCTGTATACTCTTATATTCTGTGATCTCTGGCTGTAATGTCTGTATACTCTTATATTCTGTGATCCCCGGCTGTAATGTCTGTATACACTTATATTCTGTGATCCCCAGCTGTAATGTCTGTATACTCTTATATTCTGTGATCCCCGGCTGTAATGTCTGTATACTCTTAATCTATATTCTTGTGATCCCCGGCTGTAATGTCTGTATACTCTTATATTCTGTGATCCCCAGCTGTAATGTCTGTATACACTTATATTCTGTGATCCCAGCTGTAATGTCTGTATACCTTATATTCTGTGATCCCGGCTGTAATGTCTGTATACCCTTATATTCTGTGATCCCCGGCTGTAATGTCTGTATCCATATCTGTGATCCCCGGCTGTAATGTCTTATATATCTGTGATCCCCGGCTGTAATGTCTGTATACTCTTATATTCTGTGATCCCCGGCTGTAATGTCTGTATCTCTTATATTCTGTGATCCCGCTGTAATGTCTGTCTATATTCTGGTCCTGCTGTAAGTCTTAGTCTTGCATTCTGTGATCCCTGGCTGTAATGTCTGTATACTCTCTCCTCCCTGTCCAGGAGCTGTAGTATATCTCTCACCTGTTCCTGCATGGTTGGACACATCCATTACACAGGGGCACATTTATAAGAATATTTCAGGACAGGAACATTTTTTTTAATATCCAATTGTGGATCTTATTTTTAATGTAAGAATCTATAGATTATAAATGTAGTTTTTTAGGCTTTTAGCCCTTTAGGCTGTGAACTCCCTTTAGGGCTATCAGAATGTTATATGCGATGACTGTGATGCTGAACGTGTTCCTGTAACATTGTATGACTGACACTATGTAACACTCGTGTGCTGACGCTGTTGGCAGAGTGCGCCCCTGTTCTGGGCCGGTAGAGCCCGCTATGATGACAGCGGCACACAGATTGGTCACTGGCTATGTGTTTGTATTGTGGATAAGAGCAGGCGCAGCAGCAGGGGACGTGGAGCAAGTGGCTTGAACATGCCTAATTTGTCTCTCACGCTTCTAAGCAGGCTCCTTTGCACTTTATCGCCAAGCACTTTGCACTGATGGCAATAATGATCTAATACCTCATCGCTATTAGTCATGCAAGGGCACATTTCTTTGCCGCGTGGATGTAATAGGAGTTCACCGTCAGAAATATGGAGCTCCTGCTTTTATCTAAAATGATACAGCAAGGCAAAGCCGTACCAAGACTCGGTGGAATAAGGGCACGGAAGAGAGACGGGAGGATAGAATTACTATTCCAGACTGCAATCTCAAGGCTTGCTTCTGCGGACCCCGGCATATACATTCATATCCCGTTAACAATAAATATATTTAACACGTTTGTGGCCATTACAGAAGCCCCTTCCCTGTAATATAACCTGCTAATAGGCAGCAGTGGAGATCTAATAGAGGCAAGCGTACAGTTTTGTAATGATGTCTCCTGCATTATTCAGGCAGGCCAGTGGCACACAGCAATCCGGCCCAATCTGGGGAGCGCACCAATACCAAGGGACCCGGGGAGGAGCGCAACTGTAGAGCCTTAAAATTCTTACAGCAATAGAAAAGAAAACTATTAATCGCAGAGTAAGATATACAACATACATAATAAACCGCCGGAAAGGCCGCCATGGAGTCACGTCCACCCACCATCATCTGACATGGGCAATTCAAGGTTTATTTCTATGGGAAGGCTTGAAAAATTATTCCTGATCGAAATTTGCATGATTACTTTAATCATTTTCAGTTACAAGTGGGACAGACGAGAGATTTCTATACACCGCTCTCTACCGTTATCAGTGTCTGTAGACATGGGGCAACAATGGCAAATTATAAATTAGGGGTGTGGAGACGGAGATTAAAAAGTACCATGACTATTCTATGCCGAAGCCATATATGAAGCAGTGAGTCATTAGGAGTCTGTCGGGAGAAAATGACTGTTCAAACCAAGCACAACATCTTGTAGGAAACAAAGCCGTAAAAATGAATTGTACCTTTGGCTGCGCAAATCTGTTTTTTTTTGTGATTGTAATAACCGTTCTTTATTCAAATACACTAATAGGTAGACCTGCTCAGAGCCGGCGTTCGGAGGATTCCAGTCTTCAAAGTGCTGGAGTCTAGATCGCTGTGCTCTGGAGCTGGTGCCCCAATTGCTGTGCTCTGGAGCTGGAACCCAGATCACTGTGCTCTGGAGCTGGAGCCTGGAACACTGTGCTCTGGAGCCCGGATCGCTGTTCTCTGGAGCCCGGATGGCTGTGCTCTGGAGCTGGAGCCCGGATGGCTGTGCTCTGGAGCTGGAGCCCGGATGGCTGTGCTCTGGAGCTGGAGCCCGGATGGCTGTGCTCTGGAGCTGGAGCCCGGATGGCTGTGCTCTGGAGCTGGAGCCCGGATGGCTGTGCTCTGGAGCTGGAGCCCGGATGGCTGTGCTCTGGAGCTGGAGCCCGGATGGCTGTGCTCTGGAGCTGGAGCCCGGATGGCTGTGCTCTGGAGCTGGAGCCCGGATGGCTGTGCTCTGGAGCTGGAGCCCGGATGGCTGTGCTCCGGAGCTGGAGCCCGGATGGCTGTGCTCCGGAGCCCGGATGGCTGTGCTCCGGAGCCCGGAGCGCTGTGCTCCGGAGCCCGGAGCGCTGTGCTCCGGAGCCCTGGAGCGCTGTGCTCCGGAGCCCGGAGCGCTGTGCTCCGGAGCCCGGAGCGCTGTGCTCCGGAGCCCGGAGCGCTGTGCTCCGGAGCCCGGAGCGCTGTGCTCCGGAGCCCGGAGCGCTGTGCTCCGGAGCCCGGAGCGCTGTGCTCCGGAGCCCGGATGCGCTGTGCTCCGGAGCCCGGATCGCTGTGCTCCGGAGCCCGGATCGCTGTGCTCCGGAGCCCGGATCGCTGTGCTCCGGAGCCCGGATCGCTGTGCTCCGGAGCCCGGATCGCTGTGCTCCGGAGCCCGGATCGCTGTGCTCCGAGAGGCCCGGATCGCTGTGCTCCGGAGCCGGAGCCCGGATCGCTGTGCTCCGGAGCCGGAGCCCGGATCGCTGTGCTCCGGAGCCCGGATCGCTGTCTCGGAGCCCGGATCGCTGTGCTCGGAGCGGAGCCCGGATCGCTGTGCTCCGGAGCCCGGATCGCTGTGCTCCGGAGCCCGATCGCTGTGCTCCGGAGCCCGGATCGCTGTGCTCCGGAGCCCGGATCGCTGTGCTCCGATGAGCCCGGATCGCTGTGCTCCGGAGCCCGGATCGCTGTGCTCGACGGAGCCCGGATCGCTGTGCTCGGAGCTGGAGCCCGGATCGCTGTGCTCCGGAAGGAGCCCGGATCGCTGTGCTCTGGAGATGGAGCCCGGATCGCTGTGCTCTGGAGATGGAGCCCGGATCGCTGTGCTCTGGAGATGGAGCCCGGATCGCTGTGCTCTGGAGCTGGAGCCCGGATGCTGTGCTCTGGAGCTGGAGCCCGGATGGCTGTGCTCTGGAGCTGGAGCCCGGATCGCTGTGCTCCGGAGCTGGAGCCCGGATCGCTGTGCTCCGGAGCCGGAGCCCGGATCGCTGTGCTCGGAGCCCGGATCGCTGTGCTCCGGAGCCGGAGCCCGGATCGCTGTGCTGGGAGCCGGAGCCCGGATCGCTGTGCTCTGGAGCTCAGGAGCCCGGATCGCTGTGCTCGGAGCCGGAGCCCGGATCGCTGTGCTCCGGAGCCGGAGCCCGGATCGCTGTGCTCCGGAGCTGGGCCCGGATCGCTGTGCTTCGGAGCTGGAGCCCGATCGCTGTGCTCGGAGCCGGAGCCCGGATCGCTGTGCTCCGGAGCCGGAGCCCGGATCGCTGTGCTCCGAGCGAGCCCGGATCGCGTGCTCCGGAGCCGGAGCCCGGATCGCTGTGCTCCGGAGCCGGAGCCGGATCGCTGTGCTCGGAGCCGGAGCCGGATCGCTGTGCTCTGGAGAGGAGCCCGGATCGCTGTGCTCTGGAGCGGAGCCCGGATCGCTGTGCTCTGGAGAAGGAGCCCGGATCGCTGTGCTCTGGAGCTGGAGCCCGGATCGCTGTGCTCTGGAGCTGGAGCCCGGATCGCTGTGCTCTGGAGCTGGAGCCCGATCGCTATGCTCTGGAGCTGGAGCCCAGATCGCTGTGCCCCGCACTGCGAGCTGCTTGGTGTGTGATCGGCTCACAAAAGACCTAAAAGCCAAGTAATCACCCATAATGTGTTGTCTAAATTTTAAAAAACTAAATTCCCACCCTCCTTCTCCCAGAAGTGCTAAGCCTATGGCTGGCTGAATGTGGGTGGAAAGCTGACCAGTCAATCACTGAATAACAATGACGTATGGGGTCATGTTTGGGTCCTGAACATGCAACACCACACCCGAACCTCCAGGAGTTCACTCATTTCTACTGCTCAGTGCACCCTTGGCGTGGCTGAAACGTTCAGCACACCTTCACTCCTACTTGTTTTGCATTGATCAATGCACTCCTCCTCCTTGATCAAAAATAAGCAGGTGGGAAGGTCCAGTCACCTGCTCGACCACTGGAAAGAGGGCGCAGAGTGTCCCTTCAGTAGATCTGACTAAGGATCACCTTCTCACAAAGTATCTGGAAACTAAAAAGTTTACAATATAGGGATTTGTCTTTTTCAAGGTGTCGGGCTCGGTATGAACAGTGATTTCGGAGCTTGAGTTGGAAACGGACGTCACAGCTCTGTATATACATAGAATTGCAGACAGAGAGAAGAGGTTCCCTGTGCAAAAACAATATATGGGCCCTTTGGAGTCTAGTATCTCATCATAATGCACAATTCCACCTGTTTAGAAGTACAAATGGCCCCCCCCTTACCTATTGGGCCCCTGTACGGTTGCAGAGGCTGCACCAATAATGTGTCGCCCTTGCATGCATGTTATTTAGAGTGTTCCTCTTGCCGTTGTACTTTTGTTACTCTTGCACCGTGAATGTTTAAAGTCCACCATAAGAAAAACAAAGGCATGCATACTCGATCATTATTTACATTTCAGGTTTATCGCTAAGAGGTTCCAGCCGTTGTGCTGTATCCATAGAAGACAATGATTCTCCTCCGAAAGAGAAGTGCGCAGCACACCTGCGAGTCAGAGAGCAATAGACTGTGACTAATGACGGCGAGTTTACAAATGGCATGTGCATTTTCTCAAGTGAGGACTGCTGGAAAATACAGAACCAACAAGGGAATGAAGAGCAGATCTATGTTAGAACGCAGCCTGCGCTTTTAAGGATCAGAAGTGCCCAATGCTGCCTTCAACTAAACTTGTGACTCTATGCTTGTCCTCAATGCAATATCACCCATGGGGACCTGGTAATGCCGGTGTTCATTTAGCAAGACTATGTTGCTGGCTGGGGAGCGGAGCTGCACTCGCTGCGCCCCTCCGAGAAGGTCCTCTGTTCTGCACTATAATTGCATTGCTCTCAAAACACTGAAAATAAATCCGCTTTCCCAGTAAATAATAAAGGGGCGCTAGACGTGTCAAACGAAAATGGCTTGATGATGCTTGGTGCACTATGACTGATGGATCTTGGCAATAAAAAAAAAAGAATTAGCTGGAAAATATATATATAAAAAAAAAGGTGTGCATACTGCACCCCCAACCACAAAAACACCACTCCTGCCTACAGGCTCACTCTGGTATACCAGCTCTGCTTCTTTCAAGTGGTTAAAGGGTTGTCCCCATTAAAATAATAGCAACTATACTCACTTGCTGCGTTGCCGTCGTTCTAGCGCTGTTGGTAATTGCAGTCCAGGGATCACATCACATTGTTGTGTTCGATCGCCGCTTGTTTCTGTCTCCCCGCGTCCAGCCAACGCCGGCTTCTGTCTCCCCGCGTCCAGCCAACGCCGGCTTCTGTCTCCCCGCGTCCAGCCAACGCCGGCTTCTCTCTCCCCGCGTCCAGCCAACGCCGGCTTCTCTCTCCCCGCGTCCAGCCAACGCCGGCTTCTCTCTCCCCGCGTCCAGCCAACGCCGGCTTCTCTCTCCCCGCGTCCAGCCAACGCCGGCTTCTCTCTCCCCGCGTCCAGCCAACGCCGGCTTCTCTCTCCCCGCGTCCAGCCAACGCCGGCTTCTCTCTCCCCGCGTCCAGCCAACGCCGGCTTCTCTCTCCCCGCGTCCAGCCAACGCCGGCTTCTGGCTCCCCGCGTCCAGCCAACGCCGGCTTCTGTCTCCCCGCGTCCAGCCAACGCCGGCTTCTGTCTTTCCGCGTCCAGCCAACGCCGGCTTCTGTCTCCCCGCGTCCAGCCAACGCCGGCTTCTGTCTCCCCGCGTCCAGCCAACGCCGGCTTCTGTCTTCCCGCATCCAATCACCGCCGCCTTCTGTCTCCTTGAGTGCAATCACCGCCAGCTTCTGTCTCGCAAAGTACAATCACCACCGCCTTATGTCTTGCCAAGTACAATCACCGCAGCCTTCTGTCTCCTCGCTTCCAGTCACCGCCGGCTTCTGTCTCCCTGTGTCCAATCACTGCCAGCTTCTGTCTCCCTGTGTCCAATCCCTGCTGGCTTCTGTCTCCCTGTGTCCAATCACCGCCGGCTTCTGTCTCGCAAAGTACAATCACCACCGCCTTATGTCTTGCCAAGTACAATCACCGCAGCCTTCTGTCTCCTCGCTTCCAGTCACCGCCGGCTTCTGTCTCCCTGTGTCCAATCACTGCCAGCTTCTGTCTCCCTGTGTCCAATCCCTGCTGGCTTCTGTCTCCCTGTGTCCAATCACTGCTGGCTTCTGTCTACCTGTGTCCAATCACTGCCGGCTTCTGTCTACCTGTGTCCAATCACTGCCGGCTTCTGTCTCCCTGTGTCCAATCACTGCTGGCTTCTGTCTACCTGTGTCCAATCACTGCTGGCTTCTGTCTCCCTGTGTCCAATCACTGCTGGCTTCTGTCTCCCTGTGTCCAATCACTGCCGGCTTCTGTCTCCCAGTGTCCAATCACTGCCGGCTTCTGTCTCCCTGTGTCCAATCACTGCCGGCTTCTGTCTCCCTGTGTCCAATCACTGCCGGCTTCTGTCTCCCCGCCTTCGGACAGCAGGAAGGGTGATCAGCATCACTTCCTGCTTTTCGCTCATTTTCTCCGAATTCGGGGGAGGAGGATGCCAGTGGTGATTGGATGTGGGGCTCGTGTGATGTCATAATGTCAAGTGATCCCCGAACCGCAATTATAGACAGCGCTGGGACAGCACCAATATAAGAGGTTAGTTCAGGGTGTATTGTTTTGATGGGGGGAAGCAAGTGAAATCAGAGGGGGCTGTCCTAGTAGTGGACAACCCCTTTGAGACTTAAGGACCCATCCCTTCAACAGAAGAGTACCTTAAAGAAAATAGCGATAAGCAACATTATGTACGTTTTCCCAGTGTTTGTGGGTTTCCTCCAGGTTCTCCGGTTTCGTCCCACACTCTAAAGTACAATACAACATAATATTTACTTATATATAGTACAGTGCACTTTTCTCAATGTTTTTGGGAATTACGTATTTACATCTCCCACACTCCAAAAACTGAGGGGGAATGTAGATTGTGAGCCCCAATGGGGATAGTGATGATGTTGATGATGTCTGTAAAGTGCAGGAGAATTAATAGTGCTGTATAAGTGAGTAAAATAAACAAGCAGGAAGGTTTGTATGCAATGCCATATTCAATAAGCCTAACACCACCCCACCACCCGCATGTAAATAGCGCCTGGTTTCCTTTATCAGCATCAGACTCATCGGAGGAAGAAGCGCAGTGTAAATATGACTTAGTGGAATTGTTTATCCTATAAATGAAGGAGGCCATTGTATGGGGTATGCAAATGATCATCATATGGGAAGAGCCAGGCAGAGTCTACATGTTTCTTGCATCTATTTATGCAAACACATGCAGATATCTATACATTATTCAAAGTAGGATTTGAAGCTGATAAAGGGGTGAGAGATGCGAGGGAGGGAGGTTCTAGCACATTTACATTCACCTTCTCACAATTCTATCTACAGATTATTTATGATTATTCAGATAAAGGAATATGAAAACACAAAAAAACATTAAAATATCCCAACACGTCCTCCCCTCATCTCCTTTTATTTCATGGTATTTCTTCTTATATTACAGTTAAAAAGGGGGACCGTCAACCCAAACTAACAAAATAAACCAAGCACATAACCTTGTGGGGATATCGCCGCTATAGACTCTTTATTGTCTCTATTCTGCACAATATATTTAATCAAATATGCTAATTAAGCTGCACGGTGCACTCTGGGTGTAGCCAAGAACCTTTGTGCACTGTTCCACATACGGGAACTACAAGCCCCGCCTCATTCTCCGGTGATTGGTGGCAGTGCTGGCTTGTCTGAGCTTTCTCTGCAGACAGTGCTCTCTTCAGGTAAGTCAGTGGTGTCAGTCATCAGTGAGGGAGGTGGGACATACACAATAAGTGGGCAGAGTGGTATATGGACTCTTGGCCACAGCAAAGGTACAGCAAGCATTCTAAAGAGCATATTTAATAACTTAAACTCCAGTTTATGCAGCGATGGCTAGGTGCATTGCTTTATACTGTCAGTATGAATTGATAGACTTAAAAATATAGAAAACCTCTCTGGCGTAGCTATGTCCCTTTTTCTGTACTGTCTTGTGTACTACTGACTGCAGCAGGAGCCTCCCCCCTCATTTATCTTATGTTCTACTGTAAACAAAGCAAAGACTCATTGTCTTGGTAAGGACTGTGGAGTCAAAGAGCTGTGCTTTATATCAGTGTTCCCCAACTCAAGTCCTCAAAGGCCACCACAGTGCATGTTCTAAGGATTTTAGTATTGCACAGGGGTTGGAATAATTACTTGTGCAGGAGATTAAAGTATCCACCTGTGTTATACTAAAGAAATCCTAAAAACATGCACTGTGGTGGCCCTTGAGGACTTGAGTTGGGGAACCTTGCTTTAGACGACAACCTGTTGAAGATGGAGATGACCAGAAGTAGATGAGGCCCCTTTCACACTAGTGTTTTATTCAATTTGCAGCACATCTGGCAGATTTACCGAATCTGCCACCTAACAGCCGCACTTGCGGGGAGCCCCATGCATTGTCTATGGGGCTTGCGGCAGGTGAAGCACTGCCGCGGTTCCGGCACTTGCGGGGAGCCCCATGCATTGTCTATGGGGCTTGCGGCAGGTGCAGTACTGCCGCGGTTCCGGCACTTGCGGGGAGCCCCATGCATTGTCTATGGGGCTTGCGGCAGGTTCAGTACTGCCGCGGTTCCGGCACTTGCGGGGAGCCCCATGCATTGTCTATGGGGCTTGCGGCAGGTGCGGTATTGCCGTGGTTCCGGCACTTGCGGCCGCAAAAAAAAAGCTGCTGACTGCAGGGGTTTTTTTTTTGCAGCGGCAACTGCCGCAAGTGCAAAACCGCACTTGCCGCATCTGCCGCAAGTCCCCCTATACTTCCTATGGAAAAAAACGCAACCGTGCCGCAAGTGGAACCGTTATGCGGCAAACGCGGCAGATGCGGTTTTTTTCACCGCATCTGCCGCGAATTACGAAAAACGCTGATGTGAAAGGGCCCTTAGGTGGCAGATGCGGTAAATCAGCCGGATGTGCCGCAATTTGAATAAAACGCTAGTGTGAAAGGGGCCTTACAGGATTACTTATCTTAGTTGTATATTTTAGGTAGGCAATGCTAAATTTAGTATTTCTGCAATGTATTTGCCCCTGTAAATTTGCCAGTGTTCTTCAGATATCATCCTTTTAGATATTTTTGTTTAAAGCTCATTACCAAGGAAACTGCTCTCCGCTGCTGTGTAGAAGAGGTGGATGATCATGCAGAGCGCTTACAAGTCCTCTTTATCGGAGCTTGAGAGCACTGTGCTGGGACTGTTGGGGCAATTGTTACTGAGGTGCTTCCGCTCTGTGCCAGTCATTGCCCCGGCTGCCCATACATTATAGGATCTGCTCTGTGCAAGTCATTGTGTGGCGCCCCACTGGTCGGGAGTCCACGTAGGGGTACTGCACCCAGACCAGTGTGTGTAGTATCCCTGTGATCAGGGGACTGGGATGTCAATACAGGACCCTCACCACAAGCATCCACACACCTTAGGTCAGGGGACCAATAGGTTAATCTGTTGCTAGGAAACCAATCCCGGTGGGAGGAGCTTAGGTGAGCTGTGGAGAGCGGGAAAGTTAGTCACTTCCAGTTTAGAAAAAGAGCAGGGCTGCACACAGGATAAAAGTGCTCATTCCATTTAATGCATCACAGGGGTGTTACAGGTGGGGGTGCAAAGGAAGGAGGACTGGGTAGCCCTGATGGTACAACGAACGTTTCGCAGAAGCGCCAGCTGAGTCTGCAGCAGTTCCGGTACTGTGGGTGGCGTCACAAACTGTTATTTTAACTTTTAAATCCCCTTTTTTTTTAGTGACCACCAGGGACACGGGTCTGGGTACAGGCCGCCCGTGACATCCCCAAGTAAATCACTGCCCGAAATCGGGTACCCCATGGACCTGGGGTGGGTCAATTGCACTGACTGCCTATACACTATAGAATCCTATTTAAACTGCTTGTTGTCACCCACAAAGCTTTCACAGAGCAGCACCTCCCTACCTCTCTACCCTCTTCTCTGTCTATCACCCCACCCGGTCTCTTTGCTCTGGGTGTGACTTTAGACCAACATCTGCATTAATCTGAACCTCCCACTCCCGGCCCCAAGACTTCTCCCGAGCTGCACCAATCCTCAGGAATGCTCTACCCCAACAAATTAGGACTATCCACAGCTTACACAGTTTTAGGCGCTCCGTAATAACACATCTCTTTAGGTTGGCATATCATTCTCCCTAATCCTAGTCATTTAGACATAGGGTATTCACTATTGCTCTGAACATAACTGTGAAACTCCACCAGACCCAAGAGTTCTACACAGAATGGCAGGTGGCCACTCATGCTGCTCTTATCTACTCCCCATCCCTTCACATTGGCTGGATCATTATTCTAAATGAGCTCTTGCGTCCCCCAAACCACATTGTAGATTGTAAGCTCTTACAAGCAGGGTCAAAATTATTTTTTTCTTTAATTATTGTATTTTTTATATTTTTGTTTTGTATGACTGCAGACTATGTCGGCGCTTTATAAAGATTATTATTTTTATTAAAAATTAAAGGCTAAAAAAATTATTGCAATTTTCAAATTGGTCAATGAGGCTTTTTCAGACTTCAACTTCCTGTTTTAGGAAACAACACATGTACATAGCCGTGCACAAAGGGACAGGTGAGCGGGGATCCCCCCTCTATTGACATGTTCATAGCCTCAATGCTCAAACCCTGACTATCTCTTTTGTAAGGAAACCTGAAACACTTATGTACTAGTATAAGTAATGTCAGACTGGGGACACACAGACCCACTAGTAACGGTGACTAGTAGCCCACTCCCTAGCTATATGCAACTATCACATTACCCAAAAAAAGAAAAAAAGAGCTGCTAATTTGTTAATTGAATGAGATGCTGCGTTTTTCTGTACATAGTGAATGAAGTGTATCGTGCCGACTATTGCATGTGTCGGGCCTATGGGGGAATTCTCCTGTTCTCCTATGGGCCAGTCCGAGACGGTTAACCCCTTCACCTACAAACAATTTTCCATTTTTCATGTTCCTTCCGCTTTTTCCCAGAGCCATAACTTTTTTTTTTATTTTTTCTGTCATTTTGCCATTTTTCCATTACGCAGTTTACAATCACTGATTTTATATTTTGATAGATCAGGTATTTCTGATACCAAATAAGTGTACTTTTTAATAGTTTTATTTTCAATGGGGCAGAAGGAGGGTGATCTGAACTTTAGGTTTTTTTTTACATTCCTAAAAGCAGATTTTTACAATTTTTATTGATTTTTATTAGTCTCCTGAATTTAAGCCTGTTGTTCGGACCTATGCTTCAGAAATGCTGATGTCCTATGAACACCGGCACTCAGCCAGCATTCACAGGAAATTCGTCATGACAGTGACAGGGGCCATCATTTGATCCCTTGCTGTCATAACACATTGGTGCCATGTGACCAGGTCAGAAGGTCACCAATGGTAGTGGGGAACAACAAAATCTCTACAGACTTGTGTTAGATTGTGCTGTCAAGCTCTGACAGCACAATCTAAGGCTGGTTTCACACTTGCAATTTTTAAAACCAGGCAAGATCAGGTTTTTCAGCAATAACCTGATCCTTTGAGGATCCATGATGTCAGGTAGAATCCTGTTGTTTCAGGTTGCTTCCTGACAGCATTAAAATAATTGGACAAAAAACTGGATCCTGAAAGGATTAGGTTATTGCTGAAAAACCTGATCTTAGGCCGGCTTCACACCACAGTGTGATCAGGTTCGGGGCTGTCCGGGGTGACCCTGACAGCCCTGGACCTGATTATCACCCTATGGGGCCGGATGGAGCCGGATGGCAGCTATCTGCCATCCGGTTTCCATCTCTCTGGTAGAATCCAGGTATGTTCAGATTTTTCTCCCAGACACAAATAACGTTGCTTGCAACAGTTTTGTGTCCGGGGAGAAACATCTCCCCAAATTGACTTCTCCCGGATCCGGGGCAATCCGGTGCTCCTTAAAATGGGAGTCTATGGAGCCGGATTGTCCCAATCAGGGAGGATCCGGGAACCGGACACCGGAGTCTGCACGCTGCTGTAATTTCAGGACTGTGGCTAGCTCCCTGCTATTCACGATCTTAAAAAATCAGCAGCTGCAATTAGAGTGATCCGGCTGCACACCTGACTTGAAGGCATATTTGCCCTCCGGTTCTGTGTGCTGATCCGGTCCGGGGATGTCAGGTTCATCCCTGACAGCCCTGGATCAGAAGCTGGCCTTACCTGGTTTTAAAAAATGTAAGTGTGAAACCAGCCTAAGGCTGCTTTCACATAACGATTTTATCAGTTCCGATGCTGTCCGATAAAAATCGGACAGCATCGGACCGATTTTGGCCCCCATGCAGCCCTATGGGCATCGGACCGATTCGGATGTGCACTAAATGCCATCCGATTTGGTCCGATCCGATTCTGTCCGATTTTATTATCGGTGCTAAAATCGGAGCCTGCTCCGATTTTAGCACCGAAAATAAAATCGGACAAACTCGGATCGGACCAAATCAGATGGCTTTTAGTGCACATCCGATCTGACCCGATCAATTTGACATGGGGCCCTATGGAGCCGGGTCCGAGGAAACATCTGATGTCTCCTCGGACCGATTTTAGTGTACTGAGCATGCTCAGTACACTAAAATAGCTCCTAAAAGTGAAACAAAGGGTTAAAAAAAAAAAAAAAAAATCTATACTCACCTGTCCACGAGGCCCCGGCGTCTCCGGTGTCTTCCGGTATCTTGCTGTTATGTCTTCTGTGCTGCCAGGACCTGCCGTGATGTCACAATCACATGACTGCCGGCTATTGGTTACTCGCAGTCATGTGATTGTGACATCACGAGAGGTTCTAGCAGCACAGAAGACATAACAGCAAGATACCGGAAGACGCGCGAGACCGTGCAGGAGTCGTTGACAGGTGAGAAAAGATTGGAGAGGGGGAGGACACATGGGGGGACCCGGAGGACACATGGGGGGACCCGGAGGACACATGGGGGGACCCGGGGGCCAAGAGGGGAGGACCGGGGGCCAAGAGGGGAGGACCGGGGGCCAAGAGGGGAGGACCGGGGGCCAAGAGGGGAGGACCGGGGGCCAAGAGGGGAGGACCGGGGGCCAAGAGGAGAGGACCAGGGGAGAGACAGTGACAGCTAGGGAGTGATCTGACAGGAGGGCAGGCATCCTATTTTCTGTCGGAATCGGATGCCTATTTGGCATCCGATTCCAGGCATCAGAGGAATCCGATGCTGTCCGATTTATTATCGGACAGCATCGGATTTTAAAAAATCGTAGTGTGAAACCAGCCTAACCAGTTAGCAGGCACAGGCAGATCTCTGATCCAGCCGCACCAGTTACCTGCACATGTCCACTGATCAGATCAGCTGATGTGTAGAGAATGATGAGAGCTCAGTGCAACGAGGTCACATCAAAGTCAGGGACACCATCATGGATGTTTATACACGTCGTTGGTTGTGAAGGAGTTAAGTGCTATAAAACCCATTTCCCCAGATCAAATGTATAACTGTAGGTCCACACATCAAACAGTAACGCCATATCGTGTGTACCTTTGTATGAGGGGCTGCAGCAGTCGCAGTAGGTATCATAGTGTTAAGAAGATCAAACAAAGAGCAAATTGGAATGGACGATAAATATTACTTTACCTGTAGAAGTTGGGAATGCGAACTTTATTGTCGGAGGGGATTATCATTATAATAGTTAAAATAACACTTATAACACTTACTGAAATTACACGAATACAGTCTGTGGAGACACAGAAATGAAATCAAGTCAGTGTGTTTTTATAAGAATCCTGCAGTCAGAATTCCTGCGAGGCCGGATATAGACATTAACAGTTTCTTGCAGACTTCCATTAGCTGTTCAAATTTGAATACCGCTGCCGAGGTGAACTCTAATCTTCTCTGAATCCTCCCAACACATTTTATCTGAGGAAAAATTGTAGTTAAAAATTTAGTTTGATGGAACGCTGTTTAAGTGCTTTTCCTCATCTAGGCCCAGGAAGAGCCCCAGAGAGCCGCGCTGTAATTTCTTCAAACGAAATAATATTTTCGTTTGCTCGGCTTTCTTTGTTGTCTTGTGTGATGAAAAGTAACGTCCCTTTTCATTCAATCCTATTAGGCGCAGTTTTTCCGAATAGCGAACGCTCTATTGAAAGAGAATCAGGCGTGCCTACGTAGCGCGGGAAGCGGGGGATGGGGCCGCAATGGACGCCGCTATGATTTAAATGAGACATGTCGCTCAGATGAGAGTTTGCTTTAAATTACCTTGTAAGCCATCTGAGCGGGGTTTATATTAATATTTTACCCATGACGACTTGATTTTACTCTATTAAGAGGTCCGTTTTAGGAACAGGTTTATGTGCAATATATGCAGGGAAAGGAGAGACGATGCACTAAGGCTGAGCCTGGATATTCACTGTATGTTATATAGACGGGAATGTACTAAAATCAATGGAAACCAATGCAAAGTCTGTATGGTTTGACATCTTAGAAAGGGCCACGTCATACACACAGATATCTCTGCAGATATTGTTGGCAGATCTCTGGTTGCAGTGAAATCATGGACACATTGTTACATTTATACACGGCCACAAATTGGAACAATGTGTCCATGATTTCACTGCAACCAGTGATCTGTGAACAATCTCTGCACAAATATCTGTGTGTGTGACGTGGCCCAAACACACATCACGTATATATCTATATATATGTATATATACACACACACACACAATGGGACAAATAAGTATTGAACACATCACCAATTTTCTAAGTAAATGTATTTCTAAAGCTGCTATTAAAATGAATTTGTCACCAGATGCCAATAACAACCCATCTAATCCACAGGCAAAGAAATCAAACCAATGAGGTCTATGAACTTGGCAACGTGTAATAATAACAAATAACACAGGCAAAGAAGCATTAAGGCTGGCTTCACACTTGCAGATGGATCTGCAGCGTTTTGCAGATGCATCTGCAAGTGTGAGCATGCTGACCGCGGCCCCTATGTTTATAATAGGGCGCACGCGGTGTGAAAGGTCTCATTCACTCCTGTATGTGTACTGTCAGCAGGCGTATGCCTGCTTACAGATCACACACTCCCGTCCGCACTGTGGACGCGAGATGTAGCGTCCATGCTGCGGGCGGGAGAGTGTGATCTGTAAGCAGGCATACGCCTGCTGACAGTACACATACAGGAGTGAATGAGACCTTTCACACCGCGTGCGCCCTATTATAAACATAGGGGCCGCGGTCAGCATGCTCACACTTGCAGATGCATCTGCAAAACGCTGCAGATCCATCTGCAAGTGTGAAGGCAGCCTTAACTCATCATGAGAAAAGCAAAAAGCACCAAAGAAAGCTGAAATTAGTAATCCTGCCACTTAGTGATAATAATATCAGCTGGTTCAACTGATGGACAAAAATGTGGCTCATTACCAAGGAGAAACACAAGAAACATCTCATGATGGGTAAAATAAGTGAGTGAATCCTTGTTGCAAAACATACCGATGGCTTTTGTTACAGAAAAACTTCTAAACTACCTGAGCCTCTAGTGAGCTCTGCTGAGGCCAGAGTCTGGAAGTGGACAACCAGGAGTTAAAAGAATTATCAGGAGAGTTGTGTAAGAGCTAAGCGCCACTTGTGGAGATCTAAAGAAAGACCTGGAGTCAGCAGAAACAATTGTTTCATACAAAACAATAAGTAATGCACTCTCCCTCCATGGCTTGTATGCACACTCCTGTATGCATGCTCACCATGCAAGACTCAATCACTAAACAAAAGTATATTCCAAAGTTTGCTCAACATTTAGACAGGTATGTGAAATACTGGAGAATATAGTCTGGTCAGAGGAGACCAAAACTGAACTCTTTGAAGGCCATAATACACAGCATGTTTGGAGGCCAAAGGGTAAATAACTGCCAAAACACCAACAACAGTAAAGTGTGGAGGTGGGAACACCATGATATGGGGCTGTTTTTCAGCATACGGAACGGACAAACTTCATATAATTAAAGGAAGGATCAATAGACAAATGTAGCGAGACATTCCTGATAAATCTGCTGCCATCTTCCAGAATGATGAAGATGAAATGAGGGAGAAATTTCACAAGACAATGATCCCAAACACACAGCCGAGGAAGAAAGTAAATCTGCTAGAATGTCCGAGCCGATCACCGGAGCTGAATCCAATGGAAAATGTCTGGAAGGAACTAAAGCTCCGAGATCATAGAAGGATCCACGGGACCAGGAGGAGGTGAAGAGTGTTTGTGTGGAAGAATGGGCCAAACTCCACCTGAGCAAGGCAGCGACCAGTGTCTCCATACATGAGCAATGCAGGGACCGGTGTCTCCATACAGGAGCAATGCAGGGACCGGTGTCTCCATACAGGAGCAATGCAGGGACCGGTGTCTCCATAAAGGAGCAATGCAGGGACCGGTGTCTCCATACAGGAGCAATGCAGGGACCGGTGTCTCCATACAGGAGCAATGCAGGGACCGTGTCTCCATACAGGAGCAATGCAGGGACCAGGTGTCCATACAGGAGCAATGCAGGGACCAGTGTCTCCATACAGGAGCAATGCAGGGACCAGTGTCTCCATACAGAGCAATGCAGGGACCAGTGTGTCCATACAGGAGCAATGCAGGGACCGTGTCTCCATACAGGAGCAATGCAGGGACCGGTGTCTCCATACAGAGCAATGCAGGGACCGGTGTCTCCATACAGGAGCAATGCAGGGACCGGTGTCTCCATACAGAGCAATGCAGGGACCGGTGTCTCCATACAGGAGCAATGCAGGGACCGGTGTCTCCATACAGGAGCAATGCAGGGACCGGTGTCTCCATACAGGAGCAATGCAGGGACCGTGTCTCCATACAGGAGCAATGCAGGGACCGGTGTCTCCATACAGGAGCAATGCAGGGACCAGTGTTCCATACAGGAGCAATGCAGGGACCAGTGTCTCCATACAGAGCAATGCAGGGACCGGTGTTCCATACAGGAGCAATGCAGGGACCAGTGTCTCCATACAGGAGCAATGCAGGGACCAGTGTTCCATACAGAAGCAATGCAGGGACCGGTGTCTCCATACAGAGCAATGCAGGGACCGGTGTCTCCATAACAATGCAGGGACCGGTGTCTCTCATACAATGCAGGGACCGGTGTCTCCATACAATGCAGGGACCGGTGTCTCCATACAGAGCAATGCAGGGACCGTGTCTCCATAGCAATGCAGGGACCGGTGTCCTCATACAATGCAGGGACCGTGTGTCTCCATACAATGCAGGGGACCGGTGTTCCATCCATACAATGCAGGGACCGGTGTCTCCATACAATGCAGGGACCGGTGTCTCCATACAATGCAGGGACCGGTGTCTCCATACAATGCAGGGACCGGTTGTCTCCATACAATGCAGGGACCGGTGTCTCCATACAATGCAGGGACCGGTGTCTCCATACAATGCAGGGACCGGTGTCTCCATACAATGCAGGGACCGGTGTCTCCATACAATGCAGGGACCGGTGTCTCCATACAATGCAGGGACCGGTGTCTCCATACAATGCAGGGACCGTGTCTCCATACAATGCAGGGACCGGTGTCTCCATACAATGCAGGGACCGGTGTCTCCATACAATGCAGGGACCGTGTCTCCATACAATGCAGGGACCGGTGTCTCCATACAATGCAGGGACCGTGTTCTCCATACAATGCAGGGACCGGTGTCTCCATACAATGCAGGGACCGGTGTCTCCATACAATGCAGGGACCGGTGTCTCCATACAATGCAGGGACCGGTGTCTCCATACAATGCAGGGACCGGTGTCTCCATACAATGCAGGGACCGGTGTCTCCATACAATGCAGGGACCGGTGTCTCCATACAATGCAGGGACCGGTGTCTCCATACAATGCAGGGACCGGTGTCTCCATACAATGCAGGGACCGGTGTCTCCATACAATGCAGGGACCGGTGTCCTCCATACAATGCAGGGACCGGTGTCTCCATACAATGCAGGGACCAGAAGTGTCTCCCATACCTAATGCAGGGACCGGTGTCTCCATACAATGCAGGGACCGGTGTCTCCATACAATGCAGGGACCGGTGTCTCCATATGCAGCGTATGCAGTGCGACCGGTGTCTCCATACAATGCAGGGACCGGTGTCTCCATACAATGCAGGGACCGTGTCGTCTGTCCATACAATGCAGGGACCGGTGGTCTCCATACAATGCAGGGACCGGTGTCTCCATACAATGCAGGGACCGGTGTCTCCATACAATGCAGGGACCGGTGTCTCCATACAATGCAGGGACCGGTGTCTCCATACAATGCAGGGACCGGTGTCTCCATACAATGCAGGGACCGGTGTCTCCATACAATGCAGGGACCGGTGTCTCCATACAATGCAGGGACCGGTGTCTCCATACAATGCAGGGACCGGTGTCTCCATACAATGCAGGAGCTCACACAGTGCCTCTCCATACAATGCAGGGACCAGTGTCCCATACAGGATGGTCGTGGTCCAAATTAAGCTCACCATCCTCTTACCCTATATGCAGTAGCGCTGTCAGTCTGTCCTTACTCTGATCGTGGTCCACAATAAGCTCACCATCCTCTTACCCTATATGCCGCAGCGCTGTCAGTCTGTCCTTACTTTGGTCGTGGTCCACAATAAGCTCACCATCCTCTTACCCTATATGCAGTAGTGCTGTCAGTCTGTCCTTACTTGGTCGTGGTCCACAATAAGCTCACCATCCTCTTACCCTATATGCAGTAGCGCTGTCAGTCTGTCCTTACTTTGGTTGTGGTCCACAATAAGCTGACCATCCTCTTACCCTATATGCAGTAGCGCTGTCAGTCTGTCCTTACTTTGGTCGTGGTCCACAATAAGCTCACCATCCTCTTACCCTATATGCAGTAGCGCTGTCAGTCTGTCCTTACGTGGGTCGTGGTCCACAATAAGCTCACCATCCTCTTACCCTATATGCCGCAGCACTGTCAGTCTGTCCTTACTTTGGTCGTGGTCCACAATAAGCTCACTATCCTCTTACCCCTTCTCATAAATTGTATGACACAGATGTAATGTGGAGCCACTTTCCATAGATTTTCTGCTCCATTCACCTTTCCCTCATGTCAAATGACCAAGCGGAGACACTTTTTCGGACAATGGAGGATCACGATCCTATACATCAGCATTGCGTGTTTCAAACACAAATCATCATTAAAATAAATAAGACTTACTAGACCCAGCAGGAGTGAAACACAGGAACATGTAGTATAATGGGAGGACGAGGCTGTCAATGATTTCCCAGAGACATATATTCACATAAGGGTTACAAATTACCCACCGCACGGTCACAATAGCAAAATTATACATTAATAGGGTCAGGAGGAAAATGGCTGTCATGGAACTGTATAAGATCAGAAACCACGATGGAGATTGGAAGGAAGCATTGATTTGTGTTGTAGATCAAGATTAACAGATGATTTGCAGGAGAAAAAAAATAGATAAAGGAGCAAATGTAATAAATATCTATAGCAAGTCCTCATACACTATTGTGTCCAGAGATCAGTGTCTGCCGTTTCATCAATGTCACGTGTGACGCGCCTGATGACCGACTCATTATCTCTAAACCCGACCCCCTGACCCGCGGTCACCAGACTATTTATTCCAAATAGAAAACTCTTATTGGTTAAAATGATAAAAGATTTAATCTCAGACTGTTCATCGAACAAATCGACCTGAAGAACCATTGAATCAGGATCGTAGATAATCTTCATAGACTGTAACACATGAGATCATCTACAACACAGTGAAATCATTGTACATTATTACCAATCACTAAAACACTGGATGTATCATATACCAACTCCTGCATGTTTACACATGGCCTATATTGTCTGTTAGTGTAGGATATACGGTATAGTTGGGTTTGGTGCAGTGTACAGGTGTTTTATAGTGACAGTGGGACACGGCACTTACACATGAAGCCTTTCCAATAATGCATGTAGCAATAAGGATCTGTATAAGACTAAACATCCGCAGGACGGCCTCACACTACTGACCTCCACTAGCAGGAACCTACAAGGAACTGGCAACTAGTAGATATTTCTTCTGATTTTGCCAAGCTTTGATCAAATGCTATAAAGGCATATACCGGTATGTGGAATCCCAGGCAAGACTGGTAATCATGGGACTAGAAAATCAGGAATGACATAAATTGGAGATCATGGACAATTATGAACATAAGTGGACACAGACGGAGAATCGGAATCACAGAAGATGGAGATCGCTGAAGACTGAGGAATCATACAGGTGGAGGTAGGTGAAGACTGAGGAATCATACAAGGATGGAGATAGGTGAAGACTGAGGAATCATACAAGGTGGAGATAGGTGAAGACTGAGGAATCATACAAGTGGAGTAGGTGAAGACTAAGGAATCATACAGGTGGAGATAGGTGAAGACTGAGGAATCATACAAGGTGGAGATAGGTGAAGACTGAGGAATCATACAATGGAGATAGGTGAAGACTGAGGAATCATACAAGGTGGAGATAGGTGAAGACTGAGGAATCATACAAGGTGGAGGTAGGTGAAGACTGAGGAATCATACAAGTGGAGATAGGTGAAGACTGAGGAATCATACAAGGTGGAGATAGGTGAAGACTGAGGAATCATACAAGGTGGAGATAGGTGAAGACTGAGGAATCATACAAGGTGGAGATAGGTGAAGACTGAGGAATCATACAAGGTGAGATAGGTGAAGACTAGAGGAATCATACAGGTGGAGATAGGTGAAGACTGAGGAATCATACAGGTGAAGATAGGTGAAGACTGAGGAATCATACAAGGTGGAGATAGGTGAAGACTGAGGAATCATACAAGGTGGAGATAGGGAAGACTGAGGAATCATACAAGGTGGAGATACGTGAAGACTGAGGAATCATACAAGGTGGAGATAGGTGAAGACTGAGGAATCATACAAGGTGGAGATAGGTGAAGACTGAGGAATCATACAAGGTGGAGATAGGTGAAGACTGAGGAATCATACAAGGTGGAATAGGTGAAGACTGAGGAATCAAACAAGATGGAGATAGGTGAAGACTGAGGAATCATACAAGGTGAGATAGGTGAAGACTGAGAATCATACAAGGTGGAGATAGGTGAAGACTGAGGAATCATACAAGGTGGAAATAGGTGAAGACTGAGGAATCATACAAGATGGAGATAGGTGAAGACTGAGGAATCATACAAGGTGGAGATAGTGAAGACTGAGGAATCATACAAGGTGGAGATAGTGAAGACTGAGAATCATACAAGGTGGGGAATAGGTGAAGACTGAGGAATCATACAAGGTGGAGATAGGTGAAGACTGAGAATCATACAAGGTGGAGATAGTGAAGAATGAGAAAACATACAAGGTGGAGATAGTGAAGACTGAGGAATCATACAAGGTGGAGATAGCAGAAGACTGAGAAATCATACAAGGTGGAGATAGGAGAAGACTGAGAAATCATACAAGATGTGAGATAGGTGAAGACTGAGGAATCATACAAGATGGAGATAGGTGAAGACTGAGGAATCATACAAGATGGAGATAGGTGAAGACTGAGGAATCATACAAGGTGGAGATAGGTGAAGACTGAGAATCATACAAGGTGGAGATAGGTGAAGACTGAGGAATCATACAAGGTGGAGATAGGTGAAGACTGAGAATCATACAAGATGGAGATAGGTGAAGACTGAGGATCATACAAGGTGGAGATAGCAGAAGACTGAGAAAAAAAGGTGGAGATAGCAGAAGACTGAGGAATCATACAAGGTGGAGATAGGAAGACTGAGAAATTATACATGGTGGAGATAGGTGAAGACTGAGGAATCATACAGTGTGGAGATAGGTGAAGACTGAGAATCATACAAGGTGGAGATAGCAGAAGACTGAGAAATCATACAAGGTGGAGATAGCAGAAGACTGAGGAATCATACAAGATGGAGATAGGTAGAAGACTGAGAATCATACGATGGAGATGGTGAAGACTAGGAATCATACAGGTGAGATAGGAAGACTGAGGAATCATACAAGGTGAGATAGAGAAGATGAGGATCATACAAGTGGGAAAGAGAGGAATCATACAAGTGGAGATAGCTGAAGACTGAGGAATCATACAAGGTGGAGATAGGTGAAGACTGAGAAATCATACATGGTGGAGATAGGTGAAGACTGAGGAATCATACAAGGTGGAGATAGGTGAAGACTGAGGAAATCATACAAGGTGGAGATAGTGTGAAGACTGAGGAAATCATACAAGGTGGAGATAGGTGAAGACTGAGGAATCATACAAGGTGGAGATAGGTGAAGACTGAGAAATCATACAAGGTGGAGATAGGTGAAGACTGAAGGAATCATACAAGGTGGAGATAGGTGAAGACTGAGGAATCATACAAGGTGGAGATAGGAAGACTGAGGAATCATACAAGGTGGAGATAGGTGAAGACTGAGGAATCATTACAAGGTGGAGATAGGTGAAGACTGAGAAATCATACAAGGTGGAGATAGGTGAAGACTGAGGAATCATACAAGGTGGAGATAGGTGAAGACTGAGAAATCATACAAGGTGGAGATAGGTGAAGACTGAGGAATCATACAAGGTGGAGATAGGTGAAGACTGAGGAATCATACAAGGTGGAGATAGGTGAAGACTGAGGAATCATACAAGGTGGAGATAGGTGAAGACTGAGGAATCATACAAGGTGGAGATAGGTGAAGACTGAGGAATCATACAAGGTGGAGATAGGTGAAGACTGAGGAATCATACAAGGTGGAGATAGGTGAAGACTGAGAAATTCATACAAGGTGGAGATAGGTGAAGACTGAGGAATCATACAAGGTGGAGATAGGTGAAGACTGATGAGAAATCATACAAGGTGGAGATAGATGAAGACTGAGGAATCATACAAGATGGAGATAGGTGAAGACTGAGGAATCATACAAGGTGGAGATAGGTGAAGACTGAGGAATCATACAAGATGGAGATAGTGAAGACTGAGGAATCATACAAGGTGGAGATAGGTGAAGACTGAGGAATCATACAAGGTGGAGATAGGTGAAGACTGAGGAATCATACAAGGTGGAGATAGGTGAAGACTGAGGAATCATACAAGTGGAGATAGGTGAAGACTGGGGAATCATACAAGGTGGAGATAGGTGAAGACTGAGAAATCATACAAGGTGGAGATAGGTGAAGACTGAGGAATCATACAAGGTGGAGATAGGTGAAGACTGAGGAATCATACAAGGTGGAGATAGGTGAAGACTGAGGAAATCATACAAGGTGGAGATAGGTGAAGACTGAGGAATCATACAAGGTGGAGATAGGTAGATGAGAATCATACAAGGTGAGATAGTGAAGACTGAGGAATCATACAAGGTGGAGATAGGTGAAGACTGAGAAATCATACAAGGTGGAGATAGGTGAAGACTGAGGAATCATACAAGGATGGAAGATAGGTGAAGACTAGAGAAATCATACAAGGTGGAGATAGCAGAAGACATGAGGAAATCATACAGGTGGAGATAGTAAGACTGAGGAATCATACAAGGTGGAGATAGGTAAGACTGAGGAATCATACAAGGTGGAGATAGGTGAAGACTGAGGAATCATACAAGTGGAAGATAGTGAAGACTGAGGAATCATACAAGATGGAGATAGGTGAAGACTGAGGAATCATACAAGGTGGAGATAGTGAAGACTGAGGAATCATACAAGGTGGAGTAGGTGAAGACTGAGGAATCATACAGGTTGGAGATAGGTAAAGACTGAGGAATCATACAAGGTGAGATAGGTAAAGACTGAGGAATCATACAAGTGGAGATAGATGAAGACTGAGGAATCATACAAGGTGGAGATAGGTGAAGACTGAGGAATCATACAAGGTGGAAGATAGGTGAAGACAGAGAAATCATACAAGGTGGAGATAGGTGAAGACTGAGAAATCATACAAGGTGGAGATAGGTGAAGACTGAGGAATCATACAAGGTGAGATAGGTGAAGACGAGAAATCATACAAGGTGGAGATAGCAGAAGACTGAGGAATCATACAAGGTGGAGATAGGTGAAGACTGGGGAATCATACAAGATGGAGATAGCAGAAGACTGAGGAATCATACAAGGTGGAGATAGGTGAAGACTGAGGAATCATACAAGGTGGAGATAGGTAAAGACTGAGGAATCATACAAGGTGAGATAGGTGAAGACTGAGAAATCATACAAGGTGGAGATAGTGAAGACTGAGAAATCATACAAGGTGAAGATAGGTGAAGACTGAGGAATCATACAAGGTGGAGATAGGTGAAGACTGAGAAATCATACAAGGTGGAGATAGGTGAAGACTGAGGAATCATACAAGGTGAAGATAGGTGAAGACTGAGAAATCATACAAGGTGGAGTAGGTGAAGACTGAGGAATCATACAAGGTGGAGATAGGTGAAGACTGAGGAATCATACAAGGTGGAGATAGGTGAAGACTGAGAAATCATACAAGGTGGAGATAGGTGAAGACTAGGAATCATACAAGGTGGAGATAGGTGAAGACTGAGAAATCATACAAGGTGGAGATAGGTGAAGACTGAGGAATCATACAGGTGGAGATAGGTGAAGACTGAGAAATCATACAAGGTGGAGATAGGTGAAGACTGAGGAATCATACAAGGTGGAATAGGTGAAGACTGAGGAATAACATACAAGGTGGAATAGTGAAGAACTGAGGAATCATACAAGGTGAGATAGTAAGACGAGAATCATACAAGGGGAGATAGTAAGACTGAGAATCATACAAGGTGGAGATAGGTGAAGACTGAGGAATCATACAGGTGAGATAGGTAAGACTGAGGAATATACAAGTGGAGTAGTAAGACGAGGAATATACAGTGAGATAGTGAACTGAGGAACATACAGTGAGTAGTGAAGATGAGAATCATAAGGAGATGAAAAGGAATCATACAGGAGTAGTAAGACTGAGAATCAACAAGGTGGAGATAGGTAAGACGAAATCAACAAGGTGGAATAGTGAAGACTGAGAATCATACAAGGTGGAGATAGTGAAGACTGAGAATCATACAAGGTGAGATAGTGAAGACTGAGAATCATACAAGGGGAGATAGTGAAGACTGAGAATCATACAGTGGGATAGTGAAGACTGAGAATAGGAGGTGAAATAGGAATAACAGGTGGAATATGACGGAAATACAAGTGAATAGTGAGATGAACATACAAGTGGAGAAGTGCGAGCAAGGTGAATAGGAATGAGAACACAGTGGAGAAGTGATGAGAATACATAGAAGAGACGAGATCATACAAGTGAGATAGATGAACAGATAGAAAGAATCATAAAGAATATGAAACTGAGAACAACAAGTGAATAGGAAGAAATACATGTAGAAAAGACAGATCATACAGGAGATAAGACTAGGAATCATACATGGAATAGTAACGAATCAACAAGGAGAATGAACTGAGAATCATACAAGGTGGAGATAGAGACTGAGAATATACAGGAGATAGTAACTGAGAATCATACAGTGGAGATAGTGAAGACGAGAATCATACAAGGTGAGAAGAACGAGAAAAAAAGAAAAACTGAGATCATACAAGTGGAAGAAACTGAATCAACAGGTGAGAAGTGAAGACTGAGAACATACAGTGAATAGGTAAGACGAGACATACAAGTGGAGATAGAACGAGACAACAAGTGGATGAAGACAACAAAGGATAGAGACTAGAATCATACAAGGGAGATAGGAAGACGAGAACATACAGGTGAATAGTAAGACTAGAATCATACAAGGTGGAATAGAAACAGAATATACAAGTGGAGATAGGAAGACTAGAAATCATACAGTGAGATAGTGAAACTGAGAATCAACATGGAGATAGTTGAAGAGAAATCATACAAGGTGAGATAGTGAAGACTGAGAATCATAAAGGAGATAGGAAGACGAGAATCATACAAGGAATAGAACTGAAAACAGTGGAATAGTAAGACGAGAATATACAGTGGAGATAGGAAGACTGAGATCATACAAGGAAGTGAAGAGATCAACAAGGTGGATAGAAGACTGAAATCAACAGTGAATAGTGAAACTGAGATCATACAAGTGAAAGACAGATCTAGTGGTAGTGAAACTGAGAATCATACAGGAATAGTAGATGAGATATACAGGAATAGTAGCTGAGAACAACAAGTGGAGTAGGAAATAGATCATACAGTGGAGATAGAATGAGAATCACAAGTAGATGTAAGACGAGAACCAATATAGAGAGATCATACATGAGTAGTGACTGAGATCATACAAGTGATAGTGACGAGAAATACAAGTGGGATAGAGATGAGAACATCAAGTGAGATAGAACTAGAATCATACAAAGGAAGAAGATGAGATCAACAGGAGATAGTAGACTGAGGAATAAAAGGGTAGTAAGATGAAACATACAGTGATAGAAGACTGAAATCATACAAGTGAGTAGTGAATGAAACATAAGTAAAAAAACGAGATACAAGGGAAGGTGAAAGAGACAACAAGGTGGAGATAAGACTAGAAAAAAAAGAGTAAACTAGAAATCATAAAGTGAGTAGTGAGACTGAACATAATGATGTAAGACGAGAACATACAAGGAGATAGGGAAACTGAGATCATACATGGAAGTGAAGATAGAATCAACAAGTGAGATAGTGAAGACTAGATACAAGTAAGAAGACGAGGAATATACAAGTGAAGGAAACAGATACAAGTGAGATATAAACTGAATATACAAGTAAGGAACGAACAAGGGAAAGGAAGACTGAATCAACAAGTGAGATAGTAACTGGATCATACAGGAGATAGTAAGACGAAATCAACAAGGGAATAGGTGAAACTGAGAACATACAAGGAGAAGGAAGACGAGGATCTACAAGTGATAGTAAGACGAGATATACAGGGAAGAAACTGAGGAATCATACAGGAGAGTGAGACTGAGAATCAAGAGATAGAACGAGACAACAAGTGGAATAAAACTGAGGAATCAACAGGAGTAGAACGAGAATCAACAAGTGGAATAGTAAATGAATATACAAGTGAGATGGGAAGACTGAGAATCAACAAGAATAGTGAAGACTAGATCACAAGGGGGAGATAGGTGAAGACTGAGAATCATACAGGAGTGAGGAATAGGTGAAGACTGGATCAAATGGAGATAGTAGACTGAGAATCTACAAGTGGAGAAGAAAGACGAGAATCATACAAGGAGATAGGTGAAACTGAGGAATCATAATGAGATAGTAAGACTGAGAATCATACAAGGAGAAGTGAAACAGAATCTAATGGATAGTGAAGATGAGAATCATACAGGGGAATAGGTAGACTGAGGAAATCAAATAAAGAGGATAAAGTGAGAATAACGAGAATAAGTAAAAACGAGAATATACAGGTGAATAGGTGAAGACGAAAAATAAAGGGAAATGAAGATGAAACAAGGAATAGTAAACGGAATATAAAGGGAAGTAAGTGAAAGGAGGTGAAATTTTGAATAACAAAAGTTGGGTATATACTGACAATTATAAATCACATAAGTTTGACATAGGTGGAGAATCAGGAATCACACAAGTTGGAGATATGTGGAGCTTCTGGAAGGACAGATATTCTCTCTCAGGAATCCATTCTTAATTTACAATAAATGAATAAATAATAATGATCTGCAGATTTGGCTTTGGAGGTTGGTATTACGGTGGTTGTAGTATATTCCAGTCAGAGACCATTTTGGTGGAGTCGGTATAAAACAGACCAACTCCAACTACTAAAACATATAATGAATTGGGTACAATAGTCAATAGCAAATGTGCTTAATATTATTATGAATTATTATGTTCTATCTAAATATCGTGATTATTGTATCATAATGATTAAAGCCTGATGTTCACATTGTACTACAATAAATGTTTCACTAAAGGGCCCATTACACGCAACGATATCGCTAACGACATCATTGCACCGTCCCGTGTGACGTTGCAGCGACCTCGCAGCAATCCGCTGCGTGTGACATGTACCAGCCATCAGCTCGCTGATCGTTGGTAAATGGCCAGGACCATTTTTGCTGTCGTTGGTCTGCCGCTGTCACGCATGCGTCGGAATGTGTGACAGGGCAACGACCAACATCCACATTCTGCACCTCACACTCTGAATAATCCTATCAACCGTCGGGCGCACACTGGCTGATCGCTGGTGAGTCTGCCTGTGTGACAGCTCACCATCAGATAATGATGCCCCAGCGATCCCGGCCACATCAGATCGTTGGTCGGATCGCTGGAACATTGCAGCGTGTGACTTTACACATGACTCGTGTATGAGGGAGTCGGAGGTTTGGCTTACCAGCTCCACAGCCCTGGCCGGAGGTTTGGCTTACCGACTCCACAGCCCCCTGGCCGGAGGTTTGGCTTACCGACTCCACAGCCCCCTGGCCGGAGGTTTGGCTTACCGGCACCACAGCCCCCTGGCCGGAGGTTTGGCTTACCGGCACCACAGCCCCCTGGCCGGAGGTTTGGCTTACCGGCTCCACAGCCCCCTGGCCGGAGGTTTGGCTTACCGGCTCCACAGCCCCTGGCCGGAGGTTTGGCTTACCACCACATCAGAAGTTGCCTTACCGATCTCCAAGCCCTCAGATCGTTTGGTTAGATCCGCTGGACATTTGGCGTTAACTTTACACAGCCCTTGGGCCGGAGGTTTGGCTTACCGACTCCACAGCCCTGGACGGAGATTTGGCTTACCGACTCCACAGCCCCTGGCCGGAGGTTTGGCTTACCGACTCCACAGCCCTGGACGGAGAGTTTGGCTTACCGACTCCACAGCCCCTGGCCGGACGTTTGGCTTACCGGCTCCACAGCCCTGGCCGGAGGTTTGGCTTACCGACTCCACAGCCCTGGCCGGAGGTTTGGCTTACCGGCTCCACAGCCCTGGCCGGAGTTTGGCTTACCGGCTCCACAGCCCTGGCCGGAGGTTTGGCTTACCGGACTCCACAGCCCTGGCCGGAGGGTTTGGCTTACCGGCTCCACAGCCCTGGCCGGAGGTTTGGCTTACCGACTCCACAGCCCTGGCCGGAGTTTGGCTTACCGACTCCACAGCCCTGGCCGGAGGTTTGGCTTACCGACTCCACAGCCCTTGGCCGGAGGTTTGGCTTACCGACTCCACAGCCCTGGCCGGAGGTTTGGCTTACCGACTACAGCCCTGGCCGGAGGTTTGGCTTACCGACTACAGCCCTGGCCGAGGTTTGGCTTACCGACTACAGCCCTGGCCGGAGGTTTGGCTTACCGCTCCACAGCCCTGGCGAAGTTTTGGTTTACAGAATCTACAGTCCTGGGATTAGCACCAATAAAAGTAGTAAGGTAGGATTGATGTGTGTCCACTTATTGTTAGGTTAATTGTGCCTTGCTGCAAAACATTTGATATACCAAAAATTCAATATGGTAATTTGAAACAGGTTGCCCAAATTAAATGGAATCTGTCTGAATGATTTCACCCCTTATACTATTTATATGTGCATATAGCTCTTTTGCATGGAAGTCCAACAACACTTCTACATGGTCAGTCTACTCCTCATTATGGAGAAATCAGCATTTGAATTGATATGCAAATAAGACTGAAAGACTTTCATAGATCGGAAGCCTCTGTCACTCCAGCTCTATTTCCGCCATCTCTTCCTACTTGACTGACCGCCTCTATGCATCTATACTTTGTGAGTTTAGGCAAAGGAATTGTCAGTCAAGCAGGAAAAGGTGGCTCTAAATGGAAAATAGAGCTGGAGTGACTAAGGCTTCAGATCTTCCTTAAGGTACCGTTTCATGGTATGACATCAGGAACGATATCGCTGAAACATTACGGGTTTGGAGTCGTTCAAACGAACATCGTTAGGGACGACGTTGCATGTGACGATACAAATGCGATAAATCTTGGATCGCTGATTGCAGATTTGAGAACATGTTCATAAATCAGACGATCCTCAATCAGCCAAGCTGCTGCATCGTTGTGTGGACAACCGTGATAACAATGTCGTTAATGACTTCCACTATTCACATCAGTGAACAAGTATCGTTCGCGGTGTTGTGATGATCGATAGCTGCTCACTACATCTTGGCGAGTCGTCCACGATATCTAGACATGTGACAGCTCACCAACGATGTTCCTAACGACCGCGCTCCCGTGAGATCGTTACAACATTGCAGCGTGTAACGGGACCTTTACACTTCTAGGACAGCAATACAAATGCTGATTTTTTAGCTATAAAGGAAATATTGCTGGATTTGTCTACCTGCCCATAGCAAGAGTTGGGATGTGAAATCCTGTGACGGATTAAGTAAAGCTGACTGGCCGGCAGCATTATTACCAAATTAAGTCAATAGAATTTTCTCCCCTTTTTGCCTTCTTCTGTACCAGTTCCGAGTGCTGGGTCTTGATTTACTCTACTGGTGCAATGTGTGATTATCTGCAGACAGTCTATGGCATGTAACCGCTGCAGACAATCACTGTGCTCAGTGCTCTTATGTCATAAGCTGTGATGTCTGTAGACAGTCTAAGGCATGTAACCGCTGCAGACAATCACTGTGCTCAGTGCTCTTATGTCATAAGCTGTGATGTCTGTAGACAGTCTAAGGCATGTAACCGCTGCAGACAATCACTGTGCTCAGTGCTCTTATATCATAAGCTGTGATGTCTGTAGACAGTCTAAGGCATGTAACCGCTGCAGACAATCACTGTGCTCAGTGCTCTTATGTCATAAGCTGTGATGTCTGTAGACAGTCTAAGGCATGTAACCGCTGCAGACAATCACTGTGCTCAGTGCTCATGTCATAAGCTGTGATTATCTGCAGACAGTCTAAGGCATGTAACCGCTGCAGACCATCACTGTGCTCAGTGCTCTTATATCATAAGCTGTGATGTCTGTAGACAGTCTAAGGCATGTAACCGCTGCAGACAATCACTGTGCTCAGTGCTCTTATATCATAAGCTGTGATGTCTGTAGACAGTCTAAGGCATGTAACCGCTGCAGACAATCACTGTGCTCAGTGCTCATGTCATAAGCTGTGATTATCTGCAGACAGTCTAAGGCATGTAACCGCTGCAGACCATCACTGTGCTCAGTGCTCTTATGTCATAAACTGTGATGTCTGTAGACAGTCTATGGCATGTAACCACTGCAGACCATCACTGTGCTCAGTGCTCTTATGTCATAAGCTGTGATGTCTGTAGACAGTCTATGGCATGTAACTGCTGCAGACAATCACTGTGCTCAGCGCTCTTATGTCATAAGCTGTGATTATCTGCAGACAGTCTAAGGCATGTAACCGCTGCAGACAATCACTGTGCTCAGTGCTCTTATGTCATAAGCTGTGATGTCTGTAGACAGTCTATGGTATGTAACCGCTGCAGACAATCACTGTGCTCAGTGCTCTTATGTCATAAGCTGTGATGTCTGTAGACAGTCTATGGCATGTAACTGCTGCAGACAATCACTGTGCTCAGTGCTCTTATGTCATAAGCTGTGATGTCTGCAGCCAATGTGAACAATGCACCAAAAGACAGTCTGTACACAGGGCAGAAATGGAGGCCAGTAAATCCTGGCTGCTTTTTAGCTTTATTGCGGCCAATTGGCTTCTTTTTACTTAAAGAGTAAGTAAATGTTTTGATTAATTATTGATCAGCCTTTTCACAGTTATGAATGTTCTGTAATCACTTCATTGCCTTATTTTACCTCCTTCTCTCCCAAACACTATTCTGCTATTTTAGCTGTTTGGTACAAGCTCCCCAAGAAACTGCTTTTAATTGCTGCTCAGCAAGAAGCAAGTCTTCAATTTACTAAGAATCTGCTATAGGCCGACTTAACGTGAGCGGATAAAAATAAAGACAATGATATGAATTAACAATTTTTCATCTGGATTGTCATCTGTGAAGCTGAGTACCCTGCCCTCTTTCAGCATCTTCACCTCTTACTGCCCCTCCGGTCATGTGGCGCCATCTCGTGCCCGAAAACTCCTACTGGCTAGAAGTCAAGAGTTATGTCACAATGCAAGTCTATGAGCGCCAGAACGAGGCTCCCATAGTGATGTATTGGATTGTGACCTCCAGAGCTCTCCATGAAACATTTGTAATTTTCAAAGGAGCGCCGGTGATAGAAGGTGAAGACGTCAGAAGGTGAGTATAAGACTGGGGGCTGGAGACTTAAGATTTAAAGCGCCACTCCAGGGGTGAAATAATAATAATGCTGCAGTGTCTTTTTAAGATCTGCAAACTTATCCACACAAATTGGATGCTACATGGTGGATTCCTACAAGATCCTATTTTGCTTGTCCACCATTGACTTGAATAGGAGAGTTTCATCCAAATTATGGAATGGACTAGTGCATATATTGCAGACATTGGGTCCATGTGAACAAATTGTCATCTGCACAGCTTAATCCAATAACATTGGGCCTAGTGCTGTCCGTGAGGGGTGCGGTTCTTTTCCAGACAGCAGTTGGAAAAAAAATATGGTTGTGTGAACAAAGCATTGGGGAGAATCCCAGCCTCAGTACACAAGAGAGGCTCAGACAGGGAAAGTCCTGTTCTCTTCATGATTGAGAATAAAGCAGATTACACAGCACTGTGGTGGAGCGGAGTCAGTGTCCACTGTGGTGGAGCCGGAGTCAGTGTCCATTGTGGTGGAGCCGGAGTCAGTGTCCATTGTGGTGGAGCCGGAGTCAGTGTCCACTGTGGTGGAGCCGGAGTCAGTGTCCATGGTGGTGGAGCCGGAGTCAGTGTCCATGGTGGTGGAGCCGGAGTCAGTGTCCATGGTGGTGGAGCCGAGTCAGTGTCCATTGTTGGTGGAGCCGGAGTCAGTGTCCATTGTGGTGGAGCCGGAGTCAGTGTCCATGGTGGTGGAGCCGGAGTCAGTGTCCATTGTGGTGGAGCCGGAGTCAGTGTCCATTGTGGTGGAGCCGGAGTCAGTGTCCACTGTGGTGGAGCCGGAGTCAGTGTCCATGGTGGTGGAGCCGGAGTCAGTGTCCATGGTGGTGGAGCGGAGTCAGTGTCCATGGTGGTGGAGCCGGAGTCAGTGTCCATGGTGGTGGAGCCGGAGTCAGTGTCCATTGTGGTGGAGCCGGAGTCAGTGTCCATGGTGGTGGAGCCGGAGTCAGTGTCCATTGTGGTGGAGCCGGAGTCAGTGTCCACTGTGGTGGAGCGGAGTCAGTGTCCATGGTGGTGGAGCCGGAGTCAGTGTCCATGGTGGTGGAGCCGGAGTCAGTGTCCATTGTGGTGGAGCCGGAGTCAGTGTCCATTGTGGTGGAGCCGGAGTCAGTGTCATTGTGGTGGAGCCGGAGTCAGTGTCCATGGTGGTGGAGCGGAGTCAGTGTCATTGTGGTGGAGCCGGAGTCAGTGTCCATTGTGGTGGAGCCCGAGTCAGTGTCCATTGTGGTGGAGCCGGAGTCAGTGTCCATGGTGGTGGAGCCGGAGTCAGTGTCCATTGTGGTGGAGCCGGAGTCAGTGTCCATGGTGGTGGAGCCGGAGTCAGTGTCCATGGTGGTGGAGCCGGAGTCAGTGTCCCTGGTGGTGGAGCGGAGTCAGTGTCCATGGTGGTGGAGCCGGAGTCAGTGTCCATGGTGGTGGAGCCGGAGTCAGTGTCCATTGTGGTGGAGCCGGAGTCAGTGTCCATTGTGGTGAGCCGGAGTCAGTGTCCATGGTGGTGGAGCCGGAGTCAGTGTCCATGGTGGTGGAGCCGGAGTCAGTGTCCATGGTGGTGGAGCCGGAGTCAGTGTCCATGGTGGTGGAGCCGGAGTCAGTGTCCATTGTGGTGGAGCCGGAGTCAGTGTCCATTGTGGTGGAGCTGGAGTCAGTGTCCATTGTGGTGGAGTTGGAGTCAGACTTAGGGAAATTGAGCAGTCTAAGTTGGATGTTTGACTTACTGACATCACAGTCCTGGTAGCGGAGCCGGAGTCCATGTCCATTGTGGTGGAGTCGGAGTCAGTGTCCATTGTGGTGGAGTCGGAGTCAGTGTCCATTGTGGTGGAGTCGGAGTCAGTGTCCATTTTGGTGGAGCCGGAGTCAGTGTCCATTGTGGTGGAGTCGGAGTCTCATTCAGGGAAATAGTAGAGCCAGAGTGTGAGTGGGATGTTTGGCTTATTGATTCCACAGCCCTTCCTTTTACACCAGAAAACCCCATTATGTTTGGAAATATCTATAAATTACCATCTATGATTATGTAGTAAAGCAAATTACACCCAACATTAAAAATGGACAGGACTGATGTCATACACATAGGTGTCTGTAGACTGCCCTGCTCTGCACCATCAATCTCAGATCCAAATTAGAGGCAGGACAGACAGAAAACCAGTGGTAAAACTGCAGCTTTGTCTGGTGCATACCCCAGGTTATTGCAGGTATCTTTAGATTAGTTGCATTAAAACACTTCTTTGTTTGTGACCATTTAAAAGCACAACAGGTGGCCCGGGATGGGGCATTGTACAAGGATGATGGCAGTTTTGTGCTGGCTTGCACTTCAATGGGTCCTTTGCACTGCCCCTATTGGAGCTCACAATCTAAATTCCCTATCAGTATGTCTTTGAGACCCACTCCAAAGCAGGGAGGCACACAGACACACACTCCTGCCATGTGTGTTTTCAGACCAATTCAAAGTTCAGTCAACCAAATTTTGGGGGGAAATTCGGCGAATTCAAACCTGAAAAGTTGAGCTGATCTGTAGCAAAAGATCCGATCACACCGTGGATATATTCCGAATCTTCCTTTGCGTTATATTGCACGCTTACAATGTCAGGGATACACCCAAGGTCTGAGCAGATTAATTCTTGCCGAGATGCTTCCAATTTGTCAGCGGACGGTCACCTGACCAGGACCGGGGTCCATTGTGGCGAGTGCAACCTTCTTACATCTCTAGTATGAACCTCTATTGTTGACACTCGCGAGCCCTCATAAGCAGGTATAGTGCGGAGACCCCCGGCACTCCCCATACACTGTAGATGGTCAGCCGATCTTCCTGAATATGGCAGGTCTTCGGTAATCTGCACTTTGTCTAAAGCATCATATAAACAGCTATAGACAAAATACTGTGGTTCCTCCTCCCTTGTTATTTCCAAGACACACGGATCGTGATTACTCCGCCACAACCGACGCGTCTCTCATCTGAAAAGGCAAATTTGTTAACCGACTGTAGAGTTTAATGTTATGCTACTATTCTGTCTCTCGTTAGTAACACAAATTACCAGCAATTAGCCGGCTGAATGTTCAAAGGCAATTCCATCTAGTGTATGAAAAGAGCAATATAAACGCGGAATGTATCTATCAAATGTAACAGCCCAAACAAAATTAATGATATGAACACAATGAGGGGTTCTGTGGGTAATTATGAGTGTCTGTCACCAGAACTTAACGTTCCACAAAGTTGGAGATGGATCATCGGGGGAGGTGCCGGAGCCCCATTCACCCGCTCATCGCCAGGCTGGCTTTTATTTTATTGGTGGATTATGGGGAGGAAAAAAAAAAAAAGAAGAAATGTTGTCTCCCGCTGATCCAGAGGAAAATGACTGTTCTATTTCATTATCCCTATTTTCATACTGTAACTAAACAGTCTTGCATGCTCAGTTGCACGCTGCTCCCTGAGTATTACTTACATATCTATAATTAAATAATTAGGAAGGGTTCTGGTCTTTCCAAACACTACAAAAGGCAATGATTACTACCCAGTCTAAAGCCAAGCCCCAATCGCACTGCCGCTTATGGATTTATTAATAATATTTTGTGTGTGTGTGTTGTTGTTGCTAATACTTCTGCAAGACTGCGCTGCCAGCCTCCCCCCCACATGCCAGCACACCAATAAATTAAGATATTCCTGGCCGCATCTGCACAGGGGAAATTAGAGCATTACCTGTTCTACGCCAGCGTGCCAACTTCCTGGCTGCATGCGCAGCCCATGCTGGGAGACCAGCTGTCTGGGATTGTGCCACTCCGATGAGTACACAGGAGCCAGGGGAACTCTTAGGAGATCTGCTCTAATATCACAACTGTCTCACTGCAGGCCGTTCCCTTCATAGCACACTAGTCAAACACTCGCTTATGGGGGGGGTGGGGGGGTCCCTGTGCTTAACAATCAAGAGGGAGCAAAGAGGGAAGATTCAGATCACGTCGGGGTGCGACATTGGGATCATGGACCCATCTCCACAATCTCATTGTACTATTGTGGCCTTTCAATGTTACTTTACTAATAACAATAATGAGTAAGAGCAGCTCAGGCGTTATTCATGGACATACAGAGTGTTTATTAGAAGAACACACACCCCACATCCTCCTCAATTCTACGCCGTACCTGATATTACCCTACGTTTAAGGCTGAATATTGGGCAGGAGAATGTGTATCACAATGAGTTTTCCATGCACCGTACAGTGGGAAAACAATGCAAGAAGTGAGAAGCTGCAGGTGAAGCAACACCACCACTCTCATCACACCGCACTGTGCACAGGGCACTACACTCAGCATCCAGCCATGACCAACACAACACCACCACTCTCATCACACCGCACTGTGTGCACAGACCACTACACTCAGCATCCAGCCATGGCCGACACAACACCACCACTCTCATCACACCGCACTGTGTGCACAGAGCACTACACTCAGCATCCAGCCATGACCAACACAACACCACCACTCTCATCACACCGCACTGTGTGCACAGGGCACTACACTCAGCATCCAGCCATGACCAACACAACACCACCACTCTCATCACACCGCACTGTGTGCACAGACCACTACACTCAGCATCCAGCCATGGCCGACACAACACCACCACTCTCATCACACCGCACTGTGTGCACAGGGCACTACACTCAGCATCCAGCCATGACCAACACAACACCACCACTCTCATCACACCGCACTGTGTGCACAGAGCACTACACTCAGCATCCAGCCATGGCTGACACAACACCACCACTCTCATCACACCGCACTGTGTGCACAGAGCACTACACTCAGCATCCAGCCATGGCTGACACAACACCACCACTCTCATCACACCGCACTGTGTGCACAGGGCACTACACTCAGCATCCAGCCATGGCCAACACAACACCACCACTCTCATCACACCGCACTGTGTGCACAGAGCACTACACTCAGCATCCAGCCATGGCTGACACAACACCACCACTCTCATCACACCGCACTGTGTGCACAGGGCACTACACTCAGCATCCAGCCATGGACAACACAAACACCACCAGTCTCATCACACCGCACTGTGTGCACAGAGCACTACACTCAGCATCCAGCCATGGCTGACACAACACCACCACTCTCATCACACCGCACTGTGCACAGGGCACTACACTCAGCATCCAGCCATGACCAACACAACACCACCACTCTCATCACACCGCACTGTGTGCACAGACCACTACACTCAGCATCCAGCCATGGCCGACACAACACCACCACTCTCATCACACCGCACTGTGTGCACAGGGCACTACACTCACCATCCAGCCATGGCCGACACAACACCACCACTCTCATCACACCGCATTGTGTGCACAGAGCACTACACTCAGCATCCAGCCATGGCTGACACAACACCACCACTCTCATCACACCGCACTGTGTGCACAGGGCACTACACTCAGCATCCAGCCATGGCCAACACAACACCACCACTCTCATCACACCGCACTGTGTGCACAGAGCACTACACTCAGCATCCAGCCATGGCTGACACAACACCACCACTCTCATCACACCGCACTGTGTGCACAGGGCACTACACTCAGCATCCAGCCATGACCAACACAACACCACCACTCTCATCACACCGCACCGTGTGCACAGGGCACTATACTCAGCATCCAGCCATGGCCAACACAACACCACCACTCTCATCACACCGCACTGTGTGCACAGAGCACTACACTCAGCATCCAGCCATGGCCAACACAACACCACCACTCTCATCACACCGCACTGTGTGCACAGGGCACTACACTCAGCATCCAGCCATGACCAACACAACACCACCACTCTCATCACACCGCACCGTGTGCACAGGGCACTATACTCAGCATCCAGCCATGGCCAACACAACACCACCACTCTCATCACACCGCACTGTGTGCACAGGGCACTACACTCAGCATCCAGCCATGGCTGACACAACACCACCACTCTCATCACACCGCACCGTGTGCACAGGGCACTACACTCAGCATCCAGCCATGGCCAACACAACACCACCACTCTCATCACACCGCACTGTGTGCACAGGGCACTACACTCAGCATCCAGCCATGGCCAACACAACACCACCACTCTCATCACACCGCACTGTGTGCACAGGGCACTACACTCAGCATCCAGCCATGGCCGACACAACACCACCACTCTCATCACACCGCACTGTGTGCACAGGGCACTACACTCAGCATCCAGCCATGACCAACACAACACCACCACTCTCATCACACCGCACTGTGTGCACAGGGCACTACACTCAGCATCCAGCCATGACCAACACAACACCACCATCTCATCACAAACCGCACCGTGTGCACAGGGCACTACACTCAGCATCCAGCCATGGCCAACACAACACCACCACTCTCATCACACCGCACTGTGTGCACAGGGCACTACACTCAGCATCCAGCCATGGCTGACACAACACCACCACTCTCATCACACCGCACTGTGTGCACAGAGCACTACACTCAGCATCCAGCCGTGGCCGACACAACACCACCACTCTCATCACACCGCACTGTGTGCACAGGGCACTACACTCAGCATCCAGCCATGGCCAACACAACACCACCACTCTCATCACACCGCACTGTGTGCACAGGGCACTACACTCAGCATCCAGCCATGGCCAACACAACACCACCACTCTCATCACACCGCACTGTGTGCACAGAGCACTACACTCAGCATCCAGCCATGGCCAACACAACACCACCACTCTCATCACACCGCACTGTGTGCACAGGGCACTACACTCAGCATCCAGCCATGGCTGACACAACACCACCACTCTCATCACACCGCACCGTGTGCACAGGGCACTATACTCAGCATCCAGCCGTGGCCGACACAACACCACCACTCTCATCACACACGCACTGTGTGCACAGGGCACTACACTCAGCATCCAGCCATGGCCAACACAACACCACCACTCTCATCACACCGCACCGTGTGCACAGGGCACTACACTCAGCATCCAGCCATGGCCAACACAACACCACCACTCTCATCACACCGCACTGTGTGCACAGGGCACTACACTCAGCATCCAGCCATGGCCAACACAACACCACCACTCTCATCACACCGCACTGTGTGCACAGGGCACTACACTCAGCATCCAGCCATGGCCAACACAACACCACCACTCTCATCACACCGCACTGTGTGCACAGGGCACTACACTCAGCATCCAGCCATGGCCAACACAACACCACCACTCTCATCACACCGCACTGTGTGCACAGGGCACTACACTCAGCATCCAGCCATGGCCGAACAAACACCACCACTCTCATCACACCGCACTGTGTGCACAGGGCACTACACTCAGCATCCAGCCATGGCCGACACAACACCACCACTCTCATCACACCGCACTGTGTGCACAGGGCACTACACTCAGCATCCAGCCATGGCCAACACAACACCACCACTCTCATCACACCGCACTGTGTGCACAGGGCACTACACTCAGCATCCAGCCATGGCCAACACAACACCACCACTCTCATCACACCGCACTGTGTGCACAGGCACTACACTCAGCATCCAGCCATGGCCAACACAACACCACCACTCTCATCACACCGCACTGTGTGCACAGGGCACTACACTCAGCATCCAGCCATGGCCAGACACAACACCACCACTCTCATCACACCGCACGTGTGCACAGGCACTACACTCAGCATCCAGCCATGGCCGACACAACACCACCACTCTCATCACACACGCACTGTGTGCACAGGGCACTACACTCAGCATCCAGCCATGGCAACACAACACCACCACTCTCATCACACCGCACTGTGTGCACAGGGCACTACACTCAGCATCCAGCCATGGCTGACACAACACCACCACTCTCATCACACCGCACTGTGTGCACAGGCACTACACTCAGCATCCAGCCGTGGCCGACACAACACCACCACTCTCATCACACCGCACTGTGTGCACAGGGCACTACACTCAGCATCCAGCCGTGGCCGACACAACACCACCACTCTCATCACACCGCACTGTGTGCACAGGGCACTACACTCGCATCCAGCCGTGGCCGACACAACACCACCACTCTCATCACACCGCACTGTGTGCACAGGGCACTACACTCAGCATCCAGCCATGGCCACACAACACCACCACTCTCATCACACCGCACTGTGTGCACAGGGCACTACACTCAGCATCCAGCCATGGCTGACACAACACCACCACTCTCATCACACCGCACTGTGTGCACAGGGCACTACACTCAGCATCCAGCCGTGGCCGACACAACACCACCACTCTCATCACACCGCACTGTGTGCACAGGCACTACACTCAGCATCCAGCCGTGGCCGAACACACCACCACTCTCATCACACCGCACTGTGTGCACAGGGCACTACACTCAGCATCCAGCCATGGCCGACACAACACCACCACTCTCATCACACCGCACTGTGTGCACAGGGCACTACACTCAGCATCCAGCCATGGCCTGACACACACCACCACTCTCATCACACCGCACTGTGTGCACAGGGCACTACACTAGCATCCAGCCGTGGCCGACACAACACCACCACTCTCATCACACCGCACTGTGTGCACAGGGCACTACACTCAGCATCCAGCCTGGCCGACACAACACCACCACTCTCATCACACCGCACTGTGTGCACAGGGCACTACACTCAGCATCCAGCCGTGGCCGACACAACACCACCACTCTCATCACACCGCACTGTGTGCACAGGCACTACACTCAGCATCCAGCCGTGGCCGACACAACACCACCACTCTCATCACACCGCACTGTGTGCACAGGGCACTACACTCAGCATCCAGCCATGGCCGACACAACACCACCACTCTCATCACACCGCACTGTGTGCACAGGGCACTACACTCAGCATCCAGCCTGGCCGACACAACACCACCACTCTCATCACACCGCACTGTGTGCACAGAGCACTACACTCAGCATCCAGCCGTGGCCGACACAACACCACCACTCTCATCACACCGCACTGTGTGCACAGGGCACTACACTCAGCATCCAGCCGTGGCCGACACAACACCACCACTCTCATCACACCGCACTGTGTGCACAGGGCACTACACTCAGCATCCAGCCATGGCCGACACAACACCACCACTCTCATCACACCGCACTGTGTGCACAGGGCACTACACTCAGCATCCAGCCATGGCCGACACAAACACCACCACTCTCATCACACCGCACTGTGTGCACAGGGCACTACACTCAGCATCCAGCCATGGCCGACACAACACCACCACTCTCATCACACCGCACTGTGTGCACAGGCACTACACTCAGCATCCAGCCATGGCCGACACAACACCACCACTCTCATCACACCGCACTGTGTGCACAGGCACTACACTCAGCATCCAGCCATGGCCAACACAACACCACCACTCTCATCACACCGCACTGTGTGCACAGGCACTACACTCAGCATCCAGCCATGGCCGACACAACACCACCACTCTCATCACACCGCACTGTGTGCACAGGCACTACACTCAGCATCCAGCCATGGCCGACACAACACCACCACTCTCATCACACCGCACTGTGTGCACAGAGCACTACACTCAGCATCCAGCCATGGCCGACACAACACCACCACTCTCATCACACCGCACTGTGTGCACAGGGCACTACACTCAGCATCCAGCCATGGCCGACACAACACCACCACTCTCATCACACCGCACTGTGTGCACAGAGCACTACACTCACCATCCAGCCATGGCTGACACAACACCACCAGTTCATCACACCGCACGTGTGCACAGGCACTACACTCAGCATCCAGCCATGGCCGACACAACACCACCACTCTCATCACACCGCACGTGTGCACAGGGCACTACACTCAGCATCCAGCCATGGCTGACACAACACCACCAGTCTCATCACACCGCACTGTGTGTTCCCCCACAGGGCACTACACTCAGCATCCAGCCATGGCTGACACAACACCACCATCTCCTCACACCGCACTGTGTGCACAGGGCACTACACTCACCATCCAGCCATGGCCGACACACACCACCACCTCTCACACCGCACTGTGCACAGGCACTACACCACATCCAGCATGCACACACACCACCAGTCTCATCACACCGCACTGTGTGCACAGGGCACTACACTCAGCATCCAGCCATGGCTGACACAACACCACCACTCTCATCACACCGCACTGTGTGCACAGAGCACTACAGTCAGCATCCAGCCATGGCTGACACAACACCACCACTCTCATCACACCGCACTGTGTGCACAGAGCACTACAATCAGCATCCAGCCATGGCCGACACAACACCACCACTCTCATCACACCGCACTGTGTGCACAGAGCACTACACTCAGCATCCAGCCATGGCCGACACAACACCACCACTCTCATCACACCGCCCCGTGTGCACAGGGCACTACACTCAGCATCCAGCCATGGCTGACACAACACCACCACTCTCATCACACCGCACTATGTGCACAGGGCACTACACTCAGCATCCAGCCATGGCCAACACAAGACACCGGGACATCATGCTCTTCATCTTTATCATTAAATATTAAAAACATAAATGGAAACTAAACTAAAATTCCATAACCAAATAAGGACATTTAAAATAATATTATAATAGAAAATAATAAAGAAAAATCCAGAAAGAAAATAAGACTATTAATAATATTAGATTACTGAAAAAAGAAATAAATAGAAGATATACACAAATCTATCAACAATATAAGATTTTATAAAATAATATTGAAAACATAAATAAAATATTTAAATAGAAAATAAAACAAAAAAACAAACAAAATAAGATTATTTGTAATAATATTGAAAAAAAATAAAACAAAAATCTATGAACAATAAGGGCTTTTTTTGATAATATTGAAACATAAGTACAATATTTAAATAATAGAAAATTCTACTTTAAAAATCCATAAAATAAGGTTATTTATAAGAATATTGAAAAATGAAATACATTGCTAAAAAATAGAAAATTATAAAATAAAGTAATGTATAATTACAGTTGTGGCCAAAAGTATTGACACCCCTGCAATTCTGTCAGATAATCCTCAGTTTCTTCCTGAAAATGATTGCAATCACAAATTCTTTGCTATTATTATCTTCATTTAATTTGTCTTCAATGAAAAAACACAAAAGAGAATGAAGCAAAAAGCAAAACGTTGATCATTTCCCACAAAACTCCAAAAATGGGCCGGACAAAAGTATTGGCACCCTCAGCCTAATACTTGTTTGCACAACCTTTAGCCAAAATAACTGCGATCAACCGCTTCCGGTAACCATCAATGAGTTTCTTACAATGATCTGCTGGAATTTTACACCATTCTTCCTTGGCAAACTGCTCCAGGTCCCTGATATTTGAAGGGTGCCTTCTCCAAACTGCCATTTTTAGATCTCTCTCTGTTCTATGGGATTCAGGTCTGGACTCATTGCTGTCACCTTAGAAGTCTCCAGTGCTTTCTCTCAAACCATTTTCTAGTGCTTTTTGAAGTGTGTTTTGGGTCATTGTCCTGCTGGAAGACCCATGACCTCTGAGGGAGACCCAGCTTTCTCACACTGGGCCCTACATTATGCTGCACAATGTGTTGGTAGTCTTCAGACTTCATAATGCCATGCACATGGTCAAGCATTCCAGTGCCAGAGGCAGCAAAGCAACCCCAAAACATCAGGGAGCCTCCGCCATGTTTGACTGTAGGGACTGTGTTCTTTTTTTTGAATGCCTCTTTTCTTCTCCTGTAAACTCTATTTTGATGCCTTTGCCCAGTTCTACTTTTGTCTCATCTGACCAGAGAAAATTCTTCCAAAATGTTTTAGGCTTTCTCAGGTAAGTATTGGCAAACTCCAGCCTGGCTTTTTTATGTCTCGGGGTAAGAAGTGGGGTCTTCCTGGGTATCCTACCATAGAGTCCCTTTTCATCCAGACGCCGACGGATAGTACGGGTTGACACTGTTGTACCCTCGGACTGCAGGGCAGCTTGAACTTGTTTGGATGTTAGTCGAGGTTCTTTATCCACCATCCGCACAATCTTGCATTGAAATCTCTCGGCAATTTTTCTTTTCCGTCCTCATCTAGGGAGGTTAGCCACAGTGCCATGGGCTTTAAACTTCTTGATGACACTGCGCACGGTAGACACAGGAACATTCAGGTCTTTGGAGATGGACTTGTAGCCTTGAGATGGCTCAGGCTTCCTCACAATTTGGTTTCTCAAGTCTTCAGACAGTTCTTTGGTCTTCTTTCTTTTCTCCATGCTCAATGTGGTACACGCAGGGACACAGGAAAGAGGTTGAGTCAACTTTAATCCATTCAATCAAAGTAGAGAGGAATTGGAGCCGCACTCAAGGCTTCTGGACTTGTCGCCTTGAGATTGCTCATGCTTCCTCACAATTTGGTTTTTCAAGTCCTCAGACAGTTCTTTGAGCATGGAGAAAAGAAAGAAGACCAATGTGGTACACACAAGGACACAGGACAGAGGTTGAGTCAACTTTAATCCATGTTAATTGGCTGCAAGTGTGATTTAGTTATTGCCAACACCTGTTAGGTGCCACAGGTAAGTTACAGGTGCTGTTAATTACACAAATTAGAGAAGCATCACATGATTTTTCTAACAGTGACAATACTTTTGTCCACCCCCTTTTTTTATGTTTGGTGTGGAATTATATCCAATTTGGCTTTAGGACAATTCTTTGTGTTTTTTCATTGAAGACAAATTAAATGAAGATAATAATACCAAAGAATTTGTGATTGCAATCATTTTCTGGAAGAAACGGAGTATTATCTGACAGAATTGCTGGGGTGTCAATACTTTTGGCCACAACTGTATATTGATAAAAATCGATTAGAAATACCCTTGGTTTCCCAGTGAAGCCTTTTGATGCCGGGTACACCGGTTAGGACTTTTTGTGGTACTGACAATGTGATTTGGCCTCTCATGGGCCGGTGTCTTAGTGATGCCGGGGTACACTGGTTAGGATTTTTGGGGTTCCTGACAATGTGATTTGGCTTCTCATGGGCCGGTGTCTTAGTGATGCCGGGGTACACCGGTTAGGACTTTTTGGGGTTTCTGACAATATGATTTGGCCGCTCGTGGGCCAGTGTCTCAGTGATACCACGGTACACTGTTTAGGACTTTTTGGCGTTTCTGACAATGTGACTTGAGGTCTCATGGGCCGGTGTCTCAGTGATACCGGGGTACACCGGTTAGAACTTTTTGGGGTTCTGACAATGTTACTTGGCCTCTTGTGAGCCAGTGTCTCAGTGATGCCGGGTACACCGGTTAGGACTTTTTGTGGTTCTGACAATGTGATTTGGCCTCTCGTGGGCCGGTATCTCATTGATGCTGGGAACACCGGTTAGGACTTTTTGTGGTTCTGACAATGTGATTTGGCCTCTCGTGGGCCAGTATCTCATTGATGCTGGGGAACACCGGTTAGGACTTTTTGTGGTTCTGACAATGTGATTTGGCCTCTCGTGGGCCGGTGTCTCAGTGATGCCGGGGTACACCAGTTAGAACTTTTTGGGGTTATTGACAATGTTCCTTGGCCTATCTTGGACCGGTGTCTCAATGATGCCAGGGTACACTGGTTAGGACTTTTTGGGGTTCCTGACAATGTATGTAAAGTGCTGTGGAATTATTAGCGCTACATAAATGAATAAATATCATTATATTATGTTACTTGGCCTCTCATGGGCCAGTGTTTCAGTGATGCCGGGGTACACTGGTTAGGACTTTTTGGGGTTTCTGACAATGTGATTTGGCCTCTGGTGGGCCGGTGTCTCAGTGATGCCGTGGTACACCGGTTAGGACTTTTTGGGGTTTCTGAAAATGTGATTTGGCCTCTGCCGGGGTCCACTGGTTAGGACTTTTTGGGGTTTCTGACAATGTGATTTGGCCTCTGGTGGGCCAGTGTCTTAGTGATGCCGGGGTACACTGGTTAGGACTTTTTGGGGTTTCTGAAAATGTGATTTGGCCTCTGGTGGGCCGATGTCTTAGTGATGCCACAAACACTTGAGCTTCCACCTATGTAACCTGAAATGCCGGCGTTCCTTCATCTCGGCCGTGCAGCGTCTCGCTCTGATCAGAGTATCACTTTGCACAATGCCTAAATCCTGCGAAGGTTTAATGTCTGGCTGTGTGCATTTTGCTCTGTATTAACATGTACAATGGAGCACTTTGATTCGCCCCCCGCCCTCCCCTCTTCTATTTCGTTCTTTCTCTCCTTTCTATCTGAATGCCAGAAGCTGGTGAATATATACATGCTTCATAGCTTCAGCTAAACCTTTTGTTCTTCTGGGGATTTCAGCTGGCGTAACAGCGAGAGCGAAAGGAGAAAAAGAAATTCACAGGGGTCGTAAAGGTTTGAAAGAGGCAAATTACCTCTGAGCTATGGCACGGCACGTTGTGTGTGTGTGATTATGTGTGTGTGTGTGATGTGCGGGGCTGCAGACACATTTAACCCCAGCTTACACAGACTAGGGGTGACCGGCTCCCCCCGCACCGTACCGGGGAGGTAATGGAACCCCAAAGTGATGACACCAATGCTCGCACCGCTGCGGCGGGATAATTACTGGCTTCTTCGCAGCTGAGTTTCACAGATGCATTATTAACGGCACATTCCATGCCCTAACGAGCAGCCGTTGTAGGTGAAGAGTTTTTTTATTTTTTTTCACCATCCCAGCATCTGCCGTACAGGTTGGATCACAGACAAAAAAAACCCTCCAACTCTCTGGCAGACATGGGGCACCTGGGGAGACCGCACACTTGGGAGCGCAGGAGATTTTGTTATTCATTGTTGCTGAGCACAACACCTCGATTTCAGAAAAAATAAAAATAAAAAAGTTTTCAAGAAAATGCACATCTGTCACATAGAGCGGTGTATGGTGGAAGAAAATAACCTAAAAGAACATGCACCCCGGGCAGACCTCATAGCAAACACAGGGCATTATTACCAACCAAATTACAGGAACACATTACTGAGAAAAACCGAACCGCTAAGAGGCCACCGGACTACAAATACCAAGAACTGGGCCAACACTGAGGAAACGGCTACTGAGACTCGGAGGACGGCAATCACTACGTCACTGGTCAGTGTCAGGCAGCTGCCGCCAAGAGGCCACCGGACTACAAATACCAAGAACTGGGCCAACACTGAGGAAACGGTTACTAAGACTCGGGAGGATGGCAAACACTACGTCACTGGTCAGTGTCAGGCAGCTGCCGCCAAGAGGCCACCGGACTACAAAGACCAAGAACTGGGCCAACACTGAGGAAACGGTTACTAAGACTCGGGAGGACGGCAAACACTACGTCACTGGTCAGTGTCAGGCAGGTGCCGCCAAGAGGCCACCAAACTACAAATACCAAAAACTGGGCCAAAACTGGGGAAACGGTTACTAAGACTCGGGAGGACGGCAATCACTACGTCACTGGTCAGTGTCAGGCAGCTGCCACCAAGAGGCCACCGGACTACAAATACCAAGAACTGGGCCAACACTGGGGAAAAGGTTACTAAGACTCGGGAGGACGGCAATCACTACGTCACTGATCAGCGTCAGGCAGGTGCCGCCAAGAGGCCACCGGACTACAAAGACCAAGAACTGGGCCAACACTGAGGAAACGGTTACTGAGACTCGGGAGGACGGCAAACACTACGTCACTGGTCAGTGTCAGGCAGCTGCCGCCAAGAGGCCACCGGACTACAAAGACCAAGAACTGGGCCAATACTGAGGAAACGGTTACCGAGACTCGGAGGACGGCAATCACTACGTCACTGGTCAGTGTCAGGCAGCTGCCGCCAAGAGGCCACCGGACTACAAAGACCAAGAACTGGGCCAACACTGGGGAAAAGGTTACTAAGACTCGGGAGGACGGCAATCACTACGTCACTGATCAGTGTCAGGCAGGTGCCGCCAAGAGGCCACCGGACTACAAAGACCAAGAACTGTGCCAACACTGAGGAAATGGCTACCGAGACTAGGGAGGACGGCAATCACTACGTCACTGGTCAGTGTCAGGCAGCTGCCGCCAAGAGGCCACCAGACTACAAAGACCAAGAACTGGGCCAACACTGGGGAAAAGGTTACTAAGACTCGGGAGGACGGCAAACACTACGTCACTGGTCAGTGTCAGGCAGCTGCCGCCATGATGGCATGTTGAGCGCTTTAGCCGGCTGCCCGCAGTGTTTTCTTGGACTGGTTTCCCGGAGATCAGTGATTGTTTCATGATGTTGGCCTACCAGGCATTGCTCCCACCTAGCCAGAATTCTGCTCCACACTGATGAGGGGCTGTCTGTGGATGGATACCTGGCTTTGGCATTTCCCTTCTCATATCTTTAAACTCGTAAAGAGCTGGATATTGACTGAAAGGGCCACTTAATATGGTGGTTATGGTGGTCTCCTCAAGGATCCATCCCATGGCTAGGTTCTTCCCTGGAGGGATATCTGGCTAGTCCCGTGTTTGAGACTCCTAAACAAGGCTCCATGGACTCTATTTGCATATGGATTCTTTACTGTAAGAGCAGCGAGACTATGGATCCTTTACTGTAAGAGCAGTGAGAATATGGATTATTTACTGTAAGAGCAGTGACACTATGGATTCTTTACTGTATGAGCAGTGACACTATGGATCCTTTACTGTAAGAGCAGTGACACTATGGATTATTTACTGTAAGAGCAGTGAGACTATGGATCCTTTACTATAAGAGCAGTGACACTATGGATTCTTTACTGTAAGAGCAGTGACACTATGGATTCTTTACTGTAAGTGCAGTGACACTATGGATTCTTTACTGTAAGAGCAGTGACACTATGGATTCTTTACTGTAAGAGCAGTGAGACTATGGATTCTTTACTGTAAGAGCAGAGAGATTATGAATTCTTTACTGTAAGAGCAGTGACACTATGGATTCTTTACTGTAAGAGCAGTGAGACTATGGATTCTGTACTGTAAGAGCAGTGACACTATGAATTCTTTACTGTAAGAGCAGTGAGACTATGGATTCTGTACTGTAAGAGCAGTGAGACTATGGATACTTTACCGTAAGAGCAGTGAGACTATGGATACTTTACCGTAAGAGCAGTGAGACTATGGATACTTTACCGTAAGAGCAGTGAGACTATGGATTCTTTACTGTAAGAGCAGTGAGACTATGGATAGTTTACTGTAAGAGCAGTGCGACTATGGATTATTTACTGTAAGAGCAGTGAGACTATGAATTCTTTACTGTAAGAGCAGTGAGACTATGGATAGTTTACTGTAAGAGCAGTGAGACTATAGATTCTTTACTGTAAGAGCAGTGACACTATGAATTCTTTACTGTAAGAGCAGTGACACTATGGATACTTTACTGTAAGAGCAGTGACACTATGGATTCTTTACTGTAAGAGCAGTAAGACTATGGATTCTTTACTGTAAGAGCAGTGAGACTATGGATTCTTTACTGTAAGAGCAGTGAGACTATGATTTACTGTAAGAGCAGTGAGACTATGGATAGTTTACTGTAAGAGCAGTGAGACTATAGATTCTTTACTGTAAGAGCAGTGACTATGGATTCTTTACTGTAAGAGCAGTGACACTATGGATTCTTTACTGTAAGAGCAGTGACACTATAGATTCTTTACTGTAAGAGCAGGAAGACTATGGATTCTTTACTGTAAGAGCAGTGAGACTATGGATTCTTTACTGTAAGAGCAGTGAGACTATGAATTATTTACTGTAAGAGCAGTGAGACTATGGATTCTTTACTGTAAGAGCAGTGACACTATGGATTCTTTACTGTAAGAGCAGTGACACTATAGATTCTTTACTGTAAGAGCAGGAAGACTATGGATTCTTTACTGTAAGAGCAGTAAGACTATGGATTCCTTAATGTATGAGCAGTGAGACTATAGATTCTTTACTGTATGAGCAGTGACACTATGGATTCTTTACTGTAAGAGCAGTGACACTATAGATTCTTTACTGTAAGAGCAGTGACACTATGGATCCTTTACTGTAAGAGCAGGAAGACTATGGATTCTCTACTGTAAGAGCAGTAAGACTATGGATCCTTTACTGTAAATACATGAATACTATGGATTCTTTACTGTAAGAGCAGTGAGACTATGAATTCTTTACTGTAAGAGCAGAGACACTATGGATAGTTTACTGTAAGAGCAGGAAGACTATGAATCCTTTACTGTAAGAGCAGTGAGACTATGGATCCTTTACTGTAAGAGCAGTGAGACTATGGATTCTTTACTGTAAGAGCAGTGAGACTATGAATTCTTTACTGTAAGAGCAGTGACACTATGGATCTTTTACTGTAAGAGCAGTGACACTATGGATCCTTTACTATAAGAGCAGTGACACTATGGATTCTTTACTGAAAGAGCAGCGAGACTATGGATCCTTTACTGTAAGAGCAGTGAGACTATTGATTCTTTACTGTACGAGCAGTGACACTATGGATTCTTTACTGTAAGAGCAGTGACACTATGGATCCTTTACTGTAAGAGCAGTGACACTATGAATTCTTTACTGTAAGAGCAGTGACACTATGGATTCTTTACTGTAAGAGCAGTGAGACTATGAATTCTTTACTGTAAGAGCAGTGACACTATGGATCTTTTACTGTAAGAGCAGTGACACTATGGATCCTTTACTATAAGAGCAGTGACACTATGGATTCTTTACTGAAAGAGCAGCGAGACTATGGATCCTTTACTGTAAGAGCAGTGAGACTATTGATTCTTTACTGTACGAGCAGTGACACTATGGATCTTTACTGTAAGAGCAGTGACACTATGGATCCTTTACTGTAAGAGCAGTGACACTATAATTCTTTACTGTAAGAGCAGTGACACTATGGATTCTTTACTGTAAGAGCAGTGAGACTATGAATTCTTTACTGTAAGAGCAGTGACACTATGGATCTTTTACTGTAAGAGCAGTGACACTATGGATCCTTTACTATAAGAGCAGTGACACTATGGATTCTTTACTGAAAGAGCAGTGAGACTATGGATCCTTTACTGTAAGAGCAGTGACACTATTGATTCTTTACTGTACGAGCATGAGATATGGATTCTTTACTGTAAGAGCAGTGACACTATGGATTCTTTACTGTAAGAGCAGTGACACTATGGATCCTTTACTATAAGAGCAGTGAGACTATTGATTCTTTACTGTACGAGCAGTGAGACTATGGATTCTTTACTGTAAGAGCAGTGACACTATGGTTTCTTTACTGTAAGAGCAGTGACACTATGGATTCTTTACTGTAAGAGCAGTGAGACTATAGATATTTACTGTACGAGCAGTGAAATGATGAACCTCTCGACCAGAACATGTTGTAACTGTTAATTCACAGAAAAAAAAAAAAGTTCTAGGAGGCCTTTAAACCCTTCTGGAAGAATGTTACAGGTTATAAGTTGTGAGATGGGATGTAGACTAGAAGAGATTAGTTTCATCCATACATGGTAGGGGTGAGAATACATTTTTCCCCTAATGTGGAACAGCTGCCCCATGAAGAGTTTGCCTTCCTCAACATGTGCGGCTATAGGACTTGAACTTGATAAGACTCCTTTCAACCTTAAAGGTCCAGTTACACACACAGATAATAAAACTATGGAGCCATGAAAAATAGTAATCATGGCGTTTAGGGAGAATGAACGGACAGTTAAGTGACTATAACCCATTCTGATCTGCTCATTATAACACATTCATGACAGCTATCACAGACCCAACATCCAATAGATACTCATTAATCCGGATGGATTGTATTAAATTCCATCAGGGTTGGGACATTAACGTACAGAGGACTGAACAAAGATATTGGTATCCAATGTGAAGGAAGCTTTAAAGCCCCCATACACATGACGACAAAATGTTGGCTGACCCCATTGATACACAGGTTTGGCCGGCGGTTCTAATGTGTATGGGGGCACCGGCAGACTGATTGTGGGGGAGGATGTCGATCACACATCAGAGTGACTGGAGAGAAGCTGCCAATGATGTGTCAATCTACGACCCTCTCATAGACAACACAGGAGGATCAGTGGATCCGGTGTATGAGAGTGTCGGCTGAGATGGCCAAAGCATCATTAATCCAACAGCCATCCAATGTGTATGGCCGGCCTTGCTCCAATACTGGGGCCATAGCTGGAGATTATAGAAGTGCATTTTAGGTTTCCCTCCAAATCATGTGAGCCTACATGTGCCACGTGGAAACTGGAGTGAATCATCTGGAGTAGGGAACACCACAGGGCGCCATGAAGTAGATAAATTCTGGTGTCACACCTCTGCCGTACCCCCTGCTCCAAATCTCACAATTCTGGTATCACCCCTCTGCCGTACCCCCTGCTCCAAATCTCACAATTCTGGTATCACCCCTCTGCCGTACCCTCTGCTCCAAATCTCACAATTCTGGTGTCACACCTCTGCAGTACCCTCTGTTCCAAATCTCACAATTCTGGTGTCACACCTCTGCCGTACCCCCTGCTCCAAATCTCACAATTCTGGTGTCAACCCTGCCGTACCCCTGCTCCAAATTTACATTCTGGTGTCACCCCTCTGCGTACCCCCTGCTCCAAATCTCACAATTCTGGTGTCACACTCTGCCGTACCTCTGTTCCAAATCTCACAATTCTGGTGTCACACCTCTGCCGTACCCTGTTCCAAATCTACAATTCTGGTGTCACACCTCTGCCGTACCCCCTGCTCAAATCTCACAATTCTGGTGTCACCCTTGCCGTACCCTCTGATCCAATCTCACAATTCTGGTGTCACACCTCTGCCGTACCCTCTGTTCCAAATCTCACAATTCTGGTGTCACACCTCTGCCGTACCCCCTGCTCCAAATCTCACAATTCTGGTGTCACACCTCTGCCGTACCCTCTGTTCCAAATCTCACAATTCTGGTGTCACACCTCTGCCGTACCCTCTGTTCCAAATCTCACAATTCTGGTGTCACACCTCTGCCGTACCCTCTGTTCCAAATCTCACAATTCTGGGGCATCCAAAGTTTTTGCCAAATATTGAGACTTTTCAAAGGTTTGTCACTCTTCTGGCATAAAGGCTTTGATGAATTGGGTCCTTAGGGTATGGAAATTCCAGAAACTAGTTTGTCCCATATCTAGTCCTCCGCTATGAAACGTTTCAGGCCCTCTGTTCTGCAATCAGGAACATTGTATACATTTTATTATAAGCAGAATGTGGGTAAGAAATGTTTACTGAAGACCCATAGATGTCAGACTGATGGAATACACAACAATAAATGTATCTGTCAACCTCCCTATCATTGATCCAATGACTGTCAGAAGCCTGAACATTGTTACCAACAGAAGGGTCTATTACGTAAATGTAATAAAACGTAAATCTGCTTAAATCTGTGGGATTCTTATCAAGACGACACAGTTGATGTGAAGTGACAGGCTTGTGAGACCAGAAGCAAATAAATAAATAAATGTCCTTGGTGTCAAGGTGACCCTTGTGCAGTAACCCCCAGTGTATGTGCTGCATACTAAACAAACAGGCTCCCAGTAATTAACACCAGCCTTAATGAAGTCCAGCTGCCTCTATGGCAAGCTGACGGGATGCCAACACTTCACTCACTGCATGCCCAAATACCTAAGATGCAGATACACCAGGACCCGGAATAAGAAAAGGTGGAATATTATTCCATGTATACAACCGTTCCCAGCCTGGGCAGATAGATACATACTGAGTCCACACCGAGATCAGTACCCGACACATGCCAGGTCCAATACACGGGGTGAAGAGCTTCATCCACAACCAAATAAGACGACACAAACCGAAAAATAACAAAAAAAGTAGGACTATGCTGATTCTCGAGGGGATATGGGATGGGCTCAGGTAGACCCATGACTCGCTTTAGCAACAGAACAAGCATGCAGTTGGCGTGTGCTGGATTGGATCATGTGCCAGCCCAGATAAGGCCCATGCCGTTTACACTCTTCAATTATTCAGCTGTCTCGTAAACAAAACAGTCGTGTTCATAAAGAACATATTGGAGACTTGGAAAGACGAGCGTTAAATGTGGGGACGTAATCCATCCAATGAGACAAACCAAGAGGACCCATATGTGGCCCCTAGAATGATTCTACACCAGCAGCAATGGGCGAGTGGCAGACTGTGCCATCGGCGGGTCACAAACTAAAGCATTGACTGAAAATACCACTGTCAACCAAACCCAAGAATTGTTCAAAATTAATGCGACCATCCAATGTGTACTAGGCGTTCAACCAAATGTAATGTGTCCTATGTGGAGGAATAGGATCAGGGATGGTCTACACACCCAATCCTTTGGCATCAGTGTACCGTTCTCCTGTCTTCAGAACACATGCACACCCTTCTGAAGCGAACATACACGAGTTATGGGTGTCTGCTGGGAACAATGGCTTTACATGTGTTATGAGAAGCACAGCAGCACATTGTAGATACTCTCCACATGTAGCGCTGTATGGTCAAACATACAGATCAGAGAGAGTATCCTGCCTGTGAAAGACTCCTAGAGGTGAGGCTAATCTTCCCCCAATTAGTTTCCTCATAATACTATATCTACTAAACCACGGCCACATTTTCCATTCTTGAAAACAACCAAGTTGTCACCCTGGATGTAAAGTAATTTCAGCAAGATAGGTAGGATGGCCGAATTCAGCTGGGACTCCACCTGTGTGCAGACATCTGACGGATGATTGTCAGGTGGGTGAATGAAGCCTCAGCCGACACATGGGCAAAAGCCAAATCGTCCGTCAGTCTAAGGCTTTGTGCTCACGGTCTTGGATACAACTCCTCCGGACCTGCAGGAACCCGCAGGGGTCGCAGAGAGACCGCAGCTGCCCTGTACACACCCTGCGGTGGGAGCAGGGCGGCTTCTCCCTGAAATCACCCAATGGTTGTCTCTGAAATTAACATACTGGGGTGGAGGTCCGGAATCCCGCACCGCAGCTGATATAACGCTGCAGTCGGGTGAAGCATAGTGAGGATGAGATTTCTTGAAATCAGCCGCTATGCTTCTTCTGTACAGTGCAGCACTTTGGATGCAGCTTCCAGAACGCTGCGTTCACTGATTGTGTGCACACACCCTAATACACAGTAAACCTATTCAGCTGAGAGCCTGTGTATAAGAAAGTCACAGACATCTCTGGGATCAGCAGTTACCCGATTGAAATGTTCCATTACGATCAGTTGTCCTGTGCCCACATATACATTAAAAGGTCGGCAGAGCCAGTGGATATGAGCAGGTGACAGTGAGATTAGTGTAATGTGGCCCAGATCTGGTGAGGCACAGGAACCATAAGGCCAAATCATTGGGCTCAGACCACGTCCAGTGAACCTAGGGACTGGCTGCAGCAGTCACAACCCACACCGGTGAAGAGGCAGAGCTGGGGGCGACCGCTAAGTCTGACATGTTTTGTTTTTCTTGGATAGAATAAACCTGTAGAGTAAAAGAAAGCAATAAACCTGGCAAAGCCTACGGGATGCACAAAGTGATTATAAGTGGTAATCTAGGCTTCAATCAAAACACGGGAGAGGAAAACTAGATACAGGAGAAACTAAGCTAATGGCTTAGGATGAGAAGGCAGACATCTTATCCCGTCATGTGGTCAGGCCCCTATAATGGGGCTGTATTGACTTTGAGGATGGCCACATCCAGCTGGTGGCGCTAGCTGTCCTCTGCAGGCTTACATTCCAGGGGAGCACGGTCTGGCCTATAAGGCTCCCTTACCCCTTACATTCCAGGGGAGCACGGTCTGGCCTATAAGGCTCCCTTACCCCTTACATTCCAGGGGAGCACGGTCTGGCCTATAAGGCTCCCTTACCCCTTACATTCCAGGGGAGCACGGTCTGGCCTATAAGGCTCCTTTACCCCTTACATTCCAGGGGAGCACGGTCTGGCCTATAAGGCTCCTTTACCCCTTACATTCCAGGGGAGCACGGTCTGGCCTATAAGGCTCCTTTACCCCTTACATTCCAGGGGAGCACGGTCTGGCCTATAAGGCTCCCTTACCCCTTACATTCCAGGGGAGCACGGTCTGGCCTATAAGGCTCCCTTACCCCTTACATTCCAGGGGAGCACGGTCTGGCCTATAAGGCTCCCTTACCCCTTACATTCCAGGGGAGCACGGTCTGGCCTATAAGGCTCCTTTACCCCTTACATTCCAGGGGAGCACGGTCTGGCCTATAAGGCTCCTTTACCCCTTACATTCCAGGGGAGCACGGTCTGGCCTATAAGGCTCCTTTACCCCTTACATTCCAGGGGAGCACGGTCTGGCCTATAAGGCTCCCTTACCCCTTACATTCCAGGGGAGCACGGTCTGGCCTATAAGGCTCCTTTACCCCTTACACTCCCTACTAGAAGACAACTAGAATTTAAGATTTATTTTCAGAAACTTGAAATAACAAGTGGTCCATGTACTTTGTGACAATAAAGCCCCTAATTTAGCACAGGCCTTTCTGCAACCAAATGAGTTAATGTACTATCTGAATAATTGCTCTTTATTGTTGGGCTCTTTATATCCGCACTGGGAATTAGAAATCATTAGCAACATTTCAGCGTTATAGAAGCGTGAAATGCCTCAAATTGTTTTTTTTCTCACAGACACAAAGATGAGAATAATGTGGTCCATTGGTGAGAAGGTGACACATTGGCACTTGGCGGAGGAGCCGGTGCCCACCCCGAGGAGGCCACTGATGGGAACGTAGCCATTACTAATCTCAACCCTCGTCCTCCCACCGGCTGACTTGCATATTTACTAATACATATTACTCACACATTGGACGTCTTAAGCTTGTAGGGAGCCCAGCTACATCGCCAGCCCCCCTTTCGGAGCAGTCTTTCAGGAAAAGGCTTTGAAGCATGTTGGGCAGCCAGCATGGGGCAGGTAGCAGCGCTCTGCATGTGCGATACCTGCTCTGTGCACCGCGGGTAATCAGGCTGCACATTCCAATGACAAGCTTTCCCCAGTCAATAACCTCCATAGGGCTGCTCAGATTTTCATGTCCTAGTCTTGCCTGCTGGATAATTTTTTGCAAACATAGCTCAGCTCACTGCAACGCCATGGGTTAATATTATAATGACATGGTGATGAGAAGAAATGGGGGAAAAAAGGAAGGGGAGGCGAGAACAGGAAAACAAACCTAGCAACCCAGGTCCGGTGTACTATGTCAGCGTGTCACTAAGATGTGTGCGGAGACAATGTGACATCTCACTCCAATCCTTCATATCACAAATGATTCACCGGCTGGAGAATTAAGTCAGCGCTGATGTATACCCTATAGAGACATAAGCTGCTGTTATGGGAGCAGCAGGGGATGACGCTACAGCAAAGACCACAACCAAACGCCAATAACACAAGGGTTTCTAACTTTTCAGTCTCAATCTCTCGAGATCAACAATTATTTCATTATTTTTTTTTCTCAATGCAATATTTTATAAGTAACGTGTTAAAAGAGCACTCCGGAGTATATTCTTTCCAGCGATGTAGTGGTGCTTTACGTCCCCTGCCCCCTGTCTCACCTTCCACCGCCTTCATAGGTTTCCTGCGGTACTCCAGTTGGTCTGAAAAGTGACCCTCCCAAGATCCATTGTGTCATGGAGAACGCCAGAGGTTACAACTCAGAGTCTAGTCCTGGCTCTCATAGATATGCATTAAGAGCTTGTGATGTAGCTTATAACTTCTGGCCAGTGAGTGTCACTGAGTGGTATAACAAAAAAGGGTGTAAGGTAGCACAATAGCAGGGAAGGGCAAAGATAATCAGGGAACTTGACTGACCCTTAGACTGGGGGTCCCTGTTCCCACAATTACCTCTGAAGGGGAGGATGTCTAAGCTGCCAACCTTGCTCTTGATAAGTTCTAGGCTAAAACCCTCACCTCTATCAACAGACCAGGGAGCACAGCAACTCCCACAAACTAAAGAAAACTCCAGGCAACAAATCTGAAGGAAGCCTTCAGCATGAAGTGCACTAACATCCTCACAGCTCAAGGTCATTGCAGAGACTAAACTCCATCAGTGACACCAGCTGGTGGGAAATGGAACTATTTTAAGGCCAGGGATGCGGACAATTGCATAACCTAACGCACCCTCTCACCTGAAGAGCCACAACAGACCATATACAGCAATACTACAGCAGCTTCTAACATTAACTCCATAGTTATAAACACGAATTAAACATACTAAATCACTGCAGAGCAGCTCAAGAAGACTGCAGCGCAGACTACACGTGACAGTGAGACGTTTAGGGCACAAGATGGCACCATGGGACCGGAGTGGTGTCGCTAACAGATGAAGCCGCTGGAAGGGGTTTATTTTGTAGAATAAAAAGGATGGGCAGTTTGAAATCAGAACCCACTAGAACCTTATTTCCCCGGACAAATGTTGGACCGTCCCCCTATACAGACTTTTGGCCGACCACCCTGTTGATATCAACCAACATTAGTTTGTTGTGTATGTGGGCCTAACGATAAAAGGACAATCTGTTTTATGTAACACTTTTAGTATTTTTTGAGGTTATAGGACCTATGTAAGATCATGGATAACTGCCATCTGTGAAGGGGTGTCGGATTGCTGGAGGGTCCGATCACTCGTGACCCCAACGATCACAGAAATCAGTGAGTTGGGCGTCTCCAGTTTCAATGGAGTTGCAGTAACACATGCACACGGCAGCTGTATTAATTACTGATGGAGATAGGTGAGGATCCGAGCAATGTAAGGAGGGGCATAACAATCGAGGTCACAGAGGAGGTGATTGTGACCTACTGCAGTGTCTTCAGCTGTATGTGCGTCAGATGACAATAGCAGGGGAGGTGTTGGATATTACACACAAAAGACTGATTGTCCTCAGTGGGAGAAACACAATAATAATCTTGTAGTTGTGACACCTTTTAAAGTAACTGATGTTACAGAGCAGCGAGCTCTCCGGACTGCTTACCTCTTCACTATGCCTGATGGAGGTAAGCAGTCTCAAAAGCTCGCTGCTTTGTAACATCAATTATTTAAAATATATCACATCTACAAAATTGTTATTGTGTTTCTCCCACTGAGAGCTAGCAGTCTTTTTTTCAACGGGCGAACACCGTACCAGACGTTACTACTTTTCTATTTCATATCCCCTTCTATCAGCATCAGTGCTGGCTACAAGATGTGTAATGTGTCACCTCTGATCACGTTCCATTACAATCAGCCATCACACCTTGCTCCACCCTAGAGGAACGTCTTCATTGACATCACTTCAGGAACCGGTCTGACCTACAGCTGTACAGGTCATACCGCCCATGTATCCAAGTAGTGGACAGACCCATGTCCAGCACAAATGTCAAACCGGCCTATAAAGTGAGGACCCTGGTCACGTTCCCTCCAGGCCGGCACAAGCCACGATGGGTTACTCCATGGAAGGTCTTCACAAGCAGATTACACCTGTCAGCAAGACAACAGGTCACCGCAGGAGGGTCACATATTTATTGTATACAAATCTGAATTAGGAAAAGGCTTATTCAGTCTGTTCACATAACCCTTTAATGTATTGTAATATTAAGTAATATTTGTCAATACTGCAATCTTGTACTATGAAATATGTAAAAGAGCTGAAAGAAAAATAATAAATATCATATCTTGCCATACCAGACACTAGATATATCCCCTCATACCCATCATACAAACACTAGATCTATCCCCTCATACCCATCATACAGACACTAGATATATCCCCTCATACCCATCATACAGACACTAGATATATCCCCTCATACCCATCATACAGGCACTAGATATATCCCCTCATACCCATCATACAGACACTAGATATATCCCCTCATACCTATCATACAGACACTAGATATATCCCCTCATACCCATCATACAGACACTAGATATATCCCCTCATACCCATCATACAGACACTAGATATATCCCCTCATACCCATCATACAGACACTAGATATATCCCCTCATACCCATCATACACACACTAGATATATCCCCTCATACCCATCATACAGACACTAGATATATCCCCTCATACCCATCATACAGACACTAGATATATCCCCTCATACCCATCATACAGACACTAGATATATCCCCTCATACCCATCATACAGACACTAGATATATCCCCTCATACCCATCATACAGACACTAGATATATCCCCTCATACCCATCATACAGACACTAGATATATCCCCTCATACCCATCATACAGACACTAGATATATCCCCTCATACCCATCATACAGACACTAGATATATACCCATCATACAGACACTAGATATATCCCCTCATACCCATCATACAGACACTAGATATATCCCCTCATACCCATCATACAAACACTAGATATATCCCCTCATACCCATCATACAGACACTAGATATATCCCCTCATACAGGCACTAGATATATCCCCTCATACCCATCATACAAACACTAGATATATCCCCTCATACCCATCATACAGACACTAGATATATCCCCTCATACAGACACTAGATATATCCCCTCATACCCATCATACAAACACTAGATATATCCCCTCATACCCATCATACAAACACTAGATATATCCCCTCATACCCATCATACAGGCACTAGATATATACCCATCATACAGACACTAGATATATCCCCTCATACCCATCATACAGACACTAGATATATCCCCTCATACCCATCATACAGACACTAGATATATCCCCTCATACCCATCATACAGACACTAGATATATCCCCTCATACCCATCATACAGACACTAGATATATCCCCTCATACCCATCATACATACACTAGATATATCCCCTCATACCCATCATACATACACTAGATATATCCCCTCATACCCATCATACAGACACTAGATATATCCCCTCATACCCATCATACAGACACTAGATATATCCCCTCATACCCATCATACATACACAAGATATATCCCCTCATACCCATCATACATACACTAGATATATCCCCTCATACCCATCATACAGACACTAGATATATCCCCTCATACCCATCATACAGACACTAGATATATCCCCTCATACCCATCATACATACACTAGATATATCCCCTCATACAAACACTAGATCTATCCCCTCATACCCATCATACAGACACTAGATATATCCCCTCATACCCATCATACAGACACTAGATATATCCCCTCATACCCATCATACAGGCACTAGATATATCCCCTCATACCCATCATACAGACACTAGATATATCCCCTCATACCTATCATACAGACACTAGATATATCCCCTCATACCCATCATACAGACACTAGATATATCCCCTCATACCCATCATACAGACACTAGATATATCCCCTCATACCCATCATACAGACACTAGATATATCCCCTCATACCCATCATACACACACTAGATATATCCCCTCATACCCATCATACAGACACTAGATATATCCCCTCATACCCATCATACAGACACTAGATATATCCCCTCATACCCATCATACAGACACTAGATATATCCCCTCATACCCATCATACAGACACTAGATATATCCCCTCATACCCATCATACAGACACTAGATATATCCCCTCATACCCATCATACAGACACTAGATATATCCCCTCATACCCATCATACAGACACTAGATATATCCCCTCATACCCATCATACAGACACTAGATATATACCCATCATACAGACACTAGATATATCCCCTCATACCCATCATACAAACACTAGATATATCCCCTCATACCCATCATACAAACACTAGATATATCCCCTCATACCCATCATACAGGCACTAGATATATACCCATCATACAGACACTAGATATATCCCCTCATACCCATCATACAGACACTAGATATATCCCCTCATACCCATCATACAGACACTAGATATATCCCCTCATACCCATCATACAGACACTAGATATATCCCCTCATACCCATCATACAGACACTAGATATATCCCCTCATACCCATCATACATACACTAGATATATCCCCTCATACCCATCATACATACACTAGATATATCCCCTCATACCCATCATACAGACACTAGATATATCCCCTCATACCCATCATACAGACACTAGATATATCCCCTCATACCCATCATACATACACTAGATATATCCCCTCATACCCATCATACAAACACTAGATATATCCCCTCATACAGACACTAGATATATCCCCTCATACCCATCATACAGACACTAGATATATCCCCTCATACCCATCATACAGACACTAGATATATCCCCTCATACCCATCATACACACACTAGATATATCCCCTCATACCCATCATACAGACACTAGATATATCCCCTCATACCCATCATACAGACACTAGATATATCCCCTCATACCCATCATACAGGCACTAGATATATCCCCTCATACCCATCATACAGACACTAGATATATCCCCTCATACCCATCATACAGACACTAGATATAAATGTGGCACCCCAAGGGTTAATGTGCCACAGAAACAACACAGGTTTAATCCCCACACAACACTACACTAGAAAGTGGGAGGAGCTTAGCTGGCACCTGCACTAGTGGGAGGAGCTAAAGTTGTTTACCACAAAAACAAGAGTGACAGTTGGCTCAGCTCCTGAGGTAAACTGAACTAAGTAGCAGAGGTCCTGAGAGGTCTGAGGAAAGGAGACAGATTAACAGAGGAACGTACCCGGGATAAAGAGTTACCCCAAAAGCTTGACCCCGGGGAGACGCTTAAGACGGATACCGGATCCGAGGCTTTGCCTGAGACAGACAGGACAGTAAACACCGGCATAGTGAAGGTCCACCATCTTCACTGTACCATAGCAAAGCAACACGGAGGGGTCAGTGACACAGAGGACTCAAGTTGCCTAGCAGATTGGTACCCGTGAGCAGAGACAGGGCCAGCAGTATAGCTACAAGCAGCAGCAGGGCCACACACAGTGCATAAGTAGGAAGCCAAGGACCCGGTCAGGGTGGGAGCAACCTGGTACAGACTCCGTGGACAATATTGTGATATACCATCTGCAAGTAAAGACTTGAAGAACAACAGAAACCGTGAGTGTGTGTGATCCTTATGCCGAAGCCCCACTTGCCCTCATAGGCTGCCATTACCTCTACTCTCATCATCTCTATTGCTACCCCTACTCTCCTGCAGCATCAATAACATCCTCACAGACTAACTATCTCTACCACTGCCCCGGGGAACCCAGCTCTGCCCACAGGAACTATTCTATCCAAGCTGCTATCCCATCATCCCCGGAGGTTCTGCAGCAGCGGCGGCCCTATTACTGGCCGCATATAGTGGGTGGCGTCACGAGTGACAAATCCTCTGTAAATAACCCCCCATTTTATTGTGAGGGCCCGGGACACGGTCCGGACCAGGACCGCCGTGACATCCCCTAGCAGCACCCCGGTCCGGCACCGAGTACCCCGTCCCTAGGGGCTCCACATATTCCCTCATACCCATCATACAGACACTAGATATATACCCATCATACAGACACTAGATATATCCCCTCATACCCATCATACAGACACTAGATATATCCCCTCATACCCATCATACAGACACTAGATATATACCCATCATACAGACACTAGATATATTCCCTCATATCCATCATACAGACACTAGATATATCCCCTCATACCCATCATACAGACACTAGATATATACCCATCATACAGACACTAGATATATCCCCTCATATCCATCATACAGACACTAGATATATCCCCTCATATCCATCATACAGACACTAGATATATCCCCTCATACCCATCATACAGACACTAGATATATCCCCTCATACCCATCATACACACACTAGATATATCCCCTCATATCCATCATACAGACACTAGATATATCCCCTCATACCCATCATACAGACACTAGATATATACCCATCATACAGACACTAGATATATCCCCTCATATCCATCATACAGACACTAGATATATCCCCTCATACCCATCATACAGACACTAGATATATACCCATCATACAGACACTAGATATATCCCCTCATATCCATCATACAGACACTAGATATATCCCCTCATACCCATCATACAGACACTAGATATATACCCATCATACAGACACTAGATATATCCCCTCATATCCATCATACAGACACTAGATATATCCCCTCATATCCATCATACAGACACTAGATATATCCCCTCATACCCATCATACAGACACTAGATATATCCCCTCATACCCATCATACAGACACTAGATATATCCCCTCATACCCATCATACAGACACTAGATATATACCCGTTATACAGACACTAGATATATCCCCTCATACCCATCATACAGACACTAGATATATCCCCTCATACCCATCATACAGACACTAGATATATCCCCTCATACCCATCATACAGACACTAGATATATCCCCTCATACCCATCATACAGACACTAGATATATCCCCTCATACCCATCATACAGACACTAGATATATCCCCTCATACCCATCATACAGACACTAGATATATCCCCTCATACCCATCATACAGACACTAGATATATCCCCTCATACCCATCAGACACTAGATATATCCCCTCATACCCATCATACAGACACTAGATATATCCCCTTATACCCGTCATACACAAATGTAGAACCCTTACAGCTCTGTGACACATACACAGGAGCATTGAACAGTAAAGTCACATTGCAGTGTGAGCGCCTTTCAGGATTAATATCAAGTGAATCTAGCACATTTGGTAAGTAGATTGCTAAACAAAGCCTGGCATAATTGATACCCTGAAATGAAAGGATAGAAGGAGCCTTAACAGGAGGAAGTGTGGGAAATTGTGCGCAGAAGAAAGCCACAATATTTCATTCCTAATCAACAGCAGAAAATAAACAGTTTGGTAAACAGTTATTACATTAGATGGGAGAGAGCCCATGTGTGCGGGCGGCTTTGCTGGTAATTATTCTTGCTATTTTACATTAATTTGCACCGCCGGTTACTTTGGCGGTAAGGTTTCATTTGTTCTCCAGATTCCAGAACGCGGCTACCACAGAAATCTTACAAGAAAGAAAGGTGCCAAATCTTTTAAATAAGAAGAGTGGGTGGGGGGGCGAGCCAGAAGGAGAGAAATTATTCATATCACAGCAAGTCTGTAGTAAAACTGGCAGGGGGGCAATAATCTGGCAGAAATTAACATAAAATATACAACTGAAAATTGCCCAAGAAATACAATTGCAGGGCTGCTACGTGCTCGGATATACACAGGGTAATAAAGGGGCTGGCTCCTAAGTGCAACAGCTATATGGGCCACACCAAATCTTGTGGGTATAGAGACTACTGCAGGAATCAACCTCAGCTATAAATGATTTTACTGTGACATTACTCTGGTCCGGCTTCATGTCAGGTCATCCATAGCAGCCAGGGGCAGTCTTCATCTTAGGACCTGGAGCCCCGGTCTGGCACAATGGCACCTCGAGTGGGGGTATAGAGCCTATTGCAGGAATCAACCTCAGCTATAAATGATTTTACTATGATATTACTCTGGTCCGGCTTCATGTCAGGTCATCCATGGCAGCCAGGGGCAGTCTTCATCTTAGGACCTGGAGCCCCGGTCTGGCACAATGGCGCCTCGAGTGGGGGTATAGAGCCTATTGCAGGAATCAACCTCAGCTATAAATGATTTTACTGTGACATTACTCTGGTCCGGCTTCACGTCCGGTCATGCATGGCAGTTAGCCTGGGGCAGTCTTCCTTTTAGGACTCAGAATCCTTGGCCTGGCACAATGAGCGCCTTGTGTTTACTCATCTATGTTATGATGGTGTGGCACCAATCCGCATGAGTTGATGGTGTACACCACACCACATGTTGATAGTTTGGTGTGACACAGCATGAGTGTCTTTGGCCTTCTGTATCCTCTTGACGTAGCGAAGCCAATAAGCAAAAAATTGGCCTAAAGTTCCCAATCACAGAGTTGAAGACTGCCTAGACGTTAAAACCACCCATTACTTGGCCCTTCAATGTTATGATGGTGTGGCACCACTCCACGACAGTGTCCACCACACCAAATGAGTTGATGGTTTGGTAAAACACATCATGAGTAACTTGGCCTCAAGCAACTTTATGTCATAGCGAAGTCTAGTAGTACTAATATTCACCTAGGATGAAGACCACAGAAGTGAACATAGCCCAGAAGTAAAGACTATCGATTTCTTAGCCCTGTAACGTCATGATGGTGTGGTGCCTCACTGCACAAGTTGGCGGTGTGTGAGTTGATGGTGGCACCAATGACTAGACTTCATGCAACTTCACAATGTTGTGGAGCCTTAAGCCCAAGATACCGCCAAAGAAGTGAAGACTGCCCTGATTTGGCTGCCACAGAGACCTGGACCAGTTGCTAGACCAGGACATCGCAAATCTGCTTAATCATGTGTAAATGTCTTATATAGTACCGAGTACAGGGAATTGACCTGCAGGGCGGTGCAGCACATCAACTCCTGTTATGGATTTCACTGCCAATTTCATCATCTTCCATAGAGAGGGATGAATTCTGCAAGCCGCTGCTTTCTGTGAACTCGGCTTTATAGGGGCTCTAAACTCCAGCTCAGAGGGGGGCCCAAGATGTAGGAGACTTGAAGAACATGGCTGCTTCCAAACAGAGCAGTGGGACTATCAGTGGGGCTGAGTGCACCATTACAATAACAAGGCATGGACAGAGGAGCTGATGTCTCTGAAAAAATAGCCAAATACCCTGTCCAACATGTATGGCCATGTATGACAGTCTCCCGATACATGCACAAATCTGCGCTTCTAAACCGCTGGATAGCATAGCCGCACTACTTTATAGCTGAAGATGCCATCAGAAATGGTGCACATGTGATTACAAGGTCTGCCAACACATGGAGCAATTTACTGGCCATTTTCAGACAGATGATCATTGCCAGCATTGACGAGGTCAAGCAAACGTGTAGCAATATATATCCAACTACTGTCCGTGCCAAGGAGAACGTTCAGCCGGTGACTCGGATCCTAATGTTGGTAGCAGTGATACAAAGTTACAAGAAAGTCATTTTCCTGGATTTCTGTCACGTCCTCGATCAAAGGTCTCCACCAATAAACATAATAACAAGTACGCTTTACATGGAGAATGCAAATGGCCTTGTAAATATTTTATAAAATTGCTATATGTGTCCCAAAAGTGGGAAGTCTTAATTGAGTTAAGGCCATTTTTTTTTTTGCAGTCGGTATATGGAAATGGAAAATGCAAATGCGGTGTTTTCTTCTCCTGCACAGACCCTTGAGGTGGCAGCCCCTCTCACAAATGGTCTCAACTTTATTATCAATATAATTTGGCTTCCCTTTTGTAAGGTCCCAAAAGCCCTTGTTGCTATCTGCCGGCTGCTACAAGAAGAGCAATTGCAGAATTGCTTCGCCACGTTCTGCAGGGGAACGAACCCTGGGCGCTGCCAGCTTGGCGGAGGACGAGACTCGATATCACCACTTAGACAGGCACCGGGACCAGAGACCCCCATACAACCACAGTCATTACACAGATCGGAAAGGAGATGGGGAACAAAGAGCAAAACTCAACCTCCACCCAATAAAAGGAATATAGATTGCTAAATGTACACGACAAGGTAACTATGTCAGTGCCGGCGCACCCAAACACACCCTCTTATAATATTAGTAACACATTTTGTGCTTCGATTTCTTTTAACCAAAAGTAATCGAATTGGTTACTATAGTTCTGAACTAGAGTGCCATATATCTCCCCAAATATCTTTAGAGAATCGGTCTAAAAGATCAACCCCCCAAAAACCCAACTATATTGGGCAAATGCATGGACACCTTTAAATCTTTCAGCTGTTGCTGCATTTCATAGCCTGCTCCTGCGACTTCGCCTGACGTTCCCAGTCTCTGCCGTATTCACAGTGTAGCTGGTGCTGGTGATAGAGAAGTCAGAATCGGAAGCTCTGGTGAGCACCGGCTCTGTCCATCCACTAAGGTTAGTGTGGCTGGGACCTGTTATACTTCACAGTGTGACAGAGTGGAGGTGTATGTGTGTGTGCTGTCCAGCTGAAGTCATTAACTCCTAAGCTTCCGCCTATTGGAAACCACTACACCCTACTAATACCTTCAGCCTCCTGCTGAAAGCTTCCAGAAATACCTTTTGGTTTCCCTGGCTGTCTCCTGTCTGGTATAGTGGTTTCCTGTGCTACGTTTCTCCTGCCTCACGATTTTGTATGTTGCCTCGATCTTGGTTCTGACCCGGCTCACTGACTATCTGATCCTGATTTTGGCCTTTTCTTGACCCTGATTGGAGACTTCTCATCTCTGGACTTCTAGCTTTTGATGGGCAGAAATCTCCTGGACCCTGTTGTAAATCCAGAGCACTGTATAGGGGTTAAAGGTTGTCAGGGTTTCTTGGGTTCTGCCTAACGGAGCAGCTTGTCCTTAGACTGACCAAGATAGCCTTTTTGAGCTTGTAGCCTCATACACATGTCACACTAGTAATTAGCATGTTGTTCCATAGGCAGATCAGACTAAGTGCTCAGGGAGTGACAAAGCACTTCCTAACCTTTGCCTCTTAAGTTTTTTCATTGCCCTGTATGAGCTTCTTTATATTCTGTGATAGCCTCCTGTGTGTGTGATGTCAGGTGTCATGCAAGGAGATCAGAAGGAGAGATATGAAGGTAAAGAGGCTGGTATTCCGAGGGAAGGGATCAACAACCTCAAGAGGCAGAGGCTCCATCACGCCCTGAGCAATGTCTCATTTCAATACTAATTAAATCTTTTGTAAATGCAGCAACAAATAAAAGGTGTAAAGGTGTCAATGGATTTTTCTTTGAAAGACCTACATGCCCATACATATGGCTTGTCAGGGTTGATTTTACCAACAAATTTCCTTTATTGTTACCAATTCTAATAATGTGTTAGTGTCTTTATGGACCTAATTTAGCAAACTATGTAAAAAGTATAAAAACAAAAAATAAAGGAAATGCAGGAGAGTCACTTACTGAAGGGACGCAGAATTCGGTTCTACATAGGAGTGTGCTGTAAACAATCACTACAGTTGGCGTCACATAGAAGGTATTATAACAGAGACAGCTGCCCTAAAATGCTAAAGCAGCAAACCCTGACTGTAAGACTACAGACATGCATCACTGCTAAGGAAATATGTGAAAAACCGAGATACTTCGCATATAAAGATGGCCATTTCTATATCTGTCAAGTAGTTACGTCATGGTGTATCTCCTCACTGGGTCCCTACACTAAGAGAAAGCTTCTCTGGGATTAAAACAATCCTCCATGTGTCTGGACGGATAGGAACCTGCTAATAGCCCCAGTGAGGCAGAAACCGATCGGGAACAAGCCGCTCCATAAGACAGAACCGACCAGGAACAAGTCGTTCCATAAGGCATAACTGACCGAAACAAGCCGCTCCATAAGGCAGAACCAACCGGGAACAAGCCGCTCCATAAGGCAGAACCGACCGGGAACAAGCCGCTCCATAAGGCAGAACCGACCGGGAACAAGCAGCTCCATGAGGCAGAACCGACCGGGAACAAGCAGCTCCATAAGGCATTACTGACCGGAACAAGCCGCTCCATGAGGCAAAACCAACCGAGAACAAGCCGCTCCATGAGGCAGAACCGACCGGAAACAAAGCGCTCCATGAGGCAGAACCGACCGGGAACAAGCCGCTCCATAAGGCAGAACCGACCGGGAACAAGCCGCTCCATAAGGCAGAAACCGACCGGGAACAAACCGCTCCATGAGGCAAAACCAACCGAGAACAAGCCGCTCCATGAGGCAGAACCGACCGGAAACAAACCGCTCCATAAGGCAAAACCAACCAGGAACAAGCCGCTCCATAAGGCAGAACCGACCGGGAACAAGCCGCTCCATAAGGCAAAACCAACCGGGAGCAAGCCGCTCCATGAGGCAGAACCGACCGGAAACAAACCGCTCCATAAGGCAAAACCAACCAGGAACAAGCCGCTCCATAAGGCAGAACCGACCGGGAACAAGCCGCTCCATAAGGCAGAACCGACCGGGAACAAGCCGCTCCATAAGGCAAAACCAACCAGGATCAAGCCGCTCCATGAGGCAGAACCGACCGGGAACAAGCAGCTCCATAAGGAATAACTGACCGGAACAAGCCGCTCCATGAGGCAAAACCAACCGAGAACAAGCCGCTCCATAAGGCAGAACCGACCGGGAACAAGCCGCTCCATAAGGCAGAACCGACCGGGAACAAGCCGCTCCATAAGGCAAAACCAACCAGGAACAAGCCGCTCCATGAGGCAGAAACCGACCGGGAACAAGCAGCTCCATAAGGAATAACTGACCGGAACAAGCCGCTCCATGAGGCAAAACCAACAGAGAACAAGCCGCTCCATGAGGCAGAACCGACCGGAACAAAACCGCTCCATAAGGCAGAACTGACCGGGAACAAGCTGCTCCATAAGGCAGAACTGACCGGGAACAAACCGCTCCATAAGGCAGAACCGACCGGAAACAAACCGCTCCATAAGGCAGAACCGACCGGGAACAAGCTGCTCCATAAGGCAGAACTGACCGGGAACAAACCGCTCATAAGGCAGAACTGACCGGGAACAAACCGCTCATAAGGCATAACTGACCGGAAACAAGCCGCTCCATGAGGCAAAACCAACCGAGAACAAGCCGCTCCATGAGGCAAAACTGACCGGAACAAGCCGCTCCATGAGGCAAAACCAACCGAGAACAAGCCGCTCCATGAGGCAAAGCCAACGAGAACAAGCTGCTCCATAAGGCAAAACCAACCGGGAACAAGCCGCTCCATAAGGCAAAACCAACCGGGAACAAGCCGCTCCATAAGGCAAAACCAACCGGGAACAAGCCGCTCCATAAGGCAGAACTGACAAGAACAAGCCGCTACATAAGGCATAACTGACCGGGAACAAGCCGCTCCATAAGGCAAAACCAACCGAGAACAAGCCGCTCCATGAGGCAAAGCCAACCGAGAACAAGCCGCTCCATGAGGCAAAGCCAACCGAGAACAAGCTGCTCTATAAGGCAAAACCAACCGAGAACAAGCCGCTCCATAAGGCAAAACCAACCGAGAACAAGCCGCTCCATGAGGCAAAGCCAACCGAGAACAAGCCGCTCCATGAGGCAAAGCCAACCGAGAACAAGCCGCTCCATGAGGCAAAGCCAACCGAGAACAAGCTGCTCTATAAGGCAAAACCAACCGAGAACAAGCCGCTCCATAAGGCAAAACCAACCGAGAACAAGCCGCTCCATGAGGCAAAGCCAACCGAGAACAAGCTGCTCTATAAGGCAAAACCAACCGAGAACAAGCCGCTCCATAAGGCAAAACCAACCGAGAACAAGCCGCTCCATAAGGCAAAACCAACCGGGAACAAGCCGCTCCATAAGGCAAAACCAACCGAGAACAAGCCGCTCCATAAGGCAAAACCAACCGAGAACAAGCCGCTACATGAGGCAAAGCCAACCGAGAACAAGCTGCTCTATAAGGCAAAACCAACCGAGAACAAGCCGCTCCATAAGGCAAAACCAACCGGGAACAAGCCGCTCCATAAGGCAGAACTGACCGGAACAAGCCGCTCCATAAGGCATAACTGACCGGGAACAAGCCGCTCCATACGGCAAAACCAACCGAGAACAAGCCGATCTATAAGGCAAAACCAACCGAGAACAAGCCGCTCCATGAGGCAAAGCCAACCGAGAACAAGCCGCTCCATAAGGCAAAACCAACCGAGAACAAGCCGCTCCATAAGGCAAAACCAACCGAGAACAAGCCGCTCCATAAGGCAAAACCAACCGAGAACAAGCAGCTCCATAAGGCAAAACCAACCGAGAACAAACTGCTCCATAAGGCAAAACCAACCGAGAACAAGCCGCTCCATAAGGCAAAACCAACCGGGAACAAGCCGCTCCATAAGGCAGAACTGACCGGAACAAGCCGCTCCATAAGGCAAAGCCAACCGAGAACAAGCCGCTCCATAAGGCAAAGCCAACCGAGAACAAGCCGCTCCATAAGGCAAAACCAACCGGGAGCAAGCCGCTCCATACGGCAAAACCAACCGAGAACAAGCCGCTCCATAAGGCAAAACCAACCGAGAACAAGCCGCTCTATAAGGCAAAACCAACCGAGAACAAGCTGCTCTATAAGGCAAAACCAATCGGGAGCAAGCCGCTCCATAAGGCAAAACCAACCGGGAGCAAGCCGCTCCATAAGGCAAAACCATACAGGGATCTGAATTTATAACAGGGTCCAGGAAATTGCAGCCTATGGATTACTGGAATAGTAGAGACAGGAATAGTCACCAAGCAGGGTCCAATCCATGAGGTCAGAAAAAGGACAAAATTAGGATCCAATAGCGAAGTCAGGGAGACAGGTCAAAATCAAGATGGCGGCAAGGTACAAAATCATGAGGTAGAAGATGCATACAAAAAACAGTCCGGGGTAACACAGGGAATCAGTAATACAAGACAGGAGACAGCCAGAGGAACCAAAAGCTATTTCTGGCAGCTTCCAGCAAGAGGTTGAAGGTATTTGTAGGGTGTGGTGGTTCCCAATAGGCTGAAGCTCAGGCATTAATGACTTTAGCTGGACAGCACACACACCTCCATTAGTCAGACTGTGAAGGAAACAGGACCCACCACTCTCACCATAGTGGATGAATGGAGCCTGCGCTCTCTGGTTCTAACTTCTCTATCACCAGCACCCCGTACAGGGCGAATACGGTGGAGCCTGGTGATAGACACAGATGTCAATGGGGCAGACTCTGGTGGGGATGTGACATCTGGTACACGTGCTACACATATAGAACAGCCAAAAAAACTATACGTCACATTCAATAGTATGGAGCCACATGGACTTTATACACCACCATACATCTCCAGCATGAAGCATTCTCCACAACACCACACCACATTTTATTAAGCAATTTCTACAGCGAAAACTATTTTAATCATATTTAAGGTCCTGTCACCCAAAACACTCTAAACTATTAAGCTGTCCTAGAGCATAGTAACACTTACCTACACTCCTTTTAGCTCCTAAATGCAGCACAGTGACATTGAAGAAAAATGTTATTATAGTACTCATTATAGATGATAATGAGTGACTATGCTATTCTTAGTCACCTGGCAGGCTGTCCCTCTTCATGTTATCACGCCTCCATAGGCGCATGCGCAGTGCGGGTCTTGAAGCCAACAGCGGCACGGGTGTACTAAAAGTCACCAGCACCGGAAAAGACGCGATTCCGTCACCCAGCTGCACACTGCAGCCAGGCGATGACAGACAGAGCGGGACCGCGCATTTTAATCTGATTAGAAATCACCCTGGCAGGCTGTCCCCTTCATGTTATCACGCCTCCATAGGCGTGATCTTCTAATCAGATTAAAATGCGCGCTCCCCGCTCTGTGCTGTCTCGGCCTGGGCTGCAGTGTGCAGCTGGGTGACGCGAATCGCGTCTTTTCCGGTGCTGGGTGACGTAGTACACCCGTGCCGCTGTTGGCTTCAAGACCCGCACTGCGCATGCGCCTATGGAGGCGTGATAACATGAAGAGGGACAGCCTGCCAGGGTGACTATGAATAGCATAGTCACTCATTATCATCTATAATGAGGTACTATAATAACATTTTTCTTCAATGTCACTTGCTGCATTTAGGAGCTAAAAGGAGTGTAGGGTAAGTGTGAATATGCTCTAGGGACAGCTTTTAATAGGTTTAGAGGTGTTTTGGGGGTGACAGGATCCCTTTAAAGCAACAATTCAGAAACAGAGTCACAAAAATACCAACAGGATTATCGCTAAGTCGAAGAGAAGCCGCCACCATTCAGCTACGCCAAATAGAAGGTGCTCAAACGTGAAGACACAAAGTCAGCCATCATTTCTGGCAAGCTGTCCACAATCGGCAAATACTTTTACCATAGATAAATACATATGCATTGGCTAAAAATAAATAAAATAAATCCATTTCTCAATATTCAGCATTTTCAATGTTGCAATGAATTAAACATATTTATAAAAGCAATGACTCTTACCGATCATGTGATTGGCAACGTGAATCTGGATTTCTCTTTCGTTCTCGAAGGTCATCTGGCATTTAATACATTGATACGTCTTCTTCTATCAGGTGCAGAAGTAAAAAAACAAAAGCAGCTGAAAGATTATGTACAAACAGGAAAAAACAAAAATTGGAGGTCAAAATATAGAAAGTTACTGTTTTGCAAATATTTTTGTCACCATGAGGTCTTGTTATTGCTGTATCCATCTAGGGTACAGTATTGATAAAACATTAATGGCATTGTACATTGGTCATGACCTGACCATGCTAGCAAGGACTTTTAAAGGAAATCTGTCAGTAGGTTTTTGCAATGTAGCTGAGGACAGCATGATTTAAGGGTTGAAAAACAAAAAGCAACTGTGCTTCTCTTATCAGTCTACATAATCTAAAAGCTTTATCACCTGGTGATTACTATTACAGGATTACATTGTCATGAGCAGGGCAATCTGACATGCCTCCTGCTGTGATTTACACCTAACGGTCCATGTACAGTTTCTATACAGACCCTGGTGTGGGCGGGGGTAGCTCTTCCTCTTGATACGACTTTGTGTAATAACAGTTATACAGAGCCTGGTGTGGGAGGGAGTCTTCGTATAGACTGTAGTATACAAGCCTTGTGCGAGACGTGAATGACAATTATATACAGAGCCTGGTGTGGGAGGTTAGGGGCGAGCTCTCTCTCTAGTAGACAATTGTAATATACAGAGCCTGATGTGGGTAGGGGCAGCTCTCTCTCTATAGACATTGTACAGTGTTGGCCAAAAGTATTGACACCCCTGCAATTCTGACAGATAATACTCAGTTTCTTCCTGAAAATGATTGCAATCACAAATTCTTTGGTATTTATCTTATTTAATTTGTCTTCAATGAAAAAACACAAAAGAGAATAAGCAAAAACCCAAAACATTGATCACTTTCACACAAAACTCCAAAAATGGCCGACAAAAGTATTGGCACCCTCAGCCTAATACTTGGTTGCACAACCTTTTAGCCAAAATAACTGCGATCAACCCTTCCGGTAACCATCAATGATTTCTTACAATGCTCTGCTGGAATTTTAGACCATTCTTCTTTGGCAAACTGCTCCAGGTCCCTGATATTTTGAAGGCTGCCTTCTCCAAACTGCCATTTTAGATCTCTCCACAGGTGTTCTATGGGATTCAGGTCTGGACTCATGCTGCCACTTAGAAGTCTCCAGTGCTTTCTCTCAAACCATTTTCTAGTGCTTTTTGAAGTGTGTTTTGGGTCATTGTCCTGCTGGAAGACCCATGACCTCTGAGGGAGACCCAGCTTTCTCACACTGGGCCTGCATTATGCTGCAATATGTTGTTGGTAGTCTTCAGACTTCATAATGCCATGCACACGGTCAAGCAGTCCAGTGCCAGAGGCAGCAAAGCAACCCCAAAACATCAGGGAATCCTCCGCCATGTTTGACTGTAGGGACCGTGTTCTTTTCTTTGAATGCCTCTTTTTTCTCCTGTAAACTCATGTTGATGCCTTTGCCCATAAAGCTCTACTTTGTCTCATCTGACCAGAGAACATTTTCCAAAACGTTTTAGGCTTTCTCAGGTAAGTTTTGGCAAACTCCAGCCTGGCTTTTTTATGTCTCGGGGTAAGAAGTGGGGTCTTCCTTAGTTCCTACCATACAGTCCCTTTTCATTCAGACGCCGACGGATAGTACGGGTTGAACTGTTGTACTCTGGACTGCAGGGCAGCTTGAACTTGTTTGATGTTAGTCGAGGTTCTTTATCCACCATCCGCACAATCTTTCGTTGAAATCTCTCGCAATTATTTCTTTTCCGTCCACATCTAGGGAGGTTAGCCACAGTGCCATGGGCTTTAAACTTCTTGATGACACTGTGCACGGTAGACACAGGAACATATCAGGTCTTTGGAGATGGACTTGTAGCCTTGAGATTGCTCATGCTTCCTCACAATTTGGTTTCTCCAAGTCCTCAGACAGTTCTTTGGTCTTCTTTCTTTTCTCCATGCTCAATGTGGTACACACAAGGACACAGGACAGAGGTTGAGTCAACTTTAATCCATGTCAACTGGCTGCAAGTGTGATTTAGTTATTGCCAACACCTGTTAGGTGCCACAGGTAAGTTACAGGTGCTGTTAATTACACAAATTAGAGAAGCATCACATGATTTTTCTAACAGTGCCAATACTTTTGTCCACCCCCTTTTTTATGTTTGTGTGGAATTATATCCAATTGGCATTAGAACAATTATTTTAGTGTTTTTTTCATTGAAGACAAATTAAATGAAGATAATACCAAAGAATTTGTGATTGCAATCATTTTCAGGAAGAAACTGAGTATTATCTGACAGAATTGCAGGGTGTCAATACTTTTGGCCAACACTGTACATACAGAGCCTGGTGTGGGCGGGGGCAGCTCTCTCTCTATAGACATTGTTACGAGCCTGGTGTGGGCGGGGCAGCTTTCTATAGACATTGTATATAAGATACAGAGCCTGGTGTGGGTAGGGGCAGCTCACTCTCTTTATACATTGTATATAAGATAGAGCCTGGTATGGTAGGGGCAGCTATGTCTTATACATTGTATATATAGAGTCCGGTGTGGGCGGGGGCAGCTTTCTATAGATATTGTATATACAGAGCCTGGTGTGGGCGGGGGCAGATCTGTCTATAGACTGTGTATATACAGAGCCTGGTGTGGGTAGGGGGCTAGTTCTGTCTATAGACATTGTATATACAGAGCCTGGTGTGGGAGGGGGCAGTTCTGTTATAGACATTGTACTACAGAGCCTGGTGTGGGCGGGGGCAGCTCTCAGTCTATAGACATTGTATATACAGAGCCTGGTGTGGGCTGGGGGCAGCTCTCTGTCTATAGAATTGTATATACAGAGCCTGGTGTGGGGGGGAACAGCTCTCTCTATAGACATTGTATATACAGAGCCTGGTGTGGGGAGGGCAGCTCTGCTCTTATAGACATTGTATATACAGAGCTGGTGTGGGCGGGGGTAGCTCTCTGCTCTATAGACTTGTAATACAGAGCCTGGTGTGGGCGGGGGTAGCATTCCCCGTCTATAGACTTGTATATACAGAGCCTGGTGTGGGGGGGTAGTTCTTCTATAGAATTGTATATACAGAGCCTGGTGTGGCGGGGGCAGCTCTCATCTTAGACATTGTATATGCAGGGCTGGTGTGGGCGGGGGTAGCTCTGTCTACAGACATTGTATATACAGAGCCTGGTTTGGGCGGGGGCAGCTCCTTCTATAGACATTGTATATACAGAGCCTGGTGTGGGTTGGGGCAGCGCTGTGTATATAGACTATTGTATATACAGAGTCTAGTGTGGGGGGGGCAGCTTCTCTTCTTATAGACATTGTATATACAGAGTCTGGTGTGGGCGGGGCAGCTCTCTGTCTATAGATATTGTATATAGAGAGCTGGTGTGGGCGGGGGCAGCTCTTCTATAGACATTGTATATACAGAGCCTGGTGTGGGCGGGGGCAGCTCTGTCTTTATAGACATTGTATATACAGAGCCTGGTGTGGGCGGGGCAGCTCTCTTTATAGACATTGTATATACAGAGCCTGGTGTGGGCGGGGGTAGCTCTCTTTATAGACATTGTATATACAGAGCCTGGTGTGGGCGGGGGCAGCTCTCTTTATAGACATTGTATATACAGAGCCTGGTGTGGGCGGGGGTAGCTCTCTTTATAGACATTGTATATACAGAGCCTGGTGTGGGCGGGGGCAGCTCTCTTTATAGACATTGTATATACAGAGCCTGGTGTGGGCAGCTCTCTCTTTATAGACATTGTATATACAGAGCCTGGTGTGGGCAGCTCTCTCAGCTCTGCTTCACAGCTAAAACAAAATGCTTTGTGACAGAATGACTGCAGCCAGTAATCTGTGTGATACATTGTTGGATTCAGGGTTTCTTTTCTTACATTATGTTGCTGTCAGATGACATAGCAAAAACCTGCTGACAGATTCCCTTTAACTGTTGCACAATCATTACCGTGTGCAGCACCAGAATAGCTTGTTTCTACTGGACCTACTGATGGGAGAGGTGAATAAATACAGAAATATAAGTGGACATTTACTCCCATTCTTCACATCCTCGGAATATTCTGGATCTCGTTGATTAGTCTCCTGCCTTGTGGTGCACTATGAACCATCACAAGTCATGAAAGCCTTAGCTTAACACTAACAATGAGATCATCTTATAACCCAGACTTCAGATGCTCCCCGTGTACATCCAGACTTCAGGCGCTCCCGTGTACATCCAGACTTCAGGTGCTCCCGTGTACATCCGGACCTCAGGTGCTCCCGTGTACATCCAGACCTCAGGTGCTCCCGTGTACATCCAGACTTCAGATGCTCCCCGTGTACATCCAGACTTCAGTTGCTCCTGTGTACATCCAGACTTCAGGTGCTCCCGTGTACATCCAGACTTCAGGTGCTCCCGTGTACATCCAGACCTCAGGTGCTCCCGTGTACATCCAGACCTCAGGTGCTCCCGTGTACATCCAGACCTCAGGTGCTCCCGTGTACATCCAGACTTCAGGTGCTCCCGTGTACATCCAGACCTCAGGTGCTCCCGTGTACATCCAGACCTCAGGTGCTCCCGTGTACATCCAGACTTCAGGTGCTCCCGTGTACATCCAGACCTCAGGTGCTCCCGTGTACATCCAGACTTCAGGCGCTCCCGTGTACATCCAGACCTCAGGCGCTCCGTGTACATCCAGACCTCAGGTGCTCCCGTGTACATCCAGACTTCAGGTGCTCCCGTGTACATCCAGACTTCAGGTGCTCCCGTGTACATCCAGACTTCAGGTGCTCCCGTGTACATCCAGACTTCAGGTGCTCCCGTGTACATCCAGACTTCAGGTGCTCCCGTGTACATCCAGACTTCAGGTGCTCCCGTGTACATCCAGACTTCAGGCGCTCCCGTGTACATCCAGACTTCAGGCGCTCCTGTGTACATCCAGACCTCAGGTGCTCCCGTGTACATCCAGACTTCAGGCGCTCCCGTGTACATCCAGACTTCAGTTGCTCCCGTGTACATCCAGACTTCAGTTGCTCCTGTGTACATCCAGACTTCAGTTGCTCCTGTGTACATCCAGACTTCAGTTGCTCCTGTGTACATCCAGACTTCAGGCGCTCCTGTGTACATCCAGACTTCAGGCGCTCCCGTGTACATCCAGACTTCAGTTGCTCCTGTGTACATCCAGACTTCAGTTGCTCCTGTGTACATCCAGACTTCAGTTGCTCCTGTGTACATCCAGACTTCAGTTGCTCCTGTGTACATCCAGACTTCAGGCGCTCCTGTGTACATCCAGACTTCAGGCGCTCCTGTGTACATCCAGACCTCAGGTGCTCCCGTGTACATCCAGACTTCAGGCGCTCCCGTGTACATCCAGACTTCAGGCGCTCCCGTGTACATCCAGACCTCAGGTGCTCCCGTGTACATCCAGACTTCAGGCGCTCCCGTGTACATCCAGACTTCAGTTGCTCCTGTGTACATCCAGACTTCAGTTGCTCCTGTGTACATCCAGACTTCAGTTGCTCCTGTGTACATCCAGACTTCAGTTGCTCCTGTGTACATCCAGACTTCAGGCGCTCCTGTGTACATCCAGACTTCAGGCGCTCCCGTGTACATCCAGACTTCAGTTGCTCCTGTGTACATCCAGACTTCAGTTGCTCCTGTGTACATCCAGACTTCAGTTGCTCCTGTGTACATCCAGACTTCAGTTGCTCCTGTGTACATCCAGACTTCAGGCGCTCCTGTGTACATCCAGACTTCAGGCGCTCCTGTGTACATCCAGACTTCAGGCGCTCCTGTGTACATCCAGACTTCAGTTGCTCCTGTGTACATCCAGACTTCAGGCGCTCCTGTGTACATCCAGACCTCAGGTGCTCCCGTGTACATCCAGAGCTCAGGTGCTCCTGTGTACATCTAGACTTCAGGTGCTCCTGTGTACATCCAGACTTCAGGTGCTCCTGTGTACATCCAGAGCTCAGGTGCTCCTGTGTACATCTAGACTTCAGGTGCTCCTGTGTACATCCAGACTTCAGGTGCTCCTGTGTACATCCAGACTTCAGGTGCTCCTGTGTACATCCAGACCTCAGGTGCTCCTGTGTACATCTAGACTTCAGGTGCTCCTGTGTACATCCAGACTTCAGGTGCTCCTGTGTACTTACTTGTTACAGTTGTGTCAGCAGGTTTGTGCTATGTAATCTTGGAGCAGCAGCAGTAGGGCAGGAATCCGCAGCCTATAGCTCAAGAAGCACATGTGGCTGGCGGCTGTCATCAGCTTGGTGCATGAGCACCAGGTCTAGCAAGCAGCAATGAAGAGGCGGTCTACAGATGGTGAATTATGTGACATCTGGACGGGGTGAGGTAGGAGCCCCTGGATCTTGGTACACTGCCTCTGGGGGATTTCTGTGGAAAGCTTTGGCTGTTGTTATTCCAGTGATGGGGGCTCTGGGTGTCACTACTGTGAGGGGGGCGTAGCTGGGCATGGCTTGTGACCATCTCTCAGAGCTGAACATGGCTCTCAGAGTCAGGCAGGGTGGGGGCCTCTGCTTCACAGAATCCAACAATGTGTCACATACTGCCTACTGTGGCTGTTTACTTAAACTGAGTGTTTTATCACTGTGACATTATCATTGCTGTGACTACCTGGCTTGTACCATATTGTCAGACACTGCCCTAAGGGCAGAGAGACACTGATATGAGCTGCCAGTGACATGCATGCATCTCACATGAGTCACCCAACCCCTGCATCTCAGAACAGGAGCGTGGAGCCGATTGTGTTTCAAGGAGGTGCACACTCCAGATCAGAGAGGCAGGGGCTGGGTGAATCATGAGAGATGCATGAGGCACACCAGCATGCATCTCACATACTGTGTTTCTGCCCTTATTGTGATTAGCATCTCACTGTCTATAGATAAGTACACAGAGAGCGTAGTGTGTGTGTGTGTGTGTGTGGGGGGGCGCAGCTTCTCCCGCTATGCCGCCTGGCTGAATGTAAAACCTCCGAGTCTCAGAACCCCTGCTCTTAGTAAATTAAGTGACACGTCGTTGGATTCAGGGTCTCTCTACCTACATCATGCTGCTCTCAGACGAGCTACCAAAAACCTGCTGAGAAATGTGGTAAGTTGTCATCAGATAGCAAATCAGGTCTGTGCAAAATACAATTCTTAAAAATTGCAGCAGGTGTTTTTCATATCACAACATGGAGACTGAAGCTATCGTAGACAAACCCTTTCAGGAAGACTTTTCAGCAGACTGTTATCATCACAGGCATGAGTAGAATGACAAATAACATGTGTGAACACAGCTAATAACTCCAGATCCAGCAATCAGGGTAAGTGAGGTGACAGCCCACCCTTCACAATGACTTCATGGGTAGAAAGGTCGCAGTCTATTGCTGCTAATGTACATGTGCATTGTTTGAGCATTAACTAGGCTCAGTGGCCAGTGTGAGGAGTAAAGCTTATAGCCATCACAGTATTAATGGCTGGAGAGCAGAGGGACACATATATCTTACATTCAGGGCCAGAAGTATTTGGACATGAACACAAATTTGTCGATTTAGCATTTATCCATTATAATGTGAATAAAGTATAAATGATATCAACCTTCAATACAAGACATTTTACTAAACATTGCAATACAGGGGTTGTCTATGAAATAAATGTATATTGATGAGCAGAAGTGTCCATAGAGGTGAATGGAGCAGTGGTCACACCAGCTGATGACTCCGAGGATGTCAGGACCCCAGCAATGGTACATGACCTGTATCCTGTGGACGGGACATACATGATGGTTTATGTTTTCTACACTATGTTCACACTCACATGTAATTGGACACATCGTGAGAATAGTAAATATAACCTGGGCTTTACTACTTGGATGCGATTCCATAGTAGTGAACCCCGGCCTGAGGTCCAGGACGCACAGATGCCATCATTATCATTACAGGCGATCAGTGCTTGGTATGGCGGCATCAACCTTCTTGATTGTAGACTTTGGTAATGATGTAGAAATCTCCTTGGCGAAATGTTGTGAAGGGCTTAATGGAAGCTTTCCGTCATCATAGAGATGGCTTCCAATGTCTCCGGGCCGGGTTAGCTTTGGTTGCTTCATCAGTACATTCCTTGTTTCAAAGAATGTCCTGGTATGGCTACTCATTAGGGTTCTGCTATCTGTCAGAGATGTTCCCCCACCCATAACAATGGGCCGCTTTACACACACCAACTTCTGTGACCAACTTCTGAACAGATCTCTGGTTGCAGTGAAATCATGGACACATTGTTACATTTTGTGGCTGTGTACAAATGGAACAATGTGTCCATGATTTCACTGCAACCAGAGATCTGGTCAGAAGTTGGTCACAGAAGTTGGTGTGTGTAAAGCGGCACTTACCCTTTGGACTGCATGCCAAAATTTTCCATTAACTTGGGCGCTTGAAGCCCCTGTACAGATAAGATCGCTGTCACGGTGTAGTGGAAATGCTGGTGAGGGAATGGTTGTTTCGGGCAGAGTGACCAGTGAAAACTAGCCTGACCCTAGACTGGGCACCCTGAATAGCCCTGACCCCAAAGGAATCTCTGGGGGTGAGAAGGTTCAGGTCTCCACCTTAAGCCCTAACTCCTCCACCAGCCCTGCGCTATTCCCACCTCACTTTCCTCCACTGAACCGGAGTACAGCAACCTCAAAGGAAAGGTCTTCAGCAACACAAACTAACAGGTCTGCACAGCATGGCTTCCAGGCATAGAGTCAAACTCTATCAGCAGCACCACCTGATGGAAGGAGAGGCTCCCTAAAGGCCAGGGGTGGAAATTCACACATTAACCTCACATCCACCAGGACACGGCAAGAGAACTGGCATTAACTCATGAGGTCCTACAGGAAATTTCACACAGTTTAAGTCATAGAGGCATCAAGAATAGAGCGCAGATAATCAGTGGTACACAGCCTGTGACAATCGCTTATGGCCAAGCGTTTCCATGTTTCTTATTAGAAAGACAGGGAGGGAGAGGGGAGTGCACGATAGTGTAGTATCTGAGGGACACCAAGGAGATTTTTCACACAGGGGTCCACTCACCTTTAAGGGTTGTGAGAACCCACAACCCACTATATGTGCCTGGTCACTGCAGATCCCATAGGGAAGAAAGTTGCAAGATTTTTGTAGATACCACGATTTGGTCCGCGCTGACCCAGGGGACAGCAGTGAAACTACTCTGTCTCCTGGGTCAGCGCGGACTAAATTCCGATATCTACAAAAATCTTGCGTGTTTCTGATTAGTCATTAACTGACCCCTCTCAGAGAATGAAAGTATCCAACTGACCCCTCTCAGACAACGAAAGTATCCAACTGACCCCTCTCAGGCAACAAAAGTATCCAACTGACCCCTCTCAGGCAACAAAAGTATCCAACTGACCCCTCTCAGGCAACAAAAGTATCCAACTGACCCCTCTCAGGCAACAAAAGTATCCAACTGACCCCTCTCATGCAACAAAAGTATCCAACTGACCCCTCTCAGAGAACGAAAGTATCCAACTGACCCCTCTCATGCAACAAAAGTATCCAACTGACCCCTCTCAGAGAACGAAAGTATCCAACTGACCCCTCTCAGGCAACAAAAGTATCCAACTGACCCCTCTCAGGCAACAATAGTATCCAACTGACCCCTCTCAGACAACGAAAGTATCCAACTGACCCCTCTCAGGCAACAAAAGTATCCAACTGACCCCTCTCAGGCAACAAAAGTATCTAACTGACCCCTCTCAGGCAACAAAAGTATCCAACTGATCCCTCTCCGGCAACGAAAGTATCCAACTGATCCCTCTCCGGCAACGAAAGTATCCAACTGACCCCTCTCAGACAACGAAAGTATCCAACTGACCCCTCTCAGGCAACGAAAGTATCCAACTGATCCCTCTCAGGCAACGAAAGTATCCAACTGATCCCTCTCAGGCAACGAAAGTATCCAACTGATCCCTCTCAGGCAACGAAAGTATCCAACTGATCCCTCTCAGAGAACGAAAGTATCCAACTGACCCCTCTCAGGCAACAAAAGTATCCAACTGATCCCTCTCAGGCAACAAAAGTATCCAACTGATCCCTCTCAGACAACGAAAGTATCCAACTGATCCCTCTCAGGCAACAAAAGTATCCAACTGACCCCTCTCAGGCAACAAAAGTATCCAACTGATCCCTCTCAGACAACGAAAGTATCCAACTGACCCCTCTCAGGCAACAAAAGTATCCAACTGATCCCTCTCAGAGAACGAAAGTATCCAACTGATCCCTCTCAGAGAACGAAAGTATCCAACTGACCCCTCTCAGGCAACAAAAGTATCCAACTGACCCCTCTCAGGCAACAAAAGTATCCAACTGACCCCTCTCAGGCAACAAAAGTATCCAACTGACCCCTCTCAGGCAACAAAAGTATCTAACTGACCCCTCTCAGGCAACAAAAGTATCCAACTGACCCCTCTCAGGCAACAAAAGTATCTAACTGACCCCTCTCAGGCAACGAAAGTATCCAACTGATCCCTCTCAGGCAACGAAAGTATCCAACTGATCCCTCTCAGGCAACGAAAGTATCCAACTGATCCCTCTCAGGCAACGAAAGTATCCAACTGATCCCTCTCAGAGAACGAAAGTATCCAACTGACCCCTCTCAGGCAACAAAAGTATCCAACTGATCCTTCTCAGACAACGAAAGTATCCAACTGATCCCTCTCAGGCAACAAAAGTATCCAACTGACCCCTCTCAGGCAACAAAAGTATCCAACTGATCCCTCTCAGACAACGAAAGTATCCAACTGACCCCTCTCAGGCAACAAAAGTATCCAACTGATCCCTCTCAGAGAACGAAAGTATCCAACTGATCCCTCTCAGAGAACGAAAGTATCCAACTGACCCCTCTCAGGCAACAAAAGTATCCAACTGACCCCTCTCAGGCAACAAAAGTATCTAACTGACCCCTCTCAGGCAACAAAAGTATCCAACTGATCCCTCTCCGGCAACGAAAGTATCCAACTGATCCCTCTCCGGCAACGAAAGTATCCAACTGACCCCTCTCAGACAACGAAAGTATCCAACTGACCCCTCTCAGGCAACGAAAGTATCCAACTGATCCCTCTCAGGCAACGAAAGTATCCAACTGATCCCTCTCAGGCAACGAAAGTATCCAACTGATCCCTCTCAGGCAACGAAAGTATCCAACTGATCCCTCTCAGGCAACAAAAGTATCCAACTGATCCCTCTCAGACAACGAAAGTATCCAACTGATCCCTCTCAGGCAACAAAAGTATCCAACTGACCCCTCTCAGGCAACAAAAGTATCCAACTGATCCCTCTCAGACAACGAAAGTATCCAACTGACCCCTCTCAGGCAACAAAAGTATCCAACTGATCCCTCTCAGAGAACGAAAGTATCCAACTGATCCCTCTCAGAGAACGAAAGTATCCAACTGACCCCTCTCAGACAACGAAAGTATCCAACTGACCCCTGTCAGACAACTAAAGTATCTAACTGACCCCTCTCAGACAACGAAAGTATCCAACTGACCCCTCTCAGACAACGAAAGTATCCAACTGACCCCTCTCAGACAACGAAAGTATCCAACTGACCCCTGTCAGACAACTAAAGTATCTAACTGACCCCTCTCAGAGAACGAAAGTATCCAACTGACCCCTCTCAGACAACGAACGTATCTAACTGACCCCTCTCAGACAATGAAACTACCCACCATTTGGAAATACACCCGTCTGTCCCGACATCTGCCGGGAGAGTAATGTGTTGGGGCCTCCATCAGCTGAAGCCACTGATAGTAGCGGGTTCAGCCAGCATTACTGGAATGTGTATGTGGGCTTCCAAAATCTCAGCTGATCCTGTTGATTTCAGCAAGTTCAGTTAAGGGAGTCTTCCCTTCTCCAAGATCCTGTCCCAATATGTAGTAGGTGTAATTATAATGATATGAGTAAATCCCTCCAATTATTGATGTAGGATAGTTCTCCTTATATATCCATGTCTGTTACCTCATTTGCTAAGATTATTAGTATACCTACTACATACTGGGATAGGATCTTGAAGATGGGAAGACACCTTTAAATTTACCCTAAGTTGTATTTTTTTAGTGCTATCCAGAGACCCTTTATTTCCATAATCCGTCATGAAATGATGATGACGTCAGGAGGTAACGGCCCCATCAAACCATGAAATGGATTATTACACAATTGTCCAATTACTATTGAGCCTGTGATAATGGAAGGACTATGATAAAACATGACATGTAGAAAGAGGCAGTCCCATTCAATCCCATCTTCAGGACTAATAATTCAGTCACTGTCCAATTATTTCTGGACCCAACACAATCTTGAAGTTTATCAATTCCTAATAAATGACCTGAAATAGAAGAGATGATGATGTGTGGCCAGAACATCTCAGCCATTTGATTACGGTATATTCATCTTGAATCATTTAGCTATTGGCAGGGGCAGAGATCCTGCAATTTGGGGCACGGCCATTGACAATTATTTCAGGTCACTACTAATTATCTAATATAAGACATTTTCTAACTTTCCTCTACTGGAACCTGTGATGTTTGCAGGGTATGATACAAATGGCGGTGTCTACTAGCCACAAAGTACCATAGCATAATGGATAGGGAAGCCTGAGAATCCTGGCTGGAGGGAGCAGAGGAGCTGACCCTCTATGTAGAGTCACAGAGCACCAAGCCACCATATAATACAGCCAGTCAATTGGTGCTGAATGTCTGACCAATGCTACCTGTATGAGAAGTAGAACAGTTATCTGCAGCACATCACCTGTTTACACCAGGACATGTGCTGCCCATCACCTGTTTACACCAGGACATGTGCTGCCCAAACAATTCCTTTCTATGTTGCCTAAAGCATGCAATCATCAGCCAATCATGGCCGTGTGTCCAATGATCAGAACGGAGTATTCTTACAAAGGATTGCTCGGCTGATTAAGGGGACTTTTAGAAAAAGCATTCACTTCTCCGGGGCAAAGCAGAAAACTCTAGGTGAACTCTACGTGCCTGATGTTTTCTCATCAAGACAATAGCTGCCCCCTTATTTAGTACATTGTGCGCAGAGCTGAGGCTCATGATGGAGACCAGACCCATAGGCGCTGTTAGACAACGCCGCACACAGCACATGTACAAGGAGGCGGCTGATGGAACAGTCTGGTACATGCCTCTCACAGACCGAGACATACATCACATCTCCACAAACTCTGGGGACAAGGTAAATAAGTAAGCAACATTTCTCAGAAGAGAACCATGGCACTGAGGATGTAATTACTACATATTAGTAAATGACTTATTTCCAGAACAATAGAAAGTAATGGTAAAGTGGACAAGCCCTTTAATATATAGGCACAACACATAGGCCCATCCTACCGTAATCATCGAGCAACCAAGGAAGACCAAATTGTTCACTTTTTCATTAAAATACCACTGAATGAAGTGGCGCTTTAAATCCAAGTCCCCTGTCTGACACTCTCTTTCCAGTGGCTTTACCTTTTTCCAGCATTGCTCTAGTAGTCGGTCTGCGGAGATTTGAGACCTGTTGGCAGCTCCAGTGTTTCATGGAGCACGCTGGAGGTCACCTCTCAATACAAGTCTACGAGAGCCTGGTTCTGGCCTCATTTTGGCTCTCATAGACTTGCACTGAGTTGTTGTGTCTTCTGGACAGTCAGACTTTTCAGGCACGAGATGTCATTGTGGGACCAGTAGGAGATGAAGCCACCAGAGGGTGAGTATAATAATACAGGGAGCAGGGGAATTACATATAAAGAAGACATACCGCTGGCGTGGTGCTTCAGGGATGGAAGTGGCTTAACATGTAGACCCTCCTCATGCACCATTCTACATTTTTAGCATTTAAAGAGATTTGCAGACAAAGCCACATAAAACGTGCACTTACTCTGGGGAGTGGAGATGTCTGCGCCACTTTTCTTTGGCCACTAGCATCCAGTGCCAAGTCTCTATGGTCAATCTGGATATGACTTTCCAGATCCTCTGCGCTCTCAAACTTGACACTACACTCAGGGCATCGCAGACTGGCACACAGCCGCTCAGAGACCTCCTGCGAGGGTGGGTTAGAGGCCTGTCCATTGGTGGTCCGGTTTAAGCAGCTGGCACACAGTCCATAGGGTAAGCCATTAACATCTAACTTGATAAGGTCCTGCTTGTTTCGGAACTCTTTTAAGCACAGGGCACATTTATACATCTTCTGAAAGGGTTGTCCATTGGGGGAGGAGGCAGCAGAGTTCCCGCTCAGCTTTTGCATATGGAATGTTCCATGGATTTTAAGTTCCAGGGTTGAGGTGACGGTCTGCATACAGACCACACAGCGAAATCCGGTGAGGGAGTTTCTGAGGTCGGGATGCATCTGACAGTGCTCAATGAACTCTTCCTCGCTCTGAAGAGGCATTTTGCAGATCCTGCAGGTCCCGGTGTCCAAGCTTTTACTGTGAGTCACTTTATGTTCAGTTAGTGTTAATAGCGATGGGAATCGCTCCCCACAAATGGGGCACATGTAATGCTTGGCAGGACCCCTGTGAGTCTGCATGTGTTCTCGTAGACCATTCTCAGAGAAGAACGTTCTGGAGCAGATATTGCACTTATGCGTGCCCTTGATAAACTCGGCTTTCTTCCTGGAGCCATCGTCTTCGCCCGGTCTTATGTTATGATCTCGTAAGCGATGATTCTGGAGAAGGACCTCCATGGTGTATGCCGCACCACAGATGTCGCAGCCGTACATTGGCTCAGAGGCGTCCACGTCATCTTCACTGGCTTCGTGGCTGTTGGAGATCTCGGGGTTCTTCATTAACACAGTTGGGACTTCAGCAGCCTCGGACTTTTTGCTGTTGGCACCATTCCATTGGCGGTGCCATTTTGGTTATTGGTGTCAAAGACGCAATGCTTTTCTCGCAGGTGCTTTTCTAGGAGAATAATTGCATGGAAAGCCTTACTGCAGAACTTACAATTGTACTTCTTACTATGAGTGGTTATATGACACTGAAGCTCCACTTCCGTGCTGAACGTTTCTCCACAGAAGATGCACTTATGTGATTTTGTTGGGTTGCCCAAATGGCTGTGCTTGACATGAAGCTGGAGGTCCACTTCTTTCTAAAGTCCCAGTTGCAGGCTGTACAGCGGTACATTTTCTTCTCGTTGCTGTGTTTTACCGCCAGATGCACTTGGATGGAAACCTTAGAATCGAAGACTTCTTGGCAAAGCGTGCAGTGATATAATACAAAAGTATGCATGTCCAATAAGTGCTTTTGCAGGTCGTCCACAGATGAGAACTGCTTGTCACAGCTCTCGCACACGTAATGTGTGGATGTGGTCATGTAGTGAACGGTCAGGTGCTGCAGGAGGGAGTCTTGAGAGTCAAAGTCCTCTTTGCACTGTGGACACGATTGCTTTCTTAGCAGCAACTCTAAGTGTGACTTCAAATGAGTCTGAAATGTGTCAAAGTTGGAGAACTTCATGTCACACTGGTTACAGGGGTACTCTCCATTGGACATAGAATTCAGGCTTGGACACAAGCGTTGCCTCTTAGGGGATGAAACCTCGACGTCTGAAGACACCGGACTCTGCTCCATTTTGGACTTTTTGTTATTTGCCAGTGGAATGTTCTTGTGGTTTTCTTTAATATGCTTAGTAAGTTTCAATATAGTTCCAAATATGGGGGAGTTTGTACAGTAAGGGCAGGAATACACTTCCATGAAGGACTGCGTTGGCTGTATGACCGGGGACTCCAGCTTTGAACTCCCCACGTTACAATGGGTCTGCTGAATATGTTCAGTTAGTGAGGACTCGGTCAGAAATCCCATAGAACACTGGTTACAAAAAAAGGCATTGTTGCCCTCTTGAGGGGTAGCATTAGGGCCACAATGAGAGATTCGGATATGCTCCTGAAGGCTGTTAATGTCGGCGAACATCTCTGGACAGTAGTTACAGTGGAAGGCAGTTATGTTACTGAACTGCACCATGGGGTACGCATGGTTTTTATGGACCTTTCTTACATGCTCATTAAGATTATATAGGGTGGGCAAGGAATCCAAACAGATTTGACAGGTGTGACTTTGCTGAGGTTTGTCCACATGGATGGTTTTTAAGTGGATTTCCAACACAGCCAAGCTGTTGAAGTCTCTCTTTGTGCAATAAGGACAGCTGTAGGTAATTTTGGGCCAGTTTTGGCCATCCTCTCTGTCCACCGATAACGCTTTCTTATGCAATCTTAATGGCTTGAGGGTGGAATCAGGGTAGACCCCCGTTCTAGCGATGCACTGGAGTCGGGGGTGGCACTGCTCATGGATTCCACGCTGCAGCGGACCGGATCTGGGCTAATGCTGTGGTTGCTGGAGTCCGGCTGTCTGTGACTATCTAAGTGGCAGTACACTTCTTCAACGGAGGAGAACTGCTCTGGACACATGGGGCACTTATGTTTTTTGTTGGCATGGACTTGATCGATGTGGGTGAGCAGCGAGGTTTCATCCGCAAATACTTCAGGGCAATGAATACATTGCAGGTCGGCTTTCTCCGAGAGCTGAGGGTGTCTGCTCATCACGTGCTTCTCCAGTTCTTCAGTCTGGCTGAAGGTTTCCTCACAATAATCGCACATAAAGTCGTCTTTTTTCATGTCTTTGTCGGACTTGGCCATGTGTTCCTTGTTTTTCTTATGGGCCTGCATGTGGCTCTGCAGAGAACTGGTGGAAGAAAACCCCCGTTTGCACACCGTACACTTGAAGGGTTTGCTAGAACTGTGCGTTTTCAGATGAATCTTAAGGTGGTCACTCCGAGAGAAGGCAGCTTCACATTCGTGGCAGTGATACTTTTTATCCCCGGTGTGGAGCTTAATGTGGCGATCCCGACTTCTCTTGTGTTTAAACAGACGACTGCAGTACGTGCATTTAAAGGGGAGTTTGTCGCTGTGGATCTGTTCGTGCCTTTTCAGGTAGCTCAGGCGACTGAAAGACTTGTCACAAAACTGGCAGGGATACGGCAAGCCAGATCCCCCTTCCTCTTCTCCTATGCCGAGATCACACCCATCCCCGATCATCTGAGAGGGTGATGCAACGTCTTTGCTGGAGGGAGATGAAGCCACCCAGGAGAATTGTGGGTCGTCATCACCATCTGTAATGGGAAAGCAGAGAGGAGATTAAAAACAATTCCCAGTGCATCTGTGAAATAAGGCCACAGCTCTTTAGCAGAACCGAGGGCTTCTACCAATCTACATCTTCTAACAGTAAAAGAAGCAAACAAGATAGCAGGAAAACTATGCACAATACAAGTGAATCTCTGAACTGCACAAACATATGGTGGGAGGACAGACTGCCTAAGGCTGGCACTGGAAGGGTTCTGGATCTGGCTGCCAGCTATCATAGCGTTTCCCTTCTGGAACACAAACTGGATCCAGATATCCCGGGAATATGATGGATTCTGAAACACCATCTCCACAATATGCAGGTGCACCTCTACATTCTACAACATTTGGCCAAATAACAAGAAACATACGTAGTTAAGGCCCTCACACCTATCAGTCTAATGTTGGCTACACCAGCCGCTATCATGGTCTAATCAAGTGTATATGGTGCCGGACAACTGATGGTGGGGGAGTTTCTGACTGTAGGTGGGCCATTTTACAATCTTCATCACAATGTTCTACAAGAGATAACCCAATTTTGGGTGGAGTTGGATTCGGGGAATTGAGGAGTCGGATGTTTGGCTTACTGACAACACAGCCCTGGTTGTGAAGTCAGAGTCGTGGAGTCGGTGTCCATTTTGGTGGAGTCGGATTCAGGGAAATTGAGCCTTTGGATGTTTGGCTTACTGACGTCACAGCCCTGGTTGTAGAGTTGGTGTATCCTATTGGTGGAGTCGGATGTTTGGCTTACTGACGGCACAGCCCTGGTTGTGGAGTCGGAGTTGTGGAGTCGGTGTATCCTATTGGTGGAGTCGGATGTTTGGCTTACTGACATCATAGCCCTGGTTGTGGAGTCGGTGTATGCTTTTGGTGGAGTTGGCTGTTCGGCTTACTGACATCATAGCCCTGGTTGTGGAGTCGGTGTATCCTTTTGGTGAAGTCAGATGTATGGCTTACTGACATCACAGCCCTGGTTGTGGAGTCGGTGTATCCTTTTGGTGGAGTCAGATGTATGGCTTACTGACGTCACAGCCCTGATTGTAGAGTATGTTTATCCTATTGGTGGAGTCGGATGTTTGGCTTACTGACGTCACAGCCCTGGTTGTAGAGTCGGTGTATCCTTTTGGTGGAGTCAGATGTTTGGATTACTGACGTCACAGTCGTGGTTGTGGAGTCGGAGTCGTGGAGTCTGTATCCATTTTGGTGAAGTTGGAGTTGGATTTAGGGAAATTGAAGAATCTGAGTCGGATGTTTGGTTTACCAATTCCACGGCCCTGGTGTCATCCAGCAGCCTTCTCAGTGAACACGAGGGTGCTCAAACAATCAAGCTCTCGTGTGGGTGGGAGTATCGACAATCAGCCAAAGTATGGCCGGCTTTAGTCCAATTATACATTATTTATGTAGGGCTCAAAAATGAGATTATTTGTGTTTAAAAAAACGAAAGTTTGATATCCCGTCTGGAAGGGAGTTTTAACCAGTATCAGGCCAGGTGAACACAATAACATTCATGGTCTGAGTATGGACCGCCATGCACAGGCCGGCCGCGAGTGTCCTGACCTTAATGTGACAGCCTCATCCTGCATATGCCTATGAGACCCATGGCCTGTCCTTACACAGACTGTGATTGTCAGATGTGTGTAGCCGGCCTGTGGGACATGATACATAATAAAGATACTGGAAACATCTAACTGTATGGAGACCCTATTAATGTGTAGTGAACACTGGAGCAGATTGTTCTAGCAAGAGATAAGCCACCAGCACTGGTGCCGAGCAGTGGTCTCCTCCATGCTCCACCAAGCTAAGCATGCACAGTCACGGAAGTCAGGAGGAATAGCTGTCATAACAGTAAATGGAGATGTATGGGTGTCAAGGACTTGTCCACTATTGGACGACACCTTCATAAATGCTAAAGTGCCCCAGACAAAATATAAATACATATATTAAAGTCTCAGGCTACAAGTGTAGGCCGCCATCATCAGCAGCCACTGATTGGTTACAATGGTGAAATAAGAGAATGTCACCTGACCACCAAGAAACATGGTGCAGACATTTTGGCGGGGGGCTCCTATGCCGACAAGAACAGAGTCTAAAGTTTCAGAAAAAGGAAGGTTTTGCAGGGTCTCATTGATGACCTCTCGGGGAGATGACTACACTACGGTGGTCAATGTTTAAACCTCCGAGCATTCCCTATGTTCTCCAGATCTGACCACTGAACGGACTCACGTTGTTCAGAACATTTTAGGTCTATTTCCAAGTTAAAATCTACTTTTCAGCATCTAGAGATTATTTAAAAGGCAAATTTACATCTACATTTTTCACGATTTTATTAATGCTGTTTCAACTGCACACACAAGCGTTCAAGGACATGGAGCCCCAAAGAGGAGGACGAGGCTCCCCGGAGTGTGAACACACAGGAAGGAGTCAGCTGTGCCCAGAAATCCCGCGTGTCTGCTGGATGAGATACATGAAAAGGCAGAGGCGGCCTCCGAGAGGCCAGCTGGGTCCATACACATGGACGACGGAGCCACAGAGGGGCCCAATGTGCAAAAGACACACTGCAAACCTGGATCACTGCTATATCCTAATCCTACAACCACCACACACATATAATGGGACACAAATATAAAGTACAAGAGCATGTACGAAAAAGATGTTGTTGCAGGAGAGGATATATAACATTATGGAGAAAGATTCACTATAGCTTCAGTTATGCATTGTTGTTCAAATTAGCAATTTACAGCTATACTTGTCAATCATATAGTAGGACCGCCCACTGGACTCCTGAGCATATCCACAAAACTAAATATAATATCTATTAATTTATATAACGCTATTAATTCCATAGCACTTTACATACATCAGTATCACTGTCCCTATTGAGGCTCACAATCTAAAATCCTATCAGTATGTCTTTACAATGTGGGTGGAAATGGAGTGCCCGGAGGAAACCCACGCAAACACAGGGAGAACATGCAAACTCCTTGCGGATGTTGTCCCTTGGAGTCCTTGGTGGGGACTGAACCCAGGACCCCAGTGCTGCAAAGGCTGCAGTGCTAACCACTTGAGCCACCGTGCCACCCAAATATACTTATAGAAATTATGTTGAGGGTATAGATAAGGCAAGTCCTACTTTATGATTGACAGTCTTCATTGTATGACTGAATGAAAGACTACTGGACTCATGAGCATCCCACAAAACTAAATATATACTATAAATAAGGTCGAGTAGGAGGGCCTACTTTATGCTGGTTAGCCTTCTCGGTATGATTGCAGAAAAACATAGTTGTCAATCACTAGATAGGAGCGCCTACTAGGCTCCTGAGCATACCCACACACACATTTATACCCAATATATATTTAATTTGTGGATATCCTCAGGAGTCCAGTAGGTGGTCCTATCCAGTGATTAACAGCTATGCCAACAGTCACACAGAAAAGGCTAGAGATAATAAAGTAGGACCGCCTACTGGACTCCTAAGCATGCCCAAAAAACTAAATGCATATTAACAATTTATGCTTAGGAGTCCAGTAGGCGGTCCTAATTAATGATTGATAGCCTGTATGACTGCATACATACACACCAGCATAGCTGTCAATCACTAGGTAGGACTCCTAACCATATCCACAAAACTATAAAATTTATTTATTTTTGGGTGTGTTTAGTAGTCCGGTAGGCGGTCCTACAAGCACACAGGGATAACTAGCAATCAAGGACCACCTGCTGGACTCCTAAATATACAAAGTATAGAGATGTAAATGAAAGAAATACCGATGCGGCTCCTCCTGCTCTATGTCATGTGTCCATAGATCAGTCACTATACATAATGTGAGAGATATAGACCAGGCACTCCGCTAAGGTGAAACATTAGTAGAAAGTATACAGCAATCCAAGGAGTAAGAACGTTTCAGTCTCCATCACACCTTCATCAGTTCATGGATTGCAGAGGGAAAGGTGCTCAGACTGGCGCAGGAGCAGGGGAAGACACCGAATGTCGTGGCATATTGTGACATTAAACTGCCTAAGGTGCAGCAATAACGCGGTCTCTAAAAACTAAATTCCACATATCTATCTGAAAAAGAAGGCACTTTTGGTTGCTTCAGTCACTGTCACTCAAGTTTAACCATGATATCATCTGAACCTCATCACGCATTGTAATATACTGATGCCACTGCAGCACTGCAGAAATTCACTCATGCTGAGCTCCACACATTAACGTCACATGGTCGTGATATCACCACAGGTCCTATGAGAATGGGGACCATGATGGGTGAAGATCAGCATTGGAGAACTGGCCTCTAAAGGACCTGTGGTGATGTCATGACCATGGGACCTTAATGGGCGGAGCTCAGCATGAGTGAATTGATGCAGGACCTTTGGTGATGTAACAACCATATTTCCATAATTAGTCTGACCTGAGTCTACAAATCATTAAACGCCGCCCATTCTAATCACATAGTCGTGACATAACCACAGGTTCTTAACGCACTTCTGCCATACTGAGCACCAGCAGCGATATCAATCAACTATGATGCGGGGGAAGATGAGTTAAAAAAATATCATTGCTAAATTTGAGTGAGAGTGACTGACGCAAACAAAAGCGCCTCCCCTGTGACTGTAGACAGGAGTGTGTGCAGTCACCTTAGTATATAAAGCTCCTCCCTATGACTGAAGACAGGTGTGTGTGTGCAGTCACCTCAGTATATAAAGCCTCCCCTGTGACTGAAGACAGGAGTGTGTGCAGTCACCTCAGTATACAAAGCCTCCCCTGTGACTGAAGACAGGAGTGTGTGCAGTCACCTTAGTATATAAAGCCTCCCCTGTGACTGAAGACAGGTTGTGTGTGCAGTCACCTCAGTATATAAAGCCTCCCTATGACTGAAGACAGGTGTGTGTGCAGTCACCTCAGTATATAAAGCCTCCCCTATGACTGAAGACAGGTGTGTGTGCAGTCACCTCAGTATATAAAGCCTCCCCTATGACTGAAGACAGGTGTGTGTGCAGTCACCTCAGTATATAAAGCCTCCTCTATGACTGAAGACAGGTGTGTGTGTGCAGTCACCTCAGTATATAAAGCCTCCTCTATGACTGAAGACAGGTGGTGTGCAGTCCCTTCAGTATGATAAAGCTCCTCCTATGACTGAAGACAGGTTGTGTGTGTGCAGTCATCCTCAGTATATAAAGCCTCCCTATGACTGAGACAGGTGGGTTGTGCAGTCACCTCAGTATATAAAGCCTCCCTATGACTGAAGACAGGTGTTGTGCAGTCACTCTCAGTATATCAAAGCCTCCCTATGATGAAGACAGTGTGTGTGTCAGTCACCTCAGTATATAAAGCCCTCCCTATGACTGAAGACAGTGTGATGTGCAGTCCCTCAGTATATAAGCCTCCCCTATGACTGAAGACAGGTGTGTGTGCAGTCACCTCAGTATATAAAGCTCCTAGTCAACTCCTATGATGAAGCACCTAGTGTAGCTCTTGTGCAGTCACCTCAGTATTAAAGCCCTCCCTATGATGAAGACAGGTGGTTGTGCGAGTCACCTCAGTAATAGCTCCTATAAAGCCTTGCACCTATTAAAGCTCCTATGACTGAAGACAGGTGTGTGTGCAGTCACCTATGTCAGTATAAAGCCGCTCCCCTATGACTGAAGACAGGATGTGGGTTGTGCAGTCACCTCAGTATTAAAGCCTCCCTAGTGACTGAAGACAGGTGTGTGTGCAGTCACTAGTATATAAAGCCTCCCCTATGACTGAAAGACAGGTGTGTGTGTGCAGTCACCTCAGTATATAAAGCCTCCTCATAGGACTGCTAGACAGGGTTGTGTGCAGTCACCTCAGTATATAAAGCCTCCTCTATGACTGAAGACAGGTGTGTGTGTGCAGTCACCTCAGTATATAAAGCTCGCTCCTATGATGAAGACGGTCTATGTGCAGTCCTATGCGAGTATATAAGCCTCCTATGTGCAGAGGTCTAGTGTGCAGTCTCCTTATATGAAGGCCTCCTTGATGACAGAGCTCATGTGCAGGGCTCCTATGTATCATAGGCTCCCTATGATGAGAGTCCATGGTGCGGTAGGCTCCATGTGCAGCTAGCTCTATGAAGCTCCTAGTGACGAGCACTATGTGTGCGAGGCTCCTCTAGTGCAGAGCTCCTATGTCGGAGGCTCCTATGTGCAGAGCTCCTATGTGCAGAGCTTATGTGCAGGCACCCATAGTTCAAGCTCCTATGATGCAGAGGCTCCTATGTGCAGGTCCCTATGTGCAGAGGCTCCTATAGTCAGCTCCTATGTGCAAGCTCCTATGTGCTGCTCGTGCGGCTCCTATGTGCAAAGCTCCTATGTGCAGGCTCCTATGATAGCGAGGCTCCTATGTGCGGAGCTCCTTCAAGTATGTGCAGAGCTCCTATGTGCTGAGTCTATGTGCGATGCTCTATGTGCAGCTCCTATGTGCAGAGCTCCTATGTCGAGGCTCACTATGTGGCAGTAGCTCCTATGTGCAAAGCTCTCCTCTATGAGCTGAAGTACAGTGTGGTAGCTCCCTCAGTGCAAGAGCTCCTATTGACTGAGTACCTATGTGGGTGCAGCTACCTAGTATTAAGCTCCTATGTGCAAGACTCCTAGTGTGTCAGTCCTCCTATTAAGAGCTCCTATGCAGAAGACATGTGCTGTGTGCATCACTCAGTTAAGCCTCCTATGACTGAAGCAGGTGTAGTGTGCAGTACTCCATATTAAGCGCTCCTATGTGCGAGACTGTATGTGCGAGTCTCCTCAGTAAAGCTCTATGTCACTCCTATGTGCAGAGACAGGTGCCTATGTGCAGACTCCTATGTAGTATAAAGCTCCTATGTGCAGAGTACTATGTGAGAGTCCTAGTGTGCATCCTATGTGCGAGCTCTATAAGAGCCTGCCTCCTATGACGAGTAAACTAGTGCAGGCTCTATGTGCAGGCTCTATGTGCAGTCCTATGTGCAAGCTCCATATGTGCAAGAGGCTCCTATGTGGCAGTCCATGTGCAGTAGTCCTAGCCGAGCTCCCTATGATGGACAGAGCTTATGTGCAAGTCCTATGTCAGTTATTGCAAGCTCCTATGTGCGAGCTCCTATGTGCAGCCTAGAGACAGGGGTCCTATGTGCAAGTCACTATGACATAAAGCCTCCTATGGACTACTAGGCAGGAGCTCCTATGTCAAGCTCCTATGTGCGGAGGCTCCTATGTGCAGAGCTCCTATGCGAGCCTATGTGCAGGCTCCTATGTGCAGAGCTCCTATGATGCAAGAGCTCCTATGTGTGCAGGTCTCCTATGTAAGGCTCCTATGTACGAGCTCCTATGTGCAGGTCATGTGCAGCTCCTATGTGCAGAGCTCCTATGTCGGAGCTCCTATGTGCAGAGCTCCTATGTCAAGAGCTCCTATGTGCGAGCTTATGTGGGTCCTATGTGCAGAGCTCCTATGTAAGAGCTCCTATGTGCAGAGTCTATGTGCAGGCTCTATGTGCAGGCTCCTATGTGCAGAGGCTCCTATGTGAGAGGCTCTATGTGCGAGGCTCCTATGTGCAGACTCCTATGTCAGAGCTCCTATGTGCGGAGCTCTATGTGCAGAGCTCCTATGTGCAGAGCTCCTATGTGCAGAGGCTCCTATGTGCGAGCTCCTATGTAAGAGCTCCTATGTGCAGAGCCCCTAGTGGAGTCCTATGTGCAGAGCTCCTATGTCAAGCTCCTATGTGCGAGCTCTAGTGCGGGCTCCTACATGTGCAGCTCCTATTAAGAGCTCCTATGTGCAGAAGCTCTAGTGCGGTCTATGTGCAAGTCACCTCTATGTGAAGAGCTCCTATGTGCAGAGGTCCTTGTGCAGAGCTCTATGTAGAGCTCCTATGTGAGAGCTCTTGTGCAGCTCCTATTGCAGAGCTCCTATGGCAGAGGGTCCTATGTGCAGGCTCCTATGTGACAGAGCTCCTATGTGCAAGCCTATGTGCAGCTCTATGTGCAGCTCCTATGTGCAAGCTCCTATGTCGACTCTATGAGCAGGAGGTCCATGTGCAGACTCCTATGTGCAGTCCTATGTGAGAGCCCTATGTCAAGCTCCTATGAGAGCTTATGTGCAGAGCTCCTATATATGAAGCTCCTCCTAGTGCGAGACATGTGGAGGCTCTATGTGCAGAGCTCCATATATAAGCCTTCCTCCTATGACTGAGTAAGGCTCTATGTAGGCAGTCACTCATGTTAAAGCTCCTATGTGCGAAGTCTATGTGGGTTGTGCAGTACCTATGTTAAGCCTCCCTATGACGAAGACATGTGAGGTCTGTCAGTCACCTCAGTAATTAGCAGGCTCTTATGTGAAGACAGTGTGGAGTCAGTCACCTCATATATAAGCTCCCTATGACGAAAGTGGTGTCTATGTCAGCTCCATATGTAAGCTAGGCTCCTATGTACAGAGGCTCATAGGTTGTGCAGAGCTCCATGTGCAGGTCCTATGCAGGCTCCTATGTGGAGGTCCTATGTGCGAGCTCCTATTGCGAGCTCCATGTGCAGAGTCTATGTGCGAGCTCCTATGTGCGAGCTCCTATGTCAGAGCTCTATGTGCAGAGCTCCTATGTCAGGCTCCTATGGCGAGAGCTATGTGGTCTATGTGCAAGCTCCTATGTAGAGCTCCTATGTGCAGAGCTCTATGTGCGAGCCTATGTGCAGGCTCCTATGTGCGAGCTCCTATGTGGAGTCCTTTGCAAGCTCCTATGTGGAGGCTCATGTTAAAGCTCCTATGTGAGAGCTCTATGTGCAGCTCCTATGTGCAGGCTCCTATGTGAAGAGTCTATGTGCAGAGCTCCTATGTCAAGCCGTCCTCCTATGTGAGCTCCTATGTGCAGGTCTATGTGCAGAGGCCTATGTCAGAGCTCCTATGTGACTGAGAGCTCCTTGGTGCAGAGCTCCTATGTGCAAGCTCCTATGTGCAGAGCTCCTATGTGCAGACTCCTATTGCAGAGTATAAGTCCTATGTGCAGGCTCCTATGACGAAGCCTTTGTGCAGAGCTCCTATGTAAAGCTCCTATGTCAGAGCCCTATGTGCGAAGGCTCCTATGTGCAGAGCTCCTATGTGCAGAGCTCCTATGTGCAGAGCTCCTATGTGCGAGGCTCCTATGTGCGAGGCTCCTATGTGCAGAGGCTCCTATGTGCAGAGGCTCCTATGTGCGGAGGCTCCTATGTGCAGAGCTCCTATGTGCGGAGGCGTCTGATGTGCAGAGCTCCTATGTGCAGAGGCTCCTATGTGCGGAGCTCCTATGTGCAGAGCTCCTATGTGCAGAGGTCACTATGTGCAGAGCTCCTATGTGCAGAGGCTCCTATGTGCAGAGCTCCTATGTGAGGCTCTATGGAGTCCATGTCGGAGGCTCCTATGTGCAGAGGCTCCTATGTGACAGGAGGGCTCTATGTGCGGAGGCTCCTATGTGCAGAGTCCTATGTGCAGAGGCTCTATGTGCAGAGGCATCCTATGTGGCAGAGCTCCTATGTGCAAGCTCTATGTGCAGAGGCCTCTATGTCAGGCTCCTAGTGCGGCAGGTGCATCCTATGTGCAGAGCTCCTATGTGCGGAGGCTCCTATGTGCGGAGGCTCAGTGCAGGTCCTATGTGCAGAGGTCCTATTCACTCTTGGCAGAGGCTCCTATGTGCAGAGCTCCTATGTCAGAGGCTCCAGTGCAGAGCTCCTATGTGCAGGCTCCTATGTGCGAGCTCCTATGTGCAGAGGTCCTAGTGCAGAGTCCTATGTGCAAGGCTCCTATGGCGGAGGCTCCTATGTCGAGGCTCTATGTGCAGAGGCTCTATGTGCAGGTCTATGTGCGGAGGCTCCTATGTGCGAGGTCTATGTGCGGAGGCTCCTATGTGCAGGCTCCTATGTGCGAGGCTATGTGCAGAGGCTCCTATGTCGAGGCCCTATGTGCAAGCTCAGTGCAAGCTCTATGTGCAGAGCTCTATGTGCGAGAGGCTCTATGATGAGGAGCTCCTATGTGCAGAGCTCCTATGGACAGGTAGAGTCTATGTGCGAGCTCTATGTACAGAGACATGTGCGGCTTCTATTGCGGACTGGGCAGCCCAGCTGCAGGCCTATACGATGTAAACTGTACAAGACTCCTATTACACAGGCTGTAATCTATGTAGCAGGCTCCCTTTGGTTTCTTGCACAGATACAAGCTTGTTCTACATTTTCTCACCTGTAGCGGTGATTAAATTCATTATAATGAAAGGATCGGCACTAAAGCAAGTTCCTCTGTACGTTCTAGAGTCAAATTAGAACAGCTGCTTGCTAATTCATGCAGTGATGTTTGCGGCCGTGCTCTGTGAATCGATAAGATTCGGCAGTTTCCGGGAAATTTAGGTGATCGTATATTTAGCCATGTGCTCCACCTCCACAAAGGTGAACGAGAATTGATACCTCCTTCCTGCATTCCATGTTTGACAATATTAGGGCAATCTGATGTAAGCGAGCCTCACCGGTCAAAGGACGGACGGTGTATCTGATGTAAGCGAGCCTCACCGGTCAGAGGACGGACAGGGTATCTGATGTAGCGAGCCTCACCGGTCAGAGGACAGACGTGTATCTGATGTAAGCGAGCCTCACCGGTCAGAGGAGGACGTGTATCTGATGTAAGCGAGCCTCACCGGTCAGAGGACGGACAGGTGTATCTGATGTAAGCGAGCCTCACCGGTCAGAGGACGACGGTGTATCAGATGTAAGCGAGCCTCACCGGTCAGAGACGGATGGTGTATCTGATGTAAGCGAGCCTCACCAGTCAGAGGACGGACAGGTGTATCAGATGTAAGCGAGCCTCACCGGTCAAGAACGGATGGTGTATCTGATGTAAGCGAGCCTCACCGGTCAGAGGACGGACGGTGTATCAGATGTAAGCGAGCCTCACCGTCAGAGGACAGACAGGTTGTATCTGATGTAAGCGAGCCTCACCGGTCAGAGGACAGACAGGTGTATCTGATGTAAGCGAGCCATCACCGGTCAGAGGACGGACGGGTGTATCTGATGTAAGTGAGCCTCACCGGTCAGAGGACGGACAGGTGTATCTGATGTAAGCGAGCCTCACCGGTCAGAGGACGGACAGGTGTATCTGATGTAAGCGAGCCTCACCGGTCAGAGGACGGACGGTGTATCTGATGTAAGCGAGCCTCACCGGTCAGAGGACGGACGGTGTATCTGATGTAAGTGAGCCTCACCGGTCAGAGGACGGACAGGTGTATCTGATGTAAGCGAGCCTCACCGGTCAGAGGACGGACAGGTGTATCTGATGTAAGCGAGCCTCACCGGTCAGAGGACGGACGGTGTATCTGATGTAAGCGAGCCTCACCGGTCAGAGGACGGATGGTGTATCTGATGTAAGCGAGCCTCACCGGTCAGAGGACGGACAGGTGTATCTGATGTAAGCGAGCCTCACCGGTCAGAGGACAGGTGGTGTATCTGATGTAAGCGAGCCTCACCGGTCAGAGGACGGACAGGTGTATCTGATGTAAGCGAGCCTCACCGGTCAGAGGACGGACGGTGTATCTGATGTAAGCGAGCCTCACCGGTCAGAGGACGGATGGTGTATCTGATGTAAGCGAGCCTCACCGGTCAGAGGACGGACAGGTGTATCTGATGTAAGCGAGCCTCACCGGTCAGAGGACAGGTGGTGTATCTGATGTAAGCGAGCCTCACCGGTCAGAGGACAGACAGGTGTATCTGATGTAAGCGAGCCTCACCGGTCGGAGGACGGATGAGTGTATCTGATGTAAGCGAGCCTCAGCGGTCAGAGGACAGACAGGTGTATCTGATGTAAGCGAGCCTCACCGGTCAGAGGACGGTGTATCTGATGTAAGTGAGCCTCACCGGTCAGAGGACGGACGGGTGTATCTGATGTAAGCGAGTGTGGAGCCGCTTGGGATGGGGTACTCGGTGCCGGACCGGGGTACTGCTGGGGGATGTCACGGCGGTCCTTGTCCGGACCGTGTCCCGGGCCCGCACAATAAAATGAGGGGTTATTTACAGGGTATTTGTCACTCGTGACGCCACCCACTATATGCGGCCAGTGATGGGGCCGCCGCTGCTGCAGAACCTCCGGGGATGATGGGATAGCAGCTTGGATGGAATAGTTCCTGTGGGCAGAACTGGGTTCCCCGGGGCAGTGGTAGTAGTAGTAGTCTGTGATGGTGGTTATTGATGCTGCAGGAGAGTAGGGGTAGCAGTAGAGATGATGAGAGTAGAGGTAATCGCAGTATATGAGGGCAAGTGGGGCTTCAGTATAAGGATCACGCACACTCACGGTTTCTGTTGTTTTCCAAGTCTTTACTTGCAGATGGTATATCACAATATTGTCCACGGAGTCTGTACCAGGTTGCTCTCACCCTGACCGGGTCCTTGGCTTCCTACTTAAACGCTGTGTGTGGCCCTGCTGCTGCTTGTAGCTGAATTGCTGGCCCTGTCTCTGCTCACGGGTACCAATATGCTGGGCAACTTGAGTCCTCTGTGTCACTGACCCCTCCGTGTTGCTTTGCTATGGTACAGTGAAGATGGTGGACCTTCACTATCCCGGTATTCACTGTCCTGTCTGTCTCAGGCACAGCCTCGGATCCGGTATCCGTCATAAGCGCCTCTCCGGGGTTAAGTTTCTGGGGTAACTCTTTATCCCGGGTATGTTCCTCTGTTCCTCTGTCTCCTTCCCTCAGACCTCTCAGGACCTCCACCACTGCTTGACTCTGCTCCTCCTCCAGACTCAAACTGCACTAACTGTCACTCCTGCTCTGTAGTAAACAACTTAGCTCCTCCCACTAGTGCAGGTGCCACCTAAGCTCCTCCCACTTTCTAGTGTAGTGTTGTGTGGGGATTAAACCTGTGTTGGTATTTCTGTGGCACATTAACCCTTGGGGTGCCACACGAGCCTCACCGGTCAGAGGACGGACGGTGTATCTGATGTAAGCGAGCCTCACTGGTCAGAGGACACGTGGTGTATCTAATGTAAGTGAGCCTCACCGGTCAGAGGACGAACAGGTGTATCTAATGTAAGTGAGCCTCACCGGTCAGAGGACGGACGGGTGTATCTGATGTAAGCGAGCCTCACTGGTCAGAGGACAGATAGGTGTATGTAATGTAAGCGAGCCTCACCAGTCAGAGGACGGACGGGTGTATCTGATGTAAGCGAGCCTCACCGGTCAGAGGACAGACAGGTATATCTGATGTAAGCGAGCCTCACCGGTCAGAGGACGGTGTATCTGATGTAAGCGTGCCTCACCGGTCAGAGGACAGACTGTGTATCTGATGTAAGTGAGCCTCACCGGTCAGAGGACGGACGGGTGTATCTGATGTAAGCGAGCCTCACCGGTCAGAGGACGGATGGTGTCTCAGATGTAAGCGAGCCTCACCGGTCAGAGGACGGACGGTGTATCTGATGTAAGCGAGCCTCAAAGGTCAGAGGACGGACGAGTGTATCTGATGTAAGCGAGCCTCACCGGTCAGAGGACGGACAGGTGTATCTAATGTAAGTGAGCCTCACTGGTCAGAGGACGGACGGTGTATGTGATGTAAGCGAGCCTCACCGGTCAGAGGACGGACGGGTGTATCTGAGGTAAGCGAGCCTCACCGGTCAGAGGACGGACAGGTGTATCTGATGTAAGCGAGCCTCACCGGTCAGAGGACGGAAGGGTGTATCTGATGTAAGCGAGCCTCACCGGTCAGAGGACAGACAGGTGTATCTGATGTAAGCGAGCCTCACCGGTCAGAGGACGGACAGGTGTATCTGATGTAAGCGAGCCTCACCGGTCAGAGGACGGAAGGGTGTATCTGATGTAAGCGAGCCTCACCGGTCAGAGAACGGAAGGGTGTATCTGATGTAAGCGAGCGTCACTGGTCAGAGGACAGACAGGTGTATCTGATGTAAGCGAGCCTCACCGGTCAGAGGACGGAAGGGTGTATCTGATGTAAGCGAGCCTCACTGGTCAGAGAACGGAAGGGTGTATCTGATGTAAGCGAGCCTCACCGGTCAGAGTGAGTGAAATTCATTATCTGTTTAAAAACTTGTTTTACATCACAGAAAGAATCAGCTGTTACACCGGCTGTAATGTCTGTATACTCTTCTATTCTGTGATCCCAGGCTGTAATGTCTGTATACTCTTCTATTCTGTGATCCCCAGCTGTAATGTCTGTATACCCTTATATTCTGTGATCCCCGGCTGTAATGTCTGTATACTCTTCTATTCTGTGATCCCCGGCTGTAATGTCTGTATACTCTTCTATTCTGTGATCTCCAGCTGTAATGTCTGTATACCCGCTTACTCCTCCCCTGCCCAGGAGCTGTGTTATATCCCACCTGTTCCTCCATGGTCAGACACATACATTCACAGGGACACATTTATAAAGACTATTTTAGCACAGGAACATTATTTAATACATCCAATTGTGGAAATTTTTATTTTAAGATCTAGTAATTAAAATGTACAATCGTTTGTGGCACAACCCCTTTATACCCCTTCACGGCCAAAGGCGTAATAGTAATTGGCCATATCCCTCCCTCTGATGCGAGCTGACACGCTGAGCTCGCATAATTCCCTGTACATGTCAGTTGATCTGATCAGCACTGTTAACCCTTTGGATTGCACCATTCCCTGCCGGCACCGGAGTTCCCGCACCGACACCTCAGTGTTACCATATAGTATTGACCAGAGGCATCATACCGACACCTCAGTGTTACCATATAGTACTGACCCCAGACATCATACCAACACCTCAGTGTTACCATATAGTACTGACCCCAGACATCATACCGACACATCAGTGTTACCATATAGTATTTACCAGAGGCATCATACCGACACCTCAGTGTTACCATATAGTACTGACCTGAGACATCATACCGACATGTCAGTGTTATCATATAGAACTGACCCCAGACATCATACTGACACCTCAGTGTTACCATATAGTACTGACCGCAGACATCATACCGACATGTCAGTGTTATCATATAGTACTGACCCCAGACCTCATACCGACACCTCAGTGTTACCATATAGTACTGACCCCAGACATCATACTGACACCTCAGTGTTACCATATAGTACCGACCCCAGACATCATACCGACACCTCAGTGTTTCCATATAGTACTGACCCCAGACATCATACCGACACCTCAGTGTTACCATATAGTACTGACCCGAGGCATCATACCGACACCTCAGTGTTACCATATAGTACTGACCCGAGGCATCATACCAACACCTCAGTGTTACCATATAGTACTGACCCCAGGCATCATACTGACACCTCAGTGTTACCATATAGTACTGACCTCAGACATCATACAGACACCTCAGTGTTACCATATAGTACTGACCTCAGACATCATACAGACACCTCAGTGTTACCATACAGTACTGACCCCAGACATCATACAGACACCTCAGTGTTACCATATAGTACTGACCCCAGACATCATACCGACACCTCAGTGTTACCATATAGTACTGACCCCAGACATCATACCGACACCTCAATGTTACCATATAGTACTGACCCCAGACATCATACCGACACCTCAGTGTTACCATATAGTACTGACCCCAGACATTAGACAGACACCTCAGTGTTACCATATAGTACTGACCCCAGACATCATACCGACACCTCAGTGTTACCATATAGTACTGACCCCAGACATCATACCGACACGTCAGTGTTACCATATAGTACTTACCCCAGACATCTTACCGACACCTCAGTGTTACCATATAGTACTGACCCCAGACACCATACCGACACCTCAGTGTTACCTTATAGTGCTGACCCCAGACCTCATTTTGACACGTCAGTGTTACCATATAGTACTGACCCCAGACATCATACTGACACCTCAGTGTTACCATATACTACTGACCCCAAACATCATACCGACATGTCATTGTTACCATATAGTGAACATGGTCAATGAAAATCAAAATACAAATGTATAATTCAACTTTTTATGCAATTTCCCCACAATTGGAATTTTTTTCTTGTTTTCCTGTACACTATATGGTAAAATAAATGATGTCATTCAAAAACTCGTCCTGCAAAACAACAAGCCCCATATGTCTATAGTGATGGAAAAATAAGAGGGTTATGGCTCTCAGACAAAAGTGAAAAGGAAAAACGTAAAACATAAAATCGCCTGGGGGTGTATGGGTTAAGATACGTAGGATAGGTGATAAATATATCAGATTGAGGGGGGCACACGATATATGCATAAATCAGATTCCACGGCTGCAGAAAGAACACAATGTATGGAGCTAGAGCACACTAGTGCCATATACTACATAGTGGTCATTGTTTGGTACTGCAGCACAGCTCGTACTGAAATGAATAGGCGCTCAACAGCAATATCTCTTAGGGCCCTTTCACATCAGCGTTTTTTGAAAATCGCGGCAGATGCGGTTTTTTCACCGCATCTGCCGCGATTTTCAAAAAACGCTGATGTGAAAGGGCGTCACACCAAGCCAGAGATGTTGGCGGCGACAGGCGGGAGCACGCACGTTTTTGGTTTACATGTTTACATTCAGCGACACCTTCGGCGACGCACCGGCGATCTTACAGGCGGCGGCGCTGCTGAGGTTGTCTAAAAACCCCAGCGGCGCTGCCGTAACATGGGAGCCTGTGGCTCCCATCGCCTGCGAGATCGCTGTCCCCTGTGTACATGTGGAAATGTGTACACACAGCCCCAGAGTGCTTGCCTGGTTTCAGAGCGCTGCTGTGAAACCAGGCGACCACTTAAATGCGTCGCCCTTGCATATCACATTTGGCAACGCATCGGCAATGTTGGCAGCGATAGGCCACGCCCCAGCATCGCCTATAAAATTGCCGCCAAAATCCCCACACCCGCACCCACACCCACACCCACACCCACACCCACACCCACACTCACACCCACACTCACACCCACACCCACACCCACACCCACACCCACACTCACACACCCACACTCACACCCACACCCACACTCACACCCACACCCACACCCACACCCACACCCACACCCACACCCACACCCACACCCACACCCACACCCACACTCACACCCACACTCACACTCACACCCACACTCACACCCACACTCACACCCACACTCACACTCACACCCACACTCACACCCACACTCACACCCACACTCACACCCACACTCACACCCACACTGAAGGCTTGTCAGGGTTCTCTAAATCAGAGGTCCCCAACTCCAGGCCTCAAGGCCCACCAACAGTGCAGGTTTTCAGGATCTCCTTAGTATTGCACAGGGGTTGGAATCATGACCTGTGCAGATGATCACAGTAACACCTGTGCAATACTAAGGAAATCCTGAAATCCTGCACTGTTGGCGGACCTCGAGGCCTGGAGTTGGGGACCTCTGATCTAAATGATCAAAGTTCCAACTCATTGTGAACAAAATATATATTATATAAGAAATAAAACACTTATTTTCGTAATATTCCCCCTTAAGAGCAAGTACCGGTTGTCATCTGGTGAAGTAACAGGAGATGGCTTCCTCACAAACCCAAATTAATAGAATATGAGTCTTGGCCAAGAAAAAATAGAAAGAGCAATATGTATATAAAAAAGGTTTTTAACACTTTGTAGCCAAGATCTTTTTTCCCCCCGACACTGCTAAAATGATTCAGAAATTGCCCCAAATACATTGTTGCCGATAGCTGGCCTCATCAAGTCGCCCCAGCTGGCACCCTAGGGGCAAACGTGACCCGCTCACCTCCAATGACCTGTGTTGGTGCACACTGGGACCTGTTCTATATTAGCAGGTCGAGGGCTCCCCGCGGATTCCATGCCTTACTGTGACACACAATTAGTCTCGGCTCCTGAGCCGTCTGCCTTTGTCAACTCTTTGTTCATTAAAACAGGAACCTGCCAACCCCTTTTAAATTGAATTGAAATACAGGATTAAAAGGTGATGCCCCTTTCGTATAATCAAACGGCGTCTTACTTTTGCACAAATTGTCTCTTTTTCTCATCCTTATCGCAGACTTGATTGTGAAATTGCTCACTAATGTGCAGCTCCAGTTCAGCAACGCACTAATTCTCTATAGGGACCTCATACACACGTACAGAACTGGAAGAATGGAGTCGGATACATCGCAACGGGTGGAACATATAGGTACAAAAATATTGTTCTGATAAGAGATGTCAAAGCCAATAAACCTAACCAGGGCGAAGAAACTAAAAAGGTGTGAAAATGTCAATCATACCGTAACTAACATTAAAAAGTCAAATGTGCTACGATATATCATACAATGTAAAGCATTAAAAATAAATGCAAAACAGGTCCAAAGAGCTCAGATCATGTACGGTAAAACCGAGAGCAACCTCGTGCGTGCACCATTGTATACCAGAGACTACGGAGTCACAGCCTTCACCCTGTCATTCCAACCCTACATACTTAGAATAGACCTGTCCTCAGGGGTTCCCTTTGTTTCTCAGATCAAAAGGAGAAATTTCCTGCGTGGCCCAGTGCCACTTTGTCTGGGATAGCAGACATCCTTGCTGGCCCCAGGATTACTCTCCGGGACAGATCAATAGAACCAGAGCTTAGCACCCACTGCAATCACCCATTTATCACAAGGAAATCATAAAGGAACATACAAGGTCAAAACAGAACCAAAAATAAAGTTGAAACCAAGAACAACTCTACCGGAAAACCAGGAAGAAATAGTTTTGGCTGGGTTCCCACATTGACAACTTTGTTCCTAATCCAGCCAATGCTCCATTAACACCCCCCAGATTACTGTGATAGTAGCAATTATTTTATATCTATACTAAAATATTCTGCAAATACATGTGACAAATGAGTGACATCTCGATGCGTCTCACCACAACCCAATCCTACTCTTCTGTTCTCCAGAGGACAGGCCATGGCGACACGGTTGCAGATACATTATGGTTCACACTACTTTTATTGACCTCTGTTTCACATATACTCCAGAAAAATCTCTGGATGACCAACACTGCATCCATCACCCATAGATGAAAGATGCTCTCTGTTTTGGCCTCTCCGTTTCACTTCCAGGTATACATGTGCAGAGAGGCCACAGCGGAGAGTAGAGAAGGTTGTGCCCTACTAAAGACCTCCCCACTGCTCGCATGAAAATGCCTTCTCCACAGATCAGCCAGTGGCCACAGAGGAGAGTAGAGAAGGCTGTGCCCTACTAAAGATATCTCCACTGCTCGCATGAAAACGCCTTCTCCACAGATCAGCCAGAGTGGCCACAGCGGAGAGTAGAGAAGGTTGTGCCCTACTAAAGACCTCTCCACTGCTCACATGAAAACGCCTTCTCCACAGATCAGCCAGAGTGGCCACAGCGGAGAGTAGAGAAGGTTGTGCCCTACTAAAGACCTCCCCACTGCTCGCATGAAAACGCCTTCTCCACAGATCAGCCAGTGGCCACAGAGGAGAGTAGAGAAGGCTGTGCCCTACTAAAGATATCTCCACTGCTCGCATAAAAAAGCCGCCTCCACAGATCGGCCAGAGTGGCCACAGCGGAGAGTAGAGAAGGCTGTGCCCTACTAAAGACCTCTCCACTGCTCGCATGAAAACCCCTTCTATAGAGATCAGCCAGAGTGGCCACAGCGGAGAGTAGAGAAGGTTGTGCCCTACTAAAGATATCTCCACTGCTCGCATGAAAATGCCTTCTCCACAGATCAGCCAGTGGCCACAGTGGAGAGTAGAGAAGGCTGTGCCCTGCTAAAGATCTCTCCACTGCTTGCATGAAAATGCCTTCTCCACATATCAGCCAGTGGCCACATCATAGAGGAGAGAAGGTTGTGCCCTACTAAAGACCTCCCCACTGCTCGCATGAAAAACGCCTTCTATAGAGATCAGCCAGAGTGGCCACAGCGGAGAGTAGAGAAGGTTGTGCCCTACTAAAGACCTCCCCACTGCTCGCATGAAAACGCCTTCTCCACAGATCAGCCAGAGAGGCCACGGCGGAGAGTAGAGAAGGCTGTGCCCTGCTAAAGATCTCTCCACTGCTCGCATGAAAACACCTTCTCCACAGATCAGCCAGTGGCCACAGCAGAGAGTAGAGAAGGTTGTGCCCTACTAAAGACCTCCCCACTGCTCGCATGAAAACGCCTTCTATAGAGATCAGCCAGTGGCCACAGCAGAGAGTAGAGAAGGTTGTGCCCTACTAAAGACCTCCCACTGCTCGCATGAAAACGCCTTCTATAGAGATCAGCCAGTGGCCACAGCAGAGAGTAGAGAAGGTTGTGCCCTACTAAAGACCTCCCCACTGCTCGCATGAAAACGCCTTCTATAGAGATCAGCCAGTGGCCACAGCAGAGTAGAGAAGGTTGTGCCCTGATAAAGACCTCTCCACTGCTTGCATGAAATAGCCGCCTCTACAGGTCAGCCAGAGTGGCCACAGCGGAGAGTAGAGAAGGTTGTGCCCTACTAAAGACCTCCCCACTGCTCGCATGAAAACGCCTTCTCCACAGATCAGCCAGTGGCCACAGCAGAGAGTAGAGAAGGCTGTGCCCTGCTAAAGATCTCTCCACTGCTCGCATGAAAACGCCTTCTCCACGGATCAGCCAGTGGCCACAGCGGAGAGTAGAGAAGGCTGTGCCCTACTAAAGATATCTCCACTGTTCGCATGAAAATGCCTTCTCCACAGATCAGCCAGTGGCCACAGCGGAGAGTAGAGAAGGCTGTGCCCTACTAAAGATCTCTCCACTGCTCGCATGAAAACGCCTTCTCCACAGATCAGCCAGTGGCCACATCATAGAGGAGAGAAGGTTGTGCCCTACTAAAGATATCTCCACTGCTCGCATGAAAATGCCTTCTATAGAGATCAGCCAGTGGCCACAGTGGAGAGTAGAGAAGGTTGTGCCCTACTAAAGATATCTCCACTGCTCGCATGAAAACGCCTTCTCCACAGATCAGCCAGTGGCCACAGCAGAGAGTAGAGAAGGCTGTGCCCTACTAAAGACCTCCCCACTGCTCGCATGAAAACGCCTTCTATAGAGATCAGCCAGTGGCCACAGCAGAGAGTAGAGAAGGTTGTGCCCTACTAAAGACCTCCCCACTGCTCGCATGAAAACGCCTTCTATAGAGATCAGCCAGTGGCCACAGCAGAGAGTAGAGAAGGCTGTGCCCTACTAAAGACCTCCCCACTGCTTGCATGAAAACGCCTTCTCCACAGATCAGCCAGTGGCCACAGCAGAGAGTAGAGAAGGTTGTGCCCTACTAAAGACCTCCCCACTGCTCGCATGAAAACGCCTTCTCCACAGAGCAGCCAGTGGCCACAGCAGAGAGTAGAGAAGGCTGTGCCCTACTAAAGATATCTCCACTGCTCGCATGAAAACGCCTTCTCCACAGATCAGCCAGTGGCCACAGCAGAGAGTAGAGAAGGTTGTGCCCTACTAAAGACCTCCCCACTGCTCGCATGAAAACGCCTTCTATAGAGATCAGCCAGAGTGGCCACAGCGGAGAGTAGAGAAGGTTGTGCCCTACTAAAGACCTCCCCACTGCTCGCATGAAAACGCCTTCTCCACAGATCAGCCAGAGAGGCCACGGCGGAGAGTAGAGAAGGCTGTGCCCTGCTAAAGATCTCTCCACTGCTCGCATGAAAACACCTTCTCCACAGATCAGCCAGTGGCCACAGCAGAGAGTAGAGAAGGTTGTGCCCTACTAAAGACCTCCCCACTGCTCGCATGAAAACGCCTTCTATAGAGATCAGCCAGTGGCCACAGCAGAGAGTAGAGAAGGTTGTGCCCTACTAAAGACCTCCCCACTGCTCGCATGAAAACGCCTTCTATAGAGATCAGCCAGTGGCCACAGCAGAGAGTAGAGAAGGTTGTGCCCTACTAAAGACCTCCCCACTGCTCGCATGAAAACGCCTTCTATAGAGATCAGCCAGTGGCCACAGCAGAGAGTAGAGAAGGTTGTGCCCTGATAAAGACCTCTCCACTGCTTGCATGAAATAGCCGCCTCTACAGGTCAGCCAGAGTGGCCACAGCGGAGAGTAGAGAAGGTTGTGCCCTACTAAAGACCTCCCCACTGCTCGCATGAAAACGCCTTCTCCACAGATCAGCCAGTGGCCACAGCAGAGAGTAGAGAAGGCTGTGCCCTGCTAAAGATCTCTCCACTGCTCGCATGAAAACGCCTTCTCCACGGATCAGCCAGTGGCCACAGCGGAGAGTAGAGAAGGCTGTGCCCTACTAAAGATATCTCCACTGTTCGCATGAAAATGCCTTCTCCACAGATCAGCCAGTGGCCACAGCGGAGAGTAGAGAAGGCTGTGCCCTACTAAAGATATCTCCACTGTTCGCATGAAAATGCCTTCTCCACAGATCAGCCAGAGTGGCCACAGCAGAGAGTAGAGAAGGTTGTGCCGTACTAAAGATATCTCCACTGCTCGCATGAAAATGCCTTCTATAGAGATCAGCCAGTGGCCACAGAGGAGAGTAGAGAAGGCTGTGCCCTACTAAAGATATCTCCACTGCTCGCATGAAAACGCCTTCTCCACAGATCAGCCAGAGTGGCCACAGCAGAGAGTAGAGAAGGCTGTGCCGTACTAAAGATATCTCCACTGCTCGCATGAAAATGCCTTCTATAGAGATCAGCCAGTGGCCACAGAGGAGAGTAGAGAAGGCTGTGCCCTACTAAAGACCTCCCCACTGCTCGCATGAAAACGCCTTCTCCACAGATCAGCCAGTGGCCACAGCAGAGAGTAGAGAAGGCTGTGCCCTACTAAAGACCTCCCCACTGCTCGCATGAAAATGCCTTCTCCACAGATCAGCCAGTGGCCACAGCGGAGAGTAGAGAAAGCTGTGCCCTACTAAAGCTCTCCCCACTGCTCGCATGAAAATGCCTTCTCCACAGATCAGCCAGTGGCCACAGCAGAGAGTAGAGAAGGTTGTGCCCTACTAAAGACCTCCCCACTGCTCGCATAAAAAAGCCGCCTCCATAGATCGGCCAGTGGCCACAGCAGAGAGTAGAGAAGGTTGTGCTGTACTAAAGATATCTCCACTGTTCGCATGAAAATGCCTTCTCCACAGATCAGCCAGAGTGGCCACAGCGGAGAGTAGAGAAGGCTGTGCCCTACTAAAGATATCTCCACTGCTTGCATGAAATAGCCGCCTCTACAGGTCAGCCAGAGTGGCCACAGCGGAAAGGAGAGAAGGCTGTGCCCTACTACAGACCTCCCCACTGCTCGCATGAAATAGCCGCCTCTACAGATCAGCCAGAGTGGCCACAGCGGAAAGGAGAGAAGGCTGTGCCCTACTAAAGACCTCTCCACTGCTGCTCAGGAAAAAATCTTCTCCACAGATCGATTGCTTATCTGGAGTGGGTGCTGTCAATCAAGAAAAAGGGAGGCTGCTTTATATGATTACAGAGAGGTTTGGTGCAGTCAGCAGCTTGGTTATGTCAAGGGAACATGTAATATAGAGAACAGCAACATGGAATAACATGTATGTTCTCGATAATGGATGAGGCATTTGTAAGAAAAAGTATGTTATGTAGTGCTGTATGCCTCACAAAACTGTGTACTTAGTTTAAGATCTAAGTTTCAACTGTAAGATTCCCTTTTAAAGGGGTGCAATTTAAAGCAATGACATTCTGGTCAATGGGTGACAGAAGGCACCTCTAGGCATTTGTCATGACTGTTTAAAGGACAAGACCTAAAAGTCATAAAAAATCTGTTGAACCAATGTCGGTGATGAAAACCATATCTGTACATACCGCACCCATCACTTTACTGCTGATAAAACAGAATACCGGCATTTCTTGTGCTTTACTCACATATGGGCAAAAGAGCCTTATAGGAGCAATTATGTGAAGTGGGAACACTGACTCTTTCAAAGAACGAAGCCCAAGACCACGTATGCCTAATTCCATGTTAAACAAGTGTAGTGAACACTGCATTTCCATCCCAACAGTTAATGGAGATATAGTATATGTCCTCAATTCTCAGTTCATGTGCCACTTAATGTTCATAGAGATTCTCATGTAGCTGAGGGGCAATAAAAGCATTGGCAGACGGCATGGTCTGCAGGCTGCCAACTGGATTGCCCCCATATAGATATATATATCGTGATTGCATTCCATATAAATCATTCCATAGTGCTGTACATATAGGACGTGTCATTTAGCCAGCTGTAGAGTGATGTGCCTGGGCACACACCAGGATGGACCTTTCCACGTGTCCCAACCTTCAGAACACTTCTAAGAAATCAGCACTTTCTACATTTACGACTTTACAGCTAAAGAGTTTGTTTTTTCACCCGAGAGGTTCTGTCATTAGCAAAAAAATGCTCATAATCACTGACACATCCCAGTAACGATGCCTCATTAATAATAGGGAGGCTTCCATATCCTGGTGCTACAGGAGGATACGGACACACTCAGGAACAATAGCTTTATCTTTCTTTGAATAATTTAAGGAATTTGTTCCTTATTTTTTCCACAACTTGAGAATGTGAATAAGGGTTGTAAAAGTACAACTATTTATATGTAGAGGTCCAAAATATGATCTAAAGTGTCACAACATAGTAAGCAACTGCAAAAAGATGGAAAAGCATTGCAAATATACAGGGATGCAAGGTACCGCTCCACAGGCTAAGCTTATGTACAATATATATATATATGTATACACATACACACAGAGGGTGATGGAAGTATTGAACACGTCACCAATTCTCTAAGTAAATATGTTTCTAAAGGTGCTATCGACATGAATTTCTCACCAGGTGCATTGCTCAGATGGATTTGGCCCATTCTTCCACACAAACACTCTTCACATCCTGAAGGTCTCATGGATCCTTCTATGGTTCTTTGGTTACTTCCAGACATTTTCTATTGGATTCAGGTCACGCTGGGTATAGGGAGACACCCAGCAGAGGACGACGAGGGGTGAAAAGGAGTCCCTGACACTAAGGGCAAAGGGGAGATGGTGACTACTTGAAAAACAACCACTGACATCTGGCTCACCTAACAAACCTATACAGTCTTCGCAACTGTCACTGAGCAGGATACCTGTTCCCTGCCGTCCCTCAACAAAGTTTATGACAGGGATCAGACAGTGCGAACACTAGTTTACCTAGCTAACAACTAAAGGAAAACACCAAGGAGACAAACGAGGTGGACAGGAAGGCACACTTAGCTGAACAGAGAAAGACAGCAAACTACACCAGAAATCCACAATGCACTGCAAAGCCAGGAAGCAACACCAACTCCACACACGCTATCACCAGCAATGCATCATGGGAGCCACAGGGTATAAATATAGACAGCTGAAAGGTCGACAGGTAGGAGACCTGCTGGGTCTAGTGACCTGCAGCTATCATCAAGCAGAGAAATACCACTTAAGGGGACAGGACAAGAGTTCAGGATTTTGGCTGTTTGGCCAGATGCTGCAACCTTCTGCGAGTGGCTCCAAACAGTCTCATCCTTGGCTCCTGATACACTGTGACAATTCAGCTCCGGTGATCGGATCGGCCATTCTAGAAGATTTATTTTCTTTCTCTGAAATAAATTGAAGAGTTTCCTTGGTTGTGTGTTTGGGATGATTGTCTTGTGAAATGTCCGCCCACGTGTCACCTTAATCATTCTGGTAGATGACCACAGATTTTGGTCAAGAATGTCTCGGTACATTTGTCTATTCATCCTTCCTCCAATTATATGAAGTTTCCCAGTGCCGTATGCTGAAAATCAGCCGCGCATAATGATGTTCCCACCTTCAAACTTCACTATTGGTATTTTTGGGGTTATTTGCCTTCTGACCTCCAAACACAATGTATTATGATATCTAAAGAGTTCAATTTTAGTCTCGTCTGATTAAACTATATTCTACCAATATTTCACTCGCTGCTCTAAATGTTGAGCAAACTTTAAATGCAGTTGAATATGCTTTTTTTTCAGCAATGGAGTCTTGCGTGGTGAGCATACATACCGGAGCGTGCACACAGAAGCGTGCATACAGGAGGCCATGGAGGGAAGAACTTATGGTTTTCTTTTAAACACTTGTACCTGCTGATCCCAGGTCTTTCTGTAGCTCTCCACAGGTGGTCCTTGTCTCTTAGACAACTCTTGATGATTTTTTTCACTTCTGCCTGAAATCTTGCGAGGAGCATTTGGTTGTGGCCGGTTTATGGTGGAAATATGTTCTTTTCACTTCCAGATTATGGTCCCAAGAGTGCTCCCTTGAACCTTCAGTGGTTTTGAAATACTTGTGCAAACAATGCCATCAGTATGTTTTGTAACAATAATGTTGTGAAGGTTTTGGGACGGCTCACTGGTTTTACCCATCATGAGGTGTTTTTTGTGTGGCACCTTGGTAATGAGACTCCTTTTTATAGGTCATCAGTTGAACCAGCTGTTATTATTTTTCACTAAGCAGCAGGATTGTTTTCTAATTCTAACTCACACATTTCACCTGGTGTTAGGACTTTCCTGGATTTCTGCACCTCAATTTCTTCAAGTGTTTAATACTTTTCCCCTTTGTCATTTCTCAATATTACAGATAATTTATGGATATCTATGATTTGATCTATTTACATTTGCGGATTGAATGGGTTATCACCAACTTCTGATGAGAAATTCATGTTAATAGCCTCTTTAGAAATATATATCATTAGAAAATTGGTGACACGTTCAATGCATATTTCACCAATTGAGTATGTAAATAGGATATAAATATATACACGACACATATAAACCTGCATGCACACAAAGACAGCTACAAAAAAGCAGAATTTCCAAATTCATAGCACTCAGGAGCATTTTGTCTATTAAAAGAAAACATTGCACAGTTATTTTACACCGTGCAACAAATCTAACAGTAACCAGAAGGAAACTGAAAATCTAAAGCCAAGCAGGATACAAAAAAAGAGTTAAGGGGAAAAAAACTGAAAAGTCTAAGTTTTCACGTCTCACCCATCCCTGTGGGGACAGAAATCCAGACGCTGCCCCTCTACTGACCTTGGAGCTTACAAGAAATTCCCCACCCTTCCTCCTCCTGGGGATAGCAGCAAATCTCCTGGCTGGAGCAGAATGCAGGATTGCCTCAGATAAACTTTCAACAACTGCCAAGGATGGAGGAATGATGAGCAGTTACACCAATGTGCTGGGTCCCTCCTTAGCTCAAAAGAGAAGCGGGGATCCTCAGAGGAGGGGGTGCAGTCCGCGCACACATATCCAAAGAAGCTCAAAGGGAGGACAATGCACTTTGGAGGTTTCGCTGACATTTACATTGTTCTACAAGGTCAAAACCACCAAAAGATGCAAAATTACAGTGGAGAATTAACCGAGGTAGGACACTACCTGCTTCATCTGCAAAAGTGCCCTATCTTTACATCTAGAACAGCTAATAATCACACCATTAAAGCTCTGACCATGTCACAATGTGTTTAATGGATGTTGTACAGGTTTGTACTAAAGCTTGTGGGACTCCACAATGGAAATCCCAAACAGTGCAGCGGAAAAAGTACAGCATTCAACACAGAGTACAGGAGCACAGGACGCAGGAGCACATGGCGCAGGAGCACATGGCGCAGGAGCACATGGCGCAGGAGCACATGGCGCAGGAGCACATGGCGCAGGAGCACAGGGCATAGGCCACAAGACACAGGACACCAGCAGAGGGGACAGGACACAGGAGCACAAGGCACAGGAGCACATGGCGCAGGAGCACATGCGCAGGAGCACAGGCATAGACCACAAGACACAGGACACCAGCAGAGGGGACAGGACACAGGAGCACAAGGCGCAGGAGCACAAGGTGCAGGAGCAAATGGCGCAGGAGCACATGGCGCAGGAGCACATGGCGCAGGAGCACATGGCGCAGGAGCACATGGCGCAGGAGCACATGGCGCAGGAGCACAGGGCATAGGCCACAAGACACAGGACACCAGCAGAGGGGACAGGACACAGGAGCACATGGCGCATGAGCACATGGCGCATGAGCACATGGCGCAGGAGCACATGGCGCAGGAGCACAGGGCATAGGCCACAAGACACAGGACACCAGCAGAGGGGACAGGACACAGGAGCACAAGGCACAGGAGCACATGGCGCAGGAGCACATGGCGCAGGAGCACAGGGCATAGACCACAAGACACAGGACACCAGCAGAGGGGACAGGACACAGGAGCACAAGGCGCAGGAGCACAAGGCGCAGGAGCACATGGCGCAGGAGCACATGGCGCAGGAGCATATGGCGCAGGAGCACATGGCGCAGGAGCACAGGGCATAGGCCACAAGACACAGGACACCAGCAGAGGGGACAGGACACAGGAGCACATGGCGCATGAGCACATGGCGCATGAGCACATGGCGCAGGAGCACATGGCGCAGGAGCACATGGCGCAGGAGCACATGGCGCAGGAGCACAGGGCATAGGCCACAAGACACAGGACACCAGCAGAGGGGACAGGACACAGGAGCACAGGGCGCAGGGCACAAGACACAGGACACCAGCAGAGGGGACAGGAGCACAGGACACAGAAGGACAGGGCCCAGGAGGACAGGGCAATGCTCCAAGAAATATATAGACGAATATCCATCTACAGATATATCCTACTTACATACATAGTGCCATTATTTCCAAACCAATATGTGTGTGTGTATATATTATATATACATATACACACACATTATGTTATATATACAGGGGCATCTCCGTGAATGAGAATATCATCAAAAAGTGACTTTATTTCAGTAATTCAATACATAAAGTGACACACATAATATATAGAGTCATTACACACAGAGGGATCTATTTCATGGGGTTATTTATGTTAATGTTGATGATTATGGCTTACAGCCAATGAAAACTCATAGGTTTAGACAATTAAAGTAGGGATGATGTAGGGTTAAAGACCGTGCTGCCGTATTCCACCAGACATCAAAGGGTGTTATAATCATCAACATTAACAGAAATAAACACATGAAATACACCCCTCTGTGTGTAATGACTATATAATATGTGTTTCACCTTTGTGTATTGAATTACTGAAATAAATTAACCTTTTGTCGATTTTATAATTCATTGAGATACATATAGATACACATATATATATATTTATTATAGACCACCTCATTCTAGTAATGTTTCACATACTGGGCCGCTTGCTGCAGTGTTGATAAAATCCCTGTTGTCTCTGCTGCAGACCTAGCAGTCCTCTGAATGCTGAGCTCTGGGTAACCCTGCTCACACTACTGATTGGCCGCTTTCTGTGTGCGCTGTGCATAGGCAGAAGGCTGCCAATCAGCAGTGGGGCTGGGATTACACAGAGGATATGAATATTGAGGATTACATGGCAGCAGGTTAGTCTCCTGCTGATAAAACATGGATTATATTAAGACAGAATAAAACAGTCTAGTAAGTGACACATTACTGGAATCAAGGGTCTTTGACTGTACATTATGCTGCTCTCAGATTACAGGGTAACAGTCTACATTTAAAACAGTGGTACTATACGTTCAAGTTTTAGTATTACATGGAGACCAAGTATAGGGCTGGGCTGTTTCAAAACATGTAAATGAATGAATGTAATGATAAAATAACCTTTATATCCGCACCTCGCATGCTGGCTTATGTGTGTCCATGGTAAAAGATCACTTAAAAGCACTTGCTAGTCTTTTAAACAGAAGAATGGAGAGAGAGTGATCAGACTACATAGAGCCAGTATGTAGTCTGTTACCATGGAAACACAGGCCTACAAGGCCAGAGGCACAGCTTGATTTCATCCAGATCCATATTGTGATCTGATGACCTTTTCATCACTTTGTGACTGGTCTAGAAGGCCCTTTCCATTATAGCAGCACTCAGAGGTGGACATATGTCTCCATGACATGTAGAACATGGTGGCCACATGCAGACACGTACCAGCCCCTTGTCATGTCTTACTGGTATGCACTGGGGCGTCTTATTTAGCTGAATGTTAGAGGTGTATAATAGAGAAATGAGAATCCCAGGAGCCCGTCTGTGGCCGGCCTTGTATTTTGAACTGATATTAGGGACAGGTCACCTACAAAGATATGCTCTATATATAGTAGTAATCTGCAGGTAGTGTCCACATCGTGTGAGGCAGGCGTCCCGGAACAGTGGGTGTTCTCCCTGCAGCTGCTCGCTTGCAGTCATGGGGGTCATACATGGGGCTGTCACATCCCTGCAGCTTGACTGACAGCTTACTCTGCACACACATACTGCGGAGCAGGCTGCAAATAAGGCACTCACTGCATAGGAAGTGATAACTGTGCCTTGTGCCACCATAATGACTACACACAAACAGCTGCAGGTAGAATATACCGGTAACTTCATTTTCTCCCTGTAGCCAATAGCTTAGTAAGACTTGAATGCTATTGAACGCATGCCTGCAGGTAAATAATGCTTCTGGACACAGTTTCCCTTTAAACATATCGCTCAAAAAATAAGCTGGGCATATAAATAAAGCTATATTCATATGCGACAGACTGGCTTCCAACATTGATGTGACAGCTCTATTCTTATGAGCAGGGCTTGTAGAAATCCATGTTTCCTACCAAAACTTCAATTGTTTTTCCACTGATCAGACAGGCTTGATATCAATTGGGTTTCTAACCCTTAGTTTAGTGGCAGCCACTTGTACACCCTTTCTCGCACGCATCGGACCATGTATGTAACAGCTGACCAATCATTACACAGTGTACAGGCAAAACTGCATCCAAACGCTAACTTACAAGAAAAGCTAAAAAAAAAAATGCTAAATTGTATTCATGACAATGCAATAAGTTACTTAAGTAATGTCGAAAAAAAATCCCATCTACTAGTTTGGAATCGACATTTTTGTGGTCATCGGTGAACACAACGGGGCTGAAAAGTGCAGCAGGTTGAAGTGTATGTGTTTTCGCAGAGCAGAGTATCAATAACTCTTTAATTTACCGTCAGCATATAGAATTTCAAGGCATCACATTTGCAGTCAGTTAATGAGTGCGCCTGTCTCCAGACCTGATTCTTTCTCCCACGAGGGAGGTGATGTTACTTGACCTTGGCCCAAGAAGACAAAGGCAGAGAGAGCGCCATAAAGTAGGATATTAAATCCCATCACTACTTGGCCAAACCGATATAGCGGCAGCGTACCAAATGCAGATGTTGGATTGGTTCAGTCATCTGTCTCCTCGTAATGTAAAGACTCGGCCATCAGCCAATATCAGAATTTAGAGGGTTGAAATGAGAGGGGGGTTAATGTCCAGTGTCAGAGAGTGTAGAGGAATGCTTCATTGACAAGGATAATAGTAACCCCAGTATCAATTCATACATACATTTGCAGGAAGAATGAGGGTTCATCCAGATGTCCGTGGAAATCGGTCTGCGCTAAGACTGCAATGCAAGGACCAGCTGCGGGTCCCCCTGACCCAAACTCAGCATATATGTCTATGAGGCTACTGAGGTCGTGTCAGGAGATCCCTGGCCAATCTGTGCAATGTGGTCCAAGCACAGACTGATTCTCATGGATGTCTGAAAGAGAAGAGAGAAATGAGACAACACAGTCATCATTGTTGTTCCTCACTTTTCTGGAGGACAAACTTGGGGAGCGCTCCATGTGTGAACCATGCTGGGCTCAGAGCCGAGTGATGAAAGGATTCACCTGCAAACTCAGGCACAACACCGGTGAGTGCAAGGACTACAGACTGCAAACTCAGGCACAACACCGGTGAGTGCAGGGACTACAGACTGCAAACTCAGGCACAACACCGGTGAGTGCAGGGACTACAGACGGCAAACTCAGGCACAACACCGGTGAGTGCAGGGACTACAGACGGCAAACTCAGGCACAACACCGGTGAGTGCAGGGACTACAGACGGCAAACTCAGGCACAACACCGGTGAGTGCAAGGGCTACAGACGGCAAACTCAGGCATAACACCGGTGAGTGCAAGGACTACAGACTGCAAACTCAGGCACAACACCGGTGAGTGCAAGGACTACAGACTGCAAACTCAGGCACAACACCGGTGAGTGTAGGGATTACAGACGGCAAACTCAGGCACAACACCGGTGAATGCAGAGACTACAGACGGCAAACTCAGGCACAACACCGGTGAGTGCAAGGGCTACAGACTGCAAACTCAGGCATAACACCGGTGAGTGCAAGGGCTACAGACGGCAAACTCAGTCACAGCACCGGTGAGTGCAGGGATTACAGACGGCAAACTCAGGCACAACACCGGTGAGTGCAGGGATTACAGATGGCAAGCTCAGGCACAACACCGGTGAGTGCAGGGACTACAGACGGCAAACTCAGGCATAACACCGGTGAGTGCAAGGGCTACAGACGGCAAACTCAGTCACAACACTGGTGAGTGCAAGGACTACAGACTGCAAACTCAGGCATAACACTGGTGAGTGCAAGGGCTACAGATGGCAAAACTCAGGCACAACACCGGTGAGTGCAAGGATTACAAATCACAAACTCAGGCACAACACCGGTGAGTGCAGGGATTACAAATCACAAACTCAGGCACAACACCGGTGAGTGCAGGGATTACACACGGCAGCTCTCGTCATGGAACCCACTAAAGGGATAAAATGCTTGACCAGACCAGAGAAAAGGACGACTTGGTAAGGTCCTGTCCAGACCAATTAACTAAATAATAAATGTATTAAAACTTCAGAATACATTATGCTTCCAGAGCGGAGCGCTCTTCATCAGGTATGATAAAAGCAGCTCCCAGGCTTCCATTGTATAGTATGTACACTTTACACCTGGTGTCTTGCTATACAATGGAATCCTGGGAGCTGCTTTTATCATACCTGATGGAGAGCACTCCACTCTGGAAACGCGGTGTATGGTTTTTGGTTTTATAAATGTATTATTTTTTAGATAATTGGTCTGGACAGCGCCTCACCAAGTCATCCTTCCCTCCGGTCCGGTCAAGCCAGTGTTCTGGAGTAATTTCCACCTTTTCATTGTGAGCTGTAGGGATATATCTGTCTGAAACCTTAAAGAAGAAAACTGTGGACTTTGAAACTCATGAATCAAATAAAGCCATCTTTCTTTGAACAATCCTGCATCGTCTGACTGATTGTCAGCAGTGCGTCATAAGCACCACTCTTCTCCTACCGGCACCTTTTTTAGTGCTTTTAGTATTTGCGCCTTATTCTCTTTACATGTTGCGTCACGGTTTAAATTTTTCTTTTAATACACTTTATTTTCTATTTTCCGTTTTATTTTGCCAACTTTAATTTATTCAGATATTTTAACAGAATAGCCGTCCCTCCAGTCCTCAGTCCCGGCCTACAATTCATACAACTTCTTACTGTCCATAGAACGGTTTGTGCAAGAAACCAACTACAAAAAACAATAAAGGGCATTGTGCACCAAACTCAGAAACCGAGATCGCTCACATAGGATAGACAAGGGCGCAACGGCTCTCATCTCCTAATGCTGTAACTGTATGCAGCGCATTAACTGCTCACCTTAGAAAGTTGTGATAACCCACAACCAGTGTTTGTGTATCCAACAGCTGCCGCAGGATCCACAGCCCCAGGGATGGCCACGTGATATCCAAGGACAAAGACCAATACGATCCGTGCTGCTGACGTCCGTGGTATATAACATGGATACACCAGTTCATGGCTCGTTATGCGGCTGTATCCCTGATGAAGAGGTCAGACGACCTTGAAACGCGTCGGAGTAAGGAGCACCAGTTTATATACCACGGACGTCTGTGATCTTATATACAGCAGGCGGGTCGTATTGGGTCTCTTGTCCTTGATATTTATAAACTGGACACGGCAAAATTGAGAATTTGATGCCAAAAATATGAAAGAGAATAAACTCAAGACAGAAAAAAATTAAAAAGGGACTTTAATAAATCACAAAATGATGAATCGGGAGCAGAGAAAGGAAAGATTCAGAATGATTGATTTATGGGAATATATAAATGGAAATATATATGGGAAAATAATAATAATAATAATATACTGGAAAATGACACGTAGAGGAACAATTCATTCTTTGCGGTGACCTGCATTGGTGAAACAGGCACTGAGTTGTGGAGGGTCTGAGCAGGGCTGTGGTGTGGGTAAGCCAAACACCCGACTCAGACTCCAACGCCACCAAGCCGGACACAGACTGTGACTATACAGCCAGGACTGTGAGGTCAGTAAAGCACACATTACACTCCACAGCTCCGGGTCTGAGCTGATGCTGTGAATATATCTTTCTGAGCGTGTATGAGATATCCCATAATCTCCCACACCGCCCCGCTACTATAAAGTGCACACATTTTCTTTCCGGGGATATACAGGTATTTAGAATAGACAATGTGACTCCAGAACTCAGGAGCTCATCAGCCTGGTACAGCCGGATAGTAACAAACCATGGTTGGACCCTCGTAGATGGCCTATTCTTATGAAGTTCTGGAGACCCCTTTTAGAAGGAGTGATTTGAAGGTCACATGCTGACTTTCTTCTCACCCGCTTCTTACCATGTTCTGTTATATACAGTGCCTACAAGTAGTATTCAACCCCCTGCAGATTTAGGTGGTTTGATAAGATGCCAATAAGTTAGAGCCTTCAAACTGCAAACGAGAGTAGGATTTATTAACAGAAGCATAAATCTTACAAACCAAAAAGTTATGTTGCTCAGTTGAATTTTAATACATTTTAAACATAAAAGTGTGGGTCAATTATTATTCAACCCCTAGGTTTAATATTTTGTGGAATAACCCTTGTTTGCAATTACAGCTAATAATCTTTTTTTATAAGACCTGATCAGGCCGGCACAGGTCTCTGGAGTTATCTTGGCCCACTCCTCCAAGCAGATCTTCTCCAAGTTATCTAGGTTCTTTGGGTGTCTCATGTGGACTTTAATCTTGAGCTCTTTCCACAAGTTTTCAATTGGGTTAAGGTCAGGAGACTGACTAGGCCACTCCATCACCTTGATTTTTTCCCTCTTGAACCAGGCCTTGGTTTTCTTGGCTGTGTGCTTTGGGTCGTTGTCTTGTTGGAAGATGAAATTACGACCCATCTTAAGATCCTTGATGGAGGAGCGGAGGTTCTTGGCCAAAATCTCCAGGTAGGCTGTGCTATCCTTCTTCCCATGGATGCGGACCAGATGGCCAGGCCCCTTGACTGAGAAACAGTCCCACAGCATGATGCTGCCACCACCATGCTTGACTGTAGGGATGGTATTCTTGGGGTCGTATGCAGTGCCATCCAGTCTCCAAACGTCACGTGTGTGGTTGGCACCAAAGATCTCGATCTTGGTCTCATCAGACCATAGAACCTTGAACCAGTCTGTCTCAGAGTCCTCCAAGTGATCATGAGCAAACTGTAGACGAGCCTTGACATGACGCTTTGAAAGTAAAGGTACCTTACGGGCTCGTCTGGAACGGAGACCATTGCGGTGGAGTACGTTACTTATGGTTTTGACTGAAACCAATGTCCCCACTGCCATGAGATCTTCCCGGAGCTCCTTCCTTGTTGTCCTTGGGTTAGCCTTGACTCTTCGGACAAGCCTGGCCTCGGCATGGGAGGAAACTTTCAAAGGCTGTCCAGGCCGTGGAAGGCTAACAGTAGTTCCATAAGCCTTCCACTTCCGGATGATGCTCCCAACAGTGGAGACAGGTAGGCCCAACTCCTTGGAAAGGGTTTTGTACCCCTTGCCAGCCTTGTGACCCTCCACAATCTTGTCTCTGATGGCCTTGGAATGCTCCTTTGTCTTTCCCATGTTGACCATGTATGAGTGCTGTTCACAAGTTTGGGGAGGGTCTTAAATAGTCAGAAAAGGCTGGCAAAAGAGATAATTAATCCACACATGTGAAGCTCATTGTTATTTGTGCCTGAACTACTTCTTAATACTTTAGGGGGACCAAACAGAATGCTGGTGGTTTGAGGGGTTGAATAATAATTGACCCACACTTTTATGTTTAAAATTAATTAAAATTCAACTGAGCAACATAACTTTTTGGTTTGTAAGATTTATGCTTCTGTTAATAAATCCTACTCTCGTTTGCAGTTTGAAGGCTCTAACTTATTTGCATCTTATCAAACCACCTAAATCTGCAGGGGGTTGAATAATACTTGTAGGCACTGTACTTGTGGCAGGTCACTGAACACACACACTTGGAATACAGGAGAAATCCTGACAGTGTGCAAAGTACTCACATAGAGTACCTTCAATCTGTTATACACATCTGGCATGCTTCAGATTTGGTATTTTGTATGTGGTTACATAATTGTCAGCAGTGGTGTCACTCTTGACGGGGAGGCTTTTACCAAGACAAAGAAAACCACATCAGAACGCCAACAACCCAATGATGAATGAATCTGGTCTGTTGGGTGCAGTTGGTATGTACGGTTCTAAGGATCTGGCACAGAGTCAAGGTTTTCCTTAAGAACAAAAGCCAAAAAAAGAGGAAGCCAACAGAGCTTAAGTTTCCGATTCACAGAACTTCAACTACAGCAACAATACAATGATCATACATATACAGCCATATTCTAGAGCGCTTTACAGACGTGATCATACCCCAAGAGCAACCAAACCTCCAGTAAGTGGTGAATGGACGGCAGGTCTTGGAGCCGTACGGGGATCATTCAGTTTGAAGAAAGAAAACTCTAAACAGGTTACAAAATGTGTCTTCTTGTAGTCTCATGGCCGGCTGTAAATTAGTAGTAAGAGTGGAGTACAGGGGTGAGATGACATAGTAAGGAGGAAATGGCTGCCTAGGAACACTATACACATACAATGCTCTTACAGAAGGTACAGATGGCACAGGATATCCTTTTCTTTAATACTTCATATTTTGACAGCCTGATGAGATTTCCTACAACACCACAATATAGGAAATGTTTCATATTTCCCTACAGTGATTCTCCGCACACGATCACATTTCAGAATCAGTAATACTACTCAATGATTTTTTCGGAGACTTACTGAAGATCATCCGTTCTTCCAGCCATTATTTCTTCAGGATACGGTCAACACAAAAAATCAGTTATTGATTTCAGCACCCTGAATAATCAGACACTGGGTACAAGGCTGACCTAACTAGTTACATCCCAAAATTCCCCCCTAGTCTCTGATAGGACATCTGGATGTGCCCAGGACAGGTTATTGCAGATGGCTTATGTTGGCTGAGGTTTGTTATCAAGAGTGGAAATAGCATTGGGGTGACTGATCCAGCCATACAGAAGACCTAAGAGGCCCACGACCACCTTGATTACTTTCAGACTTTGACTTCCTCTAGTTTTAGGGACGATGAATACTAGTTTGACCTACCATTGTCAGACTTATTGGATCTTTTGGGACCTCAGGTCCCCCTGGCACATTATCACATTACTTATTTGCGTATCTTGATGATAATTCATCAAGGATTCCCCCCCCCCCCCCCCCCGACATGAAAAGTGGTAAAATCTGCTGTAAAAACAAACTGCATTCGCTCAGCATAAAGAGCAACAGATTTTGACATGTTTATTACGGTGTATTTTGTGGATAGAACTTGAAGGAAAAAACATACAAAGTCCAACCTGTGTCGATTCTGCCTAAGGGTAGGCACACACACAACGTATCTTTTTCAAGTTGACTAAGACACTTCAATACAAAAGATCGGGTCAAGGTTGTGGCTATGTACATGTGTTGTTTCCTGAAACAGGAGGTTAAAGTCTAAAAAAAGCCCCAGTGGCCAATGTAAAAATTGCAAGATTCCATTTAATATTTTCAATGAAGATTGGGATAGGTAAAAATACCAAAACACTGCCAGAATCTAAACAGATTTAACAGTAGGTCCTCTTCTGACAATTAGAGATGAGCGGAGCAGTGACTGTTCAGGTTCTGGGGTTCAGCTTGACCTTATAAAGTTCTATCCTGGACCCAAACGTTACCCGAACCTCATTGGAAGTCACTGATTGGGCAGTTCTGCTCTCCGCCCACATACAGACAGCCGTAAGCAAAGCACTTCCAGGGAGGGATTTTTTCTATTGTACACCCTACATCCAATAAAGCCAACTTTTCTCCCTGTACAGCCAATCACTACAAGCGGCTAGTACTAGAGCAAGCACCGAGTGCACCTGAGTACAGTGAGCAACGAGTGCACCTGAGTACAGTGAGCAACGAGTGCACCTGAGTACAGTGAGCAACGACTGCACCTGAGCACATGGTGTACCAAGCACAGTGAGCACCAGGTGTACCTGAGCACAGTGAAGCACTGAGTGCACCTGAGTACAGCGAGCAATGACTGCCCCCAACACCAAGTGTACCCGAGGACAGTGAAGCACCGAGAGCACCCAAGTACAGCGAGCACTGACTGTACCCAAGCACAGTGAGCACTAAGTGTACCCGAGCACGGCAATGCTCGCTCCAGTGGTTTGCATACGTACAGCATCTGAACTCCTGAACTCCGAACCCTAACAATGGCATTTTTTGTAAAGTCTGTGTTCAGTACAAAACTCTGAACTTTAAAGTTGGGTTTGCTCATCTGTACTGATAGCTTGCCTCTAAGAAAAGGTAAAGCTACATTTTTTTATTTGACAGTATTCACACCAGTAGGAGCCACCTCTGACATTTGGATGAATTCTCTTAAGGTTTAGGTTATTTCTATGGGCATGAAACTCCTAGGCGATTTGTCATATTCCAATTATTTTTGGAGGAGGGTGCGCTATCTGTGAACATTAGACAATAGATGCAGTACAAAATTGGGGCAAGCTTTTCTATATTTTGAGATCTTCATTTTAATATTTATCTCTACATATTCGTCTTAACACTCAAGCAGCGCCGAGGTAGCCTCGCTGCAAATTACCGCTTTAGAGATAATAGGTAGTAAAGGGCATTAGAATGCACAGTACAAGTGTCAGAGCTGGAGCCACCTCATTAAAGTGAGTTGCACATTTTAGGAGTCATCAACACTTGTGCCCCTAATACACATCACCTGAAGAACTCTCGTGGATGCAGACGCTGCCACAATTACCGCTTTTTCAGGCCTGAGGAATAATGACTTTCCAGATTTTAATCACAAGGTAATGCGAAATCTGTGCTAGTGGGAAAAACAAAAACAATGCCGAGATGTAACTTTATCAACGGCAAGTGTGACATCTGACTTTAAGATGAGATGAAAAATATGTATAGAAAAGCAAGAAGAAAGCATGGTAATTTGGGAAGAGATAAGGGCTGCGGCCTAGATAGACAAACGTGTGGATATCACGTCCTTATGTTAACTCCCGCATTTCAACATGATCAGATTATGTGAAGCATTACGACGGAGGTTGATATTTTATAATAAATCTTTCCCAGCCTCGTGCCATCCCTTAGGAACCATCGCTTCCAGACACTTTGCGCAAGAGAGACGAGATTCCTGATTGTGACATTGTCACGTCAGGGAGACGGCGATTAACCCATTCAGTGCCAGGTGCACGCCAATCGGAAAGCCAGAAAGGTGGAAATTAACCAAAGATATACAACGCAGAATTACTGTGAAAATGGTAGTCGCTAGGGTTGCTCACTATGATAGCAAGAAGGGCTGTGAATTCAGAGTCGTGGAGTCGCTGTCCAAGTTGGAGGAGTCAGAGTCTTGGCTTACTGGCTGCACACAATGGCTCTCATTTTTGTTCAGTTGGAGTCAGATTCAGGGGAATTGAGGAGTTGGAGTCAGAGGTTACGGAGTCCACAGCCCTGGTAGCCACATGTAGTAAATGGGTGGCTGATCCTGATGGTCCGGAGGTGGATCATCTGCTTATGCTCAGATTACTTGAGCGCAAAATCAGCTTTAAGCTCGCGCCTTGTGCAAACAAAGATTGTAGCAAGACGCTGATACATAGCCGCATAGAGAAAGTGAATGGGGTTGTATTGCAACCTGCAAAATATCACAAGAAAATCGCAAAAAATCTATCCAAATGTGACTTACTTGCTATAATAACTTATAGCTTTTAATGCAAACTCTTTCACTTGTGTTATGCTTGAAAAGGTTGTCTGGAACGTTTCTATTAAGGGCGATCCTTGGGATGGGTCATTAATATCGGATTGGTGGGAAGGAGACAACACCACCCACCTATGTCGATCAGCTGCTTCCAATGTTACCCAGATGTACTCTACACTAGAACTACACAGCCACCTTACCTGAAGGGTACTGCACGCTATTGATTTGAATAGGAGAAAGATATGCAGTACCGAGCATGACCACTATACAGAGGTGGCACTGGTCAGCTCTGCAACTGAGACCATTGGCCACCACCAGAACCAGATCTATTCCTAAGGACAGCAGCCATCCATATAAATGTACCGGACCACCTCTCTAAATGTAGCAGTGGCAATCATTTATACAAAAATCGCAGTGTGTTGTGGACAAAGTTGCTTTGTAGCCCAAGTCTTGAAGGAAGGCTCCACGCATAAAGCCCCCATACACTTTAGATGACTGTCAGCTGAATGATGGTTTGCCCATTTGTGTGACTGTCAGCAATATCAGCTGTCTCTCCAATTGTGGTCATGCCAGCTCTCGTGTGTTCTCTAGGAGAGTCGACTGCTATGCTGAAGGCTAGTATCAGAGAACAAAGGGATCAGCAAGTCGAAATAGGACATACCAGATCCTTATCTCCAGCAACCATCATCTGTCAGGGCTGCCATACAGATGAGGCTGGGTGACAATACACCTGTCCCTACCATGCAACTATATATGACCGAAATAAGCGTCGATGAATGATAAAATTGGGGCTTGTGGGTATTAGATGGGCAGATACAAGTTGAATGGGGATAAAAATTTGCTAATATGATCATTTGGGTCCCCAGCACGTCGTCCTGTGTAAAGAAAGCTTCTAATAAGACCCAAGAGTCGGCTTTCCGCAATACAGACCTTCCCTCACTGTTATTTCTTTCAAAGAAAAAGAGAAATGTTCAGCCACATCCTTTTAACGCTTTGTCCAAAATTCTCGCAGAAAGAACCAGAAGAATAAAGGCCTCAGATTTTTCCCACCAGATTACTTTTTTTCAGGAGAATTCTTGATAAACTACTATAAAATATATAGTACAGGCATCCGTGGGTAAAGATCCTGGGAAGTGGCTATACTCACCTACCCGGTCCATGGTGAAGGATTGCAGACAAGCACCAGGATCATTGGACAGTTCATTTAACATAATATCAGAAATGAAAACAACTGACCATAGTGAGATGGATGCGATAACACAGGACTCTCAGCAGAGCGTCCATGCACCTTCCCCCCTCAGCCATTTATACACAGACGCGGATAGCATGGAGCATCCCATTATCCTGCCCATATTGTATTTGGGTACTAAAGGCCAGTGTGCTCACTTCAAAGAGGTGACGAGGAGGGGGAGAGAGAGAGATTCAGGAACAATAACCGAATCTGCCCGACAAGATGCACATCAAAAGGCCCAGCACTGAAAACTGGAATCTGGGGGGTCCTTTAATTACCATCCGCAACCACCGCGTCGTGCCGAGAAAGAGAAGGGAGATGTAATAAAAATAAATAGAGAAAAGGAGTTTTCAAGGCCAGAGGATCCTCGCGCAGGCCTCACTCTGTGCCACATACTCATGTCTGGCCTGATTTCATTCTAAATGCTTCAAATTAACCTTTTCCTCACAAAATAATTTGCTACAGAGCAATAATAGAGTGCAGCAATTAGAAGGAAGGCTCCAAACTACGGTAAGCTGTAGGCCTGAAAGTAAACTTACAACTTACCTTGGAGAGATTCATGATACCAAAAGGTTATTCCACTCCCAACCTGCCCGCCACACTGAGTACCCCATGACCCTAGGATGCGTCATTATGAACAATGTTAAAAAAGAAACAACAAATAATCAGTGTAACTATAGAGTAACCATTGTTTTAATTTCATAAATGCATACTATATGTGGCGGCCCTGTGGACTGGTGCCCAGAGTAAGGTACTGCTGTGGAGCCGGTAAGCCAAACCTCCGGCCAGGGCTGTGGAGCCGGTAAGCCAAACCTCTGGCCAGGGCTGTGGAGCCAGTAAGCCAAACCTCCGGCCAGGGCTGTGGAGCCGGTAAGCCAAACCTCCGGCAGGGCTGTGGAGCCGGTAAGCCAAACCTCCGGCCAGGGCTGTGGAGCCAGTAAGCCAAACCTCCGGCCAGGGCTGTGGAGCCAGTAAGCCAAACCTCCGGCCAGGGCTGTGGAGCCGGTAAGCCAAACCTCCGGCCAGGGCTGTAGAGTCTGTAAGCCAAACCTCCGGCCAGGGGGCTGTGGAGCCGGTAAGCCAAACCTCCGGCCAGGGCTGTGGAGTCTGTAAGCCAAATCTCCGGCCAGGGCTGTAGAGTCTGTAAGCCAAACCTCCGGCCAGGGCTGTAAAGTTAGTTAACCAAACCTCAAGTCAGGGCTGTGAAGTCAGTAAGACACACAACTGAGTCAGACTCCCTCATATATTGCTAATGTGTAAGTGATACATTTAGTACACTGAGATCATCAGGCTTTTAATCAATCAGTATGATACCACAATCAAAATATTTAGATAAAACATAATTCATAATAATATTCAGCATATATTGCATTGTACTACTTTACCCAAGTTACATATTTTAGGAGTCTGAGTGGGTCCATTTTATACTGACTCCAACTCTTATTCTACTAAAATGGGCACTGACTCAGACTCTGACTCCACAGCCCTGTTATCAACTCCACAGCCCAATTACTGGGACCCCCAGTGATCCCAATATCTGGACTTTATATTCCTGACAACAGTGCTCTGGATCTTGATGGGAGTAGGGGTGCACAAGCTCGGCCTCCACTCATTCATTGTCTATGGGACAGCTGAATTTGGTGGTGCAAAGGACAATAAATGGAGTGGATGCTGCACATGCACCCCTCTGTTCAGGATGGAGCTACAGAGCTCAGGTTCTCATGGTTCTAATGCCCCGACCTCGAGATGACTGGGCATCCCAAAGGTGAGACCCCCAGCAATCAGCACGTTATTCCTTTTTTAACAAGGTAACTTGTATTATTTGGGAATAACCCTTTCAATACATCAAGTAGCTCTATCCATTGTAGTAGATGGTTCAATTTAGGTACCTATATTGCCATTTTTATTTGTCTGTAATATTAATAGCTCTATCTATTGTATTCATTTAAAGAAAACACTATGAAATTCTATAAAACGTCCTGATATTATGTAGAGCAACTCTAACCTGCATTGTGACCTTCCAGTTCTAGATATGCAGTACAAGTTCATTAACAGAACCTTAGATCATCCACGACAGCTTCACACACCTTATAGCTTTCTGAATGAAGTCCATCAAAAACATTGGCAGCGCCCTGGTGCCGCTTCTGATTAATCGACCCAATGCAACATCCCTGCCACCCATTAATCAGAAGAGGCTCTGGGGAGGTGGATGGTAAGAGAACGTCCACAGGGGACAGGTCCAGCGGCCACAGATTACCAACATGGCCACTGGATCAACTCTGCAGCTGACTGGTCTGCAGAGCAGCCAATCAAAAATGTACTCCATGTTCTTACATAGATCTACTCAAGCAATAAAGGATATGATGTTCTGAATACTCCCGCCCTCCGCAGAACTCGCCACACTTAAGAGGTTTTTTTCTCCCATGGGGAGGCTTAAGGCTGTGTGCACATGTTGAGTATTTGATTGCAAAAATTCTGCACCAAATCTGCATCTCCTGGCAGAAAAAAAGGGCATTGTTAATGGGCTTTTACCAGGTATTTTGGGGTAGAAAAACTTTGCAGACATGCTGCAGATAAATATGGCTACGTGCCCACGTTAAAGAAGTGTGTGCACCAAATCTGCATCTTCTGGCAGAAAAAAAAACACAAATAATGGACATGTTGCACATGTCACAGGTGTGTTCTTAACAATGGAATTGTAGTGTTCCTACACTTACAACTAATTCAAAAAATGCAAAACATTTACGGTAATTAAAAATTGCATAATTTGATACACACATCGAAAAAATCATAATATTACACATTTTCTTCCAGAATATGGTTATGAATCCAAATTTGTATTTTCCGATCATGATTGATACAGATATTTTTTATGTTTTTTATATGCGTTGTATTTTCCAACATCATTGATATAGATTTATTTACTGTATGTTTTTTATACGTGTTGTATTTTTGTATTTCCGATCATGATTGATACAGATATTTTTATGTTTTTTATACGTGTTGTATTTTCCGATCATCATTGATCAGATATTTTTTATGTTTTTTATATGCGTTGTATTTTCCAATCATCATTGATATAGATATTTTTATACGTGTTGTATTTTCCGACATCATTGATATATTTTTATATGTGTTGTATTTTCCGATCATCATTGATTCAGATATTTTTAATGTTTTTTATATGTGTTGTATTTTCGATCATCAATGATATAGATTTTTTATGTTTTTTATGTGTTGTATTTTCCGATCATCATTAATATAGATATTTTTACATTTTTGCTATATATTTGCTGTATTTTCTAATTATCCTGGATTGAACAGAACATACGGCAGATATGAAGCTTCCTTGGCTATATGAGAGGATGCACAGAATGGAGCACGGGGGCTTCAATTGGTTCTTTTTATGCCATCTCTTCGCCAGAGGTCAAGGCAGGGTTCATCCACCCCGTATTTGAGGTTTGATTTCCTTTACCATGAGAGTGGATTGTATCACAGAGGCTTCTTTCCCTTTGTGTATGAGGAGCCGTACCTGCAATTATAACAATGCTAATAACAATGCAAGGCTCTGTGTTAGCGGCTTTGAACAGGTTAACAATCCCATTTTCTAATGTTTTCCAAACTGAAAAACAAATATTGGTTCCTGGGGTCCTAGCCGGTGCCGACTCCCCGAGTATCCGCAGAGCTGCAGCAGCCTACAGAAGGAGCGGTGCTGGCAGCGGCTTAGACGAGCCTAGCAGGACTGCTGCAGGCACTGCCCCAGGAGCTGCTTTGGGATGGAGAAATCTGGCTACCTGCGGCTGCTCTTTGTTTGCAAGATTCCCCGGTTGAAGGAAAGAAAAAAAAAAATATACATTAAAAAACCTTCAAATGCACACAGGGGCCTGGATCCGTGAAGCAGCAGATCAAACCTGTGCCAGCCTGTTTGTGCACAGCAGCAACAGAATAAAGCTTTTTTCCAGAGAGGGGACTTAAACAGGAGGATGAGGAAACATCAAACACCCCTTACCCTTTCTATAGGCAGACTTCGCTATAGGGAGATATTACAATGCAAGCCTACTTATCTCCAGAACGAGTAAATTATTCTGGCATCTCACAGAAAAAAAAAAAACATTTTCTGTATGATGCCAAGAACAACTTACAAATGATGAGTTAAATAAAACGATATGGATCTATTAAAAGAAGAATGGAAAAAATGAATGAATGAAAAGTGACACTCCGGTCCATCTTTATAAATAGTTCCAGCTAAACTTGTAACAAAGGTAAATGCTAAGAAACTTTCACATGTTCACACTTTCAGGTTGTTACACAGGACATAGGAGCTGCAGAAATTCTGCAGAATTTAAATCAAAATCCCCCTCTAGATTGCAAAGGGTAGAAGCCGACATGTTGCAGATTTCAAATCCGCCATGCATGGTAAGAATCATCTTGTCCAGAATCCTGGAGATGAGACGTCCGGAACCCTGGGGATGAGACGTCCGGAACCCTGGGGATGAGACGTCCGGAACCCTGGGGATGAGACGTCCGGAACCCTGGGGATGAGACGTCCGGAACCCTGGGGATGAGACGTCCGGAACCCTGGGGATGGGAAGTCCGGAACCCTGGGGATGGGAAGTCCGGAACCCTGGGGATGGGAAGTCCGGAACCCTGGGGATGGGAAGTCCGGAACCCTGGGGATGGGAAGTCCGGAACCCTGCAGCTGGGAAGTCCGGAACCCTGCAGCTGGGAAGTCCGGAACCCTGCAGCTGGGAAGTCCGGAACCCTGCAGCTGGGAAGTCCAGAACCCTGCAGCTGGGAAGTCCAGAACCCTGCAGCTGGGAAGTCCAGAACCCTGCAGCTGGGAAGTCCAGAACCCTGCAGCTGGGAAGTCCAGAACCCTGCAGCTGGGAAGTCCAGAACCCTGCAGCTGGGAAGTCCAGAACCCTGCAGCTGGGAAGTCCAGAACCCTGCAGCTGGGAAGTCCAGCATTTATCTGGCAAATACATGTATATGAGAACAACTGGAGAAATGTGTGGCAGGTCCTGACATAGCGGAATTAACTCAACGTGTGAAAATGGATCAGCTTTTGGAAGCATTTTTTAAGGCAAAACTAAGCACAAGACCAAGAGGTGTGGGTGAGTATAAAAGGAAAGACATATACAGGTCTCCTGCCTATTGCACCCACATCAATCTTTGGTTGAAAATAAAATGGCAGGCGGCATTCCACACATATAAGATATACCTTTTCTGCCTATTGGCTTTAATAAAAGAAAAGGCGATACAGAAAAGAGCACTGATCAGGAGCACAAAGGCCTCATTCAGACGTCTGTTTTTTTGCATTTGAGTCATCTGTGGTTTTCATCGATAGCAATAGTACATACAATAGTGAATGCATCATGTTACTGTGGTTCTATTGGCTGTTTTTAATATGTACTGTATTGTGCATGCTGCCATTCTATACTATGTAACGACTAAGGACACCATGTATATACGAAACGCGTCAGTTTGGAATTGCTCTTGTCTGTAGGGCACATGAAGGACTCAAACCACAATTTTCAATGTACCGTATATACTCGTGTATAAGCCGAGTTTTTCAGCCCAAAAAATGGGCTGAAAAGTCTCCCCTCGGCTTATACACGGGTCAATACGGTAACAAGCTGTGGCTAATGGCACTCGTCCCGCTCCTGAGGCTTCGTGGGCGGGGCTATGTGGGGAAGATGGCGCCAGGCTATTGCACACAAAGGAGGAAGAGGCAGCCAGAACGGGACCTCTCCCAACGGTCCTCACCTGTCAGCCACAGAGCTCTGTGCACCGGAGCTCTATGCAGGTGGACCGTCTCTGCCTCCCGTCCTCCGCTCCCCGACAGCTCCCAGCTGATTACTGCAGCGGCGGGGTGTGCTGCGTGGTGCCAGGCGGGAGAATCCAGCAGAGCACCGGCCACGCCGCTCCAGAGTCCTCGCTGCGGTCCCCTTGGTCCTCCTGGCGTCACCGGGGTAAGTGCAACCCGGTGTCCCCACAGAATGTCAGAGTGGGGACACTGGAAGTTACAGGCTGTAGGGGGATGCTGTATATACTGGGGATGCTATATATGGGGGCTGCTGTATATAGGGGGATGCTGTATATACTGGGGATGCTGTATATACTGGGGCTGCTGTATATAGGGGGATGCTGTATATGGGGGCTGCTGTATATAGGGGGATGCTGTATATACTGGGGATGCTGTATATACTGGGGATGCTGTATATGGGGGCTGCTGTATATAGGGGGATGCTGTATATACTGGGGATGCTGTATATACTGGGGATGCTGTATATACTGGGGATGCTGTATATGGGGGCTGCTGTATATAGGGGGATGCTGTATATACTGGGGATGCTGTATATACTGGGGCTGCTGTATATAGGGGGATGCTGTATATGGGGGCTGCTGTATATAGGGGGATGCTGTATATACTGGGGATGCTGTATATACTGGGGCTGCTGTATATAGGGGGATGCTGTATATGGGGGCTGCTGTATATAGGGGGATGCTGTATATACTGGGGATGCTGTATATACTGGGGATGCTGTATATGGGGGCTGCTGTATATAGGGGAATGCTGTATATGGGGGCTGCTGTATTAGGGGGATGCTGTATATACTGGGGATGCTGTATATACTGGGGATGCTGTATATGGGGGCTGCTGTATATAGGGGGATGCTGTATATGGGGGCTGCTGTATATAGGGGGATGCTGTATATACTGGGGATGCTGTATATGGAGGATGCTGTAAATGGGGGCTGCTGTATATAGGGGGATGCTGTATATAGGAGGATGCTGTATATAGGGGGATGCTGCTGTATATACTGGGGGATGCTGTATATACCACTGGGGCTGCTGTATACCATACTGCTGGGACCTGTATACCACTGGGGGGGCCTGTATAGCACACTGCTGGGGGCTGTATACCTGTGCTGGAGTCCACCCTCGGCTTATACACGAGTCAATAGGTTTTCCGAGGTTTTGGGGGCAAAAGTAGGGGGGTCGGCTTATACACGGGTCGGCTTATACACGAGTATATACGGTAGGTGGTTTTATTCTACATGTTTCAAAGTGTATTCCAAACGTCTTCCTCAGATGGACTTCCTCTGTAAGAAGTGAGGAATACACTTTGAAACATGTAGAATAAAACCACCTATATTGAAAATTATGGGTTGAGTCCCTCATCTGCCCTTCAGCAGTGTATATAGATTTCACCTTTGTATCCAGTTCTTATATATTTGCCTCTGGTACGTGGGTTCTGCAGCAGCTGTGTGATGCTTTCTTCACATAAGTTGAGCGAGCCACCACAATGTACCTAATTCCATCACTTGGATAAGACGCTATTGCATCTTATTACATACACAGCATTTCTTCTTTTAATTGAAGAACCCTTTTTTTTTCTCACCCAAGCACTGGACACCTCTTCCTTCTCTGCAATAGTGAATGAGGCCATTCACCGGTCTGGGATTTTCCATAGACTGAGTGGTCCATGTAAAATCATGGAAATGTCCAATTGTCATCTGACTGTCAGATCACAATACAAGTCTATGAGTCTTTAAAAAAAAAAAGTGTCCAGTACTCAGATGGCTAATGTGGTCCAGTTGTCACGGACTGCTAGATATGAAAAGAACAGAACAACTGATGACACTAGTGCCAAACTCGGGGAAAACTCAAATGAAATCACTGGGGAAACGCCATGAGATTTCCTAGAAGGTAAAAAAAAAAAAAAGTCTGAAGGCCAAAGTCAGAAATCCATGAATAAACGTCCGCGTGTGACCCACAAGATTTCCACGAGCCACGGGTACCAACTTCTTATGCCTTTAAGGAGGCTGAGTTCGGGTTAAGAGATTTGCAATAACATTATAAAAAAAAAATGCTTTACAAGATTTTGGGGAAACCTTTCTATTAATTTCTATGGTAAATCCACTTTGCTGTTTATTTGAGAAGTTTTTAACCTTCTTTTTTTATCCTGAAAAGATTTTAAAAAAACACACTGGTGGAAAAATGAACGTACAGGCCACTCCTTTAAGGTTTGGGCACATGGCGTCATTTAGGCGCCGTTGCAGCCACAAAGTTTTCCCAGGCAAAGCAACTGCAGAAAAAATGCCGACCATTTCCCTGAGATGACTGTCATCGTTCTTAGGCTGGTTTCACATTAGAGTTCAGAACGAAGTGTAACAGAACGCAGCCAAACGCATGCGCACTGCGTTCCTATGTTTAACATGGGAACGCATAGTAGCTGCGTTTGGTTGCGCATAATTTGTGCACCCTCCTCTGCCCTCCGAACTGCCTATTGTATTTTTGGTACGTTCAAGGGCGCTTGTTTTATCAACAAGCCCACAAAAAATGCATGTGTGGAGCCCACTGGGACGGGGTACTCGGTACCGGACCGGGGTACTGCTGGGGAATGTCACGGCGGTCCTGGTCCGGACCGTGTCCCAGGTTCACACAAGTAAATGGGGTGTATTTACAGGGGATTTGGTTTGTCGTGACGCCACCCACGGGTTGTGGTCAGGGTGACCACCGCTGCTGCAGAATCTCCGAGGATGATGTTTTGGCAGCTTTAGATGAATCAGCTCTCTGCAGGTAGAGCCTGGTTCCCCGGGGCAGTGGTAATTAAAGTCTGTGATGGTTGTTACAGATGTTGCAGGATAATAGGGGTAGTAGTGGAGATGATGAGAGTGGAGGCAATGGCAGTTTATGAGGGAAAGTGGGGCTTCAGCATAAGGATCACACACACTCACGTTTGTTGTCGTTTTCCAAGTCTTTACTGTGCAGATGGTAAAGCAGAGTATTGTCCACGAAGTCTGTACCGGGGCCGGGTTGCTCCCACCCTGACCGGGTCCTTGGCTTCCTACCTCTGCACTCTGTGTGTGGCCCTGCTGCCGCTTTTAGCTGAACTGCTGGCCCTGTCTCTGCTCACGGGTACCAATCTGCTAGGCAACTTGAGTCCTCTGTGTCACTGACCCCTCCGTGTTGCTTTGCTATGGTGCTGTGAAGATGGTGGACCTTCACTATGCCGGTGTTTACTGTCCTGTCTGTCTCAGGCACAGCCTCGGATCCGGTATCCGTCCTAAGCGCCTCTCCGGGGTTAAGTTTAGGGTAACTCTTTATCCCGGGTATGTTCCTCTGTTTCTCTGACTCCTTCCCTCAGACCTCTCAGGACCTCCACTCCAACTCGACTCCAACTCCAGACTAAATTACAAACTTCAGACTAGACTAAACTAAAAACTAAACTAAACTGACTAACTGTCACTCCTGCTCTGAGGTAAACAACATTAGCTCCTCCAACTCTTGCAGGTGCCACCTAAGCTCCTCCCACTTTCTAGTGTAGTGTAGTGTGTGGGGAGCAAAGCTGTGTTGCTGTTTCTGTGGCACATTAACTCTTCGGGTGCCACACATGGATCTCAATGGATCCGCAGTGTGCTCCACATGACAGCGCAGGAGAATGCTGAGTATCCCATTGAACTCTCTCCCGGTGGCCACCGCTGATCTCCACCTCCAGGCCACCACTGAGATCGCTGATTGGCTGGCCGGGCACCACACTGATGTGGACGCATGCGGAGAATCTCTGCTGCCTTCACATCAGTATGGCAGCGTTTGCGTCTGCATGCCATCCGCATGCTGACAAAAACGCAAATGTGAAACCAGCCTTAGTGCATCTTTCACTCCGCATTTTAAAGTATAGAAAGCAGGCGACGTCCAAACAGAAACCACCCGAAAGAAGTGAGTGTCACCTAACAGGTTTCCAGACCATGAAGAAGATAAAGGCCCCGTTACACTTTTCAACATCGTTCCCGACATTGTTTAAAAGTGATGTCAGGAACGATGTTGAAACAACATCATTGTTGCGTCGTTGCGTGTAAACGCACAATTCAACAACGATCGTTGTTCAAGTCGGAGTTGACAGGTTTTCCTGCATGCAGGAAACCTGTCAACTTCAACTTAAGCAACCTGCGGCATCGTTCAGTGTGACACCGCAATAGCGATGTTCCGGCTTACTTTGCCCATTTACAGCAGTGAGCAGGGATCGTTGGCGGTGTTTGCGAACAATCCCTACTCACAACATCGTTGCTGAGTTGTCCACGATATCTATACGTGTGACATCTCATCAACGATGTTGGCAACGACCGCGCGCACCCGAGATCGTTGCAGACATCGTTTCAACATTGAAGCGTGTGACAGTACCTTAGAACAGTGTTTCCCATCTCCAGTCCTCAAGGCACACCAACAGGTCATGTTTTCAGGATTTCCTTATCATTAGACAGATGATGGAATTATCCCATGTGCAAGTGATTAAATTATCACCTATGCAATCCTAATGGTGGGTTTACACACACCAATCATTGTATCCAATCTCTGAACCAATCTCTGGTTGCAGTGAAATCATGGACAGATTGCTCCATGTTGTACACAGCCACAAAATGGAACAATGTGTCCATGATTTCACTGCAACCAGAGATTGGTTCAGAGATTGGATACAATGATTGGTGTGTGTAAACCCACCATAAGGAAATCCTGAAAACATGACCTGTTGGTGTGCCTTGAGGACTGGAGTTGGGAAACACTGCCTTAGAAGACGAGGCAAAACATGGAATAAAAATGTTATCTTCATTTTAGGAGACACTTTTCCGGTGCTTTTCTTAAGGTGCACAGTCTTAAAGCAGATGCTGAAGGAAACCTTCCCAAACTAAACAACGTTCGATCAACCGGCTGCAATGGAATAATGCATCAAGAAAAACCTCTACCAAAACCATTGTGAAATGTTTCAGCAAATAAAAAAAATTCTCAAAAAACAATATCAAATGGTTCTTAGCCACAGAACGGCCTCATGGCCACATTTCTCACCCAGTGAGCACTGTACAGTCCACTTAACCATAAAGTCACAACCTCTGCTTCCGCGCTGACCACATAAGAAATATTTTTGAAAGCTTTATTGTGCCGATGTGTTTCGTGACAAATCTGCCACTTCCTCAGGGCCCTGACAATATTTCGGTCCTTGTGTGGTCAGCGCGGATTCATTGAAAAACCCGGTATTTTTCCTCCTCTTCTGTGATATTTACACCCATGGGAGTCTGCAGCAACCACTGGTTTCTTCCATATTCTACAGGGGCTTGTGACTTTTCACAACCTATAAAAGGCGAGTGCACCAACTGTGTATTGTCACCCATATTATCACTTTTACTGCCCTACGTGCGCTCGCTTTCCTTAATTTCACAACCTCTGCTTGTAAGGCCGGTTTCACACATGCATGTCACCACGGACGTGTGGAACAAGGCCATTTGGGGCGGGGCATAGACTCATGTGTCACACACGTGTGACACAATGGGTGCTATCCGTGTGCTATCCGTGGATCCACGGATAGCACATGGACAGCCTGTCACCACATACTCATCTCGCTCCAGTGCTGACAGTTCCTCTCACTTCCGGTCCACTCTTGGGCTCAGTGAAGTGAATATTCATGAGCCTAATGAGCGGCTTCGGAAGAGAGAGGAGGTGTCAGCGCTGTAGCGAGGGGAGTATGAAATTCTTCATTTTTAGGGCTGTCACTTTTGTCAGTGGTCCGTGCACACGGATGTCACACGGATGCGGTTCGTGTGTCCGCAATTAAACAGACTTGTCGCCTTGTGGAGCACACGGACACGCATGTGCTCCACACGGAGACACGGTCCGTGCGGAAACACGGAAGAGTGAATTTGCCCATAGGGGAACATGTGTCCCCGTATGTCCGTGCCTCCGGCATGTATCGGCACGGACCGCATACGTGCCGGAGGCACGGATGTGTGAAACCGGCCTAAAGCCACATGCACACATTCAGTACTTGATGAGTTTTTTACCTCCGTATTTGTCGACAAAACCAGGAGTGGAATAATCCGAGGAAAAGTCTAAGGCTGTGTGCCCACATAGTGGTTTAGTGACGTTCAAATCGTCAGTAAACCGCTGGAAATGATCAGTTCTGAGCTCTAAAGTCTCCAGCTGTTTTCCGGCAGTTTTTTTCAGCGTGTGCACAGCGGTTTTCAGTCGGTTTTTCCAGCGGTTTTTCCGGCAGTTTTCTATGGAGGATTTTTTTCATGTAACCGATCAAAAACCGCTGAGAAGAATTGACATGCTGTATGCTGCTAAACCGCTGGAAAACCGTTCAACCGCGGGCAGATCCGCTCACAAAAACCGACTATGTGTGTACAGCGGTTTCTAAATTACATAGGGTTACATGTAAGTCCTAAAGCTGCTTAGGATTTACATAAATTTAAATAAAACCTATGCTAAACCGCCGGCGGTTTTCGCTGCTAAACCGACGTAAAACCACTATGTGGGCACATACCCTAATAGAAACACCTGCACCACTTCTGTATTTAATTATCCACTCCTGGTTTTGGCTACAAATCCTGAAGTAAAAACTCATCGTGTGCATGTGGCCTGAAGGCCACTTTACACACACCAACTTATCTGTCCAACTTCTGACCAACTTGCTGGTTGCAGTGAAATCATGGACACTTTGTTCCATTTGTACACAGCCACAAAATGGAGCAATGTGTCCATGATTTCACTGCAACCAGCAAGTTGGTCAGAAGTTGGACAGATAAGTTGGTGTGTGTAAAGTGGCCCTAATGGTGGATTTACATGTTCCAATGTCGGTCCGATATTGGATCCGACGGCGCGGGAGCGCGCTTTTTGTGCCCGGTTTTCCAAGAATCGGATCGGCGGTTTACACAGCGCTATATCGGGATACAACATCCCTACGATGTCTACGCCCCCGACCCAGGAACGACCATTTAACATGGGAGTCAATGGAGGACGTTGTACTACACATCGGAGTTCTGCTCCAACCTGCATCCGATATCGGGTCGTAGAATAGCACGCTAATTAGATCCCCGATATCAGTTTGCCATCGTTTCTGCATCGCATTGGACGTTCACACCGTACAAAACGCACGAACGATATCGGGTCCAACGCACGAACCACGTGACTTTTGGTCGGAGTTGGACGCCAATATCGGGACGTGTAAACCTACCATAAGAGAAGTTTGTAATTTCTGGGCTACTGGAGTACACACCAGCCCTCAGAGCAAAAATCAAGCACAGGTGCTACCCATGACAGGCAAATAATAACAATAATGAGTGTGGAAGCAAGAAGAGATTTTCACAAAAGTATGTGTAAGTTGAGCGCTGAATGCGGGATCTGGATGAGAGCGGGGTGGCACAACGCAGTATACAAAGCCTGAAGCAAGCAGAGTATTGTGATGAGCAGATACTACCCTCCCTAACCTTGCTTCTTTTCCTTTCTTGATTATTTTTTTATTGTTTTTTTTTGTCCCCTGACGTGAAATCCTTTGTCCAAGAGCAGGGCACTCGCCTTTTATCTCCTGCCGCAGGATGCGCACTGAGCAACCTGAACTCCTAGGACATTTGGGCTGAAAATTAGAAGCAAAAATAATTACTTGGGAGAACAATCCTGCGCTGCTACTTTGATTCAATCAATTACCATTATCTTGTGCTCCAGCTTTCTCCGCTCTCTCCCGAACCAGTTGTTTTAAACTTTACTTTGCAGTCAGATATCTGGCTGGGACAAGCGGCCACCACTCTCCTCTTGCCGCGGCCCTTATCACTTGCTCCCAGTCGGTGCTGGCCCGGCACAGCCTTTCAGCCCTTCCATTTTATCTGTTCACACAGATTTCGGCCTGGCAGAGCTACCAGCCAAGCGTCTGCAGAGCAATCCCTGGAAACAACGCCACGTTACTCCTACAATCCACCGGGAGTTCATTACTCGGCGATGGCTCTCCCACTACCCGCTAAATCCCACCAACAACCCACCCTTCCCAACCCGCCTTTATTGGAGAAAAAAAAAAAAAACACAGGAGCAGATAGAACAAAACCACAAATTCAGATTAATAAAGCATTGTTGATTCTATGGGAACTTTGCAATCCTTTAAGAATTGCACGGAGACACTGAGCAGCTCCAGTAATTTTCTGTTATATTATCTTTCTTGTAAAACCCTTCCCCGGGCTCGTATCCCAAAGGCTTCAGCTATCACAGTGACAGACTGAAATCAATGTGCATTCACCTATTGACATTTTTACATAGTTTTTGGATTTAGTATCCAGCCCAAAACACAATCAAATCTTCTGCCAAGCAAATAACAGGCACTTAGCTGGTCTACTATTAGAGTTACAAAGGAAAAAACGCACGCACCCAAGGGAGGCAAGAGAGACGGCGGTGACGTCAGGGGTAATTGGGTGTCTGAGAGAGACTGCCAGCGGCTGGCCTGGGCCCCTGGGGGACCCGCACTGAGCCAGGCAGCAACTCTAATAAAGGAAAGCACATTCTAGAAAGGGCATCATGCTGTACACTGGCTCTGGCAAGACTAAATATATCCACGCTAGAAGTATGTGATTACACACAATTATATACGGTATATATATATATATACATATACACACGAATCCAAACCTGCACAGACACACAATACTGTGTGAACATAGTGCGCACAACATCTGGTATTACTTACAACATTGGGTGGGTTCTTCCAAGTGGGTTATTAAACTGCACTCCTGTCTCCTTGCTGAACACAAAAACCATGGTCAGAGGAGTAGATGGAAGAGGGGGGAGGAGAAGGAAGGGGATTTTTTTTTTTTTTTTTGAGGTGGGGGTGGAGTGCTGAAAGGGTTCTCTCAGTGGGAGACCTCTTTGCCCAAGTTCACACTTTGCAAACCTGCAGAAAATACCCTGTGACTTTAGGATTTTGTTGCAGATTTGACCCTTTCCGTGGCAGGATAGAAATCTGCATGGATTCTGTATAAAGAACCGACATGCTGCAAAAATGCAATAAGAGCTGCCAAGTAGTGACATAGATTGAGGCTGGGGCTACATGGCAAATTTTGGCTGAATTCAGGTCACAGGGTCAAAGATTGCCGTGAGCCGCTGCTACCACGCAGCATAATGCAAGTGAATGTCATCACATCACAACTGGCACCAAAACCGTGATGAACAAGCTGCAAAAAGTCATAACTAGTAGGAAATCCTGAAAATATCTTGTAATGTAATAATAAATGGATATGTACTGTAGTGACTTGTGATGTAGCACCTTCATAAAGCAATCGTTAAGGCCTCGTGCACACGCTGAGTATTTGGTGAGTTTTTACCTCAGTATTTGTAAGGCCTTGTACACACGCTGAGTATTTGGTGAGTTTTTACCTCAGTATCTGTAAGGCCTCGTGCACACGCTGAGTATTTGGTGAGTTTTTACCTCAGTATTTGTAAGGCCTTGTACACACGCTGAGTATTTGGTGAGTTTTTACCTCAGTATCTGTAAGGCCTCGTGCACACGCTGAGTATTTGGTGAGTTGTTACCTCAGTATTTGTAAGGCCTTGTACACACGCTGAGTATTTGGTGAGTTGTTACCTCAGTATTTGTAAGGCCTCGTGCACATGCTGAGTATTTGGTGAGTTTTTACCTCAGTATTTGTAAGGCCTTGTTCACACGCTGAGTATTTGGTGAGTTTTTACCTCAGTATCTCTAAGGCCTTGTACACACGCTGAGTATTTGGTGAGTTTTTACCTCAGTATTTGTAAGGCCTTGTGCACACGCTTAGTATTTGGTAAGGTTTTACCTCAGTATCTGTAAAGGCCACTTTACACACACAGGTATCTGTGGCCAACTTCTAAATAGATCTCTGGTTGCAGTGAAATCATGGACACATTGCTCCATGTTGTACACAGCCACAAAATGGAACAATGTGTCCATGATTTCACTGCAACCAGAGATCTGTTCAGAAGTTGGTCATAGATATCTGTGTGTGTAAAGTGGCCTTAAGGCCTCGTGCACATGCTGAGTATTTGGTGAGTTTTTACCTCAGTATCTGTAAGGCCTCGTGCACATGCTGAGTATTTGGTGAGTTTTTACCTCAGTATCTGTAAGGCCTCGTGCACACGCTGAGTATTTGGTGAGTTTTTACTTTAGTATTTGTAAGGCCTCGTGCACACACTATTTGGTAAGGTTTTACCTCAGTATCTGTAAGGCCTCGTACACACGCTGAGTATTTGGTGAGTTTTTGTAAGGCCTCGTCCACACGCTGAGTATTTGGTGAGATTTTACCTCAGTATTTGTAAGGCCTCGTGCACACGCTGAGTATTTGGTGAGTTGTTACCTCAGTATCTGTAAAGGCCACTTTACACACACAGGTATCTGTTCCCAACTTCTGAACAGATCTCTGGTTGCAGTGAAATCATGGACATATTGCTTCATTTTGTACACAGCCATAAAATGGAACAATATGTCCATGATTTCACTGCAACCAGAGATCTGTTCAGATGTTGGTACAGATATCTGTGTGTGTAACGTGGCCTTAAGCCTTTGAAGGATCCTACACCTTGAGGTTCGAGGGACTCCAGAGGCTCCAGCAGCTTCAAATATCTGTTTGCTGGTTTGTAAGGCCTTTTTAGCAGCTGCTCTCTTAATCTGATGAACTTGCCTGGCAGAAACCTTCCTTATTCTGCCTTTATCTGCACGAACACATCTGTGCTCAGCCACAAATCTCTTCACAATACGATGATCACGTTTAAGTTTTCGTGCAATATCAAATGTTTTCATCCCTTGTCCAAGGCATTGTACTATTTGTTTATTTTCGGCAGCAGATACATCCTTTTTCTGTCCCATGTTACTTGAAAACTGTGGCCTGCGTAATATTGTGGAACACCCAGTTTTCCTTTTATTGGGCTCACCTGCCAAACTAATTATCACAGATATCTGAGATTGATTTCAATGATCCAATGAACCCTGATGGTGGGTTTACACACACCAATCATTGTATCCAATCTCTGAACCAATCTCTGGTTGCAGTGAAATCATGGACACATAGTTCCATTTTGTGGCTGTGTACAACATGGAGCAATCTGTCCATGATTTCACTGCAACCAGAGATTGGTTCAGAGATTGGATACAATGATTGGTGTGTGTAAACCCACCATGAGACACAAGACCATCATTGGGTTACATTGAAAAAAAATAAATAAATAAAACCCTATGACACTTAAAACCAATTTGCATAATAATTTGGAACACAGTGTACATGGCAGCAAAGCGGTAGAGACCTTGTGCGCATTCACACAGGATCTAGGCACTCTACTAGACACAAGAGGAGAAAACCATGCCATATGGAGTGACTATAAGATGATGTAAAATAGACATGTAGGGACTCTCTTTACAGCTATACAGGTTGGTCTTGAGGCCCAGTTACATGGCACAACATCGTTAACTACATTGCTGATACATCATGGGTTTGGAGGCGTACAAGCGATGTTGTTGCGACTTTGTTGCATGTGACTCTGGCAAGTTGTAACGATAAATCGTTGGGTCAGAGTTGACAAGTTTACCAACATATTGGAAAATCTGACAATCTCAACTCCAGCAACCTGCTGCATCGTTCCATATGACACCGTGATAATGATGTCATGGACGACTTTGCCCATTCACAGCAATGAGCAGGGATTATTTGCGGGGTTGGCAAACGATACCTGCTCACAACATAGTTGGTGAGTTGTCCACGATATCTAGATGTGTGACATCTCACCAGTGATATTGAATGGATCTCAAAAACGACCGCGCGTCCACGAGATCGCAGCCAACATCGTTACAATGTCGTCCCGTGTAACGGGGCCTTTATTTCACACAGACAACAAATTGCAGATATGACTAACTGTGTGCCCCGATGAAGGAGCTGCCTACTATTTACATGCCCTACTCTGATCAGATTAGGTAATGCTGCAATTTTTGAAAATGTGGACCCATGATGGAAAGGAGGCCATGAGCACCAGCTGCACATAGGCCAACATTGCACACATGGATAGCCCATGAACTGAAAATTGCCATGTGAATGTACCCATACATGCACAACTGGGTGTGGCAAAGTCAATGCCAATATGTAACAGGTCCACACATACTAGTAGGCGTCCGCGTTCCTATGCCCCAGTTATCGTTTTGCATGCAGTGTTGCCCCAATGTTTTCCATCATTCACTGACTCGTGAATGAATAAAGGTCACATTGGATTACATTGTCAATAGATGTCGACACATTTCATAACATACCTAGAATCCCACACAGATTCCACATTTAGCCGATGTTTAGTCCTAGTAAAAAAGGTGAAAAGCGTCATGAAGTTTGGAACCAAAGAAAGGTGCCATTACTCTTTGCTGGAATCCTCCACAACAGAACAATGGGCGTCTCTGGAGAACAACCCCGATCTATACTGCGGTCTCTGATACCTCACTGGAATGGAGACAAGATGGTGCATTGATTCCGGAGCAGAGAGAACACAGCGGCCTAATAATGGAGCATTGACCGAGGAGCACCTCTGATTCCAGCGAGCTCGGCGTCGTGCACACTGGCTTTCTGCCTTTTCTCACCAGCACACACAGTGTTAATCACATCGCACTATAATAAATTCAGGTCAAATAATGTGACTTATCTTTGATTAAGCCAAACAATCTCCATCGCTCCGAGGTAAAGGTATAAACAGACAAATAACAGGCTGTCCGTAAATATAGAGATTTGTCAGGCTTTTACAATATGCCTTTAGTAGGCGGCTCGAAATATACTAGATTTTGTCCTTTGGCAAATTCTTCTCTTTCAGTCTTGCATGAAGGAAAGAGAGAAAGAGAGAAATCTCCCCGCAGAGTTTTCCTCCTCTTCCTGGGGTGTATCTGGGACCCCGCCGTGCTCTGGGTAATTTCCAGTTCCTCAGAATTCAGGTATTAATAAAGAACCCATGGGGACATCCAACAATATAACCCTACATTTTCAGGCATTATGAAAGGAAAGCCCCAGGGGTCTGTGGCTCAAATTTCTGAAATGTAGGCATTGTAAAAGGGACCCCAGGGGATCCCTGCAATAGAAATCTGCTGAATTCAAAGCATTTTCGGAGTCCTGGTGGGAGTCATTACTCCCACTGGAAGCTTTTTACAAAACATGTGTTGCTGACATGTTGACAGATTGCTCAGTGAAGTGTTTAGGTGCATGCACAAGGCAGGGCCTATAGAGACGCTCTGCTCTCTGCCAGCCTGTCTCCAAACACAGGGACTGGTACCATCCATATTTCACAATGGGGAGTGGGGGAGTGCAGAGTGCATGCAGTGGATAGAGAGAGAAGAGCGATGGAGGGTGAGAGAGGGATGGTAGGAGAGAGGACAGTCAAAGACTGCAACAACCATTGTGCTGGAGGTGCAGGTACAGACAGCGACGGTGGAAGGATGGGAAGCAGATTAACCACAAGACGGCGGCGCTCGCGGGGAAAATACAAAAAGTGGATGGGAGAGGTTTGGAGTGGAAGGTGATAAACGAGATCGCTTTAGGCATTAAGAGAAAAGACAGAGCATCCATAAGAAAGGGGCCACAAGCACACGTTAGACCAAAATTGTACAGGAGGCGCGCCGCCCTGCAAGCGGGAGCAGCTGTGACTACACTTGTGTGTGTGCCAAGGGCTTTAGTGAAGGAATCTGAAGGAGACGATCAGAAGGGGGCGAGAGAGGGGGATGGGGGTTATCATTGGGAATACCACAATCCCACTGCCATATGCACTTATTACATCCAACGTTAACCCTTTAGACAAAGCTAGATCCACGTTCACATTCTGGAGGATGAAGGAGTTTGGCATGATCGACAATAGCGTGATCCTTATAAAATACTGCCGGCTATAGGCCATAATCGGAAATCTAAGCATAGCATGAGAAAAAACAGCAATATGGTCAATCTAAATATAGTGTTGTGCCAGAGGTGTAACATGAAGCTCCTGGGATCCACTGAAAATTCGGCATCATGGCCACCAACCGACAAGCCATTAATAGCGCTCGTCTCATCTTAGGTGGTAGAGGGCACCCGGGCCTTAGACGTGCATGTGTTGTACATAGTGCATATCTATTAATAATTAGCATTATACAGTATTGTGGTCCCCTAATGGAAAAACCATCATCTGAAAGGGAGTCTGTCAGGATAAAAGGACTGTTCAAACCAAGCACAGACCTTCTGTGTAGGGAAGAGCAAACCAGAATTTAAAGTTCAGGGTTTGTACCGAACACAGACATTACAAAAACTTTGAGGGTTTGGAGTTTGGTACTTTACATACACAAACCACTGGAATATTGCTGTGCTTGGGTACACTACGTAATCGCCATGATCGGGTACTTTCGGTGCTTGGGTAGACTCAGTGCTCACTGTGCTCAAGGACACTAGGTGCTTGGGTGCACTCGGTGCTCGCTGTGTTCGGGTACACTTGGTGCTTAGGTACACCCACTACTCGCTGTGCTTGCGTACACACAGTGCTCACTGTGCTTTGGTACACTCGGTGCTTGCTGTGCTTGGGTGCACTTGGTGCGCGCTGTGCTCGGTTACACTCGGTGCTTGCTGTGCTCGAGTACACTCTGTGCACACTGTGCTTGGGTACACTCACTTCGGCCCAATGTAAGCCACTTGCAAGTGTTTGATCAGCTGCACTGGGGGGTAAAATCAATTATTGTCTATAGTGTTTGCCAAAAATCCCAAATGACAAAACTCTGCCCTCCCTCCCCTCCTGGAAGTGCTTTGTTTTTGGCTGTCTGTATGTGGGTGGAGAGCAGAACTGCGCAATCATTGACTTCCAATGAGGTTCAGGTCAAGTTTGGGTCCAGAACAGAACTTTTCAAAAGTCTGGCTGAACCCCCAGAACCCAAACTTCCATGGGTCAACCTCATCTCTAGTTCTGTGGCAATACCAGGTAGTTCAGTATACCTTCCATCCCACCTCTTGCCTCCCCTCTCCTTATCCTCAATTCAAAACTTTGTCTTTACAAGAGATAGATGGAAAACAAGTAGGACAGAATGTGCACAGGACTGCTGAGCCACTTCAGTGATGCACTGAGCTCCTGTGCTTAGTTTGAACAGTTGTTACAGACTCACTTTAGCGGGTACCCATCAGAAAGGTTATCCTTTCCAAGCCCCCAATGCTTGATTTCAGATCACCTCGGCTTTAAGAAAGTGTCTTTGTTTTCAATATTAGAAATGAAGTTTAAAAAACAAATCTCTGTAGTCAAGGAGGTGGAGAAAATTAGGAGAACAGTCACGCTGGTCCTACCTAAAACCTGACCAATCTGTGACATCACACATCGTGCACACCCCGCTTGACTGCGCATGCACCAGAACTAGAGGATGACAGTGCAGGACATGGACAACTTCACTCTTTTAGATTATCCACTTTCTTGAGTTCAACAATAATACAGAACACACAGTGGAAGCAGGAAAATGATTTTTGACAAACGTTTGCTTCTACTTTGGCACATTATTCCTTTAGGCCACGTTCACTAAAATGCTGCTTTTTTGTACCAATCTGTTTGGGTTGTATTTTTTTGCTGAGGTTTTTTGTGCCGTTTTGGTCATGATTTAAAATATTTTTTTTATTGGATGTTGATACAATATTGGACCAATCAGCAGAAAAGGCATCAATGAAATGTAGACAATCATCCGAATGACAAAACGGTGTACAATTCTCCGGATGTTTAGCCTTATATTCCCGAACTGCCCAACATTTACAAGTGTGCGCTATTTAAACACAAATTCAGAAAAATGTAATGAAGCGTTGATCCCGACGAGCGAGCGAGCGAGCACCTTCCAACACAAGCACATTTACAGGCCAAAAAATACTGCTTAGTCCATCTGGACCCTCGATCAGCAGGCCTGACAGCATTAAGCTCAGAAAAGTGATCTGTGGCTTTAATAAGGAGAAGGGGGCACAGAGGAATTAGCTGCCTAGGTGACGGAGAGAAAGGGAGGGGGGAACCAGAGGAAGATGGAAATGTATTTGTGGCGCAGAGAGCTCGGGGAGGCCAGACAGGAGCCCCCCAACCCCCCCTGGGACACACAAACACCCAGGGCTCGGATGCTCTCATTTCTAGCAGAGCTAAATACGAAAAGCGGTGCAAGTCTCCACCGCAGCCTGTCTGTGCAGACAAAGAAGACGAAAAAAGTGCTGGCGCTAATCCTGTGTTTGTTTGGGGTTAAGGGGGAAGGAAAAAGGTGTTTTCAGCTGTCAATCATATGGAAATTAGCCGTGAGTTGTCATTCCATAGAGATAAAAGTAGAATATTGAAAAGAAGGAAATTGACGAATTTCAGCAAAATAATAATTATATCAGATGAGAAATGCAAGTTTGGGAATTTCATCCAGCATCAAAATATAAGATAAAGAATTGCATTGTGTAATGTCGGCCAATGATCCAACAATCATCAACCAATAAAGAGCAATAGTGGAACAAAAGCCTCCATCCAATCGGACATCCTGCTCTATGACCATAGCACTATGCTTCTTACTAAGCCTGCGGTCACATTAGGTTTTTGGCTGCTGTTTCATGGATACACTCCCTCAAGAGATTTTTGTATTGATGATTAAATTGGACTTCGAAACGCGTTGACAAATAATGATCACAACTATATTCACCGTCACGGCAACGCGGTCATTTAACCCTTTCCTACCAGAGTATCCATTATTTCTACCAGGGGACTGCTTTCATGTCATCAAGGTGGTGGTGACAGCTCACAGACCCCAAACGTGAGTCACTCGGATTTTACTTTATTCACAGGAATCCTTGGATAAGGCCCTATTTGTGTTTTTCCGTATCCCTCCTACATATTTTATCATGGATATACTCCACATGTATGTTTTAGGCCTCATTCATTTTTTCCCCTATGAGAAAACCTGATAATTTCGTCATTCATTTCGGCCAAAGCTTCATCCAAGTTTTCTCACAGTTTGCTCAGTTTCAGCAGTTTGTCAAAGTTTCTCTGTCTTTTCCTATGCAGGGCTGCTTTCACATCTGCTTCATTTCGTCTTGCGTCTGTGTCAGGCGAAACCCTGATGCGTCCTGTTCAGGCATGCATCCCTATATTTAACATGGGGACGCAGGGACATCCTGTGGCATTTGGATTTCACCTGATGCAGATGAGTGTGGCGTGTTGTCTGCACCCCGGACGCATCATGTTGCCATTTGGTGGCGTCGAAAAATCCTGATCCGTCCGTATGAGGTGCAATGCATCTATATGATGCACTATTGCCTACGAGGCCACATCTGGCTGCTGGTGAACGCTGTCAGGACAGATCAGGAGTTCACTCTGAGCAAGCTCAGAACAACTCCACGGTGTTTTTCTTTCCTACTCCTGTACAGTCCACGCCATGGTTGGAATATTGGATATCTTATGCGTACATGCAATGTGCTCGTAATCCTACCTCCATACAGTCCCCGCCATGGTTGGACTATTGGATATCTTATGCGTGCATGCAATGTGCTGGTGATCCTACCTCGATACAGTCCCCGCCATAGCTGGACTATTGGATATCTTATGCGTGCATGCAATGTGCTGGTGATCCTACCTCGATACAGTCCCCGCCATAGCTGGACTATTGGATATCTTATGCGTGCATGCAATGGGCTGGTGATCGTACCTCCATACAGTCCCCGTCATGGTTGGACTATTGGATATCTTATGCGTGCATGCAATGTGCTGGTGATCGTACCTCCATACAGTTCCAGCCATGGTTGGACTATTGGATATCTTGTGCATGCAATGTGCTGGTGATCGGACCTCCATACAGTCCCCACCATGGTTGGACAATTGGATATCCTATGCGTGCATGCAATGTGCTGGTGATCGTACGTCCATACAGTCCCCGCCATAGCTGGACTATTGGATATCTTATGCGTGCATGCAATGGGCTGGTGATCGTACCTCCATACAGTCCCCGCCATGGTTGGACTATTGGATATCTTATGCGTGCATGCAATGTGCTGGTGATCGTACCTCCATACAGTCCACGCCATGGTTGGACTATTGGATATCTTATGCGTACATGCAATGTGCTCGTAATCCTACCTCCATACAGTCCACGCCATGGTTGGACTATTGGATATCTTATGCGTGCATGCAATGTGCTGGTGATCGTACCTCCATACAGTCCCCGCCATAGCTGGACTATTGGATATCTTATGCGTGCATGCAATGTGCTGGTGATCCTACCTCGATACAGTCCCCGCCATAGCTGGACTATTGGATATCTTATGCGTGCATGCAATGGGCTGGTGATCGTACCTCCATACAGTCCCCGTCATGGTTGGACTATTGGATATCTTATGCGTGCATGCATTGTGCTGGTGATCGTACCACACAAGTGAAGTGGAGTGCTGTAATGGACTCTACAGTGGAATCATTTACCTATAAACCGCCATGATGGAATATTGTATGACAGATGGTGACCAACGATTTGGCAATTTCACCAGTTTTCCATTCCCTCCCACAGCCCAGTATTCCAATATAAATTCTTATACAACCACATGATTCAATGGGTAAATATTGTCTCTTATTGAATAAAGTGATCCGGCGCTTATAATGGATCAGTTATGGTTTTTAAGGAAAATTGTCACGTCTATGGAAAGTTAAACACATGAATGCATAAAAACATTACAAACATTGGGGTCATACAGGGTCGAAGCCTCAAGCTGGTGAAAAAAATAAGTAGCGGTTGCGAGCCAAGTGTTTCTTATCTGCGGTCACATTGGAGGTTTTCATATCATTCTGAAGGCCAGATATTCTAGAAAACAGACTTTTCTTGTGTAAGCTCCAGCCACAAATCACACTTCTATTACTTGTACAGGGAACAAATAACTGCAATAAAGCGGTGTTATTTTTAAGGCCGGAGAGATTTCCGCGCCTGGTACATCTGAGCGTTGATAACAGAGCTACTTTCCAGAGTGAGATGTTGTATCCAGAGATGGTCGGCAGATATTGCCTTCTATTAGCTGCTGCAGGTTTTATCGTGTATCTACACAGAAGAGACTTGTTATATGCAGAGAATAAAGGTGCATCCACAATCGTGGAAGTCACCGAGGGCACAGATTTTGTAAGAACGGCACTTAACCCATGCGAAGCAGCACATCACACTTGTTAGAGGGAGACAAGTCGACCACAGAAATGTGTTACATACCAGAGCGGGAAATGTATTCATTATTACATAGGGATAGCGGGAAGAAATAAGAAAAAAAAAAGAACGAGAAGAGAACTGTAGATGTACGGTTTGATTCATTGTAGGATTTCCTTCCTATAGAGGGTTACATTTACTTAAAGAGAAGGAATTTCACCTTCATACATGTTTTGTATAAAAGTGGTTGTAAAATGATCCAAGCCTTTAAGTGAATATCTCCAACATGGTGGTACAGCGGAACGTGCAAGACAGCGCGTGTAAATGGTGCACAACGTCTACTATTCAAGAGAAGCAGTAGTTCCACTGACATTTTGATTCCGACTTTAAGGGCCTCTACCTCCAAAGAGTGTTACTAGGAAGATGGTTTTCTTACCGTACATTATGGTAGAAGGTCAGTATCTAATATGTTAATATATTGTCATTAAAATGTCATACCTTTGGGTTGACATTTAAATCTATCTATAGACAGAAAATGGAGTATACATTGCCCATTCACGGACACCCACCTGATGTTGTCAGTCTGCTTCCCGCTTCCTCATCTGCTCTGACCGCTTTTCCTGCTTACAAGATCTGCTGCCTTTTCTATGCTGTAGAATAGGAAAGTCAGGCGAGGCAAGGTAGACATTTACCCCCTGTACCCCATACCACTACATGGGCCATCTTGGAAGGAAGAAGGAGCAGCACAATGACCTGAGCAAGGCAGGAAGCAAAAGAAGAATGAAGACAGTGTGACTCTACCAGGTGGAGTTGATGTGACTCGATTCGCAGGACCCAATCCATCAGTCATCTACGGTCGCAATGAGAGCTCCAAGAACCCTCTTCTACTTTACATCATCCACAGTTGTTTTATTGATTAGCCGGCCTGGCGGGCTGTCACACCTGCCATAAACCAGAATGGTTGGCTAATCAAAAGAAGAAGAGTAGGAGGCGGTTCCCAGGGGTTGCCATCTGATTTTTAGTCCCTAGCTATTCATTTTAACGTTACTATTAGAATTTGTAGACTTTCCTGTGATTCCTCCAAACATCTAAATAGAGATTCCTAAGAATAAATGTAAACGCTGCAGAAACAACCCAAGAGGCGACTGTCAATCTGATCCCCTTCTATCACACCTTTCTCTTCAACAGGAGCAGTCTTGTCAACTCAAGACTTTGGTATAATCATCGGTTGTGACACGGTGTCATAGAGTGATCAAATGATCTTATTTACAAGATGCGGTGTCCCCAGAATAAGGGATTTAAAAAACCCAAATACATAAAGGTGTTTTTATTTTGCACTAAACCCTTTAACTCTCCAATCGCCTAAAGACGAGGATTGCGCTTGTTTGTCCTATCCTTACAGCTGCCATTTGTTAGACGAGTTGTTGTTATTGTAACATTAATGCAGTTCTACCACAAGAGGGGTCAAGGAAAGAGAAGCCCAATTATTATGGCCAGCAGAGACTGGTAACTCACCCTATTATCACCCCCAGGCTCTCGGCGCCACAGACGTGTTATTGCTTCTTGTGTCATAGACTCTGCCACTGTTAAGAGCCATGATTATTACGCCCGTCCTACCTCTGCTATCAGAGGCACTGAGGGGGGCCAGCCTACTTTACCTCTCTGCAAAGAGTATTACATTGCCGCTTACAGTGGGAGGTGTATCAGCAGTGACCCAAAGGGCAAAACTTCCAAAAAATCTGGAAAAAAAAAAGTGTCAATTTTTACAGGAGAGGTTTTAAAACAAAAACACGGGACGGTATGGGCAAGGAAAGCTAAAGAAATGCAGTGACAAGGTCACCAGAACTACAGTCCGACGAGCCGGGTGTGTAATTGACTTTCACTCCACTCCGAGAAGCAAAGACAAACAGGACAAAAAGTCTAGGTAACCACAATCCGATACATGAGGACCCCCCTCCAAGAATGCAAGGCAGGAACTTATTCAGACGAAACAAACACTACAAATACGGGACCTATACATGTTACTTATACTCTGAAGTGACAATTAGCATATTTCCCAGAGGAGCATTATTGCGGCTATAAGTCTCCTTATCAGCTTATCTATGTCCTCATGTCCGCAGGCAGATTCCTCTCTATGAGGAGAATAGCTAGTCCCCCACACCTCGTCCAGTGCACTGGAGAGGGGCAATCACCCCGAAACACAGCGTCTGCAGTTTGGGGTTCTGATCTGGCACAAATCCTAAATCATATTAAAAAGCTTGTTAAAGAGTCAATTATGACTTTAAGAATTGTTACCCTTATTGGGTGGCATTAGAGTTTTTCACTTCCTCACTGAAGTGACAATTTGCTTATTGCTCTCAGGATATTTTAGGATTATAAACTTATTATAGGAGAAAGTCCCGATACCTCCCACTACCAGCCGTTCAGGACTTCTTTCCCCTGCACTGGCTGCTATAGAGAAACTGAAGTCAACATGAAGGTACAGTCGGGAAAATAAGTATTTGATGCACTGCTAATTTTGCAAGTTTTCCCACCTACAGAGAAAGGAGAGGTCAGTAATTATTATCATAGACAAAGACAGAATCTAAATCCAGAGAATCACATTATATGATTGTTAAATAATTAATTTGTATTTTATTGCATGAAAAAAGTATTTTATCACCGACCAATCACCAAGAATTCTGCTCTCACAGACCTGTTATGGTGGGTTTACACGCCGCGATATCGGCGTCCAACTCCGATCAAACTCCGACCAAAAGTCACGTGGTTCGGGAGTTGGACCCGATATCGTTCGCGCGTTGTACGGTTTGAACGTACAACGCGATGCTGGAACGATGCCAAAACGATATCGGGGTTGAATGAGCGTGCTATTCAACCGCCCAATATCGGATGGTCGTTGTAGCCGCATCGTCCCGTCTGACTGCCCAACTACGATGTGTACGGCCACGTCACCCATTCACTCCCATGTTAAATGGTCGTTCCTGGGTTGGGGGGCGTACACATTGTCGGGACGTTGTATCCCGATATCGCGCTGTGTAAAACGGCGATGCGATAGCGGGAAAAGCGCTCTCAAAAAGCGCGCTCCCGCATCGTTGGTCCGATATCGGCCCGATATCGGGACGTGTAAAGCCACCATTAGATTTTCTCCTACTCTGCACTCATTACCTTTATAATAGACACCTGTCCACACGCTCAATCACACTCCAATCTCTCCACCATGGCCAAGACCAAAGAGCTATCTAAGGACACCAGGGACACAACTGTAGACCTGCACAAGGCGCTGGGATGGGCGACTGGACAATAGGCAGGAACAAGATGAGAAGGAGACAACTGTTGGTGCAATTATTGGAAAATGGAAGAAACACAAATGACTGTCAATTTTCCTCGGTCTGCGGCTCCATGCAAGATCTCACATCATGGAGTAAGGAAGAATCTGAGAATGGTCAGGAATAAGCTCAGAACTACATGGCAGGATCAATGACCTGAAGAGTGCTGGGACCACGGTCTCAAAGATAACCTTTGGTAATAAAGTACGCTATCATGGATTACAATCCTGCAGGGCACACAAGGTCCCCCTGCTCACACCAGCTCAAGTCCAGGTCAAATTAAAATTTACCAATGGCTATCTGGATGATCCAGAGGAGGTGGGAGAAAGTCATGTGGTCAGATGAGACAAAAATGAACATTTTTGGCATTAACTCCACTCAGTGTGTTTGGAGGAGGAAGAAGATTGAGTATGACCCTAAGAACACCATCTCAACCATGAAGCATGGGGTGGAAACATCATATTTTGTGGGTGCTTTTCTGCAAAGGGGACAACTGCACCGTATTGAAGGGAAGATGGATGGGAGGTCATGTATCGCGACAATTTGACCAACAAGCTCCTTCATTTTGTAAGACCATTGAAGATGGATCATGGCTGGTTCTTCCAGCAGGACAATGAACCGAAACACACAGCCAGGATTGGCTCTGTAAAAACCAATGTGAAGTCCTGGAGTGGCCTAGAAAGTCAACAGACCTGAACCCAACAGAAAATCTTTGGAAGGAGCTGAAAATCAATGATACCCAGCGAAAGCCATGAAACCTGAAAGATCTGGAGATGATCTGTATGGAGGAGTGGGCAAAAATCCCTGCTGCAGTGTGAGCAAACAAGAACTACAGAAACGTCTGACCTCTAACGGCAAACAAAGGTTTGTGTACCAAATCTTAAGTTCTGTTTTTCTATTGTATCAATTACTTATTTCATGCAGTTAATTGCAAATTAATTATGTAAAAATCATACAAAGTTATTTCTTGTTTTTTTTAGATTCTGTCTCTCACAGGTGAAGTTACCTACAATAACAATTACAGACCTCTCCATTCTTTGTAGAATCGTCAATGTATCAAATACTTATTTTCCCCACTGTATCAACTAGGTCTATTCAAGGGTGTCCGCTTTTGTGAATAAGTTTATCTTCCTACTTAAGGCTGCCTTCACACTAGCGTTTTAATCAGCAGCGCACGATGCCGATAAAAATAATTCCATCAGCATGCTTATTGCGTCTCTATCCTTAGAATGGTAAACACAATTGTAAGCAAAATGCTGCTTTTGACTGCTTATAGGTGCTTATGCGTACGTGTCCTCCGAAAATCAACTTCTTCCGGACGCAACATGTTGCATTTTTTGGGTAATAAATTAAGCGCGAGAATGCGCATGCGCACACTAGCGCCTAATATCAGCATTATCGCCTATGGGTACGCCAGCGTGCGCAGGACATTGCTGATGCCTGCTATCGGTACGCATGGGTACTCGTCATTGCGCAAGCCCAGAGTCTGATTTTCAGGTCTGCCCACTCTCCGCCTACATATTTCAGATACGCATGCTGACATAAAACGCATGCGCATGATCAAAACGCATGTATAAGCAATGATGCGCTGCGTTTTTAAAAAGGAATTAGTATGAATATGCGCACAAAAAAAGCAGCGTCGCGATGCGCACGAGTGCTTTTTACAATGCGGATACGCATGCGCATCGTGCGCTGCTTACCCAAACGCCAGTGTGAAGGCAGCCTAAATGCATTTATTTTGGGCTGAATATAATTGTTGTGAATGGATGGTATTAACAATTTGCACAGTTTACCTTATTTCAGCCTCTGTGCTGCATTGTTTATTCCTTGCCGCAGAATGAATTACTGTAACTTCAGATCTGTCAGTAATCAGTAAGAATTTGTCTTTTTTTCTACCCACCACTCAGCTGATTTATAACCACATTAGAAGTTGAATGTGCAGAAAAGCAATGAGCCTGTGAGAGTAAAGGCCCCGTTACACGTAGCGACGCTTCAGCGATCCTGACAACGATCTGACCTGGCCGGGATCGATGGTGATTCGCTACGTGGTCGCTGGTGAGGTGCCATACAGGCAGACTTACCAGCGATCACCCAGCGATGTGCCGACACCCGATGGTCGTTGGGATCGTTCGGGATCTCGGGCGTAGCATGGAGCTCGCTGGTCGTTGCCCCTGCCACACACAGCGATCCAGCATGCCCAGCGGGAGATCGACGATCAAATAATGGTCTGGGCCATTCATTAATGATCAGCGATCTCCCAGCTGATTGCAGATCGCTGCTAAGTGTCACACACAGCGATATCACTGGCAAGGTCGCTGCTAGGTCACAAAACCTGTGACATTGCAGCGATATCGCTATGTATAACGGGGCCTTTAGGCTACATTCACACGGTGCGCTATTGCATTGTTTTTGATGTTTCACGTTTTCAGCAGATCTGCTTTTGCAGTGAGATGCAGTGACGGTGTTTGTCCCAGCGGTCCCAGCCAAGTCACTGCATTTTACAATTTGGCATTCAGACGCAGCGCTTTTACGGATCTGTTCTTAGACTCAAGAATGGATCCATACAAAGAATGAGCTGTCGATTCTTTTGGCATTATCTGCTGCGCTTTTACTCACCGCCCAGCACTCCCAAGTGACCTCCAGCGATGTCCTCTCATTCCGGAGGCTGCAGGACCTGTGAGTATCTGTTCAATGCTTCTAGAACCTGGCACTGCACCATGTGACTGATGATGTCACACAATCACATACTCAGGTCCTAGAGGCACTGAACACTGCAGCCTCTCGGTAAGAGAGAACATTGCTGGAGATCACGGTGGGAGCGCGGGGAGGTGAGTAATTAGCACAGCAGTGTTCACACACAAGGCTGAGATTTGTGAGGAGCCGTTTACGGTTCAGTGTCTGCACTAAAAACAGATCCCTGAGTGTGAATGTAGCCTAAAACTGTGAAACAAACAAAAGGCCAACCACAAAAAGCATTATTAACTGTAAATACAAAATTAGGAGGTTGTTTACTTTTGGGGACAATATAATTCACAGCTCTGTATTCTGAATCATGGAGGCGGTCCTCTGACATCTATATACGGGTAAGGTCATATTCAGACATCCATTATTATCATATGACTATTTAAAACGTTGTCGTGGAAAGAACATGTCAATTACGCTATGGGCATTTACACATCATGAGACTGTCCAAAAGAAATAGAAACCCCATATGGCACACAAGGCAGATAAATGGGCACACAAGGCAGAAATGGGCACACAAGGCAGGAAAGGGCACACAAGGCAGATAATGGGCACACAAGGCAGAAAGGCACACAAGGCAGAAAGGGGCACACAAGGAGAAGCAAAATGGGCACACAAGCAGAAAGGGCACACAAGCAGAAAATGGGCACACAAGGCAGAGAAAGGGCACACAAGGCAGAGAAAGAAAAGGGGCACACAAGGCAGAGAAAGGGCACACAAGGCAGGGAAAGGGCACACAAGGCAGGGAAGGGCACACAAGGCAGGGAAGGGCACACAAGGCAGGGAAATGGGCACACAAGGCAGAGAAAGGGGCACACAAGGCAGGAAATGGGCCACAAGGCAGAGAATGGGCACACAAGGCAGGGAAAGGGCACACAAGGCAGGAAAGGGCAACAGGCAGGGAAAGGGGCACACAAGGCAGGAAATGGGCACACAAGGCAGAGAAATGGGCACACAAGGAGGCAGGCACAGGAAGAATGGGCACACAAGGCAGAGAAATGGGCACACAAGGCAGGAAATGGCACACAAGGCAGGGAAAGGGCACACAAGGCAGGGAAAGGGGACACAAGGCAAAATGGGCACACAAGGCAGAGAAATGGGCACACAAGGCAGAGAAAGGGGCACACAAGGCAGAGAAAGGGCACACAGGCCAGAGAAATGGGCACACAAGGCAAGAAATGGGCACACAAGGCAGAGAAATGGGGCACACAAGGCAGGGAAATGGGGACACAAGGCAGGGAAAGGGGCACACAAGGCAGGAAAGGGCACACAAGGCAGAGAAAGGGGCACACAAGGCAGAGAAAGGGGCACACAAGGCAGAGAAAGGGCACACAAGGCAGAGAAAGGGCACACAAGGCAGAAATGGGCACACAAGGCAGGAAAGGCACACAAGGCGAGAAAGGGCACACAAGGCAGGAAAGGGCACACAAGGCAGGGAAAGGGGCACACAAGGCAGGGAAGGCAAAGGCAAGGGCACACAAGGCAGAGAAATGGGCACACAAGGCAGAGAAAGGGCACACAAGGCAGAGAAATGGGCACACAAGGCAGAGAAATGGGCACACAAGGCAGAGAAAGGGCACACAAGGCAGAGAAATGGGCACACAAGGCAGGGAAAGGGGCACACAAGGCAGGGAAAAGGGGCACACAAGGCAGATAAATGGGCACACAAGGCAGAGAAAGGGGCACACAAGGCAGAGAAAGGGGCACACAAGGCAGGGAAAGGGGCACACAAGGCAGAGAAAGGGCACACAAGGCAGGAAAGGGCAACAAGCAAAAAACAGGCAGAAAATGGGCACACAAGGCAGAGGAAAAGGGGCACACAAGGCAGAGAAAGGGCACACAAGGCAGGAAAGGGCACACAAGGCAGGAAATGGGCAACAGGCAGGGAAAGGGGCACACAAGGCAGGAAATGGCAACAGGCAAAAGGGCACACAAGGCAGAAATGGGCACACAAGGCAGGGAAAGGGGCACACAAGGCGGAGAAAGGCAGCACAAGGCAGGAAAGGGGCACACAAGGCATGGAAAGGGCACACAAGGCAGGGAAAGGGGCACACAAGGCAGGAGAAAGGGGCACACAAGGCAGAGAAATGGGCACACAAGGCAGAGAAATGGGCACACAAGGCAGAGAGAAAGGGCACACAAGGCAGAGAAATGGCACACAAGGCAGGAAAGGGGCACACAAGGCAGGGAAGGGCACACAAGGCAGATAATGGGCACACAAGGCAGAGAAAGGGGCACACAAGGCAGAGAAAGGGGCACACAAGGCAGAGAATGGGACACAAGGCAGAGAAAGGGCACACAAGGCAGAGAAATGGGCACACAAGGCAGGGAAAGGGGCACACAAGGCAGATAAATGGGCACACAAGGCAGATAAATGGGCACACAAGCAGAGAAAGGGCACACAAGGCAGAGAAAGGGGCACACAAGGCAGGGAAAGGGGCACACAGGCAGAGAAATGGGCACACAAGGCAGGGAAAGGGCACACAAGGCAGAGAAATGGCACACAAGGCAAGAAATGGGCACACAAGCAGATAAATGGGCACACAAGGCAGATAAATGGCACACAAGGCAGAGAAAGGGGCACACAAGGCAGGGAAATGGGCACACAAGGCAGGAAAGGGGCACACAAAGCAGAGAAAGGGCACACAAGGCAGGGAAATAGGGCACACAAGGCAGGGAAATGGGGACACAAGGCAGGAAATGGGCACACAAGGCAGAGAAATGGGTAAACAGGGCAAAGAAATGGGTACACAAAAAGAAACATGAAAAATGGAAGATGGTGGATTGTAAAAAATGACAGACCAAGGATGGATGTAGAAGAGTGATTGAAACAACCCCAACCTTTTCAGGTATATGTTAAAAGAAAAGAAAGACGTCTGAAAAAGAGAATGAATAGGGCTACAGAGAGGAGGCCCTCCGTGAAGGTATCTAATAAAGAAAAAAAATTGGGATTAGTTGAATCTGCTGATTTGGCTGTGGACAGACAACGGTGGATTCTCTCATGCGGGAGATCATGTTAATCACACAGTGATCATAGCGTAAGCCCAGGGCCCGGTTACTGGTCATCAGAGCGTGAGCCTAGGGCCCGATTACTGGTCATCAGAGCGTGAGCCGAGGGCCCGGTTACTGGTCATCAGAGCGTGAGCCTAGGGCCCGATTACTGGTGATCAGAGCATGAGCCGAGGGCCCGATCACTGGTGATCAGAGCGTGAGCCGAGGGCCCGATTACTGGTCATCAGAGCGTGAGCCGAGGGCCCGATTACTGGTCATCAGAGCGTGAGCTGAGGGCCGATTACTGGTGATCATAGCATAGCGAGGGCCGGTTACTGGTCATCAGAGCGTGAGCCTAGGGCCCGATTACTGGTGATCAGAGCATGAGCCGAGGGCCGATCACTGGTGATCAGAGCGTGAGCCCAGGGCCCGGTTACTGGTCATCAGAGCGTGAGCCTAGGGCCCGATTACTGGTCATCAGAGCGTGAGCGAGGGCCCGGTTACTGGTCATCAGAGCGTGAGCCTAGGGCCCGATTACTGGTGATCAGAGCATGAGCGAGGGCCGATCACTGGTGATCAGAGCGTGAGCCGAGGGCCGATTACTGGTCATCAGAGCGTGAGCCGAGGGCCCGATTACTGGTCATCAGAGGTGAGCTGAGGGCCCGATTACTGGTGATCATAGCGTAAGCCGAGGCCGGTTACTGGTCATCAGAGCGTGAGCCTAGGGCCCGATTACTGGTGATCAGAGCATGAGCCGAGGGCCCGATCACTGGTGATCAGAGCGTGAGCCGAGGGCCCGATTACTGGTCATCAGAGCGTGAGCCGAGGGCCCGATTACTGGTCATCAGAGCGTGAGCCGAGGGCCCGATTACTGGTCATCAGAGCGTGAGCTGAGGGCCCGATTACTGGTGATCATAGCGTAAGCCGAGGGCCCGGTTACTGGTCATCAGAGCGTGAGCCTAGGGCCCGATTACTGGTGATCAGAGCATGAGCCGAGGGCCCGATCACTGGTGATCAGAGCGTGAGCCGAGGGCCGATTACTGGTCATCAGAGCGTGAGCCGAGGGCCCGATTACTGGTGATCAGAGCATGAGCCGAGGGCCCGATTACTGGTCATCAGAGCATGAGCCGAGGGCCCGATTACTGGTCATCAGAGCGTGAGCCGAGGGCCCGGTTACTGGTCATCAGAGCGTGAGCCGAGGGCCCGGTTACTGGTCATCAGAGCGTGAGCCGAGGGCCCGGTTATGGTCATCAGAGCGTGAGCCGAGGGCCGGTTACTGGTCATCAGAGCGTGAGCCGAGGGCCCGGTTACTGGTCATCAGAGCGTGAGCCGAGGGCCGGTAATTGGTCATCAGAGCGTGAGCCGAGGGCCGATTACTGGTCATCAGAGCGTGAGCCATTACTAGTCATCAGAGCGTGAGCCGAGGGCCCGATTACTGGTGATCAGAGCGTGAGCCGAGGGCCCGATCACTGGTCATCAGAGCGTGAGCCGAGGGCCCGGTTACTGGTCATCAGAGCGTGAGCGAGGGCCCGATTACTGGTCATCAGAGCATGAGCGAGGGCCTGATCACTGGTCATCAGAGCGTGAGCCGAGGGCCCGGTTACTGGTCATCAGAGCGTGAGTTGAGGGCCCAGTTACTGGTTATCAGAGCGTGAGCCAAGGCCCGATTACTGGTCATCAGAGCGTGAGCCGAAGGTCCGATTACTGGTCATCAGAGCGTGAGCCGAGGGCCGGAAACTGGTCATCAGAGCGTGAGCCGAGGGCCCGATTACTGGTCATCAGAGCATGAGCGAGGGCCTGATCACTGGTCATCAGAGCATGAGCCGAGGGCCGGTTACTGGTCATCAGAGCGTGACTTGAGGGCCCAGTTACTGGTTATCAGAGCGTGAGCCAAGGGCCGATTATGGTCATCAGAGCGTGAGCCGAGGGCCCGGAAACTGGTCATCAGAGCGTGAGCCGAGGGCCCGATTACTGGTCATCAGAGCGTGAGCCAGTTACTAGTCATCAGAGCGTGAGCCGAGGGCCCGATTACTGGTCATCAGAGCGTGAGCTGAGGGCCCGATTACTGGTGATCATAGCGTGAGCAAGGGCCCGGTTACTGGTCATCATAGCGTGAGCCGAGGGCCGGTTACTGGTCATCATAGCGTGAGCCGAGGGCCCGATTACTGGTCAGAGCGTGAGCCAGTTACTAGTCATCAGAACGTGAGCCGAGGGCTCGGTTACTAGTCATCAGAGCGTGAGCCGAGGGCTTGGTTACTGGTCATCAGAGCGTGAGCCGAGGGCCGGTTACTAGTCATCAGAGCGTGAGCCGAGGGCCGGTTACTGGTCATCAGAGCGTGAGCCGAGGGCCCGATTACTGGTGATCAGAGCGTGAGCCGAGGGCCCGATTACTGGTCATCAGAGCGTGAGCGAGGGCCAATTACTGGTCATCAGAGCGTGAGCCGAGGGCCCGATTACTGGTGATCAGAGCATGAGCCGAGGGCCTGGATATTGCGATCCGATGCTCTCACATGAGACAATCACAGCTCATTGCAGGAGGAGAGAGAACAGAATTCTCAATCTTCTCCAGTCTGAGTCCCTGGAAAACAGACTGCACTCATCCGTCATCTGAGTGCGAGTCAATGATTTCCCCACAGCCATAGACCTACATGTACACGTGCCCTCCGATTTGCCCTGCCACTCACAGCTTGTGGCGCTTTCTTTACCATGCCAAATGAGTATGAGCAAAATAAATCACTGATCAGCACTGCCCCATAGAGTAAGACTGGAGGGAGAGCTATCCGATAACACATTGGAACACTGGGACGAGGTCTACACAAGGGTGAGCCCTTATTCTTATACTAATTCACTTATTGCTTATTCACTTATTTTATACTGGTTTTAGGGATTCCTCCATGTACTACATTATTTCTTATTTCTAGGGTAGGGAATAATTGATATTTGTTCATCACTAGAAATCACCGCTTAAGTCATGTTCCCAAATAGCAGAAATGTTGTTGTTTTTTTTCTCAGTTTGCTAACCTGTCGGAGCAATGTGCATGTCATGTAACAACAATCATCCCATAATGCACTGTTGAACTGTGTCGGGTTTCTCCTATAGGTTTCAATGGATAGCCTCATATTAAACACAATTGTGCAAGGAAAGCAATTAGGGACCAAATACACAAAAAACTGCAGCAAACACAGTAATCCCAGCAGAGGATTACAGTGTATTCTGCTTATTCCCCCATAGTCCGTATGTTGTGTACATGGCAATCCTTACTGTGAAACACAGAGGTAAGGAGCCGGACTTACAAGATTTTCTATTCATTTCACAATTATACAAGTGTACTTACTCAATCCATTTCTCACCATTCTTAATAAGAAACGAGGACAGCTATAGATCTCGTGTAAAGATAATCTGTCAGCAGCTTTTAGCTATGTAATCTGAGAGCAGCATGATGTAGGGGCAGAGACCCTGCTTCCACCGATCTGTACCTTACTAAGCTGTTTGTTCCTAATTCCATAAAATCATTATTTTATCATTACAGGACTAGATATCTTGTGCCTCCTAGTCAACTGTTCTGTGTAACCCCGCCCCACCACTGATGAGTGCACAGTGTACACATAAAGCTGCCAATCAGCGGTTGAGACAAGATTATACAGGTCTCAGCATTCTGAGCACTACCAGAATTGCAATGATTGTATCAAGATGACAGCAGCAGCCTAGCAAGTGACACACTGCTGGAATCAGGGTCTCAGTCCCTACAGCAGGCTGCTTTCAGATTCAAGAAAAAACCTGATAGATTCCTGTTAATATGATCTTTATTTCCAGTTGCAGCGTTCCTTTACTTCAGCTTTCTGTACATCAATGTTCGAGTTTTCTCTGCAGCTGAATCTAGGCTATGTATGGAACTAGAAAATCTACAGAATAAATAAAGAACACCCCGCATCTGACACAGTCCAATATCAATTACTAATGCACCACCCACGGAGATGTAGAAGAAGAAGATTAAAGAGTAAACACTAGGACGTGTACCATACAGCGGTGTGTGGACGGACAGCGGGAAGCAGCAGTATTTGTGGTTCTATGGAGGACACATTAACTGCGAGCACAGTCTGAGGACAGCAGGATTTACCTCTCTTACTATCCCATTGGAAGCCATTAGCTCCATTTTATTTCAATGCTGCTTTTTCGGATTATCAGCACAATTATTCTCTCTATCGATCTGGAGGTCGTTTTGGGCCAGTACTTAAATGGCGGCTGCGGATCCTCTTGGTTTAAGGTGTGTGAAGGAGCTCGTCCTCCAGGGTCATCTTACTTGGTAAACTTCAGCTGAACCAATTGCACTATATTGTGGTACCTCCGTCTAAGTCAGAGTCATAAAATCCCAGTAAATGGCAGCTTTGCTCCGGTGGTAACAATGCATCATAATAAGGGCTTATTCAACATTCACCACATAAGGATGTAAATCTGCTTAACTTTGTGAAAGCCTGAGATTCCGCTCCCTACTGCAATCCGAGAGGCACAATGGTCATTAAAAGTGAACTACGTACATGTCAGGGGGCACGGGATGAGGCCAGGACACGTGCCATGTCAGGGGGCACGGGATGAGGCCAGGACACGTGCCATGTCCAGGGGGGCACGGGATGAGGCCAGGACACGTGCCATGTCAGGGGGCACAGGATGAGGCCAGGACACGTGCCATGTCAGGGGGCACAGGATGAGGCCAGGACAAGTGCCATGTCAGGGGGCACGGGATGAGGCCAGGACACGTGCCATGTCAGGGGGCACAGGATGAGGCCAGGACACGTGCCATGTCAGGGGCACAGGATGAGGCCATGACAAGTGCCATGTCAGGGGGCACGGGATGAGGCCAGGACACGTGCCATGTCAGGGGGCACAGGATGAGGCCAGGACACGTGCCATGTCAGGGGGCACAGGATGAGGCCATGACAAGTGCCATGTCAGGGAACATGAATGATAGAAGGAGCGGTGTTAGAATGCAGCGCTAGGTAACACAAGATCAAGCCTTCATAGAATTACCTTAAGTTTATTACACAAAGCTGCAGGGTGCGACCACAACGCGTTTTGACACACAAATCGGCGTCTTTCTCAAGTGGATCCACTTAAGGTAATTCTATGAAGGCTTGATCTTGTGTTACCTAGCGCCGCATTCTAACACCGCTCCTTCTATCATTCAGGACTATTCTCCCTTCGGGGAGCGCGGTGTAGCGAGCAGCTTGGGCAAGTCCATAGGACCTGGCAGTGCATCATACAACTCCACCTGTGTTCATCACATGATCAGCCGGCTCTGAGGAGACAAGCAGTGATTTCTACCAACTCAAGGAGTGTAAAATATCTTCTCTTCACACAGAGTCTGATGATCATCAACTTTATGGACCCCATCTCCCTATACGATTAATCTGGTTGTCGGATTCATGCCCAACCTGGAAAGGTTAGTGTTCATTTAATGGAACCACATTGTGGTGAAATTTAGTGGTGTGGCGCAGCAGTGCTGTTTTTCTGTTTTCATATGTCAGGGAACATGGAAGAGGCCAGAACACATGCCATGTCAGAGGGCACGGATGAGGCCAGGACATGTGCCATGTCAGAGGGCAACAGATAAGGCCTGGACACATACCATGCCAAGGGACATGGATGAGGCTAGGACATGTGCCATGTCAGGGGCACGGGATAGGCCAGGACACGTGCCATGTCAGGGGGCACAGGATGAGGCCAGGACACGTGCCATGTCAGAGGGCACAGGATAAGGCCTGGACACATACCATGCCAAGGGACATGGGATGAGGCCAGGACACGTGCCATGTCAGGGGGCACAGGATGAGGCCAGGACACGTGCCATGTCAGAGGGCACAGGATAAGGCCTGGACACATACCATGCCAAGGGACATGGGATGAGGCCAGGACACGTGCCATGTCAGGGGGCACAGGATGAGGCCAGGACACGTGCCATGTCAGGGGGCACGGGATGAGGCCAGGACACGTGCCATGTCAGGGGGCACAGGATGAGGCCAGGACACGTGCCATGTCAGAGGGCACAGGATAAGGCCTGGACACATACCATGCCAAGGGACATGGGATGAGGCCAGGACACGTGTCATGTCAGGGGGCACGGGATGAGGCCAGGACACGTGCCATGTCAGGGGGCACGGGATGAGGCCAGGACACGTGCCATGTCAGAGGGCACAGGATAAGGCCTAGACACATACCATGCCAAGGGACATGGGATGATGCCAGGTCTGGATGTGACAGACTATTATTAATATATACAAATTATCTATTCTCATATATGGATTGCATAGTCTGCTTTTCTTAGCTTTTATCACTCTGTATGCACGAATATAGCAGTCAATGAAAATGAATGTTAAAGTTCTTAGATATTGAAAGCATGTAGAAGGGTAGGTTTTGAAGAATATATATACCTCTTTAATAAAAAAATAAAAAAAAATGTATATATACATATATATATATATATATATATATATATATAATATATATATATATAATAATAGATAGATATAGATATATATTATATATATAGATATAGATATATATATATAAGATATATATATAAATTATATATATTTTTTTTTCATTAAAAAAAGGTCTTCCCCTTATTATGGCCTACTGCTTTCTAACGGTCACTTCCCCAATAATACTCCTGCTACCCCTCCACTGCGAACTGTAATCTCATCTTGCTGATGCTATTATATACCCTTATTGTTGTTCCAGCTTTCATCCTTCAGGGCTGCAGACTGGAATCAGACCAACTGAGCAGGACTTGTCACTGGTGGGCATGGACAGGACAGTGAAGTGAGATCTGGGGATGTGTCACTCACAGAGAGGCAGCCCTGCCAACAGCAGTCACATGCCTAGACTGATGTCAGTCAGAGAGGCATCCCCGTTCCAACCAGTGTTGTGCCCAGACTGCTGTCACTCACAGAGTGGCAGCCCCACCTCCACCAGTGATGTGCTCTGCTCAGTTGGTCCGAATCCAGTCTGCAGCCCGGAAGGATCAGAGCCAGAAAAATAATGCAGGTATTTACAAACCTAACAGAGATAAGCTTACAAAAGTGTAGCAGATGGCAGAAGTATATTGGGAAAGTGTAAGTTAAGGTACCGTTACACGGCATGACGTTGGAATGATGTCAGCAACGATCTCGTGAGCGCGCGGTCGATTTTGACATCATTTCAACATCGCTGGTGAGATGTCACACGTCTAGATATCGTGGACAACTCACCAACAATGTTGTGAGCAGGTATCGTTTGCCAACCCCGCGCACGATCCCTGCTAATTGCTGTGAATGGGCGAAGTCATCCAGGACATCGTTATTGCGGTGTCACACAGAACGATGCAGCAGATCGCTAGAACGACATCGTCAGGTTTTTGAACATGTTCATAAACCTGGCAACTCCAACTTGACTAATTATCATAGTTGAATTGTTTAGTTACACGCAACGACGCACTAGCGATGTTGTTTCAACATCATTGAACACGTCACTATTAAGTGATGTCGTGCACAATGTCGTGCCGTGTAACGGTACCTTTAGGAAGAGTTAGGACAAAAGAAACGGAGTGAAATTAGATTTTAATGATGGTCAATTTATTCACTTTGATAAGCTTAGATATATTATTATTATCATTTATTTATATGGCGCTTTACATGCTAAAAGGGGCAGACTAGGACAAGTAACATAGTAACAATAAATGTGGACAATTCAGTCGTACAGATACAAGAGGGGAGAAATATATATTCTATGTTCTATCAACAAGAACGTAGATACAGAGATGTCACCATTCTACCGCTAATTATTGTCCATTTATGAAGAAGCCCAGACCGAGCGGAGAAATATAGAAAAGTCAGAGCTTTGGATTACCGACTCCCTGACTGTCGCTCACCTGACATGGCGGGTTTAGGGAATGTTCAATGTTCACTAATTGTTCCATCATTTCTCCTGGAAATGATTTCATTTGTGAGGTAGGGAGGTGTGTGTCTGCCCCCGGCCAGCACTGTCCAATGAGGGGCAGCTATGTCAGTCTATCAAGGTCGACGCCTTGGCAAGATAAATGCTAAATTCGCTGGATGAGATTTACATATACACACACACGTGTGGGGGATTGGAAACATGTAACGTGTGTGTTGCTTCTGCTGTATTTTCTGAGCCAAGTCTGTACTCCTATGCTTCTTTCTACATGACGGCACCATCACTCACAGCCGTGCGCCTGGCAAAGACTCCCCAAAGTGGTTTTCCAGGCATGAAAAAGGTGAGAAGAATCTGGCTGTCCCTGTAATAAGTTCACAAACGCCCTCAAACTTTTATTTTAATTTTTTTTAGCCCCTTCAGCCATCTCTGTGGTTTGTATGGTGTGCATCCTGCATGTCACACCAGCTCTTCCTCTGTACTATATATCCCAAGAGGCAGAGATGTATGTACCACCCTACAGCTCACACACTCCCTAACTCAGAGGCTGCCAACTCCATCTACAGAGCACCATCCTGAGACTCCTACACAGTCTCAGGAAGGATAGAGTGCTGCCCACAGTTATTCCTTCCTATCAGTCCTCTTCACATTTCACTTAGTAGCTGCAATCCTATCCCTGTTATAATCAGTGGCGTAACTTCAGGCCCATGGGCCCGATGCGAAAGCTCCAACGGGACCCCCAATTACTGCAAATCTTTCATAGTATTAGTCTTTTTCTTTAGGTCAAAGGGACTTCTGGGGCCCCCGAGGAAGCAGAGCCCAGGTGCGATCACAACCCCTGCACCTATTGTAGTTACACCCCTGTCAATAAAGTTCCAGGTCCGGACACTGACTTACTTAGTGTACTATATTCTAAAGTAATCTTTCATGTAATCTTTCACTTTGGAACACCCAGCACCATCCTCTCACCATCACACAATATAAAAGTATTCCCCGGCTGTAATGTCTGTATGCTCTTATATTCTGTGATCCCCGGCTGTAATGTCTGTATGCTCTTATATTCTGTGATCCACGGCTGTAATGTCTGTATGCTCTTATATTCTGTGATCCCCAGCTGTATTGTCAGTATACTGTTATATTCTGTGATCCCTGGCTGTAATGTCTGTATACTCCTATATTCTGTGATCCCTAGCTGTAGTGTCTGTATACTCATATTCTGTGATCCCCGGCTGTAATGTCTGTATACACTTATATTCTGTGATTCCCGGCTGTAATGTCTGTATACTCTTCTATTCTGTGATCCCCGGCTGTAATGTCTGTATACTCTTCTATTCTGTGATCCCCGGCTGTAATGTCTGTATACTTATATTCTGTGATCCCCGGCTGTAATGTCTGTATACTCATATTCTGTGATCCCGGCTGTAATGTCTGTATACTCATATTCTGTGATCCCCGGCTGTAATGTCTCAGGGCAGGAACGTTTTGTTAACACTTGCTGCTATGGATCTTACTTTATTCAAGGATCTATTAATTAAAATGTTCAATTGTTTATGGCAGAACTCCTTTAACAGATAGCCTGTGAGTTATTCTGGTGTATGCAGTAAAGAGTAGAAGTACCCAATGGATACAGCCATTAATATATCAATCTAGGACTGTATGAGGAGCGAGAAATACATGAACATAATATTTAAAATTTTGCTTTGTCTATGTATGCCCCATTTCCGATGTAAAGTGCTATGGAATAAAATGTGCTATAATTATTATTAACAATATGTTGAAATGCCACGAGGTCTAATGGTAAGTATTCATCCTCTATGAATGTTAGCGCACACAGCCCGTCCAGAAGTCTGACGGGGAGGAAGCCTTCTAGTTTATAGAAGTATGGAAGTGCTTTATGCTACATTAAAAACATAGGACAACAATGAGGCAGATACAATAATGGTAATAAAACTCTTTCACAGAAGCGTAGTCAGTCACTATTCTGTTCCATGGCACCGGGTCGTCAGATTTACAAGAAGCTATCTCAGCATGAAAATTAGGCTTCTTCTCTGGTCTTATAAGACTGAGAGTCCTATTTTAGGAGTTTTCTATAGACTTATTTCAACTTTTGTTGTTGTGAAGCCTTTATTCCATATAGTGTGAATAGTGTCATTATGATTGGTGTGAAATACTAGGCAATCAGGCAATGCTGAAACGTCTAAGAGCATAAAACGGTAATATGGATGAATATAAAGTACAATGCAAACATTTTGGGCAGGTGTAAGCAAAAAGCTGCAAAGCAAAAATGCTGTCAAACATAGAAGCATGCATAGTTCACTTTTATCAATTGAGAAATCAAAAGGCCATCAATACTTGGTGTGATTGCCCTTTGACTATAAAATAACCAATTCGTCTAGACACACTTGTACAGTTGTTGAATACACTTGATAGGAAGATTTCTGTTCCAAACATCACGGAGAACTAACCACAGATCTGTGGATGAAAATCTCTGTCTCTTCATGTAATCAAAGACAGACCTCATGATGATGGGGAGAATATATTACACACAGTGTATTGGAGGTTCAAGTGACATGGCTGTGGGACCCCAATAGACATTGAGAGGATTATTTCCTGCACAATCAATTGGTGAAGCAGAAGTGGAGATGTTTATTTTCGATGATGTTGAGATCTGGGCTCGGTGGTGGCCGTATCATCATTTCTAGGATTCCTTGAAGGACATTCCTAATGACATAAGCTTGATATTTGGGGTTGTTGTCCTGCTGCAGAATACATTTGGAGCCAGTCAGTCACCTTCTTTATGGTATTACTTGATGGATAATTACCTGCCTGTATTTATTACAATGGAGGACGTCATTAATCTTGACTAGAGATGAGCAGAGCTGTTCAGGGCTGGTGTTTGGAGATTTTGATGTCCAGAGTGCTGTGCTCTGGTACGCTGGATTGTCAGGCCAATGCCAGCTGCTTGCAGTGTGTGATCGTCTCACACTGGGGTTAAAAAAAATTAAGTTTTTGTCCCTAGTTTGGTAGTGATATTAAAATAATATATGTAAAATCACTGCCCACCCGCCCTCGAAGTGTCTGCCTTATGGCTGGCTGTATGTAGGAGGAGACCTGAACAGACAATCTGTGACGGCTGGGGTCAAGTGTGGATGCCGAACAGCATCATCGAACACCCACAGGTTTTTTCAGCAACTGAACCTGAACCTGAAAGGTTCCCTCACCTCTAATCCTGACCAAATCACCAACTCCATTTGCTGATATGTAACCCCAAATGTACAAGGACCCTCCGCCATGCTTCACTTTGCCTGCAGACGCTCATTATTATTATCCAGACATTCACAGAATAAACTGCCTTTCTTTACAGCCAAATATCTGACATTATGACTCATCAGTGCAGAGCACCTGCTTTTTCTGAGACTCTTCCAATATTTTTGTAGATAGTTGGTTCATAGAATGGTGGAGTTGTAAGGGACCTTCTGAGTCATCATGTGAAGGACCCCCTGGGTCATCGTGAGAAGAGACCTCCCAGGTCATTGTGTGAAGGGACCTCCCAGGTCATTGTGTGAAGGGACCTCCTGGGTCATTGTGTGAAGGGACCTCCCAGGTCATTGTGTGAAGAAGTCTCCCATGTCATTGTGTGAAGGGGCCTCCTGGACCATCCTGTGAAGGGACCTCCCGGGTCATCGTGTGGAGGGACTTGCCCGGTCATTGTGTGAAGGGAATTACCAGGTCATCGAGTGAAGCGACCTCCTGGGTCATCATGAGAAGAGACCTCCTGGGTCATCGTGAGAAGAGACCTACTAGGTCATCGTGAGAAGGGACCTCCCAGGTCATCGTGTGAAGGGGCCTCCTGGGTCATCGTGCGAGTGAAGGGAACTCCCGAGTCATCGTGTGAAGGAGTCTCCCGTGTCATTGTTTGAAGGGGCCTCCTGGACCATCCTGTGAAGGAACCTCCCGGGTCATCGTGTGGAGGAACTTGCCAGGTCATTGTGTGAAGCGATCTCCTGGGTCATCGTGAGAAGAGACATCCTGGGTCGTCGTGAGAAGGGAACTACCAGGTCACTGTGTGAAGGAGTCTCCCGTGTCATCGTGTGAAGGGGCCTCCTGGACCATCCTGTGAAGGGACCTCCCAGGTCTTTGTGTGAAGGGACTTGCCAGGTCATCAAGTGATGCGACCTCTGGGTCATCAAGTGAAGGGACCTCTGGGTCATCAAGTGAAGAGACCTCCTGGGTCATTGTGTGAAGGGGCCTCCAGGGTCATCGTGTGAAAAGCCCTCCTGCGTCATCGTGTGAAGAGCCCTCCCGCGTCATCGTGTGAAGAGCCCTCCCGCGTCATCGTGTGAAGGGACCTCCCGGGTCATCGTGTGAAGGGGTCTCCCGTACCATAGTGTGAAGGGGTCTCCTGGACCATCCTGTGAAGGGGCCTCCCAGGTCATCATGGCTCATTGCGTGAAGGGACCTCCCGGGTCATCTGGTCCAACCCCCTGATCAAAGCAGGATTAAGTAAACCATCCCAGACAAATGTCTATTGTCGCCTCTGTGATGAGCCCTCCCGCGTCATCGTGTGAAGGGACCTCCCGAGTCATTGTGTGAAGGGACCTCCCGAGTCATTGTGTGAAGGGACCTCCCGGGTCATCGTGTGAAGGGGTCTCCCGTGCCATAGTGTGAAGGGGTCTCCTGGACCATCCTGTGAAGGGGCCTCCCAGGTCATCATGGCTCATTGCGTGAAGGGACCTCCCGGGTCATCTGGTCCAACCCCCTGATCAAAGCAGGATTAAGTAAACCATCCCAGACAAATGTCTATTGTCACCTCTGTGATGAGCCCTCCCGCGTCATCGTGTGAAGGGACCTCCCGAGTCATTGTGTGAAGGGACCTCCCGGGTCATCGTGTGAAGGGGTCTCCCGTGCCATAGTGTGAAGGGGTCTCCTGGACCATCCTGTGAAGGGGCCTCCCAGGTCATCATGGCTCATTGCGTGAAGGGACCTCCCGGGTCATCGCATGAAGGGACCTCCTAGGTCATCTGGTCCAACCCCCTGATCAAAGCAGGATTAAGTAAATCATCCCAGACAAATGTCTATTGTCGCCTCTGTGCGAAGACTCCATTGAAGGGGTACTTGGTCTAGCTTCCATGTTAAAGGTTTGGTTTTTGGCCACAATTCTTCCATGAATTGTATATAGAAGACAAGGCGACTTCGGACCATGCTCCCGTTCCAATGAATGAGTACAATAAAGTTATTAAAACTCATTTGGTGGTCTATTTCTATGCTTTTCAGGGTTAAAAACCGCTTCATCAGGATGACCACAAGAGGTACATCTTGTGGTTGCACTAATAAAAGGGGTTTTAACCCTGAAACACATTGAAATAGACCACCAAATGAGTTTTTAATAACTTTATTGTACTCATTCATTGGAACGGGAGCATGGTCCGAAGTCGCCTTGTCTTCTATATACACAACTTGATATACAACACATGGCAGACTGCTGCATACTGTGGAACCTTGATATCGCTGATTTTCTATGCAATATCAGTGGTTGTGACAGAGCGGCCCAGGTGAGCCTGTGTTGGTACATTGCCCTTTTGAATCCACACAGATACACACTATTGTGCGCCTTTTTCCTTCCTTTCCAGCATCTCTCACATGAAGACAACTTGTGGTCAGACTTCTCCAGACAGTAGATAGGTGTAGCTGGGTCCCACTGGTCATTGTTAGCTCTGAGCTCATGTCACTGATAGCCAATTTCTTTGTGCTGAGAAATACCAGCAAATACTTATCCTTCATGTAATACCATCGGGAGGCGTCTGAATGGCTTCAAATATTGACCTCAAATATCCAGCCAATATCATTAAGAACGGTCTTTCACGTAAAGAAAAACAAAAGCTTCTACAAGTGATGATCCGGCCCCCACGGAGCCTGATGTCAGCATTATCAAGTCCGTCTTTGATTACATGAAGACACAGGAGGATTTGCAGAAAGTTCTATCCACAGAAGTTCTGTGGTTTGTTCTCCAAGATGTTTGGCACCAGCTCTCTGCCGGGGTCTTTAAAAGTTTGTGTGCAACTTTATCTAGAAGATGCTTGGATGCCGTTCTGAAGATAAAAGGTGATCATACCTAACATTGATTTGATTTCACTTTGATTCAAGCACTTTACAATCTAATTGATAAAAATAATCTATTAACACTTCTATTTCTGAAAGCTTCCTAACTTTACAGTACAGTAATATATATCTATATTCTCATTCATTCCATGTTTCAGGGTCTTCAAACTATAAAAGGTAGCAATGATTTCAGCAGGAGATTCTACCTTACATAGAGCAATAAAAATGACATTATCTATAAAAAAATGACATGATTAATTCGTTATTCTCGCTTAAGACCCCCTAATGCTGCATTGTCCAATTACTCAGCTAACCACCTGTCAAACCTGCAAACTTAGTTTGGGATTACCTCCGAGGCAGTGCTGGGTCCGGTGCTCCGTCAGCTCAGCCAAGGAATCGAAATCCTGCTGGCAGTTATCGCAGGTGTAAATTGACTCGTCCTCCAGCTCCTCTTCCTCAATCCTCTCTTCCTGGCTGGTCACGCTGTTACCATCTTCTAAAGCTCGTCCCTCTCTTTCAGCCTCCCTTCCAGGACCACCTGCAGACACAGGAAGAACACAAAGTAACACACACGTCTTTCACAAAACACCGTAATTACTTTTCTTCTTTCTTTCTCTCTTCTAACTTTGACATGAAGTCACTTACTAGTTGGCTCCACGTGATTAACTGTTTAAACTCTGGACACGCACATCACAATGTAAATGCAAATGACAGACAACATATATCAGTCATCATTGACAAGTCAAATGAAAAGATCAATGATGAAAAGACGCCGCAGTAAACGCATACATGGTTCTTTAGAAAAATCCTACTACTATACAGCAGACACTGCAGGACACATAACTCAACAGCTACAGAAAATGCAAGAAACACAACTTATCTACTATATAATTGTCTAAGCCTAGCGTCTGTCGGTCACAGAAATCGCGCACCAGACAGAGGCCACTCATTGGTGCCCACCAGAGGCGGAAACCAATGAGCGCAGACTATGCAAATAGGCGCGAGAATTCAAAGTTCAAATTTCGCGCCAATTTGCAGCCCGGCAACAGCGGTGGGACACATGGATCCGGCCGACGATGGCCGCAGCGCGCGCGAGCCAGCCGGGGACTCTTCTGATTGGTCGCCGCTCCTGCTCCCACTCATATAAATATGCATGGCTGCTCTCCATCACTATGGTGCTGAAACCACACCATGGTGATGGGCTGGGAGAGTGGCACATATTATATGGTCCTGCGCCCCCCTGTGATGGCACATGCCCCCCCTATGTTAGATATGGCCCCTATGCTGCTGCCATAGTAAAATAATAAACTGTATACTTACCTCCTGGCTCCTCCTCCAGCACTGATCTCCCGGTGTCTCTCCGGTCTCCCGGCTGCTGCTGTGATCGCACGCAGAGATTATGTCACTCTTTGCCAATCAGTGACCGCACAGAACCAGGAAGTGGAGGAGCTCTGCAGCATTATCTCTGCCCGATCTCAGCAGCACGAGGGAGACCAGGAGATCAGCGCTGGAAGAGGGAAGAATACAGCAGCATGGGGGCCATATCCAACACTGGGGGGGCATGTCGCGCCACATAGGGGATGCTAATAATGGTCTTGTGCCATGCATAATGGACGTGTGCCATGCATAGGTAGGGCTGCACTGTCCAATGGTCAATATGAGCCTTTAGGCTCAGGCGGCAAGGAGGCAGGGGGAGCCGAGAGCAGAAGGGGGTGGCGCCTGCACCATGCAGCCGGCTCCCTGTGTGACATGCGCCGCTGCATAAGGTAAAATCACCAGCAATGGCTACCGACAACACCCCCCCCTCCCCTGCGGCCGCCGACATCAACCCCACCCCCCCTTCGGTCTTCACCTAGGCTCTGGCGCCAGAGAGCCTTTCTGCACCCCTGTGCATTGGGGAAATGAATCTGAAATGCGTACCGGCAAATATGTTTCTTACAAAAAAAGCACTGGCGATGCATCAACGACGCGGGATTGCTGTGACAGACGACAGCGATACACTCACTTCACTGTTGGCTTTCCCGTCCCGCTATTTGAAAACAACAGCGATGTCAAAACGACGCACCAGCGATCCCGGCCAGGTCGTATCGTTATCGGCATCGCTGGTGCATCATTATGTGTGACGAGGGCTCTATACTTACAGGACCTCTGATGATGTCATAATCATGGCCGGAGCAAGATCACATGGCTGTGACATCACCAGAGGTCATTAGGCTAAACGCACACAGCACCAGGAGCCAGGTACTGCAGACCACTTACATCCACACACCCTACACACTCACACTCACCCACCACTCATACTTACCCTGCACTCACGTCACACTCTGCCCTGCACTCACCTCACACTTAGCCCTGCACTCACCTCACACTGTCTCTAACGCAAAACCCACATCGCTGATTGGTCGCGGCTAGCTAGGCGCGATCAATCAGCAACGCGGGATTTCCATTACAGCGAAACAGGCACAGTCTGCCTGGTCTCCCGGCCCCCCTCTGCTCGGTCTCCTGCCCGCTGCTCACCCGCTCCACGCTCCCTCCCAGCCGCCGCTCCATCTGCCTGCCGCTCACCCCGCAATTATTCTTCTTCTTTTCGTGGCATAGACTCCAGACATTCAAAGGCCACAGGAGGGGGGGTGGAGCTACCAAAGGGGGCGTCGTAATGGCCGTGAACAGGGCACGCCAACATCAGGCTATGCCTTGACACGCCCACCACATCAGGGCTATGTGCTGGACACGCCACACTCAGGCTATGCGCTTGACACGCCTACTATGATGCCCCTGTTAACTCCGCCTCCTGAGGCCTTGGAATTGTTGATGTCTATGCTGGAGGAAGAAGAAGACAACATGCTAGGGTGAGAGGCGGCTGTACAGAAGCCTGGAGCGGGTGAGAACTGAGGGGGACACTGCTGCACACTTGCACAACTGCATCGCAGTACACCCGCACTGCCGTACACCCGCACCGCCACACACCCACATATTCTAGAATACCCGATGCGTTAGAATCGAGCCACAATCTAGTAACCTGTAATAAAAGCATAACTACAAGCAGATTAATAAAAAAGGCTATATATTATTTACACACAATCGTCTCTGAATGCCGATCTCAGGAACATCCCACATGGATGACTATCACACCTGTACACACAGATGACTATCACACCCATACGTGAGGACGTCTGTGCACACGGATGACTATCACACCTGTACACAAGGACGCCTGTACACACAGGTGACTATCACACCTGTACACAAGGACGCCTACACAAACGGATGACTATCACACCTGTACACGAGGACACCTGTACACCAGGTGACTATCACACCTGTACACAAGGACGCCTGTACACACAGATGACATCCCACCTGTACACAAGGACGCCTACACAAACCGATGACTATCATCACCTGTACACGAGGACACCTGTCACCGATAACTATCAACTGTACACGAGGATGCCTGTACACACAGGTGACTATCACACTGTACACATGGACGCCTGTACACACAGTGACTATCACACCTGTGACACGAGACGCCTGTACACACATGACATCACACCTGTAACACGAGGACCCTGTACACACAGGTGACTATCACACCTGTTACACGAGGACGCTGTACCAGGATGACTAACATCTGTACATGAGGAACCTGTACACACAGGTGACTATCCACCTGTACACGAGGACACCTGTACACACGATGACTATCACACCTGTACACGCGGACACCTTACACATGGATGAAACGACACTGTACACGAGGACAGTTGTAACCAGATGACTATCACACCTGTAACATAGAGCTTGTACACACAGAATGACTATCAACTTGTACACGAGGACGCCTGTACACATGGATGACTATCACACCTGTACACGAGGACGCCTGTACATATGGATGACTATCACACTTGTACACGAGGACGCCTGTACACATGGATGACTATCACACCTGTACATGAGGACGTTTGTACACACATATGACTATCACACCTGTACATTAGGACGCCTGTACACATGGATGACTATCATACCCATACACATGTTGATGATCACACCCAAACACGACGATGCCTGTACACATGGATGATGATTATACCTGTACACGAGGATACCTGTACACACGGATGACCATCACAGCAGTACACAAGGATGCCCCTACACATGGATGACTATCATACCCATACACGAGGATGCCCGCATACATGGATGACTATCACACCCATACACGAGGATACCCGGATACATGGATAACGATCACACCTGTACACATGGATGACGATCACACCTGTACACGAGGATGCCCATACGCGTGGTTGATGATCACACTCATACACGAGGATGCCTGTACACATGGATGACGATCACGCCTGTACACATTTTGATTTGGAAGTTCCCCATCTAAAATTTTTGCTTTCTGTCCAAGTGAGTTCATAATTAAGAAATGTACCATTTTTCAGGTGTTAACGATTTTTTAAATTTATTTATTTATAAAGAAAGGTCTTATACGTTTCATCCACTCTATCCACCTCTGGCGCTGGCCTTAAAAACAAAAATAAAAAAACACTGAAAAGAACACACAGTTATGTGGGCTTTCCCAAAAACACTGTATATAAAACTGACTCTTTTTTAACTCTTCTATGCCGATTTACGCCCACAAAGTCAATCTTTTATTTGAATATCAAGATCAATTTCACTGACAGATGTAACTCATTCTGCAGTCCGCTATATACTGTGACACATATAGGCTGTAAAAGCGGAATTCTTCAAGAACACAAAACAGATACTAACAGCTGAGCCAGAGCACAATGTGAACAGGTCTGTAGAACCGTGTTCACACCACCAGGAAACGATACCACAGAAAAAAATAGTAGAAAAAACATCTGAAATACTCTGCTATATAGGTAATAGTGAAAAGCAGTGCAAAACAGTGTCAATACAGGGTACTTAGTTGATACTTTTTTGCAAAAATATATGAAGCCGTTCTTAGTCTCTTTTTTCTCAAGATGGGAGGTGCCCCACCCCTTCCTTACTGAGCCAGACACATAAAGTGCCATTTCTGCCCTGTACCCATATTGGACGCTCGCCCTTCTGCACCCTGCATCGATGAGGTATGTGTACATAAGATCAGGTTTTAAATACGTTAGTTTAGGAACAGTTCTGATAAGGGTCACTTTGGCGAAGGTAGAACGGCTTCGTGTATATTTTGGTAAAAAATGTATCAACTAAAGTACCCTATAATTAACACTGTTTTGCTCTTGCTTTTTACTATAGTATATACTAGAGTATTTTAGACTTTTTTTATACTATTTTTTTCTGTGGTAAAGAGTACAAAATAGACAAAAATAAATCAGTGAGGAGCTGGCCATGGAGTAATGACTATTGGACTTTTCTAGCAGGGATAGCTAGTGATGTTGATTTTTTTTGTTCATAAGTTGAAGGGGGAAGGGGATGTACCAGAGTGTCACTTCCAGCCTGTTTTCATACACCATAATGCAATCAGGTCTATATTCACATTCAATGTCCTGCATCTGGTGGGTGGTGGTGCATCTTTGCTCCTCTCTGCAGAGGACTTCATCAATACACATCCTGCAAACAGGGCAGGAGACTGGCTTCTGAAAAAAGAACCCACATTTTTAAAGTCAGTCAACTGGTGAAGTGAATTGGAAGCGAAAGGATTTGTTGCTTGGCCATGTCCTGAAAACCATACATGGACTATAGAAACTGAAGCTGAATACATGTGCTATGAGCGCGATATCTATTTTCTGAATTTTAGGAAATATCGTAAGGACTATTGTTGCTCACTGGAGCTGGATACACACACTATGGATGTGATATCCGTTGTCTGGAGGAATTTAAGCACTATTGTTGCTGGCTGCTTTCTGATTTGTGGCCTGGGAACATGGCATTGTGGTAATCTACCTGGAGTTGCTGTAACACTATGTACAGTAACAAATAAAAGTTGTTGCATCATTAACATGCCTATGTGAGTATTACAGTCCACATCTTCACAATATACTTTAAGGTTTTTGACCTGAAAGTTCATTTTCTTCATAACGCTACAGTATGTAAAATAATAATTACCGTAAAATATTAATTTTAACAGTAGGGCTTTATTTCTGGGTTATAAAGAGTTTTTCCCAACATGTGTGATGTAACAGAATTTTCTCGCAAACAACAGCCAGAATGATAGAGAAATAAATGATTTGTTCGGCCTCACAGCAATAGTGTTTGCCTCCTAGGACTTACAACTTAATAAAATTGATCTCTCAACAACAGCGGGCTGCCGAGCAGTAGAATGGGACTATCCTTGACACGCCAATTTTCTGAAGATGCCTTCTTACAACCTCCTAAAGTTCTCACCTTCAAAACCTTCTGAGCGTTTAATATGGACTGAGAGCCTGAGCAGAGTCCAAGAGATACCGGAGGGGCCAGACTGAGCTAGAGCAAAGTCCGAGAGATACCGGAGGGGCCAGACTGAGCTAGAGCAAGTCGAGAGATACTAGAGGGGCCAGACTGAGCTGGAGCAGAGTAAAGAGATACCGGAGGGGCCAGACTGAGCTAGAGCAAAGTCCGAGAGATATCGGAGGGGTCAGACTGAGCTAGAGCAAAGTCGGAGAGATACTAGAGGGGCCAGACTGAGCTAGAGCAAAGTCGGAGAGATACTGAGGGGCCAGACTGAACTGGAGCAGGGTCAGAGAGATACCGGAGGGGCTAGACTGAGCTGGAGCAGAGTCAGAGATACCAGAGAGGCCAGACTGAGCTGGAGCAAGTCAGAGAGATACCGAAGGGGCCAGACTGAGCTAGGAGCAAGTCGGAGAGATACTGAAGGGGCCAGACTGAACTGGAGCAGGTCAGAGAGATACCGGAGGGCTAGATGAGCTGGAGCAGAGTCAGAGATACCAGAAGGCCAGATGAGCTGGAGCAGAGTCAGAGAGATACCGAAGGGGCCAGACTGAGCTAGAGCAAAGTCGGAGAGATACTAGAGGGCCAGACTGAGCTAGAGCAAAGTCTGAGAGATACCGGAGGGGCCAGACTGACTAGTGCAAAGTCCAAGAGATACCGAAGGGGTCAGACTGAGCTGGAGCAGAGTCAGTGAGATACCGGAGAGGCCACACTGAGCTAGAGCAGAGTCCGAGAGATACCTGGGGGGCCAGATTGAGCTGGAGCAGATGATCACAATGGTTTACAGCACCCTGGTATAATCGGGTAACGCTCCAATATGAAAAGTCCATTACCCTTAGTTGGGGCGCACGTCAGCCCGGGGAGTCCATCCTGGTCACTCACAAGACATTTCAGTAGAAAAGACAGCGCCTCTCACACAGGTGGTAAAGTTAATGCATCTTCTTTATTCAGTCAACCTCATACGCGCTTGATAAAGAACCAGATGGGTTTGAAATGTCGCATGAGTTGACGGAATAATGAAGATGCATTAACTTTACCACCTGTGTGAGAGGCGCTGTCTTTTCTACTGAAATGTCTTGTGAGCTCGAGCAGAGTCAGAGAGATATCTGAGAGGCCAGACTGAGCTGGAGCAGAGTCAGAGAGATACCGGAGAGGCCATTCTAAGCTGGAGCAGAAGCAGAGTCAGAGAGATACCGGAGAGGCCATTCTAAGCTGGAGCAGAAGCAGAGTCAGAGAGATACTGGAGGGGCCAGACTGAGCTGGAGCAGAGTCAGAGAGATACCGAAGGGGCCAGACTGAGCAAAAGCAGAGTCAGAGAGATACCGGAGGGGCCAGACTGAGCTGGAGTAGAGTCAGAGAGATACCAGAGAGGCCAGACTGAGCTGGAGTAGAGTCACACAGATACCGGAGGGGCCAGACTGAGCTGGAGCATAGTCAAAGAGATACCGGAGAGGCCAGTCTGAGCTGGAGCAGAGTCAGAGAGATACCGGAGAGGCCAGACTGAGTTGGAGCAGAGCCAAAGAGATACCGGAGAGGCCATTCTAAGCTGGAGCAGAAGCAGAGTCAGAGAGATACCGGAGAGTCCAGACTGAGCTGGAGCAGAGTCAGAGAGATACCGGAGAGGCCAGACTAAACTGGAGCAGAAGCAGAGTCAGAGAGATACCGGAGGGGCCAGACTGAGCTGGAGCAGAGTCAGAGAGATACCGGAGGGGCCAGAACGAGCTGGAGTAGAGTCACACAGATACCGGAGGGGCCAGACTGAGCTGAAGCAGAGTCAGAGAGATACCAGAGAGGCCAGACTGAGCTGGAGCAGAGTCAAAGAGATACCGGAGAGGCCAGACTGAGCTGGAGCAGAGTCAAAGAGATACCGGAGAGGCCAGACTAAGCTGGAGCAGAGTCAGAGATACCGGAGAGGCCAGACTGATCAGAAGCAGAATCCGAGAGATACCGGAGCAGGAGCGGAGTTACAGTTTTCATACAGCCCGCAGGAGCGGAGTTACAGTTCCCATACAGCCCGCAGGAGCGGAGTTACAGTTTTCATACAGCCCGCAGGAGCGGAGTTACAGTTCCCATACAGCCCGCAGGAGCGGGGTTACAGTTCCCATACAGCCCGCAGGCGCGAGGTTACAGTTCCCATACAGCCCACAGGAGCGGGGTTACAGTTCCCATACAGCCCGCAGGAGGGCGGTTACAGTTCCCATACAGCCCGCAGGAGCAGGGTTACACTTCCCATACAGCCCGAAGTAGCGGGGTTACAGTTCCCATACAGCCCGCAGGAGCGGGGTTACAGTTCCCATACAGCCCGCAGGAGCAGGGTTACAGTTCCCATACAGCCCGCAGGAGCAGGGTTACAGTTCCCATACAGCCCGCAGGAGCAGGGTTACAGTTCCCATACAGCCCGCAGGAGCAGGGTTACAGTTCCCATACAGCCCGCAGGAGCAGGGTTACAGTTCCCATACAGCCCGCAGGAGCAGGGTTACAGTTCCCATACAGCCCGCAGGAGCAGGGTTACAGTTCCCATACAGCCCGCAGGAGCGGGGTTACAGTTCCCATACAGCCCGCAGGAGCGGGGTTACAGTTCCCATACAGCCCGCAGGAGCGGGTTACAGTTCCCATATAGCCCGCAGGAGCGGGTTACAGTTCCCATACAGCCCGCAGGAGCAGGGTTACAGTTCCCATACAGCCCACAGGAGCGGGGTTACAGTTCCCATACAGCCCACAGGAGCGGGGTTACAGTTCCCATACAGCCCGCAGGAGCGGGGTTACAGTTCCCATACAGCCCACAGGAGCGGGGTTACAGTTCCCATACAGCCCACAGGAGCAGGGTTACAGTTCCCATACAGCCCGCAAGAGCAGGGTTACAGTTCCCATACAGCCCGCAGGAGCGGGGTTACAGTTCCCATACAGCCCACAGGAGCGGGGTTACAGTTCCCATACAGCCCACAGGAGCAGGGTTACAGTTCCCATACAGCCCACAGGAGCAGGGTTACAGTTCCCATACAGCCCACAGGAGCAGGGTTACAGTTCCCATACAGCCCACAGGAGCAGGGTTACAGTTCCCATACAGCCCACAGGAGCAGGGTTACAGTTCCCATACAGCCACAGGAGCAGGGTTACAGTTCCCATACAGCCCAGGAGCAGGGTTACAGTTCCCATACAGCCCACAGGAGCAGGGTTACAGTTCCCATACAGCCCACAGGAGCAGGGTTACAGTTCCCATACAGCCCCAGGAGCAGGGTTACAGTTCCCATACAGCCCACAGGAGCAGGGTTACAGTTCCCATACAGCCCACAGGAGCAGGTTACAGTTCCCATACAGCCCACAGGAGCAGGGTTACAGTTCCCATACAGCCCACAGGAGCAGGTTACAGTTCCCATACAGCCCCAGGAGCAGGGTTACAGTTCCCATACAGCCCACAGGAGCAGGGTTACAGTTCCCATACAGCCCACAGGAGCAGGTTACAGTTCCCATACAGCCCACAGGAGCAGGGTTACAGTTCCCATACAGCCCACAGGAGCAGGGTTACAGTTCCATACAGCCCACAGGGAGCAGGGTTACAGTTCCCATACAGCCACGCAGGAGCAGGGTTACAGTTCCCATACAGCCCCAGGAGGCGGGTTACAGTTCCCATACAGCCCCAGGAGCAGGGTTACAGTTCCCATACAGCCGCAAGGAGCAGGGTTACAGTTCCCATACAGCCCAGGAGCGAGGGTTACAGTTTCCCATACAGCCCACAGGAGCAGGGTTACAGTTCCCATACAGCCCACAGGAGCAGGGTTACAGTTCCCATACAGCCCACAGGAGCAGGTTACAGTTCCCATACAGCCCACAGGAGCAGGGTTACAGTTCCCATACAGCCCACAGGAGCAGGGTTACAGTTCCCATACAGCCCACAGGAGCAGGGTTACAGTTCCCATACAGCCCGCAGGAGCAGGGTTACAGTTCCCATACAGCCCACAGGAGCAGGGTTACAGTTCCCATACAGCCCACAGGAGCAGGGTTACAGTTCCCATACAGCCCACAGGAGCAGGGTTACAGTTCCCATACAGCCCACAGGAGCAGGGTTACAGTTCCCATACAGCCCACAGGAGCAGGGTTACAGTTCCCATACAGCCCGCAGGAGCGGGGTTACAGTTCCCATACAGCCCACAGGAGCAGGGTTACAGTTCCCATACAGCCCACAGGAGCAGGGTTACAGTTCCCATACAGCCCGCAGGAGCAGGTTACAGTTCCCATACAGCCCACAGGAGCAGGGTTACAGTTCCCATACAGCCCACAGGAGCAGGGTTACAGTTCCCATACAGCCCACAGGAGCAGGGTTACAGTTCCCATACAGCCCACAGGAGCAGGGTTACAGTTCCCATACAGCCCACAGGAGCAGGGTTACAGTTCCCATACAGCCCACAGGAGCAGGGTTACAGTTCCCATACAGCCCACAGGAGCAGGGTTACAGTTCCCATACAGCCCACAGGAGCAGGGTTACAGTTCCCATACAGCCCGCAGGAGCGGGGTTACAGTTCCCATACAGCCCACAGGAGCGGGGTTACAGTTCCCATACAGCCCACAGGAGCAGGGTTACAGTTCCCATACAGCCCACAGGAGCAGGGTTACAGTTCCCATACAGCCCACAGGAGCAGGGTTACAGTTCCCATACAGCCCACAGGAGCAGGGTTACAGTTCCCATACAGCCCACAGGAGCAGGGTTACAGTTCCCATACAGCCCACAGGAGCAGGGTTACAGTTCCCATACAGCCCACAGGAGCAGGGTTACAGTTCCCATACAACCCGCAAGAGCAGGGTTACAGTTCCCATACAGCCCACAGGAGCAGGGTTACAGTTCCCATACAGCCCACAGGAGCGGGGTTACAGTTCCCATACAGCCTGCAGGAGCAGGGTTACAGTTCCCATACAGCCCACAGGAGCAGGGTTACAGTTCCCATACAGCCCGCAGGAGCGGGGTTATTGTTCCTGTACTATTCGGGTACCTGTGGGATGCACAGCATTCACAAAAACAGTGCACCATTTTCCCAAAGTAAAAGCGGATAACATATACTAAAGTGACATTAATGTAATCCTCATTTACACTGACACAAGGTCACATGTGTAATGACATAACAATGTCATCACTCCAGGCTGACTAATCAATAGAGGAGCGAGGAATGCTGGCAGATAAGATGCAGATCTCAGGGCTCCTGTCCATTGTCCACAGAAGACAGATGCAGCAATGGAGCGGTAAAGCAATCCGCATGAACGTCAATCACTAATGTAACCACGTCAAGATGGAAATCTCCGTTGCCTTAATAATAAAGTTATTCCCATGCTGGACATTTATGTCATATTGTCTGTGACCTGAGAACTGCTCCCATCTTGCACCGCTATGAACAGTAAAGTATCTGTGCAGGCTCGAAGTGAATGGAAAGACCTGTGCATGCGCGGCCACAACTCCAGGAGAGGCACCCTGAGACGTGGCCCTGTTTATCCAGAATTTTTCATAAATGGGGACAAAGTGTTGTTTAGTAAGCAGACATCAATATAAGGGAACTGATGAAGCCATGCTTTGCGTATAGCCTGTACATTCCCGTGCCCTGTACTGGGATTGGGGCTACTCACAATCCTGGGTATTCTACCACTCACAATCTAATTCAATGTCTCCATGCAGCCCGGCCCTTTACATTTCACATATACTGTATTATTATCAGACGACACAATGATTTCTACCAACGTTCCGACTCCTCATCGCATAGACGACTCCACAGAAGCTCTACCTTACACACTAATCACAGTACAGAGCATATTACTTTCCAGATTAGAGGAATATTGATAATGTCGCTTCACCTCCATCTTTACAATCTTCCTGGTGTGAAAACTTTATACTTCTTAATTAGTTTTTCACAAATGTAGGCGCCTGAAGGGGAATAGTGAAGCGGCAATATTTCCTGGCGCACATTTCCCAGCGGCCCGGTATTTGCCGGTATGTAGAGCCATGTCTTGCAGTAAATCAATTGTGAATGCTTCTCCTCGTGTCGGATCTGTTTGCAGGTTCATATGTATTATACATAAGGATAGCAATGTGAATGATCTATATATAAGGTTATGTAATGCAATAGTAATATGTTCTTTATTGCTACAGGAGAACAGCTCTTTCTAAGATTTATTGGATAAGTACCTGCATAGTATCAGCTTTACATTCACTTTATGGGGATGTCCGTCCTATCTATAACTGGAATATACTGTATGTATAAGAAATGTCAATTATGCAATACATACTTATTAGAACTTAGCAGAGCTTTCTGTCCTTACCGGGCACTTATCCGCATTAATTAAAATAAACAGCGTGGGCCCTAGCCTCTCGGTTGGTCCATGTGCTGTCCGTGTGCGGTCCATGATTTTGTTGGCCCAATAGACTTGCATTGCCGAATGTCGCTCGTGAATCGCATACGGTCGCAGCATGTTGTGACTGCTTTCTCATCTGTCTCATATGAGAAAAAAAATACCTGACACTCGCAAATGTGTTCTCGGACATTAACGAATGTGAGAGAAACTCACATTGCAGTCGTCCGACTTTCACGCCAGTGTGTCCGTACCATAAAGTTCAGACTTTGTGACAAAAAAATAAATAAATCAGTGCTCCAGTTCGGAGTTTGGGTGCTTTATGTACTCAAACCAATGGAGTGAGTATCATTGTGCTCGGGTACACTCCGTGCACGCTGTGCTTGGGTACACTCGGTGCTTGCTGTGCTCGGGTATATTGGGTGCGCACTGTGCTCGGGTGCATGAGCACCAACCCCAAGACTGCATGTGCACCCACCCCAAGACTGCATGTGCACCCACCCCAAGACTGCGTGTGCACCCACCCCAAGACTGCGTGTGCACCCACCCCAAGACTGCGTGTGCACCTACCCCAAGACTGCGTGTGCACCTACCCCAAGACTGCGTGTGCACCTACCCCAAGACTGTGTGTGCACCAACCCCAAGACTGCGTGTGCACCAACCCCAAGACTGCATGTGCACCAATCCCAAGACTGCATGTGCACCCACCCCAAGACTGCATGTGCACCCACCCCAAGACTGCATGTGCACCCACCCCAAGACTGCATGTGCACCCACCCCAAGACTGCATGTGCACCCACCCCAAGACTGCATGTGCACCCACCCCAAGACTGCGTGTGCACCTACCCCAAGACTGGGTGTGCACCTACCCCAAGACTGTGTGTGCACCAACCCCAAGACTGCATGTGCACCCACCCCAAGACTGCATGTGCACCCACCCCAAGACTGCATGTGCACCTACCCCAAGACTGCGTGTGCACCTACCCCAAGACTGCGTGTGCACCTACCCCAAGACTGTGTGTGCACCAACCCCAAGACTGCGTGTGCACCCACTCCAAGACTGCATGTGCACCCACCCCAAGACTGCGTGTGCACCCACCCCAAGACTGCATGTGCACCTACCCCAAGACTGCGTGTGCACCTACCCCAAGACTGCGTGTGCACCTACCCCAAGGCTGCGTGTGCACCAACCCCAAGGCTGCGTGTGCACCAACCCCAAGGCTGCGTGTGCACCAACCCCAAGGCTGCGTGTGCACCAACCCCAAGGCTGCGTGTGCACCAACACCAAGACTGCGTGTGCACCAACACCCAAGACTGCGTGTGCACCAACACCCAAGACTGCGTGTGCACCAACCCCAAGACTGCGTGTGCACCCACCCCAAGACTGCGTGTGCACCAACCCAAGACTGCATGTGCACCAACACCCAAGACTGCGTGTGCACCAACACCCAAGACTGCGTGTTCACCAACCCCAAGACTGCATGTGCACCAACACCCAAGACTGCGTGTTCACCAACACCCAAGACTGCGTGTGCACCAACCCCAAGACTGCGTGTGCATGTGAAATGCAGCTGGATTAGGGCTCATCATATACTTTAATCAGAGGTGCTTTACACTTATATTATACAACATTTCACACAATGTACAGAGGTAAAACATGTGACCTGAATAATACAACACAATTCACCATTTGCAATCTTGACAGATAAAACCTTTGTATTCATGGCGATTGTTTATGTCAGCGCGACAAATAAAGGGTTAAAAAGTGTGGCGCATTAACATAATACCAGTTTAATTAATCTAATTAGGAGCGGGTGTTTTGTGCAAACATTGGGAGAAGCTTTCGAAACACAAAATATCAAAGTGTTTTAATTGGGCTCGTCAGCATCTGATGAACGCTGTCCGCTCGGCGCGCCGTCCCCGGGGGCACCTGTGAAAGGTGGGAGCCGGCGTCTTGTGATCGCAGACATTACGCTGCGTTAATAATGACCCTCCGCTTCTAATGAAAAAAAGAAATGTTGTTGTGATAGCAATTAAGCTTGCAAAGATTTTTGTAGAACGGAAATTGGATGTATTTGCTGGCCCTCCCTTGCTGATGAAGCATCCACTATTTGGGAGAGGCTCTAATTAACCCTCATTTAGATGATGTGCACTTTTGGAGAAGCACTTCCCTGTGTATGCTCCAATGATATCATAATTAGCACTTTAAAACACACGGTTTTTTCTGTGACCCAAAACTCCTAACTTTTGAGCTTAAGCATTTTACACAAAAGACAATTAAGATAAAGCACATTACAATAAAAGTCACATTAAAAAGGCATTAGGCGGTAATACGGAGAAGAGCGCAGAAAGCTGGCAACAACCCGCACAAAAATACTGTATGGTCAACGCTTTGTTCTCGGGAATGCAGTGGGCCGAAATTTTGATTAATTGCCACATTAAGCGGCTATAAACCCTCCAGAATTCCACATTAAAGGAAATTATTAAAGAACTGAATGGAGATGGTTTTAATATCACAACTTCCCGTAACTTCCATCTTCACTTGGATTTAGGACAACGCTCCAGTGTTGTTCCTACATCACCCAAATCCACCTGGATCATTATGGTAAGGAATGGTGGAGTTGGATTTCAATTGTCTTTGTATCTTGCCCATTTATTACTATTAGGTCTATTTAAAGGGAATCTCCCATCAAAAATGACCTATGATGTAACTCAAGCTTTTGTGTTACATCGATTTTTTAAAAACATTTTTGGTGATTTTGTTTCAGTGCACAATCTGTATTAAAGAAGAATCATAGTCTTTTAATTGTCACAGAGGCCATTAGGACTTTGTTTTCAGCAGGCTCATTATCATCAGTGGCAGGACTACAATGATAGGTAATACCAGAGGTGAGCGCATGGATTTGCAAGACTCCAGGCAGCAGCCAATTCAGATAGACGGGAGGTCTGCTAATCTCATACCGTTTGGCGTCCTTGCCCGTGACCTTTGATTTGTCAGGGATGGTACAACATGTGTGTGACATGCCGCACAGATGACATTACGCCAACTATGGCTAATCAGAAGCAGTTCAGGGATGCTGGGAAGGTCACAGATATCCGAGCCTCCAGTCCTACCACCAAGTACCATTGCCTTGGATGCTGGACTCTAGTCCCCCAAATTAACCTGCTCACCTCTAGATAGCTTCTCTATATACAGCTGGCTATACAGGATCAACCTATCATAATAGGCAATGGCACACTTCACCATTCTCCTCCTCCATTTACAATGACCTTTGCATATGCTCATTACATAGATAGGGTCGAGTCAGTCTATTGGTGCAAATATCCATGTGGATTTTCTGAAAAGAATAATCCTAAGTGGCATCAATACAAACTATAAGGCTGGGGTGTGTTTATTGTGGCCACATACACGGGTTGTTTCCTGAAACAGGAAGTGAAGATTGTGAAAAGCCCAAGAACAAGAAATTGACAAACAAATACTTTAAACAAAAAAACCTAAACACGGCAGCTTCCCTTTCAGTTAGGTCATACTGCAGATGCCCCAGCAAAACTGGAGGAGAGGGGCATCAGATCACTTTTCTGGAGCCTTAACACCATAGATATAACAAATGAAAAGCTTATTCCAGAGTCACTTTACAATGGTGATCCGATCACGTCAGCTTATTCCTCTAATCAGCATTCTTACAGACCCCCATTTGCCGCACTGTGCTCCAATGTTTACACTGTATTCTATTGGACTGGCTCTTACCTGACAGATTCACTCAACTGAAAACTTGTAAAACCCTAATAAAAGTTTACTGTTAATACAAAAAACCAAAAATATTTACATCCAATAACTGGGGGGAGACAGTAAATACACTCAATTATCCCAACCTGACTCCCGTTATAGTAATGTAAAGTCAACAGAGCGACTCTGGACCAGGCTCGTACGGCACTCCACTATTCACCAGCGGTCCTTCTGTTGCCCTCCACATATCTTCCAAAATGCAGGTGCTAAAGTTTGGAATAAAAATGATTTATTGGTTTGTTTCTGCACCTCTACCAAAACCAATCCCCAAAATTACAGGGCAAATACATTGAAGTCACATGTAGTGGAAGTGACTCAGGAACAGCAGCTTGTTTCCCTATATCCAGAATACAATACACCTTACACAATCTTACCACCACGTCCACCGATGACCATTAGACGTGGCAGGAATTTAAAGGATCAGCTGATTAAAAGCCACTATGATGGTTCTGGAAAAAGAACGTTTCTAAATAAATTCCCATCCTCAATTGGATGTTCTCCATGTGGAAAGTGTGTTGCCTGCCCTAATATTGAGCGTTTACCTCATTTACTGATTCAACTGGATCGAAAACATATACAATCAAACAACGGATTGATTGCGAGTCAAGATGGGTAATATATTATGGGGTATGCCCCTGTAATAAGATATATGTACGGCTCACTAGTCACAAACTAAAAATACGGGTGAGAGAAGACGTGTTGGGGATTGAGGCAACTAGGGAAATTGAGGATGAGGCATTATCAAAGACAATCCCCAGGCACCTTAAGAAATACCATCATTGTAATGGCAAGGAATTTAAAGTGCGGGGTATTGAGATGGTCAATATGGCTATCCGCGGGGGAAATGCCACAGTCAAGTTAGCCCAACTTGAAACTCGTTGGATCTGGACGTCAAACACTATCCAACCAGCAGGCCTCAATGAGAACATCAGTCACGTCCCTTGTTTGTGAAGTCTGTGTTCCATGGCAGGGTAGAAGTGGCTTCTAATTTGTATATTGATTGCTTTTAAATAATTTTATTTCTTTAGTACTGAGGAATGGATGCCTTCTGGGAGTCTGATATGTCGTATTTTGTTGTATTGATAATGGACCCATACATGGTGATCTGTGAAGAAGTAGTATCCATATATATATATAAAATCAGCCTCCCAACTCCAGCTTTCCTCACTCTATTTGGCTTCCCTTACCTGCATCAATACCAGATAGTACCTCATATAAATGCAGCTGTAACCAACAGATTGTTTGCTTTTATTTGCAAGAATTAAGTAAAATCACATAATAAAGTTATTTTTAGGGTTTTATACATTTCCGTGCTTAAAAAACCTATAAATAAAAGTTTAGTTTTAGGCTATAATTCACATAGGAGGAGGCACAACATATCACTCAGTTCCATAGTGTGCTGTAACCTGAATATGATATCTCTGGATTTCAGTGGCAGGGGATAGTGACCAGATTACACATCATATACACAGACCCATAGTAACAGTATTCACTACGCACATGACTGCAGCATTATTTATTCTACATCCTAGACAGTCACGGCCATAATGAATGCAGATTATAAACAGCCAAATTGCACGTTGTTGCAATGAAAAACCTATTTGTGCAATTACTTTACTTTTTGGAGACAGACAAGGGCCATTTGCTTGGTCGACATAAGTGATTGTATCCCAGCATGATGAAGTCTTACTGTGAAAATCCCGTCCTCCTAATACCGTCACGGTGACACCGAGACCACTGACCATAACCCATCCAGTCTCTCCAACCCTAATTAAAACACTCTCAAATCCCATCCTATTAAAACAGCTAGTCGTGCCCTGTGCTCATCAGAAAACACAAGTCATCGTGGCTCCCACCGCCATAACCACATTACCCGGTCAGAAACTAGCGCATTCAATGCCATTTCATAATTACCCAATTAAAACCGGGGTTTAATTCTCTTAAAGCCAATCACAATAGCATGCACAGGTCCAATGAAGTGAATCATTTTAGGATTCCCGATAATTAGCATTTAAGATTACTACCGCCATTAGGTGTACAGTTGGCTGCCCTGTGTGATTATGTCACCACAAGACTGTGTAATGAAAAACTAATACTCACAACCCTACCACAGGTTAGATACAAACAGGTAAGAATTCATTTGGTAAAATGGGAGGACATTTTACAGGTTAATCCACCCATACGAGGACCTCAGTCATATCACGGATCTACGCCTGGAAAGCTTCACACATATCTCATGAATATCTCATTATTATTATTTATTACATAACGCCATTATATCCCACAGCTTTACACACATCATCTCTGTCCCCATCGGGGCTTACAATCTACATTCCCTATCAGTCTTTGGAGTGTGGGAGGAAACTGGAGAACCTAGAGGAGGAAACTCATTTAAAACACAAGAAGAACATACAACCTCCTGTAGATGTTGTCCTTGGTGGGATTTTAACCCAGGACCCCAGCACTAAAAAGCAACAATGCTAACCATTGAGCTGCCATGCTCATTAGAGTTGAGCACAGATTCACAAGACCCCGGTCCAGCGGCCACTTCAGCACTTTGTGGTTGATGAAGCCTCGCCTCCTCTGATTAGTAGGTCCGGAGGAACATCATAATTGCAGTGGGATAAACACATGACATCAGAACGGGCGACTGGTCAGAAGCAGCACCGGGGGGTTTGTCGGGATCAGGTCTAACGGCCATGAACAGGATCTTACTGATCTTTTTGCTCAACTCTACTCAAGGATTGGACCTTGGGATGACGACTGATGCATGATATTAACATACATCAAGTGCTTTTCTCATGACAAACATTAAACAGAGGGCAAAAATACAATGAGAGCAAAGCATAAAGGGAGGGACACCCAAAATGCAAAATCAGCTACTTACATATTTATGTAGGGATCTCAGCCCCTGAATACAAGTCAAACCAGAAGTTTTATTTTAGTGGTGTTATTGCAGATAAGTTGACTATTAATGAGGGTGCTTGGGTGTACCCTTGGAGTAGCCAATAGCTGATTGCTTTGTAACAACTTTGCATGTCCCTAAACATGACTGACAGTGCTAGGTTTACCTACCTAAACTCAAGTCAGACAGAAGCTGGAGAGCAGAGAATGCCGGCACCCACGCCAAGTGCAAGGCCACCCTGAGAGATGCCACTGTGCCTCTCCAGTTCCTTGTGCCCACGTGCAGGAACAGGAGTCTGAGTTTACAGAGATCTCACTGTGAGAAAGTTAGAGCTGTCAATCAAAACCAGGGAAAGCTTGGATATGCAAATCTGTATTCGAAATGGTGCACCAAGACATTGGCCGTGCCAAGGGTGCACTGAAGCAACCTCATTTCCATATGGATTAATAGTAAATTTATCTAAAACTACACAATTAAATGTATATTACTTGTGCCATTTCTATAGGGACCAAGTAAACCCATATAAATGTTTAAAGAGAACCTGTCACCCCCCTGGTGATTTCCAAAGTGAAAGCACCTCTGTGTGCAGCGTGTCTGCTGCATTCAGGGAAGGCGTGTATGATTCAACCAGAGCTAAGGGATGGGGTACTCGGTCACAGAGTCTACTGAGTAGGGAGTCACGGATGGTCGGGATCCGGATGCCGTGCCCTGGTGATCAACTGGGGTAGATGTTGATGATGGGGGGATAAAAGGGTTATTTACAGGGGATCGTGACGCCACCTGTAGTGTCCGTAAGATGGTACCGGCGCTGCCTGCCGGCCGCTGAGGTGATAGTTGGGGCTGCAAAGTGTGGTACAGCTCCCCATAGGTGGAGCTTTACTTCAGGGCAGTAATTGTATGGAGATGGTGAGGGAGTACAATGATGGTAATGGTGGTGCTGCAGTTCTTACCCCTCTGCTGAGCTGCTCATGATGTTGAGCCCTCCGGGCTGCGGCGGGAAGAATAACAGAAACCAGTTCAAGTTTAACTCTGCTTTACTCGGTACCGGCTGATGGCATAACATGAGAGATGTCCTCTCTTTGTCTTTCAGGGTTTACTTCTTTCTTTCTGTCTCTCAATCTTTCCCACCCTTGCAGAGCTCACCCGCCTGTCCTGCAGTCTGTATCTAGTAGGTTTATCTAGACTGGTACCGGTCTAAATGGGAACAGCAGGAACGCACAAGTTTCCCACCTGGCACCGGGACTCAATCTTCCACCTCTAGTGTAGAGCCGTCTTTTGGGCTTGAGGGGTGAGGTACCTTTGTGGGGCTGTCAGCAACCCGTGTCTATTGGGCCTGCAGCTCGTCGGCTTTGCAGTCAGGGTTGAACTCCTGGCTGCCTCGGCTGTCCGTGTCGCCGGTGCTCCCTCAACATGACCAGCCGGCTCCAACCCAGTCCTGGCCCGTTGCCTTATGTCCTGGGTCCCCACTTAAAGATGGGGTACCCTCCACTCAGCTGGGCTGTCAGGCCTGACCACTCCGTCTGCCTTCCCAGCACTGTCTGAGGTAAACTGTCAACTGTCACTCTACTCTATCCTAAGCTCCGCCCCCACCTATCTGGGATTTACCAAGTACTGGTTCCCCCTACTCTAGGTGGTGTGGTCCTAAGTGAGTGTAGAAACAGACTCCATAAGATTTAAATCCCAAACTAGCAACTTACAAATAATATTACATCTATAAATAAGTGCAATACCACTCTGTGGCACCTAGTCACAGGGGCGCCACATGTACCATGTCTCTACCCCCCGTAACCAGAAAAAAACACTTTGGAAAGTTTAGAGTTAAGAGGTCCGAGGGTCTCATCTGATCATGCTGTGCTGCTGCCAGCCCAGTCCTCCCCACCTCCTGCCTGTGTGTGTGTCTGTGTGTGGAGCCAAAGAGGAGGGCAGATTCACACAAGAGGAGGAGGAGGAACACACAGGCAGGAGGTGGGGAGGACCGGGCTGACAGCGAGCCATAATCAGATAAGCCCCTCGGACCTCTTAACTCTAAACTTTCCAAAGTGTTTTTTTCTGGTTGCAGGGGATAGAGCCATGGTACACACCTTCCCTGAATGCAGCAGACACGCTGCACTCAGAGGTGCTTTCACTTTGGAAATCACCAGGGGGTGACAGGTTCTCTTTAAGTTGCTGAATTTTGGGGGTAACAGACACCGTTTAAAAAATTAAATGCTAAAATAAAGACTGCATGAAAGACTGATGATGTAAAACCCATCAAAACACTTTGAAAAAAACATCACAAGGGAAAGGAAGAAAGGGGTTAATATACCGCGCTGCGGTGCAAGATTGGAGCCGTTTCAATGAACGGTAATTTTATTTCTACGTGTTTCAGAGTCTAAGCTCCTTCAGGGGGTGTCCCTATCTGCACACATTTGGCCCTATCTACACACGTTTGGCCCCATCTGCACACGTTTGGCCCTACTTGGCCCCATCTGCACACGTTTGGCCCTATTTGCCGTATCTGCACACGTTTGGCCCCATCTGCTCACGTTTGGCCGTATCTGCTCACGTTTGGCCCTATCTGCACACATTTGGCCCTATCTACACACGTTTGGCCCCATCTGCACACGTTTGGCCCTATCTACACACGTTTGGCCCTTTCTGCACACGTTTGGCCCCATCTGCACACGTTTGGCCCCATCTGCACACGTTTGGCCCCATCTGCACACGTTTAGCCCCATCTGCACACGTTTGGCCCTATTTGGCCCTTTCTGCACACGTTTGGCCCCATCTGCACACGTTTGGCCCATCTGCACACATTTGTGTCTTCCAGCTATCTAAATGATCTTTGAAAAATCTACATCCAAAGGTGAATACGAGATTTTACACTTGGATAAGCAAAAAAATAATAAAACCCTCCAGGATCTGTGCATTTAGCACGTATGTGTAAGTGAATGCCATGTGGTGTATTATTTGGGGGTCTTGTTTCTCAGCGCTCCTATGTTATAGTGAAGGCTCTTTGGGAAGAGTTACAATCACTTCTATGTTACCAACATGCAATATATAAAAGACGGCCACTTTAAAAAAAAACTAGAAAAATAAAGCAGCAATGTCCTTTGGATGTCAGCGTGGCAAGCACACAGGAGATGACAGGCGTCTGTGGCTGGCACACACCCCTGCCCGCAGTTACATCTGGCCGGTGGTGCTCAGCCGAGCCGCTCACAGTCTTCTCAATGTTGCCTTTGGCTCCCAGCAGTTCAGCATCCACAGAGGCGGCCAGCGTCCCCCTCTTCTCCTCCACTTTTCGCAGGCACCTCCTGGATGCTGCTGTGGCTCCTGGTCCATGGTCGGCTATGCTTCTGTTATATGAGGATGAAGGTGACGGTGCATGATGAATTAGCTCGGAGACGGTGGGCCGCACATTCACCGTATAAACACACATTCACTCTAACACTCAACGCCTAAAATGTCATTAGCAACGCCAGCAGCCATTACATTCTCTATATCCTTCACCGCCCAAAGCAAAGGCAGAAAGCGGCTGGAGAGTGCCCTCTTCATGCACGGCTCACGCCTAACACAACCATGGGCACTGAGGGGTGTATCACGCTTGTATTGGGGCCGCAGACAGGCGCATTACACAGCACCGGACTCCAGCAGCTTCATTGTCCACTGCGGACACCGCTATAAAGAGAGAGTCCGGATTATGAAATATCCACATTATTCTCATAAACATCACTCATGTCATCTTGTCTGAATGAAACCATTGTCACTTGGAGGATTGGCAGCCTGGAAGATGCACAGACGTTGTAATATAAGGCACTCCACATATCTGTGCTGTGTATAAGTCATCAAATATCTAAAAGTCGGCCCTTTCTCTATTAGATTGGTGGAAAATACACAACAGGTCTCTCCAAGGACCCTTGTAAGAGTGTGTATGAGAATGTTTTGCATCATATATATTTATTGAGACATACACTACCGTTCAAAAGTTTGGGTAACCCAGACAATTTGTGGCCCCTCCATTACAGATAGAATACCAGCCGCCTGCTTCTTCCCTCAATAGTTCAGGCATAATTTGGAGGTGTGCTTTGCTTTGTTTAGGGTCATTGTCCTGCTGTAGGATGAAATTGGCTCCAATCAAGCGCTGTCCACAGGGTATGGCATGCTTCACAATGGAGAGATAGCCTTCCTTATTCAAAATCCCTTTTACCTTGTACAAATCTTCCACTTTAGCAGCACCAAAGCAGCCCCAGTCCATCACATGACCTCCACCATGCTTGACAGTTGGCGTCAGGCTCTTCCAGCATCTTTTCAGTTGTTCTGCGTCTCACAAATGTTCTTCTGTGTGATCCAAACACCTCACACTTTGAGCCCTCTGTCCATAGCACTTTGTTCCAATCTTCCTCTGTCCAATGTCTGTGTTCTTTTGCCCATATTATTCTTTACTTTTTATTAGCCAGTGTCAGATATGGCTTTTTCTTTGCCACTCTGCCCTGAAGGCCAGCATCCCATAGTTGCTCTTCACTGTAGACAGTGACACTGGCGTTTTGCGGGTACTATGTAATGAAGCTGCCAGATGAGGAGCTGTGAGGCGTTGATTTCTCACACTAGAGACTCTAATGTGCTTGTCTTGTTGCTCAGTTGTGCAGCGGGGCCTCCCATGTCTCTTTCTACTCTGGTTACCGCCTGTGTGTGCTCTCCTCTGAAGGGAGTAGCACACACCATTGTAGGAAATCTTCAGTTTCTTGGCAACTTCTCACTTGGAATAGCCTTCTTTTCTAAGAACAAGAATAGACTGTCGAACACTACCATTCCCTGAGGAAGGAGTTGGGACTAACTCCAAAACGCGTAGAAAATAAACACTATAATGATGAACACCGTCTGATCTTTCTTGTCTATGCAGTGCAGGACCGTATACACCGTCCACCCTCTGCAATTAAGAACAAGAATAGACTGTCGAGTTTCACATGAAAGTTCTCTTTTTCTGGTCATTTTGAGAGTTTCATAGAACAAACAAATGTAAAGCTCCAGATTCTAAACTAGCTCAAAGGAAGGTCCATTTTATAGCTTCTCTAATCAGCCAAACTGTTTTCAGCTGTGCTAACATACTTGTGCAAGGGTTTTCTAAATATCCAGTAGCCTTCTTAGGGCCCTTTCACATCAGCGTTTTTTCCAAATCACGGCAGATGCGGTGAAAAAAACCGCATCTGCCGTGATTACCGCATACCGGCTGCACCTGCGGCACGGTTGCGGCGCGGATGCGGTAAACGCCATACAATGTATAGGAGGACTTGCGGCAGGTGCGGCAAGTGCGGTTTTGGCACTTGCGGCAGGTGCGGCCGCAAAAAAAAAACCGCGGCTTACAGCATTTTTTTTCGCGGCCGCACCTGCCGCAAGTGCCAAAACCGCACTTGCCGCACCTGCCGCAAGTCCGCCTATACACTGTATGGCGTTTACCGCATCCGCTCCGCAACCGTGCCGCAAGTGCAGCCGGTATGCGGCAATCGCGGCAGATGCGGTTTTTCACCGCATCTGCCGCGATTTGAAAAAAACGCTGATGTGAAAGGGCCCTTACACAGTTAGAAAATACAATGTACCATTAAAACACTGGAGTGGTGGTTGTTGGAAATGGGCCTCTATAAAAACCAGATGTTTACAGCTAGAATAGTCATTTACCACATTAACAATGTATAGAGTGCATTTCTGATTCATTTAATGTTAGCTTCATTGAAGAAAAATGTGCTTTTCTTTTAAAAATAAGGAAATTTCAGAATGACTTCAAACGTTTGAACAATAGTGTACTTTCACATTATGTACTTAAGACCGCCTAAATGTAAAGATGGCGGACATTTCATTATGTACGGGAGGTGATATAAGTATTGAACACATCAGCAATTTTCTAAGTAAATATATTTCTAAAGCTTGACATGAATTTCCCACCAGATGCCAATAACAACCCATCCAACCCACACAGGAAAAGAAATCAAATCATAGATGTCTATAAATGTAGCGATGTGTAGTAAGGAGAAATGACACAGAAGAAAAGTGTTGAACACACCAAAATTAATAAAGCCTTTATTGGTGCTGAAGCTCCAGACGCCTCCTGTATGGAGACACTGGTCCCTGCATTGCTCCTGCATGGAGACACTGGTCCCTGCATTGTATGGAGACACTGGTCCCTGCATTGCTCATGCATGGAGACACTGGTCCCTGCATTGTATGGAGACACTGGTCCCTGCATTGCCCCTGCATGGAGACACTGGTCCCTGCATTGTATGGAGACACTGCTCCCTGCATTGTATGGAGACACCGGTCCCTGCATTGTATGGAGACACTGGTCCCTGCATTGCCCCTGCATGGAGACACTGGTCCCTGCATTGTATGGAGACACTGCTCCCTGCATTGTATGGAGACACCGGTCCCTGCATTGTATGGAGACACTGCTCCCTGCATTGTATGGAGACACTGGTCCCTGCATTGTATGGAGACACTGCTCCCTGCATTGTATGGAGACACCGGTCCCTGCATTGCTCCTGTATGGAGACACCGGTCCCTGCATTGCTCCTGTATGGAGACACCGGTCCCTGCATTGCTCCTGTATGGAGACACCGGTCCCTGCATTGCTCCTGTATGGAGACACCGGTCCCTGCATTGCTCCTGTATGGAGACACCGGTCCCTGCATTGCTCCTGTATGGAGACACCGGTCCCTGCATTGCTCCTGTATGGAGACACCGGTCCCTGCATTGCTCCTGTATGGAGACACCGGTCCCTGCATTGCTCCTGTATGGAGACACCGGTCCCTGCATTGCTCCTGTATGGAGACACCGGTCCCTGCATTGCTCCTGTATGGAGACACCGGTCCCTGCATTGCTACTGTATGGAGACACCGGTCCCTGCATTGCTCAGGTGGAGTTTGGCCCATTCTTCCACACAAACACTCTTCACCTCCTCCAGGTCCCGTGGATCCTTCTATGATCTCGGAGCTTTAGTTCCTTCCAGATATTTTCCATTGGATTCAGCTCCAGTGATCGGCTCGGACATTCTAGCAGATTTACTTTCTTCCTCGGCTGTGTGTTTGGGATCATTGTCTTGTGAAATGTCGACCTTGTTTCATCTTCATCATTCTGGAAGATGGCAGGAGATTATTATCAGGAAGGTCTCGCTACATTTATCTATTGATCCTTCCTTCAAATTATGTTTGCCAGTTCTGTATGCTGAAAAACAGCCCCACTCCATGATGTTCCCACGTACACACTTCAATATTGTTGCTGTTTTTTGGGGCAATTTGTCTTTTGGCCTCCACACATGCTTCAATGAGTTCAGTTTAGGTCTCCTCTGATAAGACTTTATTCTCCCAGGATTTCACATACCTGTCTAAATGTTGTTGAGCAAACGTTAAATACCCTTGAACATGCTTTTTTTTCAGTAGTGATGTCTTGTGTGGTGAGCGTGCTTACAGGAGTGTGCATACACCCATGGAGGGGGAGTGCATTACTTATTGTTTTCTTGGAAACCATTGTACCTGCTGATTCCAGGTCTTTCTGTAGTTGTACACAGGTGTCCTTGGCTTCTGGATACATCTTTGATCATTCTTTTCACTCCTCTGTCTTAAGTCTTGCGGTAAGCACCTGGTTATGGCGCATTTATGTTGAAATTACTGTATGTTCTTTACACTTCCGGATTATGGCCTCAGCAGAGCTCACTGGGACGTTTTGCAACAATATGTTGTGAAGGTTTTGAGATGGTTCACTGGTTTTACCCATCATGAGATGTTTCTTGTGTGGTACCTTGGTAATGAGACATTTTTATGGGCCATAAGTTAAACCAGATGATGCTATTCACTAAGTGGCAGGATTGCTTTCTAATTACTGATAGATTTCATCAGCTGTCATGACCTTCCATGGCTTTTTTCCACCTCTTTTTCTGCCTGTGTTCAATACTTCAATCATTATTACACATATATTAATTTATAGACATCTACGGTTTGATTTATTTGCCTGTGTAGATTGGATGGGTTGCTTCCAATATCTGGTATGAATTTTGTCAATAGCACCTTTAGAAATAGATTTAATAAGAAAATTGGTGACGCGTTCAATACTTACTTAGCGGCTGCCTGTTTTCCCTTTTTTTTCCTTTTGCAGCATGGGACATCACATACACCTGCCTCCGATTTGCTGGCTGCAGCAGTCAGGGACTATATGAGCCAAAAGGAAGAGTAAAGCCTCCGTCACACTAAGCGAAATCGCTAGCGAGATCGCTGCTAAGTTACATGTTTTGTGACGCAACAACGACTTTGTCAACGATCTCGCTATGTGTGACACGTAGCATCGAACTGCCCCTGCTGTGAGATCGCTGATCGTTACATCCCGTTCTGGACCATTTTTTCGTCATCGGGCTCCCGCTGGGCAGCATGCATCACTGTGGTCTACAGGGACAACGACCAACGATCTCAACACTACGCCCGAGAGTGACAGAGTCCCAATGACCGCTGTATCGCTGCTTCGTCGCTGGTGAAATCTGACTGTTTGACATCTCACCAGCGACCACATAGAGACGTACCAGCGATCCCTAGCAAGTCGTATCGTTGTCGGGATCACTGGAGCGTCGCCAAGTGTGACGGTACCCTAAGAGGGGATTGCCTTTTCTAGCTGCTATAGCACATGGTCACTGACCAAAGGAGCCTTGAATGGTTGTGATGATCAATGGTGGTGGCTGGTCGACAAGTATAAGGGATTCTTTTTATTATTTTCAGATATGTTAAATAGCCAACAGGATTTTATAATGGACTAAATGTGCACAAGAATGAACAGATCTAAGTCATAAAGAACTTAATCTCTCGCCTGTCTGGTGTGTACCTTGGTTTTGATAATGCTATTTCTTAAGACAAGAACTGAAATAAGACATTGGCCTGGAAGTTGGGAGAGTTTGGTGGTGGCTTCACAGTAATGGGTAGAATCACTCTGTCATACTTCCATCTTCTCGTGCTACCGCCATACCGGTACTATAGGCCTTATAGCAGTCAAGTCTGGCTCATACTGCACTATTCTTTGCACTCATGAATGATTTGAAGCCCTGTCTTCACGTTTTACATTAATAGTAGAGCTGATTTGTTATTAAAACGCTCCAAGGTTTTCCCATTTGCCGGGACACTGGCTAAAACTCAAATTTTTCCAACACTTTGCAGGGAAATCTAATCGCGGTTTCATTATTGCCATTATCTAATTAAAAAGGCTTCCCAGGCATAATTAGTTTCAAGGCAGGTAAGCTCGTTTTCCATGAGAGAATGATCTGCTTCCACGAACATTATTTCTGCCGACTGCCGGAAATAAGAATTTCTCAGATAAAATGTCATTCCCCTTAGGGAAGGACGGGGCCCGGTGAGGAGGGTGGGGGGGGATCACACGTTTTATATCAGATTATAGGAGACTGTAATGATACATATTAAGAGCTTTCTTTACATGTTCCTGGGTGGTGATGTATGAGATATATACCGTAAGTATTTATCCTCTGTGTTATCATCATTATTCCACATACACGGTCCAAGACAGACGTCTCCTTTGTATCATGGCATACGGGCAAAAATTAGGATCGAATATGGGGGGGGGGGGGTGTCTTTACTATGTTCTATGTATATTAACAGCATGCATTACTCTAAATGCACCAAAAAATCCAGGTCCCAGCCAGAAAAAGGGAACAGCTGATCTTAGTCATATGAAGCCGAGAGTCACGCAAGAGAGAGTGAACGCACAGTTTATACGCTCAGTTACCCCCGGCACAGAGGGGACGCCGATCACACAGGCTTCACTGCAAAATGGGCCAGAAACAAAGAGGAACATTCCCAGAGAGGCGGCTACTATCACAAGTAAGTGATCATTAATCGTTAGTATGATGACCGAGAGTGCACAAACTAAGACTGAATCCCATAGTCCTCCTCTTCATAGAACCCTAGAAATAATACATACACAGCCTTCAGACACTATCCATGTGCCAGGAACTGGTCCACAATGTTTCACATTACATCCACAAACTGAAATGGATTTTATGTGACACCAACACTAAGGGATTATTGTAAAGTGTAAAGGAGATCACACATGGTAATATATGTCTGAACCTTGGGATGTGCATTTGTATTCTGCCCCTGAGTCCATACTTTGCAGGATCACCTTTTGCTGCAGTTTCTGCTGCAAGTCATTTGGGGGATGTCTCTAGCAGCTTTGCACATCCAGATAATAAAATATTTGCCCTTTCTTTGCACATGAGCTCTCGCTCACTCAGATTGGATTGAAACATCTGTGATTAGCAATATTAAATTCTTGCCACACAGTCTCAATGGGATTTATGTCTGGATGGTGACTGGGCTGTGCACACACAGGAATGTGTTCTGATCTAAACCCTCCATTGTAGATCTGCAGGATGTTTAGTGCTGTTACCCTGCTGAAAGATGACCCTACACCGCAGTCTCAGGTCTTCTACAGCCTCTAAAGGGCCCGTCACACAGGGACATATCGCCGGCGATGTTGCCGGCAACTGAGGGGCGTGGCCAGGTTGCGGCGACATCGCCGGCGAGTTGCCTCGTGTGACAGGGCGATAATCAGGCGATGAATCGCCTGATCAACATCGCCAGGTTTCCCAACAATGTTGGGAAACCTGGCGATGTTGCTCAGGCGATCTTGCCTGATCGCCCTGTGTAACGAGGCAACCTGCAATGTTGCGGGCGATTCCGCCTATATACAACATTGCGAGTCATCGCTCGCTGGGCAACCCAGCGAGCGATAGCCGCGGCAACTAGCCGGCGACATTGCCGGTAAGTTGCTCAGTGTGACATCTCACCGGCGATGTTGTCAGGGATGCGCGCTCCCGCGATCCCCGGCAACATCGCCGGCGATATGTCCCTGTGTGACGGTACCTTAACAGGATTTCTTCCAGTATTGCCCTGTCTTAGGGTCCATTCCCTGCCCCTGCTGAAGAAAAGTCTCCCCATAGAAGCATGCTGTCTCCGTCATTTGTGATGGTGGGGATGATGTTTTCAGGGTAATATGTAGTCTTCGCTTTCTTCCACACATTTAACCTAAAAGATTCTACTTTAGTCTCATCTGACCACAAAATGGCGCTACATAGGGCGTTACCCATATTTTTCAAAGCACTTTAATTATATTAAATGTCATTGGTAAAAATACAATAAATAACTTCACTATGAAGCAGGGGTCAGCTTATAACACAGGCCTGAGTAAGTACTGTAAATCATATCTATGCCACTAAGGGAATCTGTTGCCAGGTTTTCTCTACACCATCAATCCAATGCAGCATATTGTAGGGATTGAGACCCTAGTTCCATCAATAGATCACTTACTGGACTGCTTGCTGCAGCTGTGATAGAAATCACTGTTATATTTGGTGTGATGCATCAGCTCTCTGAATGTCGAGATCTGTATAACCCTGTCTACCACTGATTTACAGCTGAGTAAACTGTGCATGGGCAGAAAACAGCCAACCAATGATGGAAGGTTGACAGGATCTCTGGTGACAATCACCTACTGCTAAAACTGTAATTTTATAATAACTACAACAAGCAGCCCAGTAAGTGATACATCATTGGAATCAGGGTCTCTGTCTCTACATTATGACTCTTAGATTAGGTTAAAAAAAAATCCTGGTGACAGATGTCCTTTAACTTTGCATCAGAACTTTTAAGGTCCCGATATATTGGCAACATGTAGTTTTGTGCACTTTGTCATCTAATGAATCATGTAACACAACATTAAAGAGCTGTAGGCTATTTAATTCTCAAGTTTATAGATGCTGAGAAACAAAAAAATAAAACCTTATATTACAGAAATAACTATGTAGTAAAGTAACTTTTTGCCCCTTCAGATTGGCTTTGAGAGCTTTTAAGTTTACATATTAAGCCAATATCAGGCCAGAAAAGTTCTTTCCCTGAAGAGACGCCACTTATACCACAAGTTCAGAGAGGTTCTGATCCGGCTACAAAGAGCGACTCCTTATTTCCCTCCTTCGCACTATGAAAATGGGTATTATCCCCTTGGATTATACAAACTGGATTTACAAATCTGCCTAATGTTCCTTGGCCATTAGACGAACCTAAAAGGTACCTTTACACGCCACCACTGTGCCTAGCAACAGGTATCCACCGCATGCGCACGTGTTTTTAACGGTGGATACTGATCGCTAATGCCGCATATAGACACCGCCATTGTGTTGCCCACTGAAGGTATATGTGTTCCCCGGAAGTGCCGACAGATCCTGCGGCTTACTTCCTGTTGAATACCTTCCCCGCTTCACATGCCGCTACCACAAAGGAATATGGGCGTACATCTTTCGCGCCGCAAGTACATAGGCGTGACAGAGTTGTGTATTCCGTACCGCTCGTACGCTGATTGGACAACGCAATAGTGTCATGATTGGCCAGCCTGCGCAGGAAGGCTGGCTAATACATGACGCCATTGCAATTGTGTAGTGTGAATTGAATGGTCAGCTCTTTAAATATGGCGCCCTGTGAAGGGACAGCCAATGGTAACACAGTAGCCCCCACCAATGATCGCTGATGGGGCATGGTATCCATGACGCTGTGGCACGCCCCTGTGAAATCACTAGGCGACGCAAAATCCATGCCTGTGCCCTGTTTAGACGCCACTACCATGGCAAATGTGCCTTTCCGTTGCCTTCTGTTTTTGAGCACGGCCCAGCAACAGGTATCTGAGTCAACTGCAAGACCCCGGAGGAAATTTCCCTATTTACACGCCGCCATTTCGTAGCAATTTCATGGCAACAGGCACAAATATCCCCAATGCCAGGCAGTTGCTACCTTTCAGTGGTGGAGTGTAAAGGTACCTTAAAGGTTTCACGTGACCTAACGAAATAGATCAGAAAGCCGTTAAACCATTATGACCTCCCACCATGTTTAATAGTCGGCATGTTGGATTGAAGACTTATTCAGTCCTTATTCTGAGGGGTCTTGATGTTGCCTGGTCTTGGGATAGGAGTACCCCCAATAAAAGATATTACTCAATTCCATCTTTCCCCCAAACTCTGGAAGTCCTTCTAAAAGTGAATTCATCACATCTTGGTGTCGCTGTCTCCTTGTTGAGGTCGTGTCTATACACAGTTGGACATTATAAGAAATGATTGGGCAGCATCACACCTTGTAAGGGGTGTAAGTGGTAATGTTTCCGCAAAGTCGGAATAAGGAGACTTCAAGGTCAGCCAATGCTTCTCTGGGAATATGAAAGTGCCTCTTAAGAGAGGACGAGGACAGGAAATCCAGTGCCACGAATTGGATGTGGCCATCCTAAAAAAATCAGGATTGACTCTTTAAAGAGGATCAACCACCATAAGCATAATGTAGAGAAAAGAGACCCCCATTCTGGCGATATGTTACTTCATGAGCTGCTTAGCAGGAGATTAACCCTAGAGGACTAGTAAACCTGCTGCAGAGTAGTCAAGAGCTTTGTATAACCCCGCCCACACCACTGACTCGTGGTTTTGTGTACAGTGTATAGGCAGAAAGCTGTCAATCAGTGGTGTGGGCGGGGTTATACAGAGAAAGCAGTCAGTGATGTGGGCGGGGTTATACTGGGAAAGCTGCCAATCTGTGGTGTGGGCGAGGTTATAATAGTCTTCGCTGTACATTCATGCCAGTTTTCTTTAGATTTGATAACTTTTCTTATAGTCGAGATATTAAAGAGGACCTGTCACCCCCCCCTCCCCCCTGCTGCATGGCAATCTAGATGCAGCACTGAATGCAGCATGTCTACTGCATTCAGGGAAGTGGTTCCCCATGTGTGTGTGCGCTGTGTACTACGAGATATAGCCTTAGGCAAACTCACTGTTTGAAGCCTTGAGAGCAGTCCCCGGTGCAGGAGCCAGCTCGATTGACGGGGGCCATTCCCTCCCCTCCCCCTCTGCCTCTCTGTGCCGCCTCCTGCTGTGCTGGCTCTGCCCTCCTCCTCTCCTGCTCTCTGAACAAAGCATAAGCAGGGCGGGAATCTGGAACTGATGTCAGGACAAATGATTTGCATGCGCTGTTATTGGACAGCACATCGACCTATAGAATTAAATGGATCTATTCACTTATCAGTGAAAATGAAGGATCTAACAATGACAGAAATGAAACTCAGATCAAGTCCTAATCTGATACGATATTAAGGAGGATCAGAAAAAGGACATAGCCAAAGGGTCTATATGTAAAAAAAAATTGTGCAGCCCACCAACACTTTATATGGGTGCAGTCAAATTTTCCCTTTAATCAGATTGCCATGTTGGAGATCTTCAGTGACTATATAGACGATGTGGATGCCACCATGGAGACCTGCAGCCATGCTGAATACAGGATTATGGACGAGAACTGCTGACGGTTGAGTGGAGGTCACAATTCAACATTCGTCTGGAAATTCTGACCACTTCTCCACTGAAGGTAGACAAGGCCCCATTCTCCACAAAGATGTGTGTCGCATAGGTGGGACCAACAGCTACCATACATTAAAAGACATCCCATTAATATGCTATAAATGTATGACATGTGGATACCTACTATTTTACCATCACAAAACACTGGCAAGCCCAAAGGAACCACTCCCGAATATGGGCCGGACAAACTTGTTGGCCCCTTTCAAAAACTCTGGGTAAACACCTTTGTTTCCAGTATGTGACGCTCATTCACACTCATATGCGGTAGTAACAGGAGTGGGCAATATAAAAATCACAACTGAAACCAGATAAAATGGGGAGAAGTTGCCTCAATCTTTGCATTTTGTGTGCCGCACAGGGAGAACAGAAAGAGAAGAAAACTGTCCGAGGATGCGAGAACCAACATGTTTGAAAACTATCAACAATCTCAAGGGTACAAGTTCATGTCCAGAGATCTTGATGCTCCATTGTCTACTGTGCACAACATAATCAAGAAGTTTACCACCCATGGCACTGTAGCTAATCTCCCTGGACATGGACAGCGAAGATAAATAGATGAATGGTTGCAATGCAGATGGTGGATAAGCTGTCACAAATCAGGTTCCAAAAAAATTAAAGCTGTCCTGCAGGATCAGACGTATCAACATCAGCACAAACTCCATCAACATTTGAATGAATTCAAACACTATGAAGGAGACCCATGAGGACACTCTGCTAACACAGAGGCAGGACATAGCTAGACTGCAGTTTGCCAAAATGTATGTGAGTAAACAAAATCACCTAGGGAAAGTGTTCTGTTACGAAAACAAAATGAGGCTACAAAGAAAAGAGCACAGGACCTACAGTCACATATGGGGGAGGTCAGAGAAAAGAACATAGGACTACAGTCACATATGGTGGGGGACAGATAAAAGAGCACAGGACATACAGTAACACATGGGAAAAGAGCACAGGACCTATAGTCATATATGGGGGAGGTCAGAGAGAAAAGCATAGGACCTAGAGTCACACAACTCCCGTGCCCGGATGGGATACACCCCAGAGTACTGCAGGAATTAAATACTGTCATAGATAAACCATTATTTTTCATCTTTAAAGATTCTATAATAAAAGGGTCTGTACCACAGGACTGGCGTATAGCAAATGTGGTGCCAATATTCAAAAAGGGGACAAAAACTGAACTTGGAAATTATAGGCCAGTAAGCGTACCTCTACTGTGGGTAATACCCTAGAGGGTTTTCTACAAGATGCTATACTGGAGTATCTAAAGAAAGATAACCTCATGACCTCATATCAACATAGGATTACGAGGTACCATTCCTGTCAAACTAACCTGATAAACTTCTATGAAGAAGAGGTAAATTGTGGGCTGGACCAAAGAAATGCAGTGGACATGGAGCATATGGACTTTTCAAAAGCTTTTGATACAGTGCCACACAAAAGGTTGATACATAAAATGAGAGCAATGGGGATAGGGGAAAATATGTGTAAGTGGGTTAAGGACTGGCTTAGTGATAGGAAACAAAGGGTGGTTATTAATGGAACACACTCAGAATGGGTCACAGGTAACAGTGGGGTACCACAGGGGTCAGTGTTGGGCCCGCTTCTTTTTAATATATTTATTAATGACCTTGTAGGGGGCATACAGAGTAGAATCTCAATATTTGCAGATGACACTAAACTCTGCAGGGTAATCAATACAGAGGAGGACAATTTTATATTACAGGAGGATTTATTTAAACTAGAAGCTTGGGCTGATAAATAACAAATGAGCTTTAATGGGGATAAATGTAAGGTCATGCACTTGGGCAGAGGAAACAAAAGGTATAATTATGTGCTTAATTGTAAAACACTGGGCAAAACTGTCACTGAAAAAGACCTGGGTGTATGGGTAGATGACAAACTCACATTTAGTGGCCAGTGTCAGGCAGCTGCTGCAAAGGCAAATAAAATAATGGGATGCATTAAAAGAGGCATAGATGCTCATGAGGAGAACATAATTTTACCTCTATACAAGTCACTAGTGCGACCACACTTAGAATACTGTGTACAATTCTGGTCTCCGGTGTATAAGAAAGGCATAGCTGAACTAGAGCGGGTCCAGAGAAGAGCGACAAAAGTCATTAGAGGACTAAGGGGTCTGCAATACCAAGACAGGTTATTAGAGGACTGAGGGTCTGCAATACCAAGACAGGTTATTAAACTTGGGGTTATTTAGTTTGGATAACCGAAGGCTTAGGGGTGATCTTATAATAATGTATAAATATATGAGGGGACAGTACAGAGAACTTTCTAATGATCTCTTTACTCTTATGGTGGGTTTACACGCTTCAATCTCGTTCCGATATCGCAACTCAATGGCGCGGGAGCGCGCATTTAGTGCACGTTTCTCCCGCATCGCATCGGAGGTTTACACGCTGCGATATCGGAATACCACGTCCGTGCGATGTCTACGCCCCCCAACCCAGGATCGAACACTTAACATGGGAGTGAATGGGTGACGTTTCAAATCGCATCGTAGTTGGGCGTTTACACAGCACGATCCGGCTCCAATCTCCCTTCAATATCGGGGCATTGAATAGCACGCTCATTCAATCCCCGATATCGCATTGACATCGTTCCTGCATCGTATTGGACGTTCACACCATACAACGCAGGAACGATATCGGGTCCAACGATCGAACCACGTGACTTTTCATTGAAATTGTACTATGATATCGCAACGTGTAAACCCGCCATTAGGCCTGAGACTGGGACAAGGGGGCATCCTCTACGTCTGGAGGAAAGAAGGTTTAATCATAATCACAGATGTGGATTCTTTACTGTAAGAGCAGTGAGACTATGGAGCTCTCTGCCACATGATGTTGTAATGAGTGAGTCACTACTAACATTTAAGAAGGACCTGGATGCCTTTCTTGGAAACTATAATATTACCAGTTATACATACTAGATTCTTTGATAGGGTGTTGATCCAGGGAATTAGTCTGATTGCTGTATCTGGAGTCAGGAAGGAATTTTTTTCTGCAATGTGGAGCTTAGGGCCCTTTTACACGCGGCTACATTTCTTGGGTGGCTACAGGTAACTTACTGGTTGCAGTGAAATCATGGAGACAAGGTTCTATCTTGTTGCTGTGTACAAATGGAATAATCTCTCCATGATTTCACTGCAACCAGTAAGTTACCTGTAGCCACCCAAGAAATGTAGCCGCGTGTAAAGGGGCCCTTAGTGTTGACACATGGGGTTTTTTGGATCAACATGTTAGGCTATGGGTTGAACTAGATGGACTTTAAGGTTGAAGGAAGAATTTAAAACTATGTTACTATGGGGAAGTCAGAGAAAAGAGCACAGGACCTACAGTCACATATGGGGGAGGTCAGAGAAAAGAGCACAGGACCTACAGTCACATATGGGGAAGGTCAGAGAAAAGAGCACAGGACCTACAGTCACATATGGGCGAGGTCAGAGAAAAGAGCACAGGACCTACAGTCACATATGGGGAAGGTCAGAGAAAAGAGCACAGGACCTACAGTCACATATGGGCGAGGTCAGAGAAAAGAGCACAGGACCTACAGTCACATATGGGGGAGGTCAGAGAAAAGAGCACAGGACCTACAGTCACATATGGGGAAGGTCAGAGAAAAGAACACAGGTCCTATAGTCACATATAGAGGAGGTCAGAGAAAAGAGCACAGGACCTAAAGTCACATATGGGGGAGGTGAGAGATGTTCTTGGTTGTTTTGCTCCTCTGGCACTAGGGCTCTTAACTGTGAACAAGACATCACGAAATCTGAAGATACCAAAGGATTTTGGGTCGCAGTGTAGAGTCCAGTGTAAGAAAGCTGGGGGCGTCCTAGGTCAGGGATCTCCAGCATAACAATTACGCCAAACATCAAGAAGCCCCAGAAATGGAGGAAACAGAGAGATCTGAAGTGACAGCAATGAGTCCGGATCCAAATCCCATTGATCCCCTGTGGAGAGATCCGAAAATTGGGATTAGACGAGAGACCAGGAGCAGATTATAAAGAAGAGGCCGAGAGTCCAGGAGAAGAATCTTGTGGAGGTGATAGGAGGTGAATGTGCTGCACCAATCCTCTGGAATGCTCTACCCAAAGAAATCAAGACTATCCACAACTAGCTTCAGATGCTCCCTAAAAACACATCTTTTTAAGGCGGCCTATCATGCCCCTAATAGAAGTCCTCTGTACTGTACATAGCCCATTCACTATCTCTCTGGACATAACTCTTCTTCAAACTCCACCAAACCCAAAAGCTCTACACAGATTGTCTGGTGACCATTCATGTAACTTTATTTCTATCCCCCTCTTCCTCTAGATTCCTGGCCCATCAGTGTAATAAGCCTCTGTACTTTGTCTAACCCCTATCCCGCTGTAGAGTGTAAGCTCTTTTGAGCAGGGTCACCTTTATGTTTACTTTAATTATTGTATTTTATTTTCATTGTTTCTCTGCTTTACTGTATTTTTTTTACCTTGATTCTCCACTTTAATTATTGTATTGCATTTATTACATTGTTTCTCTGCTTTAATTATCATATTTTTATAATTGTTACCTATGATCGTTGGTATATGAACCTCTGTATTGTAAAGCGCTGCGAAATATGTTGGCGCTATATAACTAAAGATCAGGTGTGTAACAGAACATGTAACGGCAATCATTGTCTGGGAGAAATGCTTTATCTTCTGGGTGAATTTCAGCCATCACTGTATATACACACACAAAATATATATATACGGTATATTTCATGTATCTTTACAACCAGTAAGGTATGGATGTTGTATGTCATGTGGTAATGATATCTGACCCCATACATCCACCGCACAGGAGGCACGCACTATCACACCTGGTCACACCACAACACTCAATGATTATCAGTTTATATATTTACACCTAAATATTGTGAAGGTAAAAGGTTCCTACCCGAATGGTTCAGTGAGGAATCCCAGCTTAATCCAAAATCATCGGAATCTTCCACTGAAAAACATAATCAGGTATGCAGCAGGTTATATAACATGAGAGACAGTGACCATCAGCAAAGACATTATTATGCAAATCGTTTGGTAGAAATAATCCTGATCTAATAAAATAATCAACAGAATTTAGCCAAGGACAATGCAAGATAATCCTTAAAATTTAAAGGGATTGTCCACACCTGATCATGAAGTATCCGCTCAGTCATCTAAATTGCAGTGAGTCAGTGATATGGACGCTCCCCATACATTCCCCTTGCAGTGAGTCAGTGTTATAGACAGGGCTGTGGAGTCGGTAGAAAATGTTCCGACTCTGACTAAAATATATAATGAATTGGGTCTAGTAGTTCAATGCAGAATGTGCTGAATATTATTATTATGAATTATTATTATGTTCTATCTAAATATCTTTATTATTATGTCATTATAATGATTAAAGCCTAATGTTATCATTGACCTACAATAATTGTATCACTTAAAAACGAGCCATGAATGAAGGAGTCGGAGTCAAAGGAGTCGGAGTCGGAGCCAGGGAAATTCAGGAGTCGGAGTCGGAGTTGGAGTCGGTGGTTTGATTTACCGACTCCACAGCCCTGGTTATAGACACTCCCCATACATTCCCCTTGCAGTCAGTGGTATGGACGCTCCCCATACATTCCTCTTGCAGCGAGTCTGTGTTATGGACTCTCCCCATACATTCCCCTTGTAGTGAGTCAGTGTTATGGACTCTCCCCATACATTCCCCTTGTAGTGAGTCAGTGTTATGGACTCTCCCCATACATTCCCCTTGTAGTGAGTCAGTGTTATGGACTCTCCCCATACATTCCCCTTGTAGTGAGTCAGTGTTATGGACTCTTCCCATACATTCCCCTTGTAGTGAGTCAGTTATGGATGTTCCTCATATATTTCTCTTGCAGTGAGTCAGTCATATGGACGCTCCCCTTACATTCCCTTTGCAGCGAGTCTGTGTTATGGACTCTCCCCATACATTCCCCTTGCAGTGAGTCAGTGTTATGGACGCTCCCCATACATTCCCCTTGCAGTGAGTCAGTGTTATGGACGCTCCCCATACATTCCCCTTGCAGTGAGTCAGTGTTATGGACGCTCCCCATACATTCTCCTTGCAGTGAGTCAGTGTTATGGACGCTCCCCATACATTCTCCTTGCAGTGAGTCAGTGTTATGGACACTCCCCATACATTCCCCTTGCAGTGAGTCCGTGTTATGGACGCTCCCCATACATTCCCCTTGCAGTGAGTCAGTTATGGATGCTCCCCATACATTCTCCTTGCAGTGAGTCAGTGTTATGGAAGCTCCCCATACATTCCCCTTGCAGTGAGTCAGTGTCTAATCATCCTAAACCGCACCTGTGCAATAATACTGTGTCTAATCATCCTAAACCACACCTGTGCAATAATCTTGTGTCTAATCATCCTAAACCACACCTGTGCAATAATCGTGTGTCTAATCATCCTAAACCACACCTGTGCAATAATCGTGTGTCTAATCATCCTAAACCACACCTGTGCAATAATCGTGTGTCTAATCATCCTAAACCGCACCTGTGCAATAATCATGTATCTAATCATCCTAAACCACACCTGTGCAATAATCGTGTGCTTAATCATCCTAAACCGCAACTGTGCAATAATCGTGTATCTAATCATCCTAAACCACACCTGTGCAATAATCGTGTGTTTAATCATCCTAAACCGCACCTGTGCAATAATCATGTATCTAATCATCCTAAACCACACCTGTGCAATAATCGTGTGCTTAATCATCCTAAACCGCAACTGTGCAATAATCGTGTGTCTAATCATCCTAAACCGCACCTGTGCAATAATCATGTGTCTAATCATCCTAAACCGCAACTGTGCAATAATCGTGTGTCTAATCATCCTAAACCGCACCTGTGCAATAAAAATATGTCTAATCATCCTAAGGCACACCTGTGCAATAATCACGTGTCTAATCATTGTAAACCACACCTGTGCAATAATCATGTGTCTAATCATCCTAAGTCACACCCGTGCAATAATCATGTGTCTAATCATTGTAAACCACACCTGTGCAATAATCATGTGTCTAGTCATCCTAAACCGCACCTGTGCAATAACCACGTGTCTAATCATCCTAAACCGCACCTGTGCAATAATCGTGTGTCTAATCATCCTAAACCGCACCTGTGCAATAATCGTGTGTCTAATCATCCTAAACCACACCTGTGCAATAATCGTGTGTCTAATCACCCTAAACCGCACCTGTGCAACAGTGATTTAAGCAAACGTCTGAAGAATTTTTGAGAGAAAAAGGTGTTTTGTACATAGCAAAATAAATCTTTGCATTCAGCTCATAACAAATGGGAGAAAAAAACAAAAGTGTTGGGTTTATATTATTGTTCAGTATATATGAAGTGCATAAGCCCTAAATGAGGACAGAGAAGGGGTCTAATCACAAGACCTTTCATAAATATTTGGAATAAAAACTTCTCTTTGATTCAAAAAACTTTTATAGTTTACAATAATGTATTTTTATTTTCCTTATTTTTATCTAAGAAATAAAACAAAGAAAAAATGATGATCCCGCAATTAGAGGAAGACTGGAAGCCTGGACATGTTGCTGCTATGGATGTGATTATACATATTAGAATAATAAAAATACCACGACGAATGCCAGGTGTAATTGGCCAGAGTGGAGACGCGGACTCCTTCATGCACACGGACTAATTGCTGTAATAATACAAAAGCAGAAATCAAGGCTATTGCTGTTCAGGATCAGCGGGGAGCGGCGAGTAATCAACCGGAGATATCGGACCGGAGATGTCATAGAGAGCACAGGAGCAGCTGGACTGCAACCACAGTATTAATGGCAGCCTGGACGCACAGGGGGGGCGAGGTGGTGCTTTTCCTTCTGTTTTCTTTTTTATTGCATTAAAAACTAAAGTTTGAACAGCTGCAAAACAAGTAATAAGATTATAAGAAGGTGAAGGTGGGATAGCGGCTCACAGCTATTACCTGGGGAGCCGGGCTTCAATACTGCCCGATCTACTCTAGGAAACCAAACGCCATCAAAATGTATGGTTTATATATGCTAAAAGGTGGTCACTGTCACCGGGGGCCACACTATCAGTCTGGAGACCTATGGTTTATATATGCTAAAAGGTGGTCACTGTCACCGGAGGCCACACTATCCATCTGGATACCTATGGTGTATATATGCTAAAAGGTGGTCACTGTCACCGGGGGCCACACTATCCATCTGGATACCTATGGTTTATATATGCTAAAAGGTGGTCACTGTCACCGGGGGCCACACTATCAGTCTGGATACCTATGGTTTATGTATGCTAAAAGGTGGTCACTGTCACCAGGGCCACACTATCCGTCTGGATACCTATGGTTTATAAATGTTAAAAGGTGGTCACTGTCACCGGGGGCCACACTATCCATCTGGAGACCTATGGTTTATATATGCTAAAAGGTGGTCACTGTCACTGGGGGCCACACTATCCATCTGGATACCTATGGTTTATATATGCTAAAAGGTGGTCACTGTCACCGGGGGCCACACTATCAGTCTGGATACCTATGGTTTATATATGCTAAAAGGTGGTCACTGTCACCGGGGGCCACACTATCCGTCTGGATACCTATGGTTTATAAATACTAAAAGGTGGTCACTGTCACCGGGGGCCACACTATCCGTCTGGATACCTATGGTTTATAAATGCTAAAAGGTGGTCACTGTCACCGGGGGCCACACTATCCGTCTGGATACCTATGGTTTATATATGCTAAAAGGTGGTCACTGTCACCGGGGGCCACACTATCCGTCTGGATACCTATGGTTTATATATACTAAAAAGTGGTCACTGTTGTTAGGAATGGGTGTACCACGGTCCACGCTGCTGTGCCACAAAAAGATCACGGGGAAGACAGTGCTTCAATCAAAACAAACTTCTTTTTCTTCCTTTCCTACGCGTTTCGGAGCCACATCCAAGCTCCTTACTCAGGGACATTAAGACCACAATGAACACACTTCATATTTAACAGGAGTAAGGCGCCAAAAAAGTGCAATGTAATGCTGGATGTGACGTCAGCAGTCAGGGAGGATCCCTGTGTGACGTCACTATGTTTATAAACAAAACTCCGTAAATGTTATCCCAAATCTGAGGAATGACTCAATGGCATAAAATCCATATAAAAATAATACAACATCATACACTAAAAACAAATAAAATATAATCGTAGTATTACATTCATAATAGGAGGTACAATTATTTTTGGTATAAACATCTGGCATCATCTAGGCTAGAACTCCTGGAGTATAAAAACAAGAATATATACAACTTTGAGTTTACATGTGGATAGCCTGTGACTCTAAATGAACAGAGCGTTTCTGATCCACCATTATTGAGGGGTTAATGTATAGTGCCTGTTAATAAATTAATGATAATAAACTGTAATGATAAATAAACTATAATTGCATTTATACATATGGTATCAGGGAGGTATAGTGTGAACTAAAATGGCAGAAATATAGTAAACAAATTGTGCTGGATTATAATGGCTTTAATTTTCCCATCATTATAAAAAAGGTTTTGGACTCTGGCTATTTAGAAACTAAGAGATCACGATCATAGAGCTTATTATATGGTTAAAGTATAATGACTGAAAAATAATATTCAGACAGAATATGAATATAGCTGCCATCTGGCTCCATAGTATTCTATGGGGCTTAAATCTGATCCTGGGAAAACATGGTGAATCCCATGGTGACTCTGTATTGGGGGATTCACCATGTTTTCCCAGGTCTCCTCTTGTGTGTTTCGTTGTCCAACACATTGGATCACGTATAAAGATGTCATTTAGAATGAGCCCCAGGACCCATCATCCACTCCAGTAAGCCGCTCTGCACCCTGCACTGGATACTGTGCATTCTTCATGACTTCTATTCTAAATGCGAGCATTTTCATTACTTTTCACACATATCTACTCATTTTTCTCACTCACTAATGCTATGTACCCCTGATAAATACTATGTTAACTTGATCTTTTCTCTTGCTCTTGTCCCCGTTTTTTTGTGTTTGATGATGTTGGACATCCTCCTTCCTCTGTCGTCACTAATGACGTATACAACATGTTTACAGCTGGCTATATAGAGTTTGTGTATCATACTCTGTAATGTGTGCTCCCTGAAGGAGTCGCATCCGACTCAGAAATGAGTTGGATCAATTAAGAAGCCACTATCGTTTGGCCGTCTCCTATATGAGCAGCGTGGATCCGGTACACACAGTCCATTTCCCCCATTTTGGTACGGTTCCCGTCCACGTGTGGAGCCAGCAGCAGCCATTTTACCTTTATGCTGGTTGTGTGCCACACAACCTGTCCAGGTGAGCAGTGCTCTTTCCAAGTCTTATGAGATCTGTGAGATAAGACCCAATTGTGCGCTCTTTCCTTTTCAGTTCTCTTGCTATCCTAGTTAATGGCTCTTTCAGTGTCTACCTGTCCTCTTATATATATGCTGGAAGGAACTAGAATAGGACCCAGTGCAGAGGTTCACCACTGAGCCACCGTATACAGCGCTCACCACTGAGCCACCATATACAGTGCTAACCACTGAGCCACCGTATACAGCGCTCACCACTGAGCCACCATATACAGGGCTAACCACTGAGCCACCGTATACAGCGCTCACCACTGAGCCACCATATACAGTGCTAACCACTGAGCCACCGTATACAGCGCTCACCACTGAGCCACCATATACAGGGCTAACCACTGAGCCACCGTATACAGCGCTCACCACTGAGCCACCATATACAGTGATAACCACTGAGCCACCATATACAGTACTAACCACTGAGCCACCATATACAGTGCTAACCACTGAGCCACCATATACAGGGCTCACCACTGAGCCACCATATACAGGGCTCACCACTGAGCCACCATATACAGGGCTCACCACTGAGCCACCGTATACAGCGCTCACCACTGAGCTACCGTATACAGGGCTCACCACTGAGCCACCATATACAGGGCTCACCACTGAGCCACCATATACAGGGCTCACCACTGAGCCACCATATACAGTGCTAACCACTGAGCCATCATATACAGTGCTAACCACTGAGCCACCATATACAGTGCTAACCACTGAGCCACCATATACAGTGCTAACCACTGAGCCACCGTATACAGTACTAACCACTGAGCCACCATACAGTGCTAACCACTGAGCCACCGTATACAGGGCTCACCACTGAGCCACCGTATACAGTACTAACCACTGAGCCTCCATATACAGTGCTAACCACTGAGCCACCGTATACAGTGCTCACCACTGAGTCACCATATACAGGGCTCACCACTGAGCCACCGTATACAGGGCTCACCACTGAGCCACCGTATACAGGGCTCACCACTGAGCCACCATATACAGTGCTAACCACTGAGCCACCATATACAGTGCTAACCACTGAGCCACCATATACAGTGCTAACCACTGATCCACCATATACAGGGCTCACCACTGAGCCACCATATACAGGGCTCACCACTGAGCCACCGTATACAGGGCTCACCACTGAGCCACCGTATACAGGGCTAACCACTGAGCCACCATATACAGTGCTAACCACTGAGCCACCATATACAGTGCTAACCACTGATCCACCATATACAGGGCTCACCACTGAGCCACCATATACAGTGCTAACCACTGAGCCACCATATACAGTGCTAACCACTGAGCCACCATATACAGTGCTAACCACTGAGCTACTGTATACAGTGCTAACCACTGAGCCACCGTATACAGTGCTAACCACTGAGCCACCGTATACAGTGCTAACCACTGAGCCACCATACAGCCACCATATACAGTGAGCCACCATTACTAACCCCTGAGCACTAATACCACTGAGCCACCGTATACAGGCTCACCACTGAGCCACCATATACAGGGCTCACCACTGAGCCACCATATACAGGGCTCACCACTGAGCCACCATATACAGGGCTCACCACTGAGCCACCATATACAGCGGCTCACCACTGAGCCACCATATACAGGGCTCACCACTGAGCCACCATAATGCAGGTCTCACACCACTGAGCCACCATATACAGGCTACCACTGAGCACGTATACAGGCTAACCACTGAGCCACCATATACAGGCTAACCACTGAGCCACCATATACAGTGCTAACCACTGAGCCACCATATACAGTGCTAACCACTGAGCCACCGTATACAGTGCTAACCACTGAGCCACCTATACAGTGCTAACCACTGAGCCACCATATACAGTGCTAACCACTGAGCACCTATACAGTGCTAACCACTGAGCCACCATATACAGTGCTAACCACTGAGCCACCATATACAGTGCTAACCACTGAGCCACCATATACAGTGCTAACCACTGAGCCACCATATACAGTGCTAACCACTGAGCCACCATATACAGTGCTAACCACTGAGCCACCATATACAGTGCTAACCACTGAGCCACCATATACAGTGCTAACCACTGAGCCACCATATACAGTGCTAACCACTGAGCCACCATACAATGCTAACCACTGAGCCACCGTATACAGCGCTAACCACTGAGCCACCGTATACAGCGCTAACCACTGAGCCACCGTATACAGCGCTCACCACTGAGCCACCGTATACAGCGCTCACCACTGAGCCACCGTATACAGCGCTCACCACTGAGCCACCGTATACAGCGCTCACCACTGAGCCACCACACAGTGCTCACCACTGAGCCACCACACAGTGCTCACCACTGAGCCACCACACAGTGCTCACCACTGAGCCGCCACACAGTGCTCACCACTGAGCCGCCACACAGTGCTCACCACTGAGCCGCCACACAGTGCTCACCACTGAGCCGCCACACAGTGCTCACCACTGAGCCGCCACACAGTGCTCACCACTGAGCCGCCACACAGTGCTCACCACTGAGCCGCCACACAGTGCTCACCACTGAGCCGCCACACAGTGCTCACCACTGAGCCGCCACACAGTGCTCACCACTGAGCCGCCACACAGTGCTCACCACTGAGCCGCCACACAGTGCTCACTACTGAGCCGCCACACAGTGCTCACCACTGAGCCGCCACACAGTGCTCACCACTGAGCCGCCACACAGTGCTCACCACTGAGCCGCCACACAGTGCTCACCACTGAGCCACCATACAGTGCTAACCACTGAGCCACCATACAGTGCTAACCACTGAGCCTCCATACAGTGCTAACCACTGAGCCACCATACAGTGCTAACCACCATATACAGTGCTAACCACTGAGCCACCATACAGTGCTAACCACTGACCACCATATACAGTGGTAACCACTGAGCCTCCATACAGTGCTCACCACTGAGCCTCCATACAGTGCTCACCACTGAGCCACCATACAGTGCTGACCACTGAGCCACCATACAGTGCTCACCAACTGAGTCACTGTGCTGCCCTAAACAGATGCAACATTTCCAAAAATCACTTGGTCTGGGGGAATAGCTATTCTTCATATGGAGATCATTCTTCCTGCTGGCATGAGGAGACTTATAGCAGCAATGCTCCACTGGGAAATATACAAATTGTCACTTCAGTCAGGAAGTAGAAGAACTCTAGTGCCACCTATTGAAAGTAGCAATCCTGAAAGTCATAAATCGACCCTTTAACAAGCTTTTTAATATGATTTAGGATTTGTGCCAGATCAGAGCCCCAATCTGCAGATGCTGCGTTTCGGGGTGATTGCCCCTCATCAGTGCAGTGTATGGGATCTGATCTGGCTGTGTGAGAGGCTGAGACGAGGTCTGGGGGAATAGCTATTCTCCTTGTGGAGATCAATCTGCCGGCCCGGGTATGAGGAGACTTATAGCCACAATGCTCCTCTGGGAAATATGCCAAATAACTTGTAAGGACAGCCATTGCAATACCCAAAGTGGTTGGCACTCAGCTTTTCACAGTCATATATAAACCTCGGTGATTCCTTTCGCAGTCCCCGCAAATTCTATTAGTGAACCAAGGAGATCGGGAGAAACAAGTCCCTTCTATATAGTGGAGCGAGGTCTACAAGTGATACTCCACATCATATAGGAGCCTCCATTGTATTGCCATGTCTCACTGTCACTAAGATCCATGCTAATCCAGTATGGCAGCCATTCAGAAAACAACGCATTACACATACTCCAGGTTGTGTTTATTTTCCTATTAAGTTGTATAGAACCTATGCCATGTTGGCTTATTAACTCTAGCCATGCTGGGGCGTAACTCTGGACCCAGTTCCCAGCATGGAGGAGATGAAAAGCTACAGGACACATATGGCGGAAATGTATTTTGCAGATCCTGTCCTGAGAGGAAATGCGTCCTAACAAGAAGGAGAAATCTCCAGAAGTCAATGACACACAGCCAACTCCAAGATGAAACCTCTTTCCATAGCTTTCCATCCAAGAGACAGATGCAGGTTCATGCAACATGCACCAAATACAATGAAAGCATCCAATATTAACACTTTGCTTTGTTTTTCTTCAGTTGACCCCCAGAGTGAGTTACTACAGTACAAAACACACTTTACAACTAATATAAAACTACATGACTCTTTGGTTAAAAAGTAGTCTGCTTACTGTTTAGCAGCCTTGCACCAATGCACAAAGAAAGCTTCTCAGCACAAAATGACTGGACAAACAAAGCACCAACATTCAGTGCACCCTTAGTGTGGCCAATCAGTGCAGTGCCCTTTCCCATCTATTCGTTTTCCATCTATCTTTGCCCCCAGTCTTCCTTGATTGAAGTTTCTGGTTTTAGTGGAGACAGGGAAGAAAGGAAATAAGTGGAAAACAAGAAGAAGTGAAGGTGCCCAGAGCTGCTCGGCCACACCAAGGGTGCTCCGAGCGCCTGAGCTTGGCTTGAATAGTCATCTGGTGCAGATATATTTTTAGTCTTTGTGATTTAGACTTTACTCATGCTTGGGTTCATGTTTTCTGCCTGTGTATTCAGTATTTTTGATGGTAAGAAATAATATCTCAGCACTCAGTGCCATTTGGGATATTACAATACCAAAACCAACATCTCACCCCATTAAAATTGACAGGGTCCTCTGGTGTTCACCAGTATCTCTCTGAAGCAGGCCATAAGGCTACTTTACTGGGATTATTTGGTTTTAAGTAGATGCAGAACTCATTGCCTAGGTACCAAACTCAGCTTCCTCCTGATAGATGGTCTACAATCTTCAGAACGTATTAAAGGCCAGAGCTAAACAGATAGAAATCCTACAAGGGCTTCCCATAGCCAAGCAGTGCTGGGTTTTCCTTGGCCCGACGTTGCCGGGTTTTCCTTGGCCCGACGTTGCCGGGTTTTCCTTGGCCCGACGTCGCCGGGTTTTCCTTGGCCCGACGTCGCCGGGTTTTCCTTGGCCCGACGTCGCCAGGTTTTCTTTGGCCCGACGTCGCCGGGTTTTCCTTGGCCCGACGTCGCCGGGTTTTCCTTGGCCCGACGTCGCCGGGTTTTCCTTGGCCCGACGTCGCCGGGTTGTCCTTGGCCTGACGTCGCTGGGTTTTCCTTGGCCTGACGTCGCTGGGTTTTCCTTGGCCTGACGTCGCTGGGTTTTCCTGGCCTGATGTCAATCTATACACTGTTTATACAGCGGTATCTACTTGATGACGGAAGCAGAAATCAAACTGAAATCATGACAATGATTCAGGGAGTGGGAACTTCATTTAGAAATGATTCTTCTACAGAGGACTTCACATTCCATGTAGAAGATCCATAAAACAACAATGCCTCACCTTGGGGATCTTCCAATGTCCATAGCAATAAACCAAGTCCTCTAACTTGTCTGGTAAATGAGGTCATGTGGCTTTTCTGTTGGGGTAATGCCACCTGTATCAGGCACAATCGTTTTCGGTAATGGTCATTTGTCTCGTGAATCAGTGAGATTTTATCAGATTTTGACACAAGACCGGCAAGTCCAAGGGAACCATTACACGTCGCAACATTGCATGCAATTTCACTTGCAACTTACTGGTTGCAGTAAAATCATGGAAACATTGTTACATTTGTACACAGCAACAAAATAGAACAAGGTGTCCATGATTTCACTGCAACCAGTAAGTTGCAAGTGAAATTAAGAAAAGGCTGGTGAAGTGGAGGCGGTGACGGTTCATACACAGTATAATGGAGTCACTCATTCAACCCTCCATGAGCTGCACACCACAACACATAAGCCTTCCTTAGGCTCTACAGGATGATAACATACGGTATACATAGAGCAAGGATAGAAAGGTCTCAAACAGTGATACTACCCAAAAAGAATGTCAAGTACAAATTTTAAAACTAAGTTTATTGGGGAACAAACAACAGGACAAAAATCACAAAAACATTAAATCAATTAAAAAAGCCTGAAGTCAGATTTTTACAATCCATTTAGGATGAAATAATCCAAGGGAACCTTCCTACCAATTGCGAACAAAGGATAACCAGTCCAAATTTGAGTAGATGGTACCAGGTAACAATTATTCAACCATATAAACTGCAGCATCAGGGGTCATTAAACAGGAGTATACAGATAATAATATCGCTCCAACCAGGCTAATGCAATGTATTTCAAAAGGTATATGTTGTCTTTAATAATGATGTTATATAGAGGTAGATAATTTTAACACTATAGTCAGGGGCGGACTGACCCAGGTGGCAGGGGGGCAAGTGCCCCCTGGTCTGGTGGTATAGCCCTCATCTAGGGCCACACCCCCCACACCAATGGGGCGGCACTTTGCGGCTGGCGCAGAGGCGCGGCGACTTGCGGCAGAGACGACACAGTGAGTGGCCAGAAATCTCTGACAGCACCCATCCTACCCCCCAACTTCTTCCCCCCCCCCGGGACAACACCAAAAATCTCGGACAGCAATCCTCCCCCGGACCACACCAAAAATCTCGGAAACCACCCCTTCCCCGGTCCTCACCTAGGGGCTGGCAGTGGAAATCTGCCACCCAGAGTTTGAATCCCCAGTCAGCCCCTGCTGACTACAGTATATATATTATACAGAGGGGATAGATTCAGGCATATGCAGGTACAACTATAGCCTGGTACAGTGTAGATAGGAGTTTTACCTACTCAAGGTGAGTTGAATCATAGATGAGCCCAAGCAGTGGCCCCTAAATACACTCCAATTCATACACCAGTCTGTTTACACAGGGGCATAAATAAGCCCAAGGAGTTACCCCTGATAGAGAGTTACCCTAGGTAGATCAATATATATATATATATAACAGAAAGTGAAATAATAACCATATACTCCAATATCATTTATGAAGAAGACATTACTGATTTAGGTTCTATTCCCTCCCAAGATATATAGCAAGCGAGGAGAACCAGCAATATACACCTGGTTAGTAATTAGTCCCAGGGAGTACCCAGGGTACATTTCCCCCTGTAGTTTAATAGTGTTTTCAATAAGAAATCCCCATATTTTTAACCCTCATAGCTGCTGTAAATACACCTAAGTACTGTTTAGGATAATAAGGAATTAATACCAGTGAGGACTGGTTTTACCAAGGTATCAGAGGCACATTGGTAGGTGGTGTGGCGCTGCCCATGCCTGCCAGCTTCGTCACGTGAATGTGACTGTCCTGCAATGTTCCCCTGATATAACAAGTAAATGTGCCCCATTGATCAAGTTAATCCTTCCCAGGTGTGTGCTGAGGAGATTCAGAGGCCAGTCCTGTTCGCGGATACACCTGTACAGGAAGTATGGCAGTGTTCACACACTTACTCCTGTCCTGTCACTCACAGGTCCTCAGAGGCTCCTCACCGCCCAGCACTCTCCATACTGGCTGTAAGCCCTCCACATGTCAAACACAGACTCCATCTTACCATCTGAGACACACCCATGGGTGGAGGCCTGTGTAAACGTCACACACACCCATCTTACTCCGCACACACAACTTGGACCTGAATGCTTTAAAACATTGTGCAACCTACAGCTTTATACCCCAGAGGGCAGCCATCCCTGTCATATATACAATGCAGCAGGTCGCCACATGACAATGTATATAATATTGATGCTAATGTTAACCTATTTGAAATGCTGCCTACATATAAGATAACGACAGGGAATACAGGTAACTTACATGGCAGGAGATGAAGAGTGGAGTGATCTTGTAGAGAACGTCTCAAGCAATGCCGCCCTACACCTACGCTTAGTGCAGTAGCAGCCGGTAATTGATGTGCCACTCCTGCCTCGCTTTGGATGACACAAACATACATGCATTTACATTTACCAAAAGGAATTGGGCAAGATATCCCATAGAGAAATACGCTATAAAGACATGAGCGTTCTTAACTAAGTAACCAAGGAAAAAGTGGATCGCAGAGCCAAGAAACTCCCAGATGGCGAGTTACCTACGTAGGATAAGAGTATCGAGGGACAGCAATCCCTGGAGACAAGCCTATAAATAGGAAAACAACACCAAAGTTTACAAGGATTCAGAGAAATAGAAGGTAACTATGGTGGACTAGAAACTGTGAAGAAGCTGCTGATGGAAAAGTAGCGCAAGCACAAACAATATGGAAGTCCAAATGGGCCAAAATACCGAAAGGCACACACTTATAGTGAGAACGGGTTTATAGACTTCATACAAAATAGTACTTAAAAATAAGAATCCCCAGGAACAAAAACCTTTCCAAAGAAAGTCTGAACCGGAGGTCATGGAAACCTTGAAGATTGCTGTAATATAACTCTGGCTACCTGCCATCTCTGAACACCACGCCACAGAAAGGCATTGTGGTAGCCCATTCCTTTTGGTAGGTCCCAGGAGAACCCTGGACTTCACCCCTTAAAGGGATCTAGACCTATGCAGAGGACATGGGTTAAGACCAAGCAGTAGTATCTGTCTGGTGGAGAAGGGTGGCAGTAAAGGAACAATATCATTAGATAGAAGAATAGGATTCATCGAAAATGGGTCGAGAATGAAGACCAGCACAACCGGAGCAGAGAGCAGGTGTGTGACCCGGATTAAGCAGAACACATTACTGGCAGAGGGAGTTTATATGGTCAGCGGTCCCTCCCAGGGATCACCGCAGAGTTAGACAGAGCTCTGCCACTGCTAATGTGATCCCTTGCCTTGTCCTAACTCTTCTTACCTAACACTTTCCTAACATACTTCTGCTATCTGCTGAGCTCCTGTAGATGATCTCTCTGAGGCTCAGAAATACTCTCGTTTTTGTTCTAGCTTTCATCATTGTGGGCCGTAGACCAGAATCGGACACGTCACAATGTGACTGTGCTGACCATGGAAACACATTGAATAAATCACTTTCCTAGGATCCTGCGTTCAACAGCAGCGAGGATTTTAACCCTTCTCCTCCCACTGTTTGCTCCTTCATGTTGTTGCAGTGCTTGAGCCGCCATTGTGGTATTCCTGTGGTCTGTCCTGCACAACTCCCTGCAAGTGAGTGTTTGCATCCCATCATTCTCATCATCTTCACAGATAAGACGCTATTGTGCTTGTCTCTTCTAGATTTAGTGACCAATATAAAATTAGTAGAGTTCCCACCAATCTGCCTGCGGTATTACCGGGGTTTCGGCGCTTTGGTGAGCACAGCGTCTTTTCACAGCTCCATATATTTGGTAACTGCTGTGCTGGTGATGCAGCTTCTTGATGGATGGAGCTGCAGTACCAGACACTGCCACTACCTAATGTATGGTGCTGTGCCTGGTAAACAGCTGACACTACCTTCTAACAGCAGATCAGTCCGATCTCCACCAATCACATAGTAATGCTCTATGTACAGCCCCTGACAAAAGTTATGTCGCTTATCCATGTTATGTAAATAAAAGCTTATAACCGGAAGTTAAATTCATCCATTGGTTGAATAAATTACTCTTTTGAAAGCTGAAACCCTCCGAAATGTGGTTTAGGTTAAGAAAATAAACTGACCTCAATGCTGAAATATTGATATTCATTTAATGAACACACAATGGTCAGATTTTGGCAAGACAAAAGTTTTTTCGCCCACAGAAAGTGATGTGATATTCAAACAAATAATTTACTTAAAATACAAATATACAGTGCCTACAAGTAGTCTTCAACCCCCTGCAGATTTAGGTGGTTTGATAAGATGCCAATAAGTTAGAGCCTTCAAACTGCAAACGAGAGTAGGATTTATTAACAGAAGCATAAATCTTACAAACCAAAAAGTTATGTTGCTCAGGTGAATTTTAATAAATTTTAAACATAAAAGTGTGGGTCAATTATTATTCAACCCCTAGGTTTAATATTTTGTGGAATAACCCTTGTTTGCAATTACAGCTAATAATCGTCTTTTATAAGACCTGATCAGGCCGGCACAGGTCTCTGGAGTTATCTTGGCCCACTCCTCCATGCAGATCTTCTCCAAGTTATATAGGTTCTTTGGGTGTCTCATGTGGACTTTAATCTGGAGCTCCTTCCACAAGTTTTCAATTGGGTTAAGATCAGGAGACTGACTAGGCCACTCCATCACCTTGATTTTTTCCCTCTTGAACCAGGTCTTGGTTTTCTTGGCTGTGTTCTTTAGGTCGTTGTCTTGTTGGAAGATGAAATTACGACCCATCTTAAGATCCTTGATGGAGGAGCGGAGGTTCTTGGCCAAAATCTCCAGGTAGGCCGTGCTATCCATCTTCCCATGGATGCGAACCAGATGGCCAGGCCCCTTGGCTGAGAAACAGCCCCACAGCATGATGCTGCCACCACCATGCTTGACTGTAGGGATGGTATTCTAGGGGTCGTATGCATTGCCATCCAGTCTCCAAACGTCACGTGTGTGGTTGGCACCAAAGATCTCGATCTTGGTCTCATCGGACCATAGAACCTTGCCAGTCTGTCTCAGATTCCTCCAAGTGATCATGAGCAAACTGTAGACGAGCCTTGACATGACGCTTTGAAAGTGAAGGAACCTTACGGGCTCATCTAGAACGGAGACCATTGCAGTGGAGTACGTTACTTATGGTATTGACTGAAACCAATGTCCCCACTGCCATGAGATCTTCCCGGAGCTCCTTCCTTGTTGTCCTTGGGTTAGCCTTGACTCTTCGGACAAGCCTGGCCTCTGCACGGGAGGAAACTTTCAAAGGCTGTCCAGGTCGTGGCAGGCTAACAGTAGTTCCATAAGCCTTCCACTTCCGGATTATGCTCCCAACAGTGGAGACAGGTAGGCCCAACTCCTTGGAAAGGGTTTTGTACCCCTTGCCAGCCTTGTGACTCTTCACGATCTTGTCTCTGATGGCCTTGGAATGCTCCTTTGTCTTTCCCATGTTGACCATGTATGAGTGCGGTTCACAAGTTTGGGGAGGGTCTTAAATAGTCAGAAAAGGCTGGCAAAAGAGATAATTAATCCACACATGTGAAGCTCATTGTTATTTGTGCCTGAACTACTTCTTAATACTTTAGGGGGACCAAGCAGAATGCTAGTGGTTTGAGGGGTTGAATAATAAATGACCCTCTGAATTAACTTTTAACGCTTTAAAAAAAAAACAAAAACAAAAAAAAATTTTTGTGGTACTGCATTTCCCACTTCCAGGCTGATCTACAGTCCAAATGTCACAATGCCAAGTTAATTCTGCATGTGTCAACCAGCTAAATTTGCAGGGGGTTGAATACTACTTGTAGGCACTGTATGTTGAATAATATTGGTGAATGAAGTTGTGGTGCTATTAGAGTTATATTTAATATTTTGTGTGACTTCCATGAGCTTGAAGGACTGCATCCATCTGGTTCAACAATGATTCATACAATTTATTAATGAAGTCATCAGGAATAGCAAAGAATGCAGTCTTACATGCCTCCCAGAGTTCATCTAGATTCTTTGGTTTTGTCCTCCAAGCTTCCTCTTTCTACCTCTGTCCTACCCCAAACATGCTCAATGATGTTCATGTCTGGTGACTGGACTGGCCAGTCCTTGAGCATCTTGATCTTTTTTGCCTGGAGGAACTTTGTTGTAGAGATGAATGTATGAGATGGAGCACCATCCTGATGCAGGATTTCACCCCTTTTATGATTTGGAATGTAAGCGGTAGCGAATACTTCTTGATATTTTAGGCTATTGATATTGCCTTCCACCTTGCAAATGTTTCGCACACCCCCATACTGAATATAACCCCAGACCATGATCTTTCCACCACCAAACTTAACTGTTTTCTGGGTGTATTTTGGATCCACACGGGTTCCAGTAGATCTCCTGCAGTATTTGTGGCATCTGTGGTGTAATTCTACTGAAGATTCATCAGAGAAATCCACCTTCTGCCACTTTTCCAGCGTCCATCTGTTTAGCAGGCTGTGGGACTTTGCAAATGCCACATGGTTTTTTATTTGCCTTTTGTTTAGTGCTGGCTTAGACCATGGAGGCCATTTCGAGACAGAATCCTACAAACTGTTCTAATTGACACAGGGACTTGAGGTGACCAGGTCTGTTGGAGCTCTGCTGCAGTGGAAGAGGGGCTTGCTTTGGATTTTCTAACAAACAAATGTTCCTCCTGAGCAGTTGTCTTGCGGGGTCTGCCGGACCTGGGCTTGTCAAACACATCTCCAGTCTCTTCAAATCTTTTTTTAATTCTTTGTACTTGATGCTGAGACACATTAAAGGTGCCAGCCACCTCTGCAGTGGATCTGGTCTTCAGCCTCTTGATAATCAAGGCTTTGGTCACAGGGTGGATTTTTGGTATGTTGTCAGAGCTCAAGTTGTAGTTCAAGTGAAGGTCTTGGGTGCTGGGTTTCTTTTTATACACACCCACTAATTAACCGATCATTTACAGAGCACAGGTGAGGATGTAAACTAGGATTGGGTTCATTATATGACCAAGTGACAAAACTTTTGTCTTGCCAAAATCTGACCATTCTGTGTTCATTAAATGATCAATGTTTCAGTATTGATGCCAATTTATTTTCTTAACCTAAACCACATTTCGGAGGGTTTCAGCTTTCAAAAGAGAAATTTATACAACCAATGGATGAATTTAATGTCAGGTTATAAGCTTTTATTTACATAACATGGATAAGCGACATAACTTTTGTCAGGGACTGTAGAGGTATTCATAATAAAATCCAGAAAGACTTCTTTAGCAAAAGATTGATAAGGATGTGCACATGATCTGGAGGCAGTGTGTGTTGGACACCTCCAGACCTGTGGGAACTCGCAGATGAATGCAGGGAGACCGCAGCCCATGATTTGTGGTGGAAGCAGGGCGGCTTTTCCCAGCAATCACCTGCTAAAGGTCGCTTCAGACTCCGCAGCATGAAATTAACATGCTGTGCAGATGCAGAAGTCCAGAAACCTGCACAACAGGTGAGAAAATGCTGCGACGGGGAGAAGCACAGTGAGGATGAGACTTCAAGAAATCATCCACTATGCTGCTACTGTACAACGCAGCAGCAATACACTGTGTCCAAAACGCTGCGGAGGGGAGAAGCATGGTGTGGATGGGACTTCTAGAAATCATCCACTGTGCTACTCTACAACACAGCAGCAATACACTGTGCCCAAAACGCTGCGGAGGGGAGCAGCATGGTGAGGATGGGACTTCTACAAATCATCCACTGTGCTGCTACTGTACAACGCAGCAGCAATACACTGTGTCCAAAACGCGGCGGAGGGGAGAAAGTGAGGATGGGACGTCTAGAAATTATCCACTGTGCTGCTACTGTACAACGCAGCGGCAATACAGTGTCCAAAACGCTGCGGAGGGGAGAAAGTGAGGATGGGACTTCTAGAAATTATCCACTAAGCTGCTGCGTTACAAAGCAGCGGCAATACTCTGTCTAAAACGCTGCAATTCCTAATCGTGTGCTGCACTGTAAATCCCTCAGAACGCAGGCTGCCGATACATTCACCAATCTAAATACTAATGAAAACTTTACATTACCTTACCGTGGCTTTCATTATAAGACCTGGAAAACAATATCATGAAATATTTACAATGTGTATTAAGAAAAATCGATCAGACATAAATGAAGAAGTCTGGTAATATAAAGTATCAATTATGCAGAGGCCGATATAAGAGGACAATAACGGGCTGCATCTGCCGCTTCACCTCTTTACTAGATGGGATTCGACATGGGACATTTTTTTGACCTGTATTTTATACAATAAGTGAATTATGATCAATTTAGATATCCCAATTATTTCTGTGTTAGTAAAAGGCGTGACTTTACACCAGTTTTATGACGTGTCCGATGTGGTGGTAAGCCTGCGTTCACATGAGTTTTCATGAATTCCATTTCTTAGTTCTGATTTAGGAGCAGAGAAACGCAGTTCATGTCCATCACTCATCGCCTGCAAAGGGCAGAACATTTTACTTTTCTTCAGAAAGTGACCAGAGATGGAGAGCATGGTAATCAGAGGACCGCCCCGCTTTGGATGTGCAAAGCATTGCTCAGGGGCGCTGCATCCAAGCATTGCTCAGGAGCGCCACACCCCCGACATTGCTCAGGGGCGCTGCATCCAAGTATTGCTCAGGAGCGCCACACCTCAAGCATTGCTCAGGAGCGCCATACCTCAAGCATTGCTCAGGAGCGCCACACCTCAAGCATTGCTCAGGAGCGCCACACCTCAAGCATTGCTCAGGAGCGCCACACCTCAAGCATTGCTGAGGAGCGCCACACCTCAAGCATTGCTCAGGAGCGCCACACCTCAAGCATTGCTCAGGAGCGCCACACCTCAAGCATTGCTCAGGAGCGCCACACCTCAAGCATTGCTCAGGAGCGCCACACCTCAAGCATTGCTCAGGAGCGCCACACCTCAAGCATTGCTCAGGAGCGCCACACCCCAAGCATTGCTCAGGAGCGCCACACCCCAAGCATTGCTCAGGAGCGCCACACCCCAAGCATTGCTCAGGAGCGCCACACCTCAAGCATTGCTCAGGAGCGCCACACCTCAAGCATTGCTCAGGAGCGCCACACCTCAAGCATTGCTCAGGAGCGCCACACCTCAAGCATTGCTCAGGAGCGCCACACCTCAAGCATTGCTCAGGAGCGCCACACCTCAAGCATTGCTCAGGAGCGCCACACCTCAAGCATTGCTCAGGAGCGCCACACCTCAAGCATTGCTGAGGAGCGCCACACCTCAAGCATTGCTCAGGAGCGCCACACCTCAAGCATTGCTCAGGAGCGCCACACCTCAAGCATTGCTCAGGAGCGCCACACCTCAAGCATTGCTCAGGAGCGCCACACCTCAAGCATTGCTCAGGAGCGCCACACCTCAAGCATTGCTCAGGAGCGCCACACCCCAAGCATTGCTCAGGAGCGCCACACCCCAAGCATTGCTCAGGAGCGCCACACCTCAAGCATTGCTCAGGAGCGCCACACCTCAAGCATTGCTCAGGAGCGCCACACCTCAAGCATTGCTCAGGAGCGCCACACCTCAAGCATTGCTCAGGAGCGCCACACCTCAAGCATTGCTCAGGAGCGCCACACCTCAAGCATTGCTCAGGAGCGCCACACCTCAAGCATTGCTGAGGAGCGCCACACCTGAAGCATTGCTCAGGAGCGCCACACCTCAAGCATTGCTCAGGAGCGCCACACCTCAAGCATTGCTCAGGAGCGCCACACCTCAAACATTGCTCAGGAGCGCCACACCTCAAGCATTGCTCAGGAGCGCCACACCTCAAGCATTGCTCAGGAGCGCCACACCTCAAGCATTGCTCAGGAGCGCCACACCTCAAGCATTGCTCAGGAGCGCCACACCTCAAGCATTGCTGAGGAGCGCCACACCTCAAGCATTGCTCAGGAGCGCCACACCTCAAGCATTGCTCAGGAGCGCCACACCTCAAGCATTGCTCAGGAGCACCACACCCCAAGCATTGCTCAGGAGCGCCACACCTCAAGCATTGCTCAGGAGCGCCACACCTCAAGCATTGCTCAGGAGCACCACACCTCAAGCATTGCTCAGGAGCGCCACACCTCAAGCATTGCTCAGGAGCGCCGCATCCAGCGGCCAAAATGAAACCTTGTTGTATTAATCCAAATTTTATATAAACTGTATCTTTTACTTACCTTCATACTCTTTAAACTTGTTTCTTCCTCTTTTATGTTTATTATTTAAAGTGCCAAGAACTAAACATAAATGAGGATCACAAAGTCACAATTTACTATTACAGTCAAATTATGCCGATTGCCTGATCGCGATCTCTGCTCCCATCTTTGGTGCAGCAGCTCCACTTCTGCAGAGGATAGGGGGTCCACTGATGGAGTGGCGCTTTAAATGTAAGCCTCCAGTCAAATACTCACCTTCCAGCGTCTTCACCTCCGATCCCACGATGCTATCCTGTGCCCGTAACTTCTTCCTGGCCAGAAGTCAGAAGAGCTTAATGGAACTCTATGAGAGCCAGAATGAGACTCTCATAGACTTTTATTGATTTGTGACCTCCGGCGCACTCCATGAAATACTGAAGCTGCCGGCAGGTTACAATCACCGCAGACCAACTGGGAAAAGGTGAAGCTGCCAGAAGGTGAGTATAAGACGGGGAAGGGGACTTAAATTCAAAGTTCTACTCCAGCGAGTGGGACGGGAGTGTTTCACCACTGGAGTGGCGCTTATAATTTAAGCTCCAGGTTATATACTCACCTTTCAGAGTCATCAATTCTTACCGACGCCGCTTAGGTCGCGTGGCACAATCTTTTGCCCTTAACTTGTAAATTGCCCGGCACTCAGAAGTTCAGCACAAGAGCTCAATGTAACTCTATGAGAGCCAGAACGAGGCTGACCTAGACTTGCATTGATTTGTGACCTCCAACATGCATTATGACACACTGGCACTGCGGACATGTCACAAATCCTCGAATACCAACTGGAGCCCCGGTGTAAATCCATGAAGCCGGAAGGTGAGTATAAGACAGGGGGTAGGGGACTTGACTTTAAAGCACAACTCTGTCAGTGCAATAAAAAAAAAAAGCTGTAGTGGTGCTTTGACTTTTTTTAATGTTCATTTATGTATGTTTTTGGTGTGGCAGCCCCTGTAGGAGCACAGGACAAGTGCAGAATTAAAAAGTTATTGTTGATCATGTTTCCATGTACCCGGCACCCTGACCACAGTGCTGATCATGTTTCCATGTACCCGGCACCCTGACCACAGTGCTGATCATGTTTCTATGTACCCGGCACCCTGACCACTGTGCTGATCATGTTTCCATGTACCCGGCACCCTGACCACTGTGCTGATCATGTTTCCATGTACCCGGCACCCTGACTACTGTGCTGGTCATGTTTCCATGTACCCGGCACCCTGACCACAGTGCTGATCATGTTTCCATGTACCCGACACCCTGACCGTTGTGCTGATCATGTTTCCATGTACCCGGCACCCTGACCACAGTGCTGATCATGTTTCCATGTACCCGGCACCCTGACCACAGTGCTGATCATGTTTCCATGTACCCGGCACCCTGACCACAGTGCTGATCATGTTTCCATGTACCCGGCACCCTGACCACAGTGCTGATCATGTTTCCATGTACCCGGCACCCTGACTACTGTGCTGGTCATGTTTCCATGTACCCGGCACCCTGACCACTGTGCTGATCATGTTTCCATGTACCCGGCACCCTGACCACAGTGCTGATCATGTTTCCATGTACCCGACACCCTGACCGTTGTGCTGATCATGTTTCCATGTACCCGGCACCCTGACCACAGTGCTGATCATGTTTCCATGTACCCGGCACCCTGACCACTGTGCTGATCATGTTTCCATGTACCCGGCACCCTGACTACTGTGCTGGTCATGTTTCCATGTACCCGGCACCCTGACCACTGTGCTGGTCATGTTTCCATGTACCTGGCACCCTGACCACAGTGCTGATCATGTTTCCATGTACCCGACATCCTGACCGCTGTGCTGATCATGTTTCCATGTACCCGACATCCTGACCGCTGTGCTGATCATGTTTCCATGTACCCGGCACCCTGACCACAGTGCTGATCATGTTTCCATGTACCCGGCACCCTGACCACAGTGCTGATCATGTTTCCATGTACCTGGCACCCTGACCGTTGTGCTGATCATGTTTCCATGTACCCGGCACCCTGACCACAGTGCTGATCATGTTTCCATGTACCCGGCACCCTGACCACTGTGCTGATCATGTTTCCATGTACCCGGCACCCTGACTACTGTGCTGGTCATGTTTCCATGTACCCGGCACCCTGACCACTGTGCTGGTCATGTTTCCATGTACCTGGCACCCTGACCACAGTGCTGATCATGTTTCCATGTACCCGACATCCTGACCGCTGTGCTGATCATGTTTCCATGTACCCGACATCCTGACCGCTGTGCTGATCATGTTTCCATGTACCCGGCACCCTGACCACAGTGCTGATCATGTTTCCATGTACCCGGCACCCTGACCACAGTGCTGATCATGTTTCCATGTACCTGGCACCCTGACCACAGTGCTGATCATGTTTCCATGTACCCGGCACCCTGACGACAGTGCTGATCATGTTTCCATGTACCCGGCACCCTGACCGCTGTGCTGATCATGTTTCCATGTACCCGACATCCTGACCGCTGTGCTGATCATGTTTCCATGTACCCGACATCCTGACCGCTGTGCTGATCATGTTTCCATGTACCTGGCACCCTGACCACAGTGCTGATCATGTTTCCATGTACCCGACATCCTGACCGCTGTGCTGATCATGTTTCCATGTACCTGGCACCCTGACCACAGTGCTGATCATGTTTCCATGTACCCGGCACCCTGACCGCTGTGCTGATCATGTTTCCATGTACCCGACATCCTGACCGCTGTGCTGATCATCTTTCCATGTACCCGGCACCCTGACCACAGTGCTGATCATGTTTCCATGTACCCGACATCCTGACTGCTGTGCTGATCATGTTTCTATGTACCCAGCACCCTGACCGCTGTGCTGATCATCTTTCTATGTACCCGGCACCCTGACCACAGTGCTGATCATGTTTCCATGTACCTGGCACCCTGACCGCTGTGCTGATCATGTTTCCATGTACCTGACATCCTGACCGCTGTGCTGATCATGTTTCCATGTACCCGGCACCCTGACCGCTGTGCTGATCATGTTTCCATGTACCCGGCACCCTGACCGCTGTGCTGATCATGTTTCCATGTACCCGGCACCCTGACCGCTGTGCTGATCATGTTTCCATGTACCCGACATCCTGACCGCTGTGCTGATCATGTTTCCATGTACCCGGCACCCTGACCGCTGTGCTGATCATGTTTCTATGTACCCGACACCCTGACCGCAGTGCTGATCATGTTTCCATGTACCCGGCACCCAGACTGCTGGGCCTTTTGTTCAGCAGATGTTCATATAGCACATTTCATTTGACCTTGGTCAGGAGAGCTGCAGCCAACAACCACTCACGGTAATGAATCCTCAATATGCTTTCTAATGACTGCAACCATATACATGCAACAAAGAAAAAGATTAATGACTGTTGTGATATATACCTTCCTGGTATGGATTCCCCATGCAATAAAGGGGTTAAGTCTGTTGCAGACACACACTGGATTTTAAGCTCCATACATTTTCTGCTATTCTTCATTGCAGAGAGGACAGGTGGTTTAGCACCGACACTTGAGTCCTGTCGGCCTTCATAAAGGCGAGAGCCGCCGTCACCTGATACAAACCTTTTATGGCATGAAAAAGGCTTTATTCTAATTCAGCTCTGAACAGTTGTGCTAATAACCTGGAGCGAAGGCCTCGCAAGCTGTTTGCATGCTGGGTCCAGCGCCATTACCAAGATGATGTGAAATTATGTGGCTATTCCATCAGAGCTTCATGCAGATTAAGTGACCCGGCGGATGCCAGACGCCGCACAATAGAGGTGGTCCGACCAAAGTATAGATTACACGGCCGTGACTTTCACATAGAAAGAGGGATTAAAATTAATGTCTTCATTAACCGGATACAGAGTTAAATCCCCCCCCCCATTGTAATACAGAAATTGCTGGACCACTGATGAGTATTATTGCTGGATGCAAAATGCACCGAAACAAAGGAAATAGAATAATACAGAAATCCATGGCCTAGAAAGCGTTAATGATGCATCTAGGACATTCACTTTTTTATTAATAAATTCAAGTGTTTTGGCTCAAAATAATCCTTGTAATTTCCGTTCTTTAAAAAAAAAAAAAAAAAAATCATTATTTCTCCCCTATAGCTTGTGTGTGTTGCATTGTCTAATGCTGAATGCAGAGTGAGTTAACTGAGACTCCATCAGTGAGCTTACACTGAGAGTTTGTATTCCCTTTTATCTCAGCTGATTTATGACCACAGACCACGTCAAAGTAGATTGCACAAGAAAAAAAGCAAAAAACTGGGCGAACATTGTAAGGAAACCAAATAGAAAAAATGATTTTCTCTTTAGCTCCAAATATATGCAACCACTTAACGATGTACCTATATGTCCTTGATCGCATCACTCCCTTTGATGCGAGTTCCCATCATTCCTGGCACATGTGTGTTGATCTGATCAGCCGACATGTGCAGGTAACATGAGATTCACCTGCCTCTGTTATCATGTTAGTGTGCTGTCAAACTGACAGTGCAATCTAATGAGCTAATCCCTGGCGCCATCAGCGACTTCATGACCCGATCATAGGGCACCAATGTGTTGCCATAACAGTGAGAGGTTAGATGATGACCTGTCACTGTCCTGAATGTCCTGTGAACGCCGGCCGAACGCCAGCATTCACATGTGATGGTCATTTGTGCTGTGCAGGGCCGTGCATCATCATTGCTCTGTACAGCACAAGCGATCAGACACTGAGGTGTACAGGTGAAAGGGGTCTAGTAAAATAAAGGAGAAAAATATAAAAAGTTCAAATCGCCCCCTTTTTCCCTATTGAAAATTAAAAAAAAATCCACATATTTGGTATTGCTGCGTTCAGAAATGCCCAATGTATCAAAATATAAAATCAATTAATCAGATCTGTACACTGCGGAACGGAAAAAAGTAAAAGCAGCAAATTACATTTTTTAGTCACTGCAACGTTCAATAGAATGCAATAAATGGGAGATGAAAACATGACATCTACCCCAAGACGGCATCATTAGAAACATCAGCTCAAGACGCAAAAAATAACATTGTACGTCATTCACATACACAGGAAGGGCGGTGTTTTTGGGGTGGAGAGGACCAGTGTGTCGCCCCCATCACAACCTTAAGAACTCATTTACATAGAGCTCGGGACACAGTAAAAGGTGATTTCTCAGGTGCAGGGCCTGTCTGGGGATATAAAGGGTTTACAGGAATCCCAATTACACTATATTAAAAAGGTGGTGGGCAGTTTACAACCCCCAAAACAGGTGACAGGTTCATTTTAGTGATCTACCTGGTGGATGAAGAGCCCATTGCAAAAAGATGAATTCTTATTATATATCTATTATATAAAGCCCGAAGCCACTTCCGGCCAAACCCGAAGCCACTACCGTAGTGTTGTGGTCAGATATTTGACCAACTCCACCCGCACAGGGTGGACCAAGATGGCCGCCCTAAGCGGGAGGATCGCGGCGAGCCAGCCGGGAGACGACCGTCGTTAGCCGGTCGTCTCCCGGGTGGCGAGTCGTTGCAGCCGCGGTAACTCCGCCACGTAGGTCCATTGTGAGTTTCCCGCCCCGGCGACGACCGACGAGAGCCGAGCGCCGTGGCCGAAAATAGAACCAAGGGCCCGGCCATGCACAGCTTTAAAGACCGCTGTGTATCTCAATGGGAAGTGAGGCGCTATTCTCATTGGTCGGCGCCAGCACACAGCGACCAATGAGAATAGCGCCTCACTTCCCATTGAGATATAATGGAGGACTTTGAGTTTCAAATTTACCGCTGCACCTTGTGAATTGCGTTCTATGAATAAAAGCACAGGATTGTTCCGGTGAGTGCCGTCTCCCTCTTTTGTCAAGATTTAACTACATGTGAGATCTGTGACTGGCACCCCCGACTTCCACACCACATGCTCTGTGGTGGTTCTACCGTGCAGCCAGCAGCATTGGTGCCCCGCTTCCTCCTGTTTAATTATATAATTATATATATAACCAACCATATATAACCAAGATGGCCACGGGGGGTGACAGTTGCATGTAAAGAGGCTCCAGGAAACTTGGACACCATCCATCGCATCCAAGCACGCCTGTCCTCCCCTACATGTCCACCCTCAACGCTGTCACCACCGAGCACCCCACCTATCATCGGGACCATAGACTTTCACCAGCGGCCGCCCAGATCGGGAGCCGGCGGACGGGCCTAGTCAGTCCTCCCCAGGCCTACCACCCTGGCCCCACCGGCGGTTCGGCTAACCATCCCTTCCTGGCTCCTCTCGCCTGAGGGCCCGCCGCTCTCCTCCCCTCACCCGGAGGCGCCAGCACTGTGGAAGCCGGCCTCCTCCAGCAGCGCCCAGCTCCTGCCCGATGCCACCTTGAACCGGAGGCCCCGCGGCCCCCTCACTACCCAGCTGTCGGCTCGTCCCCTCCTGCCCGCGGCGGGATACCTGCTCCGCTCCTGGGACCCCCATAAGTGCAGCGGTAGCCGTGCGCTCTGCCGGTGGGACCTGCACTTCTGGCCTGACCCCAGCTTGCAGCGGCAGCACAGCCCTGGTGCCCTGGATGGCTGACCGCACCGCCAGCAGCGATCAACCACCCTCCTCAGAGACGGGAGCACCAGCGCTCCTGCAGCACCACGGCCAGACAGGTGAGGAGATAGAGGGGTCCCCCACCGAGACACCCACTGACTGCTCCAGCACCCAGCTGCAAAGGCCCCCAGGCCACTCCTGCCCCCCCTCTCCTGGCCAACGTCAGCTGCACCTGGGCCCTCGGCTGCGGTCCTGGCCTCGGCTGCTTTCTTGCCCCTGACCCAACCTGGGCCCTGTCTCTATTTGGCCCCTGACTGTACCCAGCCCTGCGGCTGAAACCTACCCTTCTGGCCGCGCCCGACCCCCCCCCTGGCTGCGCCTGACCCTCCTGGCTGCGCCTGACCCTCCTGGCTGCGCCTGACCCTCCTGGCTGCCACCGACCCCGCCTGCCTTAGACTCTCCAGGCTAACCTGGTTCCACCATGCCACCCCACCTGCATCGTCTCAACGCCAGCTACACCATCCCATCATCCGGCCGCGCCATCAACTCACCACCGGCCGCGCCATCAACTCACCACCCAGCCGCGCCATCAACTCACCACCCAGCCGCGCCATCAACTCACCACCCGGCCGCGCCATCAACTCATCTCCGGCTCCATCATCTCATCTCCGGCTTCACCACTCCATCCATAGACTGCATCTCATCTGTGACCACAGCAGTACCCCCCCCCCCTGGCTGTACCCCCCCTGGCTGTACCCTGTCCCGGCTGTACCCCATCCCTGGCTTTTTTCTGTGTCCCTGGCTGCACCACTTCCCTAGCTGTCTTCCGCCCCGGCTACACCTAACCCCTGCTATTCAAATCACTGACTCTACCCCATCCCGGGCCACACCCCACCACCCGACCGCACCTGACACCTGGCTACACCTTACCCTGTACCGTGCGGCACCCCCAGCTGCACCCCATCCTCCGCTACCCCCTAGCCCTGTCTGCACCCCTTCCCCATCCACGCACCTCCCCTGCCTCATCCCTCCCCTGTGATCTCTTACCGCCTAAACCGCTACCCACAATGTTTCCCCTCCTCTTCACCCTCACCCCCATCCTACTCCACTTCCTTCTAACCCCGAACATCCCTCCACCCACCAAGGCCATAGTGATCTCTCCATCCTTCCTACCCTTCCACCTCACCCCCTCCTCCGAACTGTTCTTCCACACCCAGTCCCTCTTCTCCACAAACGCTCGCCCCCCACGCAAACTCTCCTGCTCCCACCTCCTAACCCTTTTGCTGCTGCTCCTACTCGCAGGCGACATATCCCCCAATCCGGGTCCCCCCCACCACATCCCTCCACCCGCCCCCAACTCACGCCCATCCCCCACCACAAACTTCCGCAACCCCCACAACCTTATACCCATTCACCCAACCCCACTCCCCCTGGCTGGAGCACTCTGGAATGCCCGCTCAGTGTGCAACAAACTCTCTTACATCCACGACCTCTTCATCACCAATAAATTCAAATTTCTCGGCCTCACCGAAACTTGGCTCACCCCCACTGACACAGCCTCCCCTGCTGCACTCTCCTACGGCGGACTCACGTTTTCCCACACACCACGCCCTAATAGCACACGTGGCGGTGGTGTGGGTATACTCTTGTCCGACAGCTGCTCCTTCACCCCAACTACACCGCCTCCCTCCACCTCCTTCCCCTCCTTCGAACTGCACTCTGTTCGCATTTTCTCCCCCTGCAACCTCCAGCTCGCGGTCATCTACCGTCCCCCAGGACCCACCGCCTCCTTCCTCGACCACTTCAACACTTCCTCTCCTCCGACATCCCCACCATCATCATGGGCGACTTCAACATCACCATCGACACCCCCGACCCAGCTTCCTCCCGACTCCTATCCCTGACCACCTCTTTCGGCCTGTCCCAATGGTCCTCCTCAGCCACTCACAAAGACGGCCACATGCTCGACCTCATCTCCTCCCGCCTCTGCTCCCTCACCGACCTCTCAAACTCGCCCCTCTTCCAATCTGACCACAACCTGTTGACCTTCTCCTCCCTCTCTCCCCCTACCTCACCTCCCCACCTCGGAAACTCAGTCACCCGTGTAGAAACCTTAAACTTATCGACTTCAACTCACTCTCTCGCTCCCTCTCACTCCCTCCTCCCTCTCACAGACGTCAACACTGTCACCACCCACTACAACTCCACACTAACTGCGGCCCTCGACCATGCTGCCCACCTCACACACACCAAAACCCGCACACACAGACAACCCTGGCTCACCTCTCTCACAAAAGAACTACGCCGAACGTCCAGGGTCGCCGAACGGAGATGGAAGAAATCCACCTCCACGGCCCACCTCACCATGTACAAGCAATCCCTCTCCAACTTCAAGGATGCACTCACCGCCGCAAAGCAAACCTATTTCTCTTCTTTAATCAACACACTGTCCCAAAACCCCAAACAACTATTCAAAACCTTCAACTCCCTACTCCGTCCCCCGGCACCTCCTCCTTCCCTCCTCATCTCCGCCGACGACTTCGCCATCTTATTCAAACAAAAGATTGACAAAATTAGAGAAAGCTTTGGCCCAAAGTCCACCCAACCACCCCCATTACCGCCCAACCCTCCTTGACCAAAGGAAGCTTCTCCAGTGTGACTGAAGCCCAGCTCTCCGCCCTCCTGTCACGATCTCACCTCACCACCTGCGCCCTCGACCCATTCCCCTCCCATCTCATCCCAAACCTCACCGCTGTCCTCATCCCTGCCCTAACCCACCTTTTCAACCTATCACTCACTACTGGCATCTTTCCCTCATCCTTCAAACACGCCCTAATCTCACCCATCCTCAAAAAACCCTCCCTCGACCCTTCATCAGTCACCAACTACCGCCCAATATCTCTTCTTCCCTTTCGCATCCAAACTACTTGAACAACACGTCCACTCCGAACTGTCCTCCTACCTATCCTCCTACTTCCTCTTCGACCCCCTACAATCCGGTTTCCGACCTCACCACTCCACCGAAACGGCCCTCACTAAAGTCACCAATGACCTACTGACAGCAAAAAAAAAAAAAACACTACTCTGTCCTCCTCCTCCTCTTGACCTATCCGCCGCCTTCGACACAGTTGACCACTCCCTCCTACTCCAAATCCTCAAATCCCTTGGCATCACCGACCTCGCCCTCAACTGGATCCCTTATACCTCAAGGACCGCACCTTCAGCGTCACCCACTCCCACACCTCTTCCTCGTCCTACCCCCTTACTGTCGGCGTCCCCCAGGGATCGGTACTGGGACCGCTACTTTTCTCCATCTACACCCTGGCCTAGGTCAACTCATCGTGTCCCATGGCCTCCAGTACCATCTCTACGCCGACGACACCCAGATCTACCTCTCTGGACCTGACACACCTCCCTCCTGTCTAAAAATTCCCCCATGCCTGTCCGCCATCTCATCTTTCTTTTCTGCGCGCTTCCTCAAGTTGAACATGGACAAAACAGAGTTCATTGTCTCCCCCCCCCAGCCGTCCTCCCCCTCTACCAGACCTGTCAATCCTAGTCAATGACTGCTCCCTCTCCCCAGTCCCCCACGCAAAGTGCCTGGGGGGGGTCACCCTAGACTCCTCCCTCTCCTTCAAGCCCCTCATCCAAGCCCTCCTGCTGACTCCAGCTCATGAACATTTCACGTATCCGCCCGTTTCTTGGTCATGACACTGCCAAAACCCTCGTCCACGCCCTCATCATCTCCCGCCTTGACTACTGCAACCTACTACTCACTGGCCTCCCTGCCTCTTCCCTTGCCCCCCTCCGCTCTATCCTAAACTCAGCTGCCCGTCTAATCCACCTGCCTCCTCGCTGCCCCCTATTTCCCCTCTCCGCCTGGCACTCCACTGGCTCCCCACCTCCCTAAGACCCCGCTTTAAAATCCTAACCCTGACTTACAAAGCCAACCACAACCTGTCCCCCCCCTACATCTCCGACATGATCTCCCGATACAACCCGCACGCAACCTACGCTCCTCACAAGAACTCCTCCTCTCCTCCCCCCTATCTCATCCTCCCACAACCGCTTACAAGCCATCTCCCGCGCCTTCCCTAAACTCTGGAACTCTCTCCCCCAGCATGTCAGACACTCGCCTACCCTTAGGAGCTTCAAAAAGAACCTGAAAACTCATCTATTCCAACAAGCCTACAACCTACGATGAGACCCAGCGCCGCTCCCCACACGCTTGGCGCTTCCTCTCCTATCGTGTCCTCCCCACCCCTGTAGACTGTGAGCCCTCGTGAACAGGGCCCTCTCCCATCGTGTATCAGCAAGCCTTGACTGTTTATATGTACTGTACCTGTTCTTGTCACCCCCATTTCTTATGTAAAGCGTCATGGAACCAATGGCGCTATATAAATAAATAATAATAATTATTGTGCTTATATCGCGCCTTCATCAAATAAATAATGTCATTCGTTTCAATAACCTAACTGAAGTATGACGGGAGGTCCTGGTGCCCCCGCTTCACATGTCATTTACAAGGACAATATTAAGGAAGTCTCTGAATAAAGGACAGAAGGGTGGACACATAATGCAGGTTACATGGCCATGACACACAATTTATTGCCCCAGCACTGAACTACTTGTGCGCAGTGGGCGGTATTTTCATCTGCCGTGGAGTCTTTGAATTGAACCCTCACAAGCTTCTGCCATCCGAGCGTCTGCTCCAGCGCTCTCCTGATTTAATGCTCACGAGTCTCTGCCATCCAAGTACGGCACCAGCGCTCTCCTGATTGCATGCTCATGAGCCCCTACCATCCAAATGGCGGCTCCAGGACTGTCGCGATTGAATGCTCACAAGCCTCTACCATCTAAGCTCGGCTCCACGCTCTCCTGATTGAATGCTCACGAGTCCCTACCATCCAAACGTTGGCTGCAGGACTCTCGCAATTGAACGCTCACAAGCCTCTGCCATCAGAGTGTCTGCTCCAGCGCTCTCCTGATTGAACGCTCACGAGCCCTACCATCTTGGGTGTCGGCTCTAGCATTCTCCTGATTGAACACTCACAAGCCGCTACCATCCAGGTGTCGGCTCTAGCATTCTCCTGATTGAACACTCACAAGCCGCTACCATCCAGGTGTCGGCTCTAGCGCTCTCCTGATTGAACGCTCACGAGTCCCTACCACCTTGGGCGTCGGCTCCAGCGCTCTCCTGATTGAATGCTCACAAGCCCCTACCATCCAAGTGTCGGCTTTAGCACTCTCCTGATTGAACGCTCACGAGCCTCTGCTTATATAGGAGTCGTCTCTAGTGCTCTCCTGATTGAATGCCGTAGGTGATCGGAGCAGCCCTGCACACGGTTTTGGAAGCCTTCAGACTGTTTACATAAAGCTCCTGGGGTGTACACAAAATACAGAGTACCGTATGCTGTTCTCAGCGGAATATTTTTAGCCTGATCCATTATTGCATCCTCGCCGGATCTTTAAGTAGATTTTAGTGTTTCATTTGCACCTTATTCTTTGTTACATAGGTTGAAAAAAGACCGGGTCCATCAAGTTCAACCTTCCTCCAATTACGATATACATTTTTGGCGCCAAATCATCTATAACCCACAAAGTTATGTACTGAGGGATCATTTGGCCCTTCTATAAAAGCTGTCATAGTGTCGGCCATCTGACTGCTGTAAAGAAGCCTTTCCTATTCATCTGCTGGAGTCTCCTATCTTCCCCCCGCTGTGAGCACCCCCTGGTACACAGTTCGTCTTTGGAGGGAATCAGTCATGTGCAGGACTTTGTATTGATCACACATGTATTTATACTTACAAATGAGATCTCCTCTGAGACGTCTTCTCTAACCTCTCGTCATATGGGACCTCCAGCCCTTGTAATAATAAAGTTGCCGCCTTTGGAGTGATTCTAACTTCTGAATATCCTTTTTAAAATGTGGAGCCCAGAAGTGTATCCTGTACTCTAGATGTGGCCTCACAAGTGATGTATGGAGAGGCACCAATACGCTGGGATCTTGGGAACACATCTCTCGTTTTACAAACCCTAAATTCCTGTTTGCTTTCGCAGCGGCTGCTTGACATTGAGCGCTGCTCCCAGCTTAGGCTACTTTCACATTACGATTTTGAAGGGAGCCGATGCTGTCCGATAAATTCGGACAGCATCGGCTCCCTTCTGATGCCTGGAATTGGATGCCAAATAGGCATCCGATTCCGGCATTAAATCGTAGCCTCCGGGCTGAAAAAAATAAAAAAAAAAAAAAAAAAGTTTATGCTCACCTCCCCCCGAACCTCCGCCATCTTCCTGCAGGCTCCCGGTATCTGCAGAGGTCTTCTTCTGCTGTACAGGACCTGCGGTGATGTCACAGTCACGTGACAGCAGGTTCCACCATGGTAACCCGCGGTCACATGACTGTGACATCACCGCAGGTCCTGTACTGCAGTAGAAGACCTCTGCAGACACCGGGAGCCACCAGGAGCCTACAGGAAGATGGCGGGGGCTCGGGGGTAGGTGAGCATAAATTTTTTTTTTTTTTTTTAACCCCTGTGCTCCCAGTTTGGAGCATTTTTACTGTACTGAGCAAGCTCAGTACAGTAAAATCAGGTCCGAGGAGACATCAGATGTTTCCTCGGACCCTGCTCCATAGGGCCCCATGTTAAAGGGATCGGATCGGATGTGCACTAAATGCCATCCGATTTGGTCCGATCCGATTTTATTTTCGGTGCAAAAATCGGAGCAAGCTCCAATTTTTTCACCGATAATAACATCGGACAAAATCGGATCGGCCTAAATTGGATGGCATTTAGTGCACATCCGATTCGGTCGATCCCCATAGGGCTGCATGGGGCCAAATTCGGATCCGATGCGGTCCGATTTTGATCGGACAGCATCGGATTTGAAAAATCCATAGTGTGAAGGCAGCCTTACAGGTAACCAGAATACAAGTCCTTCTCCTGTTCTGCAGTCCTGAGTTTACTTTAATGTAAATGCAGCAGTAGGATTACTCCATCCTACGAGCATTACTCTACATTTATTAACATGAAATCTCCTTGGCCAAGTGTTTGCCCATTCAGACATCTGACCTTTTAATGTATGCCTTTATTAAAGCCCATTTTAGACACCTTCGCCATTTGTGAGCAGAGTTTTTATTTATCTGATGTTTTTGGCTGATTCATGAATTGTGACTTTTGCAACAAATTTTATGAATTGTGAAATGTTTTCCAGCTGCTCCCTGGGGCCATTTCATTTATGACAGATATTTTGGCACAAATTCTGCAGCATGTAGCAATAAGCGTGACTTCTTGTACTACAAAGTCATAAAACAAGACACAACTAAAAGCATTCTGGGTACCGTCACATTGGCGGCGATTTCATAGGCGTACAGCAACGTTGTGTCGCCTAATGTAAAGAGGCGATGTCGGCGCTAACAATCTCCTTTGAGTGGACGCCTGGTTTCTCAGCAGTGCTCTGAAACCAGGCGAGCACTCTGTGTACACATCGCCCCATGTAACATGGCGATCACCGATGTTACAGGCGATGGGAGCCGTAGGCTCCCATGTTACAGGATCGCCGCTGGGGTTTGTGGAAACACCAGCGGCGATGGCACCTGTAACATCGCCGGAGGCATCGCCGCGTGTAAACACGCGATGGCGACACTGGCCGGGTGCCAAAAACGTGCGCGCTCCCGTGCGTCGCCGCCGAGATCTCCGGCGATATGGTCAGGTGTGACGGTACCCTTTCATTTTGTATAATAATAATGAACCACTTGCAACTTTGTTCAAGAAATTGGCAAAAAAAGTCAAATGAATATCAAGACAAAATCAATAAAAAAATAAAAACAAATGGGCAAGTGTGGGTCACATTTTGTGTCCTCATACTGGACATAGACACTAGGGAGCAATAAAAAGCAAATAGGGTCTTAACTGGTAAAGTAGGAGACAAAGAATGGAGTGTGTGCTCCTCAATGCTCGCACGGTTGTGGGGAGTGGAGGCTGCTACAGATAATTAGCGAGGAGCGAGTGGTGTAATATTCGTAATCGCTATACTACTCGTAACAAGTAGTTTTAATACCTACATATTCATCCAAATAGCGAGTCTGATGTTAGGCTCCACCCACACACATCCAGCCATAAAACAAGTCTTTCCGGGCACAGAACGGGAGGGTGGAGGCTTTTTTTACGATTTCAGTGTCTAAAACACCTTGCTGAGCCCCCAGAGACCCTACTATTCAACCTGTTCTCCCTGAGGTGCAGCTTCCATTGTTTACTGAAGGGAGTCGGCAATACGTGTCAGATCGAAACGATGGACACATCACTCACGAGCATCAGCCATACTCACCGAGTAACTAGTATCACGAATACCGTACTATCCATGCGAGGAGCGAATAGTAACGATTACACTCACTCATCACTAGTGATAATGAAGTGGAAGGAAAGGTGGTGTGTGGATTTTCTACGCTGCCATTGTGGATCCTGCATTGAAGGATTCACAACACATCAGATTTAAGCAATGAGGTTTACTTCTACACGTTTGAAGCCAACCAGTTTCTTTCCTCAGGATAAAATCCCTAACACATGCCATGCACAGATTAGGGGATGTCAAGCGCACCAAGCAACACAGAGGTTAAAAAGGTAAGGAGACGGAGAGGAAGACCGTGAAGATAGTTTAAGTAGGTGTCCCATTCCTCACTCCCTAACCGGTGTCTGGCTCCCGAGCTCCCCTGATGTACCTAAGTGGGTCTTTCCCACTGCCGCCATCATGTGCTTAGTCTCTGATCTATCCCTCCAGTCACCCTGACTAGTACGTAGACTGGTGAGTGCACTAGACTTTACCTGTACAATAGTACAATACAGGGGGAGGTAGACAGAAAGGGCAACAAAGACAAAGGATACAAAACAGACTTGACTGCAGCAGCCAAACACTAGGAATGCAGACGGCATGGCTCCAACAACAGAACTCAGCAGCAGAATCACCTGGAGCCAGTGGCGTAACTTCAGGCCCAGGGGCCCCGATGCGAAAGCTCCAACGGGGCCCCCAATTATTGCAAATCTTTAATAGCATTAGTCTTTTTCTATGGGCCAAAGGGACTTTTGGGGCCCCCCTAGGCTCCAGGGCCCGGGTGCGATCGCAACCCCTGCACCTATTGTAGTTGCGCCCCTGCCTGGAGCCACTAGAGACTTCCTCCCTCCACAGTGGTCAGAATAGAAAGAATCTATTACCATTACCAGGTGATGGATCAGGTAACTATTTCAAGGGAAGGGGAGTTGTCACAAACCAGCTACAGCTGAGAAACTAGCCAGAAGTGAGGAAGATGTCATTAACCCTTGAAATCAGTGATGTAAGAAACATTTCTTGTGAGGTTCACATGGCATTATCCTGAGAAAGAAGCTGGTTAGCTTCAAAACGCATAGAAATAAACCGCATTGCTTCAATCCAATATTATCAGTACTCCAAATGTTTTGATTACCTTTTGGGCATTCCTGCCCTCTTCAAAAAAAGCATCCTTTGTTTCATGTGCCTTTTGCTTTCTTGTCTTTATAAACCCCACCCCAGCCTCTAGACAATTCTAGAGTATTCTGCTTTGGTTTTCTTTGCCTGGTTTCCTGCTCCTAGTGGCTGCTCAAGTTCTCTGCCTAGTCCTGCAAGTCATGTGTGAATCTCTTGTTGATGCTCTTCAGAGGTTCTGCTATCTGCACCTGTTGACAGCGTTTCTTCTGCTCCTGGCTGCTCGTGCTACTCGCTCTGCTGCAGCTCTTGCCTCAACTGCATTTGCTGACATGTAAACTGGTTGCTTTATTAAGTGCTCCGTCGCTTCCTACATTCAAATAGATGTAGAGCATGAGACTATTCTGGACTCTGGTAATTTGTTCCGCATCTGGTTCTGCACTTTCTAAGAGACTTCCTACCCAAGTCTACCTGAATGATTTAATTTAATGTATTATATAAACTCGCTTCAAGGAAAACTGGCAGGTCAAAAATCCATCTGTAACTACTATCATTTTCTAATTCCTCCTCTAAGCTCTCTCTATTCATGTATTTCTTTTATGTACATTTCCCTCCTATCTCCTGTAAACTTCAAATAAAATTCCATCTGTCAATCACAGTGAATGATCCACTTAGTTCTCTGTTGTCCACTCCTCATGCATGAATATGCATGTCATATACTCACACCACATCACTGTACAGGAGATCACTGGGGGAAAGGCTGTATTCTCGTCTCTGCTCTCTGTGTTTGCAGCATCACAAGAGGTGAAATACAACACAGAAACTGTCACAGCACAGCAGGATATCTTCTTACAGAAACAAATAGAATCTAGTTAAAGCAGACCTGCAATCTCTTTCTTCCTGTGTCCTTAACAGAATAGACCTCCTGAAAGTGAAACCACAGTGCACTTAGAGCAAAGGGAGGAGGGAGGAGTGAGCAGCTGAGAGGGAGAAGAGAGGTGCTAAGAGGGAGGAGGAGAAGCTGCTGAGAGGGAGAAGGGAGGAGAGAGATGCTGAGATGGAGGAGAGAGCTGCTGAGATGGAGTGCATATCTACATGACAATTTAATACAGCAAGGACTAATCCTGTGTTTTTACAATGGAGAGAACTAATCCAGCAGCTCTCTGCAGGGTCTGACAATGCTGATAACACGGAAACTACCAACTATACAATAATGATTTTACATGTCTTTAAAAAGTCCGCCCAAGAACTATTCAATGTGTAACATTACTATCATACTGAAAAATGACCTTTTAAAATATCTCCTTGTTTGGACTTGCCTTAGACTTTACATTACTGCATCTCCAAGTGTAAACTGCGCTTTACAGACTGCTCCGCTCATTGCATTTTCCTGTGGGGTTTTCAACAGACTGTTCGTTAAGGATTTATTCAATATCTACACTCTGTGTTTATGGACTTTGAGTGTTCCTGTGCACTTTGCTGTGAATTACCGTGTGTTATAATTTAGGCTTTATCAACTATAAGCTGTGTTCTGTTGTGTCTTTGCTCCTTGTTAAAAGACTCCGGACTTATCCGTTATAATTATTACAAATGTCTGTGTTCTGCGTCCTTCGTCACAGGATCTCCAATGACAGTGCAGAAAAATGCACGCACCTTTCCTTCCAATTGATTATCACACATGACATAGCTGTGGACATTTTATGACGTCTTGTGTTCCAGCTCTTCCTTTGTTTTACTTGGGGCTGCAGAGAATTAGAAGTGTCACTGATATTTATCAGCCGACAGATGATAATTATGACTCAACATCACAGCGATTTCAATGTTCCACAAGATCCATCAGCGAACACTGACAATGGCTAATCTGTATTCCATATCTCTGCTATAATGGCATATTCCCTGCACAGCACTCCTAATTATAAAGGAAAAGCTAAATATATGTAAATACCATCCACACAGACTTATTTTGTCACATTAAACTAAAACAGGATTATAAATTGCACAAATGAAAAAGGGCTGAGGAAGGATGAGGAAGACAGTGGTGACATCTCCGGGAACTAAGGGCAAGTGAGAAAAGATTGAAGCAAAAGAAATCTGTAACTTAATATGAGTGTTTATCTTACGTTATATCTCATGTACAGTATACAGGGGGGAAACGTATCTATTCACCCACCAATTGTGTGTGTTCTCCCATTTATAGATGAGGTCGGCCTGTAACTGACATCATAGGTGACCTCAACTATGAGAGACAAAATGAGAAAACTAATCCTGAAAATCACATTGTCTGATGATCTGGAAACATTTATTTCAAATTTTTGGTGGAAAATAAGTGTTTGGTCAATAAAAAAGTTCATCTCAATACTTTGTTCTATATCATTTATTGGCAATGACAGAGGTGAGACATTTTGTGTAAGTCTTCATTCGGTTGGCACACACTGTTGATGGTATGTCGGCACACACTGTTGATGGTATGTCGGCACACACTGTTGATGGTATGTCGGCCCACACTGTTGATGGTATGTCGGCACACACTGTTGATGGTATGTCGGCACACACTGTTGATGGTATGTCGGCACACACTGTTGATGGTATGTCGGCACACACTGTTGATGGTATGTCGGCACACACTGTTGATGGTATGTCGGCCATTCCTCCATGCAGATGACCTCTAGAGCAGTGATGTTCTGGGGCTCTCACTGTACAACACGGACTTTCACCTCCCTTCAAAGGATTTCTATAGGGTTTACATGTGGTGACTGGCTAGGCCACTCCAGGACCTTGAAATGCTTCTTATGAATCCACTCCTTTGTTTCCCTGGTGGTGTGCTTGGGATCATTGTCATGCTGAAATATCCAGCCACGTTTCATCTTCACTGCCCTTGCTGATAGAAGGAGGTTTGCACTCAAAATCTCACAATACATGCCCTATTCATTCTTTCATGTACAAGGATAAGTCGGTGTAGGGTGTTACTGATGGTAGCCTGTGTAATGTTGGTCCAAGCTCTCTGCAGGTCATTCATTAGGTCCCCACATGTGGTTCTGGGATTTTTGCTCATCGTTCTTGAGATAATTTTTACCCCACGGGGTGTGATCTTGTGTGGAGCCCCAGATTGAGGGAGATTCAGTGGTCTTATATGTTTTCCATTTTCTAATGATTGCTCCCACAGTTGATTTCTTCACACCAAGCTGCTGCCTATTGCAGATTCAGTCTTCCCAGCCTGGTGCAGGGCTACAATGTTGTTTCTGGTGTCCTTCGACAGCTCTTTGGTCTTCACCATAGTGGAGTTTGGACTGTGACGGTTCGAGGTTGCGGACAGGTGTCTTTTAGGGCCCTTTCACATCTGCGTTTTTCGTAATTCGCGGCAGATGCGGTGAAAAAACCGCATCTGCCGCGTTTGCCGCATAACCGTTCCACTTGCGGCACGGTTGCGGTTTTTTCCATAGGAAGTATAGGGGGACTTGCGGCGGATGCGGCAAGTGCGGTATTGCACTTGCGGCAGGTGCGGCAGCGAAAAAAACCGCGGTCAGCCGCGGTTTTTTTCGCTGCCGCACCTGCCGCAAGTGCAAAACCGCACTTGCCGCATCTGCCGCAAGTCCCCCTATACTTCCTATGGAAAAAACCGCAACCGTGCCGCAAGTGGAACGGTTATGCGGCAAACGCGGCAGATGCGGTTTTTTCACCGCATCTGCCGCGAATTACGAAAAACGCTGATGTGAAAGCACCCTTATACTGATAAGTTCAAACAGGTGCCAGTACTACAGGTAATGAGTGGAGGACAGAGGAGCCTCTTATAGAAGATGTTACAGCTCTGTGAGAGCCAGAAATCCTGCTGTTTGTAGGTGACCAAATACTGATTTTCCACCAAAATTTGAAAAAAAAATAAATAAATAAATAAATAAATACATTTTTCCAAATCAGACAATGTGATTTTCAGGATTAGTTTTCTCATTTGGTCTCTCATAGTTGAGGTCACCTATGATGTCAATTACAGGCCGACCTCATCTTTATAAGTGGGAGAACGCGCACAATTGGTGGCTGACTACATACTTTTTTCCCCACTGTATCTATGCGATAATATATGGTGGTGTTCTTCACACAGATGAATATGCTTATACAGATATTTATTTTAAAAAATCATTAACTTAAAAAAAGAACCAAAACTAAGAAGGAAAGAAAGGCGCAATAGGGTCTTATTAACGATATACAAGTGATTAAGAAATGAGCAATGCTCACCTTGTAACGGCACAATTCCAACGTAAGCCAAACTGCCGCAGGAAACCCGAAGAACAATATAATCAGCAACAAGGAAAGGGTTAAATCCGCGCTGTTCAGCAATAAGGGTCTTTGCTCAGTTGTATTATCCAGCAGTGTCTTTATTCTCAACGCGTTTGATGCGCAGACTGTGCACTTCATCAGGAGATAACAAGCTGCCAGTCAGGGGTGTGGGAGGGTGTGTATATCACACTTCTTCATACACGAGGCCTCCTCCCCTGTACAGGCAGCTTCTCCTGATGAAGTGCACAGTCTGCGCATGACACGCGTAGAGAATAAAGACACTGCTGGATAATACAACCGAGCAAGACCCTTATTGCTGAACAGCGTGGATTTAACCCTTTCCTTGTTGCAGATTATATTATAACTTAAAAAAAGAGGATCTGTCACCAGATTGCACACCATGTCCTGCAGGACTAGACCCAGTGGAGCCGGTGTACTTGCTTTGAAACTCATAATCAGATGCAGGACAGCTTCTTAATGCTTTGGGAAAGTTTGTTCCACTGATATTAAAATGACGTATGGGAGGAAAGCTTGCAAATAGACTTTGCAGGGGTGATAATGTCCATACGACGGCACCCAAATCTACTTTGTGCAGACCGTGTGTTCTCAAAATATACAAATCACAGATCTTTGTGCATTTTAACCCCTATATTTACCCCATTGTCGCCTCCTTTCATTTGATGTTGGCTCACGTGTTGAGCCTACTTATTTCCCTGTACATGTCGGCTGATTTGATCAGCTGACACGTGCGTCTAACAGCTTTTAACTAGTTAGATCGTGCTATCAAGCTCAGACAGCGCAATCTAACACTCATACGTGGGGAGATCATTCCCTGCTCCCATTGGAGACCGTGTGATGTGATCACAAAGTGCTGATTGGTTGTCATGACAGAACACGATGAGATGATGACCCCTGTCACTGTTATGATGTGCTTCCTGTGGCGCCAACTTTCAAAGGAGATGATCATTTGTGCCACGCTAATGCTGAAGAGCCGCTCTGTACTGCACAAGCGATCAGACAGTGCAGGCTTCAAGTCTCCAAAGTAGACTACGGTAGTCCAAACAAAAAAAAGTTAAAAAAAAATAAAAACATTAAAAAGTTCAAATCATCCCCCCTTCTGCCCCATTGAAAATAAAACAAGTAAAAAAATATACACACTTTTGGTATCACCACTTTCAGAAATGTCTGATCTACTAAAATAGAAGGTAAAAAATGTTTGTACTGTGTTAGCCAGTGAATAGAAAAATATTAAAATGGGAGATCCCGCAAAACTGCACCTGACCGCAAGTCCCATAGAGAATGAGTGGGACTTGCTGCAAGTCGGTCATTATTTGGCAGATGCAGCAAAATCTGCTGGATCTGCCGTGAATCTGCAAAGACATTGAGGTCCCTAAGGGCCACTTCACACGCTCCGATATCTGAACCGATATCGTTGAAACGTCACGCTTTTGAGATCGTTCTTACGATCTCGTTTGTGCATCGTTGCGTGTAAACGCAGGATGCCTGAACGAGAAATCCTTGGATCGGACATCTCAAATTTGAGATCCGGACTGCAACTCTATCGTTCGTCCTCCAATTAACGTCCTGTGAAGCCGCAGCATCGTTCAGTGTGACGCCTTTTTGAACAATGTTGTTCATATTTCTCCTATTCCTGCCGCTTTGTGAAATCGTTCAAACCATCTACACCAAATAGCTGGAGCGTTGCCAAATTTAAGATCGTTAACGATATCCTTGCGTGTGACAACACACTAACGATGTCGGAAGGATCGCAGTCACGTGACATAGCTAACGATATCGTTCACCTATATCCTAGCGTGTGAAGTGGCCTTTACAAAGACAGGTCACAATGCAAAAAATAATCCATCAAACAGGCCCAGATCCCGAAAAATGAGAACGCTGTGGGTCTCGGAAAATGGTGACAAACACCAAGGGGGTTTTTTTTTGATACACGTCTGATTTTTTTTAACCACTTAAATAATAAAAAATAATTTCACATGTTTGTTATCTATGAACTCTTACATTTACATTAAAAACTTATGACTTTTGGAAGAAGGGGAGGGAAAAACAAATAATCAGTTGAAGGGGTTAAATCCAAGCCATGGACCAATATCATCCAAAGGTGACATTCACAGGAGTCAGTGAATGAAATGACTGGTTGCAGACATGACTAGCGGTGTATGCTCATCTGTATATCAGATTGATGCAATTCACATCCTGATCCATGGACTTTGTGTGTTCTCTGCCTCACAGAGACAAAATAAATCCATCTGCAACCCAATCTGGGTGTTCTTAGGCTGGCTTCACACCCGATCCGTGGCTGTCCGCTTGAGCCAGACAGCCGCGAACCGGATCAGCACACAGAAATGGAGGGCTAAATTCGCCCTCGGGTCCAGTGTGCAGCTGCACCCTGCTGCCTCCGCTGATAGGTCAGGACCGCAGCTCGCGGGGAGCTAGCCGAAGTCCTGAACTGTCAGGAGGGTCCGGCGCTGAGCTTCAGCACCATGGAGCTGTCCCCTCTGACAGATCAGGAACACAGCTCGCTCCTTGCGAGCCGCAGTCCTGAGTTATCAGCGGCTGCACACCGGACCCAAGGGCAAATTAGCCTCCAGTTCTATGTGCTGATCCAGTCCGCGGCTGTCTGCCTCAAGTGGACAGCCACGGATCAGATCTCGGCCGTAGTGTGAAGCCAGCCTTAGGGTACCGTTACACGTCCCAACATTGCATGCAATTTGCTGGTTGCACTGAAATCATGGACACATTGTTCTATTTTGTTGCTGTGTACAAATGTAACAATGTGTCCATGATTTCACTGCAACCAGAGATCTGCGAACAATCTCCGCACAATTATCTGTGTTTAACTGGACCTTAATGGATAGAAGCTTTGCAATTTTTTTTGAGCACTAGAAAATGACTGACCATAAAAATGAAGACAGTGACCGAGCACCGGTGAACAACGGAGCCCGAATGTGGACGATACAAGAAAACGGACGTGTGAGGCCCAAGAGCAATGATACCAAAGAGACAAACTGTAAAACAGTGAAAAGTTTAACCTGTTACAAAACTGACGCTTCCTAATCACAATTTATTATGTTGGTAGATAATTTCCCCTAATTAGATTATATACAGTCATATGAAATTTGTTTTTTTTGCAAACAGCTATTTCAGTGTGATATATGTAATAACTGATGGACACAGTAATATTTCAGGTTTGAAATGAGGTTTATTGTACTAACCAAAAGTGTGAAATATGCATTATTTCAAAAATGGACAGGTGCAAAAGTATGGGCACCTCAACAGAAAAGTGACATTAATATTTAGTAGATCCACCTTTTGCCTCTAGTGGCTTCCTGTAGCTGTTAATGAGTTCCTGGATCCTGGATGAAGGGATTTTTGACCATTCCTCTTTACAAAACAATTCCAGTTCAGTTAAGTTTGATGGTCGCCGACAATGGACAGCCCGCTCCAAAACATCCCACAGATGTTCAATGATATTCAGGTCTGGGGACTGGGATGGCCATTCCAGAACATTGTAATTGTTCCTCTGCATGAATGCCTGAGTAGATTTGGAGCGGTGTTTTGGATCATTGTCTTGTTGAAAGATCCATCCCCGGCGTAACTTCAACTTTGACACTGATTCTTGAACATTATTCTCAAGAATCTGCTCATACTGAATTGAATCCATGTGACCCTCAACTTTAACCAGATTCCCGGTGCCGTCATTGGCCACACAGCCCCAAAGCATGATGGACCCTCCCCCAAATTTGACAGTGGATAGCAAATGTTTTCCTTGGAATGCTGTGTTTTTGTGGCGCCATGCATAACGCCTTGTTGTATGACCAAACAACTTAATCTTTGTTTCATCAGTCCACAGGACCTTCTTCCAAAATGAAACTGGCTTGTCCAAATGTGCTTTTGCATACCTCAGGAGACTCTGTTTGTGGCGTGCATGCAGAAACGGCTTCTTTCGCATCACTCTCCCATACAGCTTCTACTTGTGCAGTGTGCGCTGTATTGTTGACCGATGCACAGTGACACCATCTGCAGCAAGATGATGCTGCAGGTCTTTGGTGGGTGGATTGTTCTTGACTGTTCTCACCATTCTTCTTCTCTGCCTTTCTGATATTTTCGTTGGTCTGCCACTTCTGGCCTTTACAAGAACTGTCCCTGTGGTCTTCCATTTCCTTACTATGTTCCTCACAGTGGAAACTGACAGGTTAAATCTCTGAGACAACTTTTTGTATCCTTCCCCTGAACAACTATGTTGAACAATCTTTTTTTTCAGATCATTTGAGAGCTGTTTTGAGGAGCCCATGATGCCACTCCTCAGAGAAGATGCAACTAGGAGAACAACTTGCAAGTGGACACCTGAAATAGCTTTTCTCATGATTGGATACACCGGGCTATGAAGTACAAAACTCAATGAGGTCACCAAACCAATTTAGTGCTTCAGTAAGTCAGTAAAAATTAGTTAGGAGTATTCAAATCATGAAAATCAGAAGGGTGCCCATACTTTGGCACCTGTCAAATTTTGAAATAATGCATATTTCACATTTTTGGTTAGTACAATAAACCTCATTTCAAACCTGAAATGTTAATGTGTCCATCAGTTATTACATATATCACACTGAAATAGCTGTTGCAAAAAAAAAAACAATTTTAAACAAAAAAAATGAGTAAGATTAAGAGGGGTGCCCAAACTTTTTCATAGGACTGTAGCAGGGACACATATATAAGAATATCTTAGCCCAGGAGATGTGGTATGATCAGACCATGTCCCTGTACAGTCATGACACATCCATTACACAGTACATAGCAGGGACCCATATGAGATTATCTCCGTACAGGAGATGTGGTATGATCAGACCATGTCCCTGTACAGTCATGACACATCCATTACACAGTACATAGCAGGGACACATATATAAGATTATCTCAGCACAGGAGATGTGGTATGATCAGACCATGTCCCTGTACAGTCAGACACATCCATTACACAGTACATAGCAGGGACATATATAAGATTATCTCAGCACAGGAGCATTTTTTTAATCACATTCAATTGTGGAAATTATTATTCTTTGAACACCTATTGATTAACTTTGTTCATGGGAGAACCCCTTCAATGTTTTTCCTTGTTGTGGCCAAGTACATATGGGAAAACATAAGCTAAATATTAGTAATAATAACTTCCCCTTATAAACCACACACGGCACAGTGCCAAGACTTTACTAACAAATACGCCTTTAACAAAAAGAAGAAAAGAAACTCCTTAGCATGAAGACGGATGAAAGCAAGTTTTCTTAGAAGCCGATATAGAATCTAATTTACCAAGCATGGCTGCTTCTTTAAAAGACAAAATTCCATCAATTAACTTCAGGCAATAAAGACTTAAAAACACACACACATTCAGAGATGAAAACAAACACTCCAATTAGCTCACGCTGCCTCCCCAGCTCTCTACAAGTAATGCGCCTTTGTGGAGGAAAAGCAGTCCTCTTTCATCTTCCAGTGGTTTAAGTGGTCGTCTACATCTGTCCTCTAATCTTCAGCTCTCCTCTCATCTTCATCTCTCGTTTCATCATTCAGCATATGTCACAAGCAAGACCCAACTATAACCCAGGGGTTCCCTCTAGGTGCCCAGGGGGTTCCCTCTAGGTGCCCAGGGGGTTCCCTCTAGATGCCCAGGGGGTTCCCTCTATTTGCCCAGGGGGTTCCCTCTATTTGCCCAGAGGGGGGCCCACTCTATTTGCCCAGGGGGGGGCCCCTCTATTTGCCCAGGGGGGGCCCCCACTATTTGCATTGCCAGGGTCTTCACTGCAAACAGGTTTTACTTTGTTTTTTTTAAATACATTTAGAACCTTTGGTACTTTAAGTGGTCTTTTAATAAAGCCTATTTATGGTCATAAAGTTCCAATAATTTAGGATCCTTCTACATCAGTAGCATGGGTTTCATGTTTAAAAGGGGATATCAAAGACTGATAAAACTTGACTGCATTATTTTATAAACAGCGCCACCCCTTTATACAGGTTGATGTTGGTATTACAGGCTAGGCTCATTCACTTAAATGGAGCCAAGTGCAATACAAAACCTGTAGACAGGGTGGTGCCATATTTGAGAGAAATCATCAATGTTTAGAGAATACTGGACAACCTCTTTAATGGATCATACACAGAACCAAAGACGGATCACAAACACCCAACATGCGCATAGCCTTAAAGGGAATGTGTCATCCGTAATTATGCATAGCTAGATTATGCTGATTGCATAGTAAAAAAATTTAGATTTTTTTTTCCATTAAAAATAAAGATGAGAAACTACAGTTTTCTAATGGCCACTAGGGTTACTCTAGAGGAAATTCACACGTACATTAGCAGCAATAGAATGGCACAGACCTTTTCTGTTGTATTGAAGCGTCTAATGAGCGTGTGCACAGGACATAACGGAGGGACAGGGAGCAGGGGATGAGCTGTGAAATCATCTACTCAGAATGTGGGATCCTGTCAACTATCAGTTGTGTATAGAGGCATCATCTGTCATTGTAATCCTGACTCTGATGGCCACTTTACATGTCCCAACATCGGTCCGATATTGGATCAGACACCGCAGGAGCGCGATTTTTCTGCCCAGATTTCCAAGAACGCATCAGAGACGTACACAGCGCGATATCGGCAGGCAACGCCACTACGAGGTCTACGCTCCCCTTGTACGGCCGACCCAGGAACGACCATTTAACATGGGAGAGAATAGTGGACGTTGTACTTCACATCGTAGTTGGGCTTTTACACAGCTCGATCCGGCTACAACGTCCAACCAATATCGGGCCGTTGGAGAGCACGCTCATTCAATCCCCAATATCGTTTTGGCATCGTATTGGACATTTATACTATACAACGCACGAACCAACGTGACTTTTGGTCGGAGTTGGACGCCGATATCAGTACGTGTAAAGTGGCCATTGAGATAATGAGCCTGTTGAAAACTTTTCCTGAAAGAATAATTCCAATCAGTCTAGGAAATATTAATGGACACAGAATCCGACTCCACAGCCCTGCTTCCTGGGGCAGCGTGCCACCTGCGGCTTCACTCTGGTTGATTTATCTGTAGTAAGACTATGTGTGCAATCTCATTTACAGGCCTAACCCCTTAAGGTACCGTCACACGCCGCCATATCGCCGGCGAGATGGCTGGCAATTCCTGATGTGCGTAGTGGCGTGTGACTGGGTGATTCTATGGCGAGAAATCGCTGGTGGAGCGTCGCCTGATTGCCGGCACTGCAGTGAAATCAGGTGATATCAGCGAATCGTGCCGTGTGACAGGGCGATAGCGACTTACACAGCGATCCCGTAGAAATGCTTGGATGTTATGTCTTTTTGCGCCGCATCTGCGGCGATTGGTGGGTGATACTGCGTGCCAATTGGCTGGCCGTGTCCGAGGTGCCTTATTTGAGGACTCGTGTGTTCACGCAAGGCTGACCAATGGGAACGCAGTTCTGTCCACTAATTGCAGTGATAGGGGCGTGGTGAAATCCACTCTAGCATGCCCCTATCAAGACAGTATGGCCACATCGCTGCTACGATTGAGGCGTGTGATGCGGCGATGTGTGAAGGGAAGATCACTTCCGGTCTTCTACAGGTGATTTCCGGGGCGCTGGATCGCCGAAGATCGAACACTAGATCGTTACACAGCGATCAGAAAAAAGTGCCCGAAACGTGCGCGCTCACGTCAAATCGCCAGCGATATGGAAGCCATATGGAGGCGTGTGACGGTACCTTTATGGAGCGGGTGATTTATCCTTTTTGTGTTTTCATATTTTCCTTCCCTTATTCCGAGAGCCCAGCGTGTTTCTCTGTCATCCCCTCTTCTGACGGCTTGTTTTTTGTGAGCAGTTTTATCATATGATGTAATAAGCGGGAAAAAAAGATTCCAAGTGAAGTGAAATAGGGAAAAAAAGTGAACTAATGCAATTGTTTTGTGTAGTAATTTCCGGCGTGGATCTCCCCATACAGCGGCGCTGACAGTGATCCCCCGGTCACTACAATCACTTATAACAGTTTTGCTTTTGCCCCATTTTCACACCCGACCTGTTCTCATGTTTCAGGATCTGGGCTGTGCGATGGATTATTTGCTACATACACAGCCAGGTACGTTTTACCCTGATAGCTTTATACAGCCGGTATCTCCACTGGTTGTATGATCACAGACAGGGATGTTTTACCCTGATAGCTGTATACAGCCAGATTGGGGTCTATGTACCAGCAGCTCCATGGGGGTCTATGTACACCGACTGTAAAATGGACAATGATATTATAACACGGACCCGGTTTAACAATAACATTTTTTTTTCTCTTTTTTGTCACCAAATTTGCGGTGCGTTTTATAATCCAATGCATTTTTTAAAGCAAAAATATGGTATACAAAAGGTGGAAACATGATTACATAAAAAGAATTATAATAAATACAGCAAAAGAGGTGACCCATACACAGACCAAAATCTACAGGATTATTACTAAACAGAATAAATTAATCACTCAATGATACATCCAATAGGAAGTCATCATAGAACCTCTAAGAAGGCTATCAACAAGTATATAAAGTGTCCAAGTGCACACATGAATAGCAGCCACCAAGGTACCCACAGTACATGTTCCCACACTGCACAGTGACCCGACGCACGTTTCACCCACAGCTTCATCACGAGTAATAAACACTCTGCATTGAACATGAATATATTTTTTTGTGTATATAGGGTACAGTGATGTGGAAGTGTTCGCCCCCTCCCTGATTCTTATTCTTTTGCACGTTTGTCAGATCACCAAACAAATGTAAATATTAGACAAAGATAACCCATGTAACCACAAAATGCAGTTTATAAATGAGGTCTTTATTATTAAGGGGAAAAGAAATCCAAACCTACAAGCCCTTGTTTGATAAAAAAGATTGTCCCCTAAACCTAATAACTGGTTGGGCTCTTATCAAGTGTTTGTGATAACTGGCAACGAGTCCCTACAACGCTCTGGAGGAATTTTGACCGCTCTTTGCAGAAATGTTGTAAATTCAGTCACATTGGAGGTTTCCAAGCATGAACTGCCTGTTTAAGGTCACAGTATCTCAATCGGACTGAGGTCAGGACTGTGACTCGGCTGCTCCAAAGTCTTAATGTTATTTTGTTTCAGCCATTCAGAGGTGACTTGCTGTTTTGGATCATTGTGACTGCTCTTCAGCATGAGATCATGAACAGATGGCCGGACGTTCTCCTTCATTATTTGCGACAGAATTCATGGTTCCATTTACCACAGCATCTTCCAGGTCCTGAAGCAGCAGAAGAGCCCCAGACCATTAGATGCCTCCACAATATTTTACTGTCGGGATGATGTTCCTTTTCTGAAATGCTGTGTTACTACTACGCCACATATAATGAGACATACACCTTTCAAAAAGGTCAACTTTTGTCTTGTCAGTACACAGATTATTTGTCCAAAAGTCTTGGAGATCATCAATATGCTTTCTGACATACCTGAGAAAAGCCTTTATATTCTTTTTGCTCAGTGGTTTCTGTCTTGGATCTCTGCCATGCAGCATTTTTGCCCAGTCTCTTTCTTATGATGTCATCATGAACACTCATCTTAAGTGAGGCTGCAGATCTTTGCATGTTGTTATGGGTCTTTTGTGACCTCTTAAGGCCCAGATACACACACAGATAATTGTGCAGAGATTGTTGGCAGATCTCTGGTTGCAGTGAAATCATGGACACATTGTTACATTTGTACACAGCCACAAAATGGAACAATGTATCCATGATTTCATCTGCAAACAGTCTCTGCACAATTATCTATGTGTGTAACTCTGGGCCTTTAGATGAGTAGTTTTGGTTGGACGGCCGCTCCTAGAAAGGATCACTACTGCTCCATGTTTTTGCCATTTGTGGATAATAGCTCTCACTGTGGTTCGCTGGAGTCCCAAAGCTTTAGAAATGGCTATATAACACCTTCTCCAGACTAATAGATTTCAATTACCTGTACGTGTGTTTTTCATTTGTTCCTGAATTTCTTTGGATTGCAGCAGGATATCTATCTTCTGAGGATCGTTTGTCTACTTCATTTTGTCAGGCAGGTCCTATTTAAGTGATTTCTTGATTTGAGAACAGGTGTGGCAGTAATGGGTGTGACTGGGGAAATTGACCTCAGCTTCACAAAGATGTGAGAAACCACAGTTTTAAGGGGGTAGGACAATCCCTTTTACACACAGGGCCCTGTAGGTTTGGATTTCTTTTCCCCTTAATAATAAAGGCCTTCATTTATAAACTGCATTTTGTGGTTACTTGTGTTACCTTTGTCCAATATTTACATTTGTTTGGTGATCTGAAACATAAGTGACAAATACGCGAGACAATAAGAATAGGGTGAACGCTTTCACACAGCTGTATATTGTGATAGCACGCTCCATGATTGCCTTTGCTGGGATCAAAGGGCACATAGTTTCTGCATGCCACTCAGGCGGACAGCAGAGATCTGGGTGCACTGACACTGGGTCAGATTTATTCAGGTGAAAGCAAAAACAGAAAGCAATAAAAACAGCAACAAAACAAATCTTTGCCTGTCTGGCTCTAACTATACAAGATGAAATCCTAACTGCAGACTGGAGGGCTTCTCCCTTCCAGCCAAACCACATAAACACAGCAATGCTTCCACTCACATGTTAATGGTACCGTTACACTAAGCGACCTCTGTGGCGATGTTGCTGGCAACTCATGGGAGCGCGCACTTTTTTGGCGTGCTGCCATGGTTGCTGTTGCGATGTCACATGCAGCGATATCGCCAGCAACGCATCTGCGATCTTGCCGGCAACTATTGCAGCCAGGGTTAAACTCCACCCTGGCAGCAATCCTTAACATGGGAGTCTATGGGGGAAGTTGCCGGCAACATCGCAGTTGCGGCGTCACACAGGGCAATGCAGGCAGATCGCCTGAGCAATATCGCCAGGTTTCCCAACATGTTACACCACCTGATGAAGACTGTTTTATACAGTTGAAACGTGTAGTGGAGCTGTGAGGGGAGCTAAGAAATTAATAAAAGGTTTGCCATTTATTAAAACATCTTACATGTCTGCTTGATCCTTAGAGCGCTCCTAATCAGACCGCCATTACTATTTTTTTTTAATGAAAACTACTCCCTTTGAGAGGGACTGGCAGCTGGAGCAGCTCAGGAACAGCACAAACGATCTGCCTTGAGGACCTGGCGTTTCCCTGGTAACCCACAACAAAGAGCGGTGACGCAAATTCGGTTTCACGGTCACGTGACCGCATAGGTCCTGTTCCGAGGACCAGGAGAGCGGAGAGGCAGCGCACATACCGCCGGCGGCGGAGGCTGGTAAACCAGGTTATGCAGGACGTGCAAAACCCAATAAGGTGAATGGTCACCTGCCCACGCCACTTAGACGTTTTTAAAAAAGGGGATCCTACACATTTGCGCCCCTTTTCCTTTTTGTTTTGCAGGTCACATAGGACAGATACCTGGGCAAGATATACCTGCTCTCATCTACTAATCCCACATGATTCTCACAATATACATAGTAATTCCATGCTCACCCAGAAGAAACATATTTCCCAGACAGCGCTGGCTGTGAGAGGAGCATTACGTGTTTCTTCCAGGTGAGCACACGTTTACTCCTGTGTTAATGCCTTATACTCTATCATCTACCTTTATTTTTCCCCGACCTTGCTCTTTGTGCAGTGTAAATCTTTGGCTCTTTAGACTTCATCTCCAATGCAGAGTGATTTCAGTATATACAGTTAGGGCCAGAAATATTTGGACAGTGACACAAGTTTTGTTATTTTAGCTGTTTACAAAAACATGTTCAGAAATACAATTATATATATAATATGGGCTGAAAGTGCACACTCCCAGCTGCAATATGAGAGTTTCCACATCCAAATCGGAGAAAGGGTTTAGGAATCATAGCTCTGTAATGCATAGCCTCCTCTTTTTCAAGGGACCAAAAGTAATTGGACAATGGACTCTAAGGGCTGCAATTAACTCTGATGGCGTCTCCCTCATTAACCTGTTATCAATGTAGTTAAAAGGTCAGGGGTGGATTCCAGGTGTGTGGTTTTGCATTTGGAAGCTGTTGCTGTGACCAGACAACATGCGGTCAAAGGAACTCTCAATTGAGGTGAAGCAGAACATCCTGAGGCTGAAAAAAAAAGAAAAAATCCATCAGAGAGATAGCAGACATGCTTGGAGTAGCAAAATCAACAGTTGGGTACATTCTGAGAAAAAAGGAATTGACTGGTGAGCTTGGGAACTGTAAAAGGCCTGGGCGTCCACGGATGACAACAGTGGTGGATGATCGCCGCATACTTTATTTGGTGAAGAAGAACCCGTTCACAACATCAACTGAAGTCCAGAACACTCTCAGTGAAGTAGGTGTATCTGTCTCAATGTGGGTTTACACACACAATCATTGTATCCAATCTCTGAACCAATCTCTGGTTGCAGTGAAATCATGGACACATAGTTCCATTTTGTGGCTGTGTACAACATGGAGCAATCTGTCCATGATTCACTGCAACCAGAGATTGGTTCAGAGATTGGATACAATGATTGGTGTGTGTAAACCCACCATAAGTCAACAGTAAAGAGAAGACTCCATGACAGTAAATACAAAGGGTTCACATCTAGATGCAAACCATTCATCAATTCCAAAAATAGACAGGCCAGAGTTAAATTTGCTGAAAAACACCTCAAGAAGCCAGCTCAGTTCTGGAAAAGTATTCTATGGACAGATGAGACAAAGATCAACCTGTACCAGAATGATGAGAAGAAAAAAGTTTGGAGAAGAAAGGGAACGGCACATGATCCAAGGCACACCACATCCTCTGTAAAACATGGTGGAGGCAACGTGATGGCATGGGCATGCATGGCTTTCAATGGCACTGGGTCACTTGTGTTTATTGATGACATAACAGCAGACAAGAGTAGCCGGATGAATTCTGAAGTGTACCGGGATATACTTTCAGCCCAGATTCAGCCAAATGCTGCAAAGTTGATTGGACGGCGATTTATAGTACAGATGGACAATGACCCCAAGCATACAGCCAAAGCTACTCAGGAGTTCATGAGTGCAAAAAAGTGGAACATTCTGCAATGGCCAAGTCAATCACCAGATCTTAACCCAATTGAGCATGCATTTCACTTACTGAAATCCAGACTTAAGACGGAAAGACCCACAAACAAGCAAGACCTGAAGGCTGCGGCTGTAAAGGCCTGGCAAAGCATTAAGAAGGAGGAAACCCAGCGTTTGGTGATGTCCATGGGTTCCAGACTTAAGGCAGTGATTGCCTCCAAAGGATTCGCAACAAAATATTGAAAATAAAAATATTTTGTTTGGGTTATGTTTATTGTCCAATTACTTTTGACCTCCTAAAATGTGGAGTGTTTGTAAAGAAATGTATACAATTCCTACATTTTCTATCAGATATTTTTGTTCAACCCTTCAAATTAAACGTTACAATCTGCACTTGAATTCTGTTGTAGAGGTTTCATTTCAAATCCAATGTGGTGGCATGCAGAGCCCAACTCGCCAAAATTGTGTCACTGTCCAAATATTTCTGGCCCTAACTGTATGTATATAATCCTTAACTGTATTAATTCTACTTATTTTCTGTATGTCAAGTTGACTTTTGAAGTCACATAGCACAGAGGCTGTCAGGCAAGCAGAGGGTGGGAACAGAGCTGGAGTGACAGAAGCTTCAGATCTACCATATGTATTTGCATATTAATGCAAATGCTGATTTCTCAGTAATAGGGGAATGGGCTGGTCAAGGACTTTTCTTGGTATGGCGGCCGTCACACGGTTCAATATTGCGAACGATATCGTTTAAGTGATCTGCTTTTTGATCGCTTAAGCGATATCGTTTGGGCATCGCTGCGTGTAATCAGGTGATTTTACAATGTAAAATCGCTTGATCGTTACATCACAGATATGAGAGCCGGAGCTCACATCAAGCGATAAACGCTTGAACAATCTGCTTCATCGTGGTGTGTGACACCACGATGAACATCTCTCAGCGGCAGAGCCTATGCTGGGAGATGGTATCTATGGTAAACGTCGGGTTACTAAGCTCCGCGTGGCGCCTAGTTACCCGATGTGTACCATAGTTACCAGCGATCTCGCTGGCCCACATCGCTGGTGAGTCTGTCTGTGTGACATCTCACCAGCGATGTGAGCGATATTGTTAGCGATCGCGCGTGCACGTGATCGCTTACAATATCGCTCTCGATATTGTAGCGTGTGACGGCCGCCTAAGAGCTACATGTGAATATACCATATTTTCGCATTATACCCCCCCTCCCCCTCCCCAAGACTGGGGGAAGGAAAGGGTGTGCATCTTATAATCCAAATCTTAAATATAAAAAAAAAAAAAAAAACATACTGGGGGCTGCGGTGGTGGAGCGGAGGTGCAGGAGGCAGGCTTCACAGGTCCATGGAGGGTGGGGGCAAAGCTGGAGCTGCAGGGGGTCTTGTGGATGTGCGTTGAGGCCCGCTACTTATTTATTTTTGCCTGACTGCATTGGTACGCTGCAATTTGACCTCTAGGGTCCAGACTTCCAAAAAAGTGACTGTAGATCTCGATTTGCACATGCGCTGCTTCCGCAGCCATTTTCTAAAAGTCTGGACCCTGGAGGTCAAATTGCAGCTTAGCAATGCAGTGAGGTAAAAGGAAAATAGCGGGCCCCTCTGCGCACCAACTCGACCCCCTGCAGCTCCGGCTTTACCTCCATGGACCTGTGAAACCTTCCTCCTGCACCTCCGCTTCACCACCGCAACCCCCCTTCTCTGTAATCCATAGTAGGTTCAGAATGGGGGAGCATGTTCCAGGATGATGGACATATATACCAGGATGGGGGGGCTGTGAGGGAGGACAACCAATGGTGCCAGGATGATGGACATATATACCAGGATGGGGGGGGACCATGTGCCAGGATGATGGACATATATACCAGGATGGGGGGGGGACCATGTGCCAGGATGATGGGCATATATACCAGGATGGGGGGGGGGGACCATGTGCCAGGATGATGGACATATATACCAGGATGGGGGGGGGGGGGAAAAGGAACCATGTGCCAGGATGATGGACATATATACCAGGATGGGGGGGGGGGACCATGTGCCAGGATGATGGGCATATATACCAGGATGGGGGGGGACCATGTGCCAGGATGATGGACATATACTGATTATAAGACAAACACTGGCATTATAAGACGGACCCCATGTAACATTAAAAATGATTTTTTTTCCCTTTTTTCTTCACCAAATTTGGGGTGTGTCTAATAAAGCAAGAAATATGGTAAATAGTTTGTGCAGGGTGAAACACTGCAAACAGATTCCCTTTAACCCCTTATTGTTTGAATTAAAATCCACATATGCATACAAATGAAGTGAACTAGTATGATGTGAATACGCAACAGTAGGCATTAAGGGGTTAATTACTACCTCAAACAAAATGCACAACTGATTTGCTCTTCAGTAATATTTAATGTTAAGATTGTATGTTCTAAAAAACAAAATGAGTGGTAATATAGTAAGAATATTCGAGTACAATCTGCAATATGTTTAATGTCTTTTTCTATCATCTGTAACATGTATTCAAGCTGCTAAACGATGCGGCCAAAGGCTGCGGGAATGGGCGGGTGATCGGGGCATTGTGCAGCCACTTTCTCACACAAGGTGGGATTTGGGTAAGACGCGAGGTGTGGGATTCTTGTAGGGAACAAGTGCAGCCTTCAGGCCCAACTCTAAACTGAGAATATATAATTGCAGGATCTGTAATGATAAAGTCAAGGAAACCCGGCAATAATCGTGTGTGTGTGAACCGTGAATTGTATCAGTCACAACAGCTGTTACCCCGGAGCTGACAGTGACGGGTGTGACCGAGCTGTGTGCAGAGTGATGACCGGCAGATGATGCCGCCATCTTCCTAGCAGAACGTGTGACCACTTCTATACAAGCCCAGCAACCCAATCTGCACAACACTCGCCTATTATACATCGGCCAAAGCTTTCTCTTAACCCCTTTGACGTTTTTGTGCTTTCAGGGTTTTTGCCCTTTCTTCCTCCAGGCGTCAGAACGTGTTTATTGTCGGGTTCTGTATGAAGGTTTGTTAGTTTTGCTGGATGAGCGGTTAGTTTTGAATAATTCATGTTACCGGTTCATGCACTGAAAATTGGGAAAAAAACAAGTTCAGATGACATTGTGAAAAAAAAAAAAATTACACAAAAAATGTTTAGGTTTTAGTTTTTCCAGAGTTCATTGTTGTAGCGCTTGTCGCCAGCATCTCCACAGCAAGGAGACCGGTGGCCACTCTGTACTCAGCACTCTGGTCGGGCTCCATCTATAGCTCTCAGGCCCAGCGTTTATGACACAGGCCTTCTGGGTACAGGGTTAGGCCACGCACAACATTTATCTTTGCTTAAAAGGCCAGCGCACCCTACCTAGAAGTGCTTCTTGGCCTATGGCTGAGAAGCACAGAGTTTTTAACGAGGACCTGTTACCCCCCCTAATATTACAATCTAATGGCAGCACTGACTGCAGCATGTCTGCTGCATTCAGGCAAGGGGTCCCCCATGTCTGACGGCGGCTTGTATCCCAAGATAGTTTAGTAAAACTTACAATCTGGAGCCAAATGGGCGGTCCCTGGTGCGGCAGCCTGTGTCTCTGTGCTGCCTCCCTGCTGCCTATCATGTCCTTGTCACTCTGTCTGTGCTGGTGACGCAGTAGGTAACATTATCTCAGCCTCCGGCAGCCTGTCCCGCCTCTTGCTGTGACATCAAATCACTTCCCCTCCCAGCTGCATGTTATGCTATGGAGCTGGGCAGAGAAATGCTCTGATGTCACAGCAGGAGGCGGAACAGCCGGCAGTGGGGATAAGCATTACCTTGCTCTGACTGCGTCACCAGCATAGGGAGCAAAGACAGAGCGAGGAGGACGTGATTGGCAGCAGGGAGGCGGCACAGAGACACAGGCTGCCGCACCAGGGACCGCCCATTTGGCTCCAGATTGTAAGTTTTACTAAACTATTACCTCGGGGTACCACCCGCCATCAGACATGGGGGACCCTTTGCCTTAATGCAGCAGACACGCTAAAGTCAGTGCTGCCCTTAAATTCACATCCATGGGGGGTGACAGGTCCTCTTCAAGGCAGCTTCCTGATATGGGAAGTAGCCTGGTCTATTCCTTTAAGACACATTGCTAAAGGTACAGTCACACACGGCAATATTGCTTGTAATTTCACTGGCAACTTACTGGTTGCAGTGAAATCATGGACACATTGTTACATTTGTACACAGCAACAAAATACAACAATGTGTCCATGATTTCACTGCAACCAGCAAATTGCCAGTGAAATTACAAGCAATATTGCTGTGTGTGACGGTACCCTAAATCTCAGGTCCCTTTCCTGTGCTTAGTTCTTGTGTCAGGGTCATTCCATATCAAGTGATCCAAATATTAATATTTTTTTCCCTGTCATCTTTAGATTTTTGTGAACGAAAGAATGCGCAATAGGGTCTTATCTCAATGATACACTGTCGCTTATCGATGTGGAATTGCTCACCTTTGTCAGTTGTGAAACCCACAACTGGTAGAATAGCGTACAGGCAGCTGCTGCAGGGACCGCACTCCCAACGGTGACCGTGGTTGTAATACAGAATCCTGGACAAAGTGCCTCAGTGTCCGCGCTGCTGCTCCGAGACCAAAGACACACAGACACAGGAATGTCTGGATCAGCGATAGCCTTTATTTTCCGACGCGTTTCGGAGCCTCCTCCCGAGCTCCTTCCTCAGGGAACATCCTGAGGAAGGAGCTCGGGAGGAGGCTCCGAAACGCGTCGGAAAATAAAGGCTATCGCTGATCCAGACATTCCTGTGTCTGTGTGTCTTTGGTCTCGGAGCAGCAGCGCGGACACTGAGGCACTTTGTCCAGGATTCTGTATCTTTAGATTTTTGTTTTCCTATATGAAGTACAACTTTAGTTAATTACAAATAAAAAGTTTTGTATTTTTTTCTTCATCAGTTAATTTTTTTTACAGATTTTAAAGTTTTAAAAAATGTGCGAATATTGTCCTGGTCTGGCTTTACATTTATATCATATCTTGGGCTAGAATTAAGATAAAGAAACAAAATAAACCCCATTGTACAGGCTTTCAGCAGATATGTCACAGGAGGATATTTGTTTAATATCTTACCCATGCGAACATACAAAATTTTAAAACGCATTTCCAAAAAAATAGTATAATTTAAAAATTCCCAAAAATGCCCCTGTGCCTGCTCTGCTCCTCGCCACATCTGCACCAAAATTCAAGTTGGGATCATATTTTAAAATATTTAACTATTATACCGTCAATGGGTCATTCCATATCAAGTGATCTAGATGTGAATTTTTTTTCTCCCTGACTTATTTAGATTTTAAAAAAAAATAAAAATTTCTATATGAAGAGCATATTACTAATTACAATTGCTAATTAAATTACAAATTAGTTAGTATTTTTTTACAGATTTTTAAAGTTTAAAGAAAAAAAAAGCGCAAATGTTGGCCTGGTCTAGCTTTATATTTTTTATCATATCTCGGGCTAGAAAGAACGGAGTTAAACACATGCATGCTTGCACTACTTTTTGATAGCTGCAATAAACGCAGCATTTATCACGATATTATAAAAAAAAAAAAAAAAAAATCTGCCATCGTTTTCACTAGGGATTAAAAAAAATTAATGCAGATATAGTGAAAACTCGGTAGAGAAAAGCTGTCAAAACCGCAGCGTTTATCCGCATGCAGAAAAGTTTGTATATGCTCTAGCCCTAAGGGTACCGTTACAAGTCGCAACATTGCATGCAATTTCACTTGCAATTTGCTGGTTGCAGTGAAATCATGGACACATTGTTCCATTTGTACACAGCCACAAAATGGAGCAATGTGTCCATGATTTCACTGCAACCAGCAAATTGCAAGTGAAATTGCATGCAATGTTGCAACGTGTAACAGTACCCTAATACTCACTTTATAGTAAGACAGTTACGGTATATCTCATGTGTACTGTAAATCTTTATTTTTATTACCCATCTTCCTTACTTAATATTAACTGTATTTTCTCACAGAGCAATAGCTGCTGCTTCTCACAGAACAGCATTTTACAATATATAAAAAACTGGACACAACAAGGAACAATCTGCGGCCGGTCCAAGATTGGATGTTTGATATAAATCCATCATACAATGCAACATGAACATTTGTGACCGTTGTAGAAAGATCCTCTGCAGCAGAACATTGTGAAGAGCCTGGAACTTCCAACACAGAGGAGTTTAGAAATCCTGATTTAACAATAGAGGATTTGTATAAATCACTTTCTAACATCGGAGGTAATTAAGATAATGAGGTGGGAGAGACATCATTGTTCTCAGAACGGTACGGGCTTTCATTTCATATGTCACAAGGCTATGTTTCTTAATATTTTGTTAATATGTATACTGTACTTTGCAGCACAAAGTGGTGTGAGCTGTGGAGCATTAGTGACAGTTCTATAGATTCCTATTATCTGGTCAGATTGTGTATGTGATAGACATTCAGTGAGTCATAGACCAGCTCATTATGTTCATGAGCCTTTATGAGTATGCAGATTATTAACAAAATATTAAGAAACCTCATCTTGTGACAAATGAAAGCTGGTGCCGTTCTGAGAACAATGATGCCTCTCCCACCTCATTATGTTAATTCTAGCCCGAGATATGATAAATAATGTAAAGCCAGACCAGGACAATATTCACGCTCTTTTAAAACTTTAAAAATCTGTAAAAAAATTAACTGAAAAAAATTCAGAACTTAAAGTTGTTCTTCATATAGAAAAAAATAAAATAAATCTAAAGACGTCAGGTAAAAAAAAATATTCATATCTAGATCACTTGATATGGAATGACCCATTGACACTATAATAATTAACTATTTTAAAATATTAAAACCCCATCGCGATCCCAACTTGAATTTTGGTACAGATGTGGTGAGGAGCAGAGCAGGCACAGGGGCATTTTTTTTGTAATTTTTAAATTATACATTTTTTTTGGAAATGCATTTAAAATTTTGCATTTGTGTTTCCATGGGTAAGATATAGGCAGCGATCCTCTTGTGACATATCTGGTGAAAACCTGCACAGGTCTGAGTAGAATGGGGTTTATATTGTTTCTCTATCCTATTTCTAGCCTGAGTTATGAGGAGAAATGTAAAGGCAGCAGCACCCAAATTCACACTACAAAAACTTTGAAAATCAATTCAAAATAAAAAAAAAAATTTTTTTAGATTTATTTCTCTTCACTGCTCGGTGGCCAGCACTGCTCGGTGGCTGAGTGGCCAGCACTGCTCGGTACCTCGGTGGCCAGCCCTGCTCGGTGGCTCAGTGACCAGCCCTGCTCGGTGGCCAGCCCTGCTCGGTGGCCAGCCCTGCTCGGTGGCCAGCCCGGCTCGGTGGCCAGCCCGGCTCGGTGGCCAGCCCGGCTCGGTGGCCAGCACTGCTTGGTGGCTCAGTGGCCAGCACTGCTCGGTGGCCAGCCCGACTCGGTGGCCAGCCCGGCTCGGTGGCTCAGTGACCAGCACTGCTTGGTGGCTCAGTGGCCAGCACTGCTCGGTGGCCAGCACTGCTCAGTGGCCAGCACTGCTCAGTGGCTGAGTGGCCAGCACTGCTCGGTGGCTGAGTGGCCAGCACTGCTCGGTGGCCAGCCCTGCTCGGTGGCCAGCCCTGCTCGGTGGCCAGCCCGGCTCGGTGGCCAGCACTGCTTGGTGGCTCAGTGGCCAGCACTGCTCGGTGGCCAGCCCGACTCGGTGGCCAGCCCGGCTCGGTGGCTCAGTGACCAGCACTGCTTGGTGGCTCAGTGGCCAACACTGCTCGGTGGCCAGCACTGCTCAGTGGCCAGCACTGCTCAGTGGCCAGCACTGCTGTCTTGCAGTTCTGGGGTCCTAAGTTCAAACCCACCATGGCTGAATTCCGCAAGGAGTTTGTATGTTCTACCTGTGATATTGTAGGTTTCCTCCCACACTTCAAAGACAAACTGGTAGGATGTTTGATTGTTAGCCCCAATGGGGACAGTGATGAGGATGTCTATGAAGTGCTGCAAAATATAATGGCGCTATACAAGTAAAGCATAATAAACAAACTAAAAGTACCAAGAAGATTCCAAGACCCTCTCTACAGAGGAAGCTTTGCAACCTAAGTCTTCCATCTTCCTGAGTTGGAAATGTACCGTATATACTCGCGTATAAGCCGAGTTTTTCAGCCCAAAAATTGGGCTGAAAAGTTACCCCCTCGGCTTATACGCGAGTCACTATACGGGCGCCCCCCCCCCCCAGAGGTATACAGGCCCCCCCGTGCTCCTTAAACCTGTAAAGGAAGAGGATTATACTTATCGCTGTCCGGCTGCCGTCCCCGCTCTCCATCGCGCTCCTCCATCTGCATCGCGCTCCTCCATCTTCCGGCTTCCTGTCGGCACCGACAATGACGTCATTGTCGGCGCAGAACACAGGAAGTCGGAAGCCGGAAGATGGAGGAGCGCGATGCAGATGGAGGAGCGCGATGGAGAGCGGGGACGGCAGCCGGACAGCGATAAGTATAATCATCTTCCTTTACAGGTTTAAGGAGCACGGGGGGGCCTGTATACCTCTGGGGGGGGGGGGCTGTATACCTCGGGCTGCTGCTGCATATAACATGGGGCTGCTGTATAACATGGGGCTGCTGTATATAAAATGGGGCTGCTGCTGTATAACATGGGGCTGCTGCTGTATAACATGGGGCTGCTGTATATAAAATGGGGCTGCTGCTGTATAACATGGGGCTGCTGCTGTATAACATGGGGCTGCTGTATATAAAATGGGGCTGCTGCTGTATAACATGGGGCTACTGCTGTATAACATGGGGCTGCTGCTGTATAACATGGGGCTGCTGCTGTATATAAAATGGGGCTGCTGCTGTATATAAAATGGGGCTGCTGCTGTATATAAAATGGGGCTGCTGCTGTATATAAAATGGGGCTGCTGCTGTATATAACATGGGGCTGCTGCTGTGTATAACATGGGGCTGCTGCTGTGTATAACATGGGGCTGCTGCTGTGTATAACATGGGGCTGCTGTATATAACATGGGACTGCTGCTGTGTATAACATGGGGCTGCTGCTGTGTATACCATGGGGCTGATGCTGCTGTGTATTACCATGGGGCTGCTGCTGTATATACCCTGGGGCTGCTGCTGTATATACCCTGGGGCTGCTGCTGTATATACCCTGGGGGCTGCTGCTGTTTATACCACTGAGGCTGCTGCTGTATATACCTCTGGGGCTGCTGTATACTACCACTGGGGCTGCTGTATATACCTCTGGGGCTGCTGTATACTAACTACTGGGGCTGCTGCTGTATATACCACTGGGGCTGCTGCTGTATACCTCAGGGGCTGCTGTATACCACACTGCTGAGGGCTGTATACCTGTGCTGGGGTCCACCCTCGGCTTATACACGAGTCAATAGTTTTTCCCAGATTTTGGGGGCCAAAGTAGGGGGGTCGGCTTATACACGGGTCGGCTTATACACGAGTATATACGGTATATTGGAAATGGTCAGAGCACATATGGTTGGACATCACCAAATTTGAACTAGGAGACCCCACATTGCCACCCCTCCCCGGCCAGCTTGTTTTCTGATATTAGAATGACAATGTGACCATATATTAATGTAGACATCACTGACACCACCACAGAAGACAGGTTATTGTTTATATTTGGGGGATGGCTGGTTTGTAGAACACAACTCAAAAGTTCTATTTTTACTGCACAGGATACCTGACTGCTATCCAAGCCTTACTAGAAACATCGCTCGGCCATATACGTCTGTGTATATCTGTACACGAGATTAAAGAACACAAAATAAATAATATGGAACAAAGTTAAAAATAAAATGTTACAAAACAAATCAATCAGACTTATGCCTCACTTCATGTCTGACAAGCACAGCCCGTCCTGGAAGAGTCAGCAAACGCAGTAAATCTATTAAATATAAACATTCTCCAAAATGTCAAGACGAAAACTCAAAAAAGAATAACATTTCTATATTGACAAACAAAGATAACAGTAAGTAATCACTGGAATCCTTATAGAAGAGCGGGCGTCTGTCCAGGGCCCCGGTAAGTGGTCACATCATCCTGGGAAGAGGCAGAGAAGAGTGCTCATCAGTGGGATTGGAGGGTCTGTGCTCATGGGTGGGATTAAAAGGGGCTGCGCTCATGGGAGGGATTAAAAGGGGCTGCGCTCATGGGATGGATTAAAAGGGGCTGCGCTCATGGGAGGGATTAAAAGGGGCTGCGCTCATGAGAGGGATTAAAAGGGGCTGCGCTCATGGGAGGGATTAAAAGGGGCTACGCTCATGGGAGGGATTAAAAGGGGCTACGCTCATGGGAGGGATTAAAAGGGGCAGCGCTCATGGAGGGATTAAAGGGCTGCGCTATGGAGGATTAAAAGGGGCTGCGCTCATGGGAGGGATTAAAAGGGGCTACGCTCATGGGAGGGATTAAAAGGGGCAGCGCTCATGGGAGGGATTAAAAGGGCAGCGCTCATGGGAGGGATTAAAAGGGGCAGCGCTCATGGGAGGGATTAAAAGGGGCAGCGCTCATGGGAGGGATTACAGGGGCAGCGCTCATGGGAGGGATTAAAAGGGGCTGCGCTCATGAGAGGGATTAAAAGGGGCTACGCTCATGAGAGGGATTAAAAGGGGCTACGCTCATGGGAGGGATTAAAAGGGGCAGTGCTCATGGGAGGGATTAAAAGGGCAGTGCTCATGGGAGGGATTAAAAGGGGCTGTGCTCATGGGAGGGATTAAAAGGGGCTGTGCTCATGGGAGGACCCCCCCAACAGCCGAAGGGGACCAAGCCGAGGACCTCCTAGAGCCTAAGGGGACTGAGCCAAGGACACCCCACAGCCGAGGGGGACCGAGCCGAAGACCCCGACAACTGAGGGGGACCGAGCCGAAGACCCCGACAACTGAGGGGGACCGAGCCGAAGACCCCGACAGCCGAGGGGGACCGAACAGGTGATTAGTCAATTTTTGTTTTCAGTATTCAAAATATCCTGGTATTATTAAAAATATATTCCATATCCTAAGAAGTGTTCAGATAGACATATTTGTATAAGATTTACAATGTATCTAGACTGTAACTCTGTAAAGTCATGAAGCACACCATGAAACATTCTAGTTGTCTACTTGTTAATTAATAACTATTAGAATCAGGGTGGATAAAAATCAATGTTTTTAAAAAAAAAAAAAAAAAAAAAAAAAAAACGATTTTTTTTAATTTAAATCGGATTTTTTTATTTAAATCGGATTTTTTTATTTAAATCGGATTTTTTTCAATAAACTGCTTTTTGAGGAAAATATTTTACCATCCAAAGGTTCTTCCATCATGAGATAAAGCTGAGTTGTTTAACTCAGTAGAATAAAGGCTGTATATGTGTAACATTCACAATGCCATGCTCTTCCAGAGGTTTCTGTAGGATTAGTGGGCAGTTTCTCTCCTATATTATCACAGACGCTCGCTTTACTTATGCAGTTCTCAAAACTGAATTTGACTCCGCAGAGGTCCCAGCCTCTTTCTTCACGGCAAAAATGTTACAACATGAACAGAGTTGAGAAAAAGACCTTAATCCTATTGTTCTACAACCTATGAATACAGAATCAACCCCTTCAGTGCCAAGTCCAAGAAGTTAGACAATATGTTTCTGATTGTTTGGAGTGGAATAGATCTGCACAACACAAGAAGAATGTGAATCTAAGTGTGAGGAGGAGGAAGGGCAAGCAGACAAGAAAATGAAAGTGAAACTTTGAGCACAATACTGCAGCATAGCCACAGACAGACAGAAAATGAAAGTGAAACTTTGAGCACAATACTGCAGCATAGCCACAGACAGACAAGTCTGGATCTGTTTGTGTGTACGATCTGAGGTTTATTACATTCTTTCCTTATAATGGCAGCAGGCCGTAAAAGAGACCCAGTTTGGGAATATTTTAATGAAGCTCCTTCACCTATCGGTAAGGCAGGCATGCGTGCAAAATGCAAACGATGCAAAGAATGCAAGGCCTGGTGGCGCGAATGAGGCAACATCATGAGAAGTGCGGTGATGAAGATGACCAAAGAAACACTTCTGAACAGGCAGGATCTTCAGGTTGGTAAACATTTTTATTGAATCCTATTTCTAAAGACTGAACTGTCGTGTGTGAGAAAAATTATATTTCTTATTATTACTGCATGTTACTGTCATTTGGTACAGTCATGAAGAAAAACAAATATTCCTTTTGGGGCAGTGATGTGTTGTGTACAATAAGCAGAAATTGTATAATAAACAATAAAATAACAGCATTGACTTTTTTTGTTTAGGGGAATTCATGGATTCTGGAAACTATCCACCTCCAAGATCACCATCATCCTGTTCTACAGTTTCAGAGTTATCCATCCAGGATAGTGCTTCATTAGCAGCAGCATCATCATCATCAGACACCCACAGCCACATATCACCATCACCCAAAAGGAAGAAAAAACCTTTACCTCCTGGAACCACCATAGATAGGTTTGTGATAAGAACTAGCAGATTAGAAAAAGAGTTGATTGATGAAAAAATTGCCCAGTTTATTTATGCAACGAACTCTTCTTTCCGTCTGACTGAGAACCCACATTTCATTAATATGGTTCAGTCACTGAGACCAGGATACAGTCCACCCAGCAGAGCTGATGTTGCAGGGAAACTGCTGGATCAAGTGTATGACAGAGAAATGGAGCAATGTGCAACAGCTCTGGAGGGTAAAATTGTTAACCTAAGTATTGATGGGTGGAGTAATGTCCACAATGATCCTATTGTATGTGCTTGTATAACAACAGAAGAAGGTAAAGTCTTCCTTGCACAAACAACTGATACGTCAGGAAATGCACACACAGCAGAATACTTACAAGAAGTGGCAGTAAAAGCTATAACGACATGTGAACAAAAATTCAAATGTCTAGTACGCAGTTTGGTCACTGACAATGCTGCAAACGTATCCAAGATGAGAAGAGATTTAGAAGAGCAGGGAGGGAATACAAAGCTGCTAATAACATATGGTTGCAGTGCTCATTTGCTGCACCTCTTAGCCAAAGACTTAAGTGTTCCAGAAATAAAGGCTAATGTTGTTGAAATTGCTAAATACTTCCGTAATAATCATTTTGCTGCAGCAGTTCTGAAAAGGATGGGTGGAACCAAGCTAACGCTCCCACAAGATGCTAGATGGAACTCTGTGGTGGACTGTTTTGAGCAGTATATCAAAAACTGGCCTATTCTGATGATGACACTTTGTGAAGAAAATCGAGATAAAATAGATGGCACTGTCACAGCCAAAATCCTCAACATTGGGCTTAAGAGAAATGTTGAACATATGCTGAGCTTCCTGAAACCCATCTCTCAAGCTTTAAACAAAATACAGAAAAATAGCTGTTTTATTGCGGATGCTGTTGAAATTTGGAAGGAACTGAGTGAACACTTAAAAACAGAACTACACATGGCCAGAATTAAATTACAAGCAGTAAACAAACGAATGGGACAAGCACTGACTCCAGCTCATTTTTTGGCAAATATTGTCAATATCCAATATCAGGGTCAAAACCTAAGTGCTGAGGAAGAGGAGTTAGCTATGACATGGGTATCCAGCAATCATCCATCTTTAATGCCAACTATAATAAACTTCAAAGCTAAGGGGGAACCATTCAAGTAATATATGTTTGCTGAAGATATTTTAAGGAAGGTCACACCAGTAAACTGGTGGAAGTCACTTAAGCGCTTGGATTTAGAGACTGTTCAAGTAATGATTTCACTTTTAACAGCAGTAGCTTCTTCTGCAGGCATTGAAAGAATATTCTCTTCCTTTGGACTCATTCATTCTAAATTGAGAAATCGGTTGGGACCCAATAAAGCAGGAAAGCTTGTTTTTCTTTTCCAGATTATGAATAGGAACAAAGAAGAAGATGACGATGAAGATGACGACAAGTGAGCTACAGAGGACAGCAGGGACAGTAGTATTTAAGTTTTTCATGTGTCGGCTGGGCTGACAGTCTAAGTTTCTTAAAATACATATATATTTTGCTTAGCCAAATTAGTTAACAAACATGGATGTTTGTTTAAGCAAATAACTTATGCTGTAATGTTGTTATTGTTTCATTTGAATAAATCTATTTAAATTGTTATTAAGGTCAGGATTATTTTTCTCCTTCCTAAGTACAACAGAACAGTGGTGTCCAAATATGAATGATTAACCCATTAAACTGGGGAGAAAAAAAGTAATATAAAAAGTGATTCTAAAAATCTTCATCTACTTGCATGTTAAAGTAGCAAGAACTAGTTTAGGTAGAAACTTTGATTTAAATCACTGATTTATATCAAGCCTTACTGACTAGTGATTTAAATCGTGATTTAAATCAGTTAGATTTAAATCAAATCCACCCTGATTAGAATGGAGCTGCCTACTATGTGTACAATCAAGATGGACAGACAGCTGGAGGGATAGATGGACAGATAGCTGGAGGGATAGATGGACAGATAGATGGATAGACAGATAGATGGATAGACAGATAAGACGGAGGGATAGATGGATAGACGGAGGGATAGATGGATAGACAGATAGACGGAGGGATAGATGGATAGACAGATAAATGGATAGACAGATAAGACGGAGGGATAGATGGATAGACGGAGGGATAGATGGATAGACAGATAGACGGAGGGATAGACAGATAGACGGAGGGATAGACAGATAGACGGAGGGATAGACAGATAGACGGAGGGATAGACAGATAGACGGAGGGATAGACAGATAGACAGATAGACGGAGGGATAGACAGATAGACGGAGGGCTAGATGGATAGACAGATAGACGGAGGGATAGATGGATAGACAGCTAGACGGAGGGATAGATGGATAGACAGATAGATGGAGGGATAGATGGATAGACAGATAGATGGAGGGATAGATGGATAGACAGATAGATGGAGGGATAGATGGATAGACAGATAGATGGAGGGATAGATGGATAGACAGATAGATGGAGGGATAGATGGATAGACAGATAGATGGAGGGATAGATGGATAGAAGAGGGATAGATGGAGGGATAGATGGATAGACAGATAGATGGAGGGATAGATGGATAGACAGATGGAGGGATAGATGGATAGACAGATGGAGGGATAGATGGATAGACAGATAGATGGATAGACAGATAGATGGAGGGATAGATGGATAGACAGATAGATGGAGGAGGGATAGATGGATAGACAGATAGATGGAGGGATAGATGGATAGACAGATGGAGGGATAGATGGATAGACAGATGGAGGGATAGATGGATAGACAGATAGATGGATAGACAGATAGATGGAGGGATAGATGGATAAGACAGATAGATGGAGGGATAGATGGATAGACAGATAGATGGATAGACAGATGGATAGACAGATAGATGGAGGGATAGATGGATAGACAGATAGATGGATAGACAGATAGATGGACAGAAAGATTCACAGATAAATAAGGTGTAATAGATAATTAATGATAATAAGTGTGTTAATAGAGGAATAGATAATGTCAGATAGATGATGTCTGATAGATAATTCCAGATATGTAGAAGATCATGAGTAATAGTTTATGAAAGGTAAATAAGTGAACAATTAGAGATCTCCAGATAGATGTCACCTACGGGAGATTAATAAACAGATTTATACTATAGAGTGTGAGATCCAGGAGGACAGATCACAGTTGGTGCCCGCACCTCTGGCCAGGTGTCTTGGTGTCCGCACCATTGGGAAGGTCTTGGTGCCCCCAGAAGCTGCTCTGCTCGGCCCCTTTCCCTCTCACACACACAAGGTGGATGAGAAGTTTCCCATCGCGTGGCAGGGGGTCGCGCGCAGTGACGGGGCAGGGGGCGCGCAGTGACGGGGCAGGGGGCCAGCAGGTGCGGGGCAGGGGGCCAGTGACGGGGCAGGGGGAGCTCAGTGACGGGGCAGGGGGAGCTCAGTGACGGGGCAGGGGGAGCTCAGTGACGGGGCAGGGGGCCAGTGACGGGGCAGGGGCGCGCAGTGACGGGGCAGGGGCGCGCAGTGATGACGGGGCAGGGGCGCGAGTGAGGCAGGGCGCAGTGTGACGGGGCCGTCCCATCCAGAAGGCAGGACCAGCTCATTGTGCAGACTGTCTCCAGCCCACGTGTCTGCACTGAGCCGCAGCTGAATGCGGAAGGCCGAGCGCACGGTGCGACCTCCCCGGAGCAGCCTCCTCCGGCCCCCATCCGTCACTCAGCTCTTACCTTTCACCGAGCGGGGCTTGGCTTGTTTTCTCCTGGACATGTCCCCGGTGCTCGCAGGTCTCGTGCTTTCGTGTGTGGCTCCCGGGAGTCCCGCCGCTCCTCCGTGTTGCAGCGCCGCCGGCTCCCCCCGCTCCGTCACTTATTGTGGTAAAGTTCCTATTGTGTGGGATTGTGGCTCCCTTGGGTGCAGAGGGGGGATGGAGGAGGAGACAGGAGGAGCACTGGTGCCCCCCACCCCAGACCCTGGGGGTCGTCACTCAACTGCTGCAGGATCAGGAGGCTCCGTGCTGTGGAGGAGGGCAGAGCGGGCACCGGACGGGCACGGGGGACCCTGCCGCTAATACTGCTGCGGCGGCACTCTGCCTACTACTTGCCGGTGTAATACAGATGTGTGTGATTGCCTGGCACTGCTCTGCCCGCACTCCTGCCTGGCACTATCGCCCCGTGTGTGACCCGGTGCTCGGGGAGGGGTGCTCTGCTGTCCCGGTGTTTGGGGGGGGGGGTGCTCTGCTGTCCCGGTGCTCGGGGGGGGTGCTCTGCTGACCCGGTGCGCTGCTGTCCCGGTGCTTGGGGGGGGGGTGCTCTGCTGTCCCGGTGCTCGGGGGGGTGCTCTGCTGTCCCGGTGCTCGGGGGGGTGCTCTGCTGTCCCGGTGCTCGGGGGGGTGCTCTGCTGTCCCGGTGTTTGGGGGGGTGCTCTGCTGTCCCGGTGTTTGGGGGGGTGCTCTGCTGTCCCGGTGCTCGGGGGGGTGCTCTGCTGTCCCGGTGCTCGGGGGGGTGCTCTGCTGTCCCGGTGCTCGGGGGGGTGCTCTGCTGTCCCGGTGTTTGGGGGGGTGCTCTGCTGTCCCGGTGCTCGGGGGGGTGCTCTGCTGTCCCGGTGCTCGGGGGGTGCTCTGCTGTCCCGGTGCTCGGGGGGGTGCTCTGCTGTCCCGGTGCTCGGGGGGGGGTGCTCTGCTGACCCGGTGCGCTGCTGTCCCGGTGCTCGGGGGGGGGTGCTCTGCTGTCCCGGTGTTTGGGGGGGAATGCGCTGCTGTCCCGGTGCTCCGCTGTCCCGGCGCCGCTAGCTTCCCCCATACGCCGCGCTGTGTCCTCCGCAGCCTCCCCGCTCCCCTATCTCATGCCGCCCGGCCGGCGCACTGCTCTTTGTCCCGGCTCTGTCCCCTCCTGCTCTCGCCGCCGCCGCCGCTGCTGCTGCTGGGGCTGCACTGCAGACACACATAATAAAGCCAGGCTGGGCTGGGGATGGAGCGGAGTCCCAGCAGGGGGATGTGAGGAGTGGAGTCCCGGCGGGGGAGCGCTCTGATCCCGCAGGGAGCCCCCGCACAGCCTGGGCTCAATCACACACAGAGAGACAACAGCACCGAGCCCTGGACAGCGCTGGAAATACAGGCAGGAGGCGGGGCCAACAGAACGCCGGCCGGGGAAGGAGCATCTACAACGTGGGCTGGGGGCGGGGCCAAGAGAACATGGGCCGGCAGCTTCAGGCAGGGGGCGGGGCCAATAGAACGCTGGATGGCGGCTGGAGGCGGAGCAAATAGAACGTTGGCTGGGAGGAGCGGAGCCAATAGAACGTTAGCTGCGGGCCGGGGGAGGAGCGTTTAGAACGAAGCTGCTCCTGCTCTGCCGCTGCGCACACCTTTACAGATGGAGGTGTCGCCGGCAGTCTCTCTTTAGAGTCAACATCCTGGGAGTTGTAGTCCTCTGCGCACATGCTGGGAGTTGTAGTCCTCTGCACACATGCTGGGAGTTGTAGTCCTCTGCGCACATGCTGGGAGTTGTAGTCCTCTGCACACATGCTGGGAGTTGTAGTCCTCTGTACACATCCTGTGAGTTGTAACCCTCTGCACACATCCTGGGAGTTGTAGTCCTCTGTACAGATCCTGGGAGTTGTAGTCCTCTGCACACATCCTGGGAGTTGTAGTCCTCTGCACACATGCTGGGAGTTGTAGTCCTCTGCGCTCATGCTGGGAGTTGTCCTCTGCGCTCATGCTGGGAGTTGTCCTCTGCACACATCCTGGGAGTTGTAGTCCTCTGCACACATCCTGGGAGTTGTAGTCCTCTGTACAGATCCTGGGAGTTGTAGTCCTCTGCACACATCCTGGGAGTTGTAGTCCTCTGCACACATCCTGGGAGTTGTAGTCCTCTGCACACATCCTGGGAGTTGTAGTCCTCTGTACACATCCTGGGAGTTGTAGTCCTCTGTACACATCCTGGGAGTTGTAGTCCTCTGCACACATGCTGGGAGTTGTAGTCCTCTGCACACATGCTGGGAGTTGTAGTCCTCTGTACACATCCTGTGAGTTGTAGCCCTCTGCACACATCCTGGGAGTTGTAGTCCTCTGTACAGATCCTGGGAGTTGTAGTCCTCTGCACACATCCTGGGAGTTGTAGTCCTCTGCACACATGCTGGGAGTTGTAGTCCTCTGCGCTCATGCTGGGAGTTGTCCTCTGCGCTCATGCTGGGAGTTGTCCTCTGCACACATCCTGGGAGTTGTAGTCCTCTGCACACATCCTGGGAGTTGTAGTCCTCTGTACAGATCCTGGGAGTTGTAGTCCTCTGCACACATCCTGGGAGTTGTAGTCCTCTGCACACATCCTGGGAGTTGTAGTCCTCTGCACACATCCTGGGAGTTGTAGTCCTCTGTACAGATCCTGGGAGTTGTAGTCCTCTGCACACATCCTGGGAGTTGTAGTCCTCTGCACACATCCTGGGAGTTGTAGTCCTCTGCACACATGCTGGGAGTTGTAGTCCTCTGCGCTCATGCTGGGAGTTGTCCTCTGCGCTCATGCTGGGAGTTGTCCTCTGCACACATCCTGGGAGTTGTAGTCCTCTGCACACATCCTGGGAGTTGTAGTCCTCTGTACAGATCCTGGGAGTTGTAGTCCTCTGCACACATCCTGGGAGTTGTAGTCCTCTGCACACATCCTGGGAGTTGTAGTCCTCTGTACACATCCTGGGAGTTGTAGTCCTCTGTACACATCCTGGGAGTTGTAGTCCTCTGCACACATGCTGGGAGTTGTAGTCCTCTGCACACATGCTGGGAGTTGTAGTCCTCTGCGCTCATGCTGGGAGTTGTAGTCCTCTGCGCACATGCTGGGAGTTGTAGTCCTCTGCGCTTATGCTGGGAGTTGTAGTCCTCTGCACACATGCTGGGAGTTGTCCTCTGCGCTCATGCTGGGAGTTGTAGTCCTCTGCACACATCCTGGGAGTTGTAGTCCTCTGCGCACATGCTGGGAGTTGTAGCCCTCTGGCACTGCGCACATGCTGGGAGGTGTAGTCCTCTGGCGCTGCGCACATGCTGGGAGTTGTAGTCCACTGCACACATGCTGGGAGGTGTAGTCCTCTGCGCTCATGCTGGGAGGTGTAGTCCTCTGCGCTCATGCTGGGGGTTGTAGTCCTCTGCCCACATGCTGGGAGATGTAGTCCTCTGCGCACATGCTGGGAGTTGTAGGCCTCTGGCACTGCGCACATGCTGGGAGTTGTAGCCCTCTGGCACTGCGCACATGCTGGGAGGTGTAGTCCTCTGGTGCTGCACACATGCTGGGAGTTGTAATCCTCTGCCACTGCACACATGCTGGGAGTTGTAGTTCTTTGCGCACATGCTGGGAGGTGTAGTCCTCTGGCACTGCGCACATGCTGGGAGGTGTAGTCCTCTGGCGCTGCGCACATGCTGGGAGTTGTAGTCCACTGCGCACATGCTGGGAGTTGTAGTCCTCTGATTTCCTCTGTGTAGCGTCATCACAGTGGAGATCCCGGAGTACAGCGCTCGCTTTCTGTCCTGGTTCTCATTTATTGTATAAGTATTGTGACACAGTCCTCACTCACGGGTCTGCCATGATATTAACCCCTTCCTGACATGGAGCAAGCTTCTGTGTTTGCATTTTTCTTTTTCTCCCTTTATGAGGTCTTCAATGACTCTTCATAGTATTTTTCCTATATAAAAGGTATAGTAAATTAAAAGCTCAATTCCGCTATCATTTACACACACCCATTATGTGTATGATCATTTTTTGTCTCTTTTTAGGGCGTTCGTTGTGGGGTATAAAGGCCGGCGCCATTCATTCTCCGGGTCTGTGTGATTACGGTGACACCAAACTCTTTTAAGTTTTTCAAAAATAAATAAATGAGTTGCCATGTAACAATATCATGTTTTGGACAATGCACTTGTTTGTAGTTGTTTTTGTGCTAATAATTAGAGCTGATTATTTGTGTAATTAAACTATTTTGGGATCGATACAACATGTAGATAATTTATTATTGCATATTTTGCAGTATATAATAAAACTCACTGTCTCCTATAGATAAACTTAGCTTTGTAGAAGAGTCATTTTTGCAGGTACGAGGGTCTTCAGCAGACCCTCGGCTGCCAGGAAACCGGGCACTACAGTAAAATCAATCACATCATATCTGCTCCTCCACTCTCACCCCTCCCTCATGGGACAGAGGAATTCAGTCATATGCACAGTACACAGTAAATCCTGAACATGTGAGTATATCCTTATTGACCCATGACATGATCTGTATCTGACATGGATCATCTTCCTGCCTTTGATGCTGGCTCACCCACAGAGTCTGCATCTTTTTCTGAACATGACGGCTGATGTATTCAGCTATCATTTTCCTTTAACATGCACGAGTAGATCTGAGATCCACCCGTGGCTGTTAACCAGTTAAATCCTGTTGTCATTCTCTGACAGTGGGATTGAACACATGCCTGGCAGAGGAACACTTCATTAACCTCTCCTGTTAGATACCCGTGACGAAATCGCGGGGTGCCGATAGGTTGTCATGACAGCAGGAGGTCAGCTGATAACCCCTTTGCCTGTCATTGTTATCCTTCTGTGAATGCTGCCAGCCACTGTTCATAGGACATCGTGATTTCCCCTATGCCGAGGAATGCTGATGTACTGCCCTCTACACCAAAGGTGATCAGACGATCACAGTTTCAAGCACTCTAATGGTACCTTTACACGCCGCCACCGAAAGGTAGAAACCGGCAGGTATCGGACACAATTGTTCCTGATACCTTGAAAACATCGCGAAGTGGCGGCGTGTAATTCAGGAGGTTTCTACCTGTCTCTTTGGATACCTGTGTTTCAGCTGTGCTCAAAAGCAAGCAGGTATAACCCCTATGGTGGTGGCGTGTAAACGGGAAACAGGCATGGTATTTGAGTTCCCTGGGGCGTGCCACAGTGTCATGTATACCACACCCCATCAGCTCTCATTGGTGGGAGCTACTGTGTACCCATTGTCTGTCCCTGCACAGAGCGGCATATTTAACGTGCTGACCAGTCACACTACACATTTGCAATAGCATCATGTATTAGCCAGCCTTCCTGCGCTGGCTGGCCAATCATGATGCTATTGCATTGTCCAATCACCGTACGAGCGTCACGTAATACACAACTCTGTCACGCCTATGTAGTGACGGCGCACAATATGTACGCCCAGATTCCCTTCTGGTAGCGGCGTGTAAATGAGGGAAGTTACTCCACAGAAGGTAACCTACGAGACCCGTCGGCACTTCTGGGGATCGAAATTACCTTCTGTGGAGCACCTTGTGGCGGCGTGTAAATGCGGCATCAGGTACCGTTAGGAACCGTTGAAAACGCGCACGTGCAGTGCCTACCTGTTGCTACCCTCGGTAGCGGCGTGTAAAAGTACCATAAGGGACACATTACACCTGGCGACGGGTGGGAGTGCGCACGTTTTTGGCGCCCCACCAACGTCGCCGTCCCCCATTTACATGGGGCGACTCACCGGCAATCTGACAGGCGGCATCGCCGCAGGAGTGTCTCAAAACCCCAGCGGCGATGCAGTACAATGGGAGCCTATGGCTCCCATTGCCTGTCAGGTAGCTGTCGGCAATTTACATGGGGCGATGTGTACACATCGCCCCAGATCGGCCGCTTGGTTTCATAGCACTGCTCTGAAACCAGGCGACCAGTCAAATGCGTTGCCCTCGCCCAGTCACATTGGGCGACGCATTGGCAATGTCGGCGGCGATAGGCCACGCCACCGCGTCGCCATAAAAATCACCGCCGACATCACCAGGTGTGGCAGTACCCTAAGGGTACCTTTACACGCCGCAACTTTTGGTGGCAATTGGAGGCAATCTAACGTGCGCATGCACGTTTTTCATGGTTGCCTCAGATCGCCGATGGCGCTTTTACACGCCGCAATTTCGCCCTCAACCTAAGGCGATGTGTCGCCCCAGAAATCGCCACACCACCAGCGGGAAACATCCAGGAAACTCCCGTTGCCGCTTCACGCGCCATAATCCCCAAAGGAATGTGGGCGTATCTGTGCAGTGCCACGAGAACATAGGCATGGCAGACTGGTGTATACCGCGCCCCAAACACGCTGATTAGACAATGCAATAGCGTTATGATTGAGCAGCCTGCGCTGGAAGGCTGGCTAATACATGACGCCATTGCCATTGTGTGGTGGTGAATGGACAGCTCTTCAAATATGGTGCGGTGTCAAGTGACAGCGAATGGGAACACAGTAGCCACCACCAATCATCGCTGACGGGACGCGGTCTCCAGCACGCTGTGGCACCCATATGGGAAATCAATAGGCGACGCAGATTCCATCACTATCGCCCGTTCACACGCCAAAAGCAGGGAATCTCGCCTTCATGATTGCCTCTAATTTTGGAGCAGTGCTGTGAAATCAGAACCAGGCGACAACTTTTTTATCGCCAACAAATTCCCCAATTACACGTCGCAACTGCGAGGCAATTTGACGGCGATGGTGCCGGGGCGACATATCGCCAGTCAGATTCCTCGCCGCGGTTGCATTGTGTAAAGGTACTCTAAGGAGACTAGTAACAAGTGGGAAAAATATATAAAAAATTCCCAAATAAAACAAAAATAAATTTAAAATCCTGCCCTATTGCAAAATTTAAAATAAAGCAGAAAGAAATTAAGGCTATGTGCCCACACAAAACAAGTGATCAGTTTGTGGTCAGGAAAATTGTGCATCAAAACCTTATCAGGTTTAAAAAAAAAAAAACGCACTAAAAACATTGTGTTTTTGCTGTGCTTATGAGTAGTGTTTTTTTTCATAGAATGGGATCTATAGAGAACACAGATCACTTAATTCACATGATGCTTCTTTTCCTGATCAAGTTTTTGTACCAAAATCTGATCAGGAAAAAACGCTGACATTTTTAAGAAATCTCATAGACTTTGCTGACCTGACAAAAATTGATCAGTTTTTTGGGCAAAAACAAAGCACAAAAAAACAGCTAAAAAACGCAGCATTGGCACAGAGCCTTAAAATACACCTATTTGGTTTTGATGCATTGAATATAACCCAAAATCATATCAATAGAAACATCAGCTCAGCACGCAAAAAACAAGCCCTCACACAGCCCCAGACCCCGAGAGCTGAAAACGTCACGGTCTCGGAGTTGGGACACCAGCAACATTTTTGGCTTTTCACAATTTCACAATTTCTTTTCACCACATAAATAAACAAAGCTACACATATTCAGTATCGAAGTTATCATATGGACCTAAAGAATCTTATGCCGGGACAGTTATGTAAAATGAATGCTGTAAATAAAAAACAACAACTGCAAAATGATATTTTTTTTCCTATTACAACACTTGGAATTTTTTCCCACTTACATTATATAGTACTGACCAGAGACTCATACAGACATGTCACTGTTACCATATAGTACTGACCAGATACATATAGACATGTCACTTTCATTACCAGACATCGATCACTGTTACCATATAGTACTGACCAAGACATCATACAGACATGTCACTGTTACCATATAGTACTGACCAGCGATATCATATAGACATGTCACTGTTACCATATAGTACTGACCAGGATATCATAAGACATGTCACTGTTACCATATAGTACTGACCCGAGACATCATACAGACATGTCACTGTTACCATATAGTACTACCAGAGACATCATACAGACATGTCACTGTTACCATATAGTACTGACCAGCGATATCATATAGACATGTCACTGTTACCATATAGTTACTGACCAGAGACATCATACAGACATGTCACTGTTACCATATAGTACTGACCAAGACATCATACAGACATGTCACTGTTACCATAATAGTACTGACCAGAGACAGTCACTACAGAACATGTCACTGTGTACCATATAGACTGACCAGACGATATCATATAGACATGTCACTGTTACCATATAGTACTGACCCGAGACATCATACAGACATGTCACTGTTACCATATAGTACTGAACCAGAAGACATCATACAGACATGTCACTGTTACCATATAGTACTGACCAGCGATATCATAGACATGTCACTGTTACCATATAGTACGAGTACTCAGACCATAAGTCTACAGACATATACCACACTGTTACCATATATAGCAACTTTGCACAGACCAAAGTACACATACATACAGACATGTCACTGTTACCATATAGTACTGACCCCAGAATCATACAGACATGCCACATGTTACCATATAGTACTGACCCAGACATCATAAACCACCTGTGTTACCATATAGTACTGACCCCAGACATCATACCGACACCCATGTTACCATAAGTACTGACCAGAGATACATACAGACATATGTACATATATTACAAATACAGTAATATATACGACCCAACATCATTACTGACACCTCAGTTTTACCATATAGTACTGACCAGACATCAACGACACCTCATGTTACCATATAGTACTGACCCACAGACATCATAACACCTCATTACATATAGTACTGACCCAGGACATCATACAGACACTCATGTTACCATATAGTACTGACCAGACAATCATACGACACATCTGTTACCATATAGTACTGTACCCAGACATCATACAGCACATCACTGTTACCATATAGTACTGACCAGACATCATAACGACATCAGTGTTACCATATAGTACTGACCCCAGACATCTATACCGACACCTCAGTGTTACCATATAGTACTGACCAGACATCATACGACACATGTTACCATATAGTACTGACCAGCATCACAGACACTCAGTGTTACCATATAGTACTGACCGCAGACATCATACCGACACATTCATGTTACCATATAGTACTGACCCAGACATCATACACACCATCATGTTACCATATAGTACTGACCAGACATCATACTGACACATTCATGTTACCATATAGTACTGACCCGACATCATACGACATCATGTTACCATATAGTACTGACCAGAGACATCATACGACACCGTCAGTGTTACCATATAGTACTGACCCCAGACATCATACCGACATTCATGTTACCATATATGTACTGACCAGACATCATACGACACATGTTACCATATAGTACTGACCGAGACATCATACCAGACAGTCATGTTACCATATAGTACTGACCACGAACATCATACGACACTCAGTGTTACCATATAGTACTGACCAGACATCATACGACATCATGTTACCATATAGTACTGACCCGAGACATCATACAGACCGTCAACTGTTTACCATATAGTACTGACCGAGACATCATACGACACTCATGTTACCATATAGTACTGACACGAACATCATACAGACACCATGTTACCATATAGTACTGACCGAGACATCATACGACACTCATGTTACATATAGTAACGACCTCGACACATCATACCGACCCTCAGTGTTACCATATAGTACTGACCAGACATCATACATACGACACCTCAGTGTTACCATATAGTACTGACCCAGACATCATACCGACACCAGTGTTACCATATAGTACTGACCCAGACATCATACCGACACCTCAGTGTTACCATATAGTACTGACCAGACATCATAAGACACCTCAGTGTTACCATATAGTACTGACCCCAGACATCATACCGACACCTCAGTGTTACCATATAGTACTGACCCAGACATCATACGACACCTCAGTGTTACCATATAGTACTGACCCCAGACATCATACCGACACCTCAGTGTTACCATATAGTACTGACCCGACATCATACGACACTCAGTGTTACCATATAGTACTGACCCAGACATCATACGAACTCAGTGTTACCATATAGTACTGACCCAGACATCATACCGACACCTCAGTGTTACCATATAGTACTGACCCCAGACATCATACCGACACCTCAGTGTTACCATATAGTACTGACCCAGACATCATACCGACACTCAGTGTTACCATATAGTACTGACCCCAGACATCATACCGACACCTCAGTGTTACCATATAGTATGACCCCAGACATCATACCGACACTCAGTGTTACCATATAGTACTGACCCCAGACATCATACCGACACCTCAGTGTTACCATATAGTACTGACCCAGACATCATACCGACACTCAGTGTTACCATATAGTACTGACCCCAGACATCATACCGACACCTCAGTGTTACCATATAGTACTGACCCCAGACATCATACCGACACTCAGTGTTACCATATAGTACTGACCCCAGACATCATACCGACACCTCAGTTTTACCTATAGTAACTGACCCCAGTACATCATACCGACACCTCAGTGTTACCATATAGTACTGACCCCAGACATCATACCGACACCTCAGTGTTACCATATATACGACATCATACCCTCGTGTACCATATTCGACCACTTACCGACACCTCAGTGTTACCATATAGTACTGACCCAGACATCATACCGACACCTCAGTGTTACCATATAGTACTGACCCAGACATCATACCGACACCTCAGTGTTACCATATAGTACTGACCAGACATCATACCGACACCTCAGTTGTTACCATATAGTACTGACCCGACACCTCATACCGACACCTCAGTGTTACCATATAGTACTGACCCAGACATCATACCAACACCTCAGTGTTACCATATAGTACTGACCGAGACATCATACCGACACAGGTTACCATATGGTACTGACCTAACATCATACCGACACCTCAGTTTTACCATATAGTACTGACTCAGACATCATAGACACCTCAGTGTTACCATATAGTACTGACCCCAGACATCATACCAACACCTCAGTGTTACCATATAGTACTGACCTGAGACATCATACTGACACCTCAGTGTTACCATATAGTACTGACCCCAGACATCATACCGACACCTCAGTGTTACCATATAGTACTGACCCCAGACATCATACTGACACCTCAGTGTTACCATATAGTACTGACCTGAGACATCATACCGACACCTCAGTGTTACCATATAGTACTGACCCGACACCTTATACCGACACCTCAGTGTTACCATATAGTACTGACCCCAGACATCATACCAACACCTCAGTGTTACCATATAGTACTGACCTGAGACATCATACCGACACAGCGTTACCATATGGTACTGACCTGAGACATCATACCGACACCTCAGTTTTACCATATAGTACTGACCCGACACCTCATACCGACACCTCAGTGTTACCATATAGTACTGACCCCAGACATCATACCAACACCTCAGTGTTACCATATTGTACTGACCTGAGACATCATACCGACACAGTGTTACCATATGGTACTGACCTGAGACATCATACCGACACCTCAGTTTTACCATATAGTACTGAGCTCAGACATCATAGACACCTCAGTGTTACCATATAGTACTGACCCCAGACATCATACCGACACCTCAGTGTTACCATATAGTACTGACCCGAGACATCATACGACACCTCAGTGTTACCATATAGTACTGACCTCAGACATCATACCGACACCTCAGTGTTACCATATAGTACTGCCCCGAGACAACATACGACACCTCAGTGTTACCATATAGTACTGACCTCAGACATCATACCGACACCTCAGTGTTACCATATAGTACTTCCCCGAGACATCATACCGACACCTTAGTGTTACCATATGGTACTGACCCAAGACATCATGCCGATACCTCAGTGTTACCATATAGAACTGACCCCAGACATCATACTGACACCTCAGTGTTACCATATAGTACTGACCTCAGACATCATACCGACACCTCAGTGTTACCATATAGTACTGACCCCAGACATCATACAGACACCTCAGTGTTACCATATAGTACTGACCCCAGACATCATACCGACATGTCAGTGTTACCATATAGTACTGACCCCAGACATCATACTGACACCTCAGTGTTACCATATAGTACTGACCCCAGACATCATACCGACATGTCAGTGTTACCATATATTACTGACCCCAGACATCATACTGACACCTCAGTGTTACCATATAGTACTGACCCCAGACATCATACAGACACCTCAGTGTTACCATATAGTACAGACCCCAGACATCATACCGACACCTCAGTGTTACCATATAGTACTGACCCCAGACATCATACCGACACCTCAGTGTTACCATATAGTACTGACCCCAGACATCATACAGACACCTCAGTGTTACCATATAGTACTGACCCCAGACATCATACTGACACCTCAGTGTTACCATGTAGAACTGACCCCAGACATCATACAGACACCTCAGTGTTACCATATAGTACTGACCCCAGACATCATACTGACACCTCAGTGTTACCATGTAGAACTGACCCCAGACATGATACCGACACGTCAGTGTTACTATATTGTGAGCATGATGAATAAACAAAACGGAAAGCAAATGTGTAATTGCACTTTTTTATGCAATTTTACCGCACTTGGAGGTGTCTTTTACCATTTTCCTGTACGCTATATGGTAAAATGAATGATTTCATCTGAAAGTACAACTGGTCCCACAAAAAACGACAAGCCTCATATGTCTATATTGATGAAAAAATAACAAAGTTATGGCTCTTGGAAGAGCGTGAGGGAAAAATGAAAAACGGAAAATGGACAGGTGGTTAAGGGGTTACTAGGAGGAAAAGTTCAGTTCAACTCTCTGCTTTTATAGGCAGATGAAGGCTAAAACTCAGCAAAAGGTAGGTTGGCTCAGTGGTTAGCACTGTACAGTGGCTCAGTGGTTAGCAAAGTATACGGTTGCTAAATGATTACCACTGTACAGTGGCTCAGTGTTCAGCAGTGTACGGTGGCTCAGTGATTAGCACTGTACGGTGGCTCAGTGGTTAGCACTGTATATGGTGGCTCAGTGGTTAGCACAGTATATGGTGGCTCAGTGGTTAGCACTGTATATGGTGGCTCAGTGGTTAGCACAGTATATGGTGGCTTAGTGGTTAGCACTGTATATGGTGGCTCAGTGGTTAGCACTGTATATGGTGGCTCAGTGGTTAGCACTGTATGGTGGCTCAGTGATTAGCACTGTATGGTGGCTCAGTGGTTAGCACTGTACGGTGGCTCAGTGATTAGCACTGTATATGCTGGCTCAGTGGTTAGCACTGTATATGGTGGCTCAGTGGTTAGCACTGTATATGGTGGCTCAGTGGTTAGCACTGTATATGGTGGCTCAGTGGTTAGCACTGTATGGTGGCTCAGTGGTTAGCACTGTATAGGTGGCTCAGTGGTTAGCACTGTATGGTGGCTCAGTGTTAGCACTGTATGGTGGCTCAGTGGTTAGCACTGTATATGGTGGCTCAGTGGTTAGCACTGTATAGGTGGCTCAGTGGTTAGCACTGTATGGTGGCTCAGTGGTTAGCACTGTATATGGTGGCTCAGTGGTTAGCACTGTATAGGTGGCTCAGTGTTAGCACTGTATAGGTGGCTCAGTGGTTAGCACTGTTACAGGGTGGCTCAGGTTGATGTACTGACTCGTGTAAGTGTAGTGGCTCAGTGGTTAGCACTGTATATGGTGGCTCAGTGTTAGCACTTGTATGTGCTCAGTGGTTACACTGTATATGGTGGTCAGTGGTTAGCACTGTATGGTGGCTCAGTGGTTAGCACTGTAAGTGGCTCAGTGGTTAGCAGTATATGGTTGCTATGATTACACTGTAGTGGCTCAGTGTAGCATGTAGGTGGCTCAGTGTTAGCACTGTACGGTGGCTCAGTGTTAGCACTGTAATGGTGCTCAGTGGTTAGCATTATGGTGGCTCAGTGGTTAGCACTGTATATGGTGGCTCAGTGGTTAGCACTGTAAGTGGCTCAGTGGTTAGCATGTATAGGTGCTAATGGTTACACTGTAATGGTGGTCAGTGGTTAGACACTGTACGGTGGCTCAGTGGTTACACTGTATAGGTGGCTCAGTGTTAGCACGTAATGTGGCTCAGTGGTTAGCATGTAGGTGGCTCAGTGTTAGCACGTATATGTGGCTAGTGGTTAGCACTGTAATGGTGGCTCATGTTACTGTATATGGTGCTCATGTTAGCCAGTAGTGATAATGTTGGTCAGTGTTACACTGTAGGTGGTCAGTGTAGCATATGTGCTCATGGTTACACTGTATAGTGGCTCAGTGTTAGCATGTAATGGTGGCTCAGTGTACACTGTATATGGTGGCTCAGTGGTTAGCACTGTATGGTGGCTCAGTGGTTAGCACGTATTGTGGCTCAGGGTTAGCACTGTATATGGTGGCTCAGTGGTTAGCACTGTATGGTGGCTCAGTGTTAGCACTGTAGTGCTCAGTGTTAGCATGTAATGTGCTCAGTGGTTAGCACTGTAGGTGGCTCAGTGGTTGCATGTACGTATGGTGCTCAGTGGTTAGCACTGTACGGTGGCTCATGTTAGCACTGTATATGTGGCTCAGGGTTAGCACTGTATAGGTGGCTCATGGTTGCACTGTATATGGTGGTCAGTGGTTAGCACTGTATATGTGCAGTGGTTAGCAAAGTATGTGCTAATGATTACCACGTACAGTGGCTCAGTGTTAGCATGTACGGTGGCTCAGTGGTTAGCACTGTAGGTGGTCAGTGGTTAGCATGTATATGGTGGCTCAGATAGCACTGTATAGTGGCTCATGGTTAGCACTGTAGTGGCTCAGTGTTAACACTGTATGGTGGCTCAGGTTAGCACTGTATGGTGGCTCAGTGTTAGCACTGTATGGTGGCTCAGTGTTAGCACTGTACGGTGGTGATAGCACTGTTAGTGGCTCAGTGATTAGCACGTATATGTGCTCAAGGTGGCTTATGGTGCTCAGTGGTTAGCACTGTATATGGTGGCTCAGTGGTTAGCACTGTATGGTGGCTTAGTGGTTAGCACTGTATATGGTGGCTCAGGGTTAGCACTGTATATGGTGGCTCAGTGGTTAGCACTGTATGGTGGCTAGTGTTCAGCACTGTATGGTGCTCAGTGGTTCAGCAGTGTACGGTGGCTCAGTGGTTAGCACTGTACGGTGACTCAGTGGTTAGCAGTGTATCGGTGGCTCAGTGGTTGGCACTCTATATGGTGGCTCAGTGATTAGCACTGTATGGTGGCTCAGTGTGTTAGCACTGTATATGGTGGTCAGTGGTTAGCACTGTATATGGTGGCTCAGTGGTTAGCACTGTACAGTGGCTCAGTGTTAGCAAGTATACGGTTGCTAAATGATTACCACTGTACAGTGCTCAGTGTTCAGCATGTACTGGTGGCTCAGTGGTTAGCACTGTACGGTGGCTCAGTGGTTAGCACTGTATATGGTGGCTCAGTGGTTAGCACGTATATGGTGGCTCAGTGGTTAGCACTGTATATGGTGGCTCAGTGGTTAGCACTGTTAGGTGGCTCAGTGGTTAGCACTGTATGGTGGCTCAGTGGTTAGCACTGTAAGGTGGCTCAGTGTTAGCAGTTACGGTGGCTCAGTGTTAGCACTGTACGGTGGCTCAGTGGTTAGCACTGTATATGATGGCTCAGTGTTTAGCATTGTATATGGTGACTCAGTGGTCAGCAGTGTATATGGTGGCTCAGTGGTTAGCACTGTATATGGTGGCTCAGTGGTTAGCACTGTACGGTGGCTCAGTGGTCAGCAGTGTACGGTGGCTCAGTGGTCAGCAGTGTACGGTGGCTCAGTGGTTAGCACTGTATATGGTGGCTCAGTGGTCAGCAGTGTACGGTGGCTCAGTGGTTAGCACTGTACGGTGGCTCAGTGGTCAGCAGTGTATGGTGACTCAGTGGTCAGCAGTGTACGGTGGCTCAGTGGTTAGCACTGTACGGTGGCTCAGTGGTCAGCAGTGTATGGTGACTAAGTGGTCAGCAGTGTACGGTGGCTCAGTGGTTAGCACTGTATGGTGGCTCAGTGGTCAGCAGTGTACGGTGGCTCAGTGGTTAGCACTGTATATGATGGCTCAGTGTTTAGCATTGTATATGGTGACTCAGTGGTCAGCAGTGTATATGGTGGCTCAGTGGTTAGCACTGTATATGGTGGCTCAGTGGTTAGCACTGTACGGTGGCTCAGTGGTCAGCAGTGTACGGTGGCTCAGTGGTCAGCAGTGTACGGTGGCTCAGTGGTTAGCACTGTATATGGTGGCTCAGTGGTCAGCAGTGTACGGTGGCTCAGTGGTTAGCACTGTACGGTGGCTCAGTGGTTAGCACTGCAGCCTTGCTGTTTTGGGGTCCTGTATTAAAATCCCACCAAGGACGACATCTGCAAGGAGTTTGTATGTTCTCCCCGTGTTTGTGTGGGTTTCCTCCCACATTTCAAAGACATATTGATAGGATGTTTAGATTGTGAGCCCCAACGGGGACAGTGTTGCAACTGTGTGTAAAGTGCTGTGGAATTCATGGCGCTATATAAATGAATAAATATTAAATTACTATAAAAGGATACAAAAAGAATAAATCCTAGGAGGGAAAAATAAAAAAGACCATCATATTTACCAAAGACAGGCAGTGGAGAATTAGGAGAGGCCAGTGCCCCGGGCAGTTTAGAATGCACGGGCCACCCCAGCCCTGTGTATCATGTGACATGTCATATGATCCCCTTTTAAAAGATCATCATATGATTGATTTACATATGATTTACCATGAATTCCCACATAGACCCTCTATATACAATATGAGAACTCATATAATCACTTATATGAGCCCCTACATAGCCCTAATTAAAGTGTGAGCCCTCAGATATCTATATATAGTATGAGCCCTCACATAGACCCTACATACAGTACGAACTCTCATAGAGTCTCTATATACAGTATGAGACCCCATATAGCCCCTATATATAGAACAGGGTGGGCCATTTATATGGATACACCTAAATATAATGGGAATGGTTGGTGATATCAGCTTCCTGTTTGTGGCACATTAGTATATGGGAGGGTGTACTAATGTGCCACAAACAGGAAGTTGATATCACCAACCATTCCCATTATATTTAGGTGTATCCCATATAAATGGCCCACCTGTAGAAGCCCTCAAACAGTCTCCTATGTACAGTATGAACCCCTACATAGTTCCCTATATACAGGATGAGCACTCACATATTCAATGCAAACATTAAAAAATTAACAGCAAAAGTCATACACACCCCTGTCTACTTTTTCCCTGATGATCTGGTCTATTATTAAAAAATAACATTTTTAATGGGTTCATAAATTTAAAACAATGTAAGGCCCCTTTCACATCAGCGGTATTAGAAAACTGCGGCAGTTGTGGTGAAAAAAACGCATCTGCCGCATTTACCGCAATACGGCCGCACTTGCGGTTCACCTGCGGCAAGCCCCATGCATTGTCTATGTCATTGTTTCGACACCGCCGCTGACCGCGTTTTTTTCGCGGCCGCAACTGCGGCAAGTGCCGAAACAGCAACTATACCGCAACTGGCGCAAGTAAATGCGGCAAAAGCGTTTTTTTTCACCGCAACTGCCACATTTTTCTAATACCGCTGATGTGAAAGGGGCCTAAGACATAAAAAATATTCCTAAACTCTTGCACCTAACACACAACACTTGTTTCACCAATGCTTTGACCCCTGGGGATTTTTTATGGCTCCTGTTTATTATGAGCTTACTATATTAACACATGGGCTGTATTACTGCGTAGCATTGCGCATGCTTTACATTATTTCGATGGGATGTATTTCACTTATCTGCCATTTTGCATCATAGTGTGGTGAGTCACGGGGAGATGCCAGATGTTGCAGAGGGGCCAGCTGGGACATGTAGTTCCACTGGCAGCAGATGATAATGTCACGGTAGCTGAAGTGGATTGCTGGACCCCTAAACACTTCCCTCCACAATTGTCAAAGCGGGAGGATGCACTTATAGATATGGTATATGACCCCCGGGGGGCGCTCCTGTAGTGGTGATGTCTGGTTGCAGGTGTTGTATATGACCCCCGGGGGGCGCTCCTGTAGTGGTGATATCTGGGTGCAGGTGTTGTATATGACCCCCGGGGGGCGCTCCTGCAGTGGTGATGTCTGGGTGCAGGTGTTGTATATGATACCTGGGGGCACCCCGGTAGTGGTGATGTCTGTGTGCAGGTGTTGTATATGACACCTTGGGGTGCTCCGGTAGTGGTGATGTCTGTGTGCAGGTGTTGTATATGACACCTTGGGGTGCTCCGGTAGTGGTGATGTCTGGGTGCAGGTGTTGTATATGACACCTTGGGGCGCTCCTGCAGTGGTGATGTCTGGGTGTAGGTGTTGTATATGACCCCTGGGTGCGCTTCGCTAGTGGTGATGTCTATGTGCAGGTGTTGTATATGACACCTTGGGGCGCTCCGGTAGTGGTGATGTCTGTGTGCAGGTGTTGTATATGACACCTGGGGGCGCTCCGGTAGTGGTGATGTCTGGGTGCAGGTGTTGTATATGACACCTTGGTGCGCTCCGGTAGTGGTGATGTCTGGTGCAGGTGTTGTATATGACACCTTGGGGCTCCGGTAGTGGTGATGTCTGTGTGCAGGTGTTGTATATGACACCTGGGGGCTCCGGTAGTGGTGATGTCTGGGTGCAGGTGTTGTATATGACACCTGGGGCGCTCCGGTAGTGGTGATGTCTGGTGCAGGTGTTGTATATGACACCTGTGGGGCTCCGGTAGTGGTGATGTCTGTGTGCAGGTGTTGTATATGACACCTGGGGCGCTCCGGTAGTGGTGATGTCTGTGTGCAGGTGTTGTATATGACACCTGTGGGGCGCTCCGGTAGTGGTGATGTCTGGGTGCAGGTGTTGTATATGACACCTTGGGGCGTCCGGTAGTGGTGATGTCTGTGTGCAGGTGTTGTATATGACACCTGGGGGCGCTCCGGTAGTGGTGATGTCTGTGTGCAGGTGTTGTATATGACACCTTGGGGCGCTCCGGTAGTGGTGATGTCTGGGTGCAGGTGTTGTATATGACACCTTGGGGCGCTCCGGTAGTGGTGATGTCTGGTGCAGGTGTTGTATATGACACCTGGGGGCGCTCCGGTAGTGGTGATGTCTGTGTGCAGGTGTTGTATATGACACCTTGGGGGCGCTCCGGTAGTGGTGATGTCTGGTGCAGTGTTGTATATGACACCTTGGGGCGCTCCGGTAGTGGTGATGTCTGGTGCAGGTGTTGTATATGACACCTGGGGGCGCTCCGGTAGTGGTGATGTCTGTGTGCAGGTGTTGTATATGACACCTGGGGGCGCTCCGGTAGTGGTGATGTCTGGGTGCAGGTGTTGTATATGACACCTTGGGCGCTCCGGTAGTGGTGATGTCTGGTGCAGGTGTTGTATATGACACCTGGGCGCTCCGGTAGTGGTGATTCTGTGTGCATGTGTGTATTGACACCTGGGGCTCCGTAGTGGTGATGTCTGGTGCAGTGTGTATATGACACCTTGGGGCGCTCCGGTAGTGGTGATGTCTGGGTGCAGGTGTTGTATATGACACCTTGGGGCGCTCCGGTAGTGGTGATGTCTGTGTGCAGGTGTTGTATATGACACCTGGGGCGCTCCGGTAGTGGTGATGTCTGGGTGCAGGTGTTGTATATGACACCTGTGGGTGCTCCGGTAGTGGTGATGTCTGGGTGCAGGTGTTGTATATGACACCTTGGGGCGCTCCGGTAGTGGTGATGTCTGTGTGCAGGTGTTGTATATGACACCTGGGGCGCTCCGGTAGTGGTGATGTCTGGGTGCAGGTGTTGTATATGACACCTGTGGGGCCTCCGGTAGTGGTGATGTCTGGTGCAGGTGTTGTATATGACACCTTGGGGCTCCGGTAGTGGTGATGTCTGGGTGCAGGTGTTGTATATGACACCTGGGGCGCTCCGGTAGTGGTGATGTCTGTGTGCAGGTGTTGTATATGACACCTGTGGGTGCTCCGGTAGTGGTGATGTCTGGGTGCAGGTGTTGTATATGACACCTTGGGGCGCTCCGGTAGTGGTGATGTCTGGGTGCAGGTGTTGTATATGACACCTGGGGCGCTCCGGTAGTGGTGATGTCTGTGTGCAGGTGTTGTATATGACACCTTGGGCGCTCCGGTAGTGGTGATGTCTGGGTGCAGGTGTTGTATATGACACCTTGGGCGCTCCGGTAGTGGTGATGTCTGGGTGCAGGTGTTGTATATGACACCTGGGGCGCTCCGGTAGTGGTGATGTCTGTGTGCAGTGTTGTATATGACACCTTGGGGCGCTCCGTAGTGGTGATGTCTGGGTGCAGTGTTGTATTGACACCTTGGGCGCTCCGGTAGTGGTGATGTCTGGGCAGGTGTTGTATATGACACCTGGGGCGCTCCGGTAGTGGTGATGTCTGTGTGCAGTGTTGTATATGACACCTTGGGCGCTCCGGTAGTGGTGATGTCTGGTGCAGGTGTTGTATATGACACCTGGGGCGCTCCGGTAGTGGTGATGTCTGGTGCAGGTGTTGTATATGACACCTGGGGCGCTCCGGTAGTGGTGATGTCTGTGTGCAGGTGTTGTATATGACACCTGGGGGCTCCGTAGTGGTGATGTCTGGGTGCAGGTGTTGTATATGACACCTTGGGGCTCCGGTAGTGGTGATGTCTGGGTGCAGGTGTTGTATATGACACCTTGGGGCGCTCCGGTAGTGGTGATGTCTGTGTGCAGGTGTTGTATATGACACCTGGGGCTCTCCGGTAGTGGTGATGTCTGTGTGCAGGTGTTGTATATGACACCTTGTGGGGCGCTCCGGTAGTGGTGATGTCTGGGTGCAGTGTTGTATATGACACCTGGGGCGCTCCGGTAGTGGTGATGTCTGGTGCAGGTGTTGTATATGACACCTGTGGGCGCTCCGGTAGTGGTGATGTCTGGTGCAGGTGTTGTATATGACACCTTGGGGCTCCGTAGTGGTGATGTCTGGGTGCAGGTGTTGTATATGACACCTTGGGCGCCTCCGGTAGTGGTGATGTCTGTGTGCAGTGTTGTATATGACACCTTGGGGCGCTCCGTAGTGGTGATGTCTGGTGCAGGTGTTGTATATGACACCTGGGGTCTCCGGTAGTGGTGATGTCTGGTGCAGGTGTTGTATATGACACCTTGGGTGCTCCGGTAGTGGTGATGTCTGGGTGCAGGTGTTGTATATGACACCTGGGGCGCTCCGGTAGTGGTGATGTCTGTGTGCAGATGTTGTATATGACACCTGTGGGTGCTCCGGTAGTGGTGATGTCTGGGTGCAGGTGTTGTATATGACACCTTGGGGCGCTCCGGTAGTGGTGATGTCTGGGTGCAGGTGTTGTATATGACACCTGGGGGCGCTCCGGTAGTGGTGATGTCTGTGTGCATGTGTTGTATATGACACCTTGGGGCTCCAGTAGTGGTGAGTCTGGGTGCAGGTGTTGTATATGACACCTGTGGGTGCTCCGTAGTGGTGATGTCTGGGTGCAGGTGTTGTATATGACACCTTGGGGCGCTCCGGTAGTGGTGATGTTGGGTGCAGGTGTTGTATATGACACCTGGGGGCTCCAGTAGTGGTGATGTCTGGTGCAGGTGTTGTAGCACACCGTAGGTTTTGCAGTATAGGCAGCCAGACACACAGGTGAACTTGAAAACATAACACTTTACGGAGGGAATAATAGGATACAAAAAAGATGAGGTCCACTTCCAGAAGTAATGCCAGAAAAATTCTTTGTTTCGTCCACAGCATCATTCCCATATAGAATCGCACAATCGTACAGGACAAACAGACACAAAGCAGGCAGTGGGGCGTGCACAGCAACGCGTTTCGGACTTAAACCTCCTTTGTCAGAGCTTGACAGCCTTGTGCAGCGCCCCCTGCCTGTGCTGTGCTGTTGTGTGCCTAGTTGATTTAGTGACCTTGTGCGTACAGATGTGTTGCGATGTCTATACTTGGGAACTGATGCTTGTGTGTTTACATGGGATATATAAAGGGACGATAAATTTTCTGGCATTACTTCTGGAAGCTGGAACTCATCTTTCTTCGTACTCAGTTGGTGTTATCAGGACACTGGTCCGTGTATACCAGTCAGCAGTGGTGAGCTGATTATTCCCGCTTTCTAATAATAGGATACAGTCTGTCGGAGGCAAAGTGTCTGTGGTTCACCGTATAGGACACACTTGATGTTTTGTGTATGAAAGATGGTGTTTTCTCCTCAAGAAATAAGCACTTTTCGGTCTTCTCAGGCGGCTGGAGGACAGGTCTCTTCACCTGCTATAGGATGTAATATAATACACAGTCCGGTTAATGCTACGTTGATGGGGGTCCTTCATGGCTCTGCTCCCCATGATGATGGGGGGGGACCTTCATGGTTCGATTCCCTGTGGTGATGGGGGATACCTTCATGGCTCAGCTGCCTGTGGTGATGAGGGGGGGTACCTTCACGGCTCAGATCCCCGTGGTGATGGGGGGGACCTTCACAGTTCGGCTACCCGTGGTGATGGGGGGGGGAACCTTCACAGCTCAGTTCCACGTGGTGATGGGGGGTCCTTTACGGGACCTTCATAGCTCAGCTACCCATTGTGATGGGGAGACCTTCACAGCTCGGCTACCTGTGGTTATGGGGGAAGACCTTCACAGCTCAGCTCCCCATGGTGATGGGGGGTCCTATATGGCTCGTCTCTCCGTGGCATTGGGGGGATCCTTTACGGCTCAGCTCCCCATGATTATGGGGGGGGGACCTTCACGGCTCGGTTCCCCATGGAGATGGAGGGGGAAGACCTTCACGGTTCGGCTCCCCCGAGGCGATGGGAGGGGGAACCTTCACGGCCCGACTCCCCATAGTGATAGGGGGAACCTTCACGGCCTGGCTCCCCGTGGTGATATGGAGCTAGTCAAGATTTTGGCTCTACCATTCCCTATTGCAGGAGGTTGGGGGAGGGGGACACAGTTTGTGGGTGTTTGTGATGTGGAAATTCCATTGCACTAGTTCTGGCTGGAAGCCAATATAAACCAGCATGGAGGAGACACCTGTTCAGTCTTTTCTCTCCTAACTGTATGAAGCTTCATTCCTTTGTGGTGACAATTATATGGAGAGAATGATGTCCCCGCATCATTGACTGGGATAGATATTCTAAGAGCAGTAGTGCTTCCTCTCCGGGGACATATTTGGAATTACTGCTGCCCTAGTGCTGGATTGCGTCAAAAATGCAAGTGTCGCACATGTCTGCAAGTCCCATAGGGAATGCATTAGGCAGAACGCAGTCTTGCCACAAGTGTTCTGGTAGGTGTCAGATGCGGCAAAATGCCGGATCTACTGCAAATGCCAAGACACGCTGATGTCAAAGTAGCTTAAGTGATTTGCTGCTGCCAGAGATTTCTAGCAGCTGCTCCAATAGAGAATACAGGAACACTTGGCAGAATGAGCGCTACTGTTATATGGGAGAGTCGAGCAATCGTACAGCTATCTATAGTGTTTGGGGGCTTTAGTCAATTAATTGTTTGGCTGAAACTCAGCTGTATTTTTAGTCCAGCTCACTTATCCTATAATGTTTTAGGATCAAGTCTGTTAAGTTAAAGATTACAACATCCACATCACATCACCAGAACCCCCCATCAATACAATAATATATCACCAGAGCCCCTATCAGTATATCACCAGAACCCCTGTCAATACAGTAATACATCACCAAAACCCATTAATACAGTAATACATCTGCAGAACCCCTATCAGTACATTAATATATCACCAGAACCACAGTCTGTACATCACCAGAACAGTATGTCCCCTATATAAATGTTTATGCAGATTCATTTGCATTTTGAGGGTAAAAAAATCCTTTAAAATATCATCAACACATTGTCCTGCATCTCCCAAGACTACCCTCTAGTCTGGTCTTCTGAAACACATCCGAAAACAGTGTCATTGTAATGTTTCTGACGTTAGAATAACCACCTTAAAGGGAAGTTGTCAGGTCATTTCTACCCCTAAACCTATCACTATCTGTCCCTGCAGCTTCATACTACGTCCCTAATCATCCTAAATGTGAAGTATAATGGTTGTAAAAACACTTTATAATTTACACTTCCCCCATTGAGTAGACCTGTGAGCAATCTCTCCTCGCTCCCTTGTAATCACGCCCCGGTGGGCATGATAATGTCATTCAGAGGCGCCCTCCCAGCAATTCACATCTGTGGCCTTCTTCCTGGTATGACGCCGCAGTCGTGTTGCATTGTGGGGCATTATTGGGTACACTTGCTGGCTCTGGAGCATCCACAGTGCACGTTCGGAAGATGGCAAGTAGTTCAATAATCCACAACAATGCACCGGACTGAAAATGATGCGCAGCCGCACATCATACCAAGAAGGAGCCGCCCACAGATTTCAAACACGGGAGCGCGCTTCTGAACTAATTATCACACCCGGCGGGGCGTGATTACAGCGGAGCGAGGAGAGTCATGGACCTGGAGCGAATGCTGACCTGTCTACACAATGGGGGAGAATGTAAGCTATATAAAGCCTTTTTACAACCATTATACTACACATTTAGGTCAGACGGGGATGATTAGGGATGTAGTAGGAAGCTTCAGGAACAGATAGTGATAGGTTCCCTTTAAGTAAGCCCTAAGCTGTGCCCCTAAAAAATGCTCCTCACTTTGCTCCATGTACAAATGACCCCGCACAACCTCTCTTATGGTATACGACCTTCACATTATTCTCCCCTATAAAATATTCCCACTACACTGTGTTCCCTAGTTAATTATGACATCCGCACCACCGCCTCATAAATGAAAACCACCACACTGTCCTCCCTGTAAAGAATTATACCCACCACACCCTCCTCACTTATGAACTATGATCTTCACTCCATGCAGCCCCCTCTGTACTGTCCCTCTCATGTTGTCCCTAATCTATAGTGCGCCCCCTTATGCTACGCATTCTGCATACTCAGTCCTTCAGTCTCTTTACTGAGTGCCCTAATGCTACCCCTTCTCCATACTGAGCCCCCACATACTACCCCTTTTCCATACACAGCTCACCCTTCTACCTCTTCTTTGAGCCCCCATGCCACCCTGCTTCTTACCGTGCTCCTCCTATGCCACCCCGCTCCATACCGAGCCCTCCCCATACCACCCCACTCCATGCTGAGCCCTCCCCATGCCACCCCCGCTCCATGCCGAGCCCTCCTCATGCCACCCGCTCCATACCAAGCCCCTAATGCCACCCCGCTCCATACCGAGCCCTCCCCATACCACCCCACTCCATGCTGAGCCCTCCCCATGCCACCCCGCTCCATGCCGAGCCCTCCTCATGCCACACCGCTCCATACCAAGCCCCCAATGCCACCCGCTCCATACCGAGCCCTCACCTTACCACCCCACTCCATGCTGAGCCTCCCCATGCCACCCCGCTCCATGCCGAGCCCTCCTCATGCCACACCGCTCCATACAAGCCCCAATGCCACCCCGCTCCATACGAGCCCTCACCTTACCACCCCACTCCATGCTGAGCCCTCCCCATGCCACCCCGCTCCATGCCGAGCCCTCCTCATGCCACCCCGCTCCATACCAAGCCCCCAATGCCACCCCGCTCCATACTGAGCCCTCACCTTACCACCCCACTCCATGCTGAGCCCTCCCCATGCCACCCCGCTCCATGCCGAGCCCTCCTCATGCCACTCCGCTCCATACCAAGCCCCCAATGCCACCCCGCTCCATACCGAGCCCCAATGCCACCCCATCTCCATAATGTGCAACTCCCATGTTATTCCTTTTTCATACTGTGCCCCCTCCAGGCTACCTATTCATAGTACTGAGCTTCCTATTTTCCATGCTGTGCACCCCACCTTTATTTTTCATTTTCTCCCATTTTCCATGCTTTGCAGCCCACTCACTTCTCACCCCCCAATATTTCATTCTTCTCCAGCCTCCCACTCTCCATGCTGCGCTCCTCCAGGCTGTGCTTCTTATCCATCTTCAGCTGATACAGCGCTTACCTGCATCGGCAGGAGACACTTGCGTAACCTCTGGACGCCAGGTCAGGAAGCCGCTGAGAGCTCCACTGAACCCGGGAGTGCTGGGTAGGGTACATATGTGAAGTCTGAGGTAGAGGCTCCTCCCACCGTCGCTATGTGTGAGAGGTCTGAGGTAGAGGCTCCTCCCACTGTTGCTATGTGTGAGAGGCCTGAGGTAGAGGCTCCTCCCACCATCGCTATATGTGAGAGGCCTGAGGTAGAGGCTCCTCCCACCGTCTCTATATGTGAAAGGTCTGAGGTAGAGGCTCCTCCCACCATCACTATGTGTGAGAGGCCTGAGGTAGAGGCTCCTCCCACCATCACTATGTGTGTGGGCCTGAGGTAGAGGCTCCTCCCACCATTGCTATATGTGAGAGGCCTGAGGTAGAGGCTCCTCCCACCATCGCTATGTGTGAGAGGCCTGAGGTGGAGACTCCTCCCACCATTGTTATGTGTGAGAGGCCTGAGATGGAGGCTCCTCCCACCATCACTATGTGTGAGAGGCCTGAGGTGGAAGCTCCTCCCACTGTGGCTATGTGAGAGGCCTGAGGTACAAGCTCCTCCCACAATCACTATGTGAGAGGCCTGAGGTAGAGGCTCCTCCCACCATCGCTATGTGTGAGGTCTGAGGTAGAGGCTCCTCCCTCAATCACTATGTGTGAGAGGCCTGAGGTAGAGGCTCCTCCCACTGTTGCTATGTGTGAGAGGCCTGAGGTGGACGCTCCTCCCACCATCACTACGTATGAGAGACCTGAGGTAGAGGCTCCTCCCACTGTTGCTATGTGTGAGAGACCTGAGGTAGAGGCTCCTCCCATCATCGCTATGTGTGAGAGGCCTGAGGTGAGGCTCCTCCCACCATCACTATGTGTGAGAGGCCTGAGGTAGAGGCTCCTCCCACCATCGCTATGTGTGAGAGGCCTGAGGTGGAGGCTCCTCCCACCATCACTATGTGTGAGAGGCCTGAGGTGGAGGCTCCTCCCACCATCGCTATGTGTGAGAGACCTGAGGTAGAGGCTCCTCCCACCATCATTACGTGTGAGAGGCCTGAGGTGGAGGCTCCTCCCACTGTCGCTATGTGTGAGAGGCCTGAGGTAGAGGCTCCTCCCACCATCACTATGTGTGAGGCCTGAGGTAGAGGCTCCTCTCACCATCGCTATGTGTGAGAGGCCTGAGGTAGAGGCTCCTCCCACCGTCGCTATGTGTGTGAGGCCTGAGGTAGAGGCTCCTCCCACCATCGCTATGTGTGAGGCCTGAGGTAGAGGCTCCTCCCACCATTGCTATGTGTGAGAGGCCTGAGGTGGAGGCTCCTCCCACCATCGCTATGTGTGAGAGGCCTGAGGTAGAGGCTCCTCCCACCATCGCTATGTGTGAGAGCCCTGAGGTGGAGGCTCCTCCCATCATTGCTATGTGTGAGGCCTGAGGTAGAGGCTCCTCCCACCATCGCTATGTGTGAGAGGCCTGAGGTGTAGGCTCCTCCCACCATCGCTATGTGTGAGAGGCCTGAGATAGAGGCTCCTCCCACCATCACTGTGTGTGAGAGGCCTGAGGTACAAGCTCCTCCCACCATCGCTATGTGTGAGGCCTGAGGTAGAGGCTCCTCCCACCGTCGCTATTTGTGAGAGGCCTGAGGTGGAGGCTCCTCCCACCATCGCTATGTGTGAGAGGCCTGAGGTGAGGCTCCTCCCACCATCACTATGTGTGAGGCCTGAGGTAGAGGCTCCTCCCACCATCGCTATGTGTGAGAGGCTTGAGGTAGAGGCTCCTCCCACCATCGCTATGTGTGAGAGGCCTGAGGTAGAGGCTCCTCCCACCATTGCTATGTGTGAGAGCCTTGAGGTGGAGGCTCCTCCCATCATTGCTATGTGTGAGGCCTGAGGTGGAGGCTCCTCCACCATCGCTATGTGTGAGAGGCCTGAGGTGGAGGCTCCTCCCACCATCGCTATGTGTGAGAGCCCTGAGGTAGAGGCTCCTCCCACCATCGCTATGTGTGAGAGGCCTGAGGTGGAGGCTCCTCCCACCATCGCTATGTGTGAGGCCTGAGGTAGAGGCTCCTCCCACCATCACTATGTGTGAGGCCTGAGATAGAGGCTCCTCCCACCATCGCTATGTGTGAGAGGCCTGAGGTAGAGGCTCCTCCCACCATTGCTATGTGTGAGGCCTGAGGTAGAGGCTCCTCCCACCATCGCTATGTGTGAGAGGCCTGAGGTGTAGGCTCCTCCCACCATCGCTATGTGTGAGAGGCCTGAGGTGGAGGCTCCTCCCACCATCGCTATGTGAGAGGCCTGAGGTGGAGGCTCCTCCCACCATCACTATGTGTGAGAGCCCTGAGGTAGAGGCTCCTCCCACCATCGCTATGTGTGAGAGGCCTGAGGTGGAGGCTCCTCCCACCATCACTATGTGTGAGAGCCCTGAGGTAGAGGCTCCTCCCACCATCACTATGTGTGAGAGCCCTGAGGTGGAGGCTCCTCCCACCATCGCTATGTGAGAGGCCTGAGGTGGAGGCTCCTCCCACCATCGCTATGTGATGAGGCCTGAGGTAGAGGCTCCTCCCACCATCGCTATGTGTGAGAGGCCTGAGGTGGAGGCTCCTCCCACCATTGCTATGACAGCTAGTTATGAGAATGATGTAACTGTCATACACCCAGTAACCACTAGATGGTGGCAGATACAATGCAGATTGTCCATTATCAGTCCTCACTGTACAGACATCACCACATATGACAGATAATACACAGCACAGTCATCCTGACACTGGAGCAAATCTCCTGCCACTCAACAGCTGTCACTCAGCAGCAGTAGAGCGGGCCCCGGGCACCACAATCGTACACCTGTGAGCACTCATCCACACTTCCCTGTGATCTCTCCCCACACACCTCTACACTCGGCTCCCAGCGTCACTTTCTAATTTTTTCAGCATTATATATCTTCATGCTCTTACATGGTTTGGGATTTATGGACCCAATAACATGTGAATTTTTTATTATAGATCTGATTTTTAAATCCCTGATTGAATCGTGCGACTTTGTGACATTTACTCCTTTTCCAGGATCACAAACTTTGGTAGTTTATTCTGTATCGCTCCCCGCCCAGAGATGCGCAACGCTATCACTCCCCGCCCAGAAATGGGCGCTGCCATAGCTCCCACCCAGAGACGGGTGCCACCATCGCTCCCCGCCCAGAGATGCGCAACGCTATCACTCCCCGCCCAGAAACGGGCGTCGCTATCGCTCCCCGCCCAGAGACAGGCGCCGCCATCGCTCCCCGCCCAGAGTCGTGCGCCGCCATCGCTCCCTGCCCAGAGGCGGGCACCGCTATCACTCCCCGCCCAGAGACGGGCGCCGCCATCGCTCCCTGCCCAGAGGCGGGCACCTCCATCACTTCCCACCCAGAGACGCGCGCCGCTATCGCTCCCCGCTCCGAGACGGGCGCCACCATCTCTCCCCGCCCCGAGACGAGCGCCGCCATCGCTCCCTGCCCAGAGACGGGCACCACTATTACTCCCCACCCAGACAAGGGCGCTGCCATCGTTCCCCGCCCAGAGACGGGCGCTGCCATCGCTCCCCGCCCCGAGACGAGTGCCGCCATCGCTCCCTGCCCAGAGATGGGCACCACTATCACTCCCCACCCAGACACAGGCGCTGCCATCGCTCCCCACCCAGAGACGGGCGCCTCCATCACTTCCCGCCCAGAGACAAGCGCCGCCATCGCTCCCCGCCCAGAGACGGGCACCGCTATCACTCCCCGCCCAGAGACGGGCGCTGCAATCATTCCCCGCCCAGAGACAGGCACCACCATCGCTTCCCTCCCAGAGATGGGCACCACCATCGCTCCCCGCCTGGAGACGTGTGCCGCCATCACTCCCTGCCCAGAGACTAGCTCCACCATCGCTCCCCGCCCAGAGAGAGACGGGCGCCTCCATCTCTCCCTGCCCGGAGAGAGACAGTCGCTGCCATCGCTCCCCGCCCTGAGAGAGACAGTCGCTGCCATCGCTCCCCGCCCTGAGAGAGACGGGTGCCACCATCGCTCCCCGCCCAGAGATGCGCAACGCTATCACTCCCCGCCCAGAAACGGGCGTCGCTATCGCTCCCCGCCCAGAGACAGGCGCCGCCATCGCTCCCCGCCCAGAGTCGTGCGCCGCCATCGCTCCCTGCCCAGAGGCGGGCACCGCTATCACTCCCCGCCCGAGACGGGCGCCGCCATCGCTCCCTGCCCAGAGGCGGGCACCTCCATCACTTCCCACCCAGAGACGCGCGCCGCTATCGCTCCCCGCTCCGAGACGGGCGCCACCATCTCTCCCCGCCCCGAGACGAGCGCCGCCATCGCTCCCTGCCCAGAGACGGGCACCACTATTACTCCCCACCCAGACAAGGGCGCTGCCATCGTTCCCCGCCCAGAGACGGGCGCTGCCATCGCTCCCCGCCCCGAGACGAGTGCCGCCATCGCTCCCTGCCCAGAGATGGGCACCGCTATCACTCCCCACCCAGACACAGGCGCTGCCATCGCTCCCCACCCAGAGACGGGCGCCTCCATCACTTCCCGCCCAGAGACAAGCGCCGCCATCGCTCCCCGCCCAGACACGGGCACCGCTATCACTCCCCGCCCAGAGACGGGCGCTGCAATCACTCCCCGCCCAGAGACAGGCACCACCATCGCTTCCCTCCCAGAGATGGGCACCACCATCGCTCCCCGCCTGGAGACGTGTGCCGCCATCACTCCCTGCCCAGAGACTAGCTCCACCATCGCTCCCCGCCCAGAGAGAGACGGGCGCCTCCATCTCTCCCCGCCTGGAGAGAGACAGTCGCTGCCATCGCTCCCCGCCCTGAGAGAGACAGTCGCTGCCATCGCTCCCCGCCCTGAGAGAGACGGGTGCCACCATCGCTCCCCGCCCAGAGATGCGCAACGCTATCACTCCCCGCCCAGAAACGGGCGTCGCTATCGCTCCCCGCCCAGAGACAGGCGCCGCCATCGCTCCCCGCCCAGAGTCGTGCGCCGCCATCGCTCCCTGCCCAGAGGCGGGCACCGCTATCACTCCCCGCCCAGAGACGGGCGCCGCCATCGCTCCCTGCCCAGAGGCGGGCACCTCCATCACTTCCCACCCAGAGACGCGCGCCGCTATCGCTCCCCGCTCCGAGACGGGCGCCACCATCTCTCCCCGCCCCGAGACGAGTGCCGCCATCGCTCCCTGCCCAGAGACGGGCACCACTATTACTCCCCACCCAGACAAGGGCGCTGCCATCGTTCCCCGCCCAGAGACGGGCGCTGCCATCGCTCCCCGCCCCGAGACGAGGGCCGCCATCGCTCCCTGCCCAGAGATGGGCACCGCTATCACTCCCCACCCAGACACAGGCGCTGCCATCGCTCCCCACCCAGAGACGGGCGCCTCCATCACTTCCCGCCCAGAGACAAGCGCCGCCATCGCTCCCCGCCCAGAGACGGGCACCGCTATCACTCCCCGCCCAGAGACGGGCGCTGCAATCACTCCCCGCCCAGAGACAGGCACCACCATCGCTTCCCTCCCAGAGATGGGCACCACCATCGCTCCCCGCCTGGAGACGTGTGCCGCCATCACTCCCTGCCCAGAGACTAGCTCCACCATCGCTCCCCGCCCAGAGAGAGACGGGCGCCTCCATCTTCCCCGCCCGGAGAGAGACAGTCGCTGCCATCGCTCCCCGCCCTGAGAGAGACAGGCGCCGCCATCGCTCCCCGCACAGAGACGCACACCACCATTGCTCCCCACCCAGAGACGAGTGCCGCCATCGCTCCTGGCCCGGAGAGTGACGGGCGCCATCATCGCTCCCCGCCCACAGATGAGCGTCGCCATTGCTCCCTGCCCAGAGACAGGCCCCGCCATTGCTCCCCCCCAGAGACGGGTGTGGCACCCCTGCAAGGGATTGCCACAGGACCCACCGATGGAGGGAGGCATGTACACCTTGGCACACACAGCACACAACACCTTCCACCCCAGAGAAGGGCACCGTTATCACTCCCCTCCCAGAGACGGGCGCTGCCATCACTCCCCGCCCTGAGATGGACGCCTCCATCGCTTCCCGCCCAGAGACGCATGCCGCCATCGCTCCCCGCCTCGAGACAGGCGCCACCATCTCTCACTGCCCCGAGACGAGTGGCGCCATCGCTCCCTGTCTAGAGACGGGCACCGCTATCACTCCCCACCCAGACACGGGCGCTGCCATCGCTCCCCACCCTGAGGTGGGCGTCTCCATCGCTTCCTGCCCAGAGACTAGCGCCACCATTGCTCCCCGCCCAGAGACGGGCGCCACCATCGCTTCCTGCCCAGAGATGGGTGCCACCATTACTCCACGCCCGGAGACATGCACCGCTATCACTCCCCGCTCAGAGACTAGCGCTGCAATCGCTCCCCGTCCAGAGACGGGCATCTCCATCACTTCCCGCCCAGAAACTAACGCCGCCATCGCTCCCCGCCCAGAGACGGGCGCCACCATCACTTCCCGCCCAGAGACGGGCGCCACCATCGCTTCCCGCCCAGAGATGGGCTCCACCATCGCTCCCCACCCGGAGAGAGACGGGTGCCGCCATCGCTCCCCGCCTGGAGACACATGCCGCTGATGAGCCCAGGGCAAGGGGTACTCGGACACCGGGACTGATGGACTCTGGGATGGGGGATCACGGGTGGTCGGGTTCCCGGTTCCGTGCCCTGGTTATCATTTGTTAGATGGTGGAGAGGGAATATTTACAAGGGTACGTGACGCCACCTGTAGTTCCCGGTAATAAAGGTATCGGCGCTGCAAGCCGGCCGCTGAGGTGATGGTGGGTGCAGCAGAGTGTGGTACAGCTCCCCACAGGTGGAGCTTTTACCTCAGAGCAGCGGTGATAGAGGATGATGGGGGGGGATGAGGGGAGTAGTTCTTGGAGTTGTTCCTTACCCCTCCGGTGAGCTGCTGCTGATGGGGCTGAAGCCCTGCGGGCACCGGCGAGAGGATTGACAGAGACCTCTTCAACTCAAACTCCACTTTACTGGGTACCAGCAGATGTTAAACGATACACGGTACAGTCCGGTTTACCGGGTGTCTCTTATGGAGTCTCTAGATGTCCTCTCTCTTTGTCTTTCAGGGTCTACTTTACTCTTCTCAGTCTTTACCACCCTCGCAGAGCTCTCCCGCCAGTCCTACGGGCTGTAGCTAGTAGGCAAAGTCTGTGCCTTACCGGTACGGACGGGAGCAGCAGGAGCGCACTATTTCTCCCGCCACCGGAATTCGGCCCTTTTTCCTCTAGTGTCCTGAACCGGTTTCAGTCCTGAGGGGTGAGATGCCCCTTGTGGCGCTAATAGCAACCCATTGATGTTGAGTCCACAGCTCGTCGGTTTGCGGTACAGCTACAGCCTTTATTTTCCTTTTATTTTTATATTGGAAAATAAAGGCTGTAGCTGTACCAGACATTCCTGTGTCTGTGTTTCTTTGGTCTCGGAACAGCAGCGCGGACACCGAAGCACTTTGTCCAAGAATCTACATCACGACCACGGTCACCGTTGAGAGTGCGGTCCCTGCAGCAGCTGCTTGTACGCTATTCTACCAGTTGTGGGTTTCACAACTGCTAAAGGTGAGCAATTCCACATCGACAAGTGAAAGTGTTTAATTGAGATAAGACCCTATATGCGCATTCTTTCTTTCACAGAGGTGAACTCCTGACCGACTCGGCTTCCTGTGCTGCCGGTGTTTCCCCAAACGTGACCAGCCGGCTCCAACCAGTCCTGGTCCGTTTCCCACTGTCCTGGGCCCCCACTTAAAGATGGGGAACCCTCCTGTCAGCGGCACTGTCAGGCCTGTCCTGACTGCCTTCCCAGCACTGTCTGAGGTAAACTGTCACTCAACTCTCACTGCTTCTCTGACTTAGGCTCCACCCCCTTTTGGAACCTACTAAATTACCATTCCCCTACCTATACTAGGTGCCCTAGTCCTGTGTGTTGTGTGTAACATGAGACTCCACAGGTTAAACCCTGAACTGACAACTTACAGAGATACCACATTTGTTGTCCGAGTGCAATACCTCCCTGTGGCGCCTAGTCAGAGGGACGCCACACTGCCATCACTCCCTGCCCAGAAATGAGCGCCGCCATTGCTACCAGCCCAGAGATTAGCTCCACCATCGCTCCCCGCCTGGAGAGAGACGGGCACCGCCATCGCTCCCCGCCCGAGAGAGACAGGCGCCGCTATCGCTCCCCGCACAGAGACGCACACCACCATCGCTCCCCACCCAGAGACAGGCGCCGCCATTGCTCCCCGTCCGGGGAGAGAGACGGGCGCCATTATCGCTCCCTGCCCAGAGATGAGCGCCGCCATCGCTCCCCGCGCAGAGACAGGCGCCACCATTGCTCCCCGCCCAGAGACGGGTGTGGAACCCCTGCGAGGGATTGCCACAGGACCCACGAGTGCAGGAAGGCATGTACACCTTGGCACACACAGCATACAACACCTGCCACCCCAGACCTGGAGGGGGAGCCCCACCGGTTGTCCTTAAGCCAGATCCCCTATAAAGATCCAGGCCTGAGGGGAGGAGTCAGTTAGTTCCAGAGAGACTGCAGAGAAGAGAGCAGTAGTGAAGGAGCTGGTTGCTGGGACCAAGCCAGGCCCATAACCAGGCCCAGGAAACCTAACCCCGCTGTGCAGCGCCCTAGAGAGAGGGACGGAGGCCAGTGGAAGAAGTAGGAAGAAAGAAGAAGGGAACAGATCTGAGAACCCTTTAGCCACCTGGACACCGGAGTCCGAAGCTGCTATTCATCTACAGTGTGGCAGCAAAATCCCGGACAGACCAGGAGGATCTATTCCCCTGAAGTAAAGAATAGAAGACTCCAAACCTGACCAAGCATAGGACCAGGGACCTAAGCAGAGAATAGGGATCCCACAGAAAGGTACTCATTGTCGGTTGTGGAACAGCACCCTGAGAGGGAGAAAGATTGGCAGGTTCAGCTACAGGCAGAGCTTACTAAAAAGGTATCGAAACAGAGACTATTGTGTGTGTGCCTGATTCCCTACTGCCACCTGCAGCGTTCACAGCAGAACCACTACTATGACTCCCCTCATCCACCCCGCTGCCCTGAGGTAAAGCTCCACCTGTGGGGAGCTGTACTACCAAATCTGCATTTCCATAACCTCAGCGGCCGGCCGCAGCGCTGGTATCCACATTACCAGGTACCATAGGTGGTGTCACATTATCCTCCATCATCATCACCCCCATCCCTGCCACTGAGGGTCCAGTGACGGAACCGGGAAACGACCACCCGTGATCCCCAACCAAAGTAACACCTTGTCCCGGTATCCGAGTAACCCCTACCCTGTCGACCGGATCACGGGCACTGCCATCGCTCCCCGCCCAGAGACGGGCACCGCCATCGGTCCCAGGAGAGAGACAGGTGCCACCATCGCCTCCCGCCATCATTTCACCCCTAGTGAGCGATACGGTGCCATACCACAGTGAGAGCCACTAACAGTCTCTGAATGGCCCTCATAGGAAGAGGGGGTGGGTACTAAATTGAGGAGGAGGGAGGTGCCTACCCGCTTCTGGGAATGGCTGCCAGCTTCAGACTGTGGGTGATCACATTAAATAGCGATCTGTTAGTGATCCCAACAACTGTCTCTTTTTGATGAGCAGAGTCGAATGATCCAAAAGAGATCACAATGCTTACAGCAGCGCCCTCTGTTAGTATGGGTGTCACTAATAGGCTGTACCCAGACATGCACTACATGTGTGTATGACCAAGGCCCTATAGACATTTTATCTGTGTGCAATGCCTATACTAGGCAGTCTCCCCTCCATGAATTGGTCGTCTCATCAGTATTTTGCACCCGTGATGCCTCCTCCTTTCTCCAGAGGTTGCTGCGCCCTGATAGACCTCAGTATTGTGACCTATGTTGGTGAATGTGTCTTTTTTCTGTCAGGCAGGTGATGGCTGTTTATCACAGCTCTCATCTGGCAGCAATGATGCAGGCTCAGCTCCACATCAAAGATAGGGAGACACATGTACTGGACAGTTATAGTTATCTTGTGGATATGCACTTGTGGCGTCCTTGCGACCAGGGTGGCCACATAGGGAACTGCATCCAGGTAGAAAGTTTGACTGTTTATACATTAAACACCCTCACAGACATGCCACACACCACTAGGAGGCAGCACCCAACCCGGAGCCTGGGACTCTAGGCGGGCAAGGGGTGGTGGGTTTAGAGGACAGTGGGGGGGAACGCATGTAGGTCAGGTGACAGAAGGTACAAATAGAGGGAGAGGAGGAAGGAGTTAGTAGGCCAGAGTGAGCCGAGTTGAAAAGACACAGTAGGCCAAGGGCGCCGACCAGTAAAGACAAGAATAAACAGAAAGACACATGTCCCGGTGGGATTGGACTGATGGAGATGCAGAATCCACAGAGTCAGAGAAACCATGGAGAGAAAGCTCGTCCATAGCCGGCATCCCAGGGGAGTGTGAGGATAGAGACCGGACCAGCAGCACTGGGTCCGCGGAACTTGGCAGCACCGACCAACTACAGGCGGAGTGGTCTTCCCTATTGAAGCTGAAGTCACACGGGTTAGAAGGAGCCTGATAGTGCCTTGCAGGAGAGGGCTATTGCAGGCTAGGCACACAGCAGAGAGTCGGCTCTGAATGGGACCGAAGATTCACCCGGTATCCCCAGATTCACCGACGGGGAGCCCCAATTCCAAGTTGGAGTTCCCACAACAAGGGTGAAAGGCACAGCTGCAACCACGAGGACCCACAGGGGTCCGAGCTGCAGCCATACAACCCGGAGAAAGACAAAAGGAGAGAGGACAGCCTGAAGGGACACTAGAAGGAGTGAGGGGTCTCAGAGCGGCAGCCTGGCTGGAGAGGGTTCAGTATTCCCGGAGTAACTGACTGTAACTTGTGTTGAGGAACTGTACTGAGAACTGCTGTAAACTGTTTGGAAGAGCTGACCAGTAAACCCGGTGAACCCTGCCTGTGTGTCCGTGTTTGATTCCAGGTACCCTGAACTGCTTAAAATGACCTTTTATCCTGTCAGGAGCAGCCCGACCCGCGGCAGGGTCATCCATCTAGCTGCAGCCCATCCATCCATCCTCCTGGCAGAGAAGCGCTGCAGCGGTGGTCCCATCATTGACCACAACCTGTGGGTGGCGTCACGACAAACTTTATATCCCTTGTAAATATTCCCTTTTACTTGTGTGAACCCGGGACACGGTCCGGACCAGGACCTCCGTGACATCCCCAGCAGCAACCCGTCCGGTACCGAGTACCCCGTCCCAGTGGGCTCCACACAATAATGTCCTTGCTAGAAATACTCCTTTAAGGCCACGTGCACACGTTCAGTATTTGCTGCGTTTTTTACCTCAGGATTTGTAGACAAAATCAGGAGTGGAGCAATCAGAAGAAAAGTCTAATAGAGACACCTGCCCCGCTTCTGTATTTATCATCCATCCTGGTTTTGGCTACAAATCCTGAGGTAAAAAAACTCATCAAATACTGAACGTGTGCACGTGGCCTAAGGGCTTGTGCACACTCTGCTTTTTTCTATGAGATTCATAGTGCAGTTTTGTCACAAAACCATGCAAATCTTTATGCAGCAAAGTTGGTGAGAATCCTGCAGTTTTGTGCACACGTTGCTTATTCTTCCCTCACAGATTTGGTGCAGAAATAAGTCTGCAGCTCGTCAATTCTTGCAGCATATTACCAGCATGTTTCTGTCATAAACGCATGAATAACTCGTTGCAGTTTTGCAGCGTTTTTCCTGCTAGGAGATGCAGATTTGGGGAACAGATTTCTATAACCAAATGTTCAACATGCGCACAGGGCCTTATAGACAGTAGTAAGTTATTGATGCGTTTTTCATGCACTTGTGGTGGAAAAATGCTGCAAATGTGCTGTAAGAATTGAGATCCTGCAGATTTCTGCACCAAATCTGCAAGAAAAAAAAAAAGGAATGAGCAGAAACCATCACGATTCTTATTGACTTTACTGCCATAAGGAATTGCATGTGCTAAAACACGCGATAAAAATGCACTGTGTGCACAGGGCCTTAATGTTTCCAACAAATTGTGCTCTTTTGTAAGATTTGCCAGACAGGCTGTCCTTTAATCTGCAACTGCATCAATGTGCCTGGTAAGGCCGGGTTCACACCACGGCACAATCCAATGCGGGGCTGTCCAATGTGAATTAAACAGCCCCGGACCGGATTTCGGCCCCATAGTATGCTATGGGGCCAGATGGAGCAGAATGGCAGCTATCTGCCATCCGGCTTCCATCTGTCTGGGAGGTTCCGGGTGTATTCGGATTGTTCTCCCGGACACAAAAATGCTGCTTTGCAGCATTTTTGTGTCCGATGAGTAAAATCTCCCCAAATTGGATTCTCCCGGATCCAAGGCAATCCGGCGCTCCCTAACATGGGAGTCTATGGGGCCGGATTGCCCCGAACCGGGAGGGAACCGTATGCCGGCAGCTGAAGTTCAGCCTGAGCTACGCTGAACTTCAGCACCAAGGAGCTCTCCCCTGTGAAGCGGTTCAGGACCATTTCGCAGGGGACAGCTGAGCTCGGCTGCATCCGGCTACAAACAGGACTGGTTCTGTTTGCAAATCCGGTCTGGGGCTGTCAGATTCACCCCTTGCAGCCCCGGATAGAATTGTGGGACGGTGTGAACCTGGCCTAAGGCTGGCTTCACCCCACGGTGTTGGGGATCCGGGTCTATCCGTTTTTAAAGGGATAGGCAAGGATTTAGTTTTGCCACCCATATATCCCTATGGTACCGGATTGGTCATACTTGGCCATCTGTTTTTGTGAATTCAGTGCGGGATTCTTTTCTGTTCTGTTTTTTCTGTGACCCAGAATCGGAGACAGCACCGTATTTAGGCGTGATGTACAAAACCGGACAGAAATCAATCTCTCTCTCTCTCGTTACTGTATTGTAAAAAGAAATAGACAGGGAGCGCCCATGAGCTGAACCTGGTGGTCTAGTGGTTAACAAATATAATGTGACGAGTGGTCACTCACCTATTGGGGACGTCAGCCCTACACAACCCCAGTGAAGGTGTAGAGATGAGGAATAGTGTGGAGGAAGTGATTGTCAGACTGCGCCGCTGTCCGGTGTTTCCTGGTTGTGGTCACCTGACCCGATCACGTGACTGTTAGTAGGCGTGGTGATGGATCGCGTCACCGCAGGTCCATTAGCTCCAATAAATGATCAGAAATGATGTGCCTGGAGCTGCTCCCACCGATCACCCACAGAGAGGGACATGTGCAGGGGAAAGTAGGAGAACAAGGAGCGCTGAGGCAGGAGGACAGGAGAAGACGTTGTCTAAGAGCACAAACCTTTTATTCACAATCTTTGCACACCACAACTCGTTTCAGTAGCCACATGCTATCTTCATCAGGTGTACAAAGATTTAGAGAGAAATGACCTATTTAAATGAGCAGTGCACCAATAGGATCAGTATACCGATTAACCAATCTAAATACCTCTAATGTGTCAAATGGAATATAAAAATAGTGTGAAAAATAAATAAGATAATAAAGAGAAGAATGAAATATAAAAACATAGGACATAAAATATAGTAAGAACAAGCTATGCAGCGATATTCACATTCTTTAACAAAATCTAGTAAAATAAAAAGTTAAAAAGAACTAAAATGAATATTGCAGGACGGCTAATGCTACATTTATACAAAAAAGAAAACATTGGATAACAACCTAAATTGGATCACCAGTGTACCCTATGGCCAATACTGGAGGACTCAGACTTCCTTAAAGAGGCTAAAACCTTGAACACAAGATTTAGACAGAAGGGTTATCCGAAAAATCTGCTACGTGATGCCTTTCTGAAGACAAAATCACTCAAAGGAATCGTGTATTAATAGTGCGAAGAAAGAAAAACTGTTGGAAACAGCGCTCTCAACACTACGAGGGAATCCGCCAAAAAACAACTTGGATTTGGCCAAATGGAGTCTGGTGACCACGTACAATCAGTCCCACTCATTCATTCAGAGATTGCTTGACCAATATTGGCTCATTCTGAGGGGGACCCGGTTTTATCTGGACTCCTTCTCGACAGACCAAAATTGGTGTTTAGAAGGAACCGCAACTTAGCTAACACGATTGACCCCATTAACACTGTGCTCAAACCCTTACCGAAGAAAAAGACAGGCGTCCTAAAGGCTGGATGTGTCTCATGTAAAACTCCAAAGTGCATGTGCTGTCACACTATGAAAATGGGGGTACAAACTTTCACGTCTAACACTACTGGTAACAAGATTTTCATTGATCACCATGTTGATTGGCAATTTAGTTACATAGTGTACTTATTGGAAGGGTACATGCAGCCTACAGTATGTGGGCCGTATGATCCAAAGCATGCCCCACTCGCCCGCCATAGTAGGCACAGATCTAACATCCGCAATGGCTGCCAGCTTCACAGCGTATCCAAACATGCTAGTAATATCCACCAGAGGAACCCTGATTTTCTCAGCCTCACAGTCATACATCAGGTTGCCGATACGGTTCCGGACTATTGGGCTGTCTTATTAATAAGGAGAGCTATTGGATTTTTAAGCTCGGAACATTAACCCCAGAAGAATTGAATTTTGGCCATTGATAATGTTATGGGCCATTTCCAATCCTCTTTTTAGGTTTTTATCGAAACAATGTTTCTTTTTTATATACATTTTTCATTAGTCAATCATCCTCCAATATTCATTTTAGTTCTTCTTTAACATGTTTTAGGTGCCTTTCACATCAGCGTTTTCACTGATGTGCGGCATGTTCCGCCTAACAGCCTCACACGCGGCCTGGATCCGTTAAGCCCCATGCATTGTCTATGGGACTTGTGGTCTGGTCTGGCAAGTGCGGTTATGCTGGATCAGCCGGATCCGACACTTGCGGCCACAAAAAAAAAGCTGCACGCAGCGGATCTTTTTTGTGGCTGGAAATGCCAGATTGCGGCAATACCGCACTTGCCCCATAGAGAATGCATGTGGCTTGCTCTTGTGCTCTTGATGCGGTAAATCTGCCGGATCAGGACAGAATCGCTAGTGTGAAAGGGGCCTTAGTACAGTTGTGACTATCGCTGCATTCATTGTTCTTACTATATTTTATGCTTTTATATTTCATCCTTCTGTTTATTATCTTATTTTATTTTTCACACTATTTGATATTCCTTTTGGCACATCGAGGGTGTTTAGATTGGTTAATCAGTATACTGATCCTATTGGTGCACTGGCCATTTCCCTCTATGTACACCTGATGAAGATAGCATGTGGATACTGAAACGCGTGGTGGCGTGCACAGATTGTGAATAAAAGCTTTGTGCTCTTCTCCTGCCTCAGCGCTCCTAGGACCGTGGTTCTCCTATTGTTGCTGTATTGTCACACATTGCTTGGACTGTATGTCATCATTTCTTTATGGCCCTGTGCACACACGTACAAACTCTTTGTTCATAAAGGAGCCCGATGTCCCGAGCCCTGGCTTTCCTTCCTTGGAGCACTATATACTGGGATCACCCCACCAGACCTGCGGTTTTAGAGACCAGCCCTTCTTTATAAAAGCTGCATCGATCCTTAGGACGTGTTCACACAATGAGTTTATCAAGTGGGTTTGGAGCCCCTAAAATATCATTCAGAAAACTCTCAATACAATCTTCCTGTTCATTTCAACAACTAGCTGTTCCTGCATTCAGGCTTCTAAGTGCCTATACACCTCAAAACTAGTGAGCGGAGAAGGGGCTTCACACCGCCTCCATGTGACGGTGCACAGCACACCGCCGGGGAGTTCAACAACCTTGTGTTTGCTTTATTATAAAAATGTGAATATCTTCATTGTTTATTGGATTTAAAATGCTGTCTGGAAAATAGCAGTACAAAAATACCCCCCCCCCCCAAAAAAAAAAGAAATCACCAGCTGAAAAAAACTAAGGAGAAGTGCTCTATAATCTCCAAAACTAATAGAAAACACAGACTCCAGAGGAAAGTAGCAATGTTTTGCTGTACATGATGTCATTTTTGGCCACCTGACAATAAACATTTGTGCATGTTCCCTTCCTCTTTCCCTTTACTGCTGCTTCCACATCCACTTCAAAGGGGTTGTCAGTGTAAAGTGACAGTCTGCAGACTCCTGACTGCTCACATGGTGCACACTGTTCTCATTCTCCAGTGTCTCACCTGGAAGCGGCTGTCACGGACTACCAAGTATGCGATGTACATAGTCCCCACAGTGGGTGCGAGCTCTTGTAAACTTGAACTCTAGTGCTACTGTGGCACCCCATGGGTTAATGTGCCACAATAACATCACATGGGTTCTCTCCCCACTACACACTGACAAACACTAGCACCTCTGGGCCAGGAGGGGGAGCACAACCTGCTTCCTTATATACTCTTGCTCATGAGGGAGAGCTCAGTTCAGCTCAGAGCAGGGCTGTGAAGAGCACGAGTTAGTGCAGAACTTAGTGCAGACCTAGTGAGGGTCAGAGGAACAGGAGAACTACAGACTGAGGAACACGTCTGGGAGCTGGAGTGATACCTTCACTCGCCCCAGAAGAACGCACAGAACGGACACCGGATCCGGTACTGTGTCTGGCACCCACAGCACAGTGAATCCAGAAACAGTGGGATTTCTAGATGCCCCTAGTACCAGTGCAAAGCAACACGGAGGGGTCAGCACAACACAGAGGACTCAAGTTGCCTAGCCAAGTGGTACCAGCAGAACACAGAGAGACGTGAGAAGTCCCAGCAGCTCAGCTAATAGCAGCAGCCAGGACACACACACACAGTGCAGCACGAGGAAGCTGACGACCCCGGACAGGGTGGGAAGAGAGCTCAGCCCCATTACAGACTCCGTGGACTATAATCTGCAATAACATCAGCAGTAAAGCTTTGGAAAACAGCAAAACTGTGAGTCTGTGTATTGATTGCGACCTTTGCTCCACATCCAGCACAGAGAGCTCCTACAAGCTGTCAGCTCTGCACACGGATTAGAAGAAGCTGCATCACCAGGAGAGGGGACATACTAAAAAGAATGAAGAAAAGGAATAAATAAAAAGAATGAAGATAATAATTTATTACCAAAAGATTATGTAGATGTAAAAAAGGTTTCTTGGGAATCTTAGATATGGAATGAACACATATCCCATATAACCAGGTGTATATTATGTTACCTGAGCATTTTAGGTGTGGAATGAAGATGGAATATCAATAGATAATAGGAAAATGAACACATATCCCATATAACCAGGGGTATATTATGTTACATGAGCATTATAGGTGTGGAATGAAGATGGAATATCAGTAGATAATAAGAAAATGAACACATATCCCATATAACCAGGTGTATATTATGTTACCTGAGCATTTTAGATGTGGAATGAAGATGGAATATCAGTAGATAATAGGAAAATGAACACATATCCCATATAACCAGGTGTATATTATGTTACCTGAGCATTTTAGATGTGGAATGAAGATGGAATATCAGTAGATAATAGGAAAATGAACACATATCCCATATAACCAGGTGTATATTATGTTACCTGAGCATTATAGGTGTGGAATGAAGATGGAATATCAGTAGATAATAGGAAAATGAACACATATCCCATATAACAGGGGTATATTATGTTACATGAGCATTATAGATGTGGAATGAAGATGGAATATCAGTAGATAATAGGAAAATGAACACATAGCCCATATAACCAGGTGTATATTATGTTACCTGAGCATTATAGGTGTGGAATGAACATGAAATATCAGTAGATAATAGGAAAATGAACACATAGCCCATATAACCAGGTGTATATTATGTTATGAGCATTTTAGGTGTGGAATGAAGATGGAATTATCAGTAGATAATAGGAAAATGAACACATATCCCATATAACCAGGGGTATATTATGTTACATGAGCATTATAGGTGTGGAATGAAGATGGAATATCTAGTAGATAATAAGAAAATGAACACATATCCCATATAACCAGGTGTATATTATGTTACCTGAGCATTATAGGTGTGGAATGAAGATGGAATATCAGTAGATAATAAGAAAATGAACACATATGCCCATAACCAGGTGTATATTATGTTACCTGAGCATTTTAGGTGTGGAATGAAGATGGAATATCAGTAGATAATAGGAAAATCAACACATAGCCCATATAACCAGGTGTATATTATGTTACCTGAGCATTTTAGGTGTGGAATGAAAATGGAATATCAGTAGATAATAAGAAAATGAACACATATCCATATAATCAGGTGTATATTATGTTACCTGAGCATTTTAGATGTGGAATGAAGATGGAATATCCAGTAGATAATAGGAAAATGAACACATATCCATATAACCAGGTGTATATTATGTTACCTGAGCATTTTAGGTGTGGAATGAAGATGGAATATCAGTAGATAATAAGAAAATGAACACATCCCATATAACCAGGTGTATATTATGTTACCTGAGCATTTTAGGTGGAATGATACGTGAATATTAGTAGATAATAGGAAATGAACACATATCCCATATAACCAGGTGTATATTATGTTACCTGAGCATTTTAGGTGTGGAATGAAGATGGAATATCAGTAGATAATAGGAAAATGAACACACATCCCATATAATCAGGTGTATATTATGTTACTGAGCATTTTAGGTGTGGAATGAAGATGGAATATCAGTAGATAATAGGAAAATGAACACATATCCCATATAACCAGGTGTATATTATGTTACCTGAGCATTTTAGGTGTGGAATGAAGATGGAATATCAGTAGATAATAGGAAAATGAACACATATCCCATATAACCAGGTGTATATTATGTCACCTGAGCATTTTAGGTGTGGAATGAAGATGGAATCTATGTAGATAATAGAAGAATGGACACATATCCCATATAACCAGGTGTATATTATGTCACCTGAGCATTTAGGTGTGGAATGAATGTGAAATATCAGTAGATAATAGGAAAATGAACACATATCCCATATAACCAGGTGTATATTATGTTACTGAGCATTTTAGGTGTGGAATGAACGTGAAATATTTGTAGATAATAGGAAAATAAACACATATCCCATATAACCAGGTGTATATTATGTTACCTGAGCATTATAGGTGTGGAATGAAGATGGAATATCAGTAGATAATAGGAAAATGAACACATATCCCATATAACCAGGTGTATATTATGTTACTGAGCATTTTAGGTGTGGAATGAAGATGGAATATCAGTAGATAATAGGAAAATGAACACATATCCCATATAACCAGGTGTATATTATGTTACCTGAGCATTTTAGGTGTGGAATGAAGATGGAATATAAGTTGATAATAGGAAAATGAACACATATGCCCATAACCAGGTGTATATTATGTTACCTGAGCATTTTAGGTGTGGAATGAAGATGGAATATCAGTAGATAATAGGAAAATGAACACATATCCCCATAACCAGGTGTATATTATGTTACCTGAGCATTTTAGGTGTGGAATGAAGATGGAATATCAGTAGATAATAAGAAAATGAACACATATCCCATATAACCAGGTGTATATTATGTTACCTGAGCATTTTAGGTGTGGAATGAAGATGGAATATCAGTAGATAATAGGAAAATGAACACACATCCCATATAATCAGGTGTATATTATGTTACCTGAGCATTTTAGGTGTGGAATGAAGATGGAATATCAGTAGATAATAGGAAAATGAACACATATCCCATATAACCAGGTGTATATTATGTCACCTGAGCATTTTAGGTGTGGAATGAAGATGGAATCTATGTAGATAATAGAAGAATGGACACATATCCCATATAACCAGGTGTATATTATGTCACCTGAGCATTTTAGGTGTGGAATGAATGTGAAATATCAGTAGATAATAGGAAAATGAACACATATCCCATATAACCAAGTGTATATTATGTTACCTGAGCATTTTAGGTGTGGAATGAAGATGAAATATCAGTAGATAATAGGAAAATTAACACATATCCCATATAACCAGGTGTATATTATGTTACTGAGCATTTTAGGTGTGGAATGAAGATGAAATATCTAATATATAAAACCACAAGCGATTTGTGACGTCAGTTCCGTCACTTTGCACACACTTCCGTAACTTTGTCCCAAGGTACACCCGCTCAGGGTGGACCAAGACGGCCGCCCTTAGCGGGACGACTGTGGTGAGCCAGTCGGGAGACGACCGCCGTTAGCTGATCGTCTCCCGGCTGGCGACCCGCTGCCCGGAGCTGAGCTGCGGCGCTCCCCGGCACGGAGGTCTGTGGCGAGGGTGCCGGGAGACGACCGGCGTTAGCCGGTCGTCTCTCGGCAAGCGGTACGCTCGCCGGAGCTACGCCACCGTAGGGGCCCATTCACTTTCAAATTTGCAGCCGTGCGCGAGCCGCCTCTCTGATTGGTTGGCGCCAGCGGCGAGCGACCAATCAGAAGAGCGCTGCTGGACACGCACCCATAATTCCAACATGAAGCCTTCCCGCCGGATTTCAAATATGGCACCATGTTTCCTCCCGCTTCTCCCCTCATCTCTGCTGAAGACTTTGCCACCTTCTTCAAGGAGAAGATCGACAAGATCAGAAGCAGCTTCGGTCCACTATCCCCACACCTCCCCTTCCCACCTACACTGCCCTCCTCCTCCATCAGCCACTTCCCCCCCATAACTGAAGACCAACTCTCCTCCCTCCTGTCAAAGTCACACCTCACCACCAGTGCCCACGACCCGCTCCCATCCCACCTCATTCCCAACCACACCTCCATTTTCATCCCAGCCCTCACCCACCTCTTTAACCTTTCACTTAGCACGGGTACCTTCCCCTCGGCCTTCAAACACACCCTAATCACGCCCATCCAAAAAAAACCCTCACTTGACCCTACCTCTGTCTCTAACTATCGCCCCATATCTCTTCTCCCATTCGCCTCTAAGCTACTTGAACAACAACTGTCCTCTCACCTCTCCTCGTGCTCCCACTTCGACCGCCTACAGTCTAGCTTCTGACCCCTCCATTCCACCGAAACAGTCCTGACCAAAGTCACCAACGACCTACTGTCCGCCAAGAACAAACACCACTACTCCATCCTGCTACTCCTTGACCTGTCTGCCGCCTTCGACACGGTTGACCACTCCCTTCTTCTCCGGATCCTGGAATCCCTTGGCATCACCCACCTTGCCCTCTCCTGGATCTCCTCATACCTAGCGGACCGGACCTTCAGTGTCTCCCACTCCCACACCTCCTCCTCACCCTACCCCCTTTCAGTCGGAGTCCCCCAAGGTTCGGTCCTGGGACCCCTACTTTTCTCCATTTACACTCTCGGCCTAGGGCAACTCATCGAGTCCCATGGCCTCCAGTACCACCTCTATGCCGACAACACCCAAATCTACCTGTCCGGCCCTGACATCACCTCCCTACTCTCGAAAATCCTTCAATGCCTTTAAGCCATTTCATCCTTCTTCTCTGCTCGCTTCCTTAAACTCAACATGGACAAAACTGAATTCAAAGTCTTCCCCCCAAGAAATTCCACCCGACCTCCCAACCTATCCATCTGCGTCAACGACTGCGCCCTCTCCCCAGTCCCCCATGCCAAGTGCCTCGGGGTAATCCTTGACTCCTCCCTATCCTTCAAACCCCACATCGAGGCCCTCACCACATCCCTCCGGCTCCTGCTCAAGAACATCTCACGGATCCGCTCCTTCCTCACCCACGACACCGCTAAAACACTCATCCATGCTCTTATCATCTCCCGCCTTGACTACTGCAACCTCCTTCTCAATGGCCTCCCGGCTGACTCCCTCACACCTCTCCAGTCTATCCTCAACTCCGCTGCCCGACTCATCTATATGTCCTCCCGCTACTCCCCTGTCTCCCCCCTCTGCCAAGCCCTTCACTGGCTACCAGTCTCCAAGAGATCCCAATTCAAAACACTAATCATGACGTACAAAGCCATAACAACCTGGCCCCACCATACATCTCTGACCTGGTCTCCCGATACCTACCCTCACGTAACCTCCACTCCTCCCAAGAACTCCTCCTCTGCTCCCCCCTCATCACCTCTTCGCACAACCGAGTCCAGGACTTCTCCCGGGCATCTGCCTTACTCTGGAACTCCCTACCCGAACACGTCAGACACTCTCCTACCCTGAGTAGCTTCAAGTGTCACCTGAAGACTCACTTGTTCCGTCAAGCCTACAACCTGCCATGAGACCCAGGCGAACGCCCCATACCTGACATTCCCCCATCCTACTGTATCCTAACCCACCCCTTATAGACTGTGAGCCCTCGCGGACAGGGTCCCTGCCCCTCCTGTACCTGTACGTCCTGATCGCCTAGATTTAGTGTACTTGTTCTTGTCTCCCTCATCCTCATGTAAAGCGCCATGGAACCTAATGGCGCTATATAAATAAATAATAATAATAATAATGTTTCGCGGCGCGATTCTGATTAGTCGGCGCCAGGCGCGAGCGACCAATCAGAGGGGCGGCTCGCACACGGCTGCAAATTTGAAAGTGAATGGGCCCCTACGGTGGCGGAGCTACGACGAGCGTACCGCTTGTCGGGAGACGACCGGCGTTAGCCGGTCGTCTCCTGGCTGGCGACCCGCTGCCCGGAGCTCAGCTGCGGCGCTCCCCGGCACCCTACTCTCGCCCCCCTTTTTACAAGCCCTGCCGCTCACTGCCCACAGCCGGTCACTTTCCTCCTCCATCCGGGAGCCGGCCCCCCCACACTCCGGTCCGGTGTGCGGCCTCCGGCATCGCTGCTCACCCCACACAGAACGGTCAGTGGCCTCTGTGCCCTCCAGCCTCCTCTGGCCTCAGTGCCCTCCAGCCTCCCCTGGCCTCCGTGCCCTCCAGCCTCCCCTCTCCTCACCCCTCCTCACCCCTCCAGCCTCCGCTCTCCGCACCCCTCCATCCTCCGCTCTCCTCACCCCTCCAGCCTCCGCTCTCCTCACCCCTCCTCACCCCTCCAGCCTCCGCTCTCCTCACCCCTGCAGCCTCAGCTCTCCTCACCCCTCCAGCCTCCGCTCTCCTCACCCCTCCAGCCTCCGCTCTCCTCACCCCTCCAGCCTCCGCTCTCCTCACCCCTCCTTACCCCTCCAGCGTCAGCTCTCCTCACCTCTCCTCACCCCTCCAGCCTCCGCTCTCCTCACCCCTCCATATGCAATCTACAGTATGTGTATATATGTGTGTATGTAATATAATTTGTAAATGATGTGTGTGTATGTATATATATATTTCTACATGTTTAGAGATTTGCATGTGTCTACATATAATGTGTGTGTATCTAATATATTAAAGACCAAGGCACTTCCGTCCCTTTGTCCACACACACACACACTCCGCTATACTTACCACCGGCCCAGCGTCCGCCGCCTGGATCCTCAGTCGACATGTCGCCACCCCCGAACTACTGGATCCAATATGGCGTCCAGGAAGACTCGCCAAACTTCCCGGACGCCATATTGGATACAGATGTCCGGGGCCGCCGACATGCTTTGTCCAAGATGGCGTCCGGGAAGTCTCGGCACACTTCCCAGACGCCATATTGCATCCAGTCGTCTGGGGGCGGCGACATGTCCACTCAGGATCCAGGCGGCGGGGAAGATGCAGGGCCGGTGGTAAGTATACCGGAGTGTGTGTGTGTGTATGTGTGTGCTGACCACTCTGCCCACGGCGCTGCGCTGACCACTCTGCCCACGGCGCTGCGCTGACCACTCTGCCCACGGCGCTGCGCTGACCACTCTGCCCACGCCACTGCGCTGACCACTCTGCCCACGCCGCTGCGCTGACCACTCTGCCCACACCGCTGCGCTGACCACTCTGCCTACGCCGCATGCGCTGACCACTCTGCCTACGCCGCATGCGCTGACCACTCTGCGTACGGCGCTGCACTGACCATGCTGCCCACCGCGCTGCGCTGTCCATGCTACCCTGACCACTCTGCCCACGGCGCTGCGCTGACCACTCTGCCCACGCTGCTGCGCTGACCACTCTGCCCACGCCACTGCGCTGACCACTCTGCCCACGCCGCTGCGCTGACCACTCTGCCCACGCCGCTGCGCTGACCACTCTGCCCACGCCGCTGCGCTGACCACTCTGCCCACGCCGCTGCACTGACCACTCTGCCCACGCCGCTGCGCTGACCACTCTGCCCACGCCGCAGGCGCTGACCACTCTGCGTACGGCGCTGCACTGACCATGCTGCCCACCGCACTGCGCTGTCCATGCTACCCTGACCACTCTGCCCACGGCGCTGCGCTGACCACTCTGCCCACGCTGCTGCGCTGACCACTCTGCCCACGCCGCTGCGCTGACCACTCTGCCCACGCCGCTGCGCTGACCACTCTGCCCACGGCGCTGCGCTGACCACTCTCACCGCACTCACTGCTAACCACTTAGCCACCGCACTCACTGCTAACCACTGAGCCACCGCACTCACTGCTAACCACTGAGCCACCGCACTCACTGCTAACCACTGAGCCACCGCACTCACTGCTAACCACTGAGCCACCGCACTCACTGCTAACCACTGAGCCACCGTGCAGTGTCAACCACTGAGCCACCGCGCAGTGCTAAGCACTGAGCCACCGTGCAGTGCTAAGCACTGAGCCACCGTATACTGCTAACCACTGAGCCACAGCACTGTGGTAACCACTGAGCCACCGAGCACTGCTAACCACTGAGCCACGGCGCAGTGCTAACCACTAAGCCACCGCGCAGTGCTAACCACTAAGCCACCGTGCATGTGCTAACCACTCAGCCACCGTATACTCTGCTACCCACAGAGCCACCTGTATACACACAATTCATTTCACCGCACTCCCCTAACTATTACTAAATAAACTATATATGGATTGTAGACTACCCGATTCTTTAGAATCGGGCCGCCATCTAGTCTACATATATTCCATCTTCATTCCACACTAAAATGCTCAGGTACATAATATACACCTGGATATATGGGATATGTGTTCACTACATATATTCCATGTTCATTCCACACCTAAAATGCTCAGGTAACATAATATACACCTGGATATATGGATATGTGTTCATTTTCCTATATCTACTGATATCCATCTCATTCCACACCTAAATAGCTCAGGTAACATAATATACACCTGGTTATGGGGCATATGTTCATTTCCTATTATCACTGATATTCCATGTTCATTCCACACCTAAAATGCTCAGTAACATAATATATCACCTGGTTATTTGGGATATGTGTTTATGTTCCAACTATCTACTGATATTTCATCTTCATTCCACACCTAAAATGCTCAGGTAACATAATATACACCTGGATATATGGGATATGTGTTCATTTTCTATTATCTACTGATATTTCACATTCATTCCACACCTAAAATGCTCAGGTAACATAATATACACCTGGTTATATGGGATATGTGTTTATTTTCCTATTATCTACAATATTTCACGTTCATTCCACACCTAAAATGCTCAGGTAACATAATATACACCTGGTTATATGGGATATGTGTTCATTTTCCTATTATCTACAAATATTTCACGTTCATTCCACACCTAAAATGCTCAGGTAACATAATATACACCTGGTTATTTGGGATATGTGTTCATTTTCCTACTATCTACTGATATTTCATCTTCATTCCACACCTAAAATGCTCAGGTAACATAATATACACCTGGTTATATGGGATATGTGTTATTTTCCTATTATCTACAAATATTTCACGTTCATTCCACACCTAAAATGCTCAGGTAACATAATATACACCTGGTTATATGGGATATGTGTTTATTTTCCTATTATCTACAAATATTTCACATTCATTCCACACCTAAAATGCTCAGGTAACATAATATACACCTGGTTATATGGGATATGTGTTTATTTTCCTATTATCTACAAATATTTCACGTTCATTCCACACCTAAAATGCTCAGGTAACATAATATACACCTGGTTATATGGGATATGTGTTCATTTTCCTATATCTACTAATATTTCACGTTCATTCCACACCTAAAATGCTCAGGTAACATAATATACACCTGATTATATGGGCTATGTGTTCATTTTCCTATTATCTACTGATATTCCTTCTCATTCCACACCTAAAATGCTCAGGTAACATAATATACACCTGGTTATATGGGATATGTGTTCATTTTCCTATTATCTACTGAATATTCCATCTTCATTCCACACCTAAAATGCTCAGGTAACATAATATACACCTGGTTATGGGGCATATGTGTTCATTTTCCTATTATCTACGAATATTTTCTTCATTCCACACCTAAAATGCTCAGGTAACATAATATACACCTGGTTATATGGGATATGTGTTCATTTTCTTATTATCAAACTATATTCCATCTTCATTCCACACCTAAAATGCTCAGGTAACATAATATACACCTGGTATATGGGCATATGTGTTCATTTTCCTATTATCTACTGATATTCCATCTTCATTCCACACCTAAAATGCTCAGGTAACATAATATACACCGGGATTATATGGGATATGTGTTCATTTTCCTATTATCTACTGATATTCCATCTTCATTCCACACCTAAAATGCTCAGGTAACATAATATACACCTGGTTATAGGGATATGTGTTCATTTTCCTTATTATCTACTGATATTCCATCTTCATTCCACACCTAAAATGCTCAGGTAACATAATATACACCTGGTTATATGGGATATGTGTTCATTTTCTTATTATCTACTGATATTCCATCTTCATTCCACACCTAAAATGCTCAGGTAACATAATATACACCTGGTTATGGGGCATATGTGTTCATTTTCCTATTATCTACTGATATTCCATCTTCATTCCACACCTAAAATGCTCAGGTAACATAATATACACCTGGTTATATGGGTTATGTGTTCATTTCCTTTATTATCTACTGATATTCATCTTCATTCCACACCTAAAATGCTCAGGTAACATAATATACACCTGGTTATATGGGATATGTGTTCATTTTCCTATTATCTACTAATATTTCACTTCATTCACACCTAAAATGCTCAGGTAACATAATATACACCTGGTTAATGGGATATGTGTTCATTTTCTTATTATCTACTGATATTCATCTTCATTCCACACCTAAAATGCTCAGGTAACATAATATACACCTGGTTATATGGGATATGTGTTCATTTTCCTTATTATCTACTGATATTTCATCTTCATTCCACACCTAAAATGCTCAGGTAACATAATATACACCTGGTTTATGGGGATATGTGTTCATTTTCCTATTATCTACTGATATTTCATCTTCATTCCACACCTAAAATGCTCAGGTAACATAATATACACCTGGTTATATGGGATATGTGTTCATTTCTTCTATTATCTACTGATATTCCATCTTCATTCCACACCTAAAATGCTCAGGTAACATAATATACACCTGGTTATTGGGCATATGTGTTCATTTTCCTATTATCTACTGATATTTCATCTTCATTCCACACCTAAATGCTCAGGTTAACATAATATACACCTGGTTATATGGGTATGTGTTCATTTTCCTATTATCTACTGATATTTCATCTTCATTCCACACCTAAAATGCTCAGGTAACATAATATACCTGGTTATATGGGATATGTGTTCATTTTCCTATTATCTACTATTATTTCATCTTCATTCCACACCTAAAATGCTCAGGTAACATAATATACACCTGGTTATATGGGATATGTGTTCATTTTCTTATTATCTACTGATATTCCATCTTCATTCCACACCTAAAATGCTCAGGTAACATAATATACACCTGGTTATATGGGCTATGTGTTCATTTTCCTATTATTCTACTGATATTTCATCTTCATTCCACACCTAAAATGCTCAGGTAACATAATATACACCTGGTTATATGGGCATATGTGTTCATTTTCCTATTAATATACACCTGTTATATGGGCTATGTGTTCATTTTCTATTATCTACTGATATTCCATCTTCATTCCACACCTAAATGCTCAGGTAACATAATATACCCTGGTTATATGGGATATGTGTTCATTTTCCTATTATCTACTATATTTCACTTCATTCCACACTAAAATGCTCAGGTACATAATATACACCTGTTATATGGGCTATGTGTTCATTTTCCTATTATCACTGATATTCCTTCTCATTCCACACCTAAATGCTCAGTAACATAATATACACCTGGTTATATGGGATATGTGTTCATTTTCTTATTATCTACTGATATTCCATCTTCATTCCCACCTAAAATGCTCAGGTAACATAATATACACCTGGTTATGGGATATGTGTTCATTTTCCTATTATCTACTGATATTCCATCTTCATTCCACACCTAAATGCTCAGTAACATAATATACCCTGGTTATATGGGTATGTGTTCATTTTCCTATTATTACTGATATTCCATCTTCATTCCACACCTAAAATGCTCAGGTAACATAATATACACCTGGTTATATGGGATATGTGTTCATTTTCCTATTATCTACTGATATTCCATCTTCATTCCACACCTAAAATGCTCAGGTAACATAATATACACCTGATTATATGGGATGTGTGTTCATTTTCCTATTATCTACTGATATTCCATCTTCATTCCACACCTAAAATGCTCAGGTAACATAATATACACCTGGTTATATGGGATGTGTTCATTTTCTTATTATCTACTGATATTCCATCTTCATTCCACACCTAAAATGCTCAGGTAACATAATATACACCTGGTTATATGGGATATGTGTTCATTTTCCTATTATCTACTGATATTCCATCTTCATTCCACACCTAAAATGCTCAGGTAACATAAAAATACACCTGGTTATATGGGATATGTGTTCATTTTCCTATTATCTACTGATATTCCATCTTCATTCCACACCTAAAATGCTCAGGTAACATAATATACACCTGATTATATGGGATGTGTGTTCATTTTCCTATTATCTACTAATATTTCACGTTCATTCCACACCTAAAATGCTCAGGTAACATAATATACACCTGGTTATATGGGATGTGTTCATTTTCTTATTATCTACTGATATTCCATCTTCATTCCACACCTAAAATGCTCAGGTAACATAATATACACCTGGTTATATGGGATATGTGTTCATTTTCCTATTATCTACTGATATTCCATCTTCATTCCACATCTAAAATGCTCAGGTAACATAATATACACCTGATTATATGGGATATGTGTTCATTTTCTTATTATCTACTGATATTCCATTTTCATTCCACACCTAAAATGCTCAGGTAACATAATATACACCTGGTTATATGGGCTATGTGTTCATTTTCCTATTATCTACTGATATTCCATCTTCATTCCACACCTATAATGCTCAGTTAACATAATATACACCTGGTTATATGAGATATGTGTTCATTTTCTTATTATCTACTGATATTCCATCTTCATTCCACACCTATAATGCTCATGTAACATAATATCCCCCTGGTTATATGGGATATGTGTTCATTTTCCTATTATCTACTGATATTCCATCTTCATTCCACACCTAAAATGCTCAGTAACATAATATACACCTGGTTATATGGGCTATGTGTTCATTTTCCTATTATCTACTGATATTTCATGTTCATTCCACACCTATAATGCTCAGGTAACATAATATACACCTGGTTATATGGGCTATGTGTTCATTTTCCTATTATCTACTGATATTCCATCTTCATTCCACATCTAATAATGCTCATGTAACATAATATACCCCTGGTTATATGGGATATGTGTTCATTTTCCTATTATCTACTGATATTCCATCTTCATTCCACACCTATAATGCTCAGGTAACATAATGTACACCTGGTTATATCGGATATGTGTTCATTTTCCTATTATCTACTGATATTCCATCTTCATTCCACATCTAAAATGCTCAGGTAACATAATATACACCTGGTTATATGGGATATGTGTTCATTTTCTTATTATCTACTGATATTCCATCTTCATTCCACACCTATAATGCTCATGTAACATAATATACCCCTGGTTATATGGGATATGTGTTCATTTTCCTATTATCTATTGATATTCCATCTTCATTCCACACCTAAAATGCTCAGTAACATAATATACACCTGGTTATATGGGCTATGTGTTCATTTTCCTATTATCTACTGATATTTCATGTTCATTCCACACCTATAATGCTCAGGTAACATAATATACACCTGGTTATATGGGATATGTGTTCATTTTCCTATTATCTACTGATATTCCATCTTCATTCCACATCTATAATGCTCATGTAACATAATATACCCTGGTTATATGGGATATGTGTTCATTTTCCTATTATCTACTGATATTCCATCTTCATTCCACACCTATAATGCTCAGGTAACATAATATACACCTGGTTATATGGGATATGTGTTCATTTTCCTATTATCTACTGATATTCCATCTTCATTCCACACCTAAAATGCTCAGGTAACATAATATACACCTGGTTATATGGGCTATGTGTTCATTTTCTTATTATCTACTGATATTTCATCTTCATTCCACACCTAAAATGCTCAGGTAACATAATATACACCTGATTAAATGGGCTTTGTGTTCATTTTCCTATTATCTACTGATATTCCATCTTCATTCCACACCTAAAATGCTCAGGTAACATAATATACACCTGGTTATATGGGATGTGTGTTCATTTTCTCATTATCTACTGATATTCCATCTTCATTCCACACCTAAAATGCTCAGGTAACATAATATACACCTGGTTATATGGGATATGTGTTCATTTTCCTATTATCTACTAATATTTCACGTTCATTCCACACCTAAAATGCTCAGGTAACATAATATACACCTGGTTATATGGGATATGTGTTCATTTTCTTATTATCTACTGATATTCCATCTTCATTCCACACCTAAAATGCTCAGGTAACATAATATACACCTGGTTATATGGGATATGTGTTCATTTTCCTATTATCTACTGATATTCCATCTTCATTCCACACCTAAAATGCTCAGGTAACATAATATACACCTGGTTATATGGGATATATGTCCATTCTTCTATTATCTACTGATATTCCATCTTCATTCCACACCTAAAATGCTCAGGTAACATAATATACACCTGGTTATATGGGCTATGTGTTCATTTTCCTATTATCTACTGATATTCCATGTTCATTCCACATCTAAAATGCTCAGGTAACATAATATACACCTGGTTATATGGGATATGTGTTCATTTTCTTATTATCTACTGATATTCCATCTTCATTCCACATCTAAAATGCTCAGGTAACATAATATACACCTGGTTATGGGGCATGTGTGTTCATTTTCTTATTATCTACTGATATTCCATGTTCATTCCACACCTAAAATGCTCAGGTAACATAATATACACCTGGTTATATGGGCTATGTGTTCATTTTCCTATTATCTACTGATATTCCATGTTCATTCCACATCTAAAATGCTCAGTAACATAATATACACCTGGTTATATGGGATATATGTTCATTTTCTTATTATCTACTGATATTCCATCCTCATTCCACACCTAAAATGCTCAGGTAACATAATATACACCTGATTATATGGGCTATGTGTTCATTTTCCTATTATCTACTGATATTCCATGTTCATTCCACACCTAAAATGCTCAGTAACATAATATACACCTGTTTATATGGGATATATGTTCATTTTCTTATTATCTACTGATATTCCATCTTCATTCCACACCTAAAATGCTCAGGTAACATAATATACACCTGGTTATATGGGCTATGTGTTCATTTTCCTATTATCTACTGATATTCCATGTTCATTCCACATCTAAAATGCTCAGGTAGCATAATATACACCTGGTTATGGGGCATATGTGTTCATTTTCTTATTATCTACTGATATTCCATCTTCATTCCACACCTAAAATGCTCAGGTAACATAATATACACCGGGGTTATATGGGCTATGTGTTCATTTTCTTATTATCTACTGATATTCCATCTTCATTCCACACCTAAAATGCTCAGGTAACATAATATACACCTGATTATATGGGCTATGTGTTCATTTTCCTATTATCTACTGATATTCCATCTTCATTCCACATCTAAAATGCTCAGGTAACATAATATACACCTGGTTATGGGGCATATGTGTTCATTTTCTTATTATCTACTGATATTTCATCTTCATTCCACACCTAAAATGCTCAGGTAACATAATATACACCTGATTAAATGGGCTTTGTGTTCATTTTCCTATTATCTACTGATATTCCATCTTCATTCCACACCTAAAATGCTCAGGTAACATAATATACACCTGGTTATATGGGATGTGTGTTCATTTTCTTATTATCTACTGATATTCCATCTTCATTCCACACCTAAAATGCTCAGGTAACATAATATACACCTGGTTATATGGGATATGTGTTCATTTTCCTATTATCTACTAATATTTCACGTTCATTCCACACCTAAAATGCTCAGGTAACATAATATACACCTGGTTATATGGGATATGTGTTCATTTTCTTATTATCTACTGATATTCCATCTTCATTCCACACCTAAAATGCTCAGGTAACATAATATACACCTGGTTATATGGGATATGTGTTCATTTTCCTATTATCTACTGATATTCCATCTTCATTCCACACCTAAAATGCTCAGGTAACATAATATACACCTGGTTATATGGGATATATGTCCATTCTTCTATTATCTACTGATATTCCATCTTCATTCCACACCTAAAATGCTCAGGTAACATAATATACACCTGGTTATATGGGCTATGTGTTCATTTTCCTATTATCTACTGATATTTCATGTTCATTCCACATCTAAAATGCTCAGGTAACATAATATACACCTGGTTATATGGGATACGTGTTCATTTTCTTATTATCTACTGATATTCCATCTTCATTCCACATCTAAAATGCTCAGGTAACATAATATACACCTGGTTATGGGGCATGTGTGTTCATTTTCTTATTATCTACTGATATTCCATGTTCATTCCACACCTAAAATGCTCAGGTAACATAATATACACCTGGTTATATGGGCTATGTGTTCATTTTCCTATTATCTACTGATATTCCATGTTCATTCCACATCTAAAATGCTCAGTAACATAATATACACCTGGTTATATGGGATATATGTTCATTTTCTTATTATCTACTGATATTCCATGTTCATTCCACACCTAAAATGCTCAGGTAACATAATATACACCTGATTATATGGGCTATGTGTTCATTTTCTTATTATCTACTGATATTCCATTTTCATTCCACATCTAAAATGCTCAGTAACATAATATACACCTGGTTATATGGGATATGTGTTCATTTTCCTATTATCTACTGATATTCCATCTTCATTCCACACCTAAAATGCTCAGGTAACATAATATACACCTGGTTATATGGGATATGTGTTCATTCCATATCTAAGATACCCAAGAAACCTTTTATACATCTACATAATGTTTCTGTAATAAGTTATTATCTTCATTCTTTTTATTTATTCCTTTTCTTCATTCTTTTTAGTATGTCCCCCAGGAGAGAAGGAGAATTGCACCAGTGTCTACCAAACGTGAGTGTGTGTGCTTCAACCCTGTCTCCACCATCTATACCCCTTATAGAGTATACCATCACTGCCCCGGGGAATACAGTTCTACCCACGGGAACTATACCATCTATGCTGCCACTACATCATCCCCGGAGGTTCTGCAGCAGCGGCGGCCCCCTTATTGGCCGCATATAGTGTGTGGCGTCACGACTGACATTTCCCCTGTAAATAATCCCTTTTTTATTGCCGAGCCCGGGACACGGTCCAGACCAAGCCACCCGTGACTTCCCCGGCACCATCCCAACCACCTATTGGAAATAGCAATCCTAAAAGACAAAAACAACAATTTATCAAGCCTTGTCATATGACCTGCGATTTATACCAGATCAGGACCTCAATTTGGTGACACAGTGTTGTGAGGTATTTGCTCCTCGTCAGTGCAAAGTAGGAGATCTGCTCTGACTTTGTGAGAGGCTAAGGGCAGCTTCACACTGCGGCATGATCCGGTCCGGTTCTGTCCAGGAGGACCCAGACAGCTGCGGACCGGATCAGCACACAGGACTGGGGGGCTATTATGCCCTCCGATCCTGTGTGCAGCGCACGCAGTTCCCGCTGCTGATAAGTCAGGACTGCGGGCGCCGCGGTCCTGACCTGTCAGCGGCTGCAGCTGCGTGCGCTGCACACAGGATCGGAGGGCATAATAGCCCCCCAGTCCTGTGTGCTGATCCGGTCCGCAGCTGTCTGGGTCCTCCCGGACAGAACCAGCCCGGATCATGCCGCAGTGTGAAGCGGCCCTCAGTGAGGTGTAAGGGGTAAAGTTTCTCCTTGTGGAACGTGACATCCCAGTAATGAGGAGACTTAAAAGCTGCAATGCTCCTCTGGGAGATAAATATGCAAATTGTCTCTTCAGAGAGGAAGGAGACTTGAACACTTTGACTTTTAGGATTGCTACTTTTAATAGGTGGCACTAAAGTTCAAGTATACTTCCTCTCTGAAGAGACAATTTGCATATTTAAGGCATTTAAGCCTCCTTATTACTGGCATGCTGGATTATCACTGTCCACATGGAGAAAAGCTTTCCCCTAAGATGTATTACCACACTTCTTTTCTGCCACCCAGTACCCTGGTTTGCCAATTTATGGTGCACTCCTGAAGACTGACAGTGCAGAGCAGCAGATGGTCACACCAAGGGTCCAAACTGTGCTGCTTTACAGGCTACAAGCAGAGGCATCTTTGCTTTTTCAGGAGCCTGAGGTGTGTCAGACCCCGCAAACAGGTGATAGAGCCAGGAAGAGGCGTGTGTTCCTTACATAGGTCACAATCACATTGCCTCACACCAACGTTGTTCAATGAGTCAGTGCTGATCTAAAGGTACCATTACACATAGCAATATCACTGCCATATGGCTGGCAATTTGACGTGAGTGCGCACGTTCCGGACACTTTTTTTACACATCACCGTCGCCCTGTCACCGCCAAACATAATGCTCAGGACGCGGCCTGAGCTCGCTTTCTACATTGCTATCGCCCAGTCACACGCCATGATGCGCAGAAATCGCCTGGTGGAAATCGTCTGATTTCACTGCAGTGCAGGGCGATCAGGCGGCGCACCACCGGCTATTTCACGCCATCAAATGTCCCTGTCTCACGCCACTACGCACAGGCGATGTTGTCTCCACATTGCAGAAATGCACAAATTTACGGCGATATGGAAGCCATATTGCCGCGCGCTGCGTGTGACGGTACCTTATGAGTTTTTGCTTAGCTGTTAACTGACTGTTGAAGAAATCCCAGCATTCTGTGTATGGTGGTGTATATCAGACAAAAAGAAGCAAAGTTTGCTTCAAAATGTGATGTAGCAGTGACTGTCAGCAATCCTTGGCTGCACTGCCAAAGTTTTCGTGTAGCCCCAATCTAATAAGGACAGACGCATTTGTCGAGCCCCAGAACGTAGGGTACTCGGGTATCAGGCGGCAGAGGGTTAACTTTGTCACGGGGAATGGCGGCCGCACCTGATCCCGTGTCCTGGGGGACTATTCTTTAAAAAGGGGAATTATTTGCAAGGATTATTTACAGTTTGTAGTTGTCGTGACGCCACCTGCAGTACCTGGTGAGATGCCACCAGCGCCGCCACAGTCCTCCAGAGGTCGGTGGTATTGCGGCCGTGATGGTGTAGTCCTCCGCCGGCAGGACTGGACCTCCGGGGCAGCGATTCCTGTGAGGGAAATGAGTTTTGTGGAAAGAAAGATGCAGCAGAGTCAAAAGTCACTTCACCGGGTACTTTACTGGAACTTAGCAGTCATTACAGTTCTCAGTGCAGTTTGATGTTACAATGACAAGCGGCTACGGGTAGCTGCAAGGAGATCTTTGGTAGGTAGACGGAATCCCCAATGCATGCCGCTCTTATTCCTCTTCTTCCCTCTCTTCCCAGTAGTGGTGTGAAGCCTGACCTCGTATAGAGTCTGACCTCCTGCTGTCTCTCTTTCTTTCCCTTGCTCCCATCGGGTGAACCTTCTGTTGATCACCGCAATTGGGCGTTGTGGTGTCTGGTCCCCCTCTAATGGGTGCTTAGGAATCAGGGCCGTATCTGGATATACCCCCGTTCTGCGGATTTTATGCAGGCCATGAAGGTTCCTACAGGTGCGGGCTCTGGTACCCGGTTCTTTCCTTGAGCGAACTCCCACCCAAGCTTCTTGCTCCCTTCTTCCCTGTCTGGGATCTGTTCTGGTTTCCCTGGGTCCCTCAGCCGAGGTAACCCTCCTTCTTGCCTCAGGCTCCCTGCCTGAACTCTCCTAGCTCACCAACCCTGGAGGCAGAGACGGGCCTCAAGGCCTCCAGCCAAAAGGACCACGGTCAAAGACCTCCTTTCTCCCCCTGGGGATGACTATATACCCTCCCGGGTTCCCTCCCACTGCATGACCTAGTGTGGGGTGTGGGTTTAGGGTTCCTCCTACCATCCATAAATCCACTTGCAGTAGGGTGACTACACCTCTTTTACGGGTGCAGTACCCCTTTTGTGGCCCCTACGTAGTGGGGCGTCACACATTATCAGACCCCGTCTATGGCAGGGTCTAATAGGCTCAGGCACATGTTAGACCTCTGGGATTTATAACAAATCCATCAGCACCCTGCAATCATGTTTGTGGGGTGACACCTACTGGGGACTTCTCTTGTAGGACAGTGGTGGAATTTATCCATTTTATTTCCAGGTTGTCATGCCACAAAGCAGGAACACAAACAAGGGGAGTCAAATACTTTAGTAAGACACTGTATGGTTCAATAATGTACACAAATGATTAGCAGTAGAGTTTAAATTAAACCTCCAGACAATGTTTTGGGCTGGAATAACACTTGTTTGTGACTCGCGCAAGCCTAGGATAGCAATATCCGGCACGACCGCCCGCACTCCTGTCAGGGGTATGTCAGCAGACAAGTGATGCAATGCAGGGCTCATGTGATTCACACATAAGTGTGGCCCCAGCCTTAGGGCTCAGACACACTCTGCTATTTACATGCAAGTCTGTCAGAGGAGACTCGGAAGAGGCTGGATCAGTGACCCTGAACGGCCTCTCCCTGTCTGGACGGGAGTGTCAGATGAATGTGTGTTTGTGCAGCTCCACACTCCCTGTCCAGAGAGGGGAGAGGCCGTTCAGGGTCACTGATCCAGTCTCTTCCGAGTCTCCTCTGACAGACTTGCATGTAAGTAGCAGAGTGTGTCCGAGCCCTTAAGGTGCAGGCACAATGCCGTGAAACTCGCATTGCACTCAGACCAATGTTAATCAGTCAGGTCATATTGTTGTGTATTTCCTCCACTAAACTTGTATTGCGAGTCCAATCGCAGCATGCTGTGAGTTTAATGTGCCAGAGGCCAATGAAAGTCTATGGGTGCGAGAAATAAATCACATACAGACAGCACAAGCAGCGAGTTTGTAGCATGGGCTTGCCCATGCTAGTAAAAGTTAGAATAGACAAATAGACAGATAGGACAGACAGATAGATAGAATAGGTAGATCGGGCTTATCAGACTCCCGCTGCCACTTCCTGGACTGCCTATTAAGCTAATTACATATTCACTGCACGGTCAGACAAACAACCAGTCACAGACACCCACACTCTGTGAGAGCCTCTGTGATTGGCTGCTGTAGTCACTCTATATTTTCTCATTCTGGACAGTGCTTCTGCTTGGTTGCCATACACATTATGGCAACAAGCCTTACGTAAAGGGTTTTTTTCCCATGAACAAAGTTCATTTTAAAGTTCATTTTAATCCGTAGACCACAGAATAATAATATTAAGTTCCACAGTTGGATGTGTTTAATAAAAGGTTCCTGTGCTGAGATAATCTTATATATGTTTCTGTGCTATGTACTGTAAAATGGCCAAATCTGACTGTGCATGGAGCAATGGTTTGATCCTGAAAGGGGAGAATGGCAAAGAGTATACAGACATTACAGCACGGGATCACAAATAATTCTTTCTTTGAAATAAAACATTTTTTAATTTTTTAATGTGTTGTAATGTCTGTATACTCTTTGCCATCCTCCCCTGTCCAGGATCAAACCAATGCTCCATGCATGGTCAGATTTGGCCATTTTACAGTACATAGCAGGGACACATATATCAAATTATCTCAGCACAGGAACATTTTTTTTAAACACATCCAATTGTGGAAATTATTATTACTCCAAGACCTATTGCTTAGAATGAAATCTAAAATTACATTAGTTCATGGGAAAACCCCTTCAACCCCTTTACGACTAATGACGAGTATACTCGTCATGAAAAGATGTCAGTTCCCGCATCATGACGAGTATACTCATCATGGCTTTGAACTGTCACTGCTTCTAAACGAACAGTGACAGTTCAATTCTAAAAGCTGTCAGTGACAGCCAAGGGTTAGGGGAAGAGGTGTGGGGACCCTTGTTAACCCCTTCACCCCCCCCCTCCCCAATCATACTTTATCTGCCGGCGGGCTGCACTGCACCCGCCGACCATTATCTAATACTCCAGCGTCCCTGCTCCGTCCAGCTCCCCCCCCCTGTGTGCTGTCCAGTGCCCCCTATGTCCACCCCCCCCTCCGTGTTATGTCCAGCCCCCCTTAGTACAGTTCCCCCTGTGTCCGGCCGGCACCCCCTACCCCGGTCCCCGCCAACCACCCGCCCTCCTCCTTCAATATTATATCTGCCGGCGGGCTCATGCGCCCGCCGATCAAGTTGCAGGGCCCCCTCCCCCCTGCTCGTGCCCCTCCCCCCGTGTGCTGTCCAGCCCCCCCTTAGGACAGTTCTCCCTGTGTACGGCCGGCACCCCCCTACCCCGGTCCCCGCCAACCACCCGCCCTCCTCCTTCAATATTAGATCTGCCGGCGGGCTCATGCACCCGCCGATCAAGTTGCAGGGCCCCCTCCTCCCTGCTCGTGCCACCCCCCCGCTCGTGCCCCCCCCCCCGCTCCTACTGACCCCTCAGCCCCACTCACCTATTCCATCGGGCTGCCCGCACCGTCGGCCTCCGAGTCCTCTGCAGTCTCCGGTGTGGCTCCTCCTCTCCTCAGGGGCTCCTCCTCATGGGTGGGTAAGTATGAATGAATGAATGAATGAATGAATAGATGGATGTGTGGATGGATGGATGGATGGATGGATGGGTGGATGGGTGGATGGATGGATGTGTGGATGGATGGGTGGATGGATGGGTGAATGAATGGATGTGTGCGTGCGTGGATTTGTGCGTGGATGTGGATGTGCACGCGTGGATGTGTGCGTGCGTGGATTTCAGCGTGCGTGGATGTCAGCGTGCGTGGATGTCAGCATGCGTGCTTGGATGTGCGTGCGTGGATGTGTGCGTGGATGTGTGTGTGTGGATGTACGTGTGTGGATGTCAGCGTGCGTGCGTGGATGTGTGCATGCGTGGATGCGTGCGTGGATGTGCATGCGTGGATGTGCATGCGTGAATGTGCGTACGTGGATGTGTGCGTACATGGATGTGCGTGGATGTGTGCGTGGATGTCAGCATGCGTGTGTGGATGTGTGCATGCGTGGATGTCAGCGTGCGTGGATGTGCGTGCATGGATGTGCGTGCATGTGCGTGTGTGGATGTGCGTGCGTGGATGTGCGTGCGTGGATGTCAGCGTGCGTGCGTGATGTGTGCGTACGTGGATGTGTGCGTACGTGGATGTGTGCGTACGTGGATGTGTGCGTACGTGGATGTGCATGGACGTGTGCGTGGATGTCAGCATGCGTGTGTGGATGTGTGCATGCGTGGATGTCAGCGTGCGTGGATGTGCGTTCATGGATGTGCGTGCAGGGATGTGCGTGCATGTGCGTGCGTGGATGTGCGTGTGTGGATGTGCGTGCGTGGATGTGCGTGCGTGGATGTCAGCGTGCGTGCGTGGATGTGTGCGTACGTGGATGTGTGCGTACGTGGATGTGTGCGTACGTGGATGTGCATGGACGTGTGCGTGGATGTCAGCATGCGTGTGTGGATGTGTGCATGCGTGGATGTCAGCGTGCGTGGATGTGCGTTCATGGATGTGCGTGCATGGATGTGCGTGCATGTGCGTGCGTGGATGTGCGTGCGTGGATGTCAGCGTGCATGCGTGGATGTGTGCGTGTGTGGATCTGTGCGTACGTGGATGTGTGCGTACGTGGATGTGCGTGGATGTGTGCGTGGATTTCAGCATGCGTGTGTGGATGTGTGCATGCGTGGATGTCAGCGTGCGTGGATGTGCGTGCATGGATGTGCGTGCATGGATGTGCGTGCGTGGATGTGCGTGTGTGGATGTGTGCGTGTGTGGATGTGCGTGCTTGGATGTGCGTGCGTGGTTGTGTGCGTGCGTGGATGATGGGTGCATAGGTGGATGCATGGGTGCAACAAGGGATCAAGTGTCCTCTTGTTGTAGTCTCTGGGATCATAGTCATGGTGCACTGTATAACAGATCATTGTCATACAGTGCACCATAACTCTGACCCCCAACACTGTAGGAAGAGGACACTTTATCCCTTGCTGTAGTCTCTGGATTGAGCAGAGGCGATCGAGCGTCGTGGGTCCTTCGATGTGGACTACGTCGGAGTCGATCGAGCGTCGTGGGACCTTCGTTGTGGACTACGTCGGATCTTTATAATAAAGATGGAGTCCGTATTTTGTTTGTGTTTTTTTTTCAAATAAAAAGATTTTTCTATGTGTGTATTTTCTGACTATTTACCAGAGATTCCTAATGGCGGGTCTAACATTGGCCCTATATTATGAATCTCGGGCTTAGTGCCAGCTGCCAATAAAAAGCTGGCATTAACCCCTTTATTACCCAGTTTGCCACCGGCACCAGGGCAACTGGAAGAGCATGGGTACAGCGCCAGAAAATGGCGCTTCAATGAATGCGCCATTTTCTGGGGCGGCTGCGGGCTGCAATTCGCAGCATGGGGGGCCCAGAACGCTTGGGCCTTTCCATGCTGAGGATTCCAGCCCCCAGCTGCCTAGTTGTACCTGGCTGGGCCAAAAATATGGCGGAGCCCTACGTCATTTTTTTTTCTAGAATTAGTTCTAGAAATAAAAAAAAATGGGCTTCGCTGTATTTTTGGTTGCAGCCAGGTACAACAAGGCAGCTGGGGGTTGCTGGCAGTCTGTAGCTGCCAAGTTGTACCTGGCTGGACCAAAAATATGGCGGAGCCCTACGTCATTTTTTTTTTTCTAGAATTAGTTCTAGAAATTAAAAAAAAGGCCTTCGCTGTATTTTTTGTAGCCAGCCATGTACAACTTGGTAGCTGGCTAACTGGAATCCTCAGCGTGGAGAGACCCAAATGTTGTGGGTCCCCCGCGCTGCAAATTTCAACCCACAGCCACCCAAGAAAATAGCGCATTCATTAGAGGCGGCATTTTCTGGTGCTGTACCCCAACTTTACCAGTTGCCCTTGTGCTGGTGGCACACGGGTTCTCCATATGCGACATGGTGTCCGCTAACAATTTCAATAGAAAATTAGCTCCAATTGTTAGCGGAAACCATGTCGGGTATGGAGAGCCCCTCCCTGTGTGCCTGAACATTGGAGTTCCCCCACAAGTGACCCCATTTTGGAAACTAGACCCCCTAAGGAACGTATCTAGGTGCATAGTGAGCACTTTGAAGCCCCAGATGCTTCACAAATTCATCCATAAAAATGAAAAAGCACTTTTTTTTCCACAAAACGTTTCTTTTTTCATTTTTACGGATCAATTTGTGAAGCACCTGGGGGTTCAAAGTCATCTAGATATAATCCTTTGGTGGTCTAGTTTCCAAAATGGGGTCACTTATGGGGAGCTCCAATGTTTAGGCACATAGGGGCTCTTTATATCCTACAAGGTGTCCGCTAACAATTCCAATTGTTAGTGGACACCATGTTGGTGAGCCCCTGTGTGTCTCCACATTGGAGCTCCCCCATAAGTGACCCCATTTTGGAAACTCGACCCCCCAAGGAACGTATCTAGATGCATAGTGAGCACTTTGAACCCCCAGATGCTTCACAAATTCATCCATAAAAATGAAAAAGCACTTGTTTTTCCACAAAAAGTTTCTTTTTTCATTTTTACGGATCAATTTGTGAAGCACCTGGGGGTTCAAAGTGCTCACTATGCATCTAGATACGGTCCTTAGGGGGTCTAGTTTCCAAAATGGGGTCAGTTGTGGGGGAGCTCCAATGTGGAGACACACCGGGACCCTCCAAACGCGACATGGTGTCCGCTAACAATTTGAATGGAAAATGAGCTCAAATTGTTAGCGGACACCATGTCGCGTTGGGAGGGTCACTGTGTGTCTCCACATTGGAGCTCCCCACAAGTGACCCCATTTTGGAAACTAGACCCCCTAAGGAACGTATCTAGATGCATAGTGAGCACTTTGAACCCCCAGATGCTTCATAAATTTATCAATAAAAATGAAAAAGCACTTGTTTTTCCACAAAAAGTTTCTTTTTTCATTTTTACGGATCAATTTGTGAAGCATCTGGGGGTTCAAAGTGCTCACTATGCATCTAGGTATAATCCTTTGGGGGTCTAGTTTCCAAAATGGGGTCACTTGTGGGGGAGCTCCAATGTGGAGACACACGGGGACCCTCCCAAAGCGACATGGTGTCCGCTAACAAATTGAGCTCATTTTCCATTCAAATTGTTAGCGGACACCATGTCGCGTTGGGAGGGTCCCCGTGTGTCAACACATTGGAGCTCCCCCATAAGTGACCCCATTTTGGAAACTAGACCCCCCAAGGAACGTATCTAGATGCATAGTGAGCACTTTGAACCCCCAGGTGCTTCACAAATTGATCCGTAAAAATGAAAAAATAAACTTTTTGTGGAAAAAAAAAGTGCTTTTTCATTTTTATGGATGAATTTGTGAAGCATCTGGGGGTTCAAAGTGCTCACTATGCATCTAGATACGTTCCTTGGGGGTCTAGTTTCCAAAATGGGGTCATTTGTGGGGGAGCGGGCAAGCACGGTGGCTCAAGTGGTTAGCACTGTAGCCTTTGCAGCACTGGGGTCTTGAAGTCCTGGGTTCAACTCCCACCAAGGACACTAAGGACAACATCTGCAAGGAGTTTGTATGTTCTCCCCGTGTTTGCGTGGGTTTCCTCCGGGCACTCCGGTTTCCTCCCACATTGTAAAAGACATACTGATAGGATGTTTAGATTGTGAGCTCCAAGAGAGACAGCATTACTGATGTATGTAAAGTGCTATGGAATTAATAGCGCTATATAAATGAATAAATTATTATTATTATTATAATGTGGAGATACACAGGGGCTCTCCAAGCGCGACATGGTGTCCGCTAACAAATTGAGCTCATTTTCCATTCAAATTGTTAGCGGACACCATGTCGCGTATGGAGAGCCCCCGTGTGTCTCCACATTGGAGATCCCCCACAAATGACCACATTTTGGAAACTAGACCCCCTAAGGAATGTATCTAGATGCATAGTGAGCACTTTGAACCCCCAGATGCTTCACAAATTCATGCAGAAAAATGAAAAAGCACTTTTTTTTCACCAAAAATTTCTTTTTGCCTACATTTTTTCAGTTTCACATGGGCAAAGGGATAAAATACATCCCAAAATTTGTTGGGCAATTGTTCCTAAGTACACCGATACCTTATATGTGGTCATAAATCACTGTTTGGGCGCACGGCAGGGCTCAGAATGGAAGGAGCGCCATTTGACTTTTTGAACGGAAAATTGGCTCTAAAATTCAAACTGCGCTCCCTCCCTTCTGAGCCCTGCCGTGCGCCCAAACAGTGGTTTATGACCACATATGAGATATCGATGTACTCAGGAGAAATTGCCCAACACATTTTAGGATGCATTTTATCCTGTTACCCATGTGAAAATGAAAAAATTGAGGCTAAAAGAACATTTTTGTTACAAAAATTAAAATGTCCATTTTTTCCTTCAACTTTATTTTAGTTCCTGTGAAGCACCTGAAGGGTTAATAATCTTCTTGAATGTAGCTTTGAGTAGCTTAAGGGGTGCAGTTTTTGGAATGGTGTCACTTTTGGGTGTTTTCTGTCATGTACTCCCCTCAAAGAGACCTCAAATGAGATGTGGTAACTAAAAAAATGGCTTTGTAAATTTTGCTGGAAAAATGAGAAATTGCTGATGAACTTTGAACCCTTATAACGTCCTACTAATTTTTTCTTTTTCTTCCAAAATTGTGCTGATGTGAAGTAGACATGTGGGAAATGTTATTTATTAACTATTTTGTGGCACATAACTCTCTGATTTAGCAGAATAAAAATTAAAAATTTGAAAATTGCTAAATTTTCAAACTTTTTGCCAAATTTTTGATTTTTTCACAAATAAACGCTAAAATTATCGACCTAAATGTAATACTAACATGAAGCCCAATATGTCACGAAAAAACAATCTCAGAATCGCTAGGATCCGTTGAAGCGTTCCAGAGATATTACCTCATAAAGGGACACTGGTCAGAATTACAAAAAATGGTCCGGTCATTAAGCTGCAAAGTGACTCGGTCCTTAAGGGGTTAAGCTTTCTCCTGGGAGCTGCCGGGTACAGCTTATGCTCCCCTGATTAGGTCGTCTTGTTCTGCTCTGTGCTGATGCTTTCCAGTTTTTACCTCGGCCTGTTTTTTGGACACTTCTTCTACCTGACAGCTTTGTACTTTGCTACCATCTCAGTTTTGATCCAGCTCCTCGACTACTCTAACGGATCCTGATTTTGTCCTTTATGAGATCTTCCGGCTTAGTCCCTGCTTGGCGACAATTCCTACCTCTGCTTCACTCTTCCAGCCCATCCATAGGCAACAATCTTCTGGACCCCGTTGTAAATCTACATCCCTCTATAGGGGTCAAGGGCTGTAAGGGTTTCTTGGCATTTTGCCAAACAGAGTGGCTTGTGCCAAGTCTATGTGAGATAGCCATTTGAGCCTGTGTCCTCGGATAGACGTCACATGATAACAGGATTGTTGCACACGCACACACTCCTGCACTGCCAGGCCAACAGCGACGCGGGGTGATTGTCCATGATAGGGTTAGTGGACCCACTGGATCACAGGGGAGATCTGGGCCTACCTGAACTAGGGAAAGGCAGGGACCGGGACCTGTGGCATCTGAGCAAGTGGGCAAGGTGGTATACACGTCAGTACTGCAAGACACCGTACAACTTCAGGTAAGCAACACAAAGTTTACTAACATGAAGACAAAGACACTAAATACAAGATACACGGCACATGGCAGAGAGATCTTCTTGGGTTGATGTCATCACAGGGTCATCCGGCACAAGCATAGCAGAGAGGTCACATGCTCAAGCATCAGGCAAAGCTCTACAGCTGCACTCCGGGACACAAGGAAAAGGGAAACCTGCTCCAGCAAACTGCTGTGAAAATATTGGAGAGGGCAAATACATGAAGCTAATGTAGAATGTAATGGTGGGTTTACACGTCGCGATATCGGCGTCCAACTCCGACCAAAAGTCACGTGGTTCGTGAGTTGGAGCCGATATCGTTCCTGCGTTGTACGGTCAGAACATCCATTACGATGCAGGAACGATGGCAAAACAATATTGGGGGTCGAATGAGCGTGCTACTCAACCGCCCGATATCGGATGCCAGTTGTAGCCGCATCGTCCCGTCTGACTGCCCAACTCCGATGTGTACGCCCACGTCACCCATTCACTCCCATGTTAAATGGTCGTTCCTGGGTTGGGGGGCGTACACATTGTCGGGACGTTGTATCCCGATATCGGGCTGTCTAAACCGGAGATGCAATGGCGGGAAAAGCGCGCTCAAAAAGCGCGCTCCCGCGTCGTTGGCTACGATATCGGGCCGATATCGCGACGTGTAAACCCACCATAACAGAGGAAATGAGGCAGCAAAACTACAAAGGGATATTTGAATGATGGAGAAGCTTAGCTGATGTTTTGGCCTATCCATGTGAGCTCAATAACCAATGACAATGTATTCTCCTGTATCAGGTACCTACCTGTCCACACATGCAGATTTAAATGACACATAGCAGCATTAGGTTAGGTACATACATTGTCGTTGATTGCCATGGATTGCCCAATAGACGGATACAAGGGATCAGTCAGAACACAGGATTTAGAATGTAAGCTCTGGTCAATATGAAGAGGTGACCCTGACAGTGGCAGATTGTGGTCAGGTTCTCAGATACCGCGTCATTGGTGCAGCTCAACATGTCATATCCGTATCTCATCTGACTAACGCTCTACTTATCCTCCATGTCATGCAGACACATAATCCATGTGCCTGACTTTACAATCAGCTGCAATCAGTGTGAAGACCTGAGCCAGGAATAGAAGCTGAATGTATGTGGAGGGCAGGATTAGGGAATGATTTCATTAGGCAGCAGGTAATTATTCTGTAATTGCTATTTATGAAGTGTTGCATATCAAACTTTAACTTGTTTGCAGAGATACATGTGAAACAAGACCGAAATAACTTCACAATCATCTGCTGCCACCACCGAGGGTTAACGCTTTCACTGCCTGTACAGCGGAACTGAGCAATAGACACGATGGACGATATCAAGGGCAAAGTCCATCCCGAAATGTGTGAGAGCAGATCAGTCACCACACCACAATCTGCACATATGATAAAGTAAACCTGAGAAGCCTGGTGTACTGACTGTGAAATCCAGGATTCATCCTGATGTTAATGGGATCATGTCAGCTGATCGTGTGTGCAGCATGTGTCGTGTATTATCCTACTCAGGATTGACTCTTAAACGTTGCGGCATGTCAGAGAATAGCACCAGTCGTAGAGGCGGGGCCCTGCAGCTTCTCCCCGCCCACTGACACTGACAGACAGGTCTCCAAGTATATACACACCCAGGCAGAGACCTGTCCGTCACTGTCAGTGGGCGGGAAGAAGCTGCAGGGCCCCGCCTCTACGACTGGTGCTATTCTCTGAAATGTGCAATGTTTAATACCTGACGAGGATCACACAGCCGGCGTGGCCCTGCAGCTTCTCCCCGCCCACTGACAGTGACGGACAGGCCTCTGCCTGGGTGTGTATATACCAGGAGACCTGTCTGTCAGTGTCAGTGTGCGGGGAGAAGCTGCAGGGCCACGCCGGCTGTATGATCCTCGTCAGGTATTAAACATTGCACATTTCAGAGAATAGCACCAGTCGTAGAGGAGGGGCCCTGCAGCTTCTCCCCGCCCACTGACACTGACAGACAGACAGGTCTCCAAGTATATACACACCCAGGCAGAGACCTGTCCATCACTGTCAGTGGGCGGGAAGGAGCTGCAGGGCCCCGCCTCTACAACTGCTGCTATTCTCTGAAATGTGCAATGTTTAATACCTGACGAGGATCATACAGCCGGCGTGGCCCTGCAGCTTCTCCCCGCCCACTGACACTGACAGACAGGTCTCCAAGTATATACACACCCAGGCAGAGACCTGTCCATCACTGTCAGTGGGCGGGAAGGAGCTGCAGGGCCCCGCCTCTACGACTGCTGCTATTCTCTGAAATGTGCAATGTTTAATACCTGACGAGGATCATACAGCCGGCGTGGCCCTGCAGCTTCTCCCCGCCCACTGACACTGACAGACAGGTCTCCAAGTATATACACACCCAGGCAGAGACCTGTCCATCACTGTCAGTGGGCGGGAAGGAGCTGCAGGGCCCCGCCTCTACGACTGGTGCTATTCTCTGAAATGTGCAATGTTTAATACCTGACGAGGATCATACAGCCGGCGTGGCCCTGCAGCTTCTTCCCGCCCACTGACAGTGACGGACAGGCCTCTGCCTGGGTGTGTATATACCAGGAGACCTGTCTGTCAGTGTCAGTGTGCGGGGAGAAGCTGCAGGGCCACGCCGGCTGTATGATCCTCGTCAGGTATTAAACATTGCACATTTCAGAGAATAGCACCAGTCGTAGAGGCGGGGCCCTGCAGCTTCTCCCCGCCCACTGACACTGACAGACAGGTCTCCAGGTATATACACACCCAGGCAGAGGCCTGTCTGTCACTGTCAGTGGGCGGGAAGAAGCTGCAGGGCCCCGCCTCTACGACTGGTGCTATTCTCTGAAATGTGCAATGTTTAATACCTGACGAGGATCATACAGCCGCCGGCTCAAAAACCATCCACACATTAGGCAGCTTTTATCAGCGGATCGGTTCCTTTTAAATGGACTCTAAAATTATCATTTTAATATCAGCTTGGAAAACTTCAAAAAAGAATTATACAGTCATTGTGACTTGGATTTTTCAAAGTAAGCACATCCGCCTCTTCAGGCCAAAGCGACTTAATTAACATTGTATGTGTAGCGACCGGTGGTAAGGCCGCGGTGTGTGTGGTATGATCTTTCTCAACAGAATCCCCATACTCAGGTTTAACCGATAATAACATTTCTTTACTGTAAAACATATTTATCTCACAGTCAACCGAACTATATGCGCACTTGTATATATTAGAGTCTCTGAATCTTCACTTCTTCCGGGTACGCAGCAAGAAAAGAAAACACAACAATGAAGGTATCTTTCCCTAACTTTCCCTAAAATCACGTACCAGTCTTATCACAGAAGAAGATGTCGCTCCCACGTAGCAGGCCTGGGGATCTCCTCACTCTTCTTTGGTCTCCTTCTGCAGGTAACAGTCTGTCTCTCCCAGTCTCAGGGCACACAGATCAGGAGAAGGGAGATCACAGCAGCACAAATGGCTCCCTTATGTAGGTCACGGCCCCTGCACAAGCACTCTGGGTGCACGGCGGGCAAGGTTTTGCAGAGCGGCCAGAGTCACAGCACCAAAGTCCAGTGGCCCAGGATCAGTCACAGGGGCTTCTGTGGGGTGATTTCTCCGGCAAGGTGTTGCAAAGTAGCCCTCTTTCAACAGACATCCACAGGTAGATGTTCTCTTGTTCAACTCTGTGTCTGTACTAATCTCCCGCCCTCTCTCCTCCTCAGCACATGGCTGTTGGGGGAGGGGAGCAGCAATCAATGCTGTTTTTTTTCTCTCTGCAGTCATTTCAGCAATTGTCCACAAGGGGGCAGTGGCGGACTGTGCACAGCTCATTTCACTGTCAATTTCGATAATACAATCTGAATTGTACACCTCATTACATACCCCCCCACTTAAAGGTTGACAGTCCCTGTCAACAACCATCGGCTCCAAGGCAGTGATGGCCGTTGATATCACAGGGATTGATCTCCGGCGGAGTAGGGACCTCTGTCGGGGGAAACCGTCATCCCCCCGTTCACCTTCGCTCCCTTGTTCAGGGCTCACAATATCTCCAATAAACTCAGTCACATTTTCTACCCGGGGAGAGTAGGATCGCCGGCGGTAGCGGCGCCGGTTGGGGGCAAATCTGCTTCCTTTAACGGGAACACCCCGGGACCGGTGACGTCGGCGGCCTCTGTACCCTTCTCTCCCTTCACAACATCAAACTGTACCACCTCCCCATCACCAACGCTGCGGAGGCACTTACGAGGATTGTTACGCTTTATGGCAGTCTGATGTACAAACACGTCATCCTTTGTGTCATTCCTGTTGATGAAGCCATACCCATCGCGGACATTAAACCACTTCACCGTCCCCTGGACCCGAGTGGCCAGCACTTGCTTATCGGTCTGGCTCTGTCTCTTCACACCCTTTTCCCTGATCTCCCCTGCCGAGCGAGCCGCTTTGGCTGGGGCGTCTAGTTTAAAGGTGGCGGCTGTTGTGGGGCACGACTTGCTGGTTCTAGTATATCGGACCACGGGTGGAGGATTCGGACAACGGTTTGCCCTATGGCGGGGGTCGCCGCATGTCCAGCACCTTCCCATAGGCCGACTGGGTTGATGTCTCGCTTGCCTGTCCGCCTGTTGGTCTAGCCTGAGCTGTAGCTGCAGTATCTGTTTCTGCAACTCTGCTACTATCTGCTTCAATTCTTCCGTGTCACTGCTCGGACTGCTGGCGCCGGATATGGACCTGCAGGCCGTAGTATAAGTCTGGTTATAAGCTACTACCGGGAGGAGATTCTGTTGATCACACATCCTGCCAACTACGCCAGATGTAGCGACCGGTGGTAAGGCCGCGGGTGTGTGTGTATGATCTTTCTCAACAGAATCCCCATACTCAGGTTTAACCGATAATAACATTTCTTTACTGTAAAACATATTTATCTCACAGTCAACCGAACTATATGCGCACTTGTATATATTAGAGTCTCTGAATCTTCACTTCTTCCGGGTACGCAGCAAGAAAAGAAAACACAACAATGACGGTATCTTTCCCTAACTTTCCCTAAAATCACGTACCAGTCTTATCACAGAAGAAGATGTCGCTCCCACGTAGCAGGCCTGGGGATCTCCTCACTCTTCTTTGGTCTCCTTCTGCAGGTAACAGTCTGTCTCTCCCAGTCTCAGGGCACACAGATCAGGAGAAGGGAGATCACAGCAGCACAAATGGCTCCCTTATGTAGGTCACGGCCCCTGCACAAGCACTCTGGGTGCACGGCGGGCAAGGTTTTGCAGAGCGGCCAGAGTCACAGCACCAAAGTCCAGTGGCCCAGGATCAGTCACAGGGGCTTCTGTGGGGTGATTTCTCCGGCAAGGTGTTGCAAAGTAGCCCCTCTTCAACAGACATCCACAGGTAGATGTTCTCTTGTTCAACTCTGTGTCTGTACTAATCTCCCGCCCTCTCTCCTCCTCAGCACATGGCTGTTGGGGGAGGGGAGCAGCAATCAATGCTGTTTTTTTCTCTCTGCAGTCATTTCAGCAATTGTCCACAAGGGGGCAGTGCGGACTGTGCACAGCTCATTTCACTGTCAATTTCGATAATACAATCTGAATTGTACACCTCATTACATATGCTTCAAAGGTTAATTCTGCATTTGGCTACTCATCCACTTTAACAAATGTCCAGAACTCGTCCACAGGACACATCATTATCAAAAACTTAGAAAAACTTCACTTTTTAACACAAGCCGCAATATCGCCCTGAAGCTAAGGCGATGTGTCGCTCCAGTAATCGCCTCACCTACAGCGGAAGCAATCTTACCTCATTCCATCACTGCGTCACACGCCGCAATTGCAAAGGCAATGTGGGCGTACATGTTCAGCGCGGCGAAGAGATAGGCGTGCCACAGTGGTTTACACCGCGCCCCATACACGCTCATTGCACAACACAACTGCGTTACGATTGGTCAGCCTGCTCTGGAAGGCTAGCTAATACATGACGCCATTGTCTATCAGAGTTTGTCACAAATACACGCTCGTGTCGTCAATTGTGGCTCCTGCAACACACACACTGGCCCATGGCACGCATCTACGATGTGTAGCCCAACATCTGAGCTGTCATGTGTGGCACTATATTCCACACAGCGCAACTTAATACACGCGGACAACATAGCTTGCGCTATTCAATGGCGGACGGTTGTGTAGGTGAAGATGTGTGTGGTGCTGAATGGACAGCTCTTCAAACATGGCGCCCTGTCAACAGACAGCCAATGGGAACACAGTAGCCCAAACCACTCATCTTAGACGGGACGCGGACTCCAGCACGCTGAGGCACGCCTACGGGAAATCACAGAAAGCGCTCTTTCCATCACTATCGCCCTGTTACGCCACAACACGAAACAAATCGCCTTAGCGGTATCGCCAGATTACTGAGCACTGTTCAGCAATCAGGCGAGGGGTGAAGGGCGATTTATCGCCGTGAAATCGCCCAATCACACGCCGCAACCGCGAGGCAATATCATGGTGATTTCGCCGGGGCGACACATCGCTTTTCAGATCGCCAGGCGATATTGCGGCATGTGACGGTACCTTTAGAGGAGAAGACAAGAGCCAACCCATCACTGCCATCAGCTACACTCCACATGACCCATCACTGCCATCAGCTACACTCCACATGACCCATCACTGCCATCAGCTACACTCCACATGACCCATCACTGCCATCATCTGTACTCCACATGACCCATTACTGCCATCATCTGTACTCCACATGACCCATCACTGCCATCATCTGTACTCCACATGACCCATCACTGCCATCACCTGTACTCCACATGACCCATCACTGCCATCAGCTACACTCCACATGACCCATCACTGCCATCAACTAAACTCCACATGACCCATCACTGCCATCATCTGTACTCCACATGACCCATCACTGCCATCATCTGTACTCCACATGACCCATCACTGCCATCAGCTACACTCCACATGACCCATCACTGCCATCAACTAAACTCCACATGACCCATCACTGCCATCAGCTACACTCCACATGACCCATCACTGCCATCAGCTACACTCCACATGACCCATCACTGCCATCAACTACACTCCACATGGCCCATCACTGCATCAGCTGTACTCCATATGACCCATCACTGCCAGCAGCTGTACTCCACATGACCCATCACTGCCATCAACTACACTCCACGTGACCCATCACTGCCATCAGCTGTACTCCACATAACCCATCACTGCCATCATTTGTACTCCACATGACCCATCACTGCCATCATCTGTACTCCACATGACCCATCACTGCCATCAGCTGTACTCCACATGACCCATCACTGCCATCAGCTGTACTCCACATGACCCATCACTGCCATCAGCTGTACTCCACATAACCCATCACTGCCATCATCTGTACTCCACATGACCCATCACTGCCATCATCTGTACTCCACATGACCCATCACTGCCATCAGCTGTACTCCACATGACCCATCACTGCCATCATCTGTACTCCACATGACCCATCACTGCCATCAGCTGTACTCCACATGACCCATCACTGCCATCATCTGTACTCCACATGACCCATCACTGCCATCATCTACTCCACATGGCCCATCACTGCCATCAGCTGTACTCCACATGGCCCATCACTGCCATCATCTGTACTCCAAATGACCCATCACTGCCATCATCTGTACTCCACATGACCCATCACTACCATCATCTGTACTCCACATGACCATCACTACCATCATCTGTACTCCACATGACCCATCACTGCCATCATCTGTAACCCACATGACCCATCAGTGCCATCAGCTGTACTCCACATGAACCATCACTGCCATCAACTACACTCCACATGACCCATCACTGCCATCAGCTGTACTCTACATGACCCATCATTGCCATCAGCAGTACTCCACATGACCCATCACTGCATCAACTACACTCCACATGACCCATCACTGCCATCAGCTGTACTCCACATGACCCATCATTGCCATCAACTACTCTCCACATGACCCATCACTGCCATCATCTGTACTCCAAATGACCCATCACTGCCATCATCTGTACTCCACATGACCCATCACTACCATCATCTGTACTCCACATGACCCATCACTACCATCATCTGTACTCCACATGACCCATTACTGCCATCATCTGTAGCCCACATGACCCATCAGTGCCATCAGCTGTACTCCACATGAACCATCACTGCCATCAACTACACTCCACATGACCCATCACTGCCATCAGCTGTACTCCACATGACCCATCACTGCCAGCAGCTGTACTCCACATGACCCATCACTGCCAGCAGCTATACTCCACATGGCCCATCACTGCCATCATCTGTACTCCACATGACCCATCACTGCCATCAACTACACTCCACATGACCCATCACTGCCATCAGCTGTACTCCACATGACCCATGACTGCCATCAGCTGTACTCCACATAACCCATCACTGCCATCATCTGTACTCCACATGAGCCATCACTGCCATCAGCTGTATTCCACATGACCCATCACTGCCATCATCAGTACTTCACATGACCCATCACTGCCATCAGCTGTACTTCACATGACCCATCACTGCTATCAGATATATTCCACATGACCCATCACTGCCATCAACTACACTCCACATGACCCATCACTGCCATCAGCTGTACTCCACATGACCCATCACTGCAATCAGCTGTACTCCACATGACCCATCACTGCTATCAGCTGTACTCCATATGACCCATCACTGCCAGCAGCTGTACTCCACATGACCCATCACTGCCATCAACTACACTCCACATGACCCATCACTGCCATCAGCTGTACTCCCCATAACCCATCACTGCCATCATCTGTACTCCACATGACCCATCACTGCCATCAGCTATACTCCACATGACCCATTACTGCCATCATCTGTACTCCACATGACCCATGACTGCCATCAGCTGTACTCCACATAACCCATCACTGCCATCATCTGTACTCCACATGAGCCATCACTGCCATCAGCTGTATTCCACATGACCCATCACTGCCATCATCAGTACTTCACATGACCCATCACTGCTATCAGATATATTCCACATGACCCATCACTGCCATCAACTACACCCCACATGACCCATCACTGCCATCAGCTGTACTCCACATGACCCATCACTGCAAACAGCTGTTCTCCACATGACCATCACTGCTATCAGCTGTACTCCATATGACCCATCACTGCCAGCAGCTGTACTCCACATGACCCATCACTGCCATCAACTACACTCCACGTGACCCATCACTGCCATCAGCTGTACTCCACATAACCCATCACTGCCATCATTTGTACTCCACATGACCCATCACTGCCATCATCTGTACTCCACATGACCCATCACTGCCATCAGCTGTACTCCACATGACCCATCACTGCCATCAGCTGTACTCCACATGACCCATCACTGCCATCAGCTGTACTCCACATGACCCAACACTGCCATCAGCTGTACTCCACATGACCTATCACTGCTATCAGCTATATTCCACAAAAGAACATTCTGATATCAATGGCAGGAAAAAAGACCAGGGAAAACGGGATTTGGAAACCACTTACATAATGTTTTTTGTTTTTTACAGAAATAAAGAAAAATTCCTTAAAGGAAACCAAAAAAGATTTATGGCTATAAAGTGAAGCCAGTGCCTTAAAGGGAACCAACCACCCAAATGACCCCCCCGGACTGTTAATATGTGCCCCTACACCCAGCACACACATTTGGGGCAATCGTTTTTGCTAAAAAAGACTGTTTAGTAGAAGCTAAGATATATGTTTATAAAGTGTAATCAATCGCGACGGCTGGGTGTTACCTAGCTTTGTCCACGTGCAGTGCTCGTGCCTGTGATCCTCCTCTCCCTCCTCCCCTCTCAATTTCTAAGAGCCCGGCCGCGTCATGAAAGGGGCGGGGCTAAATCGCGTCATGAAAGGGGGCGGGGCTCGCCGCGATTTAGCCCCGCCCCTTTCATGATGCGGCCGGGCTCTTAGAAATTGAGAGGGGAGGGGGAGAGGAGGATCACAGGCACGAGCACTGCACGTGGACAAAGCTAGGTAACACCCATTCGGCTCAAGTTATTAAACTTTATAAACATATATCTTAGCTTCTACTAAACAGTTTTTTTAGCAAAAACGATTGCCCCAAATGTGTGTGCTGGGTGTAGGGGCACATATTAACAGTCCGGGGGGGTCATTTGGGGTGGTTGGTTCCCTACAGGGATGCTGAATGCAGTCATACCTTTACTTCAGTAATTTAAGGTTTGATTGCAGGGAAAAGTGTCATAAACCTCCTGGAAAAAGGTCAGCAGATGATTGATGTATGCAGTACTGCCTCACTATTTGGGGTTATTTATTTTTTTCCGTCCCCTGTGCGCATGCCTTTCGGCTGTAAGCCAAATTCCCCCTTCCCCTTTCATCTCTACTTTCAGTTATGTCAGGAGCCCTGTGGCTGGAGTATAGTGACTGTGCTCAGGTGCCAGAAACTGAAAGAGATGAGTGAGGGGGAGGGTTTGGCTTACAGCTGAAGGCCATGTCCACAGAGGAGGTAAAAAAACAAACACAAATAGTGCTGCAGTGCGGCACACATCAGTCATCTGCTGCTCTGTTTTCCAGGAGTTTTATAACACTTATCTCTGCAATCAAACATGGAATCATTCATGTAAAGGTATGATTGCATTCAGTATCCCAGAGCCTGTAAGACAGCGGCTTCACTTTATAGCCCTAAATCCTGCTGGTCGGTTCCCTTTAATAAAATGATTTGCAAAGTTTCACAACTCTCCATGATGAACAAAATTTGAAAAACAAAAATGAAAGTTTAGTTACAACTTAAAGTACAATCTATATCGGACAGTCTATTTCTCTTAAAGGTGTGTTCGATAGGAAGGATTAAAAGAATCACCCAGCAGCCACCACTCAACAGGAAAGAAGAGTCAGGACCGAGGTCTTGTGTGCGATATCCCCGCAGCAGCTCCACAGGAACAATGCAGCATGACACATCTTTCATTGAAATGAATGGGCAGACGTGCTGTGTCCTACTGAGGATGAGATACTGTGCCGGGTCCTACTGAGGACGAGATACTGTGCCGCGTCCTACTGAGGACGAGATACTGTGCCGCGTCCTACTGAGGACGAGATACTGTGCCGCGTCCTACTGAGGACGAGATACTGTGCCGCGTCCTACTGAGGACGAGATACTGTGCCGCGTCCTACTGAGGACGAGATACTGTGCCGCGTCCTACTGAGGACGAGATGCTGTGCCGCCTCCTACTGAGGACGAGATGCTGTGCCGCCTCCTACTGAGGACGAGATGCTGTGCCGCCTCCTACTGAGGACGAGATGCTGTGCCGCCTCCTACTGAGGACGAGATGCTGTGCCGCCTCCTACTGAGGACGAGATGCTGTGCCGCGTCCTACTGAGGACGAGATGCTGTGCCGCGTCCTACTGAGGACCAGATGCTGTGCCGCGTCCTACTGAGGACCAGATGCTGTGCCGCGTCCTACTGAGGACCAGATGCTGTGCCGCGTCCTACTGAGGACGAGATGCTGTGCCGCGTCCTACTGAGGACGAGATGCTGTGCCGCGTCCTACTGAGGACGAGATGCTGTGCCGCGTCCTACTGAGGACGAGATGCTGCGCCGCCTCCTACTGAGGACGAGATGCTGCGCCGCGTCCTACTGAGGACGAGATACTGTGCCGCGTCCTACTGAGGATGAGATACTGTGCCGCGTCCTACTGAGGACGAAATACAAACAGTACAACCGTTCTGGAACGGTAAACTCAAAACAAATGATGGTCTAATTATTCATTCTACAAAAGATTACACATATATACCAATCAAAGGTCTCCATCGAGGACAAGACCAATATGGCATTCACAGAGTACCTCTAAAATCTGGTACCCAAACAAAAAAGAAAGAAAGAAAAATTGAATATCATTCCATAACAATGTTTACAGTACAAAAGCAAAGACACAGGGCACCCTCCTTATTCCCTTTCATAGACCACCCGGTTTAAGAGGAGAAAACCAAAAGAGTTGAGAGAGTAAGAAGAAGCATAAGGAAGGAGAAAGTCAGAGAGAGAAGAGAGACGAGAAACAGAAGAGGAGGAAGGGGGAAGTGAAAACACCCAGGGGGGTCCAAGAGGCAATGCGGGCGCCGGCCCCACCACTAGGAGAAAATCCCCAGGCTTCAGAAGAGGTAACCGATGGGCTCCCTCTGATGCAAAGAATCCCATCAAACCAATAAACGACACTTCCAACTGTATCCTTCATCCCGGAGGACAGGGGTCTAAGAAAACAGGTCCCTGAAATTGGGAAAGTCCCTAAATAGGATCCAATCCGTCCACGTTGCGGTAAATGAGTTTTGAGTACCCGCATACTCAGCTGGGAGTTCTTCTATTCGACAAAGGCGTTCCATCTCAGTGAACCATTCTAGAATAGAGGGCTGGGTCGACTCCTTCCAATGGCGCGGAATAACGTTCCTGGCTGCGGCGAAGCAAAAGCGCAGGATATCTTTTTTGAGATTTTTAAGAGACCCAGTGATCAAGGAGAGCAGCGACATTTCGGGGCCACTCGTCAATCGTTTGCCGGTGACTAAGCCATAATTCCTCACTACCTTGTCCCAGGACTCTCTGATCGGGGGACAATCCCACCAAATGTGCAGTAAGGTGCCTATATCAGACCCACACCTCCAACACTGGTCAGAAACCGCTGGATACATTTTATGCAGTTTGTCTGGCGTATGATACCATCTCACAATCAATTTGTAACATTTTTCTCGAGATTCCCCATTGCTGGACAGTTTGTGGGACAGTAGGAAGCTCCTCCCCCACTCTTCCTCAGATAATTCTCTACCCAATTCACGTTCCCACATAGACTGAAAGTGAAATTTGGTACCCGTGTCTTCTTCTACCAGAGTTTTGTACAGAGCGGAAATTTTACCCGGGGGAGCATGTTCACCTACGAAGAGTTTCTCCATAGGGGAGAGGGAGGATCTATGTAATCCCGACGGGCTCAAGGAGGCCAAAAATGACTGGAGTTGAAGAAACTCCCACCATTTTAACTTCACATTACACGACTGGCCTTGAAGTTCTGAGAATGAGGGGGCCCTGCCATTACTTATTATTTGGTAAAGTCGGGTGTCCATCTCAGCTGTCCAGATAAGTAGGGATTGGTTGTAAACCCCTGGGGGAAATGACGGATTATGAAACAGCGGAGTCAAGGGACTGGAGTCTCGACGTGCATTGGATAGACCATGTGAAGTCCACCAGGCCCCCGAGCACTCTTTTGTAAGAATGGAGAGACCCTCCAGGCCCCGAACCGCCCGCTGTGAAATCCAGGGTAAATACCGCAATGGGGAGTTCACTCCCTCCTGCTCCACCTGGATCCATTTTTTAGTGTTACCGTTATAACACCAGTCCAATAATCTGACCATTAGGGCAGCTCGACAGTATTTACTAAAGTCTGGGAGAACCGCCTCCCCCCCTTCCTCGTGCGGGAGGCAGATAAGATTTTTAAGCTGGTCCTCGGTTTGGTTTTCCTCCAAATAAATTCCGATACAAGAGAGTTTAAATTCTTAAAAAAGGATCTCTTAGGCCAGATTGGAACCGCTTGGAAGATATACAGTGCCTACAAGTAGTATTCAACCCCCTGCAGATTTAGGTGGTTTGATAAGATGCAAATAAGTTAGAGCCTTCAAACTGCAAACGAGAGTAGGATTTATTAACAGAAGCATAAATCTTACACACCAAAAAGTTATGTTGCTCAGTTGAATTTTAATAAATTTTAAACATAAAAGTGTGGGTCAATTATTATTCAACCCCTCAAACCACCAGCATTCTGTTTGGTCCCCCTAAAGTATTAAGAAGTAGTTCAGGCACAAAGAACAATGAGCTTCACATGTGTGGATTAATTATCTCTTTTGCCAGCCTTTTCTGACTATTTAAGACCCTCCCCAAACTTGTGAACAGCACTCATACATGGTCAACATGGGAAAGACAAAGGAGCATTCCAAGGCCATCAGAGACAAGATCGTGGAGGGTCACAAGGCTGGCAAGGGGTACAAAACCCTTTCCGAGGAGTTGGGCCTACCTGTCTCCACTGTTGGGAGCATCATCCGGAAGTGGAAGGCTTATGGAACTACTGTTAGCCTTCCACGGCCTGGACAGCCTTTGAAAGTTTCCTCCCGTGCCGAGGCCAGGCTTGTCCAAAGAGTCAAGGCTAACCCAAAAACAACAAGGAAGGAGCTCCGGGAAGATCTCATGGCAGTGGGGACATTGGTTTCAGTCAATACCATAAGTAACATACTCCACCGCAATGGTCTCCGTTCCAGATGAGCCCGTAAGGTACCTTTACTTTCAAAGCGTCATGTCAAGGCTCATCTACAGTTTGCTCATGATCACTTGGAGGACTCTGAGACAGACTGGTTCAAAGTTCTATGGTCTGATGAGACCAAGATCGAGATCTTTGGTGCCAACCACACACGTGACGTTTGGAGACTGGATGGCACTGCATACGACCCCAAGAATACCATCCCTACAGTCAAGCATGGTGGTGGCAGCATCATGCTGTGGGGCTGTTTCTCAGCCAAGGGGCCAGGCCATCTGGTCCGCATCCATGGGAAGATGGATAGCACGGCCTACCTGGAGATTTTGGCCAAGAACCTCCGCTCCTCCATCAAGGATCTTAAGATGGGTCGTAATTTCATCTTCCAACAAGACAACGACCTAAAGCACACAGCCAAGAAAACCAAGGCCTGGTTCAAGAGGGAAAAAATCAAGGTGATGGAGTGGCCTAGTCAGTCTCCTGACCTTAACCCAATTGAAAACTTGTGGAAGGAGCTCAAGATTAAGGTCAACATGAGACACCCAAAGAACCTAGATAACTTGGAGAAGATCTGCATGGAGGAGTGGGCCAAGATAACTCCAGAGACCTGTGCCGGCCTGATCAGGTCTTATAAAAGACGATTATTAGCTGTAATTGCAAACAAGGGTTATTCCACAAAATATTAAACCTAGGGGTTGAATAATAATTGACCCACACTTTTATGTTTAAAATTTCTTAAAATTCAACTGAGCAACATAACTTTTTGGTTTGTAAGATTTATGCTTCTGTTAATAAATCCTACTCTCGTTTGCAGTTTGAAGGCTCTAACTTATTTGCATCTTATCAAACCACCTAAATCTGCAGGGGGTTGAATACTACTTGTAGGCACTGTATAATAGACGGGGTAAGATGTCCATCTTAATTACTTGTATCCTTCTAAACCAGGATAAACACAACGGGCGGTACCTGGCCAAGAGAGCCCGTACTCCCTCGTAAACCACCTTGTGGTTCACCTCAAATAGTCTCTTTAAGTAGGAAGGGAGATTCACCCCTAAATAAGTAATCTGGTCATTACTCCATCTGAAGGGGAAATTATCTTTCAAGGAGGATACCACAGCACCAGGAATACTTATGTTCAACGCTTCGGACTTGGTATAGTTAACTTTAAAGTTACTTAGCGCCCCAAACGTCTCGAACTTCAACAATATAGCCGGGAAGGAAATCTGTGGGCTAGTCACATAAAGAAGGATATCATCTGCAAACATGGCTACCCTATGTGGCTCCCCACCCACCACAAATCCCGGAATACTATCGTTTTTCCGTATAGCATTAGCCAGGTGTTCAATGACTAGCACATAGATTAGAGGCGACAGAGGACAACCCTGCCGAGTCCCGTTACGGATTTTAAATGGGTCGGAGAGTACCCCATTGACACGGACCCTAGCGGAAGGATCGGAATAAAGCGCCATGATCTTGTTTAGGTACTTTGGACCCAGACCAATATGTTCCAGGGCTTCTCTTATAAAAGTCCAGTGGACTCAGTCAAAGGCCTTTTCTGCGTCAACTGACAGCAAACATAGAGGGGGCTTCCATACCATCGCCTTTTCTACAATGAGCAAGGATCTGATGATATTGTCCCTCGCCTCTCGGCCCCTGACAAAGCCCACCTGGTCCAGATTGATAATACTAGGTAAAACCCTGGACAAACGGTCCGCCAAACGTTTTGCGAATAATTTGACATCTACGTTAAGTAGAGAAATAGGTCTATAATTTGCAGCATTAGACGAGTCCTTGTTGGGTTTAGGTATGAGACAGATATGGGCTTCTAGGGATTGCGGGGCAAAACTCTCACCCAAAGCCATAGAGTTGAAAGTCCGAAGCATCTGCGGTACCAGGTTAGACCGAAGCGTCTTATAATAAATGGCGGGTGAACCCATCGGGTCCTGAAACCTTTGACCCAACCGTGTTCTTAATAGCCTCCTCAAGTTCCTGGACCGTGATATCCTCTTCCAAACTGTCTATATCGGATGCTTTTAAGGCCGCTATTTGCGTTTTCGCGATATAATCCCGGATTTTCGCTTTCAGGTTAGGTGTGTTTTTTTAAGGTATTTTTTTTGAACGTAAGACAAGAAGAAAAAACACAAACATTTGTATTGTCTTGACCGTAATGACCACTGAGTGAATGTCGCAAAAAGAAAGCTAAAAATGGAATTCCTTTGTCACATCCCCAGAGTCTGCTCCTGCTACATCTGCGTCTGCCACTGCACCGGTGTTCACTCCTAAGGTGGGGCTGATGATGTAATAGTCTGACTTGTGGATGTGTTGTATGGCTGCCCAGCTGTGGTCATTAACTCTGACTTCAGCCAATTAAGAAATACTGCAGTCTATGAGAATCCTCTGTGTGCTCCTCCTTGTTACCAGATATATTCCCTGGTTCACTTGTTATTATCCTACTTTGTATTATTGATTTTCTGGATTGACCTCAGCCTGATTTTGTCCTATTCTCCAGCCTAACAATTTTGTAATTTTCTGACCTCTCGGCTTTGACTCTGCTTGGTGCCTTTTCTATTACTGGACTGCAACCCATTTATAGGCAGCAACCCCCTGGACTTTCTGTAAAGCCAGAACCCTGTATATTTAGTCTGTCCTGGATTCCCGCTTTTACCTGTAGCCTCAACAGATGTTACATCCTGTTTTTACTACTCTCCCATCCTCCTTAAAAGAAAATAGATCTCAATACATTTGGTATACTACAAAACGGTGCCACGATTAGTCTGCATTCACACGCTGCCTATTTCACCATTTACGCAGCGCTTTTTAGTGACACGCAGTGCTGGCAATCCATCCCAGCAAAAGCTATGGCTTTTGCTGAAATGCGTTCAGATGATCCGTAATTTTGCTGATGCACTTTCAAGCAAAGCACATCCGCAAAAAGAATGACCATGTTAATTCTATGTGCCTTTTTTGGCGCACTTTTCCCATAGGTCACATTATAAAATGGGCTTGAAAAAGGCAGTTTACAAAGTGTGGTGCGTGCATGCAGTTGTGCTTTTTACCAAAGTGTGGGCAAATACACAACTGCAAAATAGTATGGCTAAGGCCGGCTTCACACCACAATTTTTGACTGTCAGGTTCTGTCCGGTGTTTAGCAGAATGCACCAGACAGAACCTGACACCACGGATGAGGAGAACCGATCCTGCATTTTGCCGGCTTCATTGCTGGCACTGTCCAGTGCTGAAATATCAGTACCACGGCAGCAGGGGAGCTTGATGCAGTGCTGAAATTTCAGCCAGGGAGCTCTCCAAGTGCTGAAATTCAGCTTTTAACAGCCGCTGCTCTTTCAGCACCAGGTGTCTGGGAAGCGGCACGATTTTCTGCCGGATCCGGCATGACTCCGGTTTTGTGTCTGATGCAAAATTCGGAGACAACCGGACCCTCCCGGAAAAGCCCCATCCGGCCCCATAGGGAGATATGGGGGGCAAATTTGGATCCGGGGCTGTCCAGTTCACACTGGACAGCCCGAACCCGACAAATCGTAGTGTGAAGCCGGCCTAATGCGCATCATAGCTAGCTAAAAATGGTAAGATGTACCTGATTTTATCAATTTCTTAATATATTGTCTATGGAGGCCCCTTGAAAAAAACATGACATGTTCCCACCATAGATGAATATATAGATAACAAAGTTACAATACAAACGACCATGATAATCTGCTACATCCTAGCCCTGTTTTCCATTTCAGCTGAAATGAAATCCACGATGTGCCCCATAGCCCTCGATTGTTGCACTTTTAATGGTCTTTCTACAGTTTATTTTTCATTAAACCCTTCCTGCTTCCTTCCCTTATGTCGTGCAGTGAACCACAGATCGGACATAACGGCCCAGTGGGGGCGTCATTTACCCCCATCCAGGTGCCACCTTGAAGGCATTTGTCCACAGGCCGATGGGAGCTGGGAGATTGGCTATTTTATTTACTTTTATTTTCCATGCCATGAATTTGGCCATAAAATTAGTTTAGCAAAACATTAACACATTGTTTTCCAGGGGACTTCACTTCCAGTGTATTTGTGATCAATGAGCACAATGACATTTAGTGCTGCAGGAAGAAATCAGAAAAAAAAAGTATTAGTACAAGACAGTGATCAGGATTCACTTCAACACCACGGGCCCCATAAAGTGTGAGACAGCCCTACATAATGAAGGTTCCAAGGTGATAGAGCAGGTTCAGTCCTGTAAAGGGTGAGGCGGGACCTCCATGACCTCACTGAAGCTCGATTGAATGGAAACCTGTGCAATTTGGAGTCAAAGCCTTGAATTCATTGTCATGTTCCTCAAACCATTACAATCCTTTAGGATATACTGCCGCCATTAAAGGGAATATTGTTAACTGGGAGAGGTAATTGTCAATCAGCATAACATCATCAGTCCTGTCCTGTACACAGAGCAGAGCGGAAAAGAAACAGCCGCTCAGTCAATGTGATAACAGCGGAGAAGCTGAATCGCCGGCAGAAGCTGTCTGTGACCCATCTGCACCAGGCACAACCGGCAGTTAATTGCTAATTGGGGAACCAGCTGTCAATCAGCATGATGTCAACAGTCCCATCGTGTTAACACAGAAGATCGGAAAAGAAACTGCCACTCAGTTGATGTGATGTCTGCAGAAGCCGGTGAATCGCTGGCAGGAGTGGCCTGTGAACAATCTGCTGCCAAATAACGGTGCTGGCTACAACAGGGAGGCAGTTACTAACAACCTGCCTGCTAGTCCTTAGGCACATTTTTTTATACTAAGTCATAATTACCCCCTTTGGGGCCCCGTTACAAGGGGCGATATCGACGCCCATAACAGAGGCGACGTGGGGGGCGTGGCCTATCACCGGCGTCATCGCCCCTACATCGCCTCATGTGAAGGGGCGATGTCGCCAGTGCCTGGAGGTCGTCTGGTTTCAGAGCAGTGCTCTGAAACCTGGCGACCATCATGGGGCGATGTGCACACATCGCCCCATGTAACCAGCCGCCGGCGACCTGCCAGGCGATGGGAGCCATAGGCTCCCATTGTCCTGCATCGCCGCTGGGGTTTTCGGACATCCCGGCGGCGATGCCGCCTGACAGATCGGCAGCGCAGGGCTGGAGGTGTCGCCCCGTCTAAACGGGGGACGGCGACGCTGGCAGGGGCGGCAAGAGCGTGCGCGCTCCCGCCATTCGCCGCTGACATCCCCAGCCCCGTCGCTCCGTGTAACAGGGCCCTTAAAGTCTGCACTTGGTCTATACAATGCTTAGGTAGGCGGTATCTGTGCCAGGGTGTAAGGTTTCCCGCTGAACATTGGCTCTTCTGTGTTTGCTTGCATTGCTTTCCCTCTTTCCTTTGAAGTAAATATGTTCACACGACCAAACTGAGCGGGCACGATTATGGTGCAGATGGACATAGTCATCTTCCACTCTGTCAACTTCCTTCTGTTCTTCTTAAGACTCTGATTCTGTTACTGATTCCTGCAGGTCCAAGGAGTTGTCAAAGGCTTGGCTAGGGAAGTTATACACACAGCGGATTAAATAAGTATTGAGCACATCACCAATTCTTTAAGTAAATATATTTTTAAAGCTGCTAAATTGACCCTTTCATGATCTCGAGTTCATCTACTTTCTACCTAAAGAGACAATCTGCATGTTTCCCAGATGATGGCGTGGAGGTGGACATACCGGTCACTGATGGTTCTATGTGAGTGGCTGAGTGTAATCAGATATTTATCCCATATTCAAAAAAAGGCCAAAATGGAAAATAAATCAAATGGTTGAATCGCTGCTTCTTGATCAGGTCACCTCCAAATAAAATAGATAAAAATATATCAAAAAATCATGGAAGCCTCAAAATGGCACCAATAAAACTATATACCATCCCCCAAAGAACAAGTCCTCGAATAATTTAACTGAAAAGTAAAAAGTGATGGCTCCCAGGAGGACCAAGGTGAACCCGGGGTGGAAGCATAAAGGGTTAATTCTAAACTACAGCTCATCATCACATGAAACATAAGCCCTCGTTCAGCTATGCTGGAAGAAAGGTCAAAAATAAACATATTGGAAGATGAGAAGGAAAAGATTATTGAATCCTTAAAGGGAACCTGTCAGCTGCTTTATGCCCCCCGAGCTATCACTATCTGCACCTGCAGCTACATACTCCTATTCTAATCATCCCTGTCTGACCTCATAGTGTAAGGTGAAAGGTGAAAAAAAAGCATTTACACCCTTACAGTGTCTTATGTAAATGAGGCAGTGTGTACACACCTTGGAGGACGTAGTCTTTCTGGCAGGTTAATAGTTACTAGTTAGTTAACTTCTCTGTATAAAAGGACCTGTGTGATGTAACGATTATGTGACCATAGTGGGCGGAGCTAAGCAAGCCAACTCATAATGTGCTATAAAGACTTGGCTCCACCTATTGTAGTCACATGGTTGTGACATCACACAGGTCCTTTTATACAGAGAAGTTAATAGTGAGTTAAATATTCATGTTCTGCCCATTCATGAGCAGCAAGAAAATAGTTATAGCTAATACTAGTTACAAACCATAGAGGGCCTGAGTTACTCATTTATATAGTTAAATGTACTTCACACAGTGTCCCTGCATATATGAGAGTTTTTTTCCCTTTAAGATTAGTGTGTTCTGAGTAGAACCACCCCTTCCGCTCCCCAGGGAAGAAGGAAATCTGCATACCTTTTCTCAGTCTTCAGGAGATAAGACACAAGTCACTGGCTCTGGCTCCCTTCTCTACAATTACTCCTCCTGACCAGATGAATCTGGTGGGAGTTGCAGTACAAACTATATGCTTATGCTAGGATCTGTCTGTCTAGTTATGGTGTTACAGAAGGTACTCTGAAGTGAGATATACTATGCTCTGTAATATTAAGCTAATGATGCCTTACACTGCAGACAGATGAATGTTACCTCTGTGTAGAGTAGTGCCTTTCCCAGTGAACTTTACTTCAGTTATTCATGTTTAATGCATTCAATGTACATTTTTGTGGTGTTTATCATTGTCCTAGTTTCTGTAATGTAACAAGTACTGATTATAGACTCTTTGTATTGTAGTTTTTACCACACCAAGTTCATATCATCACCCCAATAATTTAAGACTACTGAACCTCTACAGTCTGTTTACTGGGGAAGTGGACGAGGGTTTGGCTGTATGCTGGATATCCACAGTACTACACGTGGAAGAAGGCAGAACAATTAACCTGCCAGAATGACTACATCCTCCAAGGTGTGTACACTCTGCCTCACTTACATAAGAAAATGTTAGTGTATAAATGCTTTTCTTCACCCATAACATTACACTATGGGCTCAGACAGGGATGATTAAATACTACTATGAAGCTGCAGGTGCAGATAGTGATAGCTAAGGGGGGCATAAACCTGCTGACAGGTTCCACTTAAAGGGTTAAATGACTACAAGATCCCTCTAGAAAATCTCAACAAAGTATTGGGCTTTATAAAAGTCAACTACAAAATGTCATCCTAATCAAAGCTCATCTCCATAACAATTATCGAGTGATACAGTAAGTGCAACGTGATAAACCAAAGAGAAGAAAAGTCAAATATTTACATCACATTGTATCACAGTGATCCACATTGTGAACGTCTTCATTGTGAAGACAATGTGATCTTCCCCCTGTTATATCAGGTAACAAAGAAAAAAATGTCTTATGGAATTTCTCCTCCAACGCGCCGGTATCGATCACAAAGCCGCCGTCAGGCAGCTGAAATGACAGTAACATTTGTATCTGTTATTGGCGGTGGTGTGTCTCCTAAAATCACCTATTTCCATACTACTGCTTGTTTAACTTTGCCAGGCCTGTAGCCGGGAGCAATTTATAGGCTCCTAACTCCCTTTTTCCCAGTGTCGGGGCCCCCACGAGACGTGGAGCTATACCAGCTCCGAGGCATCTCTTCAAATCTGACACATGCAATTAGCAAGTCAATCTAGGGGGGCGTGGGGGGCTGTCAGTCCTGGAATCGCACATGCACATTTCATTGTGAGTCAGTTCACACGGAAAGTGTGTTAATTGTGGCAACATAAACACCTCTGACTGCAAAAGACGCAGGGAAGTGTTACAGCAAAGTGGCAATCAGAACATGTTTTATTAAATATTTATAATGAGCGGTGATGAGATTATTAGGTTACATTTTATTAATGAGCCTCATAATGCCGGTATTATTCTATTACAGTATATGGCAGATGCTGACAATGTGGCTTAATAATAATAATAATAATCTTTATTTATATAGCGCCAACATATTCCGCAGCGCTTTACAATACAGAGGTTCATATACAAACAATCATAAGAAACAGTTATGAAAAATACATTGATTAGAGCAAAATAATGACAGCCCTGCTCATAAGAGCTTACAATCTATGATGAGGTGGGGGTGACACAGAGTACAGGTGCTTTTCTACAATGATTTAATAGTCAATTTGAGGAGATGGGGAACAGATAAGAGCAGCATGAGTGGCCACCAGACAAAATGTGTAGAGCTGGTGGAGCAGATAGGCTATGTTTGTGTCATTGACTACAGATCATGATAGGCGGCCCTAAAAAGATGTGTATTGAATGAGCGCCTAAAACTATGTAAGTTGTGGGTAGTCCTAATTTCTTGGGGTACAGCATTCCAGAGAATTGGTGCAGCTCGGGAGAAGTCTTGGAGCCGGGAATGGGAGGTTCGGATTAATGCAGAAGTGAGTCTGAAGCACTTTCAGAGCAAAGAGAACAGGTGGGGTGATAGACAGAGATGAGGAAGGAGATGTAGGGAAGTTTTGCACTGTGAAGAGAATGGGTGGGGTGATAGACAGAGATGAGGGAGGAGATGTAGGGGGGCGCTGCACTGTGAAGAGCTTTGTGGGTGAGAACAAGCAGTTTGAATTGGATCCTGTAGTGCATATGTGGCGCCCCGCAACGAGTGCGTCACAGGAGGGTATTGCAGCCAAGACAGTAGCAGCAATATTCTCTTATCCAGCAGTCATGTGGTTAACTTAGAGATCCATACCCTGCATGCCTCACTTAACATAGAGGGCCAATCAAGGTCCTGGTGGGCGGAGTGTAAGGGTAGTGTGTAGGAGAAGGTAACACAATTAGGAGTCGAGTCTAGACCAAGACAGAGAGAAGACAGACTTGAACTCGAGAGGAGAGTAACGTAGGAGCGGGGGCTCCGCACCGCTGTGCAGCCCCCGGGCCGTCAACGGTCAGGTGTCAGCACCTGAGGCCTGAACAACCGGGATCGGGCGTTAAACACGGGTTCCAAAAGACTCCCGTGCCCAACTTACAGCCGGTTTGCTGGTACCGAAGCTAGCAGCGGTTCAGCTCTGCTGTGCAAACCAGAAGAGTGGAGGATCGCTTTACATGAGCACCCCACCACCCGCCAAATCCAGTCGTCTAACCAGCAGTGTACACACCGAGGGACCCAAGGCTCCCCAAAACATCCATAACGTACATTTTGGATAGGGCATTGAAGCAGCCTCCCCGTACCCGACCTGGTATCCCTGGGCGACAATGGCAACACTTAGCTAGAATGGAGGAACACCGCGGATCTCTGAGGGACACCCATCACTGCTGAGTCCACCCGGTCCACTACCCGTTAACTGTATGCCATGTACTGCTTGCTGGTTACAGTAAATTACCCGTTACAGAGACTCACAGTGTCCGTGCTTCCTTATGATTGCGTCTGTCCGCACACAAGGTAACCGCAGCTGCCGCAGAACATCTTAAGCAGCTCCAGCCTCCGGGGATCACCGCTCAGCCTGTGGGGAGCGTTCCATCTTGCTGCTATCCATCCCCCAGAGGCCCCGCAGCGTCGGTAAGACTTACCGAACTACTCATAGGTGGCGTCACGACAAGGTTAACTAACCAACTACTGTTCAGCCAACAACCCCTTTGATCTGTACCACCGGGCCCCCGCTACCGGCAGGCGCGGTCCATCCGTGATATGAAGGAGGAAGAGAACGCCTGTCTAAACCGGAGCCCATGGGCCGGCGGTGAGTCACATAGGCAGCCAGTGCAATGACTGGCATAGAGCAGAAATGTCTGAGTAACGGTTAGCTAGATAGGTGATCCAGCTGCTGCATTAAGGATGGACTGGAGAGGGGAGAGTCTAGTGCAGGGGAGGCAATTTAAAAGAGAATTACAATAGTCAAGGCGGGGGTGAATCACAGCCACAGTGAGGGTTTTTGTGGTTTCCAAGGTGAGAAAAGGGCAAATTCTAGAGATGTCCTTCAGGTGCAAGCGGCAAGAGCGGGCGAGAGATTGTATATGTGGAGTGAAGGAGAGATCAGAGTCAAACATAACACTTAGACAGTGAGCCTGCTGACTAGGCGTTATCCTGGTGCCGCACACAGAGAGATGTCAGATTTAGGGAGGTTAGTGGAGCAGAAGAAGTTCAGGTTTGGAATGGTTGAGTTTTAGATGGAGAGCGGACATGATATTGGAAACTGTTAGACAGTCATTGGTGTTTTTTATTAGCGTGGGAATAAGGTTGTGGCACCCCGCCATGCAGGTGTGGCACCCTGGTTGGGGCACCACAGGAACTCTTAGGACACAATGGAAAAGTACACAGCAAGCAGACCCCACTTACTTTCAACACCCTTTCACCCCAGGCCTGTAGGGGGAGCTCCACTGGTTGCCTTAAGCCAGTTCCCCCTATAAATATGGGTCCTGAAGGGAGAAACTGCGGAGTGTGCATGTCACTTTAGAACTGTGAACAGCTAGGAGAGCTGACCTGGTACTGGAGCCACACTAGGCCCATACCAGCACACCCGGGAAGTGGTAGACCCTCGCAACAGGGGTCATAGGAGCAGGAGGCAAACACAGACGAGGGACAGAGGAGTTACTTTGACTCGTCCTAACAATCCGGTCACTGGGTCCGAGCTGCAGGAGCCATAGCGCAGGCTGCAGAGAAACCAGCACCTCAACAAGGGAGTCTAGCTCCCTGTACACCTGAAGTACCGCCAGAAGAGAGCCCGGAGTGTAGAATTCAACAATAATCCTTTATAGTGCCCTCAGTGCAGCAAACTCAGGTGTAACACGTCACACCAAAAAGTGCAATCCCGGTTCGGTAGGACTCCATGTCCACCAGACCCCCTAGAAGCTACGTACACCAGGAAACCTACACCACTGCTTGCTGTGGAACCTCCAGAAGTGTCTACTTCATCACCTGGTCGAGTGTACCTGATAACACCAGTAAAAGGTACTGAAAGGACTATATGTGTCTGTGCATTCTTCCCGGATTATCCCTAAAAACGACTGAGCTGCCGTATTCCATCCAGTGCAGCTCCTGGCCCCGGGGATTACTGCTCATCCTGTGGGGAGCATCCCATCTAGCTGCCGCACATCCCCTGGAGGCCCAAGCAGCGCCGGTGCCATCACCGGACTCCCACTGGTGGCGTCACGAGACAATCAAGACTTTACCCCAATCCCTGACCCCTTCCATTTGACCACCGGGCCCCACAGCCTCAGGCGCGGAACCGTGACAACTGAATCATCGCCTGAGACCTGAGAACTCGGCAACGGTGAGTCACAGGCGTCACAGAGGGGTACTGCACCCGTAAAAGAGGTGCAGATACTCCAGCTGTAAACAGATTCTAGGATGGTGGGTGGAACTCATAACCAACACTCCCACACTAGATTACCCGGTGGGAGGGTACCCGGGAGGGAACAAAACCACCTCTAGGGGGAACAAGGAGATCTTTGACCTTTGAGCTTTTGAGAGGTCTTTGCCTCCGAGGAAGGAGAGGGTCTCTCGGCTGAGGAACCAGGAGAAAGGGAGTAGGAGAAAGGGTTCCCAGGTGCAGAATGTTACCGGGCATCGGAGCCCGCACCTGTGGGATACTATAGGACCACAGAAAATCCGGAGTCCTGGGGAATCTACAAGTCCCCCCAGGCACCTAAGCAACCAGAAGAGGGAACCAGACACCGCTGAAGGAGCAGGCAGCCAGCCAGTAGAGGGTTACCCGACGGCAGCAAGGGTGAGAGAAAGAGTGGAGGTCCGGCTGATTTCAAGTCACCGGGTTTCATACAACCACTGGGAAACAGCAAGGAACAGACGGGAAAGAAGGCACACACCAAGGGTTCCATCATACTACCTGAGATCCACTTGCAGCCACCCGTTAGCTACCTGTTATAACATCTTATGCTGAACTGTAAACTGCAACTTCATTGCCACAAGTTTCCAGTAAAGTACCCGGAGAGAAGTGAATGTGACTCTGCTGCATTTCCTTGTGAATGACATTGTTCCCCTACAGAAACACTGCTCCGGAGGTCCCAGTTTTACCTGTGGAGGACTTTACCATCCTTGCCGCAATACCATCTACCTCCAGCAGACTGTGGTGGCGCTGGTGGCACCTCACCAGATACTACAGGTGGCGTCACGACAAACTTTGTAAATAGTCCCCTGTAAATAACCCCCCTTTTTGAAAGATAGGCCCAGGACACGGGGCCAGGCACGGCCACCACTCCCTGTGACAACCGGAGCGTTAATCCTTGCCGCCTGACACCCGAGCCTGGGTGCAACAAGGTCAGGGGAAGAAGTGTATGGTTGTGTGTCATCAGCATAAAGATAGTACTGAAAGCCAAATCTGCTGATGGTCTGTCCAATTGGGGCCGTGTAGAGAGAGAAGAGGTCCAAGAACTGACCCCTGAGGGACCCCAATAGTGAGAGGAAGAGGGGAAGAAGTGGAGCCAGAGAATGATACACTGAAAGAGCGGTCAGAAAGATAGGAGGAGAGCCAGGAGAGAGCAGTGTCCTTTATGAAAATGGAGTGCAGCATTGAGAGTAGTAGATGGTGGTCAGCAGTGTCAAAGGCTGCAGAGAGGTCAAGAAGGATAAGCAGAGAGTAGTCACCATTACGTTTTGCCGTCAGAAGGTGATTGGTCACTTGGCTTCACATAATGCTGGTATTATTCTATTACAGTATATGGCAAATGTTGACAATGTGGCTTTGCATATTGGTTACTCTACACATTGGCCACCACTTGTCGGCAGAGCCGGACCCCCGATGTGTGGACCTTAGTACGACTCCATCTGCTGATTTTCCTTCCTATAAACTCTTGCCGCTTCTCACTTTACTTTCTTGAAATATAAAGTCCCTGAAGTATATCTGTGTTTTCCTGTCAACTCCCCGTGGAGGATTCGTTACAGAAAAGAGTTGATCTTTTGGTGTCAATGTGTAACGCAGACGCTGCAGATGTAGAAACAGAATGTGACGATGGAAAGGAAACAAATGCCGGGTGACGCGCCTCACCGGCCTCGGCATCTTAATGTCTCACTGTCTGTGCTGTCAATACTTGGATCTCTAACCGGATGTTTTACTGATGCTGATCTCCGACCACATTTATTAGCTGACCATGAATATGGAAACACTAATTATACTTTCTAATGAACCTGTGCGTTTTGGAAGATTTATATACTATAATAAATAAAGAGCTGCACTGTGACACACTGAGGTATGCAGACATTGACTATAGGAATATGGACATGCATTACTGCTAAGGAAATAAACAAAAATGTTAACCCGGATAGAGACTTTAGATAGAGCACCAGTGATAAGGTGCGCCTTGTTGCTGGCTGCTAGGCTCACACTGGCATTTATATGCCCTGAGTCTCAATTTTTAGACGTATTTCCTTAGCATAATGCAGGTCCATATTCCTGTATTCAATATTTGCATATCTTAGTGTTTCAAAGGGCAAGTGTTTGTTATAGTATAATTCATGCTCCCCTATGCACCTGTTTACACTTGTGTATAGTATAATTCATGCTCACTATGCACCTGTTCACGCTTGGGTATAGTGTGAGGGTGTGTGCTCACGGTCAGTATATGCAGCGTCTTGCCGCTGCATTCAAAACGCTGCGTAGTACAGTATAAGCATAGTGGATGGGCATTCCGCTCCTCCGGAGCATGTTTATTTTATGCTGTGGAGTCGGAAGCGGCTCCTATCGGGTGACTGCAGGGAGAAGTCGCCCTGCACACGCCACACACGATGCGTACAGGGTGGCTGCAGTCTCTCTGTGGCCACCCTCGGCTTCACTCAGGTCCAGAGGAGCTGCGTCCAACACGCAGCTCTTCCGGACCATGAGCACACAGTCTGAGGCTGCTTCACCTGCATGGGCAATGGCTACTAACCTTGCATATTCGCCGAAATGGCTAGACCAGTGTCCCAAGCAGGGTGGCCCGTCACACGACAAGGCCCGCAGCCACCTGCTTGGGACACTGTGCACGAAGACGCGGGGCAAGAGAGGCGAGTAGCCAGCATGGGAGAGTCAACCAGGAGAGGCTTATGACAGTGTGTCTCGGAGGAGTGGACCCAAGCTGACTGGGAGTTGGCTGGATTGCAGACCCGAAGACATGGAGCCCCTGCTGGGCTGCTGAACTGAACTGTGAGTAAACGCTTGAGAACTGCAACCCCGGTGTCCTCCAGTTATTCCCCATGCCCTCCTGTGGCGCCCCTGTGTCCAGGAGGCCACAAAGGGAACTGCAGCCAGGCAGGTAGGACAATAGTTGCACAACAACACCCTCACAGCCCACACAACCCACGTACAGTAGATGGCAACATCCAGCCCTGAGATTGGAGACTCTAGGCAAGCGAGGGGTGGTGGATTTAGAGGAGTGGGTTGGGCACACACGTAGTCAGGTGACTTGACAGTAGAAATAGTGATGGGGGAGGAGGAAGGAGTTCAGTAGGCCCAGGGTGCCGAGCAACAAAGACCAAGACCAGCAGCAGGCTGAGAGACACGGCACAGGCCGAGAGACGGCAGCAGGCTGAGCTAAGCTGAGCAGGAAGAAAGACACACACGTCCTGGAAGAGTGAAGATGTAAGGAGCGTAGAATCTGTACCAAGCCAGGGTGAGCCGGAGGAGAGAGAAAGCCTATCCGGAGCCAGATCCCCAGGAGTGTGAGAGGACGGAGAGGGACGGTGATACCCGGGCCCTAGACTTACAGCTGAGACGACTGACTGCAGGCGGAGTAGCCCTCCTATGATACTGAAAGACGCAGAGAGAAAGAGCCTGGTAGAGCCTCACACCTCGAGGACTGCTGAAGGCTGGGCTGAGTAGAGTGTCGGCTCTAAAGGGGACCGTAGTTTTACCTGGCATCCCCAGACACTGACGGGGGACCACAGCTACACGTTAGGTTCCCTACCCCAAAGGACAGGCAGCTCAGTGACAAACAGGAGGACCCACAGGGGCCCGAGTCACCGCAATACTGTCCGGAGACACCCACCAAGTGTACACAGCACGTAAACAGCCCGGAAAGGACATAGAGACAGTGTGAGGGGTCACAGAGAGAGAGACCTGGCTGCAGAGAGTAAAGGGAACCCCGGAGGGGAGAGTGAGCCCGTGTACTAAGAACTGAGACTTGTAAGAACTGTGACTGAAGTGTAAATTGCCTTGAAGAACTTTGAGAGTAAACACGGAGACCCTGAACTTGCCTCCCTTGTCTGATTCCATCTGCTTGAATGACTTCCCTCCATACAGGATTACAGCAAGCCCTTCACCTGCAGAGCTACAGCCTGTCGGCACCAGCACTGAGGAGAGATTTCTGCAGCATCTGGCTAGTAAGTGAATTGCACCCAGCCTGCACACTACAACATAGACTGTAACCCTTACTGCCCAGGGGAACCCAGTTCTACCCACTGGAACTATCCCATCTAAGCTGCTATTCCATCATCCCCGGAGGTTCTGCAGCAGCGGCGGCGCCATCACTGGCCGCATATAGTGGGTAGCGTCACGACTGACAATCCCCTGTAAATATTTCCCCTTTTATTGTCGAGCCAGGGACACGGTCCGGACCAGGACCACCCGTGACTTCCCTAGTAGCAGAACCGGTCCGGTACCGAGTACCCCCGTCCCAGTGGGCACACTAACCCTGGGGCCCCGCTCCATCTGTGGGGAGCGATACCATCTCAGCTGCCGCACCATCTTCCCCAGTGGTCCTAATCTGCTGCGTTGGCCATCCCTGGCCAAATAGCACAGGTGGCATCACGAAAGACTTCTTATTCCCCTGTAAATATACACCTTCATTGCACGGCCAGGGCCATGGAGCTGGGCCACAGCCACCGTGACCTCCCCAAGACAGTCAACCGGCCCAGATACCGAGAACTCCCTGGCTCGTTGCAGGACCCCTATACAGGGATTGACTTGGAGCAACCCCAATGGGTCTATATGCCATGACTACCAGGACCAGAGGTGTGACCTGTAAGAAATAGAGTCTGAGTAGGAAATTCCACTTGCCGTACAGTTGGAGAAGATACCAAAACCTGGAACAGGAGCAAGGAGTAGATAGACAGATGCAGACCATAGCAGAGACGTGAACACTCTGTGCAGTCGGTGGTAGGCAGGTCAAGCTGGTAATGGAGATATGGTCACACAGTACAGTCTGTGGTAGGCAGGTACAGATGGTAATGAGGACGTGGTCACAGTGCAGTCTGTAGTAAGCAGGTCAAGCCGTTAATGGAGACATGATCACACAGTGCAATCTGTGGTAGGGAGGTTCAGCCGGTAATGGAGACATGGCCACACAGTGCAGTCTGTGGAAGGCAGATACAGCCTGTAAGGAATATGTGGTCACACAGTGCAGTCTGTAGAGAGACATGTTATATGAGTGTGGCGCCCTGCAACGAGTGCGTCACAGGAAGGTATTGCATCCCTTACAGAAGATGTAATATCTTCCATCTCAGTGATGAAATGGGTAAACCCAGAGCTCCATACACCACACAACACACCAGAGGTAGAGGGCCAATCAGGCCCTGGAGGGAGGAGTGAAAGGTGTAGTATGGGGGGAACTTAGAAACGTAGGAGGAGTGGAAGAAGGGGAAGGAGAGTAGGAGCAGGGACCTGCACAGCGCCGTGCAGCCCTGGAACCGTAACCTTACCGGCAGGGCACCATCAAGCGGTGACCCAGACCAGGAAACGGGCAACCAAGCAAATATGCAGCGGGTTAAATTACACCCATGCCCAATCTCACCTGACACTGGTTCCGGGGCAAACAGACGTTCATCGCTGTTCTGCAAACCGGAGTGACGGAGCAGCTCTTTAGGTGCACCTCACTACAGCCCTAAATCAGCAGTCTTACCGGCGAGGTACCCACCGTTGGGAACCAGGACTCTTCTTTGGTTAACATGACCAAGTTGAAGTCCTCCCAGTACCCGATCCGGTGCACTAAGGCAGCAAGGCAACCAGAATAGAATGGCTAGATTAAAGGAGGAACACCGTGGAGCTCTGGACTGAGGCTATTCATCATTGGGGCCACCCGGTCCGTTACCCAAAGATTGTACTCTGTGAATTGCACCGAAATCACAGTAAAGACCCGTTACAGAGAAACACCGTGTCTGCGCAATTCTTCCAGAACTGTTGTTTACCTTGCTCACCAAACTACCCGAGCTGCCGTATTCCATCCAGTGCAGCTCCTGGCCCCGGGGACTCCTGCTCATCCTGTGGGGTGCATCCCATCTAGCTGCCGCACATTCCCCGGAGGCCCAAGCAGCGCCGGTGTCATCACCGGATAACCACAGGTGGCGTCACGACAATCAAGAAACAACCCCTATCCTTTTATCCCTTTTTGTTTGACCACCGGGCCCCACAGCCTCAGGCGCGGAACCGTGACGAGGGAATCATCGCCTGAGACGTGAGCATCCGGCAACGGTGAGTCATGAGCAAAACACAGGTGCAAGGTTCAGGGACAGGGGACCGGAACACAGCATCGTTCAAAGGGATAAAACACGTTGCTCAGGCGCCTCCCATAAGGGGATGGTGCCATATATACATTGAGCCTCTCGGCAATAGTGTCACTGTCCCCTCCGGGTCCGCGCCTGCAGCTGCTCCCTCAGTGCCTGCCTCTGCATCCCTCACTCACCGGCCGCTCTGGGGGTCCCGCTCTGTGTGCCTCCGCCATGCTGTCTTTGTCTGCACGCCTCCGGTCCCCTCTTCTGCTGTGGCTGCTTCCAGCTCTCTCCTGTCCTCCTGGCTTCCTGGTAGGTCGCATAGGGCGTGCGCCCGCGCTCGTTCACGTTCTTAAAGGGCCAGTGCGCCCAATTTCCTGTCATCCCTCTCAGCCAATCGCTGCTGTGGGGTGGCTACTTAATCTCAGGTTGTGCACTCAGTCATTGCCTGGGCAATCTTCTGTGCTCCTCGAGTGCCTGGCCAGGTCTGGCTGCCTGCGGTGTTCTACCTATGCACTGTCATTTACACCCGTGTTTTGTATTCTTGCAGCGGGATCCTGTCTAGCCTCTCGTGATCTCCACTCCAGTCCCAAGACTTCTCCAGCAGTTCTCCGGAGGATCCCCTCTCCACTCTTGCCTTCCTTCCTTGTATACTGTGAGCTCTTGGAGTCGGTTAACAGGCTCCGGGGTCATCTGTCCTCTCACTGCAGGTCTGCGTCAGATCCCTGTATAATGGTCACTGTCACAGGGCTCCGTGGGAGGTTTCAGGTGGCTCTGACCCTGTGGCCCTCTTCAGGGGTGCCGTATCTCTTGCATTTGTTTTTGTCTTTAATAAAACCCCTTAACCTGATTTCAGTCTCCCGAGTGTTTCTGGTATCGGCATCCACAGATTCTGTGGTCCAGTGGGTCCCCCGGTCCATTCCGCCTGTGTTGGCGTGACTAATAGGCTGAGAGGCACTTCCAGGTCAGGGCATACTGGCCCTTTCAATCTCGGTACTGTGTGATCCAGTGGGCGTCGCCTAAGAAAGGTCCTGGAAGATCTCAGTGATTGCAGACTCTGGTCAGAGAAGGCTGCAGACAGACGGAGAGACAGGAGACATCTCTGGATTGTGGACAGGTTGAGTAACCTGTACAGGAGAGAGCACAGCGGGCCGGGCAGATGAGGCGGTTAACAGGGCAGGGGGTACTCGGTTCCCGGGACAGGATGACTCCTTTGATGGGGGATCACGGCTGGTCAGTTCCCAGTTCCGTGCCCAGGACCCTCAGTGGTGGGGATTAGGGGAAATGGTGATGAGTATGGGGGTAGTAGTGAGGTGATTGTGGTGCAGCTGTGGCACCCTGTGCCAGGTCACCACAGACTCCCTTGGGACATGGAAGGATGTAACACAGCGAGTAACCCCACTAACACACAACACCTTTCACCCCAGGCCTGTAGGGGGAGCCCAACTGGTTGCCTTAAGCCAGTTCCCCTATAAATACGGGTTCTGGAGGGGAAAACACCAGAGTGTGCAGTCACTACAGAACTGTGAAGAGCTGAGTGAGCTGAGCTGGTACTGGAGCCATGCTAGGCCCATACCAGCAACCACCTGAGACAGTAGTAGGGGTCGCAGGTAGAGGAGAGAAACGTTCTACAAGAAAGGGGCAGTGGAGTCATACCGACTCACCCCAGCAGAGTTCCGGTCACTGGGTCCGAGCTACAGGGATATAGAGGATAGGCCCTGAAGAGAAACCAGCACTACAAGGAGATTTAGCTTCCAGGACACCCGAACCACCACCAAATGAGAGCCCGGAGTCTAGGCCAGACAGGAGTCCCATAGAAGTGCCCTCAGTGCAGCAAACCCGGGTGTGGAGAGTCACACAGAAAGAGAAGTAACGGTCCGGTTGGGTTCCAAAGCTGCCAGACTCTGACAGAACAACTGAAACAAGGAGGCCTACAACCCTACTCGCTGTGGAAATCCTGAAGTGTTTCCCTCACCTCCGGTCGAGTGTACCAGTACAGAACACCAGTAAAGGTACCAAAAGACTCTATGTGTGCGTGTCCCTCCTTCCATCTGCACCACACTGATCGCGCTACCCTATTACCCTCACTACGACATTCAGCCCCGGGGACCTACGCTCATCCTGTAGGGAGCAGTTCCACCATGCTGCCGCCCATCACCCCGGAGGCCCAAGCAGAGCCGGTGCCATCACCGGAACCCTACAGGTTGTGTCACGACAGACATTCCTATCATTTTCCCCTACATCCATCTTTTATCTGCATCCCCCGGGCCCACGGCCTCAGGCACCGCTACCTGTGACTTCCCCCAGAGACCGCGCCTGAGTGATCCGAGTACCCCCAGGGCCTGGGCTGGACACAGCTCAGTGTAGTACAGCTCCCCACAGGTGGAGCCTTACCTCAGGGCAGCGAGGGTGGATGAGGGGAGTTGTAGTAATGGCTTGTGGGGGACGCTGTGGGCAGCGGCGGGGAAGCAGACTCACACACACAATAGTCTTTGTTTCGGTACCTTTTACTGATTTCCGGTAACAGGTACAGTCCAAGAGGGGTACCATGTTCTCGGTGCAATTTGGATTTTCACCTTTAGAGTTGTGAGGCCTCCTCTGATACTGTGTACAGTGGTTTGGGGTAAGTCCTGCCTATAACTGAACTCGCCGCTCCTTCTCCCTCTCAGGGCTGTACTCTGTAACTGACAATCAGGGCCTTCTGTGGGGTCCCTACCCTCCTCTTGGGCCCCTGGTCCTGTGCTTGGTCAGGTTTGAGTGTCTCTATTAAGTTAGTACCTTAGGGGAATAGATCCTCCTGGTTTCTTAAGCTTTTTCCTGCTTCAGTGTATGTTCTTGCTGGTTTGGACTCCGGTGTCTAGGTGAGCTAAAGGGATCCTAGATCTGGTGCCTTGTTATGACCTACTGCTCCTTTCACTGGCCTCCGTCCTCTCTCTGGGGTGCTCCACACCGGGTCAGTCTCCCTTGGTTGTGGGCCTTACTTTGCCCAGCAACCGGGTCTTTCCAGCACCTTCTCTAGGCTGCTTCACTGGACTTAACTGCTCTGTTCACTGCTCAGAGCAGACTAACTGACTGCCTCCCCTCAGACCTGGATCCTTATAAGGGAACTTGTGGCAGCCAGTAGAGCTCCCCTCCAGGTCTGGGGTAGAAGGTGTTGTGTGCTGTGTGTACCAAAGTGTAAATCCTCCTTGCACCAGATGGGTCCTATGGCAGTCCCCAGCAGGGGTGCCACACAGAACCATACAGAGCCACGTGCTGGGCACGACTTCCCTGCCCAGTGGAGACCGGTCCCGCGGCTGGAGGCTTGACAGGAAGGGCTATGTTTTCTTATTTGGAAGATTTATATGTCAGCGAAGAATCGCTGAAAAAAGGACAATTAAAAATACGGAGTAATTTATGTATTTGTGAAGAATCCAAAGAGTAGAAAGATTCAAACTGAAAGGGCCCCACTATAAGAAGATCAACCGAATAGACAAGGAAGCCAAAGGGATCTCGGTATACTAATGGTTTAATCATACAAATGTACAAAAAGAATAATCACTTCAAGAGCCAATAGACAACAATAAGTACAATGTGGCCCCAATAAGGTGAAAAGCGATCCCCCTCCACAAACATGTATAACGTAAAAGACTGCAATGAAATAGAGGACTTAGAAGTGCCAAACAATGTATAGACTATCAAGCAATAAACAAGACTCTGGTCCTAGAAGAAAACCTCAGTGTAATAAATAGAATATCAGAGGTGCCAAGTATACAGGTACATGGAACACAATGATAAGAAACCCTATACATTGTGAATGAAGTATCCTGTGCTATCCACTGTATACTTTCATTGCAATCCTGTCTGTGATGATAACGAGACTGCTGAAAAAGTCTTTTATATAGATCTGCAGGTAAGAGTCTGACATTGGGCTTAGTGAAAATGCAAAAAGAATTTTGAATATTTTTATACAGATAGTAATACGGAAAAGAGAAACAAAATCTATCAATGTAATAAAAAATATAATACAAAAATGCATTTGACATAAAAACCTTATTTAATCATTAGATCTTTTCTGATGACTTGCAGACCATGTAATGTAAATGAGGGCTTCACATCAGGCATGTTGGATTGTAAAACACAGTGTTTATATTCCCAGGGAAGATAAGGTTTCTGGCAGCGACTTCCTGCCGTCTTCCTATTCTGAACCCATGTATGATAATCCGAGCTGTGTGTCTATTGGGGCTCAGGAGAAGACGCATTGGTACGATAGCTCTCCTATGTGTGGCCTGCTCTGAAGCCAGCATTGATTCTGTCCACACTTTTCTCCAGCAGATTCAAGAAGAATTCTCCAAATTAGGCTGAAGGCACACTGTCATGCATCCCGAGGGTTGGAATGCAAGTGATGAATGTGGTGTGCCTGTTGTGCGAGTGTGGTCAGCGTGCAATGCACTTTTAACATGGTCTTTCTCATGCTGTATAACGTGAGAAAATTGCAGATAAAATTGCTAGATCAGGCTTAATAGTCTCCTGCTGTTACTTCCGGGGTCGCCTATTAAGCTCATTACATATTCACTGCACTGTCAAACAAACAGCCAATCACAGGAGCTCACACTCTATGGGAGCCTCTTTGAATGGCTGTTATAATCAGACTGGATTTCCTCAATCTGGACAGTGATTCTGCTTGGTTGCCATACACATTAGTGTATGGCAGCCAACCTGACGTGATACGGTGTTAAAGAAATAATTATTAAAAAAAAAATGCGTTTGGCTTCGCAGCAATTTTAAGTCTAGCCCGATGAAGGCAGACAGCTGCGATCTGCCTCCCTCAGCTGCCTAATTTTCCCTTGGCTGGCAACAAAAAAAATGTGGGCTCCGCCCTATTTTTAATTGCCAGCCAAGATAAAACTAGGCATCTGAGGGCTGGTATTCTCATCAGGGTGAGGGCCCATTGTTATAAGCCACCCCCCCTGCTAAAGAATAGCAGCCCACAGCCGCCCCTGCAAATGGCGCATTAATAATAAGCGCCATTTCCAGGCGCCTTACCGAGCTCTTCCAGCAGCCCTGGTAGTGGTGGCATGCTGGGTAATAAAGGGGTTAATACCAGCTTTGTTTTTTCAGCTGGTATTAAGCCAGAGATTCTTAATGTCAGGCCAAGTTTTACCCAGCCATTAACAATCTCCAATAAAGTGTTAAAAAAAAGACCACATTAGAAATAAAGAGACAGACACCATTAGGGACTTAATCTTTATTATTTTTTTATTATATTTATTATATTTACTTCCGTTTACATCCCTCCAACGATCCAGGTCTTCTCTCTTCTTTCTTCTCTCTTCTGTCTTCTTTCTTCTCCTTGAACTGAATCAGCTCTGCTACATTACACAGCAGTGTAGCAGAAAGTGCACTCCTTGTGCTATGTGATGAGTCAGTGAGACTGTGGGCGTTAAGCAGTGACGTCACCGCTGGCCCGTTGCTATAGTAACCAAATTAGCGGTTACTATAGCAACGCTAAGCAGACGAAATCACGGCGGCTTATGAATGAGAACGACTCATTCACAAGCCGCAGGATTTAACTCCCTGCTTACCGATCACTGCAGTGCCGGTAAAAACAGGGAGTTAACTGTGCTGTTGACTCACCGTAGCCGGGGTGTGCACGTCTCGGGCTGCCGCTGCTCCCTGTCACTGTTCCGCGCCCGAGGCGGAACTATAATATTATCAGTTATACATACTAGATTCTTTGATAGGGCGTTGATCCAGGGAATTAGTCTGATTGCCGTATCTGGAGTCAGGAAGGAATTTTTTCCCCCAATGTGGAGCTTAGTGTTGCCACATGGGTTTTTTTTGCCTTCCTCTGGATCAACATGTTAGGCTATGGGTTGAACTAGATGGACTTAAAGTCTTCCTTCAACCTTAAAAACTATGTTACTATGTTACTATGTTACTATGAGGCTGTGTAGGCCCGGTGGTCCAGATCAATAAGGTTGGCTGAACAGATAAAGGTTATTATTTTTGTCGTGACGCCACCTGCGGGTGTTCCGGTGATTTCACCGGTGCTGCTTGGGCCTCCGAGGGATGGACGACAGCTGGGACGCTCCCCACAGGATGAGCGGGAGTCCCCGGGGCCTGGAGCTGCATCTGATGGTGTGTGGCAGCTCAGTGACTCGTAGTACGCAGAGTTTAACAGTTCGGAAGAAACACAGACACCAGTGCTCTCTGTAGCGGTTCTTTTACTGTAGCCGGTAGATGATACAGGGTAACAGTCAACGGGTAACAGACCGGGGGGTCCCAGCAATGACCGGTGTTGTCTCAGAGCTCCGCGGGGTTCCTCCGTTCCTAACTTGTCTATTTGCCGACGTCGCCTTAGTGCGCCAGGTCGGGTACAAGGAGGCTACTTATATTTCCCTGCCGGTGTGTACGTTCCGGTGTGAGGGGAGCCTGTGTCCTTTTGGTGGGTACTCCGCTGGCAAGACGGCTCTTAATCGCGGCTGCAGTGAGGTGCTCCTAAAAAGCCTTCCTTCACTTCTGGTTTGCAGAGCAGTGATGAACAACTTGCTTGCTTCGGAACCAGTGATCCGGTTGTGTGATGGGCGCGGGTGTATTTTGGACCCATTTAGGTAGTCGCCCAGGTTCTGGTTGTTGGGGCACCGGGTAATGGCACCAACCGGTAGGTGGTCTGTAGGGCTGCACGGAACTGTGCAGGACCCTCTTCTCCTACATTCCTCCCGACCACTTCTCCATTCTTTTTCCTCCTTCTCCTTCTTCTCCCTTCTCCTACACTCTACTCCTACACTCCGCCCACCAGGACCTTATTGGCCCTCTATGCTAGTGGTGCATGTAGGGTATGAAGCTCTGAGGTTAACCATGTCATTACTGAGACAGAAAATATCACATCTTCTGGCTGGGATGTAATACCTTCCTGTGACGCACTCGTTGCGGGGCGCCACACTGTGACCGCTGCCGCTCATACTGCACCCGCGGTCACAGCACAGTTAACTTCCTGCTTTTACTGACGCTGCAGTGATTGGTAAGCAGGGAGTTAAATCCTGCGGCTTGTGAATAAGTCGGCTCATTCATAAGCCACCGTGATTTCATCGATACTTAGCGTTGCTATAGTAACCGCTAATTTGGTTACGACAGTAACAGGGCCAGTGGTGACTTCACAACGCCCACATTCTCACTGACTCATCACACAGCATGGGGAGCGCACTTCCGCCCCCTGCTGTGTAATGGAGCAGAGCTGATTCAGTTCAAGGAGAAGAATGAAGACAGAAGAAAGAAGAGAGAAGACCTGGATCGTTGGAGGACTGTAAATGGGAGTAATAAAGATGGAGTCCCTAATGGTGTCTGTCTCTTTATTTCTAATAAAGTATTTTTTCTCTGTGTGGTGTCTTTTTTTAACCCTTCATTTTTTTTTTTCTGTAAAAATATTTATTAAAGTTTCAAACAAGCATTACAATAGAAATAACCAATACAGAATCCAGATCCTAGTACAGTGGCATATTACAGCTGTAAGAAATCAGGTACAAAGGGACACCAGTAAAACCCCCAACAAGAGAATGCATGTTTCATTACCTGAAAATCACGTCTGGATCAAAACTTAGAAAACACACACAGCCAATGAGAAATGTATACACTGAGACATAAGAAGGGAGAAGAAAAAAAGAGAAAAATTAGAAAGGGGTAGGAGGGGTAAGAGGGGGGGGGGAATGGGAAAGACCCAGCAGTCTAGACGCCCAGGTGTTGGAAATTACGAGTAGGTGCGCAACCAAGTCAAGAACCCCTGGCCCTCCTTAAAGGATTTCCAGAGGAACCAAGTGCGCCCCTGTTCATACCCGGCGTCACTATCTCCCGTTGCAAGCGATTCCATACGGTGCAACCTATCCATTTCAGATATCCATTCCACTGTAGAGGGGACCTCAGTGGACCTCCAGTGTCGGGGAATAACTGCCCTGGCAGCTATTAGGCAGAACCTCAGAATCCCCTTTTTGATGGAGGTTATCGAGCCGGGTATCAGAGATAACAGAGCTAATTGTGGAGAGGGTTCACGGCGGACCCCAGTCATTAGATGGAAGGCATCGAAAACCGAGGCCCAGAAGGGTTGCAGGAGATCGCAGGACCACCAGACATGAAGCATAGAGCCCACAGCAGAACCGCATCTCCAGCAAGTGTCTGAGACTTCCGGATTAATCCTGTGGAGCAGGGTAGGGCATCTGTACCAACGCGTCAGCAATTTATAATTTCTCTCTTGCGCTTGACTAGACATTGTCATCTTGTGCACAAGAGTAAAAATTTTTAAGCTGTCTGCCTCAGAAAAGGTGATCCCCAGATCTCTCTCCCAAGCCTCCATAAATCCAAGCGTGCCAGTGTGGAGCGAGTTCAGGATCAGGCTATAGAGCACCGAAACCACATGGGAGGGACCCTCGGTGGGGAGCATCAGGGATTCAAACGGAGTTAGCGCCCCTATTGAAATATTGGAGAGAAAACTTCGCAACTGCATAAACTCCAACCAGGACAAAGGAGCCGCATCGTCAGGACCTCGCAACCCCCCCACGCCGGAGAGCCCCGCAAGCCTATCCCTCACTTGTCCCAGCCCCACTCCATCTAGTTGTGACCAGCACAGATACCTAGATCTATTTATTGCAGGGGGGAAGGCTGGATTGTCAAAAAGGGGACTCAGTCTGCTCAATCAGGAAGTCAAACGTAATTTCGTGTATGATCTATCCCAGAACCTCAAAACAGTTTGTGTGAGGGGAGGGAAGCCCGTCACAGGTGGGCGTCCAGTCCCCCCCAGCCAAGGCAGCCAGTACAAGGAGGAGGGTGATAGAAGTTTCTCCAGGAGCACCCACTGTTTATGGGCATCACTGAACCTCCAGTCGACAATCCTAGAGAGCAAGACTGCCTGATAATAACGTTTAAAATCAGGAAGGCCTACCCCCCCTTTAACTTTAGGTCTCACTAGGACTGAAAACCGCATCCGTGGTTTCCTTGCTCCCCAAATAAAGCTGTTAATGGCCGATTGCAGACGCCTGAAAAAACAATCCGGAACCTGCACAGGAGCTGTCTGAAAGAGATAGAGGAATCGGGGTAAAATATCCATTTTGATCACTCCCACCCGCCCGAACCAAGATAGCTGAGGTCTGTTATACCGTTTAAGATCTGATATGGTTTTCTGCAGGAGAGGGACATAGTTCAGAGCATATGTTGCGTTAAGGTCAGCCGGTATCAAGATTCCTAAATATTTTAATGCAGTGGTCTGCCACCTAAAGGAGAAGAACGATTTGAGTTGAGAGATCAGGTCATCAGGCAGGGAGATGTTGAGCGCCTCCGTTTTGGACAAATTGACCTTAAAATTGGAGACCTCACCAAACTTACGGAACTCTCTGAGGAGTACAGGGAAAGCCACAGCCGGGTTGGAAATATATAACAATAAATCATCAGCGTATAGGGACAACTTAAACTCATGCTGACCAATCCGCAGACCCCTGACATCTGGTACCTTCCGCAAAGCCACTGCTAGATGTTCCATAGCAAGGATATATAGCAAGGGGGAGAGGGGCAGCCCTGACGAGTCCCATTTCTTATGTCAATGGGCGAGGATAAAGTGCCATTGACGCTAAGACGGCCCGTGGGTCTATGATATAGAGCAAAGATTCTCTCCAACATGGTAGGTCCCACCCCCAACTGCTTCAAAGATGCACGTAGGAAGGTCCAGCCTAGGCGGTCAAATGCCTTTTCAGCGTCAATAGATAATAAACAGGCTGGTATCTTTCCCGTGCGCATGTACGAAGTCAGAAGCAGAGTCTTTACTGTATTATCCTTGGCCTCCCTATGTTGCACAAAACCCACCTGATCGTTGTGGATGGACCCAGGAAGAATAGGGCTCAGTCTATTGGCCAACACCTTTGCGAACACCTTCACATCCACATTGATGAGGGAAATAGGTCTATAGCTTGCGCATAACAGGGGGTCCTTGCCCGGTTTAGGGATCACAGTAATTGTAGCCATCAGTGTTTGGGGGCAAAGGGGCAGGTGGCCAAAATGGAGTTAAATAGTTTGGTCATAAAGGGGGCCAGGAAAGTCACATATAATTTGTAGAAGGCGGCAGAGAATCCATCTGGACCCGGACTTTTACCATTGGCCAAGGATCTTATCGTATCCAATATCTCCTGTTCCGAGAGGGAGTCCTCCAAGGCCTCAGATTCTATCTCTGTCATAGGCGGGAGCTCCGTGTCACGAATGTAATCATCCACTCGAGACTGAAACTCGGTAGGGGACATATCAGACAACGGACCCCTCAGGTTGTAGAGAGAGTCATAATATGCTCTGAATGAATCCACAATCTCTGCAGGAAGATGGACTAAATCACCCGTAGCAGACCTCATGGTAGGGATGTAAGTGGTGGGAGCGCGAGGGTGCAAGAACCTCGCCAGAGCTTTACCGGGTTTATCAGAGTACTTATATTGGTACTTATGGAAGCGGTCCCGCTGCCTTGCTAACGTCGTATCCAACAGTGCGCTCAACTCACTACGTGTCCGTAAGAGGTCAGCAAGTACTTTGATATCTCTTGTTTGTTTATGTTCCGACTCTAGGGTTTGGACACGGGTCAACAATCCCATAATATTAGTCATTCTTTCTTTTTTCAGTCGGGCCCCCTGTTGGATAAATACTCCTCGTATAACCCCCTTCAAGGCCTCCCATTGGTACGGGAGAGCTGTGAGATCATTCTTGTGAAAATCTAGGAAGTCCGTGATTGCTGTCCGAACGGCCGCCTGACAGGTCATATCTTCGAGAAGTCCAGGGTTTAAGGACCAAGTCCATTCTCTAGGAGAGAGGCTCGGCAGCCGAAGGGAAAGCAAGACCGGAGCATGGTCTGACCATAGCATCGTATCAATATCAGACTTTGGGTTAAGGGACAAAAGCCCATGGCTAATCAGGAAATAGTCTAATCTGCTATAAGAATCATGTACCGTGGAGTAAAAGGTATAATTGCGAGCAGTGGGGTGCAGTAGTCTCCAGACATCAATTAACCTCGAGTCCCTCAAGGCCCGACGCAGGCTCTCCAGCTGTGAGGGGGACACCGCCGACATGCCCGAGGAAGAGTCAACAGTGCGGTCCAACACCATGTTGAAGTCCCCTCCCATAATCACATAGCCTTCCGCAAAGGCTGAGAGGTCCCGTAGGTATTTTCTGCATGCTCGGACCTGATCCTGGTTGGGCAGATAAATGTTAGCTATGGTAAATGTATCATGAACAATTTTCAGTTTTAAGAACACATATCGACCATTCGGATCCGATTTAGAGGCAACCACCTGTGCCTGCAAAGACTTGTGCAGTGCAATGCTGACTCCTTTAGATTTAGAGTCAGAATTGCTACCATGAAACCACTGTGTGTAGTATCTATGGTTAAGCTTAGGGATTCTGTCTGATCGAAAATGTGTCTCTTGCAACATGAGGATATCGACCCGTTTTTTATGCATGCAAATATAGTACTTTCGAGCGTTTCTCAGGGACATTAAATCCTCTGACATTAAGTGAGCAAAGTTGTAGGGTTGCCATGAGAGTCTTAGGATCTGGCGTAGAGTACTACCGGGTCACCAAGGGACAGGGAAAAGTGGGAAGTGCGGGGAGGTATAAACAAGAGAGGAAAAGGGAGAAAGGAGGGAAAAAAAACAGAAAAGGGGAAAAGAAAAAAAACCAGAGAGGTAAAGAGGAATGTAGCTCCAAGAAAAGGAGAAAAAGAAAAAGAGTCAGTTCAGCCGGAAGACAGGGTTCCGGCTAAACACCCCAAGAGGCCACTAGGCCTCTAGGTGCAGTGAAATATCAGAGAAAACTCTGAAAAGTAGTGTCAAAGACACACCCTAGTGGGGAAGGTGATTGAACAAAGAGCAACCAGCCAAGCCCCTACAGCAGGCAATATTGCTCCACTCAGTAGGCCCTCAACCCCGGCAAGGCTAACACATTTGTGGAACACAACCAACCAGCTCATGGGCTAAGCATATACCTGTAAATGGGCACAGTATGTAAAACCCAAGAAAGGGTACTGACATATGTCAGAATTAGATGCAGGAGCAGTGTTAGTTATTATAAAGTATCACTAATCTAGTAGCATAGCACAATGTACAAAAAGCTTATGAAAATATATGAAAATATATGAACAGTCAAAAAAAAACAGTGCAAAACAGGCCCCCCAAGCGACTCCACACAGGAGCCCTGGATGGCGTCAAAAATAGGCATCGTCACCTCCGAACACATGGGTCCAATTTACTCGTAATAGTCAAACTCAAGCAAAATCACAACCTGACCACACATGGGAACTTGGTGACCAGAAGGGGTATTATAAATGACAGAAACAAAAAGAAGTGGTCAAAAAAGCTACGCGCGACCCTCAAGTGTCATCAGCTAAGTTAACAGAGCCATGTCTACGTCGGGAGCCCCTTCTCCTCTTTCCCAAAGATCCAGCAGGGGGTCCTCCACTCCGACGCAGACCCCATAAATCAGACGCAGTAAAGGCGAGGCCAATCACCCAGTGTGACCAGGGGCAAGCCCAGTGCGGTGGTAAAGTTCTGTAAATCCGATGGGGATCTCAAAACTGTCATTCCTTTATCAGTTCGGACCTGTAGTTGGAAAGGATAGCCCCAATTGTAGGGGATCTTATTTTGCCGCAGCACTTCCAAGAGGGGGCGTAGAGCCCTCCGTTTAGCCAGGGTGAAGCGTGAGAGATCAGACAGGAGAAGAATGTCAGATCCATTAAAATCAATAGCATCATGGTCTCTCGCCTTACGCATGATGTCATCTTTGACTTGGAAATAGTGAATTCTACAGATGACGTCCCTCGGCTTATCCGTATGAGGGTTTCTTGGTCCTAACGATCGGTGGGCTCTATCAATTTCGATGTGTTGGGTGGGTGACTTCCCTAAAAGGGAGTTGAAGATGCCATGGAGGGCAGAGGAGAGGTCACGTGGGGCCACGGACTCAGGGATCCCACGGAGCCTGATATTATTCCTCCTGTTTCTGTTCTCAGAGTCCTCCAGCAGATCAAGGACCACATTGAAAGTCTCTGAGTGTAGGTCCAGAAGCTGCTGCTGGGTGTTTAATTGTGAGGAGAGCTTCTCTACCTTGGCCTCTAGTGCAGTGACTGTAGTGTTAAGCTGAGACACCTCTTCCTTGAGAGCCCCCACCTCACCCCTGCACACTGCCTCCAATCTTTGTATGTAACACTCCATGTCAGCCTTGGTAGGGAAGGCACTTAGGTGGGCTTTCAGATCAATGGCAGTTATAGGCATGAGCATAGGGTCAATAGTGTGACCAGTGTGAGCCTGTAAGCAAAGTCCGGCAGCCACACTGATGGGGGTGTAGTGCCCTGGGACTGAGTGTTAGCTGAAGCTCTCCCCTCACAAGCCCCTGCTGCTGATGATGTGCACAGATCAGGGTCATATGTCTGATAGGGTGAAGTGTAGGAGGAGAAGGGCCCCCCAGTGTTCCAGTCTGTGATGAAATGCTTCCAGGTGTGAAGGGGTTAAGGCCACTCAGCATGTCTGCCCGCAGTGAAGGGCTCCCAGGCGTGGGGGGATGGGCTTTGTCACAAACCTCTCCTGTTCCTCCTGCACTGCTTCCTCGTGTCTGCCTCCTGGAAGATCCTCCAGCTCCTGGGGCTGTCTGCCGACCTCCTGCTGCTGTCACTGAGCAGTGCTGCTTCTCTGAGGGCCCAGGGTGTTCAGTGATGATCTCTTACCTGTGGCTGTGATGTGGCAGGCGCATCTTTGCATTACAGGGTGCTGTGCTCTCTTTCCCGCATTTCAGAACGGAGTGGATGATTGCTCTGTTTTTATCCTTGTGGTCAGCGCGGCATTTTGATTCCAGCTCTTTATCACTGTTTTCCGCATTTTCAGAGGCTGTCAGGAACCTTGTGATTCCTGAGCCAGCAGAGCCCGCAGCCAGCTCCCTGGATGCCTGGGAGCGCAGGGCAGACTTTCCTTTCATCATCCGGAGGGTGAGTAGAGCAGATGGTGGCAAATTATGTGCTGTAGGGGCTTCAGAGATCAGAGCTCACAGGGCACACGTCCTTACAGCTCCATGTCCAAGCCACTCCCCTTATTGGAGATTCTTAATGGCGAGGTCAAACTTGGCCTGACATTAAAAATCTCGGGCTTAATTCCAGCTGAAAAAGCAAAGCTGGTATTAACCCCTTTATTGCCCAGCATGCCACCGCCACCTGGGCCGCTGGAAGAGCCTGGTAAGGCACCTGGAAATGGCGCTTATTATTAATGCGCCATTTTCATAGGCGGCTGTGGGCTGCTATTCTTTAGTGGGTAGGGGGCCCTATAATGGCTATATATGGCAACCAAGCAGAATCACTGTCCAGATTGAGGAAATCCAGTCTGACTACAACAGCCAATCACAGAGGCTCCCATAGAGTGTGAGCTTCTAAGATTGGCTTGAGAGTGCAGTGAATATGTAATGAGCTTAATAGGCGGCCCCAGAAGTAACAGCGAGAGAATATTAAGCCTGATCTATCTTTTCAATCCATTCTAACCTTGAGGCTGGCTTCACACCACAGTGTGATCCGGTCCGGGGCTGTCCGGGATGACACTGACAGCCCTGGACCGGATCAGGACACAGAACTGAAGGGCCAAATGTGCCCTCCGGTCCTGTGTGCAGCCGGATGCGGCTAATTGCAGCCGCAGCTGCTGATTTTTCAAGACCGCGGCTAGCATGGAGCTAGCCGTGGTCCTGAAATAACAGCGGCGTGCAGCCACCAGTGTCCGGTTCCCGGATCCTCCCGTCCAGGCAATCCGGCCATAGGCTCCAATGTTAGGAGCGCGGATTGCCCGCGTTGGGAGAATCCGGCCGAATCCGTGATCCGGCAAATTGGGGAGATTTTTCAAGGATGCAAGCATCATTTTTGTGTCTGGAGAGAATAATCCGTATTCTCCCGGAGTGATGAAACCGGATGGCAGAGAGCTCCGGCCCCATAGGCTGCTATGGGGCCAAAAACCGGTCCAGGGCTGTCTGGTTTACATCGGACAGCCCCGGATCAAAAACCCGTGATGTGAAGCCAGCCTTACCAGCATGGTGATACAAACTCGCTTCTATATATGATTAATGCAAACCAGTCTGTGGAGCGCTCAAGAAAGGCAAGCAGGGTGAATTATATATAAAACTTAGCTTTTTATTATTCTCCTTCACAGCCACAACGCGTTTCCACTGACACAGCAGTCTTCCTCAAGTGGATGACGGTGTGATGCCTCAGATTGGTACGAGTTTGTAGATACCAAACATGTATACCTTTACTGGTATCTATGTGGTGAAAACAAAATTCAGAAATTTGGAATAAAAAAATAAAAATCACAATTTTTGCGCCATGTTTTGTGAATCGTAGTGTCCTCAATTTTTGGGGTTCTGGGGCTGTGACGGCTTATCTTTAGCGTCTTGAGCTGATATTTCTAATCATATCATTTTTGGGTAGATCTGCTGTTTTGATCGCCTGTTATTGCATTTTATAGCAATGTTGCGGAGACCAAAAAAATGTAATTTTGGCGTTTGGACCTTTTTTCCATTATGCAGTTTACGGCTCTCATTAATTGATTTTATATATTGACAGATCATGTGATTCTGAAAGCTGCGATACCAAATGTGTGTATTTTTTTATTTTTTAATACTTTTATTGTGAATGGGGGAAAAGGCTGTAACGTGAGCAACAGAGATCCCGCAATACTATCATGGGAACTCTGGCGCAGGCGGGGAAAAGCGCGTTCCCCGCCGCAGCACCTTTGGATCCTGCTGTCAGTGATTGACCAAATCCAAAGGGTTAAGAGCACCGATCAGATCCCGGATCTGATGAGATCAGCTGAGATGTCAGGTGTTTGATGTGAGCTCTGCGACGGAGCTCACATCAATTCCCCTAACAGGCCCATGACGTTGGGTCGTGAAGGGGTTAAACCTAGGCCAGTCAGAGAACTGCCTGAGGATAAAAGAAGATCCGCAGCTGTCCTGTCAGTGCTGGTTTATTAAGGCGCCTCTCAGTGAGTGTGGTATATGCCTTCCAGTGCCAGGCCAGAAGCACATATAATAACCACCACCCCATCACTGATAGAGGCACTGAATAACCCCAAGCATTAATTGCTGCCACCTGTTCCTCGTTTGATAGAAGTCCGGTCCATGAACAGGCTTATATTGGGTCAGAAACCAACCCATGTTGCATAAACGTTAAATGAGCACATGGACTTGGGGGTTCGTGATCGAAAATGATTAAATTTATATTTAATCGCCCTATTGGCACACTAGATATCATATTATATACATACAGGGGTTGGAAAAATCAACAAAAGTTAGTTTAATATGGTGTAGGTCCACCTTTTGCGGCGATTACAGCCTCAATTCTCTGAGTTATGGATTCATAGATATCATTGGCCCGGTGGATCTCCACGAAATATCACCCCAGATCATCACAGAACCTCCGCCATGTTTTACGGTTGGGAGAAGCCAGTCTGGATGGAATGCTTCTTTCCGCTGTCTCCAAACGTACACTCGGCCGGAGGTGGGAAAATGGGGTAAACGATGATTGGTCTGAGAATATCACATGTTTCCACTGCTCGAGGGACCAATTCTGGAGGTTTCTACTCCACTCTAAATGCTTGGAAACATTTGTCATTGAGAGCAGCGGTTTTCTTATTGCAGCTCTTCCGTGGAATCCATATTTGTGCAGCTCCAATGAACAGTTTTCGTGGACACTGGGTTGTGTAGGTGTTCATTGAGCTCAGCAGTGATTTTGGTGGACACTGGGTTGTGTAGGTGTTCATTGAGCTCAGCAGTGATTTTGGTGGACACTGGGTTGTGTAGGTGTTCATTAAACTCAGCAGTGATTTTGGTGGACACTGGGTTGTGTAGGTGTTCATTGAGCTCAGCAGTGATTTTGGTGGACACTGGGTTGTGTAGGTGTTCATTGAGCTCAGCAGTGATATTGGTGGTCACTGGGTTGTGTAGGTGTTCATTGAGCTCAGCAGTGATTTTGGTGGACACTGGGTTGTGTAGGTGTTCATTGAGCTCAGCAGTGATTTTGGTGGACACTGGGTTTGTAGTGATATGAGTCAGCAGTGATTGGTGCACTGGTTGTGTAGTGTTCATGACTCAGCAGTGATTTTGGTGGACACTGGGTTGTGTAGGTGATCATTGAGCTCAGCAGTAATTTTGGTGGACACTGGGTTGTGTAGGTGTTCATTGAGCTCAGCAGTGATTTTGGTGGACACTGGGTTGTGTAGGTGTTCATTGAGCTCAGCAGTGATTTTGGTGGACACTGGGTTGTGTAGGTGTTCATTGAGCTCAGCAGTGATTTTGGTGGACACCGGGTTGTTTAGGTGTTCATTGAGTTTAGCAGTGATTATCGGAACCGTGGTCTTGCGATCCTCTCTCACAATTCGCTCTTGCGATCCTCTCTCACAATTCGCTTTAGAGTCTGACGGTCTCTCTCAGTCACTTCCACTTTCCCTTCTCATTACTTTGGAGACAGGACCTCTAGACACAATGCCAAGCATTCGGGCACTTTCTGTTACACCAGCGCCTGCCATACCAGCACCAACAATTTGGCCTTTTTGAAAATCCGAAAGGTCTGCCATTGGTATCAGGTTCTCATCAATGTTCTTACAATTCGGCAAAACAAACAGTTAGTTTACATACACATATCACTGAACACAAATAATCAACTACAAAACATTAACATACGTCACGGTTTGCTTGTTTATAACATGTTCGAAGATTCTGATGCCAAAACGTTGCATATTTCCATTATTTTGTCCAACCCCTGTATATTCTGTATATATGTATGTGGAACCCCATGGGTTAATGTGCCACAATAACACCACATGGGTTCTCTCCCCACTACACACTGACAAACACTAGCACCTCTGGGCCAGGAGGGGGAGCACCACCTGCTCTCTTAAATACTCCTGCTCATGAGGGAGAGCTTAGTTCAGCTCGGAGCAGGGCTATGAAGAGCACAAGTTAGTGCAGAACTTAGTGCAGACCCAGCAAGGGTCAGAGGAACAGGAGAACTACAGACAGAGGAACACGTCTGGGAGCTGGAGTGATACTTTCACTTGCCCCAGAAGAGCGCACGGAACAGACATCGGATCCGGTACTGTGTCTGGCACCCAGAGCACAGTGAATCCAGGAACAGTGGGATCTCTAGATGCCCCTAGTAACAGTGCAAAGCAACACGGAGGGGTCAGCACAGCACAGAGGACTCAAGTTGCCTAGCCAAGTGGTACCAGCAGAACACAGAGAAAGAGTGAGAAGTCCCAGCAGCTTAGCTAGACGCAGCAGCCAGGACACACACACAGCGTAACACGAGGAAGCTGACGACCTGGACAGGGTGGGAAGAGAGCTTAGCCCCATTACAGACTCCGTGGACTATAACCTGCAACAACATCTGCAGTAAAGCTTTGGAAAACAGCAAAACTGTGAGTCTGTGTATTGATTGCAACCTTTGCCCTACATTCAGTAACAGAGAGGTCCCACCTACAGAGCTACAAGCCTGCCAGCTCTGCACACGGATTAGAAGACGCTGCAGCATCAGGAGAAGAGGAGAATTGCACCTTTGACTAAACGTGAGTGTGTGTCCTTTAATCCCGTCTTCACCATTCATATCCATTATAGACCATACCATCACTGCCCCGGGGAATACAGTTCTACCCACTGGAACTATTACACCTAAGCTGCCATTCCATCATCCCCGGAGGTTCTGCAGCAGCGGCGGCCCCATCACAGGCGGCATATGGTGGGTGGCGTCACGACTGACAATCTCCTGTAAATACACCCCTTTTATTTGCCAGGGCCCGGGAAACGGACCAGACCAGGACCACCCGTGACTTCCCCCCGCAGCAGACACGGTCCGGTACCGAGTACCCTCGTCCCAGTGGGCTCAACACGTACATATATGCATATACTGTATATATATTATATAGATACAATATATACAGGTATAAAGCCCCCGTCACACATAACAAGATCGTTAGCGAGATCGTTGAAACGTCACAGGCGTGGGGGGATGGGCCTTGTCACAAACCTCTCCTGTTCCTCCTGCACTGCTTCCTCGTGTCTGCCTCCTGGAAGATCCTCCAGCTCCTGGGGCTGTCTGCCGACCTCCTGCTGCTGTCACTGAGGCAGTGCTGCTTCTCTGAGGGCCCAGGGTGTTCAGTGATGATCTCTTACCCTGAGGCTGTGATGTGGAGGAGGCGCCATCTTTGCCTGCTGCCATTACAGGGTGCTGTGCTCTCTTTCCCGCATTTTCAGAGGCTGTCAGGAACCTTGTGATTCCTGAGCCAGCAGAGCCCGCAGCCAGCTCCCTGGATGTCTGGGAGCGCAGGGCAGACTTTCCTTTCATCATCCGGAGGGTGAGTAGAGCAGATGGTGGCAAATTATGTGCTGTAAGGGCTTCAGGGACCAGAGCTCACAGGGCACACGTCCTTACAGCTCCATGTCCAAGCCACTCCCCTTATTGGAGATTCTTAATGGCGAGGTCAAACTTGATACCTAGTCAGTCATTTAGATATAGGATATTCATTCCACCAGACTTAAAAGCATCACAAATAATATCTGGTGATGACTCATGCAGCTCTAATCTTATCTACTCCCTATTTCCTCAAGTTGGCTGCACCCTCATTGTAAATAGGCCTCTGTACTCTGTCACCCCCACCTCATTGTAGATTGTAAGCTCTTATGAGCAGGGCTGTCATTATTTTGCTTTAATTATGGTATTTTCTGATAACTGTTTCTTATGACGGTTTGTATATGAACCTCTGTATTGTAAAGCGCTGTGGACTATGTTGGCGCTATATAAATAAAGATTATTATTATTATCAACCACCGATGACTCTTAGTGGCAAACTGATAATATGGTAAATAATAGTTTTCTACACTACTCGGGTCTCTTCATCAGGCTTATAACAACACAAAATGTGAAGTCACATATTTATACACATCAGGACATAGAATAATGCAGGAATAAGACAAGTGATGTGAAGCAGAACCATCAGTATGAGAAGGGTGAAAGAGCCGGGGCAGCAAATATAGGAGCAGGTCATAGCTAAGGAGGGGGAACTTATATTGTCCTCTGATTGAGGTCTGGTCCAGGGTTGTGATGTCCCCAATAATCTGAGGAGCATATCCCTTAACTGATGTAAAATTGACATATTCAGAGGAGGACTGAATGGATTTATGAACATCAGTTAAGGGATATCCTCCTCAGATTATTGGGGACATCACAACCCTGGACCAGACCTCAGAGGACAATATAAGGTCCCCCCTCCTTATCTATGACCTGCTCCTATATTTGCTGCCCCGGCTCTTTCACCCTTCTCATACTGATGGTTCTGCTTCACGTCACTTGTCTTATTCCTGCATTATTCTATGTCCTGATGTGTATATACACAGAGCCTTGTGAAAGTATTCAGCACATTTGAACTTTTCAACCTTTTGCCACATTTCAGGTTTCAAACATAAAGATATTAATTCTAATTTTTGTGAAGAATCAACAACAAGTGGGACACAATCGTGAATGGATATTTTAAACTTTTCTAAGAAATAAAAAACTGAAAAGTGGGGCGTGCAATATTATTCGTCCCCTTGAGTTAATCCTCTGTAGCGCCCCCTTGTGCTGTGATTACAGCTCAGTCTCTTGGGGGTTTTGTCTTCATTCTTCCTTGCAGAACAGCTGGAGCTCAGTGAGGTTGGATGGAGAGTGTGGCGCCCTGCCAACGCAGGTAACCACATATCTCTCTGATGCACAGCTGGGTTTCCACAGCAGGTACTTTCTACAGGCAACACCTTCCACCCCAGCCAAGTAGGGGGAGCTCATCTTGCTGCTCTTAGGTAAGATCCCCTATATATACTGCTGCTGGGGAGGAGCAAGTCAGAGTGTGGCAGACACTAGAAGAGCTGCAGGAGAGTTCTGGTGCCGCGTGTAGGCCCAAGCCAGAGACCCAGAGTAACCCTTCAGTGTCCCACCAGCCTAAGTGGGACTGAAGGCAGGGAGCCTAGATAAAGGAACAGAAGTAGGGAACAGGAGGCTCAGTCGCAAGTTAGTTCCAAGAGAGAAACCAGATATTGGGGATCCGCACCAGTGGGAAAACTCCAAGTTCCACCAAAAAACCCTTGGCACCGAGGAAGCTCTAGCTACCCGGTCTCCTGAGAGAGTCAAAGAGAGGGAGCCAGGAACAGCAAGGCACTGCAGTGCCAGAGAAAGGTCGTCCCGGAGACCGCACAGGAGGAAGAGAGGGAGAGATAGAGACTTCTGCTGTGTGCTTGCATCCTTTCTTCCCCCTCACCGTGCCCCTCCATAGACTATTCCTATACTCCCAAACCGTCCCAGCTCTGCTGCAACCTGCCCATTCTCACTCAGCCAAGCACGCACACACATGCACACCTAGCCAGTTACACACACACTCAGCCAGACACACACACACTTGCACATTCAGCCAGGCACGCACATGCACACTCAGCCAGGCATGCACACACATGCACACTCAGCCAGGCACACATACATGCACACTCAGCCAGGCACACACACACATGCACACTCAGCCAGGCACACACATGCACACTCAGCCAGGCACAAACACATGCACACTCATTCAAGCACACACATGCACACTCAGCCAGGCACACACATGCACACTCAGCCCGGCACACACATGCACACTCAGCCCGGCACACACATGCACACTTAGCCAGGCACACACATACATACACACCCAGCCAGGCACACATATGGACACCCAGCCAGGGACACACACATGCACACTCAGCCAGGCACGCAAACACTTGTACACTCAGCCAGGCACACACATGCACACTCAGCCAGGCACACACATGCACACTCAGCCCGGCACACACATGCACACTTAGCCAGGCACACACATACATACACACCCAGCCAGGCACACATATGGACACCCAGCCAGGGACACACACATGCACACTCAGCCAGGCACGCAAACACATGTACACTCAGCCAGGCACACACATGCACACTCAGCCAGGCACACACACATGCACACTTAGTCAAGAACACACACACACATGCACACTTAGCCAGGCACACACACATGCACACTCAGCAAGGCACACACATGCACACTCAGCCAGGCACACACATGCACACTCAGCCAGACATGCACACACATACATACACACCCAGCCAGGCACACACATGGACACCCAGCCATGGACACACACATGCACACTCAGCCAGGGACATACGGGCTAGATATGCATGGAGGACTTACAGGCGGGGACTCAGACTTGTGCCCTCCTATTTACCCTGCTTCTCTCCTCTTGTGCCCCCCCATTTACCCTGCTTCTCCGGTCTTGTGGCCCCCCATTTTTCCTGCTTCTCCCCTCTTGTGCCCCCCATTCTCCCTGTTTCACCCCTCTTGTGGCCCCAATCACCCTGCTTTTCCCCTTGTGCACCCCCATTCACCCTGCTTCTCCCCTCTTGTGGCCCCTCATCATTTTCCCTGCTTCTCTCCTTTTGCCCCCCCCAGTCTCCCTGTTTCTCCCCTCTTGTGGCCCCTGTTCCCTGCACCCCTGCTCTCTTTGGCTCATTGGCGCTTACCTTGTCCTGCTCCTGCTCCCAGACAGTCTTCATGCAGCCAGCACCTCCGCAGCATCAGCGCTTCCGGGTCAGGAGGAGCTCAGCTGCTCTATCCAAGCTGAGCTCACACACTGATCCTGGAAGTGCCAGCAGTGCACGCAGGGGGATCAATGCAGCGTCAGCATCCCAGCAGTATTCAATAAATCCTGGGGCACTGCCGCTGCTCCGACACCCACTGCATCTGAGGAGAGAGCTCAGGGTGTGGGGCCCGGCGGCGGTGATTTCTCACAGGAGAGGGGGGGGCCCGCCGCCCGTGCAACAAAACAAAAAGGGGCGGGGCCTGTTCCAAATGGCCACGCCCCCCAGCACACCCGGGCCCCCCTGTGCTTGTCTAAATGGCCATGCCCCCTCTAAAACTGCCAGGCCCCTTAATCATTAAGGCCAATAAAGCCTCAACGGCGGCCCTGTGCACAGCTAAAAATGACATAGGGAAAAAGACATGGCAGAAACTGCTTGTGAATCTAAAGAAAATGGAGAAATCTTAGCTTAAAGCAGTGGCCACTGCGTCAAGAGCCTGATAACCACGTCACAGTCTTTCTCATTATATTGGGTATTAGCCGTATGCCTTTCTTGTGGTGAAATGCTGTATGTGTGGCTTTCCATGCCTCTACATACAATTAAAACCAGCTGTGAGGGGTTATCATGGACATGACTACAACAAAATGGATACCAAACATGGCTACCAGGCGAGGGAAGGGAACTCAGTCAAAAAATCAGTAATACAAATACATAGTAAAGGACTGGCATCACCTTATGTCTAGGTGCAAGCAAGAAAAAAACTGACATTTAAAGTGAACCACAATCAGCCATTATGCTATTCCCTATACATATACTGTCTAGTGTTGCACTGTATTTGGCTCCGTCCATCTTCCCATCAATTGTAACCATCTTCCCTGTCCCTGCTGAAGAAAAGCAGGCCCAAACCATGATGCTGCCACCACCATGTGTGACAGTAGGGATGGTGTTTTCAGGGTGATGAGCTGTTGCTTTTACGCCAAACATATTGTTTTGCATTGTGGCCAAAAAGTTTGATTTTGGTTTCCTCTGAGCAGAGCCCCTTATTCCACATGTTTGGAGTCTCCCAGGTGGTTTGTGGCAATCTTCACACCAGACTTTTTATGGATATCTTTGAGAAATGGCTTCTTCTTGCCACTCTTCCATAAAGGCCGGATTTGTGCAGTGTACGACTGATTGTTGTCCTATGGACAGACTTTCCCACCTCAGCTGTAGATCTCTGCAGGTCATCCAGAGTGATCATGGGCCTTTTGGCTGCATCTCTGAACAGTCTTCTCCTTGTTCAAGATGAAAGTTTAGAGGGACGGCCGGGTCTTGGTAGATTTGCAGTGGTCTGATACTCCTTCCATTTCAATATGATCACTTGCACAGTGGCTCCTTGAAATGTTTACAACTTGGGAAATCTTTTTGTAACCAAATCTGGCTTTAAACTTCACCACCACAGTATCTCGGACCTGCCTGGTGTGTTCCTTGGTCTTTTCATGATGCTCTCTGCACTTGAAACAGAACCCTGAGACTATCACAGAGCAGGTACATTTATACAGAGACTTGATTACACACAGGTGGATTCTATGTATCATTACCAGTCATTTAGGACAACACTGCATCATTCAGAGGTCCTCACTGACCTTCTGGAGGGAGTTTGCTGCACTGAAAGTAAAGGATCCGAATAATATTGCACACCCCACTTTTCAACTTATTTGTTAAAAAAGTTTAAAATATGCAATAAATTTGGTCCCACTTCACGATTGTGTCCCACTTGTTGTTGATTCTTCACAAAAAAAATTGAATTTATATCTTTATGTTTGAAGCCTGAAATGTGGCAAAAGGTTGAAAAGTTCAAGGGGGCCGAATACTTTCACAAGGCACTGTATATATACATAGGGGGCCGAATACTTTCACAAGGCACTGTATATGTGACCTCAGATTTTGTGTTATTATGAGACAGAGGAAGAGACCGGAGTACTGTAGAAAGCTGCTATTATTTACCATCTTATCAGTTCACTAGTAAGAAATATCTACCACTGAGGACTAAGGGGTACGTCACACACGGCGATACCCGCTGTATATCATGGTTACCAGCGTCCTCCCGCTTAGCGCAAGCCTGTAGGCGGGAGGATGCTTGTAACCATGATAAACACCGGGTAAGTAAGCAGTGCGCACTGCCTAGATACCCTCTGCTTATCATGGTTACCAGCGATGTGGAGGCGGCTCCCTGGACCCTGGTCACTGAGGAGATCTGCCTGTTTGACAGCTCCCCTGCGACCACACAGCGATGTTCCAGCGATCCTGTGGGAACGCTGGAACATCGCTGTGTGTAACATCACCATAACTGAGTACAAACATACAGTGCCTACAAGTAGTATTCAACCCCCTGCAGATTTAGCTGGTTTGATAAGATGCCAATAAGTTAGAGCCTTCAAACTGCAAACGAGAGTAGGATTTATTAACAGAAGCATAAATCTTACAAACCAAAAAGTTATGTTGCTCAGTTGAATTTTAATAAAATTTAAACATAAAAGTGTGGGTCAATTATTATTCAACCCCTATGTTTAATATTTTGTGGAATAACCCTTGTTTGCAATTACAGCTAATAATCGTCTTTTATAAGACCTGATCAGGCCGGCACAGGTCTCTGGAGTTATCTTGGCCCACTCCTCCATGCAGATCTTCTCCAAGTTATCTAGGTTCTTTGGGTGTCTCATGTGGACTTTAATCTTGAGCTCCTTCCACAAGTTTTCAATTGGGTTAAGGTCAGGAGACTGACTAGGCCACTCCAACACCTTGATTTTTTCCCTCTTGAACCAGGCCTTGGTTTTCTTGGCTGTGTGCTTTGGGTCGTTGTCTTGTTGGAAGATGAAATTATGACCCATCTTAAGATCCTTGATGGAGGAGCGGAGGTTCTTGGCCAAAATCTCCAGGTAGGCCGTGCTATCCATCTTCCCATGGATGCAGACCAGATGGCCAGGCCCCTTGGCTGAGAAACAGCCCCACAGTATGATGCTGGCACCACCATGCTTGACTGTAGGGATGGTATTCTTGGGGTCGTATGCAATGCCATCCAGTCTCCAAACATCACGTGTGTGGTTGGCACCAAAGATCTCGATCTTGGTCTCATCAGACCATAGAACCTTGAACCAGTCTGTCTCAGAGTCCTCCAAGTGATCATGAGCAAACTGTAGACGAGCCTTGACATGACGCTTTGAAAGTAAAGGAACCTTACGGGCTCGTCTGGAACGGAGACCATTGCGGTGGAGTACGTTACTTATGGTATTGACTGAAACCAATGTCCCCACTGCCATGAGAGCTTCCCGGAGCTCCTTTCTTGTTGTCCTTGGGTTAGCCTTGACTCTTCGGACAAGCCTGGCCTTGGCACGGGAGGAAACTTTCAAAGGCTGTCCAGGCCGTGGAAGGCTAACAGTAGTTCCATAAGCCTTCCACTTCCGGATGATGCTCCCAACAGTGGAGACAGGTAGGCCCAACTCCTTGGAAAGGGTTTTGTACCCTTGCCAGACTTGTGACCCTCCACGATCTTGTCTCTGATGGCCTTGGAATGCTCCTTTGTCTTTCCCATGTTGACCATGTATGAGTGCTGTTCACAAGTTTGGGGAGGGTCTTAAATAGTCAGAAAAGGCTGGCAAAAGAGATAATTAATCCACACATGTGAAGCTCATTGTTATTTGTGCCTGAACTACTTCTTAATACTTTAGGGGGACCAAACAGAATTCTGGTGGTTTGAGGGGTTGAATAATAAATGACCCTCTGAATTAACTTTTAACGCTTTAAAAAAAAAAAAAAAAATATTTTTGTGGCACTGCATTTCCCACTTCCAGGCTGATCTACAGTCCAAATGTCACAATGCCAAGTTAATTCCGCATGTGTCAACCAGCTAAATCTGCAGGGGGTTCAATACTACTTGTAGGCACTGTATATTTTACCTGTTCTTCATACCAAACAGAATTCACAGCATTTTGGTCTTAGGGAACATTTCAGCTGAAGTCCTCATTCCACATCTGATTATTTTGCCTTGTTAGAACTAGGGACCGATTGTCTTTGAGCTGAAAGATCTCACTGGCCTGAATAATGTAGAAGAGAAAAAAGAAAAATAGAAATAAATTAAATGACTCTGCGAGTTTAGACCACCTTAAATGCTCATGTAGGTCATTGAAAGATCAATGCTTCGAGAGCTTTTTTTTTATTTGCTGTCATTTGCGTTATTCTGGAGAAGTTGACAACTTTTATAAATCAAATATGCAAAGTGCTTCATCCAAGCCCAGAGCACCTAACACCTACATCACAATGGCTCAGTGGTTGTCACTGTATGCTGTGGCTCAGTGGTCAGCACTGTATACTGTGGCTCAATGATTAGCACTGTATACTGTGGTTCAGTGGTTATCACTGTATACTGTGGCTCAGTGGTTATCACTGTATACTGTGGCTCAGTGGTTATCACTGTATACTGTGGCTCAGTGGTTGGCAGTGTATGGTGGTTCAGTGGTTAGCACTGTATACTGTGGTTCAGTGGTTATCACTGTACGGTGGCTCAGTGGTTATCACTGTATACTGTGGCTCAGTGGTTATCACTGTATACTGTGGCTCAGTGGTTGGCAGTGTACGGTGGCTCAGTGGTTAGCACTGTATACTGTGGTCAGCAATGTATGGTGGTTCAGTGATAAGCACTGTACAGTGGCTCAGTGGTAAGCACTGTATATGGTGGCTCAGTGGTGAGCACTGTATGGTGGCTCAGTGGTTAGCACTATATACGGTGGCTCAGTCATTAGCACTGTATACTGTGGCTCAGTGGTCAGCACTATATGGTGGCTCAGTGATTAGCACTATATACTGTGGCTCAGTGGTCAGCACTGTATACGGTGGCTCAGTGGTCAGCACTGTATATGGGGGCTCAGTGGTTAGCACTGTATATGGGGCCTCAGTTATTAGCACTGTATACGGTGGCTCAGTGGTTATTACTGTATACGGTGGTTCAATGTTTAGCACTGTATACTGTGGCTCAGGGGTTAGCACTGTATGGTGGCTATGTTATTAGCATTTTATATGGTGGCTCATTGATTAGTGCTGTATACTGTGGCTCAGTGATTAGCAGTGTATACTGTGGCTCAGTGGTTAGCACTGTATGGTGGCTCAGTGGTTAGCACTGTATGGTGGCTCAAAAGTTAGCACTGTATATGGTGGTTCAGTGGTTAGCACTGCATTGTGGCTCTGTGATTAACAGTACATGGTGGCTCAGTGGTTAGCACTGTAGTCTTGCAGCGCTGGGGTCCTGGGTTTAAATCCTACCAAAGACGACATCTGCAGGCTGTTTGTATGTCTCACTGTGTTTTGTGGATTTCTTCCTCCGGATTCTGTAATTTCCTCCCACACTCCAAAGACTAATAGGGAATGTAGATTGTGAGTCCTAATGCGGGCAGAGATGGTGAAGTCTTTAAGATGTTGTGAAATTGATGTAAGTAAAATAAATAAATATAAGAGAATATAATAAATATGTGAGGATGTACAAGGCTTAAGGTACCGTCACACACTCGGATATAGGTGAACGATATCATTAGGTATGTCACATAACTGCGATCGTTCCGACATCGTTGCATTGCCACACGCGAGGCTATTGTTAACGATCTTAAATTTGGCAACGCTCCAGTTACTTGGAGAAGAATGTATGAACGATGTTATAAAGCGGCAGGAATAGGAGAATTGTGAACGACATCATTCAAAAGGTGTCACACTGAACGATGTTGGTGCTTCACAGATCGTTAATTGGACGACGAACGATAGATTTGAGGTCGGGATCTCAAATCTAGGATGAACGATCCAACAATCTTTTCATCCTATATCATTGGTTTACACGCAACGACGCCTGAACGATATCTTTTCAACGATCACATACAGTTTCTGTAACGTTTCAAATTCATCGTTCAGGATATCCTAGCGTGTAAACCCACCATTAGGGAAGCAGACAATTGTTAGGTATCTAACATCTCATTTACATACATATAAAATTGTGTATTGCTCCAGAATAATGCAACAAACTGCAAATGTGTGTTCAACCCTAGGTGAGCACATATTTAACTTAATGGTGGGCACCTGATATAAGGAATAAAGCAATATTCCTTCAAGTAGCCATTTTGTCAGAGGCCACCATATCTCACTCTGAGGAGATAGCCCCAACCTTTTGGCCTGAGGCATATGTTAATTAACCTGAGTAAATTGTCTTCCTGGCCAGTTGTTGTCACACAATGGAAGCTCCCCACCAATTATACAAAAGGAAGACCATCTTGGGACTCCCCAGCCAAGTTTGAGAATTAATCTTCTGCCTGCAAGTTGAAAGGTTCACACAGCCCAGCCCTGGAGGCGCCAAAGAATAACTCTTAAAATTTCACAACCCTACACTCCTCTAAATATGTCAAGCATAATTATCACATCTAGACACATAGACGATCATAATACATATTTTTACATAATTGTGTGACCTTCGTAAGACCCTAAACTTGATATTGGCCAGTGGGATGATGGCAGAGTGGTCTTGTAACACACCATAGCAAAGCTAAGATCAGAACTGAAAATATGAAAGCATTGTCTTCTCCCTATGATGCTCCCAGACAAAATTATGACCCATAATAGCTTTTTAATCTCTCATATCACAGCTCAGGGGGTGGGAACTACAAGACAGCCCAGGGGCAGGATATGGTCAGGACAAGGGAAGGCCTCTTACAGTATAAGAATGGCCGACCTCTGCTCCATTTTGTATTCTTCTGAGGAGGCGTAATTTCATCAAGCCAGAGTATACTCCTGCAAATCGGTTGGCTCCACGCTCATCCTTGTGGTGTCACCCGCATTAAGGTAACCGATCACATGTGTCTGTAATTCTGTGTGTATCCAATATATCTTATATTTGCATAACTGACTACCATTTGTAATATCTTATAATACCTGCACATATATTAATATCTAGTGTGCCCCTAAGGTGATTAAATTTAAAATTGAGTTGTTGTTATTTTTGATCATGAATCCTCACATCCATGTGCTCATTTAACGTTAATGCTACCTAGGTTGGTTTCTGACCCAATATAAGCCAGATCACAGACCAGACTTATATCGAACAAGAAACTGGTGGCAGCAATTAGTGCTTGGGGTTATTCAAGGCCTCTGTCAGTGATGGGGTGGTGGTTATTATATGTACTTCTGGCCTGGCACTGCAAGGAATATACCACACTCATTGAGGGGCGCCTTAATAAACCAGCACTGACAGAGCAGATGTGGTCCTTCTTTTATCCTCAGGCAGTTCTCTTACTGGCCTGAGTATACAGGAGGCGCTATAGAGCTGCCAGGTTCGGTGGCCAATTCCTCACACTTGATATGAAAGAAACGCTGCCCACCTGCAGCCTAATCCCCACCCACTTGCAATGGACCAATTACATTAATCAGTGGGCAGGGTTTTGTTCATGTAGGCGGGACTTCGTCTCTGAACTCTGGAATGTTATGCAAAGTGATAGCCACCAAACAAAATGTAGCTCTCACTTGCATGCCGTCAAAGCAGGGAGCCAGCTCTATGTGTCAGATCGGTCATAACCAATGCTGTGCTATGCTGTGCTGTGTCTATGGGAGGCACAGAGTCCCCAAAAAGTGATCAATCTGGGACTAAATATGAGAGATGGGACCATGGGCCAGGATGCATGTGAGTTCGACTTACACTGGCATTGGTGCTTGACCCGTGCCCTATGTGGGTCATCCTGGGCAGCGACTGTTCCCTACAGCATGTGTGCAATGGACATCTACATAGACTCGGACAAACGAGTGTCATAGTGCTTACATCAAAGAAACCTTTGTCTAACGGCTTCCCTAATTGGTCGGTTTCCTGTGGGTGGGAGAAGGCTGGTGCTGTGAAGAGACTGTATGAATTTGAGGCAAAGCACAATGTTGTTGATAGGACGGCATGAGAGTGGTAATGCACCCGAACACCGGGAACAATCGGCACTAAATTCTATAAAGTAATTGTCCTGAAAGGAGCAATGTTTAAGAATCGTGCCCGTAATGTCTCTGTTCAGCGTTAGTCATGTGTTAATGCTAGTAAAAGACTGTTTATAAAGGAAAGGGATTCCGTGTCTGTTCCATTATAACACACATATTATATATCCATTATACATAGATATCTCCTGAATAGACTGTAAAGCTTTGCTTTAGACCAGGATAGTCTTATTACAAGTGCACTCGGGGGCAGGGATGCAGGATTGTGTTCATAATGAAGTTCTGGGGTGTGTGAAAACCAAATAACAAAGTAAATGGAGTCCAATAGTTGAAAACTCTTGAATAGAAGTGTGAATGACAAACGTAAAACTCATATTTTTCAGATAGTTTTATATATATTGCTTTGCAAACTCCTTGAGCGAGAAAGCTGAAGACGGGAACACATTGATAGTTACAGTCTCCCCGGTATAAAAAAGGTGAAAATCAGCGATATGAAAAGGTCAGACAGTTTTCACAAAACGTTAAAGATATTTTCTCACCTCCACATTCAGCGCTAATTTATTCTTAAATATGATGTTTCACGCTTTCTAGATCGGCACATTGAAATATTATTACTGGTATAACAGAGGAACCTAATAGCCCTTCAAGGGTGTGAGATGTGATGATGGAGCCTTTAAAAAAGTGCTACAACACTAAACATCGCTGCAGGAATGGATGACTACTCCGGGACCATTTTCTTCTAATGTTAGAGCCTATTGCAATTCTTCCTGGCTAGTAACTAGCTGACATTTTTCTTATAGAAGTTAAAACGGTTTTGCATTTTCAGAAAGATCCTATCCCTTGGCTGCAGTTTGTTTTAACCCCTTCACAACATTCATGGCAAATGTATGGTTGAAGTCGAGCGATGAGCCCGCGCCATTCCTGGCAGATGATGGCTGTGTCATACAGCCAGGATGAGTTTCAAATGGCAGTAGACACCATGAATGCTGGAGTCAGTCTTTAGTCCACACCTTCAGGGGGTTACCTCATTCCAATCATCCATCAACTCACCCATGAAATAAATATGGGCTGCTAATGGCTTGCCTTTGATAGCCTGGGGTCTGCTCAAGACTCCTATGTCTACTGTACCGGTGCTCTGGCCTGTAGTTTGCATTTATAGGAAACGCTAACATTTCTGGTATTGCAGTTTATAGTCCAAGTAATTGGACTACTGCAAGTTCAAATCTGCTAAGGGGACAAAAAACAAAAAAACAGTTCTATTTGCTCTACTAAAATCCTCTCTTTATGGTAGACTTAGATCCTAAAGCACTGAATTACTTGAGAGCGCACTTCACTTGGGGGACGTTTTAGATTGTCTTCACAATGGATGGATTGTGTGATCATACATCACTGTTGCGCTCTATAGACATGCACTACGGTTCAAAAGTTTGGGGTAATTTAAAAATTTCCTTATTTTTGAGAGATCGCCTTTAACTTGGCACAAGGTGAAAAACCGTTCTGAGAAGCCCTAAATAAGTTACCTGGTGACCTGAGGAAACAGTAATTCCAATGGTGCATGGCAAGTCAGCAAGAAGTAGATCTCCAAGGAAGGTGACTGCATATTTCTCCAGAGACAAGGTACTGAATACAGCCTCCAACATGGCTGCAGCTTCTCATTCCCAAGCCCCCTCTCTGTGCTCCTCACAATGTGGCTCCCACACAGCAGCCTTAGATGGGGTAGGTGAAGCTCAGATAGATGTTCCCCTTACACAGAAAATAGAGGCTTTGCTTAAATCCCTCAGGCAAGAACTCCAAGCTGATTTGAAAGCAATGATAGCTGAGTTTAAGGAAGAGATCAGTGTGTAGAGCGCTTTAGCCAGCTGCCCGCAGTATTTTCTTGGACTGGTCTCCCTGAGATCCGTGATTGATTTGGTTTGTTGGTCTACTACGCATTGCTCCCACCTAGCCAGAATCCTATTCCACACTGATGAGGGGCAACACCCCAAAACGGCTCTCTGTGGATGGATACCTGGCCTTGGTATTCCCTTGCTATATCCTTAAGCTCGTAAAGTGCTGGATATTGACTCAAAGGGCCACTTAATATGGTAGTTATGGTGGTCTCCTCAAAGAGCCACCCCATGGCTAGGCCCTTGCCTGGAGGGATATCTGGCTAGTCCTGTGTTGAGACTCCTAAAAGAGGCTCCACATACTTTATTTGCATATTCTGCTGACAGCAAGGACTTAATTGTGGATAGAATTCACAGGATACCAAAACCAAAAGGCCTCAACCCAGATTTACCACGAGATGTTATTGCCCGCATTCATTTCTATACAATAAAGAGACTTTAATGGCTGGTCTCAGGAAAAGGCCAAAACTTCCAGATAAGTTGGCCCACCTGAACGTATTCCCTGACTTGTTGGCAGGTACTTTAGCTCAGAGGAGTGAGTATATGCCGTATACACTACAGCCCTCAGAGAACAAGGAATAAAGTACCACTGGGGGTTCCCCACGAAATTGAAAGTCTTAAAGGACAGTTTCATATTTGTGTGCACATCCCCGGAAAAGGAGAGAGATTTATTGCTAAAATGGAAGATGCAGTCTTTATATCCGAATGACAAAAGAGCTTCTGAGGCACAGAAAATGAAAAAATTGGACTCAGACTGGTTTACGGCATGATTGATTACCGCAAAACCGTTCTCTGCTTCCTGCTTTCTACGCTTTGTCTGGTGCCTCTATGACAGTGTTGAAACCAAGCAAAGTTGCCCACATAGTGTCTTTTTACTCTCTTTCAAACAATTTTTTCACTTTTTTCCTTTTTTTTACTGTTTGCTTGATTTTGGAACTGTAAGGGGACTTTCTCTTATGATGAAGCAAAACTTTAGGTTTGATAACCCTGCATTTGTTTATACAAGCAAATTTGTTTCCCTGTCCGTCCTCCCCATGTTTGTCACTTATTTTGGAGCAATGGTTTCACATAAAGCAGTATATAGTATTAACAATGCGTATTAAGGATATGTCTATAAATAGCACTAGTTTGTACTCGCCAGCTAAAAGATACATCTTCTGGGAGAATATATGCAAAGAAACTTCTGATGTAATTTTTTATATTATTATTATTATTATTATTATTATTAATGTGCTGTACATGAGAAAGGGTTACATGCAAACAAGTTAAAAATACAATGAACAAACTAACAGTGACAGACTGGTACAGAGGGGAGAGAGGTCCCCACCCTTGTGGGCTTACATTCTACAGGGCAGTGGGGAGAGAGACAGTAGATTGGGTCTGTTCTGGTGGTGGAGCACCAGGTCTGATGGTGGTGGACCACCGGGTCCAATGGTGGTGGAGAAACAGGTCCAGTGGTGGTTGAGCACCAGGTCCAGTGGTGGTGAGGTGGCACTGTGGTCATTGAAGGCTGTAGGCTGTTCTGAAGAGATGGGTTTTTCAGGTTCCGCTTACAGGTTCCGAGTGTGGGGGACAGTCAGACGTTTTAGGGAGAATGGGGGATGCTCGGACGAAGTCTTGTAGGCGGTTAGATGAGGAATGTACAAGTGTGGAGGAAAGGAGGAGGTCTTGGGAGGATCAAAGATTACGAGTTGGATGATATCATGAGATTAGTTCAGAGATATATGGGGGATACAGATTGTGGACGGCTTTGTAAGTCAGTGTTAATAGTTTGAATTGGATTTGTTGGTGAATTGTGAGCCAGTGGAGGGATTTGTAGAGGGGAGAAGTGGAGGAATACCGAAGAGAGAGGCCGCAGAGGAGAAGGTTGCAGTAATCGAGACGTGAGATGAAAAGGGCATGCACTAGTAGTTTAGTAGATTGAGAGTTGAAGAAGGGACAGATTTTAGAAATATTTTTGAGTTGGAGGCAGCAGGAGGTGGCAAGAGCTTGAATGTGTGGCCTGAAGGACAGGGCAGAGTCAAGGCTTACTTTGAGGCTGCGGACTTCAGGTACAGGGCACAGTGTGATGTCATTTATTGTGATAGATCAGGTAAGGAAGGTGTGTAAGATGGAGGGAAGATGATGAGTTCGGTTTTGTCTACATTGAGTTTTAGGAAGCAAGAGGAGAAGGAGGATATGGCTGATAGACACTCTAGGATTTTGGACAGGAGAGAGGTGACATCTGGGCCAGAGAGATAGATCTGAGTGTCATCAGCGTACAGGTGGTATTGGAAGCCATGGGACTTTATGAGTTGTCCCAGAACAAGGGTATAGGGTTTCTTGTGTCCAAGAAACGCACCTGTTGGCGCAAGACAATGCTTGGCTTAAAGAACCCTCTATATCCACATCGGTATTTTGCAAACAACAAGACTAAAAGAGCTGGAGTGGCTATTTTTATGAGGCTCCCTATCCTCTAAATTGCATGACACTACTAGTGATCCAGAGGGGTGTTTTATTTTCCTTGATTGTTCTTTAAACAACACTAGGTACATGATTGTATCACTATACGGCCCAAATAAGCACCAGTTTTCATTTATCAGACAACCACTTAAGAGAGTTCAGGTGTTCTCCAAAGAGTTTAAAATTGTCTGTGGAGATTTCAACCTTCTGATGTCTGCTGTATTAGATTGCTCAAACAGACTTACCACTAGTATACAGTTAATCTCTAAAAGGGGGGAAGAGAAAAAGAGCCGGCGCAGATCTAAGTGTAGAGATTATTTGATCTTGGTCTAGGTGGTAATGATCAAAAAATGCTCACCTTTTTGGTGTCTTTTGTTCATATGGTATAAGGTTTTCTCTTAAGCTTGCAGCCTTCCTCTCCGGAGGGATCAGGTCTTTCAAGGGAGCCTGGTTCGTCAGTATATGGTTAAAAAAAACACCGGACTTTGAGGAATAGCGCTTCCTTAAGAGGCACAATAATTTCTCCCGAAAGTTCTTTAATTCATATAAAAGTCAATAGTTCCATATATTGCAGTACAGTACAACGCGTTTCGACTTACATACAAGTCTTCTTCAGGTACATGTGATAATGGCATAAGAAATAGATGTGTGCTCTCTTATAGGATTCTCATTACAACTGAGCTTGAGATGTTGGGAGGTTAGTCACCGCCCCAATCTGTAATTGTGGTAATTAGTCCACAATTAGTGTGAAGTTGTTCCTCCCCTGGGCTCAGTGAAATGGTTATTCATGAGCCCAATGAGCGGTTTCGAAGTCGAGAGGAACAGAACCAAAGTAAGACGAACATGAAATTCCTTATTTTAAAACTTAAAAGTTGTGTCCATCGTCCATGCACATGAATGCTCTACTGTGAACATCCGCGTGCAGGACGTATGGACATCACGGAAGAAATTATTGTGCCTCTTAAGGAAGCGCTATTCCTCAAAGTCCGGTGTTTTTTGAACCATAGACTTACCACTAGGGGAGAGATGAAATCACTGGTTTCAGAATATAATTTACATGACATCTGGAGATATCTTCACAGCTCTTGAGAGAGATTACTCCCATAGATTTAATTCCTATAGCAGGAAAGACTATATTTTTGTGGATGATAGAACTCTAGGTTGTGTGCTTGAGGCAACGAGATCTTGAGGTGTGATCTCATGGTCTGACCATGCCCCTGTCTCACTCATCATATCTGATAGGGACTCTTCAGACAAAGCTAATAGGTGGCGTTTAAATGATTTTTTTTACTGACTAACAAACTAAGCATTGAATTAATAAAGACCAAATTAAAAGACGTCTTTGACATAAATGATAATAACTCCACCTCAGATGAAGTGGTATGGTTGGCCCACAAGGCATGCATGAGAGGCATATTTATTAAGATGGCAGCAGTAGAAAAGAAAAGAAGAGAGGTGGCAGTGTCAGACCTATTAACTCAAATTAACAATCTGGAACAAATCAACAACAAAAACCCCACCCCACAGTTGTCCCAAAAAATAACCGAACATAGAATGAGGCTGCGTGCTCTATTTTTATTCCAGTACGAAAAAGCTCTTAAAAAGTCCAAAAGAAAGTATCATGCAATGGGAGATACAGCAGGGAAGATTTTAGCTAGGAGAATCAAAAAAAGGGAGATAAGAAATAGGATTGCATTCCTGAATAAACCTGATAGGACTAAAGTACTAAATCCGATCGACATAGCTAAAGAATTTAGGCGATTTTATTATTCACTGTACAACCTAAAAGAGGATCCCCATTCAGTTCAGCCTGATCCACAAGAAATTGGCAACTTCCTAGAAAAAATCTCACTTCCCAAAGTATCAGCGGCTCAGCTAAATGATCTAAATACTCCCATATCTATCATTGAAATAGAACAAATTATCCGTTCTACTAAAAAGTCCTCTGCTCCGGGCTCAGATGGTTTTTCTAACACCTATTATCATTGTTTCGTCAAAACTTTAGCTCCTTACTTTGTAAAAACTTTACATTTTTGGAAATGTAGTTCTTCAATAAGCCATGAAAACCTTGAGGCAGTAATCACAACCATTCCTAAACCTCAGAAACCCCCTAACACTCCTGGTAATTTTAGGCCTATTTCCTTAATAAACTGTGACCTAAAAATCTAAAATCCTTGCAGCTAGAATAATGTCTGTCCTTCCCTCTGTGATAGCACCTGACCAGGTTGGTTTTGTCCCTGGGAGACAAGCCAAGAACGGCACTAGAAGAGTAATAGATTTGTTGGAGATAATGGAGAAAAACTCCCCGGTGTACTGCTGTCTCTTGACGCTGAGAAGGCGTTTGGCAGAGTGCACCGGGGTTATATGGGTGAGGTCCTGGATAAATTTGGTTTTGTGGGAGATATTAAAAAGGCTATATTGGCCCTATACTCTAATCCGAACGTGGTGGTGAGGGCGTCTGGCTTCACCTCAGACCGGTTTATGATAACTAATGGCACCCGGCAGAGCTGCCCTCTCTCGCCGGTTATATTTGCTTTGTTAATGGAGCCGCTGGCGGAGGCTCTTCAAACTAATCCAAGCATACATGGAGTCCATGTGGGAGATACGGACCATGTGGTGGGATTGTATGCAGATGATGTGATATTATCTCTCAGAGGTCCCTGGTCAGTGTCATGGACACCCTGGCTGAATTCTCCAGAATCTCATTTTACAAATTAAATGCCACAAAGTCTATCATATTCCCCATTAATATTACACCTCTGGTAAAAGATAGAATACTGGAGCATTTTCCCTTTATGTGGGAGGAAGCGGGATTTACATATTTGGGAATTAAAATTACAAACTTTGTAAATCTAATTAAGTTGAACAGCGAATCACTGATTACGGAGGTTTGTAGGGACTTGGAAAGGCAGACCCTTCTCCCACTGTCCTGGTTTGCCAGAATACAAATGGTAAAATGATGTTGCTGCCTAAGATTACCTACTTGTTCAGATGTCTCCCTCTCAAATTCTCATCTAGATGGATAGGGCTCCTACAATCCCTACTTGGTAAGTTTATTTGGAAAAACATAAAACCAAGTGTGGCGGTCAAGGCTCTACATTTCCAATATTCTCGTGGTGGAAATGGGTGTACCAAATCTATCTTTGTACCACAAGGCGGCCATACTCGAGGACGCAAAGGACTGGTGGGCTGGGGATCTAATTATAGATGGCTGCAAATAGAAAGACAGTTTGCTCCCCACAGGTCTACTAGACTTTTGCTAGAGAACGAGCTACTGAAGCCCCTAAAATCAAATTTTCCCTTACATACAATGTCCTTGATCTGGTCGACAGGGTAGGGGGTAGTCTGATACCGGGACAGGGAGTTACTTTGATGGGGGGGGGGGATCACAGCTGGTTGGTTCCTGGTTCCGTGCCCTGGACAATCAGTGGCGGGGGTGGGGGTGATGATGATGGGGAAATGGTATCGTGGTAATAGGGTCACCAGCGCTGCGGCCAGCCGCTGAGGTGATGGGAATGCAAATTTGGTAGTAGAGCTCCCCACAGGTTGAGCTTTACCTCAGGGCAGTGGGGTGGATGAGGGGAGTAGTAGTAGTGGTTCTACTGTGAACCCTGCAGGCGGCGGCGGGGAAGCAGGCACACACACACACAATTATCTTTGTTTCAGTACCTTTTTACTGATGTCCGGTAACAGGTACAATCCAGGAGGGTAACCAGGTTTCGGTGCAGCTTGGGACATTCACCTTGGAGAGTTGTGAGGCCTCCTCTATTAGTGTGTGCGGTGTTTGGGGTAAGCTCTGCCTGTAGCTGAACCTGCCGCTCTTTCTCCCTCTCAGGGTGCTGTTCCACAACCGACAATGAGGACCTTTCTGTGGGATCCCTATTCTCTGCTTAGGTCCCTGGTCCTATGCTTGGTCGGGTTTAGTGTCTTCTGTTCCTTACTTCAGGGCGACTAGATCCTCCTGGTCTGTCCGGGCGTTTCTTGCTGTAATAGATTAGCAGTTTCAGACTCTGGTGTCCGGGTGGCTAAAGGGTTCTCAGATCTGTTTTCTTCTTCCTACTTCTTACTTCTTCCACTGGCCTCCGTCCCTCTCCCTAGGGCTCAGCACAGCTGGTCAGGTTTCCTGGTTCTGGGCCTGGCTTGGTCCCAGCAACCAGCTCCTTCCAGTCCTTCCACTGTACTGTCCCGCTGGAACTAACTTCAGTACTAACTGACTCCTCCCCTTAGGCCTGGATCTTTATAGGGGATCTGGCTTAAGGACAGCCAGTAGGGCTCCTCCTCCAGGTCTGGGGTGGAAGGTGTTGTATGCTGTGTGCACCAAGGTGTACATCCCTCCCTGCACTGGTGGGTCCTGTGGCAATCCCCCACAGGGGTGCCACATCCTCGTTGTTTTCTTATTGGAATAACTTGACAGAACACTGACAAAATCCCTATTTAAATACATTTCTGTAAAAGCAATCGAGGCACACATCTCTGGGCTGTCTCTAGACCTGTGGGTGAAATCATCTGTAAGCACTCTTGACAAACTCTTAGATGGCCCTGTAGTACCCTCTGCAGATTTGTTCCAACTTTACAACATTTCCAAAACGTGCATTTATCAGTACCTCCAAATTCATCATTTTATCCAGTCATGCACATTTCCAGCTTGGTGGAGCCCTGACCCATCGGACATGATGCAGAAATACTTTAAAGTAGAATACTCCCAATGAACATGGATTGTCTCTGTTCTATAGGACTCTTAACTCGCCAGCAGAGTCGGTCAAACTCTCTTATATGACTGTCTGAGAGGAGGCACTCTCTTTCTCATTCACCCCCGAACACTGGTGGACTTGCGGCCACATTTACTCAAAGGCACTCCTCCTGCATTAATCATCTAGAACAACTAAAGATAATACATGTGAACTGGTATCTGACCCCATACAAAATTTACAAATTTAACAAATCATATTCCCCATTATGCTGGAAGGGATGTGGTAGAAAAGGGGATCTGGGTCATGTGTGGTGGTGGTGCCCCAAGATAGGAGAATTCTGGAATCAATGGCAGACTTAATCAGGACCTTGATAAGTTTCCCTTTAACTCTAGAGGGGCCCCTGGCAGTCTTAAATATTGGGTTGGACCTTCTTCCCCCAAACTTCGTTCCAGTGATAACTCATGTTTTGACAGGGGCCCATCAGAGTTTGGCACTGGAGGGAAGCTTCTACCCCAAAACCGGAGGAGCTCATTGATAGGATATGAACTCTCATTATCTACATCAACTCAATAAAGCAAAATGAACAATCAGTCGTCCGTGGGAGATTTGGGAGACTTCTGGACTGGCGATAGCTCACACTTAGGATGGTTTTAATATTTTTCCTGGTTGATTCTGGTCTCATAATTAGATTGGTATACAGAAATGTTTAAAACAAAATGTACCTCTTGTGTCCACTCCTGGCTGCCCCTCTCCTTCTTTGTGCTCCTTCCTTTCCCTTCCCTCTCCTATAATATCCAGTTTGGAATTGGTTTACACCGGTGATGGTTATTTGAACATAACTGTTCTAATGATATAACTGTGTAAACAAGTTGTATATGTTGTTATAAGATTTATTTGAATAAGAAATGTATTGTTTAAAAAAAAAAAAAAATGTTGCTTGTTTTTGAAAGAAAAGCACATTTTTTTTCAATGAAGCTAACATTAAAAGAATTAGAAATACCCTCTATACATTGTTAATGTGGTAAATGACAATTCTAGCTGCAAATGTCTGGTTTTTAATGCAATATCTACATAGGTGTATAGAGTCCAATTTCCAACAACCACCACTCCAGTGTTTTAATGGTACATTGTGTTTCCTAACTATGTAAGAAGGCTAATGCATGTTTAGAAAACCCTAGAAAACCCATGTGCCTAGCTGAAAACAGTTTGGCTGATTAGAGAAGCTATAAAATTGACCTTCCTTTGAGCTAGTTGAGAATCTGGAGCATTACAATTGTTGTATGAAACTCTCAAAATGGCCAGAAAAAGAGAACTTTGATGTGAAACTCGACAGTCTATTCTTGTTCCTAGAAATTAAGGCTATTCCATGCGAGATATTGCCAAGAAACTGAAGATTTCCTACAATGGTGTGTACTACTCCTATCAGAGGAGAGCACAAACAGGCTCTAACCAAAGTAGAAATAGAAGTCGGAGGCCCCGCTGCACAACTGAGCAACAAGACAAGTACATTAGTCTCTAGTTTGAGAAATCAACGCCTCACAGCTCCTCATCTGGCAACTTCATTAAAAACTACCCGCAAAAAAAGAAGAAGCCAAATCTGAGACTGGCTAATAAAAGGACAAGATTAATATGGGCAAAAGAGCAAAGACACTGGACAGAGGAAGATTGGAACAAAGTATTATGGACAGAGGCCTCAAAGTCTGAGGTGTTTGGATCACACAGAAGAACATTTGTGAGATGCAGAACAACTGAAAAGATGCTGGAAGAGCCTGACGCCATCTGTCAAGCATGGTGGAGGTCATGTGATGGACTGGGGCTGCTTTGTTGCTGGTAAAGTGGGAGATTTGTACAAGGTAAAAGGATTTTGAATAAGGAAGGCTATCTCTCCATTGTGCAATGCCATGCCATACCCTGTGGACAGCGCTTGATTGGAGCCAATTTCATCCTACAGCAGGACAATGACCCAGAACACACCTCCAAATTATGTGTGAACTATTTAGGGAAGAAGCAGGCAGCTGGTATTCTATCTGTAATGGAGTGGCCAATGCAGTCACCAGATTTCAACTTCATTGAGAGCTGTTGTGGGAGCAGCTTGTCCGTATGGTACCCAATAGGTGCCCATCAAGCCAATCCAACTTGTGGGAGCGGCTTCAGGAAGCATGGGGGGAAATTTCTCCAGAATGAACCAAACTGTTGATTTGGCCACTCCTAACATTTCTTCTATATCTCTGATGGATTTCTTCATTTTTCAGCCCAATGATGATCTGTTTCTCTTCCATTGAGAGCGCCTTCAACCACATTGTGGGTTCACAGCAGCAGCTTCCAAATGCCAATACCACACCTGAAATAAGCTCTAGACCTTTTACCTACTTGACTAATGATGGATTAACAAAAGAATAGCCCATTAAGCCCAATAAAGAGGTTTTGAGATAATTGTCCAACTATCTTTGGTCCCTTGAAAAAAAGAGGCAGCTGTACATTAAAGAGCTTTTGATTGTAATTAATTTAATTTTAATGTGTGATGTATTGTTTTTTACATATGCTTTTTAAATTATGTGTCCATTCCTTTGATCTGGGATAACGCTTATGGAGTATTGTATACAAACACAGTGACGTCACACAGGGATCCTCCCTGTCTGCTGACGTCACAGCCAGCATTACATTGCACTTTTTTTTTGCGCCTTTTCCTTGTTAATTATGGAATGTGCTCATTGTAATCTCGATATCCCTGAGGAAGGAGCTTGGATGTGGCTCCGAAACGCGTAGGAAAGGAAGAACAAAGGAAGTTTTTATTTGAAGCATTGTCTTCCTTGTGCTCTTTTGTGTCACAGCAGTGGGGACCGTGGTACACCTTCTTCCAACGACAGATTATCAGTTTTCCACGAGCAGTAGTGGTGGAGGTCCAGCGGCAGCTGTATAAGACGCTCAAGCCGGTTGTGGGTATACACAACCAAGCAAGCTGAGTGGACACTACACATCACCGCATCTAACAGTGTCACCATTGATAGGGCACTATTCTGCGCCTCACTTGTCTCTTTTGTGTTTTACACAGTGCATTAAAGAGCTGACATTTCTAAAGCCTTACTCCAATCAAGATGGGAATCCCTCAAATTAAAGCTGAGAGTTACACTTTAAGGCCAGATTGATTATAGAACTGGATCGTGAATATGTTTTGGTTAAAAGCTAAAATACCAGATCTTGTGTCACTGTCCAAATACTGATAGACCTTCCTATATATATATATATATATATATATATATATATATATATATATATAATATGAAAAAGATCCTTGCAGCACACAGCTACTACCAATGATGTACACAAGCTACTAGCTATATATATTTGAGGAAAAAGTTTAAAAACTTACGTTTTTTTCAAAAAACTCAAAAATCTCCAATTTTTTATTTAATTCTGAACCTCTTGGTACATACATTGGCCAATGTCTGTTTGCTCATCAACTGCGACAAAGTGACTTCAGGGTCTGATGAGTCCTACGCTGATATCCCTATCCTCCTTGTCCGCTTCCCCACTACTAAGTGGGCAGACACCATCTAGACCCTCCATCACCTGTAGGTAATGAGGGTGTACATTGCAGCATGGATCCTGCAACTCCATATGATAAATAACAAGAAAAAAACTGCACAGCACTCAAAGACAAATGTGAACTGGTGCTAGCAAAGCTGCAGGGTTATATAATATGAAAAAGATCCTTGCAGCACACAGCTACTACCAATGATGTACATAAGCTACTAGCTATATATATTTGAGGAAAAAGTTTAAAAACTTACGTTTTTTTCAAAAAACTCAAAAATCTCCAATTTTTTTATTTAATTCTGAAGTTCTTGTTATTTATCATATGGAGTTGCAGGATCCAAAAAAAAAAAAAAGTGTGACAAGGAGGATAGGGATATCAGCGTAGGACTCATCAGACCCTGAAGTCACTTTGTCGCAGTTGATGAGCAAACAGACATTGGCCAATGTGTGTACCAAGAACTTCAGAATTAAATAAAAAATTGGAGATTTTTGAGTTTTTTGAAAAAAACGTAAGTTTTTAAACTTTTTCCTCAAATATATATAGCTAGTAGCTTATGTACATCATTGGTAGTAGCTGAGTGCTGCAAGGATCTTTTTCATATTATATAACCCTGCAGCTTTGCTAGCACCAGTTCACATTTGTCTTTGAGTGCTGTGCAGTTTTTTTCTTGTTATATATATATATATATATATAAATTATAATATTTAGAGAGAGAAATATGGAGCAGGACAAAAAACTCCCCAACAAATTGGTGCAAATCCTCTAGAATATTATCTAGTATTTTCAAGTAGATAAAATAATTAATAGAGCAGCACTCCAAACAAGGTGCAAGAAGTGTACTTATTTATTAGCCCGTCTGGGGTGGTGACTTTTCGGTTACAAATGACCTTTGTCAAGCCAGTAAAGCTTGATCAAGATTGCTAAAGGTTATTTGTGACTGAAACGTTGCCACTCCAGATGGGCTAACAAATAAGTCCACTTGCACCTTTTTTGGAGCGCTGCCTCTATTTATTACCTTATGATCAGAGTCAGAGGGAGCAGTGCGGTGGGACAAGTAAAGGCTGGGGAGAGGTGAGTATTATATTGAAGGCCTCTCCCCGGCCTTGACCTGTCCCCCCGCACAGCTCCCTCTTGCTCTGATCACTCTTCAGGTTTCTTTGGACACTTCCAGTATTGACTAGGCTACACAACCTCATGACAATGTAGGGAAATGTTGCATAAAGCATAGACACGGGTTCTGAAGGGTGACTAGACCTGAAGTAGGAAGAAATGCAACTTTTATTTTTTACCCTTAGCTAAATTGCATCCAGCAATACAACAGCCAGACACTCCAGTAAATCCATTCACAAACAAGAAAAATTTGATTCTGACAGGTTCAAAGTAAATCTGATAATTTGCTTGTTACACCAGCCACTTACATGCCTTCTATGAGCTCCTATACTCACTGGGTGTTTCGCTCTACTCCACCCAGTACCTGACTATCCTTCTAATTTGCCTTGTGCTGGTTGTGAGTCATAGGAGGAACATCCAACTCTGCAGGAATTTGTATCCATCCTGTCCTGCAGAGATTTTCTTCCCTAGCCTATCACCTGCTAGCAGGTGATATATCAGGTGACTCCACCCTCAATTCTTGGTTAGTACCTAGATTGGTAATACATTATTAATGCATTTATCCATATTCTGTCTCCTATTATCAACCCAGTTTGCTTGCCCATCCTCTCTGACTTCTCTGATCCTGACCTTGACCATGTGTATTGAACTTGTGTTGCCTGCCCTTGGATTGCCTAACCACATTTTTGTCATCACCCTCCTGTACCTTGTACTTGTGCCTTTGACCATCTGGTCACTGCTGCTGTCCTAAGGACTGCCCTGTACTGGTAACTGGTGTCTACCAGCAGCCAAGCCTGTTCTCTCCAACAGAGGCTCTAGTGAGGACCCGGTAAACACTTAGTCACACTCCTCAGCACCGGCCATGGCTCAGTCCACACCAACCAGAGTTACATTGCAGCTAATAACAACAGGTTACAACCCAAACTTCAGCAGTCATAAAAGATGGCTCTCTATTATTCTTTCTTCCCATTACAAGTACCATATAGTTTAGGTACTGTGACATATCCACGTCCGGTCCATTTTCATAGGTCTCAACCTACAAATATCACAAAATAATGATCATGATGACTGTAAAGAGCTGCGGAATGTGAAGGTGCAATATTAATAACACAAATAAATAACAATATATAAGTAGGACATTGTCATCAGACTGATACTGGATGGCGATAAGTGTATGTGGATATATGGCGGATCAGCTGGAAACTGTCACATCATGTTCGCTGAGCCAGAACATCACAAAACCTGTTTCCAGCGAGGCGGCTCGATGAAGGACCTAGGGCAGCAACAGAGTCATAACCAACAAAGGAAGGGTGTCTGTTCTGGGAGGGGGGCTCCCTTGTGAGAACAGGGGTCGGAGACACTAACATATCAGCATTCAGGAGCAATGCCACTTTCTCCATGATCACAGGGGTCGTTCTACCAGGAAACACATGACGTGATCAAAATCAATCCAGTCTCTGGGGAACGGTCTGTAAAGTATTATATAGACAGATACAATGTAGGCGTTCACTGTGGATGTTCTACTTTATAAGTCATGACGTTAGGGATAGGCATCATCGGGTGTAAGGTTTTAGGAGGTTGGTGTTTTGAGGTGGGGAATACTCCTACCAATGACCTGCAGGGCTGTAAGTAATGTCAGATTACAATACCAAGGAAGGAAAACGATCTGTAAGAACAATGGACCCAACTACAAATTACAAATGGAAAAAAATAAAAACAACAACAAATGAGCAAATACCCTGAAAATGAAAAAGTAAAAATGCTACAGAGCAAAAAAATAATAATTAGGGCACTTGGTGACATAGATATAATCATATGAATGTATAAGCTGCCCTATCAGCGACAAGGTGACCCTATCGGGACAGTCCCTGCCTAACAACAGTACGAATACCTTGTCATCGGTCAAGATGTGAAGTGACAAGGACAGAATGAAGCAGGACCGGGCCCCAACAGAGCACACCATACCATGGGATGCCACACACTATATCATGTCCAGCTTAGAGGTAGGCCGTGCCTATGATGATTGCAGGACTGCAACAAAACATGAATAAATAAAACCAGGGCCGGAATTAAGGTGATACTCTGCAGCGCTGCGAGTTCACACTGGCCTCATAATGGAATAAACAACAACATATGAGTAAATACCCTAAAAATGATAAAAGTAAAAGTGCTGCAGTGCATGTTAGGTTTTATTTACAAATTACAAATGGCAGCAAAACTGTCGGTGGTGAACTTGGTCTTATATTATTTGCTCTATAGATTAATTGGTGTCAGTAAGTCTCCAGAAAGCCTTTTATTATTGGGCAACAGACACGATCTGTATAGATTTGCAGGATGGTTTGACAGATGTTTGCTATATTATTGAGTTCTCACATCTTCATCCCATTACTAGTAATACATCGAATATTCTGTACCTGATAGATGTATAGTTTCATAGTTTTAAGCTTGAAGGTATACACTGTAAGTCCACCTAGTTCACCCCATAGCCTAACATGATGATCCAGAGGGGGCACTTAATGTCTGGAACTTAATGATCAGAGATGATCAATCAATATTCAGTACTTAACGATCAATGGTACAGTCAACAACTCTTCTCTTGCGAGTAAAGAAGGTGTGATACATGCATCATCACGGCTCCTGGTGGTATAGACAGGTGTTGTACTCCATGATGGTCTACTATGGTGATGAATGTTTGCAATCCCAGTTATGTCACTGGTAGTAAAGCAGTATTATAATCCATGACTGTATTGTATAGGATTCTTGCTATTCTAAGGTTTAATGGATGGGATATTATCCCTGGTGCTCCAGTGGGGTTAGGAGGTATGTGATCCCTGGTGAGCAAGAGGAAGATTTTGTATAAAATAATATTTATTTATAAAACAAACTAAGCTATTAGTATTTATATCCCATTTTAAACTCATCAATGTATCAAGATATGTGATGATGAAAGTCACAAGACTGCTGATTCACGTGGCACAGAATGATCGCTGTAATATTCCAGTAGGATCTGCCTGGAAAATCCTCGCCGTGTCCAAATGGTGATAAAAAGGTCTTAAAGTGGTCCCAGCTGTGATTGTGGGGTCAGGTTCACCTGGTGAGGTGGAGTCACAAAGCTGCAGGTCAGGGTGGACTTGTGGACCAAGGAACATTGGCACAGCAGAAGTCATGCGTGATATAGAAGACCTGAAAAAGGTTTGGTACCGTGTTAGCCAGTTGAGAAAATGTTGATTGCTCTCAGTGTGAGAAACAAGATACAAATCTTGTAGTTGAGATACCTTTTAATGGCTAACAAAAATAGCCAAGGTTTTAATTTTGAGAGGTAATTTCAAATCCCAAAAACACCGAAGAGTGTGTGAATCCGAGCTAATTAGAAGCTTCAATTGTATACAGAATGGACTGAACATTGCTGATGGTTTTATGGCTCATTACCACGTCTAAACAATGTTGTTCAAAGACATGGAAATCTTAGACACCAGGTTTTCTTAGTGTCCTAAAGACTTTATTACCCCTGGGCCTGCCTGTTTGAAGATCATCTCCGAGGCTGTTTGTTTATTTTGCCAAATGTCCAGTCCCTGTAATGTTTATTGAGTCAAATATCCAATCATTTTTAGTTGTGCATGTATATATTTTGAGTTTCATTCAATATCTTGTCATACCAGGCCTGATGAAGAGACCTGAGTCGTCTCGAAAGCTCGCCCTATAACATCATTTATTTTATTTTTGTTAGCCATTAAAAGGTATCACAACTATAAGATTTGTATCTTGTTTCTCACACTGAGAGCAATCAACATAGAAGACCTGCACATTCTGGAAGCCACAGACACAGAAGGGCAAATAATGATTAGGGCCCAGATTCACAACATATGGAAGCTTGGTAAACGTGGAAAAAAAATTGTGCAAAACAGAACAAAAATTTTGCAACTTTTAGTGTCCGCAGTTTTGGCCACCGCCACCAAAATGGTCGGAGCTTGGGTGGGACTGGGGGTCGATGGGGCATGGCGGTGTCAACTGCAGTGTGCCATACCCCCCGACTGGAGTAAGGTTTGTGGTGATGAATTCATTGCCTTTCATAAAAATAGAACTTTCTTTATTGTTAGAACCGATGAAACATAAGTCGGAAACAGGTACAAAGCTTGTTCACATCTTCTGTGTTGCACAGAGATACAGACTTGGCGCAGACATATGGCCGCACGTCACTTGTAAGGAACAACACTTCATTATGTGAACCTTCCATATCCCATCATCACTAAATGTTCTGCACTGGCATTAATCAAACATCAACATTGGGACAACACAGCAATACACAGTTGTGTTCAAAATAATAGCAGTGTGTTACAAAACATAAGTGACGCCCAAAATCGTTATAGTATTTATTTCCATCATTGGGAACATTGCACACAGTGTTCTAAATCTAAACATGAAGAGAAATGTACATACTGTTTAACTACTTTTCAGAAAATAACAAAAAATGACCATTGAGCACAATAATGGCAGTGTTTCCATTTGTCTCTTTTTAGGATTTCTCATTCCTGTGAATGACTGAATATTTAGTTGTAACCACAACTTTTTAGAACGGCTTCACATCTATGTTGCATAGAGTCACCCAACCTCTGGCTCCTGTCACCGTTATTCCAGCCCAGGAGGCTTTCACTACATCCCTCAATGTATTTACATTTGTTGGCTTTGCCTCAGAAGCTGCATTGTTGATGTTGCTCCACAAGTGATCTATCGGATTAAGATCCGGGATTAGGCCACTCAATAGCCATAACTGGAACCAAGATTTTTCTGGTTTGCTGGTGTTTCGGGTCGTTGTCTTGTCATTTCCTCTTCAGTGCTGAATTATAGTGGTCTGGGTCAACCAAAAGTAGAAACCATTTTCTTCACATTCATTTTTGTGAGGATCACTGGGCGTTTTTCCAAAAACATCCCGCATGTAAATAATACTATAACGCACTCCATAGGACCACCCTTGTTCACAAAAACGCTTTTGCACTCCTGGGGAATGGGGCCAAAAACGACATGTTGTCGTGAACTGTGTCCCTGCGTTGGTGGTTTTTGGAAGCATATTTTTACGAAAAACGCATGCGTTTTTGTAGAAAACGCATGCGTTTTTATAACATGGGTTCCTATGGAAAACGCATGCAAAAACGCATGTACATTAGTACCTTTTAGTGCCATTCAAAAACGCATGCGTTTCCCATAGGAGCCCATGTTAAAAAACGCATGCGTTTCCGGAAACGCATGCGTTTTTTTAACATGGGCTCCTATGGGAAACGCATGCGTTTTTGAATGGCACTAATTGTACATGCGTTTTTGCATGCGTTTTCCATAAGGCCCCTTATTAAAAAACGCATGCGTTTTTGGATATGCTCCAAAAACGCATGGGACAGTCACACATGCTTTTTGGCTATTAGGGCATGCGTTTTTTAACATGGGGGCCTATGGGTGCGTTTTTTACATGCGTTTTTGAAAACGCAGGTCTCCAAAAATGCATGTGAAAAATGGTACTGTGACCACAGCCTAAGGCCCCTTTCACATCTCTGCGTTTGCTGCGTTTTGCTGCGTTTTGCTTCATTTGCGTTTTTTCCGCGTTTTTACCGCAAAAAACGCATGAGAACGCATGCGTTTTGTCCCTTGATTTATGGAACGCATGAAAACGCATGAAACGCATGTCAAAACGCATGTGCGTTTGCAAAAACGCAAACGCATGCGTTTTTGCAAACGCAGCCCAAAACCTTGTTTGCCACGTTTTGAGCTGCGTTTGCAAAAACGCATGCGTTTTGCGTTTTACCAAACGCACATGTGTTTTGACATGCGTTTTTGCATGCGTTTTTCATGCGTTCCCATTAAAATCAATGGGGACAAAAACGCATGCGTTCTCATGCGTTTTTTGCGGTAAAAACGCGGATAAAACGCAAATGAAGCAAAACGCAGCAAACGCAGAGATGTGAAAGGGGCCTAAGTCTCTTTCCATTCTGGATATTTCTCCAATGTCGTCTTCTGTTTTCTTCCACATCGCTCTGGTTTTCCATTATAAAACATTGGAGATTATTGTAGCTGAACAGACGATCATTGTCTGCTCTTCTGTATAAGGGGGCCGTCACACGCTGCGACATCTTTAGCGATATTGTAAGCGATCACGTGCACGCGCAATCGCTTACAATATCGCTCACATCGCTGGTGAGATGTCACACAGGCAGACTCACCAGCGATGCGGAGCCGCGATCTCGCTCGTTACTATGGTACACATCGGGTAACTAGGCGCCGCGCGTCGCTTAGTTACCCGACGTGTACCATAGTTACCATCTCCCAGCATAGGCTCTGCCGCTGGGAGATGGATCATCGTGGTGTCACACACCACGATGATGCAGATCGTTGCATCGTTCATCGCTAGATCTGAGAACCGGAGCTCAGATCAGCGATGTCACGATCAAGCGATTTACCATGTAAATCGCTTGATTACATGCAACGATTCTTGCCCGATATCGCTTAAGCGATTCAAAAAGGAGATCGCTTTTAAACGATATCGGCAGATATCGTTCCGTGTGAGCCTAAGTTTTATCATCTACAATCACTTTTGTAATCACAGTCCGCTGTTCTTCTGAACAATGTCTGGATCACCCCATATTTCTCAGCCTTTCCAGGAGAAATGCAGATACAACATGTGCTGCTTCACCCTTATATAAAAGCCCCTGATTCATAGCTGTGTCTTCACACAATGATTGACCGCACTACCGTAATAGAACTCCACACTACTGCTATTATTGTGAACACACCTCCTGTATAACATGTGCTGCTTCACCCTTATATAAGGGCCCTCATTCACACCTGTGTCTTCACACAATGATTGACCGCACTAATAGAACATAGTAACATAGTTTTTAAGGTTGAAGGAAGACTTTAAGTCCATCTAGTTCAACCCATAGCCTAACATGTTGATCCAGAGGAAGGCAAAAAAAAACCCCATGTGGCAACACTAAGCTCCACATTGGGGGAAAAAATTCCTTCCTGACTCCAGATACGGCAATCAGACTAATTCCCTGGATCAACGCCCTATCAAAGAATCTAGTATTATAACTGGTAATATTATAGTTTTCAAGAAAGGCATCCAGGCCCTTCTTAAATGTTAGTAGTGACTCACTCATTACAACATCATGTGGCAGAGAGTTCCATAGTCTCACTGCTCTTACAGTAAAGAATCCGCGTCTGTGATTATGATTAAACCTTCTTTCCTCCAGACGTAGAGGATGCCCCTTGTCCCCATCTCAGGCCTAAGAGTAAAGAGATCATTAGAAAGGTCTCTGTACTGCCCCCTCATATATTTATACATTATTATAAGATCACCCCTAAGCCTTCGTTTTTCCAAGCTAAATAACCCCAAGTTTAATAACCTGTCTTGGTATTGCAGACCCCTTAGTCCTCTAATAACTTTTGTCGCTCTTCTCTGGACCCGCTCTAGTTCAGCTATGTCTTTCTTATACACCGGAGACCAGAATTGTACACAGTATTCTAAGTGTGGTCGCACTAGTGACTTGTATAGAGGTAAAATTATGTTCTCCTCATGAGCATCTATGCCTCTTTTAATACATCCCATTATTTTATTAGCCTTTGCAGCAGCTGCCTGACACTGGCCACTAAATGTGAGTTTGTCATCTACCCATACACCCAGGTCTTTTTCAGTGACAGTTTTGCCCAGTGTTTTACAATTAAGCACATAATTATACCTTTTGTTTCCTCTGCCCAAGTGCATGACTTTACATTTATCCCCATTAAAGCGCATTTGCCATTTAGCAGCCCAAGCTTCTAGTTTACATAAATCCTCCTGTAATATAAAATTGTCCTCCTCTGTATTGATTACCCTGCAGAGTTTAGTGTCATCTGCAAATATTGAGATTCTACTCTGTATGCCCCCTACAAGGTCATTAATAAATATATTAAATAGAAGCGGGCCCAACACTGACCCCTGTGGTACCCCACTGTTAACTGTGACCCATTCTGAGTGTGTTCCATTAATAACCACCCTTTGTTTCCTATCACTAAGCCAGTTCTTAACCCACTTACACATATTTTCCCCTATCCCCATTGCCCTCATTTTATGTATCAACCTTTGTGTGGCACCGTATCAAAAGCTTTTGAAAAGTCCATATACACCACATCCACTGCATTTCCTTGGTCCAGTCCAGAACTTACTTCTTCATAGAAGCTTATTAGATTAGTTTGACAGGAACGGTCCCTCGTAAAACCATGTTGATAATGGGTCATGAGGTTATTTTTCTTCAGATACTCCAGTATAGCATCTCTTAGAAAACCTTCTAGGATTTTACCCACAGTAGAGGTTAAGCTTACTGGCCTATAATTTCCAAGTTCAGTTTTTGTCCCCTTTTTGAATATTGGCACCACATTTGCTATACGCCAGTCCTGTGGTACAGACCCTGTTATTATGGAATCTTTAAATATAAAAATAATGGTCTATCTATGACAGTACTTAATTCCTGCAGCACTCTGGGGTGTATCCCATCTGGGCCCGGGGATTTGTCAATTTTAGTGATTTTTAGACGATGCCGTACTTCCTTTGGGTTAAGCAGGTGACGTTTAATTGAGAATTTTTGTTATCACTGATCATATTGTCTGTCATGGGATTTTCTTGTGTAAATACTGTTGAAAAAAAGTCATTTAGCATATTTGCTTTTTCCTCATCCTCATCCACCATTTCACCCAGACTATTTTTAAAGGGGCCAACACCATCATTTTTTAGTTTCTTACTATTTATGTAGTTAAAAAATATTTTGGGATTCTTTTTACTTTCTCTGGCAATGAGTCTCTCTGTCTCAATCTTTGCTGCCTTGATTTGCTTTTTACAAATGTTATTTAATTTTCTGTATTTATTTAATGCTTCATCACTACCTACTTGCTTTAATTACCTAAATGCTTTCTTTTTGTCACATATTGCACTTCTTACCGCTTTATTTAGCCATAGTGGTTTCCTCCTATTTCTAGCATGCTTATTCCCATAGGGTATATATTGTGCACAGGTCCTATTCAGGATGCTAATAAACATCTCCCATTTGTGTTGTGTACTTTTATGTCTCAGGACATCGTCCCAGTTTATTGCACTAAGATCATCTCTCAACCGTTGGAAATTTGCCTTCCTGAAGTTTAGTGTCCTTGTGGCCCCTCTACTACACGTCTTAGTAAAGGATACTTGAAAGCTTATTAAGTTATGATCACTATTACCCAAGTGACCTCCAACCCGTATATTTGATATGCGGTCTGGCCTGTTGGTTAATATTAGGTCCAGCAGTGCCCCCCTTCTTGTTGGGTCCTGAACCAGTTGTGAAAGGTAATTGTCTCTTATAGTTTTCAAAAACTTATTACCTTTGCTGGAACTGCAGGTTTCTGATCCCCAAAGTATTTCAGGGTAGTTGAAGTCCCCCATAATAATGACTTCTCCCTGAGTCGCTGCTTCATCTATTTGCTTTATGAGGATATTCTCCTCCACTTCCATTATTGTTGGGGACTTATAACAAACCCCTATCAGTAATTTATTATTTTTTCCCCCTCCCCTTATCTCCACCCACAGAGACTCTACATTTCCATTAGATTCACCTATATTATCACGCAGGATGGGTTTTAAGGATGATTTTACGTATAAACATACACCTCCCCCTCGCTTATTTGTACGGTCATTTCTGAACAGACAATAGCCCTGTAAATTAACAGCCCAGTCATGGCTCTCGTCCAGCCAAGTCTCCGAAATCCCCACCATGTCATAATTATTTTCCAACAAAATCAATTCTAATTCCTCCATTTTGTTGGTGAGGCTTCTGGCATTAGTGAACATGCACTTTATGCATCTCTCTTTACCTCTATTCCTTCCTACTAGATTGACTGTTCTAACCCCACCCCCCATGCCACCCCCAATTTTATTACTTGTGCCCAGGTTACTGTTTACACTATCTTCCCCTCCTATACAATGAATACCCTCCCCCCCAATCCCTAGTTTAAACACTCCTCCAACCTTCTAGCCATTTTCTCCCCCAGCACAGCTGCACCCTCCCCATTGAGGTGCAGCCCGTCCCTAGCATAGAACCTGTAGCCAACAGAGAAGTCGGCCCAGTTCTCCAGGAACCCAAACCCCTCCTTCCTACACCAATTCCTGAGCCACTTATTTATCTCCCTAATCTCCCGTTGCCTCTCTGGTGTGGCACGTGGTACAGGCAGTATTTCAGAGAATACTACCTTGGAGGTCCTTGCCTTAAGCTTGCAGCCTAATTCCCTGAAATAATCTTTAAGGACCTTCCACCTACCTCTAACTTTGTCATTTGTGCCAATGTGCACCATGACCGCTGGGTCCTCACCAGCCCCTCCCAGTAATCTGTCAACCCGATCAGCGATGTGCCGGACTCGAGCGCCAGGTAGGCAGCACACAGTTCGACGATCCCTGTCTTTGTGACAGATTGCCCTATCTATTCCCCTAATAATTGAGTCCCCCACTACCAGCACCTGTCTGGCCTGCCCTACTCTCCTGTTTTCCCCCTTACTGGAGCAGACACTCCTCTGGCTTTCAGAGGTCATGCCCTGCTGCAGCAGTGCTATCCCTGAACTCACACCCCCCTCATCTGCCAACATAGCAAATTTATTGGGGTGTGCCAGATCAGGGCTAGCCTCCCTGGCACCCTTCCCTCTACCCCGCCTTCTAACTGTCACCCAGCTAGCTACCTCATGGTCCTGAGGCTCCATAGTACCATCCTCCCCCACATCTATCCCATTGAGCAGCTGTTCAGTGAGCAGCAGACTCCTTTCCATATTGTCTATGGATCTCAGCGTTGTCAGTCGTTCATTTAGATCCAGTATCTGGGCTTCCAAATGCACAACGTACTCACATCTCACACAGCAGTATGCACCCTCGGCCGGCTGGTCAAGGAATGCATACATGTGACAAGATGTACACTGGATGGCATTGCCAATCATGGAGCTCATTTCCTAATGGGGATTGCACCAGACAGAAATGATAAGTAAAAAGAAATGCAAAGTATTAATAAAATACAACCAGCAATTCAGTAAGTCCTCCCTTCCAAACTCCCTTAATCCAAAGTCACTGAATCACAAGTCACACACTTACTTCTGTCGCACTTGCTCTGTCACACAAAGAACGCCACACTACTATTATTGTGAACACACCTCCTGTATAACATGTGCTGCTTCACCCTTATATTAGACCCCTGATTCACACCTGTGTCTTCACACAATGATTGACCGCACTAATAGAACTCCACACTACTATTATTGTGAACATACATCCTGTATAACATGTGCTGCTTCACCCTTATATAAGGGCCCTGATTCACATCTATCCTGTATAACATGTGCTGCTTCACCCTTATATAAGGGCCCTGATTCACATCTAAAGGGTTGAGAATGCGCAAATAGGGTCTTATCTTTTTTAGACAGATATATGATGTGAATATTGGTATTGCTCACCTGATGTGGTTGTGTAGCACACAACCAGGGTAATCGCTCAGAAAAAACAGCTGCTGCAGGGACCGTACTTCCACAGGATGCGGTGCTCAAATCACAAGGTTATTCAGACGAAGTACCTTTATGTCCGCGCTGCTGTCAGACCGGTATACCAATGACACTGGACGTCTAGGTATTGGAGATATAGATTTATTGCCTTATTTCCAACGCGTTTCGGAGCCACGTGCTGAGCTCCTTCGTCAGGGATGTTCCCTGAGGAAGGAGCTCGGCACGTAGCTCTGAAACACGTTGGAAATAAGGCAATAAATCTATATCTCCAATACCTAGACGTCCAGTGTCATTGGTATACCGGTCTGACAGCAGCGCGGACATAAAGGTTCTTCGTCCGAATAACCTTCTGATTCACACCTGTCCCTTCACACAATCATTCACCGCCAGGGGCAGACTGGCCCAGGTGGCAGGGGCTGGTGGTATAGCCCTCATCTAGGGCCGCCCCCCCATAGAAATGGGCCGACCGGTGTCGCTTTATGGCTAGTGCTGTGAAAGTACAGCAGACGCGGCGCCCGGCGCAGTGATACGGCAGCAGACACGGCGGGTGACACAGTGAGTGACCTGCGATAGTCTGATAGCACCCCCCCCGGCGGTCGACCCAAAAAGTCTGATAGCACCCCCCCGGTCCACAAAAAAAAGTCTGATAGCAACCCCCTTCCCCCTCGGCCCTAACCTAAGGGCTGCCAGAAGAAAACTGCCACCCAGAGTTAGAGTCGCCAGCCAGCCCCTGTTCACCACACTAATAGAACTCCACACTGCTATTATTGTGAACACACTTCCTGTATAACATGTGCTGCATCACCCTTATATAAGGGCCCTGATTCACTCCTGTGTCTTCACACAATGATTGACCGCACTAATAGAACTCCACACTGCTATTATTGTGAACACACCACCTGTATAACATGTGCTGCTTCACCCTTATATAAGGGCCCTGATTCACACCTGTGTCTTCACACAGTGATTGACCACACTAATAGAACTTCACACTGCTATTATTGTGAACACACCCCCTATATAACATGTGCTGCTTCACCCTTATATAAGAGCCCTGATTCACACCTGTGTCTTCACACAATGATTGACCGCACTAATAGAACTCCACACTGCTATTATTGTGAACACACCCCCTATATAACATGTGCTGCTTCCCCCTAATATAAGGGCCCTGATTCACACCTGTGTCTTCACACAATGATTGACCGCACTGATAGAACTCCACACTGCTATTATTGTGAACATACCTCCTATATAACATGTGCTGCTTCACCCTTATATAAAAGCCCTGATTCACACCTGTGTCTTCACACAGTGATTGACCGCACTAATAGAACTCAACACTGCTATTATTGTGAACACACCTCCTGTATAACATGTGCTGCTTCACCCTTATATTAGACCCTGATTCACAGCTGTCCCTTCACACAATGATTGACCGCACTAATAGAACTCCACACTGCTATTATTGTGAACACACCTCCTGTATAACATGTGCTGCTTCACCCTAATATAAGGGCCCTGATTCACACCTGTGTCTTCACACAATGATTGATCGCACTAATAGAACTCCACACTGCTATTATTGTGAACACACCTCCTATATAACATGTGCTGCTTCACCCTTATATAAGACCCCTGATTCACACCTGTCCCTTCACACAATGATTGACTGCACTAATAGAACTCCACACTGCTATTATTGTGAACACACCCCCTATATAACATGTGCTGCTTCACCCTAATATAAGGGCCCTGATTCACACCTGTTTCTTCACACAATGATTGACGGCACTAATAGAACTCCACACTGCTATTATTGTGAACACACCTCCTGTATAACATGTGCTGCTTCACCCTTATAGAAGACCCCTGATTCACACCTGTCTCTTCACAGATGATTGACTGTACTAATAGAACTCCACACTGCTATTATTGTGAACACACCTCCTGTATAACTTGTGCTGCTTCACCCTTATATAAGGGCCCTGATTCACACCTGTGTCTTCACACAATGATTGACCGCACAAATAGAACTCCACACTGCTATTATTGTGAACACACCCACTATATAACATGTGCTGCTTCACCCTTATATAAAACCCCTGATTCACACCTGTCCCTTCACACAATGATTGACTGCACTAATAGAACTCCACACTGCTATTATTGTGAACACACCCCCTATATAAAATGTGCTGTTTCACCCTAATATAAGGGCCCTGATTCACACCTGTGTCTTCACACAATGATTGACCGCACTAATAGATCTGCACACTGCTATTATTGTGAACATACCTCCTGTATAACATGTGTGGCGCCCCGCACCGAGTGCGTCACAGGAGGGTATTGCAGCCATAAATTCAGCAGCAATATTCTCTGACCCAGCAGTCATCTGGTTAACTTAGAGATCCATACTCTGCATGCCTCACTTAGTATAAAGGGCCAATCAAGGTCCTGGTGGGCGGAGTGCAAGAGTAGTGTGTAGTGGAAGTTTAGTACAGCTTAGAGAATTCTAGCCTCGGGTCTGGAGAAGTAACAGCAACTTAGAACACCTCTGCAGAATCCCAGCTCTGCAACCTAGGAGAGGGGGTTGCACAGTCGGTGCAGCCCCCTGGCCACCTTCTACCGGCCATCTCTTCACTTTTACCACGGTTGAGCACCATTACTCCCGGTGCATTACCAACCGAATTTGGGCTTCAACATGCGGGTCCAAAACCACCCCGCATCCATATACAGCCGGTTTACTGGTACCGAAGCTAGCAGTAGTTCGGCTCTGCTATGTGAACCAGAAGAGTGGAGGAATAGCTCTACAGGAGCACCCCACCATCGCCAAATCCAGTCGTCTAACCAGCGGTGTACCCACCAAGGGACCCAAGGCTCCCCAAAGCATCCGGAACGTATACCCCGGATAGGGCATTCAAGCAGCCTCCCTGTACCCGATCTGGTATTCCTGGGCGACAACGGCAACTTACTTAGTTAGATAGGAGGAACACCGCGGATCTCTGAGGGACACCTATCACTGCTGAGTCCACCCGGTCCACTACCCGTCAACTGTATGCCATGTACTGCTTGCTGGTTACAGTAAAGAGCCCGTTACAGAGACTTACAGTGTCCGTGCTTCCTTATGACTACGTCCGTCTGCACACAAGGTAACCGCAGCTGCCGCACAACATCTTAAGCAGCTCCTGGCTTCGGGGATCATCGCTTAGCATGTGGGGAGCGTTCCATCTTGCTGCATTCCATCCCCCGGAGGCCTCGCAGCGTTGGTAAAGTTACCGAACTACTCATAGGTGGCGTCACGAAACAATTAACCCCTTTATCTGTTCCCACAAGACGTCTTCAACCCTTTTGATCTGCACTCAACTGGGCCCCACTACCGGCAGGCGCGGTCCACCCGTGACAAGGAGGAAGAAGCTGTCTAAATCGGAGTCCCGGCCACGGTGAGTCAGAAAATGGCGTCACGAACAGGATACGAGCAGGCCCGTTCCCTAACGGGTATTATGTGCTTTAAAATGACTTTAATGTCTACAATTTGGACTTTGTTCGTCCCTAAAAGAACTTTCCCGCCTTTTCACCGTTGGGCCAAGATGGCGCCCAAGATGGCGTCCCCGCCATGAGGAACCGCCACGTGCAAGCCCAGGGGTGAGCCACCGCCCCTCATCATGGGAGGGCTAAAGGCAAAGGCGCCAAACTCTTTGTCCGCCCTGATTGCTCTAATCAACCATGGGGGCGGACCCCAAAGACTTTTCCCACAATTGGACTACAAAAACCCCCAAGGAAGTGGGAGTGTCAGACAATTCTTCACCAGCTCTTCACCAGTACAGTTACCGGGTAGAGACAGGTGTGGCTCCTCCAAGAGAAATGGCCAGCTTAAGACTGAGAGACCTGATGCAAGAAGTGGAAGTCGAGGCCAGAGCAGCAATAGGCCATCCGGGTCCGGTCCTGTCCTCAATATCTACGGCAGCCCCGACTTCTGGCAAGAAGCTCTGCAAGACCTCCGGGTACGGCTCCTAGAAACCGTTGAATGGACAATCCGCAGTTGGAGCGTGAGTTTGGGCAGCAGACTACATTGTGCGATGCAGCAGAGCCGCTCGGGTAGAACCACTCCAGGGCCGGACGACATCTCGAGTTTCAGCACCGCCTCGCCCACGCCGACCACTTGTCCCGCCTCATCTCCAGAGCCGATAGACTGTGTTATCCCGGTAGAGACCACCGCTTATCCCGCTCCAGAGACTGGAACTGAAACCGTGTTTGAGCCGGAGCTTGCAACTCGCTCCAAGGAAGAACCGAATACTTACCTGGTTTCCCTTGCGGAACCCGCGACTAGTTTCACTCCTACCGAGACTGTCGCCTGTTTCTCCCCTGAACCGGAGTCCTCCTCTGCAATTACCGAGGCCTACCTGGTGACCGGGATCGAAACAGCATTACTCGCTGCTACAGAAGAAGAGGCAGGCAGCCTGGAAGCCCTGCAAGACGACCTTGAGGAGAACTTTGCAGCACAGCCACCCATCGACCCAGAGGGTCCCATTCCAACATCTCCGTTTGCCGAACAGCCCAACGTGGTCATCGAGGGAGAGATCGAGGATGATGACGACGAGACCTACAGCCCATCTGAGGACCTCTATACCGGTTTCGCCTGGGGAGATACCAAGGATCCCTCTGCCGGGCGATCTGCTCGGGTACGCTGGTCGGGTGCCGCCGCAGCAACATCTTTTCCGGTTCCGTTCAACCGGGTTCCAATCCAGACTGCCCACCAGACTCCAGCCGATCAACAACCAGCACGCCGTAGTGACTGTATCCACACGCCGCACTGCTCCGACGAAGAGGTACGTCGCATCCGAAGGGAAGAGTGGCAGGCTCGTCTACGCGCCAACATGCAGGCTCGCGCTGAAGCCCGCCGCCAATCTCCATTGCCTTATGAGTTCCGTAAAACCGGACAGGTGAGCACCTTCAACTTATCCACCAGGTGGGGATTCATAAGGGAGGAGGATGTGTGTACGGAAGTGTTTGTGGGGCGACGTGATGTGGAATCGCACATACCGCGAGGGCATCCTAACCGTGATTTGTATAGAGGGGACATTATAACCTATGAGCGATATGTATGCTGTGACGGGTGGTTTGCTATACGGGTCCGGAACACTGCCCTCCACAAGTGACTTTGTTGTTTGAACTTTTTGCCAAGAGACTTCTTTCTGTTTTGCAAATAACACCGCGACTTGGCGGCTACAGCCTGAACTCTTACTAAGGACAGCCGACCGCCCGCCGAGTCTGCGCAATGTGTTAACCTGTTCTTTTTGCTTGCAACAACAAAGTGAATGTTTACCTGTTTCTTTAATAAAAGTGTAACTTTCATGTCTGTTATAAAAATATAAAAATCCTCTGTAATGTTGGATAGTGCGACGCTTGGGGACAAGCGTATTTCACCAAGGGGGAGTGTGGCGCCCCGCACCGAGTGCGTCACAGGAGGGTATTGCTTCCATAGATGCAGCAGCAATATTCTCTGACCCAGCAGTCATCTGGTTAACTTAGAGATCCATACTCTGCATGCCTCACTTAGTATAGAGGGCCAATCAAGGTCCTGGTGGGCTGAGTGCAAGGGTAGTGTGTAGTGGAAGTTTAGTCCAGCTTAGAGAGTTCTAGCCTCAGGTCTGAAGAAATAACAGCAACTTAGAAGACCTCTGCAGAATCCCAGCTCTGCAACCTAGGAGAGGGGGTTGCACAGTCGGTGCAGCCCCCTGGCACCCTTCTACCGGCCATCTCCTCACTTTTACCACGGTTGAGCACCATTACTCCCGGTGCATTACCAACCGAATTTGGGCTTCAACATGCGGGTCCAAAACCACCCCGCGTCCATATACAGCTGGTTTACTGGTACCGAAGCTAGCAGTAGTTCAGCTCTGCTATGCGAACCAGAAGAGTGGAGGAATAGCTCTACAGGAGCACCCCACCATCGCCAAATCCAGTCGTCTAACCAGCGGTGTACCCACCAAGGGACCCAAGGCTCCCCAAAGCATCCGGAACGTATACCCCGGATAGGGCATTCAAGCAGCCTCCCTGTACCCGATCTGGTATTCCTGTGCGACAACGGCAACTTACTTAGTTAGAATGGAGGAACACCGCGGATCTCTGAGGGACACCTCTCACTGCTGAGTCCACCCGGTCCACTACCCGTCAACTGTATGCCATGTACTGCTTGCTGGTTACAGTAAAGAGCCCGTTACAGAGACTTACAGTGTCCGTGCTTCCTTATGACTACGTCCGTCTGCACACAAGGTAACCGCAGCTGCCGCACAACATCTTAAGCAGCTCCTGGCTTCGGGGATCATCGCTTAGCCTGTGGGGAGCGTTCCATCTTGCTGCATTCCATCCCCCGGAGGCCTCGCAGCGTCGGTAAAGTTACCGAACTACTCATAGGTGGCGTCACGAAACAATTAACCCCTTAATCTGTTCCCACAAGACGTCTTCAACCCTTTTGATCTGCACTCAACCGGGCCCCACTACCGGCAGGCGCGGTCCACCCGTGACAAGGAGGAAGAAGCTACTGCCTGTCTAAACCGGAGTCCCGGCCACGGTGAGTCACATGTGCTGCTTCACCTTTATATAAGACCCCTGATTCACACCTGTGTCTTCACACAATGATTGACCACACTAATAGAACTCCACACTGCGATTATTGTGAACATGCCCCCTTTCAATTAATTATTCACATACACAAACACAAAATCCTGCAGATCCTGAATGCGGGGTCTGGAGGTTTAAAAAAATCTACTGGAACATCTGGTGAATTGTGTGACCTGTGGTGATAGAATTTATACCAAACACAGAGAATAATCTGGTGTCATATTGGACTGCTATTACACAGAGAATAATCTGGTGTCATATTGGACTGCTATTACACAGGGAATAATCTGGTGTCATGTTGGACTGCTATTATTTGATACATTGACAATTTTGCAAGTTTTCCCAACCTACAAAGAATGGAGAGATATGTCATTTTTATTGTAGGTAACTTGATCTGTGAGAGACAGAATCTAAAAAAAAAATCCAGAAAATCACATTGTTTAAATTTTACAAAATTAAATTGCATTTTATTGCATGAAAAAAGTATTTGATACAATAGAAAAACAGCCCTTAATATTTGGTACAGGGGGGGCGTGTCCTGCTTCAGAACATGGACGCTTAATCCCGGAGCTCTGCAAGAGGGGGGCCCTTTACACGTTGTTTACCGGCTTCCCGTGCCTCGTACTGACACATAACCGGTAGTGAAGCGTTCCCTATCCAGCCAAGATGCCCAGGACCGGTTCTCGCTCAGGCGCGTCATCTCAGAAGCTCACAAACTACTTTACAGCGGAACGCCCGGAGCTGCTACACGCAAGTAAAATGGCGCCTGAGAAGGACATTACCTCTCGCTCCCCACAGACCCCTCGTTCCCCCCTGCGAGCAGGCTGAGTGGTCTCGACAGGACTCAGGCGCCTTTACCCCCCTGGTCACGCATGATTCTATACAGGGACTCCTGGAGGGTCTGCGCCGATCCATGAGGGAAGATATACGGAGCATTGTAGGAGAAATGCGGGCCGACATTACCGCAGTTGTGGAGCGTACAGGCCATATAGAGACCAAAATGGCGGAATTCGCAGTGGCACACAATGAACTTTCCGACGGGGTCCACAATCTAGAATTAGACGTCAATGACATGAAGGCCTCCATGTGTGCCATGGAGGATAAGCTTCGCTGTGGTAACTTGAAGGTCAGAGGGGTCGAGGAGGCGGAGGGAGAAGACGTCGCACTAGAGACTGTTCTACCGTTCTTCTGCCGCATACTTCCTGACGCACCACCGACAGATTTTGTCGTTGAAAAAATATATCGCCTCCCCCGATCTAACTGCATCGGCAGCGATGTTCCTCGGGACATTACGGTACATTTCACTATACCAAAGATGAGAGATACCCTTATCTTCGCCCTGCGTAGTAAACCGATCACAGAGGAGCCTTTCAATACCTGGTTTCTGCTACAGGATCTCTCCCCTGGCACCCTCGCTAGTAGGAGATATTTCGCTCCGTATTGTGCTGTACTGCGACAAAAGAACATTCTCTACGCCTGGGGTCCCCAGTTAATGTCTCCTTTCGGTACAAGGGCACACGCCACTGCTTTACTTCGGCGTCTAAGATGCGAGGCGCATTGGTGGACTGGGGCCTGATGGATAAACGGGGATCCCCGCCTAAAGGCTCCTCCTCCTCTCCGGTGTACCGAAATTCAAAGGTGAACTCTAACCGCTGATCCCGTGACACCTGCAGTGGCACTAATGGGGGCCCTCCTCTTGTGGAAGATCTCCCTTTTGGGATATTGGAACTGCCCGTATACCTTAGGTGACTCCCTTGGTGTGTGGGATAGTTTAGACGTCCACCTCCTGACCTGCCCCGTCCCCTGTTTCCAGCTGAGGAGACGAGGGGGTTGGGTCTTTTTTGTGTACGGTCCCCAGCTCACCAGTTGTGAGCGCTCAGAAGTTTACATTTCTGTTGGCTGTTTGTTTATACCTCTGTTTCCCCTTCCCGGTTAACCCCCTCCCCCCTCTTACTTGCGCTCTCTTTTCCCCCTTAGTGGGGTCTCTTCTACCTGCCCTACTCCTCTCTCTCTTCATATTACTATTTTCATCACTTCCTCTGTTTCTTGCTTTGCTTTGTCCTTTTCACTTACTCGTCTCTTTACCAGTCGTTCCTTGCCTGCATACCGACAGACCAGATTGGGGCTTGTACGTGGTGTGTGGGAGGTGATATGAGCTTTAAAATTGTGTTGTTAAATGCCAGGGGCCTCAATTCACCAGCCAAAAGATCCTTCCTGTGGAGGGAGGCTGCTCGTTCCAGAGCTGATATTTTGTGCGTGCAGGAAACGTACCTCCTGCAAGGGGATAATAGACAGCTGTCACACCCCAAATACCCTAATATCTACTTTTCCAACAATGAGGCGAAGAAAGCGGGAGTGTGTCTAATGGTTAGCTCCACTCTGCAATTTGAATTTAAAAGGGTGATAGTGGATCCAGCTGGGCGATATCTCATCCTGGTTTGTGTTATATCTGGGGTCCCGTTCACACTTGCGACGGCCTATGCCCCCAATTTGGCCCAGATGAAGTTTTTGAGGTCACTCTTTTCCAGGCTGCGGGAAGAGGCGGGAGGCCATATGATACTCTGTGGTGATTTTAACAGTGATGGAAGCTCGCCTCGATTCTTCTGCCCCACTAGCCCGCCTGAGGAGGGACCTCTTCCCTCTCTCCCGGGAGCTCCGCCTCCATGACATCTGGCGCTACCTCCATGCGGGGGAGCGAGATTACACCTTCCATTCTGGCCCCCATGGATCCTACTCCAGGATTGATTTTTTCCTGGTTGGGGATGGGTCCTTGGAAGTGTGCCGGAAGGCGGAGGTGGGTGTGATCACGTAGTCTGACCACGCCCCGGTGTCATTGGAGGTGGCTCTGGGGATGGGGGGGGGAGAGACCGAGGATGTGGCGCCTGGGCCCGGACCTCCTTCTGGATCATGATGTGGTGGAGACAACTGGAGGAAACATCGAGTCCTTCTTCGTTGTTAATGACAACGGTGAGGTCTCGGACGAGACCCTCTGGGCCTCCCATAAGGCAGTCCTGAGGGGGCAATTACTCCAGATGGCGGCGCGACGCAAGAGAATCAGGGATGCGCAGAGACGGGAGTGGGTGGACCAAATCCAAGCCCTTGAAACGACAAATAAAACATCCCCATCCGCATCCCTATTAACACAGATCACTTCCCTTCGGACCCAATTAAGATCCCTTTTGTTAAGACAATATGAGGTGGGTCTCCGTAAAATGAGGACTTCCTATTACGCCATGGGGGATAGGGCAGGTAAATTACTTGCTAGACGACTGAAAAAACGTGAACTCAGATCGACTATAACAGCAATGCTAGACTCTGAGGGTCGGCGGGTCAGAGACCCGAGGTCTATAGTGGAGGTTTTTGCCTCTTATTACTCGTCCTTGTACAATTTGGGATCGGACCCGGTACTCCTCAACCCACGGGGGCATTGATAGATGATTTCTTGAGTGAAATACAGCTTCCCAGAGTCCCCCCTGATGTCCTTGAGTCTCTCAATCGCCCATTCTCCCAGCCAGAAATACTAAAAGTCATATCGACATTGAAGTCAGGGAAGGCCCCAGGGTCTGACGGCTTTATTAATGACTATTATAAATGCTTTGCCAAGTCCCTCTCCCCATTCTTGCTGAGATTATTTAATGAATGGAAAGCCAGGGGATCTATTCCGACGTCGGCTCTTGAGGCGACAGTAGTAACGATATTGAAGCCTGGTAAGGACCCGGAGAAACCTGAGAATTATCGCCCGATCTCACTGCTTAATACTGACGTAAAGATCTATTCTAAACTGTTGGCTCTACGAATGGCAGAGGTGGTACCTCTGCTGGTCGGAGCGGACCAGGTGGGGTTTGTGGCTCGCCGACAGGCAAGAGATGGCACGAGGCGAATGCTGGATTTGATTGAATTGGCGGAGAGGAGGGGCCACCCTAGTGCATTCCTGTCATTAGACGCCGAAAAAGCGTTTGACAGGGTGCACTGGGGATACCTGGAAAGAGTTCTGCGAGGATTCGGGCTGGAGGGCCAGATCCTGACGGCAGTCCTGAGCTTATACTCTAATCCCTCTGCTAAGGAGTTCGCCTCAGGCTATCTCTCAGGTCCGTTTAAGATCACAAATGGGACCAGACAGGGGTGTCCCCTGTCCCCCTTGATCTATGCCCTGGCGGTCGAGCCACTGGCCGTTTCCCTCCGCTCCGACTGGATCCTAGAGGGGATACAGGTGGGGGGGGGGAGAGTCATGTTGTGGGATTATATGCCGATGACATTATCATCTCCTGCTCCAAGCCGGAAGTATCCCTGCCGAGGGCTTTGTCTTTACTTTCTTCATTTGCTCAGGTTTCATACTATAAGCTCAATGCGGCTAAATCCCTGGTTTTCCCGGTCAATATCCCCCCAGATCAGGCTGCGACTCTCTCGGGCTCTCTTCCATTTAGATGGTCTCCTAAGGGCATCCCGTATTTGGGAATAACGTTGTGTCCCTCAGCTGAGCTTGTGAAGCGTAACGTGGACCCTTTTCTGGAGGCACTGGAGAGAGCAGCGGATCTTAAGGGGCTTCAGCCCCTTTCCTGGATTGCCCGAATCCAGGCATTTAGAATGTCGTGGCTGCCTAAACTTCTTTATCTATTTAGATGCATTCCTCTGATCTTCCCTGCAAAATTGCTAGCCCGATTACAGAGGGGGGTGAATCGATACATCTGGGCCTTGGGTCATCCCAGAGTCCAGAGACGTGTGATGTACCGAAAGATGAACAGGGGAGGTATGGGCGTGCCGGACGTAGCCTCGTACTATAGAGCTTCTCTTTTGGAGATCGCTGGGCTGTGGTGGGTGGAGGGGAGACTCTTGGGCTGGGCAAGAATAGAGGCCTCAGTGGTGAGAGGTGGGTCCCTGAAAGATTTGCTGGTGGCAGAGGCATTGGGCCCGGTGGACTCAAAGGGCCTTCTGGGTATGATGGAGGCAGTGGTGAGGGCTTGGAGACGTGCTCCGGAGAGATGGACCAAAGTGCAGGTGGCGGAGATCCCGCTGGGATCTCTCCGTCTGCATATTCCCTCATTGAGAGTGTCGAATTGGATAGCTCAGGGGCTGCGAACCCTGGCTGACCTGGTTGGCCCTTCTGGCGCGATAGCTGGAGAGGACCTTGGGGCTCGATCTTCGTCTCTCCGGCGCACCTACTTCCAGCTCTACCAAGTTTCCCATTTTATGGCGGCCAGGCGTGACAGGGTGTGGTGGACGGCGCCAGTGCCTTCCCCGCTCCGGTCCCTCCTGACAGCGGGCCATAATGCTTCCGGCGGCCTCGCCAAGTTGTATGCGGGCCTCCTGGATGAGGGGACACCCATAGCTCCGTCATACAGGAAGAGGTGGGAAGAGGAATTAGGGTTTACGGCAGATGAGGAGGATTGGGACAATGCTGTGCAGGTTCTGTCCAGGGCGACTAAATGTATAAACCATCTCGAACAACTCAAGAAGTTACACTTCTTGACACAATTTAGGGCACAATTTTGGGCCCTAGTGGAGGGGCTATTGAGGTCCCTAATGGAGGTGTTTGTTCCCCTCACGCCACAAATGGCTCTCTTGCATATAGGTCTGATGGGTCTTCCCCCAGTACCCCGCCAGGTGGCCTCCTTCGTTCTGATTGCAGCGAGGTTTTGCGTTGCGTCTAACTGGCGCTCTGCTTCACCTCCGGGGATGGCTGATCTTACTGCCAGACTAAATCTCATGTTCACCCATGAATACTTCCTGGCTATGGAATCCGGACATAGGAGATATGTCCGGGAAGCATGGGAGTGTTGGGCTTCCCACCCCTTGGCGATTCCTGTCCCTGTAGACGCGGGGACTGGACTGAGATGAGATTTATCCTAAACCCTTTTCTTCCTCTTTTTTTTTTTTTTATCACTTTCTTGCTTATCTATATCTCTTCTATCCCCTTACCTCTATGCCTCCCCCCCTTCCCCTCCCTCCCCCTTCCTGATACTTATGCCTATGTGTTTGTAAGTTTAATTGTTTATGCTTTGTGCGTACTGGTGGTCGCTGGTGCGGAAATCTGAGGGACGTATTTGTTATTTTCTCTTTTATTTGTGTATGTGAGAAACATAAAACTTTTCTTTTCTCAATAAAAAATAATTATGACAAAAACAATTTGGTACAGGTGCAGATTTGTTGCAGAAGGTTTGCAACCAAATCTCAATGTGTGCACATATTTGAAAACTGGTGCGTGCCTCCGTGCCCCTCGCTGTAAGGGTCCCGTCACACTTTGCGGTGTTCCAGCGATCCAGACAATGATACAACCTGGTAAGGATCGCTGGAACGTCGCAATGTGGTCACTGGTGCGATGTCAAACAGTCAGATCTACTCAACGACGCAGCAACGATACGGCAACCCGTATAACGACCTCGGTGGTCGTTGGGACCCTGTCACACAGCAGCTAGTCTGACGACTCAGACCTACGTGGCTGAGATCTGAGTCACCAACGAGGTCGTTGTTAAGGCATCAGACACCGATGTATGCTGGCAAGTGGGAGTCCGACGATCAATAAATAGTCCAGGCCATTTTGACACAATTGGTGATCTCACAGCGGGGACCCGGTCGCTGCCACGTGTCAAACATATCGAGATCGCTGGTGAGGTCATTGGTCCGTCACAAAACCTGTGACGTAGCAGCGATCTCGCTAGCGATCTCACTATGTGTAATGGGGGCTTAAGGTTGTGTGTCTCATTGTAACAGTCCCTTTATCAAGGCCAGGGTGTGAACAATGGCGGTGGTGATAAATTGAGGCCCAGGAATTTTAACCACCTTTGGTACTGGATAACAATCCCGCATCCCCTCTCAGCACCAGGACAGTAAACCCCTGTTGACGTCGTGGACAGGAGCAGGCTTCATACTAATTTTCTTGCTTACAGATGGCTGGATTCCATCATGTCATCTCTGAGGAGAGTTTGATACATAATAATGAACTATAAGTGCAATGTAGAAGTATGTGTTATCAACTACACTGTCACCAAGACGCCATTAAAATAGTTTTCAGGAATTCTGACAGATGTACCTAAGGGCTCGTTCAGGAGGCAAGGATGATTTTGTATGCAAAAAGAAAAATAAAAAAATTAGAATTTTATAAGATTTTACCATCAGTGTCATTAGATATTGTTTGTCGTAAGAGACGTTTTCTCAAGATTCTCCTATCACACAAGCCTGAAAATAAGACAACACAAAGATGGCCTCTGAGTGCCATCAGATACTTTTTACAGACCCAGAGACTTACGTTAGTAAGCTTCATCCATAACTTGGATCTAAATTGGACACATCTCCTTGTTTTGGTGTGGACCACTCAGTCTGCAAAAGAACAGGGTGGGCCATTTATATGGATGCACCTAAACATAATGGGAATGGTTGGTGATATCAACTTCCTGTTTGTGGCACATTAGTATATGGGAGGGGAAAACTTTTTGCAGATGGGTGGTGACCATGGCGTCCATTTTGAAGTCGGCCATTTGGGATCCAACTTTATTTTTTTTTTCAATGGGAAGAGGGTCATGTGGCACATCAAACCTATTGAGAATTTCATAAGAAAAACAATGGGCCACAAACAGGAAGTTGATATCACCAACCATTCACATTGTATTAAGCTGTATCCGTATAAATGGCCCACCATGTATAATAAAGCACCCCAACACACGGTTCAGGGTTTCTTCCTGCCGTGAGTGGTTTCATCATGGAAACAGACTAAGGCTGGCTTCACACTTGCGGACCCTCTGCAGCGTCCTGCGGAGGGGATCTGCAAGCTGACCGCAGCCCTTATGTTTATAATGGGAACGCACGGTCATGCGCAGGTCTGAGCATGACCGTGCGCTCCCATTCACTGCAATATGTGATTTGTACGCAGGCGGATGCCCGCGCACAAATCACACACTCTTGTCCGCACCAGGAACGCGACCATGAGAGCTCACTAGAGCTACCCTAATGCACAACTTTTATTGGCCAAAAATGGGGACGGACATAGCCAACTACTGTCAATCCTGTGTAGTGTTTCAGAGGGTTGGAAAGTCTGGGAATATACAGAAAGCCCCATTGATACCACTGCCAGTGATTGATGAGCCGTTCCAGCGAGTGGCTGTGGATATAATAGGGCTACTTGCCATACCTAGCAGCTCGGGCAAAAAGTACATCCTGTGAGACAGTGACCGGGGTGATTTGTGTATGTGTCTCCCAGGTTGTGTTCCCTCCACGTATAGGAAGCACTCCACTCCGGGTTCTTGGAGGATTCTCCACCATATGTGAGGTAGGCACAGGGTTAAAAGCTGGGCTGGAATACAGGGTGTGGCTCTCTGAGTGGAGCTTCTGTTTGAGGGAAGACAGATGAGGCTAGTGAGCGGCCAGGTCAAGAGAGTGCAGAGGTTATGTGCTGATACAACACGGCCTAGCCCAGAGGGCTTGATCTCGGTGAGACCTGGACCGGAGAGACCCCGTGATCAGGGACCAATGTTATGGTTGTATGAAATGTACCCGGCTGCGTCCCGGAACCCGGAGGTTTGTGCATAACCTGAACTGTACCAATAAACCCGTGTGCTGTGGGAACAATTACCAGGGTCACTGCCTTTTTTATTGATAACCACCGGCGCTACCTCACAATTCTCACAGAGGTGGACTATGCGACACGATACCCAGAAGCGGTGGCCCTGTCCTCCATCCGAGCGGACAAGGTGGCGGATGCTTTACTGACTGTTTTCTCATGTGTGTTTCCCCAGGGAGATGTTAACCGATCAGGGAACCCAATTCATGTCCAAACTGATGGAAAGTCTCTGTGAAAAAATACATGTGCAGCATGTTGTGGCCAGCGCTCATCATCCCCAAACAAATGCACTCTGCGAACGATTCAACGGGACATAAAATCAAATGCTGAAAATGCTGGTGGAGACTGAAGGAAGGGACTGGGAGCGTTACCTTCCCCATCTGTTGTTTGTGTACAGAGAGGTACCCCAGGCCTCCACAGGATACTGCCCCTTCGAACTGGTTTATGGGAGGAGGGTCAGGGGACCCTTGGACTTGATTAAGGACTGCTGGGAGGGTGATCCCAAAACTACAGGAGTCTCAATGGTTGAATAGGTACTGCGACTCCAGGACAGAATGCAAAAACTGAGTGTCCTTGCCCATGAGAACGTGACTAAGGCCCAAATCAAGTAGAAGGTCTGGTATGACCGTAATGCCAGACTGAGGGCCTATGAGGAGGGGCAAAAGGTTTGGGTGTTGGTCCCCATGATACAGAACAAACTACAGGCCGCATGGGAGGAACCATACACTGTGCACAAGCGGCTAAATGATGTTAACTATGTGGTGACTCTAGATGAACATTCAAAGCATCGCAAAGTATTTCATGTAAATCTTCTGAAGGCTCATCATGACAGGGAGACTTGTGTCTTACCTGTCTGCAGCATGCCTGATGAGGAGGAGGTTGACGTGTTACTAGATGTGGGGGCTGGGGCTCAATATATGGAGACCCTGGAGTCTGCAGAGGTTAACCCTGAGCTATCCCACAGTCAGAGGTCTGAGCTGATGGGAGTGCTCAGCGAGATCACAGGAGTCTTCACAGAGAAGCCTGGGAAGACTCACTTAGCAACTCACCATGTGGACACTGGTACCAATCTCCCTGTAAGACAGTCTGCATACCGGGTGACATCGGAGGTGATGGCACACATGAAGGAGCAGGTAGACGAGATGCTGACCCTCGGGGTAATAAAAAAATCCCAGAGTGCCTGGGCCTCACTTGTGGTTCTTGTCCCGAAAAAGGACCATACTACGAGGTTCTATGTAGACTATAGGAAGTTAAATCTCCTTACTACCTCTACTGTCTACCCCATGCCGAGGATAGATGAGCTGTTAGAGCTGCTAGCTAATGCATGGTACGTCACTATTATGGACTTGAGTAGGGGATATTGGCAGATACCTGTAGCGACCGGTGGCTAAGGCCGCGGGTGTGTGTGTATGATCTTTCTCAACAGAATCCCCATACTCAGGTTTAACCCATAATAACGTTTCTTTACTGGCAAACATGTTTATATCACAGTCAACCAAACTATATGCGCACTTGTATGTATTAGAGTCTCTGGATCTTCACTTCTGCCGGGTACGCAGCAAGAAAAAACACAACAATGAAGGTATCTTTCCCTAGCTTTCCCTAAAATCACGTACCAGTTTATCACAGAAGAAGATGTCGCTCCCACGTAGCAGGCCTGGGGGTCTCCTTAGTCTTCTTCTTTGGTCTCCTTCCGCAGGTAACAGAACTTTTCTTTTAATGTCTCTCCCAGTCTCAGGGCACACAGAGCAGCAGGAGGGAGATCACGGCAGCCAAATGGCTCCCTTATGTGGGTCACGGCCCCTGCACATGCACTCCGGGTGCTCGGTGGGCAAGGTTTTGCAGAGTGGCCAGATACACAGCACCAAAGTCCAGTGGCCCAGGATCAGTCACAGGGGCTTCTGCGGGGTGATTTTTCCGGCAAGGTGTAGCAAAGTAGTCCACTTTCAACAGACATCCACAGGGAGATCTTCTCTGGCTCAACTCTGTATCTATACTGACTTCCCGCCCTTTCTGTTCCTCAGCACAAGGCTCTTGGGGGAGGGGATCAGCAAACAATGTTTTTTTTTTTTCTCTGCAGTCATTTCAGCAATTGTCCACAAGGGGGCAGTATCGGACTGTGTAATGCTCCCTTCAGTGTCCAATTCAATAATACAATCTGAATTGTTCACCTCATTACATACCCCCCCACTTAAAGGTTGACAGTCCTTGTCAACAACCATCGGCTCCAAGGCAGAGATGGCTGTGGATATCACAGGGATTGATCTCCGGCGGAGTAGGGACCTCTGTTGAGGGAAACCGTCATCCCCCCGTTCACCTTCGCTCCCTTGTTCAGGGCTCACAATATCTCCAATAAACTCAGTCACGTTATCTAACCGGGGAGAGTAGGATCGCCGGCGGTAGCGGCGCCGGTTGGGGGCAAATCTGCTTCCTTTAACAGGAACACCCCCAGGACCGGTGACGTCGGCGGCCTCTGTACCACTCTCTCCCTTCACAACATCAAACTGTACCACCTCCCCATCACCAACGCTGCGGAGGCACTTACGAGGATTGTTACGCTTTATGGCAGTCTGATGTACAAACACGTCATCCTTTGTGTCATTCCTGTTGATGAAGCCATACCCATCGCGGACATTAAACCACTTCACCATCTCCTGGACCCGAGTGGCCAGCACTTGCTTATCGGTCTGGCTCTGTCTCTTCACACCCTTTTCCCTGATCTTCCCTGCCGAGCGAGCTGCTTTGGCTGGGGGTCTAGTTTAATGGTGGCTGCTGTTGTGGGGCATGACTTGCTGGTTCTGGTATATCGGACCACGGGTGGAGGATGCGGACAACGGTTTGCCCTATGGCGGGGGTCGCCGCATGTCCAGCACCTTCCCATAGGCCGGCTGGGTTGCTGTCTCGTTTGCCTGTCCGCCTGTTGGTCTAGCATGAGCTGTAGCTGTAGTATCTGTTTCTGCAACTCTGCTACTATCTGCTTCAATTCTTCCGTGTCACTGTTCGGAGTGCTGGCACCGGATATGGACCTGCAGGCCGTAGTATAAGTCTGGTTATAAGTCACTACCGGGAGGAGATTCTGTTGATCACACATCCTGCCGACTACGCCAGATGTAGCGACCGGTGGCAAGGCCGCGGGTGTGTGTGTATGATCTTTCTCAACAGAATCCCCATACTCAGGTTTAACCCATAATAACGTTTCTTTACTGGCAAACATGTTTATATCACAGTCAACCAAACTATATGCGCACTTGTATGTATTAGAGTCTCTGGATCTTCACTTCTGCCGGGTACGCAGCAAGAAAAAACACAACAATGAAGGTATCTTTCCCTAACTTTCCCTAAAATCACGTACCAGTTTATCACAGAAGAAGATGTCGCTCCCACGTAGCAGGCCTGGGGGTCTCCTTTGTCTTCTTCTTTGGTCTCCTTCCGCAGGTAACAGAACTTTTCTTTTAATGTCTCTCCCAGTCTCAGGGCACACAGAGCAGCAGGAGGGAGATCACGGCAGCCAAATGGCTCCCTTATGTGGGTCACGGCCCCTGCACATGCACTCCGGGTGCTCGGTGGGCAAGGTTTTGCAGAGCGGCCAGATACACAGCACCAAAGGCCAGTGGCCCAGGATCAGTCACAGTGGATTCTGCGGGGTGATTTTTCCGGCAAGGTGTAGCAAAGTAGTCCACTTTCAACAGACATCCACAGGGAGATCTTCTCTGGCTCAACTCTGTATCTATACTGACTTCCCGCCCTTTCTGTTCCTCAGCACAAGGCTCTTGGGGGAGGGGATCAGCAAACAATGTTTTTTTTTCTCTCTGCAGTCATTTCAGCAATTGTCCACAGGGGGGCAGTATCGGACTGTGTAATGCTCCCTTCAGTGTCCATTTCAATAATACAATCTGAATTGCTCACCTCATTACATACCCATGACCAAAGAAGCTCAGGAGAGGTCGGACTTTATAACGCCATTTGGGCTGTTTGAGTTTCTGGTGATGCTGTTTGGCTTGAAAAATGCCCCTGCCACCTACCAGGGGCTGGTAAATCACTTATTGGAAGGATTTGAGGGTTTTGCTGTTGCTTAGCTAGATAATATCGCCATTTTTAGTCATTCTTGGGAGGAACATCTTGCACATCTTTCTCAGGTGTTGCAGATGCTTCACACTGCAGGTCTGACTGTGAAGCCTGGGACGTGTCATGTAGCCATGAGGGAAGTACAATACCTCGGACACCAGGTGGGGGGAGGTCTCCTGAAACCTGAACCAGGTAAGTTAGAAGCCATTACAGCCTGGCCCACCCCACGAACCAAGAAGCAGGTACTGTCCTTCCTGGGTACGGCCGGCTATTTTAGGGAGTTTGTGCCAAATTACAGTGCTCTGGCTAAGCCATTAACTCAGGGGTCTCAAACTCCAGGCCTCGAGGGCCGCACACAGTCCAGGTTTTCAGGATTTCCTTAGAATTTGACAGTTGGTCATTTGATTACCAACTGTCAAATCCTATGGAAATCCTGAAAACCTGCACTGTGTGCGGCCCTCGAAGCCTGGAGTTTGAGACCCCTGCTTAACTGATCTGACTAAGAGGAAGCTTCCCCAAAGTTGTGTCCTGGACTCCTCAGTGTGAGGAATCATTCTCTGCCCTAAAGTCAGCATTGGCCAGTTTACTAGTCCTTCAGACCCCAGATTTCACTCGCAGGTTCGTGGTGGAGACAGATGCCAGCACTTAAGTGCTAGGTGCCGTTCTCAGCCAGGTGAACCAACAAGGTGAGGAGCACCCAATCCTGTACCTAAGCAGGAAACTCCTGCCCAGAGAGGTGGCGTATGCCACAATAGAGAAGGAGTGTTTAGCTATTGTGTGGTCTCTGCAGAAACTGCAACCATACCTCTATGGGCGCAACTTCACCGTGATAACAGATCATAACCCACTCAGCTGGCTCAACACAGTAGTTGGGGACAATGGGAAACTGCTTAGGTTGGCTTCATGGCTTCACACTACGTTTTTTACTATCCTGTTCTGTTCGTTTTTGAAACAAACAGAACAGGATCGTTTTTGGCCCCCATGTATCCCTATGGTACCGGATTAGCACTATTTGGCCTTCCGGTTTTGTGAATCCGATGCAGGATTAGTTTTTGTCCTGTGTTTCACCGGTCCCCAAACACGAGGCCTGCAGCGTTTTTGGGCTCCGGTGACAAAACAGGACAGAAACGAATCCTGTCCGGCACACTTAACATGGGGGCCTATGGCCTACAAGAGAATCGTTTCCCATCGCTGCTCTGAACCCATCGTAAATCTGTCTAATATCACTTTAGCAGTTGTGGTGAATCGGCCTCCGAACCTGGCAGCTCCACAGCAGCCGTCATCAGAGAACTGCCTGAGGATAAAGAAGGGCCGCAGCTGCCTTGCCTGTGCTGGTTTATTAAGGCACCTCTCAGTGAGTGTGGTATATGCCTTCTAGCCCGCAGCTAGAAGCACATATAATCTCCTCCACCCCGTCACTGCCAGAGGCCCTGAATAACCCCACGCACAAATGCTGCCACCAGCTTCTAGTTTAATATAAGTCCGGTCCGTGGTCGGGCTTATATTGGGTCAGAAACCAACCCAGGTAGCGTTATATAAGCACACGGACGTGGGAATCGTGATCAAGATAAAAAGAGCAACTCAAGATTAAATTTATATATTTAATCACCCTAATAGTACACTAGATATTAATATTTACAGTTATTATTCAGATGTTACAAATATTACAGTCAGATATGCCAATAAAAGGAGGAATGGAATACACAGAATTACACACACATGTGAGCAGTTACCTTAGTGCTGATGGCACCACAAGGGCGGCGTGGCATCAATCTGTTCCTTGGGTAATCTCTGGCTTTGGTGGAAAAATGCCCATTCAGAAGAAATACAAGGTGGAGATGGGGCAGATGAGTTTTATACATCATGGGCTGCCCCTGTCTCCACCCATCTCACACCTCTGGGATGTCTCACAACTCCCACCCCTCTGAGGGGAGATATGGACACCCAATTCATAATGTTCCCTAGCCGTGTCCATAGGCATCGCAGACGGAAGATAATACTTTAATATTTTTAGTTATGATTTTATCTTCGTCTGGATGGGAAACATGCCTCCTCTGGTAACAGCCTAGTAGCCAATATCCTGTTTAGATGGCTTACAGTTATCCTACATCCATGTGAATACCATGCTTGTCACCGCCTAGACGTCACGATCATGGATCTACGCTTGCCATGTTCATAGACAGCACGGCTCATGAAATATTAATGTTATAGTCACGGTGCCTTCCAGTCTGCCTGGGAAGAAAGAGACTTATATTGAACGTGTCACCTTTTGGCATAACCCCAGTCCAGAGGAAGCCCCATACATCTACCTGATTACCACATCAAATTAAGGGAGAGTGTCTTTGTGTTGCCAGTTGGCTTGTAGCTAGGTGCTAATTACTCTGCCATTTGTAGATGAATGACTTCTGCCTGTCAGAAGGGTGGGGGCTTACCTCTTTATGAGTGAGATGTGCCTTCAAATTGTTTTCTGGGTGGAATATGGGGAATATGAAACAATATTCATCACACCTCCCCCTCTTAGACGGCGCTAGGGGGTAGCACATTCCTGTGTTCCCCCGCACGCCCGTCCGCTACCTCCCCTCGCCGGGATAACCCATCAGCGTTACCGTGGTCCCGGCCCCTCCTGTGGCGAATGGTGAAGTCGTATTGCTGGAGCGCAAGGCTCCAGCGCAGCAACCTCCCATTCGTCCCAGAGACCGAGTGTAACCAGCTGAGGGGGTTGTGGTCCGTCTCCACGATGAAGTGGCGTCCGTACAAGTATGGCTGTAGACGCTGCAGGGCCCACACAATTGCCAGACATTCCTTTTCCATCGTGGAGTAGGCCACCTCTCTCGGCAATAGCTTCTTACTCAGGTACAAAACAGGATGTTCCTGACCTGTGGTGTCAACCTGGCTGAGCACCGCCCCGAGGCCAAAGTCGCTGGCGTCGGTCTGTACCACAAACGGCCGTGCAAAGTCGGCAGCTTGTAGTACCGGGGAGTTGGAGAGGGCAGCCTTGAGTGCGTGGAAGGCCGCCTCGCAATCAGCGGTCCAGTTGACCGCAGATGGCAGCTTTGCCCTGGTGAGGTCCGTCAGGGGCTTCGCCAGGGCACTATAGTGTGGAACGAACCTCCTATAGTACCCAGCTGTCCCAAGGAACGACATCACTTGCTTTTTGGTCCTTGGGGTGGGCCAGGAGGTGATGGCTTCCACCTTCCCAGGCTCTGGCTTCACTGTCCCCCTGCCTATCCGGTGACCCAGGTAAAGGACCTCACTCATGCCCAGCTGGCACTTCTCTGGCTTGATGGTCAATCCCGCCTGGTGGATCCGCCTGAGCACCTGCGCCAGATGCTCCAGGTGATCCTCCCAGGTGGGGCTGAAGACGGCAATGTCGTCCAGGTACGCGGCCGCGTACCCTTGGAGTCCCTGGAGCAGGATATCAACCATCCGCTGAAAAGTGGCAGGGGCATTCTTCATGCCGAATGGCATGACCGTGGACTCGTACAGTCCGAAAGGGGTAATAAAGGCAGAGCGTTCCCGTGCCTCATGGGTCAGGGGAATCTGCCAATACCCCCGGCTCAGATCCATTATGGTTAGGTACTTTGCCCCGGCCAGCCGGTCGAGCAGATCATCGATGCGCGGCATAGGGTACGCATCGGTGGCTGTGACAGCGTTGAGCCCACGGTAGTCCACGCAGAACCGGGTAGTTCGGTCCTTCTTTGGGACGAGGACTACGGGTGAGGCCCACGTGCTGTTGGATGCCTGGATCACCTCCAGCTTCAGCATCTCATCGATCTCCTGGCGCATTTGCTGCTGCACCTCGGGAGTAGTCCGATAGGCTGAACGCCGGATCGGGGGGTGATCCCCAGTGTCCACATGATGGACAGCGGACTGAGTCCTTCCGGGCAGGCTGCTGAACAGCTCCCGGAAGGGGTGAAGGGTGGCCCACAGCTGGGACCGTTGGCCCCCCGAAAGCTGTTGGCCAAGCTCCACATCCTCAATGGACCCTCCTGCCTTAACCTGGGCAAGCATGTCCAGGAGTGTATCTGCCTCCCCCTCCTCGGGCAGGTTGCACACTGGGTGGGCGCGCAGGCCTCCCGCTCATGATGAGCCTTCATCATGTTCACGTGAAAGGCCTTACGCCTCCCACGGGCGTGGTCCAGGGTGACCAGGTACGTCACAGGGTTGAGCTGCTGGTGCACGAGATATGGGCCTTCCCAGGCTGCCTGAAGCTTGTTCTGCAGTACAGGGACCAGTACCCACACCTTCTGACCCACCTGGTAGGTCCTCTCGCAAGCGTTCTGGTCGTACCACCGCTTCTGGTCGGCCTGGGCTTGCTCCATGTTGTCGTGCACCAGCTGCGCCAAGGCCTGCATTTTGTCCCGGAAGCGCTTGACATATTCAACAACCAAACACTCCGGGGGCAGCCAAGTCCCCTTCCCAAGCTTCTTTCACTAAGGCCAGAGGCCCCCGCACACGTCACCCGTACAGGAGCTCAAAGGGCGAGAACCCTGTTGAGGCCTGGGGGACCTCCCGGTAGGCAAACAGCAGGTGCGGCAGATACCGCTCCCAATCATTCCCATGGGAGTCGACCAGCATCCTCAGCATCTGCTTCAGAGTGCCATTGAACCGTTCACACAGACCATTCGTCTGTGGATGATACGGACTGGCCTTCAGCTGTTGCACCTGTGTTTGCCGACAGAGGGACTCCATCAGCTGCGACATGAATTGGGTCCCCCGGTCAGTGAGCATTTCTTGGGGAAAACCCACTCGGGAGAAAATCTCCAGCAAAGCGGTGGCCACCTTGTCAGCCCGGATGGATGACAAGGCTACCGCTTCTGGGTACCGTGTGGCATAGTCCACTACCGTTAGGATGAAGCGTTTCCCAGAGCGGCTGGTAGTGGACAGTGGTCCAATCAGATCTACCGCCACCCTCCGGAAAGGCTCGTCAATGATTGGCAGGTTGACCAGGGGCGCTTTAGGGTGCCGCCCCACCTTACCCACTCGTTGACAGGTATCACACGAACGGCAGTAGGCGGCCACATCGGTCCCCAACTTAGGCCAGTAGAAATGCTGAGAAAGCCTGGACCTGGTCTTGGCGATCCCCAGGTGTCCGGCCATCGGAATCTCATGCGCAACCCGCAACAACTCCGCCCTGAATGGGTAGGGTACCACTAGCTGTCGGTCCCTGGGCCACGCCTCCGGTGAGCCCTGCTGGACCGTTTCTCGGTACAGCCGTCCCTGGTCCAAGACCACCCGCTCGCGGTCTGACTCCAGGGGAGGCTGTGCCGCCTGTTCCTTAAGAGCTTTCAGGCTGTCATCTGCTTCCAACGCAGCCTGAAACTCCTGACTTGACGTGGCCAGAGTGGATGGGACCACCCCGTCCATAGTCAGCTCCCCGGGACCTGTCTCCTGGCCTCCGTCTGACTCCGCAGCCGCTTGGTCTGAAGGAGGGAAGCCGTCGGACCTCCGCGAGGTCCCCTGGGCTCTGGCACCCCCACTCCTGGTGACAGCAGCTATGGCTGCTGTAAGCATGGGCAATGCCTGCTTCCCCTCCGCTCCTGACCAAGTCGCCGGTTCAGGCGGACTATCCTGGCCTCCTGACATCCCGGTGGTGGGGGCTTCCTGCCCTGGGATCTCACCTGGTGGCTTCACTTCTCCTGTGACAGCCCCATACTCCCCGACATGTTCCACCCCTTGCAGCTCCTCAGAGCGCAGCGTCTGGGCCTTACCTGGCAGCACCACATTCCCTGTGGGTACTCCGACCTCGATCGTTGTCTCCTTGGCTACAATACCTGGCTGCTTACAGCAGAGAGCAGGGTCACCTCCATCTGTGTCTGCTCCTTCTGCAGCTATCAGCCCCCTCTGTCTCCCCTCTGAGAACAAAAGGTGAGCTGGCTGATCCTGGCCTAAGGCCATTCTACAATTCTCTTTATCTTCCTCCCCCCTCCTTGTCACTGTCAGCTCCTTTGTGTACTGTGTTGTGTGGAGTGTCACTGCAAACATCATCAACTTCATCATTAATAACATCATCATTAATAACGTCATCCCCATCAACACTCCTAAAGTTGGACAGTACGCATTCTGGTGGATCAGAACTGGGGGGTCAGTGGCCACATACTTGGACACTAGCCACCCCAAGTCTGACCCAAGCAATACATTCGCCGGGATATTAGCAGAGACCCCCACCTCCCTCACTCCCCTATCCGCACCCCAGTCCAGATAAACCCTGGCAACAGGCAATGCGGGTTCCACGCCTCCAATTCCGGAGACGGCGAGGGACTTTCCGGGGATCAAGTCCTGGGGGGAGACCATCTCTGGTCGCACCAAAGTCATCTCTGCGCCGGTGTCCCGCAGTCCCATGGCCACTGAGCAACCTATGGTGACGGGTTGGAAATTGTCAAGGGACCTACCACCACCCCCACCCACACACAAAACAGTGGCCGGTTTTGGGGACGTTGTCTTATGGCGCTGAGGACACATGGCCTTGAAGTGTCCTGGTTGGTTGCAGAGGTGACACCGTCTGGGTTCTGCTGCCAACCTGGAGAGGGGAACAGGGGGTAATAGACGGGCTGCCCCCTGCATTCTGGGGGCTGGGGTCACGGGTGCAGGGTTGGTCTTACCCCCTCTCCAGGTGCTGCTGCTGGTCCTCCTGGTCTCAGGTACTCTGTTGTTCGTGTACTCGTCCGCCAGGACCGCTGTCTCACAGGCCCCCTTTGGTTTCCGGTCGCGGATGAACTGTTGAAGGTCCTCGGGACAGTTCCACAGGAATTGCTCCATCACGAACAACTCCTGGACCTCCTGGGCTGTGCTGTGCTCCAAACCTTTGATCCAGTGGTCAGCTGCTCTCAGGAGGGCCCGCATGTGGTCGGTCCAGGTATCCTTTGGACCCCTCTGCAGGCTTCGGAACTTCTTGCGGTAGGACTCCGGGGTGAGGTTGAACTGTCGGATCAGGGCCTTCTTGATGCTCGCATAATCCGGTGACTCCCCGGCAGGGAAGTCCCCCAAGGCTTTCATGGCGTCACCCCTCAGACGGGGGGTCAGGTACTGGGCCCACTGGCCTGAGTCCAGGTTGTACTGCCTGCAGGTCTGCTCAAAGGCCAGCAGAAAAGAATCCAGGTCTCCGCCTGCCTCCAGAAGGGGAAAGTTCTCAACTCGGACCTTCTGTGGCTTGGGCTCCTGGTTGGCTGGAACGGGCTGCGAGATCCCGAGCTGAGCCAAGGTGAGCTGGTGCTGGCGCGCTGCTGCCTCACGGCGCTCTGTAGCTTCACGCTCTGCAAGTCGTTCTGCAGCTTCACGCTCTGCAAGTCGCTCTGCAAGTCGCTCTGCAGCTTCACGCTCTGCATGTCGCTCTGCAGCTTCACGCTCCACAGCCTCACGTCGCTCTGCAGCTTCACGCTCCACAGCCTCACGTCGTTCTGCAGCTTCATGCTCCACAGCCTCACGTCGTTCTGCAGCTTCACGCTCCACAGCCTCACGTCGCTCTGCAGCTTCACGCTCTGCAAGTCGTTCTGCAGCTGCCATGAGGGTCTCGTAGGTGCTCTGGTCTCCAGCTACAAGTCGAGCCAGGGCAGCTTGAAAAAGGGCATCCGAGCCCATCTGGCTGGAGCGACCAGCAGGTGGTGATCTGCCCACTGCGGGGCTGAGGACAGGGGGTCTTGGCCCCACTGCAGAGTCGACCACTGGGGATTGGCTCCTTGAGGACCTGTGCATGGTATCCTCCTCGCCTAGACCAGCAGTGTCCTCCACCACCTCTTGCATATCAGCCACAGCAAGTGCCCTCTGCAGCGCTTGGCTCCTGGTACCCTGGGCCAGTTTAGCACCTCCTGGTCACTGACACACAGCTGCAACCTGATGCACCCACACACCTTATATTTGCACTCTGACTGTCTAGTGTTGAGTTGATCTTAGGACCCTGACAGCAAAAGCTACTGCCAGCAGTCCCTAGTGTTAGGGAGTTGGGTCCACAACACTATTATCTTGATCCCACCGCTGCCACCACTTGTGGTGAATCGGCCTCCGAACCTGGCAGCTCCACAGCGCCTCCTGTTAGACCCAGGTCAGTCAGAGAACTGCCTGAGGATAAAGATGGGCCGCAGCTGCCTTGCCTGTGCTGGTTTATTAAGGCACCTCTCAGTGAGTGTGGTATATGCCTTCTAGCCCGCAGCTAGAAGCACATATAATCTCCTCCACCCCGTCACTGCCAGAGGCCCTGAATAACCCCACGCACAAATGCTGCCACCAGCTTCTAGTTTAATATAAGTCCGGTCCGTGGTCGGGCTTATATTGGGTCAGAAACCAACCCAGGTAGCGTTATATGAGCACACGGACGTGGGAATCGTGATCAAGATAAAAAGAGCAACTCAAGATTAAATTTATATATTTAATCACCCTAATGGTACACTAGATATTAATATTTACAGTTATTATTCAGATGTTACAAATATTACAGTCAGATATGCCAATAAAAGGAGGAATGGAATACACAGAATTACATACACATGTGAGCAGTTACCTTAGTGCTGATGGCACCACATGGGCGGCGTGGCATCAATCTGTTCCTTGGGTAATCTCTGGCTTTGGTGGAAAAATGCCCATTCAGAAGAAATACAAGGTGGAGATGGGGCAGATGAGTTTTATACATCATGGGCTGCCCCTGTCTCCACCCATCTCACACCTCTGGGATGTCTCACAACTCCCACCCCTCTGAGGGGAGATATAGACACCCGAATTCTATAATGTTCCCTAGCCGTGTCCATGGGCATCGCAGACGGAAGATAATACTTTCATATTTTTAGTTATGATTTTATCTTCATCTGGATGGGAAACATGCCTCCTCTGGTAACAGCCTAGTAGCCAATATCCTGTTTAGATGGCTTACAGTTATCCTACATCCATGTGAATACCATGCTTGTCACCGCCTAGACGTCACGATCATGGATCTACGCTTGCCATGTTCATAGACAGCACGGCTCATGAAATATTAATGTTATAGTCACGGTGCCTTCCAGTCTGCCTGGGAAGAAAGAGACTTATATTGAACGTGTCACCTTTTGGCATAACCCCAGTCCAGAGGAAGCCCCATACATCTACCTGATTACCACATCAAAGTTAAGGGAGAGTGTCGTTGTGTTGCCAGTTGGCTTGTAGCTAGGTGCTAATTACTCTGCCATTTGTCAGATGAATGACTTCTGCCTGTCAGAAGGGTGGGGGCTTACCTCTTTATGAGTGAGATGTGCCTTCAAATTGCTTTCTGGGTGGAATATGGGGAATATGAAACAATATTCATCACAGCAGTATATCTCTATAAATGTATCTATATACACTGCTAAAATGATGTTAAATAAAGGGATGATTAAAAATAAAAAATAATAAATACTCACCTTCTGGCTGAATCTCCCGGCCATTCAAGGACCTGGCATGATGTCACTGGGAGGGCGGGGCAACCTGATCCCATGACCACATCAGCGCGGGTTTTAATTGGTACTGATGTGGTCATGTGATCGGGTGGCCCCGCTCCTCCCAGTGACATCATGCAAGGTCCTCAAATGCCAGGAGATTCAGCGTGGGACACTCAGAAGTAGCCAGAAGGTGAGAATTTATGATTTTTTATTTACAAGGAGATGATATCCAAGGCTATGGATTATCTATGGTGGTGGGAGAAACAAGAGAAACTATTCCAAGTGCTATAAGGATTATAGATGCTCACCTTATGCTGGTCTTTATATCAGGCTCATCTGACCAGATTTGGTCTCAGTTCTCCTTATGGTCTGCAACCCCGTCCTGGATATGCAGCACACTTAGCCTTGTGGCTGTGAAGGGTCAGTTCATAGAGGAGAATCCAGGAGGAATGAAGGGCACTCCTATTAGCAGGAAGTCCAGGTTGTTTCATACATTTAAAAAGTTTTTTTTTTTAAATTTTATCAAAGATTAAAAAATCAAATACAATTTTTGTAGCCTCTAGCAAGTAGGTACAGAAGATACAACGCGTTTCGGCTGGAAATTTTAGATAAAAACAGCATTCCTCAGGTAGGCTGTTTTTATGTAAAATTTCCAGCCGAAACACGTTGTATCTTCTGTACCTACTTGCTAGAGGCTACAAAAATTGTATTTGATTTTTTAATCTTTGATAAAATTAGAAAAAAAACTTTTTAAATGTATGAAACAACCTGGACTTCCTGCTAATAGGAGCGCCCTTCATTCCTCCTGGACTGTCCTCTATGAACTGATGATTTTTTATTTATCACTTTATTTAATATCATTTTAGCAGTGTATATAGATATATACTGCTAAAATGATATTAGACAGCGCTGACAGCACTTGTCACACAGCGCTGATAGCGGCTCGGCTCCACGCTGCTCTTTCTGTGTCCGGATACCGGACTGGACACAGAAAAGCATCTGAAGGTGCCAGTCCGGTGCTGTCCGTTCCTGTTTGTTTGGATCCTACAAAAATCAGGATCCAAACGAACAGGACAAAACCATAGTGTGAAGCGAGCCTCAGATGGAGCCTGATATTACAGCAATATGATTTCAATTAATCATAAGAAAGGAATTGATCACGGCAACGCTGATGGCTTATCACACCAAGGTGGGCCGGAACCAGATACGTGCTAGGGAGCTGACCTGTAAGTCAGCCCCCATGCACATTCATAAGGAGGGAGGTGTAGTGAAATATGTATCTCAGGGACAGGACTCTAGAACAGTAAGGCGTTAAATCCCATGTCCATCCACAAGAGGTCACAACCTACTTTATATGAGCACACACTAACTTTGCAGTCACACTGACTCTAGTCTTCCCAGGAAAGCATCCTGGGAAAAGCAGAGAGTGACAAACTTCACACCTGTAGCCATAAAGAGAAGGGGATCAAAGACTCCACCAAATGAGTAGTATAGCATAGAAATTTACTGTGGGAAAAGAATTGGTTTAGACAAAGGAGCATTTGAAAAATAATATATGCATGGCTAAATTAGTGTGTGTCCAATCATAGGCCCAGAAGTACAATGTTAAACTAGAAGGCCGGTCTAGAATCTGACCCCCCCAGTCTGAGTCTATATCTGGGCTCTCGCAGCTAAAGCCCTGTGTCACAGAGATGGGTCAGCCGAAGCTGCTGTGATCATCATGTTGCGTCCCTGCGGCACGCCGCCTCCACTAAACGCTCCACTGTCCCCCCTGCCCGCTTACCTATCGCTCCATCACCGGCCCTGGTCCGGGGATTCAGGGTTCCCAGCCGGCCGGCGGCGGCTCCAGGGCTCCAGGGTGCATCGCCGCTTGTCCAGCGGCCAGGATTTGGCTTCCATGCTGCTGCATCGTCCTCCTGGGGCTCCTGCTGCCTCACTTCCTCCCTGTGCTCTCAGTAGGGGGCGGGCGTGTGCTCTCAGCCACTCTTAAAGGGCCAGGGTTCCAGTCTGCCCTGCCCCGCCTCTCAGCCAATCACTGAGAGGCAGCAGGGATATAAGGTCCTCATTCACTTCTGGACATTGCCTGGGCAACTTCTACCTTCTTGAAGTTGCTGGTCCAGGTCTTGTTATGGTTCTCCTGTTGTATTCTTTTTCTTACCCGTGTTTTTTGTTCTCTTGCAGTTGAATACCTCCGTGCCTGTTCCCTGCTGCCCTCCGTGTTACCTGGTTTCCCAAAGGACCCCATTCTGCACCTCCGTGTCTCCCTGCTATCGGTTCCTTCCCTTGGGTCGGTTCAACACGGGTGTCCGCCTCTCTTGGGCCCCCCTTAGCCTCGTCCAGGAGAAATCCCTGTATAGAGGTCACTCTTGCTGGACTCCTTTGGAGGTGTTTCCGGTGAGGTGGCCCTGTGGCCTTCCCTTGGGGTGTTTTGCCCACTGCTGTTCTTGTGTGCAAATAAATCTTTGAAAAGTACCTTCCTTGTCTGGTTCTCTCTCTCATCCTGGTATCAGCATCCGCATTGCCTGCGGTCCAGTGGGTCCTCACATCAGATCCGTCTGTAGAGCGTGATACATCATTCCAAATCTTTGCTCTCCCCATCGGCAACAGAAGTCGAAGTTTAGGTTTCTGTAAGTTTCTCCTTTTTATTTCATTGTTTGCATATGTGTATGTCATTTTATTATTTATATTTTTATATTTTTTTTGTAAGCACTATACCTTTTATATTAAAGCTTAAAATTTTAATAAGTCTGAACCTTGTATACTCTAAGAATTCACAGCCCGAGGAAGGTGTGATGTTGTTGATTGTCCGATAAGTCTTAGTTTAGGGGAATTTATCAGCCCCCCAAATCCAATGAGTGGTGGCAGCGTGTGTGAAGCGAGGTGAGCGGTCTGAGTCAGGGTGTGATTGATGCTCCCTTTCAGCATAGGACAGAGGTCAAGTGTTGGACTGAGTGAGAGGAGATATATTAACCCTTACAGGCGCAACCCCAAGTCACGTGCTGAGACGTGGGTACGTGACAACCTCTAATGTAAAGCAACTCCTAAAACACCATTCTATACCGCCCTTTCAAAGTTTATATCCCAATGTCATGAACAGTGGTGACGGTGTGAGGACGTTGGTTGTGTCATACTGCCTGGAAAATAAGATGTTTGCATAGAAGCAGCAAGGTAGGACAGGGTACCCGGTTAATGGATTTTCTCCTTACATATCTGCAGCGTAAGCTCAGTAATCAGAGTAGAGCAGGCAGCAGGAGCCAAACTGAGAACACCACATAGAGCTGCTATACATGAGTAATGTACAGTCACATTTCAGACCCAGGGTGGAGGGCACATCTTTAACTTTGTAAAGCATAGATGATATTTGATAAATGTCATATGAATTGGGGCCAACAGATCGGATCAGTAGGCTGGCAAAGCCTGTTTACCTATCTAGTGGGAGTTGTACAGTACAGTAGCATACATTATCAGCTGTCACTTCATACAGATGGTCCTGTCCAAATAGGGAGAAGAAACTGGGGTGCAGTGAGGGGGTCATACACCCGGCACCCTCCTGATTAACTGTTATATAAGCATTTAAAATAGTCAATTAGTCTGGTGCAGTAGCTACACAATCATGGGGAAGACTGCTGGCTTGACAGATGTCCAGAAGGAAGTCACTGGCAGCACTCCACAAGGAGGGTAACGACATGGCTCCCGGGATCGCTGATGAGTCATTATCGGTATCGCTACTTGGTATTCAAACACGCCGATCTATACAACGATATGTCCACCCTAGCGATTTCTTCAACGATATTGTTCAGTCGTTGTATTTCCTTCTCACATGACGATTTACCTCCCCAGGACTATATTACGTCATCAAACGATATCGTCGGTAAGGTGTCAAACACAGCGATACAGCGTTCCCAGCGGGAGCGCAACGACCAAAAAATGAACCAGGAGGCTGTGTAACGATTGCCGATCTCGCAGCAGGGGACCAGATCGTTACACCCTGTCGCACGTAGCGATGTCGTTGCTGAGATCGCTATTGCGTCACAAAAGTAACGATCTCGTTAGCGATCTCGGTATGTGAGACATACCCTTTAGCCACAAAAGGTCACTGCTGAAGACGCTGGCTGTTCACAGAGTGCTGTATCCAGGCATATTAATGGAAAGTTGAGGAAAAGGAAAATGTGTGGTAGAAAAAGTTGCACAAGCAATCGGGACAACCACAGTCTGGAATGGATTGTTAAGAAAAGGCCATTCAAAAATGTAGGGGAGATTCACAAGGAGGGGAAACTTCGGGAGTCAGCGCTTCAAGAGCCGCCACATACAGACGTATCCAGGACATGGTCTACCACTGTCACATTCCTTGTATCACCACTCATGACCAATACACAATGCAAGAAACCTCTTACCTGGGCCAAGGAGAAAAACAACTGGACTGTTAGTGGTCCAAGGTGTTTTCAGATGAAAGAAAATCTTTCATTTCACTAGGAAATCACGGTCCCATAGTCTGGAGGAAGAGTGGAGAGACTACGATCCCAAAGTCTGCAGGAAGAGTGGGGAGGCCACAATCCCAGAGTCTGGAGGAAGAGTGGAGAGGCCACAATCCAAGAGTCTGGAGGAAGAGTGGAGAGGCCACAATCCAAGAGTCTGGAGGAAAAGTGGAGAGGCCCCAATCCAAGAGTCTGGAGGAAGAATGGAGAGGCCACAATCCAAGAGTCTGGAGGAAGAGTGGAGAGGCTACGATCCCAAAGTCTGGAGGAAGAGTGGAGAGGCTATGATCCCAAAGTCTCAAGGAAGAGTGGAGAGGCCACAATCCAAGAGTGTGGAGGAAGAGAGGAGAGGCCACAATCCAAGAGTCTGGAGGAAGAGTGGAGAGGCCACAATCCAAGAATCAGGAGGAAGAGTGGAGAGGCCACAATCCCAGAGTCTGGAGGAAGAGTGGAGGGGCCACAATCCAAGAGTCTGGAGGAAGAGTGGAGAGGCCACAATCCAAGAATCAGGAGGAAGAGTGGAGAGGCCACAATCCCAGAGTCTGGAGAAAGAGTGGAGGGGCCACAATCCAAGAGTCTGGAGGAAGAGTGGAGAGGCCACAATCCAAGAGTCTGGAGGAAGAGTGGAGAGGCCACAATCCAAGAGTCTGGAGGAAGAGTGGAGAGGCCACAATCCAATAGCCTGGAGGAAGAGTGGAGAGGCCACAATCCAAGAATCAGGAGGAAGAGTGGAGAGGCCACAATCCCAGAGTCTGGAGGAAGAGTGGAGAGGCCACAATCCAAGAGTCTGGAGGAAAAGTGGAGAGGCCACAATCCAAGAGTCTGGAGGAAGAGTTGAGAGGCCACAATCCAAGAGTCTGGAGGAAGAGTGGAGAGGCCACAATCCAATAGCCTGGAGGAAAAGTGGAGAGGCAACAATCCCAGAGTCTTGAGGAAGAGTGGAGAGGCCACAATCCAAGAGTCTGGAGGAAGAGTGGAGAGGCCACAATCCAAGAGTCTGGAGGAAAAGTGGAGAGGCCCCAATCCAAGAGTCTGGAGGAAGAATGGAGAGGCCACAATCCAAGAGTCTGGAGGAAGAGTGGAGAGGCTACGATCCCAAAGTCTGGAGGAAGAGTGGAGAGGCTATGATCCCAAAGTCTCAAGGAAGAGTGGAGAGGCCACAATCCAAGAGTGTGGAGGAAGAGAGGAGAGGCCACAATCCAAGAGTCTGGAGGAAGAGTGGAGAGGCCACAATCCAAGAATCAGGAGGAAGAGTGGAGAGGCCACAATCCCAGAGTCTAGGAAGGAATGTAGTAGAGGAGGCCACAATCCAAGAGTCTGGAGGAAGAGTGGAGAGGCCACAATCCAAGAGTCTGGAGGAAGAGTGGAGAGGCCACAATCCAAGAGTCTGGAGGAAGAGTGGAGGAGGCCACAATCCAATAGCCTGGAGGAAGAGTGGAGAGGCCACAATCCAAGAGTCTGGAGGAAGAGTGGAGAGGCTACGATCCCAAAGTCTCGAGGAAGAGTGGAGAGGCCACAATCCCCCAGAGTCTGGAGGAAGAGTGGAGAGGCCACAATCCAAGAGTCTGGAGGAAGAGTGGAGAGGCCACAATCCAAGAATCAGGAGAAGAGTGGAGAGGCCACAATCCCAGAGTCTGGAGGAAGATGGAGGGCCACAATCCAAGAGTCTGGAGGAAGAGTGGAGAGGCCACAATCCAAGAGTCTGGAGGAAGAGTGGAGAGGCCACAATCCAAGAGTCTGGAGGAAGAGTGGAGAGGGCCACAATCCCAGAGTCTGGAGGAAGAGAGGAGAGGCCACAATCCAAGAGTCTGGAGGAAAAGTGGAGAGGCCACAATCCAAGAGTCTGGAGGAAGAGTGGAGAGGCCACAATCCAAGAGTCTGGAGGAAGAGTGGAGAGGCCACAATCCAATAGCCTGGAGGAAAAGTGGAGAGGCAACAATCCAGAGTTTTGAGGAAGAGTGGAGAGGCCACAATCCAAGAGTCTGGAGGAAGATGGAGAGGCCACAATCCAAGAGTCTGGAGGAAAAGTGGAGAGGCCCCAATCCAAGAGTCTGGAGGAAGAATGGAGAGGCCACAATCCAAGAGTCTGGAGGAAGAGTGGAGAGGCTACGATCCAAAGTCTGGAGGAAGAGTGGAGAGGCTATGATCCCAAAGTCTCAAGGAAGAGTGGAGAGGCCACAATCCAAGAGTGTGGAGGAAGAGAGGAGAGGCCACAATCCAAGAGTCTGGAGGAAGAGTGGAGAGGCCACAATCCAAGAATCAGGAGGAAGAGTGGAGAGGCCACAATCCCAGAGTCTGGAAGAAGAGTGGAGGGGCCACAATCCAAGAGTCTGGAGGGAAGAGTGGAGAGGCCACAATCCAAGAGTCTGGAGGAAGAGTGGAGAGGCCACAATCCAAGAGTCTGGAGGAAGAGTGGAGAGGCCACAATCCAATAGCCTGGAAGAAGAGTGGAGAGGCCACAATCCAAGAGTCTGGAGGAAGAGTGGAGAGGCTACGATCCCAAAGTCTCGAGGAAGAGTGGAGAGGCCACAATCCCAAGTCTGGAGGAAGAGTGGAGAGGCCACAATCCAAGAGTCTGAGGAAGAGTGGAGAGGCCACAATCAAGAATCAGGAGGAAGAGTGGAGAGGCCACAATCCAGAGTCTGGAGGAAGAGTGGAGGGGCCACAATCCAAGAGTCTGGAGGAAGAGTGGAGAGGCCACAATCCAAGAGTCTGGAGGAAGAGTGGAGAGGCCACAATCCAAGAGTCTGGAGGAAGAGTGGAGAGGCCACAATCCAATAGCCTGGAGGAAGAGTGGAGAGGCCACAATCCAAGAGTCTGGAGGAAGAGTGGAGAGGCTACAATCCCAAAGTCTCGAGGAAGAGTGGAGAGGGCCAATCATGGGAAGAGTGGAGGGCATCAAGTTGAGGAGAGTGGAGCCACATCAGATGGAGAGAGTGAGGAATCAAGTTGAGAGAGAGGGCACACAGTGAGGAGAGGGAGAGCATCAGAGTGGGAGTGGAGGCATCAAGTCTGAGAGTGGAGAGGCCACATCAGAGTCGGAGGAAGTGGAGAGCACAATCAGAGTGGGGGAAAGTGGAGCACATCAAAGCTGGGAGAGTGGAGAGGCCACATCAGGTCTGGAGAGTGGAGGGACAACAAGCTGGGAAGTGGAGAGGCACATCCAGAGTGGAAGAGTGGGAGGCAAATCAAGAGTTGGAGGAAGAGTGGGAGGCCAAATCAAGAGTGGGGAAAGTGGAGAGGCCATCAAGAGTTGAGAAGAGGAGGCACAATCCAAGGTTGGAGGAAGGTGGAGAGGCAATCAAAGTGGAGGAGAGGGAGAGGCATCAATTAGGAGAGGGAAGGCAACAGGTTGAGAAAAGAGACACAATCCAAGAGTCTGGAGGAAGAGTGGAGAGGCCACAATCCAAGAGTCTGGAGGAAGAGTGGAGAGGCCACAATCCAATAGCTGGAGAAAAGTGGAGAGGCAACAATCCAGAGTTTGAGAAGAGTGGAGAGGCCACAATCCAAGAGTCTGGGAAGAGTGGAGAGGCCACAATCCAAGAGTCTGGAGGAAAAGTGGAGGGCCCCATCCAAGTCTGGAGGAAGAATGAGAGGCCACAATCCAAGAGCTGGAGAAGAGTGGAGAGGCTACGATCCAAAGTCTGGAGGAAGAGTGGAGAGGCTATGATCCCAAAGTCTCAGGAAGAGTGGAGAGGCCACAATCCAAGAGTGTGGAGGAAGAGAGGAGAGGCCACAATCCAAGAGTCTGGAGGAAGAGTGGAGAGGCCACAATCCAAGAATCAGGAGGAAGAGTGGAGAGGCCACAATCCCAGAGTCTGGAAGAAGAGTGGAGGGGCCACAATCCAAGAGTCTGGAGGAAGAGTGGAGAGGCCACAATCCAAGAGTCTGGAGGAAGAGTGGAGAGGCCACAATCCAAGAGTCTGGAGGAAGAGTGGAGAGGCCACAATCCAATAGCCTGGAAGAAGAGTGGAGAGGCCACAATCCAAGAGTCTGGAGGAAGAGTGGAGAGGCTACGATCCCAAAGTCTCGAGGAAGAGTGGAGAGGCCACAATCCCAGAGTCTGGAGGAAGAGTGGAGAGGCCACAATCCAAGAGTCTGGAGGAAGAGTGGAGAGGCCACAATCCAAGAATCAGGAGGAAGAGTGGAGCGGCCACAATCCCAGAGTCTGGAGGAAGAGTGGAGGGGCCACAATCCAAGAGTCTGGAGGAAGAGTGGAGAGGCCACAATCCAAGAGTCTGGAGGAAGAGTGGAGAGGCCACAATCCAAGAGTCTGGAGGAAGAGTGGAGAGGCCACAATCCAATAGCCTGGAGGAAGAGTGGAGAGGCCACAATCCAAGAGTCTGGAGGAAGAGTGGAGAGGCTACAATCCCAAAGTCTCGAGGAAGAGTGGAGAGGCCACAATCCCAGAGTCTGGAGGAAGAGTGGAGAGGCCACAATCCAAGAGTCTGGAGGAAGAGTGGAGAGGCCACAATCCAAGAATCAGGAGGAAGAGTGGAGAGGCCACAATCCCAGAGTCTGGAGGAAGAGTGGAGGGGCCACAATCCAAGAGTCTGGAGGAAGAGTGGAGAGGCCACAATCCAAGAGTCTGGAGGAAGAGTGGAGAGGCCACAATCCAAGAGTCTGGAGGAAGAGTGGAGAGGCCACAATCCCAGAGTCTGGAGGAAGAGTGGAGAGGCCACAATCCAAGAGTCTGGAGGAAAAGTGGAGAGGCCACAATCCAAGAGTCTGGAGGAAGAGTGGAGAGGCCACAATCCAAGAGTCTGGAGGAAGAGTGGAGAGGCCACAATCCAATAGCCTGGAGGAAAAGTGGAGAGGCAACAATCCCAGAGTTTTGAGGAAGAGTGGAGAGGCCACAATCCAAGAGTCTGGAGGAAGAGTGGAGAGGCCACAATCCAAGAGTCTGGAGGAAAAGTGGAGAGGCCCCAATCCAAGAGTCTGGAGGAAGAATGGAGAGGCCACAATCCAAGAGTCTGGAGGAAGAGTGGAGAGGCTACGATCCCAAAGTCTGGAGGAAGAGTGGAGAGGCTATGATCCCAAAGTCTCAAGGAAGAGTGGAGAGGCCACAATCCAAGAGTGTGGAGGAAGAGAGGAGAGGCCACAATCCAAGAGTCTGGAGGAAGAGTGGAGAGGCCACAATCCAAGAATCAGGAGGAAGAGTGGAGAGGCCACAATCCCAGAGTCTGGAAGAAGAGTGGAGGGGCCACAATCCAAGAGTCTGGAGGAAGAGTGGAGAGGCCACAATCCAAGAGTCTGGAGGAAGAGTGGAGAGGCCACAATCCAAGAGTCTGGAGGAAGAGTGGAGAGGCCACAATCCAATAGCCTGGAGGAAGAGTGGAGAGGCCACAATCCAAGAGTCTGGAGGAAGAGTGGAGAGGCTACGATCCCAAAGTCTCGAGGAAGAGTGGAGAGGCCACAATCCCAGAGTCTGGAGGAAGAGTGGAGAGGCCACAATCCAAGAGTCTGGAGGAAGAGTGGAGAGGCCACAATCCAAGAATCAGGAGGAAGAGTGGAGAGGCCACAATCCCAGAGTCTGGAGGAAGAGTGGAGGGCCACAATCCAAGAGTCTGGAGGAAGAGTGGAGAGGCCACAATCCAAGAGTCTGGAGGAAGAGTGGAGAGGCCACAATCCAAGAGTCTGGAGGAAGAGTGGAGAGGCCACAATCCAATAGCCTGGAGGAAGAGTGGAGAGGCCACAATCCAAGAGTCTGGAGGAAGAGTGGAGAGGCTACAATCCCAAAGTCTCGAGGAAGAGTGGAGAGGCCACAATCCCAGAGTCTGGAGGAAGAGTGGAGAGGCCACAATCCAAGAGTCTGGAGGAAGAGTGGAGAGGCCACAATCCAAGAATCAGGAGGAAGAGTGGAGAGGCCACAATCCCAGAGTCTGGAGGAAGAGTGGAGGGGCCACAATCCAAGAGTCTGGAGGAAGAGTGGAGAGGCCACAATCCAAGAGTCTGGAGGAAGAGTGGAGAGGCCACAATCCAAGAGTCTGGAGGAAGAGTGGAGAGGCCACAATCCAAGAGTCTGGAGGAAGAGTGGAGAGGCCACAATCCAAGAGTCTGGAGGAAGAGTGGAGAGGCCACAATCCAAGAGTCTGGAGGAAGAGTGGAGAGGCCACAATCCAAGAGTCTAGAGGAAGAGTGGAGAGGCCACAATCCAATTGCCTGGAGGAAGAGTGGAGAGGCCACAATCCAAGAGTCTGGAGAAAGAGTGGAGAGGCCACAATCCCAGAGTCTGAAGGAAGAGTGGAGAGGCCACAATCCAAGAGTCTGGAGGAAGAGTGGAGAGGCCACAATCCAAGAGTCTGGAGGAAGAGTGGAGAGGCCACAATCCAAGAGTCTGGAGGAAGAGTAGAGAGGCCACAATCCAAGAGTCTGGAGGAAGAGTGGAGAGGCCACAATCCAAGAGTCTGGAGGAAGAGTAGAGAGGCCACAATCCAAGCTGCTTGAGGTGTAGTGTGAAGTTTCCACAATCAGGGTACCTTTACACACGGCTACATTTGTAGCTTGTCACAAGGTAACTTACTGGTTGCAGTGAAATCATGGATACATGATTCCATTTGTACACAGCAACAAGATAGAACCATGTATCCATGATTTCACTGCAACCAGTAAGTTACCTGGTGACAAGCTACAAATGTAGCCGTGTGTAAAGGTACCCTTAGTGATGGTTTGTGGAGCCATGTCATCTGCTGGTGTAGCTCCACTGTGTTTTATCAAGACCAAACTCAGTGCTGCCATCTACCAGGACATTTTACAGCTCTTCATGCTCCCTTCAGCTGCTTTTTGGAGATGGAGATTTTTTTTTTCCAGCAGGACTTGGCCCCTGTCCACACTACCAAAAGCACCAATCCCTGCTTTACTAACCACAGTATCACTGTACTTGAGTGGCAGCAAACTCACCTGACCTAAACCCCATAGAAGGTCTATGAGATACACCAGACCCAACAATGCAGACGAGCTGAAGGCTGCTATCAAAGCAACCTGGGCTTCCATAACCACTTAGCAGCCACAGGCTGATCGCCTACATTCCATGCCACATGGGTGCCACAGGCTGATCGCCTCCAAGTCATGTCGCATTGATGCCACAGGCTGATCGCCTCCATGCCATGTCACATTGATGTCACAGACTGATTGCCTCAAAGCCATGTCGCATTGATGCCACAGGCTGATCGCCTCCATGCCACCCTGCATTGATGTCACAAGCTGATCGTCTCCATGCCACCCTGCATTGATGTCACAAGCTGATCGCCTCCATGCCACACTGCATTGATGTCACAGGCTGATCGCTCCATGCCAAACCGCATTAATGTCACAGACTGATTGCCTCAAAGCCATGTCGCATTGATGCCACAGGCTGATCGCCTCCATGCCACCCTGCATTGATGTCACAAGCTGATCGCCTCCATGCCACACTGCATTGATGTCACAGGCTGATCACTCCATGCCAAACTGCATTGATGTCACAGACTGATTGCCTCAAAGCAGTCACATTGTCACACATTCTGCATGATTGCCACAAGCTGATCGCTCATCCACCACTTTGATGTCACAGACTGATTGCCCAAGCATGCAATGATGCCAGTGATCGCTCCATGCCACCCTCATATGCCACAAGCTGATCGCCTCCATGCCACACCACATTGATGCCAAAAGCTGATCACCTCCATGCCAAACCACATTGATGCAGAAATTCATGCAAAAGGACCCGACCAAGTATTGAGGGCATTTACTGTACAGACTTTACATTAGGACAACATTTATGAGTTACAATTCATTATTTCAGTTGGTCTGATATAGTCTAATTTTCTGACATAATGACCTTTGGGTTTTCATTGGTTGTAAGCCATAATCATCAACATTTACAGAAATAAACACATGAAATAGATCCCTCTGTGTGTAATGACTCTATATAATACAGCGGGTACGGAAAGTATTCAGACCCCTTTAAATTTTTCATTCTTTGTTTCTTTGCAGCCATTTACTAAATTCAAAAAAGTTAATTTTTTCCTCATTAATGTACACTCTGCACCCCATCTTCACTGAAAAATACAGAAATGTAGATATTTGTGGAAATTTATTAAAAAAGAAAAAACAAATCTCCCATGGTGATAAGTATTGAGCCCCTTTGCTCAGTATTGAAGATAAGTATTCAGCCCATTTGCTCAGACACTCATATGTAATGGTACCTTTACACGCCGCGACGGCAGGCTGGATACATCCCGCTACTTCACGTGCCCGAGCACGCTCAAACGGTTACAAACGGTCAACGCACCCTCTTTACACGCCGCCACAAGGTGCGCTACGCCATGCTACATCTATAGCTAGCTACATCGCCGGGTGTCTCAAGTAGCCAGCTGTAGCTCATTTACACACCGCTATAACCAGCTACTATGGGCGGACCTGGTGCAGCAGGGACAGCACATAGGCGTGCCACAATTGTGGATTACGAGCCGTCCGTACGCTGATAGGACGAAGCAATAACATCCTGATTGGGCAGGCAACGCAGGAGGCTGAGTAATACAGCACGCTCGAGCGATTGTGTAGTGTGACTCGTCAGCTCCTTTAAATATGCCTCCCTATGCAGCGACTACCAATCGTCATGCAGCAGCTTCCACCAATGATCGCACATGGGGCGCGGTAACACGGAGCCTGGGTCACGCCTTAGCTACATTGCAGCTACATCGCAGGCTGTCCCGAGTTCCCTTCCGTTGCCTCTTTACACGCCGATACAGCTCGCTACCATCGGCGTTGTAGCCATCAGTTTTCGAGCAGACCTAGGAAACAGATGTATCTGTTGCCGGCTGTATCGTCACGTCTTCAGACGCCGCTACGACGGGCTACATTGGCGCTACAAGCTACATTTGTAGCCTGTAGCGGGATGTATCCAGCCTGCCGTCGCGGCGTGTAAAGGGCCCTTTAGTCACATGCTGTCCATTTCCTTGTGATCCTCCTTGGTTCATTTTGATCCCTTGATTTTAGGGTTCTAATTAGGGGAAGGACAAAAGAGAGGGCTCAGATTAAAGTGCAGAGAGAACTGCTTTGCAGATTTAGAATATAAATCAGTTTTGCTCACCTTTTAGTGGTCTTTTTGTCAAGCATGTGGTATGTGTGTTTGGTCTCCTTCGATGTGCAGCTCGCTTCCAGATCTATCAGATCTCAGGATCTGAAGACCTATCAGCATGAATGACCATAGAAGAAAGGTCCGGGCTAAACATTGCGGTACTTCCAAGTGGAGCCAAACAATATTCTTCAAAAGTAGTTTATATTGAAATATGGATACAATATTGAATACAGCACAACACGTTTCAGCTATTCTTAGCCTTCATCAGGTACAATGTGCTATGCTGAACTAGAGAAAGAGCTTCCACTATATATAATTAGAGGAAAATGACATATATAATGGAAGCACTTCTCTAGTTCAGCATAGCACATTGTATCTGATGAATGCTAAGAATAGCTTAAACGCGTTGTACTGTATACAACATTGTATCCCTATTTCAATAATAACTACTTCTGAAGAATTATCTTTGGCTCCCCCTGGAGGCGCCGCAAAGTTTAGCCTGGACCTTTCTTTTATGGTAACTTGTGATCCCCCTTGAGATGGTTCTACTCCTTCATTGGAGTCCAGCTGTGTTTATTTAAACTGATAGGACTTGATTTGGAAAGGCACACACCTGTCTATATAAGACCTCTTAGCTCACAGTGCATGTCAGACCAAATGAGAATCATGAGGTCAAAGGAACTGCCCAAGGAGCTCAGAGACAGAATTGTGGCAAGGCACAGATCTGGCCGAGGTTACAAAATAATTTCTGCAGTACTCAAGGTTCCTAAGAGCACAGTGGCCTCCATAATCCTTAAATGGAAGACGTTTGGGACCACCAGAAGTCTTCCTAGACCTGGCCATCTAGCCAAACTGAGCAATCGTGGGACATGAGCCTTGGTGAGAGGTAAAGAAGATCCCCATGATCACTGTGTCTGAGCTCCAGAGATGCAGTAGGGAGATGGGAGAAAGTTCCACAAAGTCACCTATCACTGCAGCCTCCAGCAGTCGGACCTTTATGGCAGAGTGACATGACGGAAGCCTCTCCTCAGTGCAAGACATATGAAAGCCGCAGAGAGGTTGCAGGAAAACACATGAAGGATCACAGACTATGAGGAATAAGATTCTCTGGTCTGATGACACGAAGATAGAACTTTCTGGTGATAGTTCTAAGCGGTGGAGAATACCAGGCCCTGCTCATCACCTGCCCAATACTATCCCAACAGTGAGACATGGTGGAGGCAGCATCATGCTATGGGGATGTTTTTCAACTGCAGGGACAGGACGACTGGTTACAATTGAAGGAAACATGAATGCGGCCAAGTACAGAGATATCCTGGATGAAAACCTCTTCCAGAGCTCTGGACCTCAGACTTGGCCGAAGCTTCACCTTCCAACAAGACACTGACCCTAAGCCACAGCTAAAATAACAAAGGAGCAGCTTCACCACAACTCTGTCACCATTCCTGACTGGCCCAGTCACAGCCTAAACCCAATAGAGCATCTCTGGAGAGACGTGAAAATGGCTCCACCAACATTCACCATCCAACCTGACAAAACTGGAGAGGATCTGCAAGAAAGAATGGCCGAAGATCCCCCAAATCCAGGGGGAAAACTGCATCATTCCCAAGAAGACTCATGGCTGTACGAGCTCAAAAGGTGCAAATACTCAATACTGAGCAAAGGGGCTGAATACTTATCATCAATACTGAGCAAAGGGGCTGAATACTTATCATCAATACTGACCAAAGGGGCTGAATACTTATCATCAATACTGACCAAAGGGGCTGAATACTTATCACCATGTGAGATTTCAGTTTTTCTTTATTAAATTTGCAAAAAATTCTACATTTCTGGCTTTTTTCAGACAAGATGGGGTGCAGAGTGCACATTAATGAGGAAAAATGAACTTTGTTGAATTTACCAAATGGCTGCAATTAAGCAAAGAGTGAAAAATTTAAAGAGGTCTGAATACTTTCCTTACCCACTGTTTCACGTTATGTATTAATTACTGAAATAAATTATCTTTTTGATGATATTATAATTTATTGAGATGTACTTGTATCAAGAGTGATGAGGTTAGAGGAGGCTGTTTACACTACTGTCCATCTTGCCTTTCTGATCTAACAATTGAGATACTAGGGGTGTTGAGTTAGGAGAGGCCTCTCTTATATCCACCCTGTCTTTATAATGTAAATCTGGAGATGACAGGTGTTGCAAAGTAAGAAGAAGCTGCTAACATTGCTGTCCACCCTGTCTTTCTGATGTACTACTGGACATACCAGAGGTGGTGAAGTAGAGGCTGATGACACGGCTTTCCACCCTGTCTTTCTGATCTAATGCTGCAGAAACCAGGAGTGTTGAGGTAATAAAGGACTGCTCACTCTGCTGTCCACTATGTCTATCTGATCTAATACTGAAGATATCAGTTTTGAGTAAAGAGGCTGCTCACTTGCTGCCACTATGTCTATGATTAAGCTGCAGAAACCAGGAGTGTTGAGGTATAAGACTGCTCACACTGCTGTCCACTATGCTATCTGATCTAATGCTGCAGAAACCAGGAGTGTTGAGGTAATAAAAGACTGCTCACACTGCTGTCCACTATGGCTATCTGATCTAATGCTGCAGAAACCAGGAGTGTTGAGGTAAGAAGAAGCTGCTCACACTGCCGTCCACTGCCTCCCTGAATGCTGATCAATGCTGTAACCTGGAGATGACCTACACACCATTCGCTGTCAATCTATCACCAGGTCCCAGCAGTGAAGCTTCCTATGTTATTTTTCTATTAACATTCTAGAATGAGTTTCTGTCATACGTTGGTCATTTTAATGTAGCATGGTGATTAGCTCCCCAGACAACAAGAGTGATTTGCTAATTAAAGTAACTGAAGAATTTATTTATTTTGACATTTTTATTTGACATCTTTTTCTATTCCTAGAGAACCCATTTAAGGTCTGGAGTAACAATAATTAAAGGGTTAATGTTAAAAAAAAAATGGAAAAATGATTGTTTTCTTGAGTAATTAAGAACATTTGCCTGCTATAATTGAACAGTTAATCCACCAACATGTACGATACTGAATTTAATCCTTGTTAGAGGGAGAATATTAATCTTTAAACTGTAATGCTGGATTCAGCGGAGGAACATCACACATTGCTAATTAACTGATCTGCACCAGGACGGGGGACGCCAGATGTATGTGGAAATGTAGCACAATGTTAACTGTGTGCGCTCTATCATTGATAGAAGAGAGATACATAATGGAGGTATGCAACGTGTTCTGCTCAGCAGGAGCACAGCCTGGGCAAACAAGTATTACCTCAAATAATGAGAACAATCAAATATATTTAACTAGAGAAGAGCGAACGAGCCATATGCTTCACCTCCCATTACCGGGGAACAGCATTCAGTTCACTCGTTGTCTCCTTTCCCATTTACGATTACACAGATTCTTATGGATTTATTGAGAAGAAGGAAACTTCAGCTGATCTTGATTGTGATGCCTTATTGTGGCACTCCACGGTTCGGTTGCTACAGGACCACCTGGTGCAGGGAAGGATTTCCACATCAGGTAAACTTACATACAACACCTTCCACCCCAGACCTGAAGGGGGAGCTCTACCTGCCGACTTCAGACAAGGTCCCCTATAAATTCAGACCTGGGGGAGAAGTTAGGCAGTTCTGTACTGAGCAGTACTGAGGAAGACATCTGGTGAGCGGTGCCGTGCTAGGCCCGTGCCAGAGGGAAGCCTAAGTGTAAGGGACCCAATAGTGAGGGTCGGAGGCAAGGCGAGGAACAGAGAGTTGGGGCAGAGGAACCATACCGGTTCACCCCAGGAAAGCAACCGAAGCAACTTGGACATCGGAGTCCGAGTCTGCAAGGGTCCAGTTAGCCCAGCAGAAAACACCGGAGGACCAGGGAGACTTCAGTCTCCTGTTTACACTTGCAGCACAGCTACTAACAGAGCCAGGGACCGCAGAGGAGCAGCGGTGCCCAACAGATGGTTCTCAATGCCTGCTATACAAGTGAGGGACACAGGAGAGCTCAGGGCCAGGTTTCAGACAGATCAGGACTTAAGTACACACACAGTAACGAGGAGGCTCACAACTCATCAGGCAAATCCCTATTCATCCCATCACTACCCCGGGGACCCCGCTCCACCTACAGGGAGCGTTACCCACCCAGCTGCCTCATCATCACCCCAGAGGTCTACAACAGTGCCGGTATCATTACCGGATACCATGGATGGCGTCGCAAACTCTTTTTATTTTCATTTAACCCCTTTTTCAGCGACTACCAGGGCTCCAGGCATAGGCCGCCCGTAACATCCCCCAGTAAATCAACACCCGAAACCGGCTACCCCAAGGCCCTGGGGTGGGTCATTATTAGACAAGCGTATTGCCGCAATGCTGAACCACATACAATTGTACACAGTACTTCGTGCTGTAATAGAGGGATGTGGACCGCTGCTTGTGAGATCTTTCACGTCTTTTGTCCCGGCCGTTGTTCTGGTTTTCTTTTTTACATCTTGTAGGACTTCTTTCTCCCCAAGTCCTCGCTCAACTTGCTTTAGTGCAGAGTATGGCTCCTATGATTGGGGTACTGGCGTATCTAGAGTCCGATGGGACATGCAAAATTTAGAAATGCCCCCCCACACACATACACACACGTATGTTGGTCAGATGTATGGACCCTTGTAGTGTTCCAAATCCTTTAAGGACTTATGAATTCCCTCTCTCCCCATCATTATGTATTAATGTCTCCCTTCCTGGTATATATATCCCCGTCCAGGTATATATGGCCCCCATCCTAATATACTGTATATGATCCCCATCCTGGAATATTTGTCCCCCATTCAGGTATACATGGTCTCCATCCTGGTATCTATTGTCCCCCTACTGGTGCATATGGTCCTCTTCCTGGTATTTATGTGCTTATCTAGATATATATGGGCATCCTGGTATTAATGGTTACCATATAATATAATAATAATAATAATAATAATAATAATAATATAAAACATCTTTATTTATATAGCGCCAACATATTCTGCAGCGCTTTACAATACAGTGGCTAGGAAAGCTAGGAGAACAGGAATGGTGCTACCGGAGAAGAGCACTGCAGGGGTTCCAGGAAACAGAGTACAAGGAAGGCCAGACCAACAGTCAGCAAGGCAGAAGCAAACTGACTTAATAATCAGGCACCTCCCATCAGTGGAGATGGCCTGATATGTCAGAGGAAGAGCAGCTATTGGTCGAGGGGAGTGTCAGGTCGAACCGTGCCAGCCCCTAGAGTCACAGGGGAGGAGTGCACTTAGTGCGCTGCTGATTGCTCACATGAATATAACCAATGTAATGTGCTCATGTGTGAGCCTGGTGGTCAGCTGACAGGAAGGGAACCCGGCGACGGCTCCGAGACACAGTACGCCTGGATGCCTGGTCGGCAGAGGAGCAGAGGATGCCGACCCGGGAGAGGGGAGCTGGGGAGCGGTGCCAGGGGACGCAACAGTACCCCCTCCCTCACGCCTCTCCTCCAATGGCGCGCTAAGAACCTCACCAGAATGCGTGGCGCATCAATGTTCTCCTGCGGCTCAAAGGTCCTCTCCTCAGGACCGAAGCCAACCCAGTCAATCAAGAAGAGGGTCTTGCCTCTACACTTCTTCATGGCAAAGATGTCCCTGACCTCATAGCCATTCTCGGAACTGAGAGGCCGTGGCACGGAGCTGGAGGATGGATGGAAGCGATTAAGCAACACCGGTTTCAACAACGAGACATGAAAGGAATTGGGGATGCGAAGTGAGGTAGGCAGTCTCAACTTGTAGGCAACATCATTGATGCGTCCAAGGACTTCGAAAGGACCGATATAACGCAGCCCTAACTTGTAGGACAGCACCTTCAACCTGACGTACCTGGAAGACAGCCACACTTTATCGCCCGGGTGATAAGACGGTTCATCTAAGCGTCTCTTATCGGCATGTCCCTTCATCCTGCCGGAGGCTTTTGTAAGGGCATCTCTGGTCTCACTCCAGATCTTGGTAAAGTCCATGGACAATGCATCAGCCGCCGGGATGCTGTGGAGAATGGAAGAGGTAAACCAGGATGTTGTCCAAATACCACGACAAAAGGAGATTTAGCTGACGACTCACTAGAGTGATTGTTGTAAGCGAATTCCGCCCAAGGAAGGAGACTGGTCCAGTTATCGTGATGCGCATTGGCTAAGTGACGGAGGTAGGTGGTGAGGACTTGGTTAATGCGCTCCACCTGCCCGTTGGACTGCGGATGATAAGCCGAGGAGAAGTCCAACGTGATGTCTATATGCTTGAACAGCGCCCTCCAGAACCGGGAAGTGAACTGAACTCCCCTATCGGACACGATGTGACGAGGAAATACGTGGAGCTGGAAGATCTGTTCCATGAAAATCTTGGCTAACTCAGGAGCGGATGGTAGATCGAGTAAAGGAACGAAGTGAGCCATTTTAGAGAAGCAAATGAAAAGAAAAAGGGGGAAGGGGAACAAGAGGCGCAATAGTGCCTTATCACTTAGACACTTATAGTACGGTGGTATAAAGGAACCACTCACCTATTTCAGTTGTGCGACCCACAACTGGTATGCAGACATGTAGTGTATAATCCGGATGGCTGCTGCTGGACTCCCACCGACCACTTGCATGTGGAATCACACAGTAAAAAATGGGAAAGGAAACGGTGTTCACCAGTCCGCGCTGCCAGGATCCACTTATTCCAGGGAAGAAACTCACGATCAGATGTGATGTGATCAAAACTTTTTATTGCATCCAACGCGTTTCAACGCCTTTCCTGGCGTCTTCCTCAGGAAGACGCCAGGAAAGGCGTTGAAACGCGTTGGATGCAATAAAAAGTTTTGATCACATCACATCTGATCGTGAGTTTCTTCCCTGGAATAAGTGGATCCTGGCAGCGTGGACTGGTGAACACCGTTTCCTTTCCCATTTTTTACTATTTTAGAGAAGCGATCCATGACTACCCATATGACAGTACAGCCAGAGGAGCAGGGTAGATCCGTAATGAAGTCCATAGCTATGTGTTGTCAAGGAGCTGATGGGACCGGGAGAAGCAGTAGACGTCCAGCCGGTAACTCTCTGAACACCTTATTTCTAGCAGAGGACGGACAGGAAGCAACAAAGTCGTGGATGCCCAGGGGGCAATGTGCCTAGGAATTCACTGTGTTTGAGCGCTTTAGCCAGCTGCCCGCAGTGTTTCTTGGACTGGTCTCCCTGAGATCAGTGAATACTTTGCAATCTTGGTCTACTAGGCCTTGCTCCCACCTAGCCAGAATCCTACTCCACACTGATGAGGGGCAACACCCCGAAACAGCTGTATGTGGATGGATACCTGGCCTTGGTATTCCCTTGTCATATCTGTAAACTTGTAAAAGAGTTGGATATTGACTTAAAGGGCCACTTCATATGGTGGTTATGGTGTTCTCTGCAAGGAGCCACCCCTTGGCTGGGTCCTTCCCTGGAGGGATATATGGCTAGTTCTGTGTTTGAGACTCCTAACCGAGGCTCCACAGACTCTATTTGCATGTGGATGTCTTGACGGATAGTAGGCCACCAATAGTGCCGAGAGATCAAAGAGAGAGTCTTTTTAACTCCCACGTGTCCGGCGATTCTCGACGAGTGTCCCCATGCCAGGACCGCCTTCCTCTGATCCTGTGCTATGAAGGTCTTTCCCGGCGGAAGTCCAGCTACACGTAAGGGAGCCACGGTAATTATCTTGGTAGGATCAATGATATGGAAGGTCTCCTCTTCTACATCCGACTGCTGGAAGGACTTTGACAGAGCATCAGACTTGACGTTTTTTACTGCCAGGCCGGAAGTGCAGTTCAAAGGTGAAACGGGCAAAGAACAAGGACCACCGGAACTGCCGGGGGTTGAGCCTCTGGATGGACTGGAGATAAGCCAAGTTATTGCGGTCGGTGAAGATTATGAACAGATGGACGGCACCCTCGAGGAGGTGTCGCCTCTCCTCCAGTGCCAGTTTGATGGCCAGCAATTCATGATCCCCAATAGAATAGTTGCGCTCCAACGAAGTAAAGGCTTTGGAGAAAAACCCGCAGGTGACTAACCAACCTGAAGAGGATTTCTGGGAGAGAACAGCCCCCGCTCCTATGGAGGAGGCGTCTACCTCTACAATGTACTGTCTGTTTACCTCTGGTTGGTGCAAGGCAGGAGCCTCGGTGAAGGAGCTCTTTAAAGGTGGAAAAGGCGTTCTCGGCCTCTGGGGTCCAGTCGCAGGCTTTTACTCCCTTACAGATGAGAGCCATGATGGGCTTGATCAAGGACGAGAAATGGGGAATGAATTGCCGGTAATAATTTGCAAAACCAACTAACCGCTAAATATACTTAGTCCCCACAGGACGGGGCCACTTCAGCCGTGGCACATCCCGGGGTCTCCGCTGTATCTAGGTGGTCTCCAGAGGTGAGGCGGAGGGCTCGGGACGCCACCCGGGGAGTGGTCATAGGATACAGCCTGGGCCAAGGCCGTTGATGCAGACTGCACGGAGTCCAGATGATCATCCACGGAGGATCTGTACGACAGCCTGCAAGACTGCATATCTCATTGTGTTGACAGCTCCTGCTGTAGGTTCGCAGGCTGACCGGTGGGTGCCGGGCTTGAGGAAGGCTAACCGGGTATCCATGGACTGAAAACAAGCCGCTATGCGGCTCCGACTCTCCCGAAGATAAACCAGCTCCTTTTGCGCTGAGAACGAGGTACCAGCGGGGTCCATGGCCTGATTATTCTGTCACGCTTCCGGGGAATGCGCCCTAGAGTGGACCCACTGGGCCATGGTACCGAACTCCCCTGGGTGAGCTCGTCCTAGTTTTAACCAACCCCTATACAGGGATTGTCAGGGGCAAACCCAGGGGGTCTAAATACCACAGCTGCTAGTACCAGGGGAGCGGCTCGTAAGGTTAGCCTATGCTACGCAGCTAAGGAGTCCGGGATAACAGGGCACAAAGCTAGGAGAACAGGAATGGTGCTACCGGAGAAGAGCACTGCAGAGCTTCCAGGAAACAGAGTACAAGGAAGGCCTGACCAACAATCAGCATGCAGAAGCAAACTGACTTAATAATCAGGCACCTCCCATCAGTGAAGGTGGCTTGATATACCAAAGGAAGAGCAGCTATTGGTTGAGGGGAGTGTCAGGTTGAACCGTGCCAGCCCCTAGAGTCACAGAGGAGGAGTGCACCTAGTGCGCCTGCTGATTGGTCCAATACGACCATTGCTCATGTGTGAGCCCGGTGGTCAGCTGACAGGAAGGGAACCCGGCGACGGCTCCGAGACACAGTACGCCTGGACACTGGATGCCTGGTTGGCAGAGAAGCAGAGGATACCAACCCGGGAGAGGGGAGCGGTGCCAGGGGACCTAATATCATTACTTGTATTCAGCCTCAATCAGCAGCAATGTTCATACAGAACAATGTCCCCGTCACACAGGAAAATGGGGAAAGCAGAAACAACTAAATATCCACAGACTGGAGTCCTGATCTAAACCTAATAGAAACCTCTGGAAAATCCCTGGTGACAAAAGTTATGTCCAAGAAACCACAAGAGTCACAGAAGTGTGGAAGAGACTGGAAGAGGAGTGGAGCAAAATCCCCCCAGAGCAGAGAGATTAGTGTTGTCCTGTAACTGCAGACGTGCTGAATTCATTCACAGCAAGGGCCTAGACACAGCAAAGACCTATACACAGCAAAAGGCCTGTACACAGCAAAGGTCTGCATAAAACAAAGATCTGTACAAAACAAAAGCCTGGACACAGCAAAGACCTAGACACAGCAAAGACCTCGACACAGCAAAGGTCTATATAAAGCAAAAGCCTGGACACAGCAAAGACCTAGACACAGCAAAGGCCTGCACAAAGCAAAGGCCTGTACATAGCAAAGTCCTGGACACAGCAAACGAGTAGAAATTGTTTAAGCGGTTCTTCGGTAGAGCGCTGAGATTACACGAACACAATTATCTCCAATCTCTATCTTTATTCTTTAAAAGATGATGCTCCAAACTCCAACCCACAACATGTTTCGACGTGGCAAACACCGCTTAAACAATTTCTACTCGTATACATCTCCCTTCGGGGAAAGCGGTCTAACAGAGCTGCAGAGGGAAAGGACCTGATTGACGCCGTCCGGCCTGGCCTTGGAGTGAGCACTTGATCGGCACATGATCTGAAGCTGAGAGGATCTAGGACACGGAAGAGATACAGGTCCGAGGCTGGCAGCCTGAGCCTTAACACACGCCCACATTCTGGTTGTGCAGAACTGGCACAACCATAAAAGGTTAGTTGATCCCTAAGTGCAACCTTATAATAGCAGGATAAGTCCACAGGTGGCGCAACACATTTTTTTCTTTTCTGGACACAGCAAAGTCCTGGACACAGCAAAGGTCTGTATAAAACAAAGATCTGTACAAAGCAAAAGCCTGGACACAGCAAAGACCTAGACACAGCAAAGACCTGGACACAGCAAAGGTCTATATAAAGCAAAAGCCTGGACACAGCAAAGACCTAGACACAGCAAAGGCCTGCACAAAGCAAAGGCCTGTACACAGCAAAGTCCTGGACACAGCAAAGTCCTGGACACAGCAAAGTCCTGGACACAGCAAAGGTCTGTATAAAACAAAAATCTGTACAAAACAAAGGTCTAGACACAGCAAAGGCCTGGACACAGCAAAGGCCTGGACACTTCCTACTGATTGGTGACTGTTGTAAACCTTCACAACATTCAGTGTTAATCTTCCTCTGTCTACAGTCATTGCTGTTCTCTAATTATCATCATCACATTCTGTGTATAATAAAGGTTTTAAGTTCATAAACTTTGGTTATTTTGGTTTCCCTGCTCTAGTGCCCTGGAGACCCCGTACACAAAAACTGACGAATGTTCATCATTGTAGATCACATTCTGTCTTAAGAAATCAAGTGATAACACATTGTTCTCTAATTTTGATCGCCGGTGTATGTCCCCCATCCTGCTAAATATGCTATATATGGGCCAATACTAGTACATATGGTCTCCAACCTGGTATACATGTACTCATTCTGAAATATATGGGTCATCATGGTATATATGTCCACCTTCTGGTATATCAGGGGGCATCCTGGTATATATATGGTCTCCATCCTGCTATAATTGTCCCTATCCTGGTATATATGGGGCATCCTTGTATATATGGGCTTATCCTGGCATATATGATCCCCTTCCTGGTACATATGGTCCTTCTTCTGGTACATATGGTCCCCATCCTGGTATATATAGGTCATCTCAATTAATTAGAATATCATCAGAAAGTTACTTTGTTTCAGTAATTCAATATATAATATGACACACATATATTATATAGAGTCATTACACACAGAGGGATCTATTTCATGTGTTTATTTATGTTAATGTTGATGATTATGGCTTACAGCCAATGAAAACGCAACGGTCATTATCTCAGAAAATTAAAGTAGGGAGGTTGCAGGGTTAAACACCTCGCTGCCGTATTCCACCAGACATCAAAGGGTGAATATAATATTCATTTATTAGTCAACAAATTTCAGGGCTCCCTGGAACGACCAGAAACATGATAATATGATATCGATTTGTCCTGAGGAAGAGGCCAGGGAACCCTGAAACACAAATACTAAATAGATGGGGAGACTGATGCTGGCCATATACACAATAGAGATGGCTGCTGGCTATACACACAATAAATAATACACAATAGACGACAATAGAGACTGCTGCTGGCCGTATGCAAAATAAAGACTGCTGTGGGCTGTATACACAATAGAGACTGCTGCACGCTGTGTGCACAATAGAGACTGCAGCAGGTTGTATGCACAATGGAGACTGCAGCAGGTTGTATGCACAATAGAGACTGCAGCAGGTTGTATGCACAATAGAGACTGCAGCAGGTTGTATGCACAATAGAGACTCGCATGTATGGGCCTGTAGGCTAGCACAATAGAAAAAGAGACAGAAAAGCGCTCCCATAGGGAGAACCCACATGCACTTTGAAGGGGAAGGGAAGGTTGTGACAGGGGGGGATCTCACCTTTTCGGGTTGTGCCGCCTCTGCACAACCCCAGTGTATTCTCAAGGCCACCTGGTCCGGAGGAGCCGTCCAGGTGCCAGCCGCCTGTCAGTCACGTGGTGTCTGTGGTCACGATTTATCACCAATCACCGGTGTCGACGTTCCCACAGGTCCTGTGCTACACAGGTAGTGAAGGATTTTCAGCAATGTGCCCCGCAGCTTCGGAATAACTCACACAAAGGTGAGATCCAACAGTTCAATTAAAGGTTATTGTATAGCGAGCGCAGGGGCACAGATAAGGCAGGTAGTTATGGATCAATAATCCTCTTTATTCACCACAACATGTTTCCACGAAGGCTTATCATCTTCCTCAGGTTGAATTCCAACCACAGTCCACCTCATTCTACTTAATGTGCTTCTGATTAGGTGATCACGTGAACCAAATCTTATTTAACGGGGGGAAAGTATAACAAACACTGCTGTGGTCTTCAGAATCCTATTGCAATAGCACAAGCTGGATGGCAAAACAAGTGCTAGGAACAGCCCAAAAAGTAATTTGAATGAAAAAATAAATCACTTTTAATCTTGCCAAAGGAGTTGAAAAGAAAAGTCTTGAGTGAGGAAAAGAAGGGCTTAATTCTGGCTTTACTAGCAGAGGCATACAGCAAGCATCATGTTGCCTCCATCCTTAAAATTCCAAAGATGGCAGTCCATTACAACAAGGTCAAGCAGCAGATATTGGGGGCAAGAAATGTACTGACCGGCCGAGGGCGTAAGCGACTCTCCACTGACCGGGATGGCCGTCTTATTCGAATGTCACTCAGCAATCGCAGGATGACATCAAGTGACCTACAAAAAGAATGACAAATGGCAGCTGGCATGAAGTGCACAGCAAGAACAGTTCGTAGCAGGCTACGAGAGGCAGCGCTCAAGTCATTTAAAGCTAGAAAAAAGCCTTTCTTCAATGAGAAGCAAAGGAGAGCCAGGCTGAAGTTTGCCAAAGACCATAATGATTGGACCATAGAGGACTGGAGTAAGGTCATCTTCTCTGATGAGGCTAATTTTCAGCTTTGCCCAACACCTGGTCATTTTAATGGTTAGACAGAGACCTGGAGAGGCGTACAGGCCACAGTGTCTTGCACCCACTGTGAAATTTGGTGGAGGATTGGTGATGATCTAGAGATGCTTCAGCAAGACTGGAATTGGGCAGGTTAATCTTTGCGAAGGACATATGAATCAAGCCGCATACAAGTTTACTCTCGAAAAACACTTGCCTCCTTCTGGTCAGGCAATGTTCCCCAACTCTGAGGACTGGTTTTTCCAACAGGACAATGCCCCATGACACACAGCTAGGTCAATCAATGTGGCGGTGAAGGAGAACCACATCAAGACCCTGTCATGGCCAGCCCAATCTCCAGATCTGCACCTCATTGAAAACCTCTGGAATGTATTCTAGAGGAAGATGGATAGTCACAAGCCATAAGACAAAGAAGAACTGCTTACATTTTTGTGCCAGGACTGGCCTAAGGTCACCCAAAAGCATTGTGAGAGACTGGAGGAAAGCGGCCAAGACGCATGAAAGCTGTCATTACAAATCATGGCTATTCCACCAAATATTGATTTCTGAACTCTTCCTGAGTTATAACATTAGTATTAATGTTTGTATATGAATATGAATTTGTTTTCTGTGCATTATTTGAGGTCTGATATTTTGACGATTTCTCATTTGCTGCAAATAAATACAAATTCTTAGCTTTGAATTTCGGAGACATGTTGTCAGGAGTTTATAGAATAGAACAACGGACATTTTACTCACAAATATACCTAGAAAGAGAAAAATCAGAGAGGCTGAACATTTTGCAGTGGTCTCTTAATTTTTGCCAGAGCTGTATGTCTGTATCCTGGTTTACATGGTCCCAACCCTACTATATATGTCCTCTGTGGCAACGCGCTCACTGACAGTACTGGGGAACGCTCGCTTGGCAGCGGAACTGACGCACAGTAACGATTTCTCTTAATAGTTCAGCAGGTTTATTCACATCCTCATAAACCTGCTTCATAGCATAAACACCAGGCTTCCTTTAGCTTAAACATAACAAATGTACATAGTCATTTTATCTCTCTGAATGGTTATTTCTCCACACGAGTCCCAACAGAGTATATACCAGCGTATCAGTGGTTACTTACCGAGTCCATTCACCGTCTTCAGTCAGTGGACACACGGTTTACAGGCCGTCTCAATCCTTACTGTGATTTGGGCCACGTTCACTACACACTGACCTCCTACCAGCCGATCCCAAGTCCACACTCAGAGGCTTTGTCTCCACTCCAGACTCTTGAAGTCCCTCTGTCTCTGGACCTCCACCGCTCCACACAGCTTCACTCCACTCTCACCATAGACAGATGGTGTATGAACCGTTGTTCTGCTCAGAGGCCTGGGCTGTGTTCACACTGAGCTCTTCATCTGCTCCCAGTAACGTCACACAGAGAGGCTCAGACAGCTCCTCTCACACTGCTGCTGTGCAGTGTATCATCCAGTCCATCAGTCTCTAGTGTGTCCTGCACCTCTGCAAGATTGTGGCAGACTCCTACACTGCAGTTTTTTCCCTGATCAGGGTCCATCCAGTTTGTACCAAAACCAGGAGAGGAACCTGGAGAACCAGGAGAGGAGCCAGGGGAGGAACCTGAAGAGGAACCAGGGGAGGAGCCAGGAGAGGAACCAGGAGAGAAACCAGGAGAGGAACCAGGGAAGGAACCTGGAGAGGAACCTGGAGAGAAACCAGGAGAGGAACCAGGAGAGGAACCAGGAGAGGAACCAGGAGAAAAACCAGCAGAGGAACCTGGAGAGGAACCAGGAGAGGAACCAGGGGAGGAGCTGCGAGAGGAACCAGGAGAGAAACCAGGAGAGGAACATGGAGAGGAACCAGGGGAGGAGCCAGGAGAGGAATCAGGAGAAAAACCAGGAGAGGAACCAGAAGAGGAACCGGGAGAGAAAGCGGGAGAGGAGACGGAGGGAGATGGGAGGAGATGGGAGAGGAGCTGGGAGAGGAGCCAGGGGAGGAGCCAGGAGAGGAGCCAGGAGAGGAAACAGGGGAGGAGCCAGGGGAGGACTCAGGAGAGGAGCCAGGAGAGGAGCCAAGGGAGGGGCCAGGGGAGGAGCCAGGAGAGGTGCCAGGATAGGAAGCAGGAGAGGAACCAGGAGACGAGTCAGGGGAGGAGCCAGGAGAGGAACCAGGGGAGGAGCCAGGAGACGAGTCAGGAGAGGAGCCAGGGGAGGAGCCAGGAGAGGAGCCAGGGGAGGAGCCAGGAGAGGAGCCAGGGGAGGAGCCAGGAAGGAGCCAGGGGAGGACCAGGGAGGAACCAGAGGAGGAACCAGGGAGGAGCCAGGAGAGGAGCCAGGGGAGGAGCCAGGAGGAACCAGAGGAGGAACCAGGAGAGGAACTTGCAGAGAAAAACTATAATTGAAAGATTGATCCCTGTTCTGAGTTTTGGAGACACTCCTGGATTTGACACACAAACCTGATCGAACCTGATCAGGGAAAAATTGCAGTGTGAAACCAGCCTTAAGGGCCCGTTACACGCTACAATATCGTTAACGATATCGTTTGTAAGTCAAAAGATTTTGGGGTGTCGTAACGACGTCGTTGCATGTGACAAGTAGAAACGATCAATGATAAGTCGGCTGATCGTTGATGGGAGGTTTGTGATCAGGACCTTAAACCTAGCGATGATTGTCCGCCCAACCTGCAGCATCAGCGTGTGACACCTTGATAATGATGTCGTTAACAAATTCCCCTATTCAGAACTGGAGGACGTAGGCGATCAAACGAGCGCAAGTATCGTTCGCTTGTCGCGGATTTGTTGATTCGTCTTAAACATATCTGTACATGTGACACCTCATTAGTGATCATTGAACGACATTCAAGCGATCTAGGTCAAATCGGATCGTAATTCGGCTCGTTCGACCATTGACGCGTGAGACGTGGCCTTTAGTCCGACTTCACACCTCGGTTTTCAGCATCAGGTTCTGTCCGTTTTGAACCGCTGTCTGCTATTTCTGAGTGCTAACTGCACATCCAGCTCTGCTACATTCTACAACAAATTGCCTGATAGTCTACTAAGCTCTGCTGTTCCTGATTATTATCTGCACACCCAGGTCTGCTGCTGCAAGATGTTCGATTGTCTACTCAGTTCTGATATCTCTGACTGCTATCTAAAAGTGCAGCTCTGCTGTTTGTTTGCTTATTTGTCTGCTGATTGATAGCGCTGTCTGCAAGCTCAACTCTGCTGCATCAGTATTCCTTCTGGCCTACTTGTTTCTGTTGATCTTAGGTACTGTCTGCCCACTTTGCTCTGCTGTGCCCAGTACTTCCAGCTCTGCTGATCCATGTACATGTCCAGCCGTCTGCCAAGTCCAGCTCTGCTACATCAGCTCCTCAGGTCCGTGCTGCTGACTCTTATGGGCCAGGTAGCCAATCATGGAGGCTCATCAGGTAGTGGAGCATTTACCAGGACAATCTGCATTTTCTTCTTTTATCATAAGGCCCCGTCACACACGTCAATGTCGTCAGCGATCTGATCGCTGGCGACATTGACGGCTGATCGCTGGTGAGCTGTCACACAGGCAGACTCACCAGCGATCAGTGGACCAGCGAGATCGTGAAAATGATTTAAATATCGTTTCCACGATGTCTTGCTCCCGTCGCCAGACTGCGGTAAGCGGGAGTAGGCTGGTCTCCAAGGTAAACTACGGGTATCTAGGCAGCGCGCGCTGCCTAGATACCTGATGTATGCCTTGGTTACCAGCCTTCTCTGCTCACCTGCTGGTATTCCAGGTACACGGTGGGTAACTAGGGTCCCTAGTTACCCGCTGTGTTCCTTGGATACCAGCAGGTGAGCGGCGAAGGCTGGTAACCAAGGCATACATCAGGTATCTAGGCAGCGCGCGCTGGTTAGATATCTGCAGTTTACCTTGAAGACCAGCTCCCAGCACTTGCAGAGAGGCGCTGGGAGCTGGCTGATCGCGCATCTCCCAGTGTCACACGCAGCGCTGCTGCGTGTCCACCGGGTGACCGTCGCCAGGTTTTCGGTCCTGTCCCAAAACCTGGCGACCATTAACCAGCATGTCACACGCGTCAATATCGCTACAACGTCACGTGCAGCAGTGATATTGCACGTGATATTGATACACGTGACGTCCCCTTTAGGTTGACATCCTCCTGATTCTGCAGATATAGTGGTAAAAATATAATGATATAATTGTCCACAGTGTCACTATTGTATTAACGCCACTGATCAGACTCCTGAAGTATCACACTAAAATTCTTTTGACTAAGACGATTTGGATCTTCCATGTCTTCTTCCAGATTTCTCAGCATCACAGCTGGTACTTTTTAAATTCACAAATGGATCTTTGAATGCGAGGCATGGGACGGCCGCGTACAACAGGTTTTCAGAGGCAGATGCGCCATCCTCGTGCTCAAAAGATTCTGCCTCCGGCACTTCTTTTTTTTTTTTTTTTTTGCAGGGAGAGAAATCACATCTGAGCTAATGCCTGAAAAAATGTGAAGCCGTGTATAGAAGCATTGGGAATCTTAATAAGACGAGAAATAAGACGCTGGGAGAAGCTGCGCCAGGCTCTGAGAGCTTTACCCAAATAGAGATATTTTTAGTGAAGGGTTAATAAAAAAAACAAACAATCCTTTTTCTGCATAAAATCCTGCAGATACCGCCAGTGGTCCCCGAGCGAATGAATGGAGCACGTGTGGCCCCAGCCCAGTCCTCAGAATCAGCGAGGCCCCGGCAGTCGGACCCCGCACCCGTTAGCACCTTTCCTTTAATGAGAGGTTTCCAGACTCAGCCTTCTTATATCGGGGGGTGGGGGGAGGCTGCGAAATCATTTTCTGGAACTTCTGTATGGCTAAAACCAGATAAAAATACATGAAAAAATATGCAATAATAAAGAAAAAGCAGCAAAGAAGAATGCAGTCAGTGAATAAATTGAGCGCGTTCTGGATATTGAAGCAAACCATAAGTGTGCAATAAATCGTAAATGATGAATCGGGGCTAGGGTATATGGAGAAGAGTATCGGAGCACATATCTTTCTCATTGAACCCCACTGCCTCAGGTGTATAACAACCGCCCCCCTCCCCCGATGTGCCATCTGCCTTTATTAACATTTGGGTAAAATGGTTCATCCATAGATGTCACTGATCCCAGCGCGTCCTGAAGTAGGAACCACCGGGTAACAAGTCCGGTCAGGACATTTCTAACCTGAAGATTAGATGTGAAGGAAAAGGGGAAACCTTCAGGTCAGGAATGACAGAAAGTCAAAGTAGAGGCCATGTAGAGTTAAGTTCTCGTCTTGTTGATGGCTCATTTGGTCTGAAGAATGAGAGACTGAAGCCAGCGGTGATGGGACACAGGGTTGTGTGACGTCACAATGTCCCATGAGCCCCGAATCAGCGCTGGAATGACGTCAGCACAGGAGGTAACTATGGGGTCTTTTATTTTAATGAGGGAAACTAAGTGGAATCAGAAGGGGTTGTCCCAGTAGTGGAGAAATCCTTTAACAAGCAGAGTCACCAAGTGCTGAGGAGCAGAGGGAAGAAAAATCACCAAAAGTCTACTGACTCCATAACTGCAGAGTCTGACCTCCTCTGGCATTAACATCACCTTAAACATTGCAACACCGCAAGGAGCTTCATTACTGGGCACACAGCCGTACATCACCAAGCCCAATGCCGAGCACCAGATGGACCCGTGTAAAGCCGTACATCACCAAGCACAATGCAGAGCATCGGATGGACCCATGTAACGCCATACATCACCAAGCACAATGCAGAGCATCGGATGGACCCATGTAACGCCATACATCACCAAGCACAATGCAGAGCATCGGATAGAGCAGTGTAAAGCCATACATCACCAAGCACAATGCCTAGCATTGGATGGAGCAGTGTAAAGCCGTACCTCACCAAGCACAATGCCGAGCATCAAATCGAGCACTGTAAAGCCATAAATCACCAAGCACAATGCCGAGCATCGGATGGAGCAGTTTAAAGACATACCTCACCAAGCACAATGCCGAGCATCAGATGGAGGGGTGTAGAGCTGCCACCACTGGACTCTGGAGATACATGCTCTGTGAAGTGACAGATCGCAGTTATCTGGTGTCTGATAGATGACTCTGGGTTTGGTAAATGACAGGAGAACATTACCCATCTGAGTATATTGTGCCAGCTCTAACATTTGGTGAAGTAGGTGTAATGCCAAAGGATTGTTCTTCAGTGGTCTCAGAGAAATTTTAATACTTCTGAGATTTTGGTCAGTTATGGGCTTACAACTTTGAAGGAACATTTTGGGGAAAGCCTTCCCTGTTCAGTGCAAATGTCCATGTTCTGCCTTCTTCCACATGTGGTGCTGTGGATATCTAGCATACAGCTTAACCTTCGTTCACCACCCCAAGGAAGGATTTCTGGAGTCTATGTTTTTTGAGGTGATGAACTTGATTGTGTGAACGAATGTGTGGTAAAAACTATAATACAAGTACAGAATAATCACAGTCAGTACGGGATGCATTAAAGAAACTAGCACTAACACAGTGATAACACAGGTTACAGTCAACATGAGTAACTAGGGTAAAGGTCACTGCAGCAGGCTCTATCTGCATACAGCGCAAAAGGCATTAACTCAAATAGTGTATCTCAGAGCACAATACACTTCACTTTACAGCATTATACACAGAAATACCTTTATCTACATACAATGCAAACATGCTAGCATGAAGAATTACAGGGTATAACATCCCCTATCACAAAGTTCTCTCTGTACTAATGGCTGGATTATATCCTATTCACACAGATTCTACACAAAAACATGTAACTGCATTGCTCTTACTGGAATCATCTGACGAGAGGAAAGTTGTAAGGAATGGAGAGCCAGAAACACATGTCTTATCTTCTCACTAAAGAACGGGGAAACTGACTACAAGGATCTTTTTCTCCTGGAGGAAGGGGGGGGGTCCCGTGGCACACACTATTCTTAAAGGGGACAGACTAAGAGCTGTGCTAGATTTAGTTTCAAATCTAAACAACGTAAACAGGCAACTAATGACCTCTACAGGTCGAAACTAGTATGACTCTAGGAATATTTTCTTAGCTGCTCATGAATGGGCAAAGCAGTCCATAAAGGTGTGGTTGGGAAGTTTGGTGTGGAAGAACATGATCGACTGCACAGAGCCCAAACCTCAACCCGTCCCTACAACAGAGATTGTGAGCCCGTCCTCTACGGCAACATCAGGGTCCAACCGCACAAAGTCTCTTCTAGAAGAACGGACAAGAATTTCAACAGACACATGCAAAATCTTGTAGAAAAGAAGTTGGATGCTGTAAAAGGGCAAAAACTCCAAATTTGTACAAACGGATGTGGAATGAGAGGTCGTGGATTCTCTTGTTGGGACGACTTCTTCTATCCATCCAGTGGAGGCTCTGATGCCCATCACGTAATGGGACAAGCTCCTGTGTGACCCATCCAAATCCTCATCCACCGGAGATTCACAGGGCAGAGACCTTGAAAACAGTGAGAATCTAAAGCAGAAATGAGAATGGAACGTTTTCATTATTCAAAGAAAGACATTAATTTATTGAAAATAAAAACGCCCTCGACTTTAATTCACCTCCGGCTCCGGATCTTCTCCAGAAATGTTACATATCTGATAATACTGACTATGCCATAGAAAAGAAAAAAAATAAACAGTCTAATATATCCCTGCGCTCTGTTTGTCCCATTGATGCAAAATGACATTGAACCACTTCCTCCACATAGATATTTGTAGGCAGAAATTAGACAAGATCAAGAGCCGAAAGGAGCGAGAAAGAACAATGTTTCCTTTCTGTTTGTTGTATGATAGATTAGACAAATGATCATCTGTGGAGCTCTGCAGATATTGTACATATAGGATACTGTAACGCTCCTTGTATCGCTGATAGAATATCTCTGACCCTGATATGAAGGCGGCTTACCCCCTCTCCTGGCAGCAGAGAGATCTAACCATCCGGCTGATCCCTCACTGCATAGGAATTAGAGGGATCTTTAATTTGCAGATTTTGAGGAGCGGGTGCCTATTACTAATAATGAGGCAATTGTAGCAAAATCCAATACTACGTGTAAAATGTTTGGTTAGGGACCATTTCTCCAAATCTCGGTTAGTGCAGCCTCTGAGATGTCCAAGCTGGAAAATTAACCACCAATAGACATTTTTTTTTTTGTATATAAATCTTTATTTACAGACTCACAACGAAATCCAGATCAACAGAGGGAGAAGGAGGGGGAGACGGGAGAAAAATGTAACAAGGATGGGAAGGGGAAAGGTAGCCCGCATGACAACTTCTATGTCTTAGGGCTGCTTTACACACACCAACTTCTGTGTCCAACTTCTGAACCGATCTCTGATTGCAGTGAAATCATGGACACATTGCTCCATTTGTACACAGCCACAAAATGTAACAATGTGTCCATGATTTCACTGCAACCAGAGATCTGTTCAGAAGTTGGTCACAGAAGTTGGTGTGTGTAAAGCGGCCCTTAGCCAGTATTACTCAGTTACTTTATGGAGGATTTGCCTCCTGCAGTAAATCACAATATTCTCCAAATTGACAAAATCCATCCACTTAGGCCAAGTAGTGTTGAACCCAGGCTTTGAGATACTTGGGTATCAGGCTCCAAGGGGTTCACGCTCCTGTGTCACAGGGAGTGGTGGCCGCGTCTGATCCCGTGTCCTGGGTACATCTTCAATAAGGGGGTTATATTTACAGGGGATTTTACAGTATATACAGTTTGTCGTGACGCCACCTGTAGTTTCTGGTGAGGAGTCACCAGCGCCGCCACAGTCCTCCGAGGTAGATGGTAATGAGGCTAGTTTGGCAAAGTCCTCTACAGGTAGGGCTGGACCTCCGGGGCAGAGTTCCTGTATGGGGAACAAGTTCATGCAAAAGGAAACACAGGCAGAGGCAAAGTCACTTTTCCTCCGGGTACTTTACTGTTAACTTGCATCGCATCATACAAAGTTCACAGCTCAGTACTTTTGATGTTACAAGAACAAGTAGCTTAATGGGTGGCTGCAAGTGGATCCCAGGTGGTGTGGTGGAACTCTTGGTGTGCCTTCTTTCGCTAACCCATGTCTGTTCTTTCCTGCTTTCCAGTTTGGTGTGAAGCCTGGTGACTTGAAATCCAACCTGACCTCCTTTCCTCTCTCACCTTTGCTGCCATCGGGTGACCCTCTACTGGTTGGTTGCTCGTTCCTTTGGCAGTGCCTGGTACCCTTCTTGTGGACTGCTCTGGTGCCCAGGAGAATTGAAGACTCCACGGGAATCCAGATTCTCTGTCGTGCTTGTAGCTACGCCAGTCTGCGGGCTCCGGTGCCCGGTAAGCTGTCTGGAAGAACCTATCAACGGCCCCTATTCCCAGACCCTTTAAACAGGAATGGTTTCCACGGGCCGCGCTGCTGCTATTCAATCAAAGTACTTCACAAAGGTTGTTACCATCATCAGGTGCTTTATTCATCCATACCAACGAGTTTCAGTGCTGTCCCAGCACCTTCCTCAGGGTAGGTGCTGGGTCAGCACTGAAACGCGTTGGTATGGATCAATAAAAGACCTGATGATGGTAACAACCTTTGTGAAGTACTTTGATTGAATAGCAGCAGCGCGGACTGTGGAAACCATTCCTGTTTAAAGCTTCTGTTTTCCCGCGGATTTTGGCGTGACGGTGGAGGTTCTGCAGCAGCTGCTAAAGCGCTCAAACTGGTTGTGGGTTTCACAACCTACAAAGGTGAGTGGACCCCTATATAATCCACACAATAGCAAAAGAGTCTTTGTGATAAGGCACAATCTGCGCCTCTTGTGTCTCCTTTTTTCCATAGTCCTCTTCCCAGACCAGCTGTTCTCCTGAAAAGCTCCTTCTTCCTTAAACCCTCTCCTCTTCTTCCATCTCTCTTCCCAGTCCCTCAGCCGAGTGACCTAGCAGCAAAAGCTTAGGAGCAAAGACCAAGGTGGAAAGACCCTTCCTGTTCCCCCTAGAGGTGATTTTATTCCCTCCTGAGTAACCTCCCACCGTGTATACTAGTGTGGGAGTGCTGGAAAGGGGTCCCACCCACCATCCTAGGGTCCACCTGCAGCTGGAGCATCTGCACCTCTTTTATGGGTGCAGTACTCCCCTTTTTTTTTTTTTCTTGAAAAACAGGGGTTATAAGGTTATAAGATGTGTACTATATAATGGGCATTAAACATTGTGGAGTTAAAAGATCGTAACTCCCTATTGCAGGCTAGGGCAGAAAATCAGCATAAAAAAAACGTTGAAAATAAAGACAAAAATAAGTTTAGAAATTTACACTCAGAAAATGTGCCTGTCTGTGAAATAGATCAAAATAGGGATTCTAATACACATCTTCCCATTTTTGTCATTTAATTTAGTAAGGATTTTAACATCAAAGCATTAAAAAAGCAGTGATACTAAAGACAATAAAAAAAGCTTGGAAATTTACATTTTTTTTTTCTTTTTCACAGAGTAATAACTGAAAAAAGAAAGTAATATATTTATAAATAAAAATAAAAAACAGGTCTTGCTATAAAGTTGCTAGGATGATTAAATCTTGAATATGCTTGAACAATGCAACAAATGCACATCAGGAGTGTGATAACAGAATTTATTAATATGTGATAATCATGATAAATATATTAAGACACACTGAAATGTTCTCTGTATGATAGTATATTGGTTTTCCACCATATCAGGAAAGAAAAGAAAAGAAACAAAATAAAAAAATAAAAAAAACAAAAGCATCAAAGGTGGAAATGTATAAAGATACCAAATATATATATTGTATCATATTTAAGAATATTAATGAGTTGTGTATTAGAAAGTAGTTTAATACTCCTTTTGTGCAAGGTTCAACTCCATAACATGTGAAAGGGCTAAACTTTTAATGTCTTCATTATTACCATTGTAAACTATGTTCAGCTGTTGGTGGAGGTTTCTTTTTAATATATGCATATGCTTTTGTATTTTGTATTTGCTAATGATTAAGGAAGTTGTGTCTTCTGAAACGCGTCTAGCGCCCAGCTAGCAGGCTGAATGATTTTATAATTTTCAAAAAATAATAAAGAAAATTTTATGAAGACAAGCACCGGTGGTTTCTACTTCACATTGTTTCCTGGGCAGTTGCCAAAGCTGCCACACCAGGTGCAGGAATCCAGGAGGATATGGGCGGTGGAGCGGCCTTTTCCCTTTCCCCTTTCCATTTGAATGAACTCCTCTGTGACGCCTGCTTGGCGGGGCGCCACAGTAGCACCGAACGTCAGGTGTAAATCATGTATGGATGAGGAAAGATCCTCCATATACAGGATTTTGTTGACTTTTGTGATCCACTGAACTATGTTGGGAGGAGCAGGACTCTTCCATCTTTCCGGAAGCTCTCACTGCCATAATCAAAAATCTCAACAAAGAAGATTTATAGATCTGAAAAGGGATCTCAATATGTTGGTGTTATATCAGAGCCAGAGCTAGCTTTTCAGTACAGCCCATTACCCAACAGATAATCTCCCACACCTTCGACCAAAATGGTCACAAGACTTCCCATTGCCAGAATATATGTAAGATCATATCATCCGCCCTCCCACACCTCCATCAATTGGGGTCAGATCCTGGAAATATGACGTGCAGTCTCGAGGGCACTCTATACCATCTGGACAGAATCTTTTAACCAGACTCCTGGAACCTGGATCTAACATAGTAACATAGTTTTTAAGGTTGAAGGAAGACTTTAAGTCCATCTAGTTCAACCCATAGCCTAACATGTTGATCCAGAGGAAGGCAAAAAAAACCCCATGTGGCAACACTAATCTCCACATTGGGGGAAAAAATTCCTTCCTGACTCCAGATACGGCAATCAGACTAATTCCCTGGATCAACGCCCTATCAAAGAATCTAGTATATATAACTGGTAATATTATAGTTTTCAAGAAAGGCATCCAGGCCCTTCTTAAATGTTAGTAGTGACTCACTCATTACAACATCATGTGGCAGAGAGTTCCATAGTCTCACTGCTCTTACAGTAAAGAATCCGCGTCTGTGATTATGATTAAACCTTCTTCCCTCCAGACGTAGAGGATGCCCCCTTGTCCCAGTCTCAGGCCTAAGAGTAAAGAGATCATTAGAAAGGTCTCTGTACTGCCCCCTCATATATTTATACATTATTATAAGATCACCCCTAAGCCTTCGTTTTTCCAAGCTAAATAACCCCAAGTTTAATAACCTGTCTTGGTATTGCAGACCCCTTAGTCCTCTAATAACTTTTGTCGCTCTTCTCTGGACCCGCTCTAGTTCAGCTATGTCTTTCTTATACACCAGAGACCAGAATTGTACACAGTATTCTAAGTGTGGTCGCACTAGTGACTTGTATAGAGGTAAAATTATGTTCTCCTCATGAGCATCTATGCCTCTTTTAATACATCCCATTATTTTATTTGCCTTTGCAGCAGCTGCCTGACACTGGCCACTAAATGTGAGTTTGTCATCTACCCATACACCCAGGTCTTTTTCAGTGACAGTTTTGCCCAGTGTTTTACAATTAAGCACATAATTATACCTTTTGTTTCCTCTGCCCAAGTGCATGACTTTACATTTATCCCCATTAAAGCGCATTTGCCATTTATCAGCCCAAGCTTCTAGTTTACATAAATCCTCCTGTAATATAAAATTGTCCTCCTCTGTATTGATTACCCTGCAGAGTTTAGTGTCATCTGCAAATATTGAGATTCTACTCTGTATGCCCCCTACAAGGTCATTAATAAATATATTAAATAGAAGCGGGCCCAACACTGACCCCTGTGGTACCCCACTGTTAACTGTGACCCATTCTGAGTGTGTTCCATTAATAACCACCCTTTGTTTCCTATCACTAAGCCAGTTCTTAACCCACTTACACATATGTTCCCCTATCCCCATTGCCCTCATTTTATGTATCAACCTTTTGTGTGGCACCGTATCAAAAGCTTTTGAAAAGTCCATATACACCACATCCACTGCATTTCCTTGGTCCAGTCCAGAACTTACTTCTTCATAGAAGCTTATTAGATTAGTTTGACAGGAACGGTCCCTCGTAAAACCATGTTGATAATGGGTCATGAGGTTATTTTTCTTCAGATACTCCAGTATAGCATCTCTTAGAAAACCCTCTAGGATTTTACCCACAGTAGAGGTTAAGCTTACTGGCCTATAATTTCCAAGTTCAGTTTTTGTCCCCTTTTTGAATATTGGCACCACATTTGCTATACGCCAGTCCTGTGGTACAGACCCTGTTATTATGGAATCTTTAAATATTAAAAATAATGGTCTATCTATGACGGTACTTAATTCCTGCAGCACTCTGGGGTGTATCCCATCTGGGCCCGGGGATTTGTCAATTTTAGTGATTTTTAGACGATGCCGTACTTCCTCTTGGGTTAAGCAGGTGACGTTTAATTGAGAATTTTTATTATCACTGATCATATTGTCTGTCATGGGATTTTCTTGTGTAAATACTGTTGAAAAAAAGTCATTTAGCATATTTGCTTTTTCCTCATCCTCATCCACCATTTCACCGAGACTATTTTTAAAGGGGCCAACACCATCATTTTTTAGTTTCTTACTATTTATGTAGTTAAAAAATATTTTGGGATTCTTTTTACTTTCTCTGGCTATGAGTCTCTCTGTCTCAATCTTTGCTGCCTTGATTTGCTTTTTACAAATGTTATTTAATTTTCTGTATTTATTTAATGCTTCATCACTACCTACTTGCTTTAATTCCCTAAATGCTTTCTTTTTGTCACATATTGCACTTCTTACCGCTTTATTTAGCCATAGTGGTTTCCTCCTATTTCTAGCATGCTTATTCCCATAGGGTATATATTGTGCACAGGTCCTATTCAGGATGCTAATAAACATCTCCCATTTGTGTTGTGTACTTTTATGTCTCAGGACATCGTCCCAGTTTATTGCACTAAGATCATCTCTCAACCGTTGGAAATTTGCCTTCCTGAAGTTTAGTGTCCTTGTGGCCCCTCTACTACACGTCTTAGTAAAGGATACTTGAAAGCTTATTAAGTTATGATCACTATTACCCAAGTGACCTCCAACCCGTATATTTGATATGCGGTCTGGCCTGTTGGTTAATATTAGGTCCAGCAGTGCCCCCCTTCTTGTTGGTGTAAACAAAGGATTAGCGCTCGGATTACAACCAGGACACTGCTCTCAGTATATTTACCTTTAGGCTTTATTGAAAGAAAGTAGAATTCCAATTCTTCCACAACGCGTTTCTGCGCTTAGTGCGCCTTTCTCAAGTGACCACTTGAGAAAGGCGCACTAAGCGCAGAAACGCGTTGTGGAAGAATTGGAATTCTACTTTCTTTCAATAAAGCCTAAAGGTAAATATACTGAGAGCAGTGTCCTGGTTGTAATCCGAGCGCTAATCCTTTGTTTACATCATTGTACACGCCCCACGCCTTCCCCTCGGGGAACCGCGGCTCTGAGCAGCACGGCTCCCGGACCCTGCTCGTATCAACACGCCAGCCCCATCCTCGTGTTCTGAACCTGCCGGCTCGCTTGCTCAGCACAGAAAGATCTCAACAGTTCCCTGATCGCACGGCAGCCAGCTCGCCAGCAGCGGACACGGACCCATCAGGATCACCGTCCTTCTCCCTACCATGGGCTCGTCTGATCCAGCGATCCTGCCAAACTGCTCCCCCGCCTGCTAGTCAGTTGTGCGACTGAGGCACAACTACAACAGGTGAGCACCCAGTCATATTAACCGCACTCAATAACTGCTTAGCAGTCTGGCGCAACCTGTTTTGTTTTCACCCCTTCTTGTTGGGTCCTGAACCAGTTGTGAAAGGTAATTGTCTCTTATAGTTTTCAAAAACTTATTACCTTTGCTGGAACTGCAGGTTTCTGATCCCCAATGTATTTCAGGGTAGTTGAAGTCCCCCATAATAATGACTTCTCCCTGAGTCGCTGCTTTATCTATTTGCTTTATGAGGATATTCTCCTCCACTTCCATTATTGTTGGGGACTTATAACAAACCCCTATCAGTAATTTATTATTTTTTCCCCCTCCCCTTATCTCCACCCACAGGGACTCTACATTTCCATTAGATTCACCTATATTATCACGCAGGATGGGTTTTAAGGATGATTTTACGTATAAACATACACCTCCTCCTCGCCTATTTGTACGGTCATTTCTGAACAGACAATAGCCCTGTAAATTAACAGCCCAGTCATGACTCTCATCCAGCCAAGTCTCCGAAATCCCCACCATGTCATAATTATTTTCCAACAAAATCAATTCTAATTCCTCCATTTTGTTGGTGAGGCTTCTGGCATTAGTGAACATGCACTTTATGCATCTCTCTTTACCTCTATTCCTTCCTACTAGATTGACTGTTCTAACCCCACCCCCCATGCCACCCCCAATTTTATTACTTGTGCCCAGGTTACTATTTACACTATCTTCCCCTCCTATACAATGAACACCCTCCCCCCCAATCCCTAGTTTAAACACTCCTCCAACCTTCTAGCCATTTTCTCCCCAGCACAGCTGCACCCTCCCCATTGAGGTGCAGCCCGTCCCTAGCATAGAACCTGTAGCCAACAGAGAAGTCGGCCCAGTTCTCCAGGAACCCAAACCCCTCCTTCCTACACCAATTCCTGAGCAACTTATTTATCTCCCTAATCTCCCGTTGCCTCTCTGGTGTGGCACGTGGTACAGGCAGTATTTCAGAGAATACTACCTTGGAGGTCCTTGCCTTAAGCTTGCAGCCTAATTCCCTGAAATCATCTTTAAGGACCTTCCACCTACCTCTAACTTTGTCATTTGTGCCAATGTGCACCATGACTGCTGGGTCCTCACCAGCCCCTCCCAGTAATCTGTCAACCCGATCAGCGATGTGCCGGACTCGAGCGCCAGGTAGGCAGCACACTGTTCGACGATCCCTGTCTTTGTGACAGATTGCCCTATCTATTCCCCTAATAATTGAGTCCCCCACTACCAGCACCTGTCTGGCCTGCCCTACTCTCCTGTTTTCCCCCTTACTGGAGCAGACACTCCTCTGGCTTTCAGAGGTCATGCCCTGCTGCAGCAGTGCTGTACCTGAACTCACACCCCCCTCATCTGCCAACATAGCAAATTTATTGGGGTGTGCCAGATCAGGGCTAGCCTCCCTGGCACCCTTCCCTCTACCCCGCCTTCTAACTGTCACCCAGCTAGCTACCTCATGGTCCTGAGGCTCCATAGTACCATCCTCCCCCACATCTATCCCATTGAGCAGCTGTTCAGTGAGCAGCAGACTCCTTTCCATATTGTCTATGGATCTCAGCGTTGTCAGTCGTTCATTTAGATCCAGTATCTGGGCTTCCAAATGCACAACGTACTCACATCTCACACAGCAGTATGCACCCTCGGCCGGCTGGTCAAGGAATGCATACATGTGGCAAGATGTACACTGGATGGCATTGCCAATCATGGAGCTCATTTCCTAATGGGGATTGCACTAGACAGAAATGAGAAGTAAAAAGAAATGCAAAGTATTAATAAAATACAACCAGCAATTCAGTAAGCCCTCCCTTCCAAACTCCCTTAATCCAAAGTCACTGAATCACAAGTCACACACTTACTTCTGTCGCACTTGCGCTCTGTCACACAAAGCTCGCGGTCACACTCGCTAGAGAATCAGATATAAAGAGTCTTTTTGTTTTTTTTCTTTTTTTCCCTTAGCAGCAAATCAGCCTGTATCTCAGTGTACTTCCAAAAGTAATCGAATCAGTGTGTAAGCATACAAATTCGAGCTCTATGGGCTTCCATGAAGAACATTTTTAGGTCCATTTCCCACTGGAGGGGATGGCTAACCCTGGGGGTCCTTCAACAAGGAGTAGATTCCAGACAAAGTCTGTCTGATTAGATCTGGGTTATTACATAGTAGCTCAAATTGAGTTTTGGGGTGCATGAATGTACTTTTACAGAGCAGGCTATTGAAAAAATTGGTAGGTTGAAGGCATCTCCATCTGCTCAAGGGGACTGGATCCATTTTGGGCATAAGAGCACTCAATGAAGGCCAAGACACACTCCCTCCCCACTTCTCCACTCCATCCATCCCTGAGTCTATCTATCTAATGTCGAAAGCTGGAATTGGAGCAGCCGGGGACCAATTTTGGATAACTCAACACCGGAGTGAGGGGGAAGCCTCTGGGAGTAAATGTCAGTGGACTAAGGCAGTACTTTAAAGTGGACCCAATCGTAGGATGATACTTTGTATGTTCTAGAGCCAAAAGCATAACCCACGGGAGGGTCTTCAATAGGGTTGGGCAAACATTTTGCTCTATTTGAACCTAGGCCTTATTGTGACCATTCCTACAGCAGTCTAACATTGTAGATAAGTGACCAGCCAGGTGATATGTTTTTTTAGGAACAGAAGACACACTCCCCCCAATGTCTTGGGTCTGCAGAGAAGTTCCCCCTGTGGTCCAGAGGGTCCACTCCTGCTCTCAATATTGGCATGGGTAACTGTGCCCCTGAATAGTCTCCACTAGTGATGAGCGAAGGTTGTGCCTTTTTAAAGTGATTTACGCCAGATTTCTGCTGTGAACACTTTGATGAATTGTGGGCAAAGAACCTTCAAAAATACAAACTGTGCCCAGTTTTTAATGAAACCCAATTGCAAAAAGAACACGGAGAATTTTTGATCCTATTTTATGTGAGGTCGGATGAGCAAATGATGATTACTGTTATCGGATTTTATCATAATCTGTACAGCAGCATCACTGGGAGGGTTCACCTGTCCTTTAGGGACTGGTAACAAGGAAGAAGGGTGTAGAGAGGTTGTCCACTACGTAGACATTGCTAATTTGTCCTTAAGAGAGTCTGATTGGCTGGGGTCGGACACCCGGCACCACCACAAAGCAGCAGTTCCCGGTGCCGGTGGCGGCAGCAGGTGGCTGGAAATTCTCCGTTTTGGCACTGCCGCGTCTTCTGGCTACCTATCCACCTCCAATCCAAAGCAACACTAAAAAATAGCTGATTGGGGGGTGCCAGATGTCAAAACCCGGCCAATGAGACATGGGTGACCTCCTAAGGCTAGCTCATCAATGTCTACTTAGTGGACAATCACCCCCAAATAATTTCTTCAGTAATATCCTGAGGACTCTAAAAAACGGAAAATATAATCAAGAGACACAAAGCAAAGTATATATATTATTATACACAAATGAATGAAATAAAAGGTAAGAAATGATCCTGTAAGGTTGGGAAGTTTTACAGAAAATCTGATTTCCGGTGACAGGAGTCATCTATCGCCGTACATTCTGTACCATGCGCTGCCAGGAGGAATAATGCAGGGACAAATACTGGGGTAGGAAGGGAAGCAGCTAATATCCGGCAGCCTAATGACTAATCTACAAATAGAGTCCGTGGAGCCTCGTTTAGGAGTGTCAAACACGGGACTAGCCAGATATCCCTCCAGGGAAGGACCCAGCCAAGGGATGGCTCCTTGCAGAGACTACCATTACCACCATGTTAAGTGGCCCTTTCAGTCAATATCCAGCTCTGAGATCAGTGAGTGCTTTGTGATAATGACTGATCTAGGCTTATGACTCTTTTTACCTAAATTCATGTACTGTATTTAGGTTAGAAGATATTTTGTGTGACACACTTTGCGCAGTTTCCCTCCTGTAGCGTCTGTGTCGCACTGTGTGTTGTTGTGACTCTCAGTGTCCATCAGTCACATCATTGTGAATGGACCATGGTAACACAACTGTCTTTGGCCGAGTTCACAGGAAGTATAAAACGTCACCTGTACACAATGCCGACATGACTCCGTGCGCTCCTCTGTCATTCAGAAGACAGCAGCTACATTCTATTGCAGTATTCTGGCTTATAAATCATATAAAACCTATACGTGGGTTGGAATAAACCACAGAAGGCAGCGAAATAACACAGTAATAAAACTGTCACCACCAATTAATGATAACTCCTACAAACACGACTGATACATACAGTAGAGTAGACATATATATATATATATATCAACAGGTATAGGACTAATATATATATCTCTACTATATAATTGTCTAAGGCATCTGTCGGTCACAGAAATCGCGCGCCAGACAGAGGACGCTCATTGGCCAATGAGCGCAGACTATGCAAGTAGGGGCGAGAATTCAAAGTTCGAATTCCGCGCCAATTTGCAGTGCGGCGACAGCCACTGTTGCCGGGATACACGGGTCCAGCCGACGGTGGCCTGCCCGCACTCCATACCCCGCTCCTCTGCCCTGCCTGCGCTCTCCCTCCCACTCCTCCTGTCCTGCCCGTGCTCCATACCCCGCTCCTCTGCCCTGCACACGCTCTCCCTCCCGCTTCTCCTGTCCTGCCCACGCTCCATACCCCGCTCCTCTGCCCTGCCCATACTTCCTCCCCCCACTCCTCCTGTCCTGCCCGCGCTCCATACCCCGCACCTCTGCCCTGCCCGCGCTCCCCCCCGGCTCCCTCCTGTCCTGCTCGCGCTCCATACCCCACACCTCTGCCCTGCCCGTGCTTCACCCCCCCCTGCTCCTCCTGTCCTGCCTGTGCTCCCGCTCCCTGCGGCTCCCCTGCTCCTTAGTGATTTGATTTTGCAGTACATTATGCACTGCAAAATCAAATATAAAATAAATACAAATGTATTAAAAATAATAAAGATTCTTATACTTACCTCTCTGCCGAGTGATTGGTGACCGGTAGCAGTAGCAAGCCCTGTCCTGCTAGGACCTTGCATGATGTCAGAATGACATCGGCGTTCGGCACTGTGATTGGCCCGCTCGCGGTCATGTGAACACCGCTACAGCTGTGCCCCGATTGCTCCAACCTGCCCCCCGGCTCCGATCGCTCCATCCTGCCCCCCTGCCTCCATCTTGCCCCCCCCCCCCGGCTACATTCTGCCCCGATCGCTCCATCCTGCCCTGCCGGCTTCATCCTGCCTCGTTCCCCCCCTCCGCCGGCTCCATTCTGCCCCCCCCCTCTGCCGGCTCTATCCTGCCCCGCCGGCTCCATCCTGCTCCCCCGCCGGCTTCATCCTGCCCCCCCACCGGCTCCATCCTGTCCCCCCGCCGGCTCCTTCCTGCCTCCCTGGCTCCATTCTGCCCCGCCGGCTCCACTCTACCCCGCCGGCTCCATCCTGCCCTGATCGCTCCATCCTGCCCCCCCGGTTACTCCATCTTGCCCCGCCGGCTCCATCCTGCCCCCCCCCATCGCCGTCCTGCCCCCCCCGCCGGCTCCATCTTGCCCCGCCGGCTCTATCCTGCCCCCTGGCTCCATCCTGCCCCGCCGCCTCCATCCCCCCCCCCCAGCTCCATCCTGCCCTGTTCGCTCCATCCTGCTTCCCCCGGCTCCATCCTGCTCCTCCCCGGCTCCATCCTGCCCTGATCGCTCCATCCTGCCCCCCCCCGGCTCCATCCTGCTCCTCCCCAGCTCCATCCTGCTTCCTTCCCCCGGGCTCCATCCTGCCGCCCCGGGTCCATCCTGCCCCTCCTCTGCTCCATTCTGCCCCCCCGGGCTCCATTCTGCCCCCCCGGCTCAATCCTGCACCCCCCCCCTCGGCTCCATCCTGCCCCCCCCTTTGGCTCCATCCTGCCCTCCCCCCAGCTCCATCCTGCCCCGCTCGCTCCATCCTGCCCGGCTCGCTCCATGCTGCCCGGCTCCCTCCATCCTGCCCCCCCGCCACCATCCTGCCCCCCCCTCACCATCCTGCCTCCCTGCTCAATCCTGCTGCCCTGCTCCATCCTGCGGTCATGTGACCAATGAGCTGATCGGTTTCCTAGGCAGCGACAGGTCCTACAGGTCCTAAAGGCCTGTATGACCTAGAAGACGGAGGTGGAGTGAGCCGGCGGACAGGTGAGTATCCTCACTGAGGATTTCTTTAGTTTTACTTTTACTGTGGAGGAGCCAGGAGGAGCAGGGGGTACCACGAGGAGCAGAGTATCGCCATATACCATAGCGCTGCTATACATGTGCTGTAATGGATCGCCATATACTATAGTGCTGCTATACATGTGCTGTAATGTACCGCCATACACTATAGTGCTGCTATACATGTACTATAATGTACAGCCATATACTATAGTGCTGCTATACATGTGCTGTAATGTACTGCCATATACTATACCGCTGCTATACATTTACTGTAATGTACCGCCATATACTATAGTGCTGCTATACATGTGCTGTAATGTACCACCATATACTATACCGCTGCTATACATTTACTGTAATGTACCGCCATATACTATAGTGCAGCTATACATGTACTATAATGTAATGCCATATACTATAGTGCTGCTATACATGTACTATAATGTACCGTCATATATTATAGTGCTGCTATACATGTGCTGTAATGTAATGCCATATACTATAGTGCTGCTATACATGTACTATAATGTACCGTCATATATTATAGTGCTGCTATACATGTGCTGTAATGTACCGTCATATATTATAGTGCTGCTATACATGTGCTGTAATGTACCGTCATATATTATAGGGCTGCTATACATGTGCTGTAATGTAACGCCATATACTATAGCGCTGCTATACATGTGCTGTAATATACCACCATATACCATAGCGCTGCTATACATGTACTGTAATGTACCGCCATATACTATAGTGCTGCTATACATGTACTATAATGTACCGCCAAATACTATAGCGTTGCTATACATGTACTATAATGTACCGCCATATACTATAGTGCTGCTATACATGTACTACGATGTACCGCCATATACTATAGTGCTGCTATACATGTGCTGTAATGTACCGCCATATACTATAGTGCTGCTATACATGTACTATAATGTACCACCATATACTATAGTGCTGCTATACATGTACTATAATGTAGCGCCATATACTATAGTGCTGATATACATGTACTAAGATGTACCGCCATATACTATAGTGCTGCTATACATGTACTAAGATGTACCGCCATATACTATAGTGCTGCTATACATGTACTATAATGTACCACCATACTATATTGCTGCTATACATGTACTGTAATGTACCGCCATATACTATAGTGCTACTATCTACTGTAATGTACCGCCATATACTATAGTGCTGATATACATGTGCTGTAATGTACCACCATCCATTATATAATCGCGAATTGGAAAAGCGCCCCTCCGCGCGCTACTTCCGGCGTGGTCATGTGGAAAAGAGTTTAACATTGGGCGCGAAGCGCCCAATGCTGCGCGAGCAATGGCCGTGAGGCCATTGCGAGCCGCTGGCTGAGTGCGAGCAATGGCCGCGAAGCGGCCATTGCGAGTCGCTGGCCGAAAATCGAACCAGAGGCTCGGCCACAACCTTAGCGATTTACCGCTCAGGTAGCGCGAGCAATGGCCGCGAAGGCCATTGCGAGTCGCTGCCTGAGCCGCAACTCGCTCCCCGGGGACCATGGAGCGGAGGCGGCACAGCGCTCGCTCCAGCTACCCACAATTCGCCCCCCCCCATGTCCGCACAGCCCCCCCCCCCCACCCCCCCATGTCCACACAGCCCCCCCCATGTTCACACAGCCCCCCCCATGTTCCACACAGCCCCCCCATCTCCACACAGCCACCCCCATTGTCCACACAGCCCCCCCATGTCCGCACAGCCACCCCATGTCCGCACACCCACCCTGCAATGTCCGCACAGCCACCCCGCACCTAAGCTCCTACCCCCTAACTCCGCCGCCCCTAAGTCCCTACCCTCTAAGCCCCGCCGCATCCTAAGCCCCGACCCGCCGCACCTAAGCCCCTACCCCCTAAGCACCGCCGCGCCTAAGCCCCTACACCCTAAGCCCCGCCGCACCTAAGCCCCGACCAGACGCACCTAATCCCCTACCCCCTAAGCCCCGCCGCACCTAAAAGCCCCGCGGCACCTAAGCCCCTACCGCCTAAGCCCCGCCGCACCTAACCCCCTACCCCCTAAGCCCCGCCGCACCTAAGCCCCTACCCCCTAAGCCCGCCGCACCTAAAAGCCCCGCCGCACCTAAGCCCCTACCCCCTAAGCCCAGCCGCACCTAAGCCCCTACCGTCCGCCGCCAAGCCCCGACCCGCCGCACCTAAGCCCCTACCCCCTAAGCCCAGCCACACCTAAAAGCCCCGCCGCACCTAAGCCCCTACCCCCTAAGCCCCGCCGCACCTAAGCCCCTACTCCCTAAGTCCGTCGCACCTAAGCCCTTACACCCTAAGCACCGCCGCACCTAAGCCCCGACCCGCCGCACCTAAGCCCCTACCCCCTAAGCTCCGCCGCACCTAAGCCTCTACCCCCTAAGCCCCGCCGCGCCTAAGCCCCGACCCCCTAAGCCCCGCCGCACCTAAAAGCCCCGCCGCACCTAAGCCCCTACCCCCTAAGCCCCGCCGCACCTAAGCCCCGACCCGCCGCACCTAAGCCCCTACCCCCTAAGCCCCGCCGCACCTAAGCCCCTACCCCCTAAGCCCCGCCGCATCTAAGCCCCTACCCCCTAAGCTCCGCCGCACCTAAGCCTCTACCCCCTAAGCCCCGCCGCGCCTAAGCCCCGACCCCCTAAGCCCCGCCGCACCTAAAAGCCCCGCCGCACCTAAGCCCCTACCCCCTAAGCCCGCCGCACCTAAGCCCGACCCGCCGCACCTAAGCCCCTACCCCCTAAGCCCCGCCGCACCTAAGCCCTACCCCCTAAGCCCCGCCGCATCTAAGCCCCTACCCCCTAAGTCTAAGTCCGCCGCACCTAAGCCCCGCCGCACCTAAGCCCCGCCGCCTCCTAAGCTACCGCCACTTGCCCCCGCCGCTGTCGCTAAGACCTAAGGCCCTACACCCCAAGCCCCCGCCGTCCCCTAACCTAACGCCCCCGTCGATCACTTACATGCCTTCTTAGTCATCTGATCGTCCGTCCGATCCACAAGTCCTCCGTCCGGCCAGGCGTCCTCTTCCTCCGGCCCCGCCGGTCTTCTCTCTTCTTTCCGCCATCTCCGGCTCTTCGTCCAGCCCCGGGGGTCTTCTGTCTTCTTTCCGCCAACTTCCAGCTCCGACGTCCTCTTCACTTCTCATTGACATAGAATGGACGAAAAATCCGCCATTCTATGTCTATGAGATGTGAGCCGCTCTTCTGATTGGTCGCTGTCTACTGCCCTCAGCCAAGCAGAAGAGCGACTCATTTCCCATTCACATACATTACCGGTGTATCGGCGATTTTATGGCCGCCCTCCTGGTTCTATTTGTCGGCCCTAAAATCGCGGACACACCGCTAATGCATGTCTATGGGCAGTCAAGCCGATTTCTGATTGGTCGCTCTCTGCTGACGCCGACCAATCAGAATTCGACCTCACTGCCCATAGACATACATTAGCGGTATGTCCGCGATTTTGGGGCCGACAAATAGAACCAGGGGCCCGGCCGTTAATTCGCCGACACACCGCTAATGTATGTCAACAAATAAATTTAATAATAAAAAAAATAATAAAAAAATAATTAAAAAATAATAAAAAAAATAAATAAAAAAATAAAAAATAAATAAAAAATAATAATAAAAAAATACAAATATGCTAAGAATATGAGCCCTTTCAGCGGACCTGAAGGAGAACTGTGTCTCAGCCTCAGGCTCACTTAAAATAACTAATAAATTTAATAATAAAAAAAATAATTAAAAAATAATTAAAAAAAATAATAAAAAAATAAATAAAAAATAATAAAAAAATAAATAAAAAATAATAATAAAAAAATACAAATATGCTAATAATATCAGCCCTTTGAGCGGACCTGAAGGAGAACTGTCTCTCAGCCTCAGGCTCACTTAAAATAACTAATAAATTTAATAATAAAAAAAATTATTAAAAAATAATAAAAAAATAAATAAAAAATAATAAAAAAATAAATAAAAAATAATAAAAAAATACAAATATGCTAATAATATGAGCCCTTTGAGCGGACCTGAAAGAGAACTGTGTCTCAGCCTCAGGCTCACTTAAAATAACTAATACATTTAATAATAAAAAAAATAATTAAAAAATAATAAAAAAAATAAATAAAAAATAATAAAAAAATAAATAAAAAATAATAATAAAAAAATACAAATATGCTAATAATATCAGCCCTTTGAGCGGACCTGAAGGAGAACTGTGTCTCAGCCTCAGGCTCACTTAAAATAACTAATTAATTTAATAATAAAAAAAATAATTAAAAAATAATAAAAAAATAAATAAAAAATAATAAAAAAATAAATAAAAAATAATAATAAAAAAATACAAATATGCTAATAATATGAGCCCTTTGAGCGGACCTGAAGGAGAACTGTGTCTCAGCCTCAGGCTCACTTAAAATAACTAATTAATTTAATAATAAAAAAAATAATTAAAAAATAATAAAAAAAATAAATAAAAAAATAATAATAAAAAAATACAAATATGCTAATAATATCAGCCCTTTGAGCGGACCTGAAGGAGAACTGTGTCTCAGCCTCTGGCTCACTTAAAATAACTAATACATTTAATAATAAAAAAAATAATTAAAAAATAATAAAAAAATAAATAAAAAATAATAAAAAAATAAATAAAAAATAATAATAAAAAAATACAAATATGCTAATATGAGCCCTTTGAGCGGACCTGAAGGAGAACTGTGTCTCAGCCTCAGGCTCACTTAAAATAACTAATTAATTTAATAATAAAAAAAAATAATTAAAAAATAATAAAAAAATAAATAAAAAATAATAATAAAAAAATACAAATATGCTAATAATATCAGCCCTTTGAGCGGACCTGAAGGAGAACTGTGTCTCAGCCTCTGGCTCACTTAAAATAACTAATAAATTTAATAATAAAAAAAAAAATAAAAAATAATAAAAAAATAAATAAAAAATAATAAAAAAATAAATAAAAAATAATAATAAAAAAATACAAATATGCTAAGAATATGAGCCCTTTGAGCGGACCTGAAGGAGAACTGTGTCTCAGCCTCAGGCTCACTTAAAATAACTAATAAATTTAATAATAAAAAAAATAAATAAAAAATAATAAAAAAATAAATAAAAAATAATAAAAAAATAAATAAAAATTAATAATAAAAAAATACAAATATGCTAATAATATGAGCCCTTTGAGCGGACCTGAAGGAGAACTGTGTCTCAGCCTCAGGCTCACTTAAAATAACTAATAAATTTAATAATAAAAAAATAATTAAAAAATAAATAAAAAATTATACATAATAACATAAAAAATAAGAATAAAATTTTTTTTTTAATAATAATGATATTACTGCTAATAATAATGCTATTAATGCTATTAATGCTAATAATAATGCTATTAATGCTAATAATTATGCTATTAATGCTAATATTTATGTTATTAATGCTAATAATTATGGTATTAATGGTAATAATAATGCTATTAATGCAAATAATATTGCTATTAATTCTATTATTAATGCTATTAATGCTAATATTTATGCTATTAATGGTAATAATAATGCTATTAATGCAAATAATATTGATATTAATGCTAATAATTATGCTATTAATGCTATTATTAATGCTATTAATGTTAATAATTATGCTATTAATGCTAATAATTATGCTATTAATGGTAATAATAATGCTATTAATGGTAATAATAATGCTATTAATGCAAATAATATTGCTATTAATTCTATTATTAATGCTATTAATGCTAATAATTATGCTATTAATGCTAATATTTATGCTATTAATGGTAATAATAATGCTATTAATGCAAATAATATTGATATTAATGCTAATAATTATGCTATTAATGCTAATATTTATGCTATTAATGCTAATAATAATGCTATTAATGCTAATATTTATGCTATTAATGCTAATAATGCTATTAATGCTAATAATGCTATTAATGGTAATAATTATGCTATTAATTGTAATAAGAATGCTATGAATGCAAATAATATTGCTATTAATGCTATTATTAATGCTATTAATGTTAATAATTATGCTATTAATGCTAATAATTATGCTATTAATGCTATTATTAATGCTATTAATGGTAATAATAATGCTATTAATGCAAATAATATTGCTATTAATTCTATTATTAATGCTAATAATTATGCTATTAATGCTAATATTTATGCTATTAATGCTAATATTTATGCTTTTAATTGTAATAATAATGCTATTAATGCAAATAATATTGATATTAATGCTAATAATTATGCTATTAATGCTAATATTTATGCTATTAATGCTAATAATTATGCTATTAATGCTAATATTTATGCTAATTGTATTATTAATTCTATTAATGCAAATAATATTGCTATTAATACTATTATTAATGCTATTAATGCTAATAATTATGCTATTAATGCTAATAATTATGCTATTAATGGTAATAAGAATGCTATGAATGCAAATATTGCTATTAATGCTATTATTAATGCTATCAATAATGCTATTAATGCTATTGTTATTAATAATGCTATTAATGCTATTAATGCTATTAATATTACTATTAATGCTATTAATGCTATTAATAATGCTATTAATGCTATTAATACTATTAATGCTATTAATTCTATTAATAATGCTATTAATAATGCTAATAATGCTATTAATGCTAATAATTATGCTATTAATGCTATTAATAATACTATTAATGCTATTAATTCTATTAATAATGCTATTAATAATGCTATTAATGCTATTAATTGTATTATTAATGCTATTAATGTTATTAATAATACTATTAATGCTAATATTAATGCTATTAATTGTATTAATGCTATTAATAATGCTATTAATGCTAATAATAATGCTATTACTGCTATTAATACTGCTATTACTGCTAATAATAATGCTATTGCTAATATTATTGCTATTGATGATGCGATTATTATTTAAAAATCTTTAAAAAAAATATATATATATTCTAGACACCCGATGCATTTGCATCGGGCTCACAGCTAGTATACTATATTTAAAGATATATTTATTAGTCAACAAGGAAACAACAAAAGTAAGTTGAGATGAAAGAATTTCAACATATACATAAATTATAAATATAATGAATGCATAGTATACAAATTCAGAGAAGAAATAAATAATATAAGAGAAAAACAATAAAGACAAAAGACATAAGTCGAAGAAATAAAATAACCAAATATTTACAACTGACACGACGATTATGAGTATCTAAAAAAAAAACAACTCTTAGCAAACTAAGTACAATCAAAATGATAAATGGAGAAATTCAGGCTAAATTAGGGCAGATGAAATGTAAGAGTCAGTATATACATTCGAACCCAACTCGCCCATTTCGTCATGTACTTCAATCTAGCATGCATACCCTCTCTAAGAGCAAACATGAATTCAAATGAGTTGTGCAATGCAATGCAATCCATAAAGTCCTCTATGGATGAAACACAATCACTCCTCCATCTAGAGGCGATAAGATTTTTAGCTACTAATAGGATATGTAAGGCCAAGAATCTTTTACATTTTGGGAGATCGCATATCCCAATCAACAATACAGCAGAGTCAAAAGTTAAGACCATGTCTAAGTCTAAAACTAAATTGATCAGGGACTGGACATCTAACCAAAAGGAACGTAACTTTGAGCATGACCAAAAAATATGACGGACAGATCCCACTAGTCCGCATTTTCTTCAACATAAATTAGAAAGAGTAGGGTCTATCTTATGCAGTTTTAAAGGTGTAAAATACCACTTGGTATATACTTTATATTGAGTTTCCAGAAGTGTTGAGCAGGGGACAGAGGAGTAAATATTTTTTAAAATGATGGGCAACTGGTTATGTAAAGTATGATTATCGATGTCAAGTTGGTGATCCCATACTGTATAGAATCTAGAATTATTAAAAGTCACATCCTTATTAAAAGTTTTAGAGATATTATTAGTTTTCCACACAAGTTGGCTTCCACTGTGACGAAGTAGGAGGTCAATATTGTTAGGTAGTGTAAAATCTAGACGTGGGTTGTTTAAAGTCTCATACAGTAAAGTCCAAGTAGGTCTGTCAGATTCAGGTAGGCTGAACCTCTCACCATCAAACACGTCAGACACATACAGTTAGGGCCAGAAATATTTGGACAGTGACACAATTTTCGCGAGTTGGGCTCTGCATGCCACCACATTGGATTTGAAATGAAACCTCTACAACAGAATTCAAGTGCAGATTGTAACGTTTAATTTGAAGGGTTGAACAAAAATATCTGATAGAAAATGTAGGAATTGTACACATTTCTTTACAAACACTCCACATTTTAGGAGGTCAAATAAACATAACCCAAACAAAATATTTTTATTTTCAATATTTTGTTGCGAATCCTTTGGAGGCAATCACTGCCTTAAGTCTGGAACCCATGGACATCACCAAACGCTGGGTTTCCTCCTTAATGCTTTGCCAGACCTTTACAGCCGCAGCCTTCAGGTCTTGCTTGTTTGTGGGTCTTTCCGTCTTAAGTCTGGATTTCAGCAAGTGAAATGCATGCTCAATTGGGTTAAGATCTGGTGATTGACTTGGCCATTGCAGAATGTTCCACTTTTTTGCACTCATGAACTCCTGGGTAGCTTTGGCTGTATGCTTGGGGTCATTGTCCATCTGTACTATGAAGCGCCGTCCAATCAACTTTGCAGCATTTGGTGAATCTGGGCTGAAATTATATCCCGGTACACTTCAGAATTCATCCGGCTACTCTTGTCTGCTGTTATGTCATCAATAAACACAAGTGACCCAGTGCCATTGAAAGCCATGCATGCCCATGCCATCACGTTGCCTCCACCATGTATTACAGAGGATGTGGTGTGCCTTGGATCATGTGCCGTCCCTTTCTTCTCCAAACTTTTTTCTTCCCATCATTCTGGTACAGGTTGATCTTTGTCTCATCTGTCCATAGAATACTTTTCCAGAACTGAGCTGGCTTCTTGAGGTGTTTTTCAGCAAATTTAACTCTGGCCTGTCTATTTTTGGAATTGATGAATGGTTTGCATCTAGATGTGAACCCTTTGTATTTACTGTCATGGAGTCTTCTCTTTACTGTTGACTTAGAGACAGATACACCTACTTCACTGAGAGTGTTCTGGACTTCAGTTGATGTTGGGGAATGGGTTCTTCTTCACCAAATCAAGTATGCGGCGATCATCCACCACTGTTGTCATCCGTGGGCGCCAAGGCCTTTTAGAGTTCCCAAGCTCACCAATCAATTCCTATTTTTTCAGAATGTACCCAACTGTTGATTTTGCTACTCCAAGCATGTCTGCTATCTCTCTGATGGATTTTTTCTTTTTTTTCAGCCTCAGGATGTTCTGCTTCACCTCAATTGAGAGTTCCTTTGACCGCATGTTGTCTGGTCACAGCAACAGCTTCCAAATTCAAAACCACACACCTGGAATCCACCCCTGACCTTTTAACTACTTCATTGATTACAGGTTAACGAGGGAGATGCCTTCAGAGTTAATTGCAGCCCTTAGAGTCCATTGTCCAATTACTTTTGGTCCCTTGAAAAAGAGGAGGCTATGCATTACAGAGCTATGATTCCTAAACCCTTTCTCAGATTTGGATGTGGAAACTCTTATATTGCAGCTGGGAGTGTGCACTTTCAGCCCATATTATATATATAATTGTATTTCTGAACATGTTTTTGTAAACAGCTAAAATAACAAAACTTGTGTCACTGTCCAAATATTTCTGGCCCTAACTGTACGTCATATTCCTACTCTTCCAGATAGTCAAATTAAGAGATGGACACAACCAGGAAAAAATATCTATTGGGAGCCAGACAGGAGAAACTGGAGAGAAGATGGTTTTAGAGATCTGATTAAACGTCCTCCAAGCCTTGATAGTGGCCTTAAGTGGGGTTTCTAGGGGAAGTCTCTTTTTTGGACTAAGGAGGTATAAAACAAACAATGCAGGATTCTGTTGCTTCATGATGGATCGTTCTATATTTACCCAGGATGGTGAGCATTCATTACTCCACCATCGTGAACTAATTTGAGTAATGATAGCTAGATAATAGGCCCTAAGATTAAGGATACCTAAACCTCCATGTAATTTATGTTTTTCAAGAGTGGTAACTGCAATTCTAGGAAATTTCCCTCGCCAAATATATCGGCTAAGTTGTGTCTGGAGACGTTTAAAATATTTCTGAGGGATGACCACAGGGAGGGAACGGAAGAGGTATAGAATTTTGGGAAGTAGCAACATTTTATAGGCCGCAATACGTCCCATCCAGGAAACCTCTAAATTAGACAGATAAATCCCTTTCGAAAGATGTGTCTTAACAATATCTGATAAATTTTTATCAACCATGTTAGATAGAGGTTTAGTAATGGTGATTCCCAAATAGGGAATTTCTGACAGTGACCAGGAGAAATTAAATTCAGTTTTTAGAATATCTAATAGGTGATGTTCAATATGATAGGGCAAAACCTGTGTCTTATTAGTATTCAATTTATAATGAGGACTCCAGAGAATCCCTCAACAATGTCCATCAGATTCCTAAGAGACAAAAAAATAAATAAAATAATATAAGTCCTCTTATTTCAAGGTACAACTCACAGAAGACTGGCAGGGGATGATCATAAAAAAGGGGCAAAACTAAGGGATTCATTTAAACCCACGGGAGACATTGTCCCAAGGTCCACAATCCACTTTGCTTCATGTAGAGCTCGGACCGCCCGAGTATTGCCTCCCGCGAATCCCACCATGGACGATCTCAATCCCCCTGAATTTGAGGGTAGAGGGGTCGCAATCATGGTGGGTTTTAAAATGGCAAGGCAATGTTTTTAAACTTGAAGTGTCCTGAATCGTTCAGGCTGCAGCAATGCTCCTCACATACCCCCCCACTCTTTTTCACAATTCTCTAGATGTAAGTCCTACATAAATCAGTGGACACCCACAGGTGGCATAATATACCACGCTGTTGGTGCCACAATTTATGTATTCCTTAATCTCAAATGTTTTCTGATTACTTGATGAAGTAAAGGAGGAGCAGCGAAGGACATTGCCGCAGGCCGAACAGTGTCCACACAGATAAGAACCCCTCAAAGGTCTAGTAGACCAGAACAATGCTGGTATATGGGGAACATAATGACTGCTAACCAAAAAATCACGTAGATTGCGTGATCTACGCGCAGTCATCATCAGATAAGCCGATAGTGAGGATCGGTTTGAAAGACTGGCCACTGACGTTTAAGTATAGATCAGATGTTCTCCCACTCGTGATTGTACGTGCTAATGAATCTCACCATAATTGGATTGTCCACCTTACCCCTGGTGCTTTTAGTGAGAAGTAAGTCAATGCGTGGAGTATGCTTCGCACGTAGATAGCCCTTATTTATACTCCGATTACTATGGCCTCTTTCGCTGACCCGTGACGCCAAGTCGGTGGCCTGTTCCTTAAATTTTTCATCCATTGAACAGATGCATCTCACACAAAGAAACTAGCCAGTGGGGATGGCCCGAATATCTGTCATGGGCAGATGTCGCGTGCAAGAGGGCATTGACTGAGGTGGGTTTACGGTAAACATCTGTCACAATGTGACAGGTCATTATCCACCCCGATCATGTCCAAAAATTCAATCTTCTCAGTACTAAACTTGTAAGTTAGTCTGATATTAAAAGGACTAGTGCCCAATCTGCCCATGAACAAGCTCCTCCGCTGTGCCTTGCCACAAAAATTATAAATCTACATATCGGAAAAAGCACTGCACATGATCACGGCCCGCAACGCCCTCGTCGCCAAACAACCATCGTTCCCAGAACCCCAGAAAGAGGTTGGCGTATGAGGGCGCGCAGGTCGCGCCCATGGCAGTGCCGCGTTCCTGCAAATAGAAAACATCCTTAAACACAAAAAAAGAGAATTTTGTTTACTTACCGTAAATTCTTTTTCCTTTAGTCCTCAAATCTGGGAGACCCTGACATTGGGTGTTATATGCTGCCCCCTGGAGGTCACACCAATTATAGGAGAGATTTTCTCCTCCTTCTCCTCTGCAGCATATACGCCCCTGCAGGAATACTGTCAGTTTGGTATATAAGCAGTAGGAGGAAAACATTGCACTGTAAAACAAATCCCGGCCAACCGGGCCGAACACGGAAAGTATAAGGCCAGAACCATGGCCAACAGTGAGACTATGTGCTGTACAAGAGACGCAGGTACGTCCATAGGGCAAAAGGGTGGGTGCTGGGTCTCCCAGATTTGAGGACTAAAGGAAAAAGAATTTACGGTAAGTAAACAAAATTCTCTTTTTCCTTGTCGTCCAAAATCTGGGAGACCCCGACATTGGGACGTCCAAAAGCAGTCCCAGGGTGGGAAAAAACCACTGCAACCTAAAAGGCAACTCAGACATTTACAGGTGGGCCACAGCCGCCTGGAGAACGCGTCTGCCCAGACCTGCATCCGCTGAGGCATGAACATGTACCTGGTAATGTTTAGAAAATTTGTGTAGGCTTGACCAAGTGGCTGCCTGACACACCTGTTGGGCTGAGGCTTGGTGCCGCAAAGCCCAAGAAGCACCCACGGCCCTGGTGGAATGCGCCTTGAGACCCGCCGGGGGCGACATGTGCGAGGCCAAATAGGCCTCTAATATGGCCGTCCTGATCCAACGGGCAATTGTGCCCTTGGAGGCGGAAGAGCCCTTGCCTCGTCCGGCCATGAGAATAAAGAGAGTCAGTCTGACGCAGAGGAGCCGTGCGAGACAAATACACTCTCAGAGCCCTGACTAAGTCCAAGTTGTGGAGGGCCTTTTCAAACCTGAGAACCGGGTTTGGGCAAAAAGACGGAAGAGAGATGTCCTGGTTGAGGTGGAAAGGAGAGACCACCTTTGGGAGAAAAGAAGGCACGGGACGCAGGACAACTTAGTCCTGATGTACCACCAAGAATGGAGACTTGCATGAAAGTGCCGCCAAATCTGACACCCGCCGAAGCGAGGTGATAGCCACCAAAAATGCCACCTTTTGTGAAAGGGTGGACAAGGGAATATCAGAGAGGTTCAAATGGAGGCTTTTGAAGGGCCGAGAGAACCAAATTGAGATCCCACGGTTCTAGAGGACGCTTGTAGGGTGGGACTATGTGGGCCACCCCTTGCATAAATGTGCGAACCTGTGGGAGCCTAGCCAGCCTTTTGGAATAAAGGACAGAAAGAGCTGAAATCTGTCCTTTCAAAGAGCTCAGGGCAAGACGAGTGTCTAGACCAAACTGAAGAAACCAGAGCAATGTAGGCAAGGAGAAGGGGCACGGGGAGTGGCCTTTAGCAGAACACCAGGAGAGAAAAATTCTCCATGTTTGGTGATAAATCTTCAGCGAGGCAGGCTTACGAGCCCGTTTCATGGTGCCCTGAACTTCCTGGGGAAGACCCGATTGTGTCAGAACCCAGGATTCAAGGGCCAAACAGTCAACCTAAGAGCTGCAGAATTGCGGCGGAAGAATGGACCTTGAGAGAGAAGGTCTGGACGATCTGGCAGACTCCAAGGTTCGCTGTAGGTGAGTTGGAGTAGTTCCGGGAACCAGGCTCTCCGGGGCCAATTGGGCGCGATTAGAATCACACTGACATTCCGCCCGAATCTTGCGGCGTAGCCGAGGTAACAGGGCCAGAGGTAGAAACACGTATGGCAGGCGAAACTGAGACCAATCCTGGACCAGTGCGTCCGCCGCCAGAGCCCTGTGGTCGTGAGCCCTGGCTATGAAAGCCGGAACCTTGTTGTTGAGGAATGACGCCATCAAGTCGACATCCGGAGTCCCCCACCGCCTGCAAATGGCTTGGAACACTCACGGGTTGAGAGACCATTCGCCCAGGTCCATGCCTTGACGGCTGAGGTAGTCCGCCTCCCAGTTGTCCACAACCGGGATGTAGACCGTGGAGATGGCGGAGCCTGTGGCCTCCGCCCAGGATAGGATCTTCTGGACCTCCAGCATCGCCAGGGTGCTGCGAGTGCCTCCCTGATTGATGTAAGCGACGGCCGTCGCGTTGTCTGATTGGATCCTCACCTGGCGGCCACTCAGGAATGACAAACACCAGAAGCGCCAGATAAGCCGCCCTGATTTCTAGAATGTTGATGGGAAGAGAGGACTCCACCGGAGACCATGTACCTTGAGCCCTGTGGTGAAGGAACACCGCTCCCCAGCCGGAGAGACTGGCGTCCGTGGTGACCACCGAACATGACGGCGAGAGAAGAGACAGGGACGGATATGCCAGCCACCACTGTAAAGATTCATTCGTTTCGGGGGACAGGGAGATCTTGTGGTCCAAGGTCCTTGGGTTCTTGTCCCAGACACGAAGGATCTCCAGCTGAAGTGGACGCAGATGGAGTTGTGCGAATGGGACTGCTTCTATTAAAGCCATTTTTCCCAGGATCTGCATCAGATGCCTGATGGAGTACGAGCGAGGATGGAACGAACTCCTGCTTGGAGTGAGACTGTCTTCTCGTGAGGCAGTCGCACTAGAGCTGCTAGAGTGTCGAATTGCATGCCCAGATACACGAGGCTCTGGGTGGGCACGAGGACTGACTTCGGGAGGTTGACAATCCAGCCAAACCTTTTGAGAGTCGACAGAGTTGTGGAAACAGCTTGCTGGCATTCCTGATGCGAGGGTGCCTTGACCAGGAGGTCGTCCAGATAAGGGATGACCAACAGCCCCTGAGAGTGAAGTATTGAGACTACTGACGCCATCACTTTGGTGAATACTCGTGGAGCGGTGGCCAAGCCGAAGGGAAGGGCCACGAATTGGAAATGGTCGTCCCCATTCATGAAGCTCAGGAACCGTTGGTGAGCTGGGGCGGATTGGGATGTGTAGGTATGCATCCTTTATGTCTATGGATGCTAAAAATTCCCCTTGAGACATTGAGGCTATCACAGAACGCAGAGATTCCATGCGAAAGTGCCTCACTTTGACGTGCTTGTTGAGGAGCTTTAGGTCCAGAACGGGGCGAATGGACCTGTCCTTCTTGGGCACAATGAAGAGATTTTCTTAGCCTCAGTTTCCACCTTAAATGTACTCAGGGCCTCATTGATGCCATCTCTTGAATTTTCTCCAACAACTTCTCTATCTCTGTCTCAATATTATCCTGTGATTCTGTATTAATTTCGCTGAGAAGGGTCAAAAATCCCATAGAGCAATCACTGGCCGCCTCCTCCCATCTCCTCCTGATTGAGTCGTTTATAACTGGAAACGAGGGAAAAATCTGAATCCTAAGTCCCCATGGAATAAATTTTTCAACATATTTGTTTAGGAAGGCCCTGTTCCACCATATCTTTGTTTGTTTTTTGAGGAGCTCTTTATATTTTTTAGTATGCCCCTGTATTGTTCCATTCCCTACCAGATCCACCGGTGAGCCACCCTCCTCGTCCAAGGCCAGGTTTAGCTGCGAGGTCCAGGTTTCATCCCTGGCATGGAAATCCATAACGCACAAAGGAAAAGCAGTCATCTGTGAGTTGTACCTTGAAATAAGAGGACTTGTTATTTTATTTTTTACGTCCATGAGTACCTTTGCATCCTCCTCCTTTAACTAGACTGGTTTAGCTGCAGTTGCGGCCTTTTCATCATGGTGGACCGAATGGATGCACTGAAATTAATGCCTTTGGATGCTGTTATTGAGGACTCTCTCATCTCTGTGGATCTATTGTATTATGATGTTATGCTTACATACTGCTATCATGTATCGCGATATATATATTGTTATTATGATAAGGGACTAACAAAACGGTGATGCTTTTATAAGCTTATCTAGTCGATGTGATGCAGGGTTAAAAAATTTTTTAATAGGTCCATAATATTATTTGTTCTATTGGTGCCTTGGTCTATTTAAGGTAGCGCCATAGTTCATTTACCAGGTCTTATTATTGCCTTCTATACGTGTGTCCGCGCTGTGTCGCTTTCCACTCCCCGCCTCCGGGGGGCGTGGCGTCTTCTAGCACAACTGTGCATGTTCGGGAGCCATGGTGGCGCGCCCCTGCTCCCGCGCATCACGATCGTCGCGCAGACGTCGCGTCACTTCCGGTGGCTACGAGGGAGACCGGAAGGGACATAGCGCTAATAGCAACACACCGGTGGTTGCTTAATCACTGTATGACATATAAGGAGATGGCGGGCAGCTTAGGAGACACTCTATACTCCCCTGATGAAGCAAATAATGTGATAGAGGAAACGTATGTTAGGGACCAGAGCGGGGAACTTTCCACTGTGGGGTAATTTGTGATTAGCACCAGCATTTGCCCTTTAAATACAATGAAGTAATGCTTATTGATTTCCCTCCTGTATGAGCAACTTGGAAACGTGCTGCTAATATGACATAACGTGCAATAATCTGAGGTCCAGTATAGTCATCTATCCCTGGTGTTCTGCACATGCATTATGCGACGTATTTTTTTGTGATGTCCTGTGACTTATATATCCTCTGTATACTGCATGTCATTTTTATGTATATTATTGTCTGAAGTTGCAATAGATAATGTAAATTGTGCAATATTGGTGTTTTTGTACTTAGCCCCGTGTGTGCCACCTGTTATATTTGGCACTGCGAGATTATTAATACAAATGCTGTTTTAAAAACGCACTCCTCTCCGTTTTTCTTTGGTAAAATTTATTTAGAAATGTTTTTCTTTTATGATATATAAACCTGTGGTGCATTAGTTACGGCGAAACATTTATTTGAAGTTATTCTATTACCCAGTTCTGCCATGTTTACATAGGCAGAAAATATTCTCAACAGTTTGACTGCAATTAGTGACTTGGTGGTCACAGGGTTAACCCTGCTGATTGCTGGAGTCGCCCCATCTGCAATGCTGTGTAGTCTTCACTTGTACAGTAAAGGTCTGTGGACTCAGTGCAAAATCTGCAGAGAATCCTAAACGGTGAACAGGATAGTCAGGCCAACCATGAACCGGACACATCGGAGGAGCTCTCCTTCTGCACATGAACATTAGCTGCATGACATCAGACACAATCATGGATTTCACACAACTATGTAAAACAAAACATTTATTTTCCAAGAAAAGTTTATGAAGAAAATAAAATATACAAAGTAGTTCTCTCTATGGCGGCACTGCATGTGATATTGACTTTCAGCTTCTTAATCTGGATCAATCTAGAGAGGAACCGTATAGATCACATCATTGAAAAAAAAAAAAATAAAAACTCCATTAGGAATGTCTGCAACTTTACAAATACCACAATTTTGCTGCACTGCTCTAATACTGAATGACAAGTACAACAGGGTATACAATAGATGGTGGCAGGATATCTTCGGCCCTTACTGCAACAAAGGTTTGGGCTTCAGGGGCCAGAGAAGAGGCGTCGGGGTCACAGATAACGCTGCAAGGAAAGGAGACGTTACATCAGAGAGATCCAAGATGAAGAAGATCACACATTAGCAAAAACTAACACCGGGGCTGTGAGAAGAGCAGAACACCACTCACAATCATCATTATAATACTTAAAGGGGTTGTCCAGTACACTTCTTCTAAATCCACTTGTTTCTCCTATTGAAGATCGTAAACCCTGTATTCGCCTCCCGTTCTGCTGCTGTTCCAGCGCTGTCACAAACTGTGACAACATACGAGTACAGCGACCAATCACCGCCGGCTTCTCCCCACCTTCACACCAAATGTGCAATCAACAAGCAGCGCAGCACTCACATCGCACTGAAAGTTTGTTTGATCTGAAAACAGGGGGAACCCAGCGGTGACTGGGCGCAGGACTCATATGGCGTCACAATGTGACATGAGCCTCGAGCTGCAGTTACCTGTAATCCACCTATTCCAGCACTGTAGGGATCTGCAGCTCGAGACCCTATAGATGGGTCTATTATTTTAACTGGGGAAAAGATAATTGAGAAGGGGGTGTCCAAGTAGTGGACAACCCCTTTAAGTAAGTTTCAGAATTATTCAACCCATTATGACAAATGTCTTTAGAACTTTGTTTAGCTCTTGGCTGTTATAACCTGCTGGAAATGTAATGACTAGCCAGACACTAACTTCTCAGTGTTCCTCAGGATTCTAAGCACATTCTTCATGGGTCAGTAACTTATACTTAAATTTGCTGTCACTGCTTTATTCAAATCCCAAAGATTTTCTATGGGTCAGGTACTTGTGCTGGCTCCTCCAGAATATTCCAGGAATACTTCTGACACCATGCCCGGGTGGACTGTGAGGTTTGCTTGGGATCTCTGTCCTTGGAAGTGCTCCCACCCCTACAAAGTTAAATGTTTGAAAACAACATCCTGAATGGCTCCTCTGATCTGAGCACTGATTGGTTGCTGGGGCACATTCCCCTGAGGATCCCACCCTGGAGGAAACAATCTGAAACGCTAATGTGAGGGGGATTCCCCCTGCTGGTCTGTAAGTGGATCAACTACCTGAGGTGCTGAATCTGATAAGCACTCACCTTTAATAGGGGGGAGAGTTTTATGATTCCTATTAGGCTAGCTTCATACCAGTCTTGTTCCTGGCCGTTGGATCCTGTTTTTTGCAGGACCCCACAGACAGGAACGAACAGGACAGAATGTATAGTAAAGTGTGGCCAAACATGGTCCCAGATCCTGTTTTTCGCAGGGTTCGTTTTCTGCCGCTGTCCATGGTGCTGAAGTCTGCCTGTGTCTGCTCTGCCGCTGTCCATGGTGCTGAATTCACAGCCTGTGCATGAAATACTGCTGTCCATGGGGTTGAAGTCTGCACTGCAGGATTTCTGAGCAAGCTCTGTGCAAAAAAAATCGGATCTGTGAAACAATCCAATTCTTTCATGGATCCGGCGCCCATACACTCATGTTATGGGCGCCAGATCGCCCCGGATCCTTTTCTATCAGATTTTGTCCATTTTTTTTTCACTGGAGCCGAAAAATGCTGCAGGTTCCGATTTTGGGCACGGTGAAAAACCGGACAAAAACGAATCCGGCACAGAGTACACAAAATCGGATGGTCAAATAGGACCAATCCGCCACCATAGGGATACATGGGAGGCAAAACTGGATCAGGTTCTTTCTGGTTTCAAACCGGACAGGACCTGATACACAAAAAACGTGGTGTGAAGCTAGCCTTATACTTGGTGGAGGATGTGTTCACCAACTGTCATGATAAGTTCTGGGGCCAAAAAAAATTTAAATTGGAGGAAAAAAAAAAAAAAAAAAAAGTACCTCCTGTACATTAGGATAACCGATGCACGTACAGTGTCCCGTGAATATTACTTACGTGGGGTTGGAAGGAGGCCAGGTTTTTCTCCGAGTAATGGACGTTTTGCTGGTGAATGAGGTGGAAACCCAAGGAGCGGTGGTCTTTTAGGTGGCATTGCCAACAGAGGTGGAGGTTTGCCTTTTGGTGCAGACATTCCTTAAAAAAAAAAAAAAAAAAAGATTGAAAGACCCTTCACCTAGATGACTGATGGCACATAATTACCCTGTACAGCCGATACTGAAGGAATGGTGTCTGTTAGTGCTGTACTGGTCCTGTATTTATATTTATATATAATATAGATATATATATATATATATATATATTATATATATATATAATATATATATATATTTTTATACAGAACAATAGAATGGGGGAGGGGGACCAGGTGTCAGACCCCACCAACAATGATGACCTCTCTTTCTAACAGATAGGTCGTCAATATCAAAACCCACTAAACTCCTTTGCCTTATTTCTTTACTGAATTTTCCACATTCCCTCCTTTTGTTTAGGGTCTCACAGTGGAGAAATATATACATCTGATCCATCCTAATAGCACTGGAGATGAACCGGCAAGCCGACCTGGTGTAGGGAGCAGTCCAGCGGAGGGTCTGTCACGTAGGAGGGATGGCTTCCCGATTGACATTAGTGGAGTCATGCCAGGGGTAGGGAGGAGTGGTGGCGGCTTGGCCAGGGCATCAGCCGCCACTGCTTGTAGACTGGCTTCATACACCGCGCTGACACTGTCCTCCATGTGATCCGTCTTCTTAAAGCCTAAAACACAAACACCCGGTCAATAAATATGGATACAGGCACCACACAGAATAAGGCCGCTCCTAGTTAGTAGGGTCATCTGAGCAAAGCTGACCTGCAACACCATCCACGGCCTCATCCACAAGAGTGGCACAAACACGGTGACCTCTCTCCTAACCACCCAATCATTACTGTTGGTCCATCCCAACCAGAGGGTATGAAATAACCATCTTAGATACCCGTATAACCCACAAGGAACCAAATTATTTTCCCACATTAGTGGAGCATACAGGATGGCATGTTATTTTGTACAATGGTGTTGTGTTATCTCAATGAAGTACAAAGTCTTTATTTCTATTTTTTGCGCAGTTGAAGACTAACATGTAACATTGTACGGCTAAGCGGGCAGCTTCAACTTTCAGACATGTTCAAAAACAGCGGGAGCCATTTACAACAATTGATATATAAAATCAAATGCAGTTAATGGTCAGTGTTTTTATTGATGCCAACAATCTGCTGTTTGTCTGATAGGGGAATGGACCTGCCCCCATACTCTGCCGCCCTTCTACAAAGCAGCACAATGTGGTGTACTCAGAATGGATCATGTCCAGGTCAGTAGGATCTAACTCAGACTCTGGGAGGGCCTGAACTGTCAACACACTATGCATAAATATTACAAGGGAATAAGAGACTTTAATAAGCATCTTTTCAGAAATGTAGGCTTCTTTCTCCACTTATAAGCCCCTTCATTCCATCCTCTCTGTACCTGTCATCCACTCTGAAACAAATCATTAAACTATGTCAAGGGAAGGAGACATCAGATGCACCGTGAGGAAAGAAACAGGGCAAAACAGATATAATGCTGAGCTTTCTAACAAGTCTTTTACCTCGTCCCAGAGCTGGATTCACATTAAACAGAGCAGTACTGCACTACAATTTGCTTTGTGTTGCCGATTGTGTGTGCCAATTAGGCACTGAGGAGCAGGAATCCCTCTCTCCCATGCGCTGCACACAGATTTCTGCAGCTAGGTTCCTCCCACCAGCTCAGAGTCAACTGCAAATTAAGAGATTGAGCCTGCACAAGAATAAACTGCTGAAAATTCTGGATACAGGTCACATTATGGCCACTAAACATGTTACTTGTCATGAACACACAGTTTATTTGGAAAAATTATGCTGAACTACAGTTACCCTTCAAATAAAACTCAATTATGTCCCAGGAACACTTGCTACCTGCTCCTTATTTCTCATACTCCGCACATGATTCCTGGGACAGATGCTGTATATTTTTTTGGGAGTGCAGATAGTGCAGTAAAAAAGGTACTGATTATTAAATGAGCACAAGTGCAGAGCTCGACTCCAGTGTGCTGGAGGCTGCTGAGGATCACCAACATCTGGTGTAGACACACGTGAAGCACAAACAATAGAACTTCTGCCCAGAAAGCTGCATCCATATTGTGTCATTATTTAACTCCTTCCCATCGCGCACACTTTTTGCACTTTTGTCTTGTTCCTCCCCTTCTTCTATGAGGCATAGTGCTATTTTTCTGCTGACATCACGGTATGAGGCTTGTTTTTATAGGTCGAGTTGTCATTTTGAACATCATTCACTTTCCTGAATAAATTGCACTGAAAATTCCAACAGAATATTTGGTTTTGCTTTTGCAATTTACATTGTGCAGGAAAAAAGGCTGGTGAATTTTGGATGGTCTTAATGAAGAGGCGTGTTGGAGTCAGATGCTCCTGGTTCATTAACAGGTGCACGCCTCAATGATCAGGAGGATCTGAGCAGTGGCCTGTGACTGTGTGTATATACAGGGTGTTCATAAAGTAACTATGCAGGGCAGTGCGGTGTTGTTGTAAGTACTAATACACAGTATATTTATCTGCCGATCCTGTTTAGACTGCAGAACGGTTGTGAGAACTGTGGAAACACTGTGTGTGTGACGCTGCGTCTCCACGTCCAGGGGCAGCACTTCCAGCATCTCCTCTAGTTTCCACATCACCTATTGGCAAGTGTTAACCACTGCATACTTTATCAACACCCTGTATATTAAATAAAATACCGTTCTCTATTCAAGCCCACCTGCCATAACAGCTCATCGGCACTCATCGGAGCTGGCAATCGAGCCATTTGAATATCAGTGTCAGGGATTGATAAGAAATCTATAGAAATTATATAATATAGAGGTATATGTATGGCGACAAGGGCCTGCTCACCTGATCTGGTTGTGTAACCCACAACCAGTATGAACGCTCAGTCAGTAGCTGCTGCTGGATCCACACATCCACGGGTCACCACGGTCAGAAATCAGCATATAAGGACGAAGTGTCGTACGATCCGCGCTGCTACCAAAGGAAGACCAGGACAATGGATCGTCTGGTTGAAGTAGTTCTTTAATCCGACGCGTTTCGGAGCTATCTCCCAGCTCCTTCCTCAGGGATGATCCATTGTCCTGGTCTTCCTTTGGTAGCGGTGCGGGTCGTACGACACTTCGTCCTTATATAGGGATTGATAAGAGGCATATAAATGGTTAAACAGCAGCGATTGGAGGGAGCTCTAGTTACCACTATTGGAGGCAGATGGTGGCTGTGTAACCCAGCTGACATCTCATCACATATGGGGGGGGGGGGGGGGTTTAGCTATACAAGGGGACCTAATGCAGGGCATAATATGTCCTACATCAGGATGGAGTTATGGTAAATGAAGTAACGTTATTCCATAGCATTGTCTATTATATAGACACAGGGAACCTGCTATCTCATTTATAACTCCATAAACCTTGTCAACAGTCACGTTCATGTTCTTAAGATGCACAGAAAAGACCATTAATCTTTATGTGATGTCCATAAATCTAATATTTTGAAGAATTCAATTGGGGAATCTCCCTGTATTTCTGTAAGAGTAGAGGGTCTGCAGCTTTCTACATCGAAAGCCATGAGATTTGAGGCAGATGAACCTGCTCAGAGCCAATGATTGACTGCAGTGCCGATGTTACGTCAATCACTGAACTCAGCGGCTCTGCTACAATCAATAGAAGAATCAGGGAGCAGCTGTACTGACTGGGTCTTACTCATGGCTCAACAATTTGTTTTACTTTAATAGAATTTTTTCTCTAAAAAAGGTAGTAACCTCCTCAGAGGGAACCTCACAGCTGATACATGCTGTCCGTTCATCGGGGTGCATGATTTCAGACATTTATGATTAACTGTGAAACACTGGTTTTACAGCCACTGGGAATGAAGTTACATGTGAGACTATCGGGCAGGTCCTCCTTGTCCTTTATATGAGTGGGGTCCAGTGAGGGGATCTTCGGTGGATTACTGCCATCCTTGTAGGACTGGACTTCACATGGAGAATACATGCTCCTGGTATGTTAAGTGCAGCCAATTTCCCCAATTATGATCATTTGTCCAAAGTTTTACTTTGTAGATTTCTTCATGAAAACTGTGAGGAGCCGGCCACGAACTGCTGTAAACACTGTTGGACCAGTGCACTTAGCAAGGACTTTTTCAGCAGAGCGTTGGTTACATCATTAAGTTTGTGCCTTACAGATTTGCTTTCTTGTCATTTGAAGATCCACAATTTGAAAAGAGGAAAAGGATGTACCAGAGTCACTTCCAGCTTGTTTCATTAACCATAATCTAATCAGGTCTACATTACCATTCAGGGGGTTATGAGTCTTTTGTTCCTCTTTGTAGGAGGTCTCCTGGATACACTTTTCCAGACTGCCTGGAGACTTCAGTAAACTTATTATAGGGTAAACTTAATACGTAAACTTATTAGGCTGCTTTCACATTGCGTTTTTTGCCCATCCGTGGCTGTCCTTTGTAAAACGGACAGCCACGGATCCGATTTTGCCCCCATGTATCCCAATGGGCATCAGATCGGATTTGGCCTTATTGCCATCCGATTTGTGTCAGATCCGATTCTGTCAGATTTCTTGCTGGCTCCGATTTTGGGCACAGCGGACCAAAACATGGGGGCCTATGGAGCACGGTCGTTTCTCGGACCCGATTTTAGTGTACTGAGCATGCTCAGTACACTATAACAGCTCTGTTCCCCTTAACACACATTGCGGAAGTGAAATTAACTATACAAAGGGTAAAAAAAAAAAAAAAAAAAAAACATGCTCACCTCTCCGGTGGAGTCCTGCTCCTGGGGCTTAAGTACCTGGTATTGCCTGGCTACCCAGATGAGCGGTCATGTGACCAATCAGCTGATTGGGTTGTCATATGACCGCGTGGTTTAAATCTCCCGCCGATCAATTTTGGCAGACATGGGATTTAAACCACTCAGCTGATGCCAGTCATGTGACCGATCAGCTGAGCGGTTTAAATCCCCCGCCTGCCAAAATTGATCAGCGGGCAGGCGATTTAAACCACGCGGTCATATGACAACCCGATCAGCTGACTGGTCACATGACCGCTCAGCTGATCGAGATGCCAGGCAACGCTATAGCGCATATTATATATACATACATACATATATACACACACGCACATATATATGTATATGTATATACATATATATACATACATACATACACTTTATTTTTTTTATAAATATACACATATATATATATATATATATATACACATACACACCCACACACATATATACACACACACATACATTGCGGGAGTGAAAGTGCCCGCTTTGCAGGCTCAGCCTTTCTTTGTCCAGACCCATGAAAATCACAGACCAGGACACAGAAATGGCATCCGGAGGTGACCGGAAAAAAAATGCAATGTGAAAGCAGCCTTAGAATTTGATGTACCTGATGCTAAAGGGGGTTGGGGTGTGCTTACTTAGGGGGCTTATTCCAAGAAAAAGGGAGAAAATAGAGACATGTTTTTGGGGGAGGTTAGTTGGTGCTGTGAATTCTGAAGTGAAAGGAACTGTGCTGAGGCCAGGTACTAAGCCTATGAATGGACTGAGACCTGGATACATGTGCTATGGTTTTGCTATCCTCTGTCTGGATTTGAGGAACTATCCTAAGGACTATTATTACTGATTGAAGCTGCATACACGTGCTATGGTGATGAAATATACCATCTGGATTTGAGGAACTATCCTAAGCACTATTGTGGAGCTGGATACATGTGCTGCAAACGTGATATCCGTCGTCTGGAGGAATTTAAGGATTATTGTTGCTGGTTTCTGATTTTGTGGACAGGAAGGGGGGGCATTGCACTGTAACCATCTACCTGGAGTTAATATGTACAGATACAAATAAAAATCATTGCATCTTTATTCTGTCAAGGTGATTATTACAATCCACAACTTCAAAAACCTTATACTGTACTATAAAAGGTGGTAGAGACCACAGCTCACCTGGTGTTGGGAGGAGGCCAGTGCCGGCAGGTCTGTCACCCAGCAGAGAAGGCTTGGGCTGTGATGTATAGGAATTTCGGGCAGGGGTGGGGAGGAGAGGAGGCGGTTTCTCCAGGGGATGCGGTTTAGTGCTGGAGTGACCTTCATACTTAGCATTTCCCTTTTCAGTGGTGTCCGCTTCTTCAAAGCCTAGAGTTTAACAATCAAGTTAAGCAGAGAAAACGAAAAGAAGACAAGATGCATCACGTAAGGCAGAATCGAGGGTGATCTCTAGGCAGAAAATATATTTAGGATATATATTAAAGTCCTGAGCTGTGACCATCCACCATACAGCTAATGAAAACAATAAACTAACCAAAAATCTACGTTTTAATGTGAGAACTGTGTGTCTTTTGTTATTACCCATAATAAACGTGGTCATTTCTTTAATGAGTATTAAAACAAGTCTTACATTCAGACAATGACAAATATGCTGGTTTTAATCTAATTTTTTAGGGGGCCATTTTATTTTATTTGTTAGGTGTTGGTCAATTATAAACCCACAGGGTTCAGATGAAGTGTCAGGGAATGTTTGTTATGACACTATAGTGAATTACACTGAGTAACTGTGAATGTTACTAGTAATTAACACGAGCATGAGGTGCCATCGATTGTGTAACATGAAGCTGTGAATGAGCTTTATTTATGGGAACGCGGAGGATTGGGACATTTATCAGATTCACTCTGATTTTATCCTCTGAACGAGGACATGTTGCCTTTGCAGTGTACATAGGTTACATTTGAAATGATGTCTCACGGGAATACAAAATGCGTCTTAATATTATATTTTAAGAAATGTAATAGATTGTTTAATGTTAATGTTTTATTTTTGTAATTTATGATTAGATCTTTTTTCTTTACTGTTGTGGTTCCACATGGAGACTTTTTCTTGATTTTAAATTTGATGTATTTTTCCTATCATGATGTTGTCTTAGTTGTGGCAGATATCCCACGTTTTATTCTTGCTCCCACCTCTAATCCCACGGGGGCCCACGTTTTATTCTTTCTCCCACCTCTGATCCTGTGGGGGCCCATGTTTTATTCTAGCTCCCAATCTGATCTCGCTGGGGCCCATGTTTTAGTCTTGATCACTGTGGGGCCTACGTTTTAGTTCTTGCTCCCACCTCTGATCTCGCTGGGGCCCACGTTTTATTCTTGCTCCCACCTCTGATCTCGCTGGGGCCCATGTTTTAGTCTTGATCCTGTGGGGGCCACGTTTTATTCTTGCTCCCACCTCTGATCTAGCTGGGGCCCACGTTTTAGTTCTTGCTCCCCCTCTGATCTCGCTGGGGCCCTATGTTTTAGTCTTGCTCCCACCTCTGATCTAGCGGGGCCCATGCTTTATTTTTGCTCCCACCTCTGATCTCGCGGGGGCCCATGTTTTAGTCTTGCTCCCACCCCTGATCTCGCGGGGCCCATGTTTAGTCTTGCTACCTGATTGCGGGGCCCAGTTTTATTCTAGCTCCCAACCTCTGATCTTGCTGGGGCCCATGTTTTAGTCTTGTATCTCTGATGGGGGCCCATGTTTTATCTTGCTCCCACCTCTGATCTAGCTGGGGCCCATGTTTTATTCTTGCTCCCACCTCTCATCTCGCTGGGGCCCATGTTTTAGTCTTGCTCCCACCTCTGATCTCTGGGCGGCGGGGCCCATGTTTTAGTCTTGCTCCCACCTCTGATCTCGCGGGGCCCATGTTTTAGTCTTGCTCCCACCTCTGATCTCGCGGGGCCCATGTTTTAGTCTTGCTCCACCTCTGATCTCGCTGGGCCCATGTTTAGTCTTGCTCCCACCTCGGATCTCGCTGGGGCCCATGCTTTAGTCTTGCTCCCACCTGTGATCCCGTGGGGGTACTGAGCACATATCGTGTCAGTGAGAACATGATCAGGGTCGTAACTACAATAGGTGAGGGGTTGTGATCGCACCAGGGCACTGGAGCCTAGAGAGCCCCAAAGGTCCATTTCACCTATATAAAAGGACTAATGCTATTAAAGATTTGCAATAATTGGGGACCCCATTGAAGCTTTCGCACCAGGACCCATGAGCTTGAAGTTACACCACTGATCATGCTGGAAGCATACGTCATGTTGTGGCCTCTGGCCGACACGTGTGACCAAACATTTTGAGCACTGGACGGTAAGCAGTAAATGTTATGTCATTTAGTTTGGTTTACCTGCTTCTTTGTTTTATTACCGTTTTAGTGTTTTTGTTTTTTTTTATTATTAAATTAAGCAGTTACTATTTAAAGTGCCTATCCACTACTTAAGACAACCACTTCTGTTCCCACATTTCGTGCAGGTAAAATAAAAAAAAAAAGCCTAAACTCACCTCTTGTGCTTGCACCATTCCAATGCTGTCAGTACTGGCACTCCCAGGAATCACCTGACGTTGTGACGTCATGAGAGTCCCGCGTCCAATCACTGACAATGTCTCTTGCCGCCTTTGGGAGACAGGAGCAATGAAGAAAAAATGAGCAGCAGGTGCAGCGTTTCTTCCTGCTGATTAACTAATTACGTCGTCAGGTGATCCCTGTAAGTGCGAGTACCGACAGCGCTGGAACGGTTCCATGTGAGTAAGGCTCTTATTTAACCTGGGGGACACATGTGGAATCAGAATTGGTTGTCTGAGTAGTGGACAATCTCGTTAATGAAAAGTGAAGCCTCATTCAGACGGCCGGAATACAGGAACATTTGTATAAAGGCCACAGGCATCAGGCTGATCATGGTCTTTATTATGACCCAAAGAGTTCATGCAGTTATCCTTGAAACTTGGTCTGAACACGCACTGAATGGACCAACTGGACAGATGTGCCCCGAACACGTCAGCCTCAGAGGCATATGTAGCTGAAGAGTTCATATCGGCAGACCCCCGGACAGTCCCTGCTTGGACCGAGTTTCATGAATGTCTCTAGGAGCCTTGTTATTGATCTATGCCATTAGTTCAGGTTGGGAGACCTGAAGATGTCACACGGATGCTAAAATCTGCCCGCATCATGGCCGTCTGAATTAACATGTAGGACTATACACTTGTTTTGTTCGTCCATGTGTCTGAAACAGATGAAATACATTTAGATTGCACAAAATAATCTCTCAGGAACACAAGGGCAAATTGGTAGACATGGAAAAATAATGGCAAGAAGACCATAGATAAGAGCGGAGTGTCTCCGAATTACAGCAACATACTTTGACAAGCGATTTGCTGGGACAAGAGAGCTGTGGAGTAAATGTGGTCCCAGTGCAGGGGGTGAGCGGGAGGGAGAGGGGCATGTATGTGTGGAGAAGGTGGGGGGGGGGGTGGTCAAGATGGCAAACATTGAGTATACCTTCCAGCTCAGTTATCCTGGTCTTCAGGTAGTCGCTGATTGAGTTCAGCTCTTCAGAATATAAATATTTGCCATCGCTTAAGAGGAAGAGAAGGTGTCTAATGTCCAGAGGGACATTGTAAGATTTATAGAGTTCTCTCTCCAGGTAGTCATCCGCCAGATCAGCCGCTTTGTGTGAAATCTCATTACGCTCCTGCTGTTCACGCTCGCCAAAAATTTTCCCAAATGCCTTAACTATGAGAGCCAGGGCATCATCCATGGGCATATTACGGTGTACTACAGAGGAGAGACATAACTTGCTGTGTCAGTCAGGAGAGCTCACATCTATTAAAAAGCATTAAAATCATGTAACGTGGTGACGCAATATGTGCGGTGTAGACGGTGTGCGGGAGGACACGCGGCACCGTGTGCTTTGTACCAGTGAGCATACAACACAGCCCTACAAAAACACTTGGAAACAAGAAATGTTGTTTTTAATTATGTGTCAATTTGAGAATATTTTTAAGCAATCGGGGGGGGAAAATGTACAATGTGCAAAAAAAGGGAATACTATAAGGGCTGTTAATCAGAGCTCACAATCTGCCGCAGGTGTACGCGACGGCTGGAGACTAGCTTTTCTTCTCGGTATTGGGATCATGTGGAGACGTGGCATCATGTGCGTTTTCATCACTCCAGCTGGGTATAAAGGTGAGGTCAGGTAGGGAGATTATACCACCAGGTCTACACTGAGGGTCCACTTATCAACATACTATACTTTTCTAGAGCTTGCTTTGTCAGATCTATTCACGCCCATTTCAACAATAGAGCTCCACCAAGAAAGGTGATATTAAGGCCCCGATACACATTAACCCCTTCATGATCAAGGAAGTAAATGCACATTTGTGCTCCTCAGTCTACACACACCCCGGCAGATTTGTTGCATTTGTGGCCTTTTTTTCAGACAAAATGAATGACAACACATTCTTTCTCCACTCATGGTTAGTGGTTGGGTGAAGACATTTATTGTGAAACTACTGTATTTTCTCATTATAAATCATAATTACAACCAAAAACATCCAAAAGACCCTGATCACAAGTTCACATCCCCCAGTTCTTAAACCCTGTGTATTGCCCCCTATAAATATCAATGACAGCTTGAAGTCTTTTGTGGTAGTTGTGGATAAGGCTTCCTGTGCCTTTTGTATCTCATACATCTGCACATCATCAGCGATCCACCTCTGTGCTTTACAGTAGGAATGGTGTTCCTTTCATCATAGGCCTTGTTGACACCTCTCCAAATGTAATGTTTGTGGCCAAGTTTGATTTTGGTCTCATCACTCCACGTTACCTTGTTCCAGCAGTTTGGAGCTTATCTCTGTGCTGTTTGGTGTATTGTAGGCAAGATACTTTGTAGCATTTGTGCAGTAATGGCTTTCTTCTGGAGACTCGACCACGCAGATCATATTCCTTCAAGTGTTTCCTTATTGCGCATCTTGAAACATCCACACCGCTAATTTTCAGCAAGTCCTGGATTTCAGCTGATGATATTTGTGGGTCTTTTCTATTCATCCTGAACAATTTTCCTGGCAGTTGTGGGTGACATTTTTGTTGGTACCTCATCGTGGTTTGGTTTTTACAGAACCCCTAATTTTCCATGTGTTAATCACACTTTAAACCAGGCTGATTGGAATGTCAGTGGCTGGATGAAAGATGCAAGAGTCTGTCTAGATCCTAGAAACTCACTCAGCTTTTATGCACACAGTGATTACAAGCAAACAGGTCACAGGTGAAGATTTTACCTTAGCCATTCAAACCCATGTGTGTCAACTTCTGTGCATGTTACCAGGCCAAAATGACCAGGGGATGTGAACTAATGATCAGCGTCATTAGGATGTTTTTAGTTGTCATAATGATTTATAAAGAGAAAACACAGTACTTTGATAATAAATTGCTTCACCCAACCACTAACCATGAGGGGAAAAAAAGAGAATGTGTTATCATTCATATCCTCTGAAAAAACGCCCCAAAAAAAATAAAATCTGCCGGGGATGGAAAATTTTGAGCAAAACTTATGTCCTGGGTTGTCTCTCCATTTGATGCGAGCTCACGTGCTGATCTCGCACTATTCCCTGTACATGTGCAGGTAACGGGCACGGATGTATTAATGTTCCACCCGCAGCTGTTAACCCTTTATATCATGCGGTCAAACACTGACAGTGTTATCCAAAGCAGTGTGGTGAGAACTGCGCTACTCCCTGCAGTCATCGGCAACCGTGTGACACGATTATGGTGCGTCAATGTGTTGCGATGACAGCGAGGGGCCAGACAATGACAGCGAGGGGCCAGACAATGACAGCGAGGAACCAGACAATGACAGCGAGGGGCCAGACAATGACAGCGAGGGGCCAGACAATGACAGCGAGGGGGCCAGGCAACAATGACCCCTGTCATGACTCACTTCCTCTGAATGCCCGCCGAGCGCCTGCATCCACAGAAGGTAATAATTTGTGCTGGGCATCATCATTGTACTGCATCAGCAATCGCTGTGCAGTGTTGAGATGGGAGATCTAAAGACAATTAAAAAGTTCAAATCACTTCTTTTTGACCCACTAAAAATAAAACTTAAAAAAATTTCACATTTTGTATTGCCATGTTCACAAATGCCCAATCAAAAATAAAAAATAATCCCTCACTCAGCCCCAGATCCCGAAAAATGAGAACGGAAAATGGTGCAAAAGTGCAATTCTTTTTCTTGACAATTGACAATTATTTTTCACCACTTAGAGAACAGTAAAAGTAACACGTTTAGTATCTACAAACTTGAGACATCATACCAACATGTCAGTGTTACCATATAGTACTGACCTCAGACATCATACCGACACCTCAGTGTTACCGTATAGTACTGATCCCAGACATCATACCGATACCTCAGTGTTACCATATAGTACTGACCCCAGACATCATACCGACACCTCAGTGTTACCATATAGTACTGACCCTAGACATCATACAGACACCTCAGTGTTACCATATAGTACTGACCCGAGACCTCATACCGACACCTCAGTGTTACCATATAGTACTGACCCCAGACATCATACAGACACCTCAGTGTTCCCATACAGTGCTGACCTGAGACATCATACTGACACCTCAGTGTTACCATATAGTACTGACCCCAGACATCATACCGACACTCGTGTTACATATAGTACTGACCCAGACATCATACGACACTCAGTGTTACCATATAGTACTGACCCCAGACATCATACCAACACCTCAGTGTTACCATATAGTACTGACCCCAGACATCATACCGACACCTCAGTGTTACCATATAGTACTGACCCCAGACATCATACCGACACCTCAGTGTTACCATATAGTACTGACACCAGACATCATACCGACACCTCAGTGTTACCATATAGTACTGACACCAGACATCATACAGACATGTCAGTGCTACCATACAGTGAGCGTGATGAATTAAAAACAATGGTGTAATTGCACTTTCTTTTGCAAGTTCACCACAATTGGAATTATGTTCTTGTGTTCCTGTACACTATATGGTAAAATAAATTATGTCATTTAAAACTACAACTCATCCCACAAAACGCAACAAGACTTGTGTCTATAGTGATGGAAAAAAAAAAAAAAAAAAAAAGTTATGTCTTTAAAACAGGAGGAAAATATGAAAATGAAAAATGGCCAGGGGATGAAGGGGTTAAACTAACCTCAGCCAAGCCCAGACATTGGTGTAATGTGTATGGGAGGATCACACCAGCCGATACGCCTGATGTTGGGAAAATGAGCTACTGCCAGTGGCCCTTTCAAATAGGAGAAAGGCGTCCTCGGCCGGGGCCCCCGAGAGAGAATGGTCAGCTAACAGTCAGCAATCCATGATGAATAGGTGCATGGAGGATTTAGCACACAATGTCACCTTATTACATTGCCTCTAGTAACCGGACATCAAGTTGCAGCAAATCATCAGAAATCCTTCCTTTGTGGACATTTCCTTAACCTCGTCCATCATCATCATCACTGGTGAGCGGCAGTGCAGCATTTCAGATCAGAATTTTGTACTGACAAACATCCCTGGTCAGCCCTGAAATAACACAGGTGCTCACTACATACTGGTCATATCACACATCAATATGAAATAAACTAATAACCGAGTGAACAATCTGCCACAACTGTATCACACCTATAGAAAAAAAAGCTTGTAGGCGCTGCGCTCCTTCCATAGACGACTACCCAACAGACTGCAGTCTCAATGCAGTTATACCCATGTATGAAGATTAGAAATCCCCCTTCATATGTTGTATGGACAAAAATAGAGTAGCCCTAACCTGAAACCCGGCACCGGAGGGCTCCTGTCATACTGATGTCTACAGTGAACTGCGATCACACAGGACACGTCATCTCCTCTTCTGGCAGCTCAGGAGTCGCCACGTTACACAGAGCCCGGTGTGAACGCTGCCGGTCTGGGTCAGATGCTTCCAGTACAAGAGGTGCAGCACACTGGAGCGTCGTACAGAGACATGCATTACACCCAAAATCTCACTGCAGTCAGGTGCACGGACGTCCCCCCGTCCTGCGTCACTTCCACCGATTATATGTTGGAGCTTGGAGAAACTGGAGAGAAAACGCCAGAAGTTACAAAGTTTAAACAAGTATGCGTTGCACCTGGATTTAGTAACCTTTCAGAGCTTTTATGACACATTTCCAGCAAGGAACATTTGATGAATCAGGGTGTTTGGTTTATTCTTGTGTCATTTTTAGGTCCAACACAAATTGTAATTCTAGTTAAAAGTTTCTGGCCAACTGGGTGACAATCGAGGGGTCCGTATATCACTTCCATGGGCATTCTAGAATGAGTTAAGCCAGTAAATCAGCAGACCCCTGGTAGAGCCGGCTCTTAGGTGGCCCCGCTACGGAGCCCAGCCCATCTCCCTGCCGGCAGGTCACCATACTTCACCACAGCTGGAGTGTTGAAGGCACATTGTACTGGTGTACGTGTTATACCGATGTGTCTAGAGACGGGCTATACCCGATTGTGCTTGGTAAGAGGTGCCGACGGTCTTGCGGATGTGGAAACGTGTTTTATGTTTAGCTACACTTACTTTTGATAGAGTCATGAAGAATGATTGCAGTGCAAGAGGTCAGAGCTACATTTGACTGTTCAACTAGTATGCAAAACGGGGAGCCATCATTTTTAACCTCCTGGAGGGCGCGAGTGAGGCCAGACTCTGATGTCAAGTATATCATCTCCACCACAAGGCCATGATCCTGTAATCGATGGCCTATGGCAGTGGCGTACTCCCTTTAAAAAGAGAAAATGGTTGTTATTGGCAGAAGACAGACGATATGTTTTATGCAGTGAAGCAGGTGGTGTCAGGAGGGACAGTGTAATGTATCACTTTTATTGTGTGCAAAACTCAATATACACTGTTATTACTATGGGTTATAGTGATTACAGGGGGTGGGGGTTAAACCATGTTTGTATAATGTGAAATTAGTATACCCACACAATAAAAAAAATAAAAATAGTTTACATAAGTAAATAAACACAATTTCCATTCTAGTCAGTAAAATACCTGTAAGTGAAGAGACCGACTACGTCCATGGTGCGGCAGCTACCTAACTACAACAGCATCAGCTGCTCTATAGTGTCCAATGTCAGCAGTATAACACCTATAGCTTAAATCAGGCTTTAAGTTACTTCCATAATTTCCATCCTTCCAAAGTGAGTTTTCAGCAGGCTCGTTATCATTAGAGGCAGGATTACAGAGACAGTTAACTCCTCTATACACTGATAACATAGGATCCAGCAATCACAATAGCCAGGTCTCAACTCATCCTCACACACTCATTAGATGCCTTAAAAAACATTGGGTCTGCGTCAGACCATGGCGGCTAATGTACAGGATGATTTACTGAAACAACTGCAAGGATGAGTTTAGAACAGAATATTTAATGTAAAAAAACAATTTAAACACATTCCCTTTAAAAGCTCCATCCATGCTAAGGGTAAGTTACACTCCCTCCTGTCACGCTTTAAACAGAAGCTCCAACTATTAAAGAGGCTGTCTACTATTCAGACAACCCTTTTAAATCCAGGTGTTGCCCCCCCCAGTAAAAATAATACCTATAGGTGAGTGAGGTCAGCACTGAATGGCCGCAGGGATTGCGTGACAATGTCATGCGAGCCCCAGGAGACCCAGTGTCAACACCACTGGAACAGCGCCACAGAAGACTTTAGTATTATTTTAATGGATAGAAACAGGGATTGAGAAGGGGTTGTCAGAGTAGTGGACAATTCCTTTAATTGCTTAGGGAATGCACAGGTTTACTTTAGAGTTATGAAGCAGATGCATACAGGGAACCTGACAGGCAAAACAAGACATAAGATAGGGGAATACTGCACAAGGAGCCACTTGGAGGGTTAGCTGGGGCGAGCAGGAAAGCAGCAGCTAAATGGACAAAGGGCCGGACTAGGTGGACCGGCCTGCACTGCTCATTCACCAGAGGTCACACTACCCTCCTATTACCAATTTATCGCTCAGAAAAGTGCATCATATAGTTAAATATTTGGCATGTTTGGAAAGAAAAAAGCACAGAAAATCCGACACAGCTTCTCGGTGGCACGAGCGGGGCAATGCTGCGGGACTTGGGCTGGTAGGAAGGGATGTCCCGGTGGCAGCACAAGTGGGGCGATAATGTGGGCCCTGGGCTGAGAGAATGGGATGTCCCGGTGGCGACAAGTGGCGATAATGTGGGCCGTGGCTGGAGAGGGAATGTCCCGATGGCGACAAGTGGGGCAATAATGTGGCGTGGCTGGGAAAGGGAATGTCCCGATGGCGACAAGTGGGGCAATAATGTGGGCCGTGGGCTGGGAAGAGGGAATGTCCCGGTGGCATGAGCAGGAAAATGCTGCTGGCCCTGGGCCGGGAGAAGGGGATGTCCCAGTGGCAGCACAAGTGGGGCGATGCTGTGACCCTAGACTGGGAGAAGAGGATGTCCCAGTGGCGGCACAAGTGGGGCGATGCTGTGGACCCTAGACTGGGAGAAGGGGATGTCCCAGTGGCGGCACAAGTGGGGCGATGCTGTGGACCCTAGACTGGGAGAAGGGGATGTCCCAGTGGCGGCACAAGTGGGGCGATGCTGTGGACCCTAGACTGGGAGATGGGGATGTCCCAGTGGCACGAGAGGCGCGATGCTAGAAGAGGCAGGTGCCAATGATTTAAAAATGGATGCAATGGCTACAGGAAAATGGCACCATAAGGAAGCGCATGTGCAGATTAACACCTTGGAGAGTCCCAGTCCAGGGCCAGCAGCATTGCCCCACTCATGCCGCTGCCAGAACGTCCCCTCCTCCCAGTCCAGGGCCCTCAGCATCACCCTACTTGTGCCGATGCGAGAACATCCCCTTCTCCCAGTCCAGTGCCTGCAACATCGCCCCACTCGTGCCGATGCCAGAACATCCCCTCCTCCCAGTCCAGGGCCCGCAACATCGCCCCACTCGTGCCGATGCCAGAACATCCCCTCCTCCCAGTCCAGGGCCCGCAACATCGCCCCACTCGTGCCGATGTCAGAACATCCCCTCATCCCAGTCCAGGGCCCTCAGCCTTGCCCCACTCGTGCCGATGCCAGAACATCCCCTCCTCCCAGTCCAAGGCCCGCAACATCGCCCCACTCGTGCCAATGTCAGCACATCCCCTCCATCCCAGTCCAGGGCCCTCAGCCTTGCCCCACTCGTGCCAATGTCAGCACATCCCCTCCTCCCAGTCTACAGCCCTCAGCATTGCCCCACTCGTGCCACTGCCAGAACGTCCCCTCCCCCCAGTCCAGGGCCCCAAACACCGCCACACTCGTGCCAATGCCAGAACATCCCCTCCTCCCACTCCAGGGCCCGCAACATCGCCCCACTTGTGCCAATGTCAGTACGTCCCCTCCTCCCAGTCCAGGGCCCGCAACAACGCCCCACTCATGCCGCTGCCAGGACTCTCCACCCCACAATCACCCACACCCTACCCTCAGTCTAGGGCCCACAGCATCACCCCACTCCTAGCTCCTTTGACTCAGCTGCACCTGCCCTACCCAAGAGTAAGCTTTATTAGGACTAAAAGACATCCCTTCATTTTAACAATAAATTATCTTTTTCGTATTTTCCTCCTCTACATTTGTGTTAGTCTTAAAAAATGCAGCAATTCTAAAGAAAGAAAAAACCTCTCATAACATTTCATGGCTATTCCTCCTGAGTCGTCGTCATCTGTGAATTGTGAAACGCTGCGGAATATGTTGGCACTATATAAATAAAGATTATTATTATTATATCTGATGTGAGGGATCACAGACCTGTGTGGGCGCAGTACATGGAATTGTGTGTGGATATTGTAAAATTTGGAGACAAAACTAGTTAAAATAGAAGGTAAGAAAAAACCAGAAGTATTCTCAATATATAAATCAATCAATGTGACAGCTTGATGCAGAAAGGTCCGGCCGCGGACAAGAAATCATTTGGTGTTTTTGTAGAATAATTTCCCATGGTTTTCTTCCGTTTAGACGATTCCTTATTCCCATTTATTAAATGTGGTTTTGTGAGTTGTGGACAATATGGAGGACGTCTGTTTATGAAGTTTAAGGTAAAACGTTTAGAACGTCGTGAGATACAAATAGGACGTGTAAAGAAGGAGCCGAGCTCTGAGATAATTAGATTTCTTTGTACGCACAGTCGGTGCAGATTATCGGTCTGTTCTCCATGTAATATCCATTCTGACATTGAAGATAAAAGCTTCCTCCTCCAATGCTACATGGTGCAGGATATTAAAACACCCTCAAAAACCTGTCTCGTTGCCATACAGATGGTCTCCAATGTGTACACTGACCATTCACTTAGTAGAATATGGACTCTAATGGGAGCAAGTCTGCACTCACAGGGTGTAAATCCAACCAGATATCAGACCTAGGTCAGAAGAGCAGGAGGATGTGATATCAGCTGACCGTGTGTATCTGACACTCATCCAGCGTGTGTACAGCACGGGGTCTGATCATATGTATCTGACACATCCAGGTGTTACAGCACGGGTCTGATCACAGTATCTGACACTCATCCACATGGTACGGCCAGGTGGCTGATCATATGTATCTGAGACTCATCCAGCGTGTGTACAGCACAGGGTCTGATCATATGTATCTGAGACTCATCCAGCGTGTGTACGGCCCAGTGGCTGATTATATGTATCTGACACTCATCCAGCGTGTGTACGGCCCGGTGGCTGATTATATGTATCTGACACTCATCCAGCGTGTGTACGGCCCGGTGGCTGATCATATGTATCTGACACTCATCCAGCGTGTGTACAGCCCGAGGTCTGATTATATGTATCTGACACTCATCTAGCGTGTGCTCAGCCCGGGGTAACCTGCGTTGAGATTTAGAGCTCGGGGTGGTGCAGTTCCTTAATAAAACCTACCGTAATGTTATAGAGTGATAACTGGGTGTTACCATTTAATTGCTGACATGTGGACTGACCATATATATACAGTATGACACAGACATCAATCACTGGACATAGCCACCACAATCACCCTCCTATCTGTAAAGGGCAGCGAGAGACATTGGGATCTATGAAGGAAACTTTGGAGAACGGCGCCTCTCACGAAAGGGGTTGTCCGATGTAAACTGATAATTCCCCAGTCTGTATGTGTCTATGTGACTGCAGACTCATCAATCATCCCTGCACATGCGCTGTGCACTGCGAGGATTCACCGGTTTATAATCCAGGAACGGACTGCAATTATACGGTACGAACAACACGACTAGTGGGCATGGCCTCGCTCAATACAAGTGTATGGAGTGGGCGTGTCTAACTTGTGCGCATATATCTAAAGGGTTGAGAATGCGTAATAGGGTCTTATCTCTTAGACAGAATCAAATTTATGATGTCAGAATTGCTCACCTGGTATGGTTGTGTAGCACAGAACCAGCTTGATCGCTCAGAAAATGCAGCTGCTGCTGGGACTGTACTTCCACAGGTTACTGCGGTCTTCAAACAAATCTTTCTGGACAAAGTACCTCAAGGCCCGCTGCTGCCAAATGGATACAGAAACACCAAAGACAAGGAGATGTCTGGGTACGGTGATAACTGGTTTATTTTCCTACGCGTGTCAGAGCCACATACTGATCTCCTTCCTCTGGGAACCTTCCCTGAGGAGAGAGCTCGGTATGTGGCTCTGAAACACGTAGGAAAATAAACCAGTTATCACCGTACCCAGACATCTTGTTGTCGTTGGTGTTTCTGTATCCATTTGGCAGCAGCGCGGCCTTGAGGTACTTTGTCCAGAAATATTTGTAACTAGTGGGCATGGCCTCACTCAATACAACTGTATGGAGTGGGAGTGTCTGACTAGTGGGCGTAGCCTTGCTCAATACAAGTGTATGAGTGGGTGTGTGACTAGCCTTGCTAAATACAAGTGTATGGAGTGGGTGCATCCATGTAGTGGTCGTGGCCTCGCTCAATATAAGTGTATAGAGTGGGCGTGGCACACTAGTAGGCGTGATCTTGTGCTATACACCTGTATGGAGACCATGCCCACTAGGTGTATTGTTGCTGAGAACATATGCACTGTATAACTGCATTCATTCAGGACTTCGAAACCGGTCAATCCTCACAGGTCACAGTGCGTGTGCTGGGAGGATCGAGAAGTCTGCAAATACATAGTGACTATCAGTTTAAACCCCTTTAACACAACCCCTTTAAGGCTCATGTGACTACTAATGAGTAAGACACAGCACCATACTATAAATGGGAACTATAGAAACCTGTGAATGTAGTCACACATTTCCAGGAGGAATAACAGAGGAACAGCACAACACAAAGCTATGAGAAAACATGCAGCAGAACTGTCAATGCAGAATAGGGCAAGTATTCACTAAACCGAGGTCAGGGGAACTTCATTAGTGGGGTGCTCCCATCTCCAAGATCCTTTCCTAATGTGTAGTAGGTGTAATTATATTACTATTAATTGAGTAAATACCTCCAATTAGTACAGTTCTCCTGATTAGTCATCTCTCTTACCGCACGTGCAGGACTTTGCAGTTTGGGTATCCATGGTAACGACCATTCATACTGACAGTTGCTCTAGGTCGTAACCATGGATAACCAAGTCCTGCACGTGAGGTAAGAGACATGGCTAATCAGGAGAACTATACTACATCTCTAATGGGAGGGATTTGCTATTCCTATTACACCTACTACATATTGGGAGAGGGTCTTGGAGATGGGAAGACTCCCTTAAGTTCTGTTGAGTCTAAAGTAATCAACCATAATAAAATCTGCCCTCATTATGGAGCTATACACATCACTTACATTACTTTCTCACCTATTGATTCCATCCCTAGTTTAATAATTTATATAATCATACTGCAAACTAACAATACAGCCAAAGTAATAAAAGCTGGCATGTCTGGATACTGCTACCCTTCATCGTATTCAACTGCAGAGAAAAAGACAATAGAAATCTTACCTCAAACAGCAACAATTACCTAATACACAAGTAATATATCGATATACCATTGGACTGCGAGCGTGCAACATCCTGGGCCCCGTGGCCCTGTACACAGTATACACTTACATCTGATCCTTGCTGATGGCCACAATCACAGTGTCTGAGGGTCTCTCCTTGTGATATTCATCTTGTATCTGCTGATAAAACTTCAGATAAAGCTTCTCTCTGCAATCATCAGAGTTGTACTGCTTACCTGGGGAAAACAAAGGATGCATGAGTGCAATACAAGCCGATCAGTGACTATGCATCACGCCAGGACAGGCGCCACGCGGCGACTATGCAATACGCCAGGATAGTCGCCACTGGGGTAGGGGTGGGGGTGCTGTGCACGGCCCCTGTTGTACACAAGGGGGATGTAGGGGGAGTTGACCGGCCTCCTGCTGCACACTGTGGGCTAAATAGCTATGCACGCCACTACCGTATTGTTCTTCTTTTGCTTCTATGGCTCTGACTCTGTGGGCTAATCACATGACATGATCTTTCAAAAGCTGATCATGTGACATGTCCTCCTCCCCCGCCCCGCCACTCAGTCCTTCTCCTCCCCCCTGCCCTCCCTCCCCCCCCCCACTCAGTCCTCCTCCACCCCGCTACTCAGTCCTCCTCCCCCCCCCTCCCCCCCACCTCTCTGTCCTCCTCCCCTGCCTGTGCCCCGCTCCATCCTTCTTCCCCTCGCCGCTGTCTTCTCACCCACATCCAGTGGTCCCATTGCTGGTGAAAGCTCCAGGAACCGAATCAGCGGGTCATGTTACAGCCTCTGTGTGATGTCACATCAGCCCACCCAGTCACATGACCCGCTGATTGTCTTCACCAGCAATGGGACCATCGGGTGTGGGTGAGAAGACAGCGACGAGGGGGAGGGGGGCAGACACATGTGCGGGTGTGTATATATATGTACGTATGTAGGCATGTATGTTTGTGTGTCTACATGTATGTATGTTTACACGTGTGTGCCTCTAGACATGTGTTTATACATGTGTCTTTATGTGTGCACATGTGTATACACATGTGTACGTATGTGTGTGTATACATGTATGTGTATGTTTCAAACAAAGAGAGTAAAGGCTTATAATTCTATTAAAGGTGATTTTATTAAACTGGTTTTTCATACAGTAATCAGTATATCTATTATATAATCACGAATGGGGTTTTTTGCCCCTTCTGAGTCCGCTCGCGCTGCGAGTCAGCGTGGTCATGTGGATACGCCCGAAGCATTGGCCGCGCAGCGGCCATTGCGAGCAGTTCTAAGGCGACTCGCTATGTCCGCGCAGCGGGCATGGCGAGTCGCCTTAGCAGCGCGAAGCATTGGCCGCGAAGCGGCCATTGCGAGTCAGAGACTCGCTCTTCTAGAATCCCGATGCATGTGCATCGGGCACCCAGCTAGTAATACATAAATCTCTTGCCTAACATAACCGTATGTCAGCTGATGACGAAGTTAACACAAAGCAATTACCATAATTGCCACAAATCTCAAAGCACAGGTTGAAAAGCAAACCATATAGTTACCACTGAGACCACCGGTGGGGGGCACTTGGGGCAGGGGAAGGTTGGGGCTGCGGACCCAGACGACGTTTCGTGGCTGCCTCCTATGGCCACTTCATCATGTATGTCTGTATACATGTGTGCGTACATGTTTGTGTCTGTACATGTGTATACACATACGTGTGCGTATATCTGTTTCTACACGTGTCTGTATACATGTCTGCATGTATACGGGTGTGTTTGTCATGTTTTGTGTGTTTGTACACGTGTATACATGTGTTTGTATGTGTGTACGTGTGTCTGTACATGCCTGTGTCTCTGTATACGTGTAAATACATGAGTATGTCTATGACGTGATCCGCAATGTCACGTCAAATACATATATACATGTACATACACACAAACAAATCTACTATATTGTAGTGAAATATGTATCTCAAGGACTGGACACTAGAACAGTAAGGGGTTAAATCCCATGTCCATCCACAAGAGGTCACAACCTGCTTTATATGAGCACACACTAACTTCGCAGTCACACTGACTCTAGTCTCCCCAGGGGGGCATCATGGGAAAAGCAGAGAGTGACAAACGTCACACCTGTAAGCCAGAAAGAGAAGGGGATCAAAGACTCCACCAAATGAGTAGTATAGCAGTAGAAATTTACTGTGGGAAAAGAATTGGTTTAGACAAAGGAGCATTTGAAAAATAATATATGCATGGCTAAATTAGTGTGTGTCCAATCATAGGCCCAGAAGTAGAATGTTAAACTAGAAGGCCGGTCTAGAATCTGCCCCCCCAGTCTGAGTCTATAACTGGACTCGCTCAGCTAAAGCTCTGTGTCACAGAGATGGATCAGCCAAAGCTGCTGTGATCATCATTCCAAATCTCTGCTCTCCCCATCGGGCAACAGAAGTCGAAATTTAGGTTTCTGTAAGTTTCTCCTTTTTATTTCATTCTTTGCATATGTGTATGTCATTTTATTATTTTTATATCTTTTTATGTAAGCACTGTACCTTTTATATTAAAGCTTTAGACTTTAGTAAGTCTGAACCTTGTATACTCTAAAGGCCCCGTCACACCTGGCGACGGGGCTGGAGATGTTGGCGGCGACTGGCGGGTGCGCACACGTTTTTGGTGCCCCGCCAGCGTCGCCGTCCCCCATTTACACGGGTCAACATCTCCAGCCCCGCGCAGGCGAGCTGACAGGCGGCATCGCTGCCGGAGTGTCTGGAAATCCCAGCGGCGATGCAGGACAATGGGAGCCTACAGCTCCCATCGCCTGACAGGTCGCTGGCGGCCGGTTACATGGGGCGATGTGCACTGCGCCGAAACCAGGCAACCTCCCGGCAGCACCGACCATCGCCCCTTTACATGAGGCAACGTAGGGGCGTGGCCTATGAAATTGGCGGCGTTGTCGCCCTGTGTGACGGGGCCTTAAGAATTCACAGCCCTAGGAAGGTGCGATTTTGTGGATTGTCTGATAAGGCTTAGTTTAGGGGAACTCATCGGCCCCCCAAAATCCGGTGGGTGGTGGCAGCGTGTGTGAAGTGGGGTGCGCACGGTCTGATTCGGGGTGTGATTGATGCTCCCTTTCAGCATAGGACAGAGGTCGAGTGCTGGATTGAGTGAGATAGATTAAAGAGGACCTGTCACCAACCATGCATGATCTAATTACAGCACTGAATGCAGCATGTCTGCTGCATCCAGGCAAGGGGTCCCCTAGCCCTTGACCCCCCTCCGTACCCAGAGATAATACACTTTGAAAACTTACATTGGGAGCCAAATAGTAGGTGGCTTGTAGCTGGAGCCAAAGGGCAGTTTCACGCCCCTGCATGTTTAATCTGCCCACCGCCGCCTCCCTGATGCCAATCATTGTCTCCCTCGCCTGCAGCATAACACAGAGCGAGGGGTGCGGTTCTGGCCGAATTGCCCCGCCTCCTGCGGTGATGTCACCGCTTATACCCGCTTTGCTCCATGGTTAACATGGAGCAGGGCGGGTATAAGCGGTGATGTCACTGCAGGAGGCGGGGCGGACGACCTCCTGCTCTGACATCACCGCCTTTGGGGGTCAAGGGCTGGGGGACCCCTTGCCTGGAAGCAGCAGACATTCTGCATTCAGTGCTGTAATTAGATCACCATGCATGGTTGGCGACAGGTCCTCTTTAACCCTTGCAGGAGCAACCCCAAGTCACGTTCTGGGAAGTGGGTACGTGACATATATAACCGTCTAATTCTGTCTGCCTCTCTAACGTAAATCCCGCGTCGCTGATCAATCGCGCCCAGCCAGCCGCGACCAATCAGCGACAGGCAGAGTCCGACCGCAAATTGATGCGGGATTTGAACCACACACGCCACCGCTACAGTCTGGTAGCCGCTGATCTCCCGACGGTAGCCACAGGTCATCTCCTCCCGCATGGAGGTCAGTGGCGATGCAGCCGGGAGATGACCGGCGCTCACAACGGAAGTTCCCTGACCGGCGCTAGCGATGTCACTCAGTGTGACACGCAGCAGCAACCAGGTCCCTGCTCTGAGATAGCTGATCGTGGAGATCAGTAAGGTACTGTCACACTTGGCGACGCTCCAGTGATCCCGACAATGATACGACCTGTAGGTATCGCTGGAGCGTCACCAAGTGTGACTGTACATATTCTAGAATACCTGATGCATTAGAATCGGGCCATCATCTAGTACATATATAATTGCCTTGTGGCGTCTCATCGCTCTTGTAACCAGTTGTTCCCGTATTGCCCATATATGGTAATACTACTATGTGTCCCTCATGGTACTAGTGAAATCCTGTGCCCATATATGTTAACAGTCCCCATATGTGGTAATAGTGCCCATACATGGTAATAGGACTGCGTCCCTCATGGTAACAGTGCCTCCTGTGGCCAATATATAGTAACTGTGCCCATATGTTAATACCGTGTTTCCCCGAAAGTAAGACCCTGTCTTACATTATTTTGGGGGCCAAAAGTGGCCCCCTGTCTTATTTTCGGAGGGGGGGGGGGGGGGGGTGTCTTATATTGGCAGCCCCAGCCTGCTCACATATACACACACACACACACACACACACACAACACCGTATATACTCATGTATAAGCCCAGGGTGGGAAATACAGCAGACCGCCACCCCGGTGTACAGCGCCCAGCAGTGTGGTGTACAGCGCCCAGCAGTGTGGTGTACAGCGCCCAGCAGTGTGGTGTACAGCGCCCAGCATGTGGTGTACAGCGCCCAGCAGTGTGGTGTACAGCGCCCAGCAGTGTGGTGTACAGCGCCCAGCAGTGTGGTGTACAGCGCCCAGCAGTGTGGTGTACAGCGCCCAGCAGTGTGGTGTACAGCGCCCAGCAGTGTGGTGTACAGCGCCCAGCAGTGTGGTGTACAGCGCCCAGCAGTGTGGTGTAAGCGTGTTAAGCGCCCAGCAGTGTGGTATACAGCGCCCAGCAGTGTGGTATACAGCCCAGCAGTGTGGTATACAGCGCCCAGCAGTGTGGTATACAGCCCAGCAGTGTGGTATACAGCCCAGCAGTGTGGTATACAGCCCAGCAGTGTGGTATACAGCCCAGCAGTGTGGTATACAGGGTATACAGGCCCCAACAGTGTGGATACAGCCCCCCACCTGCTGGCACACTGCCCCCCAGCTCTGAGGCCCCCTGCTGCTGCTTACATCTTACCCTCCAGCGTCTTCTTGCAGCAGCCAGCGCGTCGGTCCTCCGTTCCCGTCTTCAGCTGTTTCTCGGATCATGTGACCCGTCGCAGCGCATGTGCAACGTCATTGCTAGTGCGACCGGCCGGTCACATGATCCGGGAGACCGCTGAAGACGGGACCGGAGGACCGACGCGCTGGCTGCTGCAAGAAGACGCTGGAGGGTAAGATGTAAGCAGCAGCAGGGGGGCCTTACATTAGCCCCCCCCGGTTGTAAGGCCCTATATTCGGGGGAGGCCTTACATTAGCAGGCCCCCCCCTTTACCCCTAGGCGGCCTTACAATAGGGGGGGCTTACTTTCGGGGAAACACGGTAGTACTACGTGTCCCTCAAGGTACTAGAGCCCCCCATGCCCATATATGGTAATAGTACTGTGTGTCGCTCATGGTAGTAGTGCCCTGTACCCATATATGGTAATAGTACAATGTGTCCCTCATGGTACTAGTGCCCCCCACCCATATATGGCTATAAGACTGTGTTCCTCATGGTAGTGGGAAATCAGATTTATGAAAACTATATCAGCCAATGCACTAAAAGCAGGAAGAAAAAGGTTTAAAAATTTGTGAACCTTAAAGGTCTGATAAAATGGGGGCACAAAGCAAAATTTAGCTTTCAGAAAGGGTAAAAAGAAATAATATCCAGTTGGAAGAAAAGCAGCGGCACTCATGCGTCCTGGTGCAAACCGGCTTTATTTATTCATCGTGCATAATTATACAGGGAAGGTGCTCTCAGGGAGGGAGAGAGGCTGGAGGCGACGGTGACCGTTTCGCGGACACTTCCGTAGAAGTAGAAGCGGAAGTGTCCGCGAAACGGTCACCGTCGCCTCCAGCCTCTCTCCCTCCCTGAGAGCACCATCCCTGTATAATTATGCACGATGAATAAATAAAGCCGGTTTGCACCAGGACGCATGAGTGCTGCTGATTTTCTTCCAACTGGATATTCATCTGATTGCTGCACAGCTGAGCAACCTGCTCCTACCCTCACCTAACTGGAGAGTCAAGAGGATTAACAGGTCAGTGCCCGGTCTTCTTGCTTTCTTAAAAATAATAATTAACCACTAAAATATAATAAACTGTTATGTTATACGTTTGGTGCCATATATTCATGCTACATAATCCGGTATAAACATTTACATTTTGTTATGTTTGACAATAGGTTAGTAATGGGCAGTATTTACAATGAATCACTCATTCCGAGACACTAAGGCCGGTTTCACACTGGCGTTTTTCAGTACTGTGTCGGTATAATATATATATATATTATATTATATATAATATAATAGGAATGCAGGTACATCAGGTTTTTGACAGATGCAGACAAGTGCGGCCTTTTGATCTGCTGCAGGGAAGGATTTAGGTGTTTTTAGGGTAGAAGATTTTACAGCCAAAATCCCGATGCGGCCGGGTGAGGCTCAATGCATCAAAAGGACGCATTAATAACAATGGTGCCGCATCCGTCCGCGGTTGAATGCAGCCAGATCAGGATTTTACACTGAGCATGGCCAGAGTATACACAGATAGATAGCATAGAAAGATGATAGATGGTAGAATAGCTAGACCGGGCGTACCAGTCTGCCACTGCTGCTTCCAGGACTGCCTATTAAGCTCCATGAATATTCACTGCACTGACAACAGCCAATCACAGACACTCACACTCTCTGACAGCCTCTGTGATTGGCTGTTGCAGTCAGACTGCATTCCCTCAATGTGGTTTATGATTGAGCGTGAAACCAGCCTAATCCCGGCATTGCCCAAACAAAGTTCACAAAATCTGCTGTAACTGTAGTAAGAGCCCGGACTTACTGTTCTGTGAGTACTGATATCGCTCACAGTATTCCTCTGGTCCTGAAGTAAAGTTATGTTTCTTCCCAAAAAGTTCTTCAAAACTGGAAAAACATAAAGCATTAGTGTATGTGACACATCCAGCATCATTATACTATAGATATAAGGTAAAGGAACACAAAGCATTAGTGTATGTGACACATCCAGCATTATTACACTATAGGTATAAGCTGGAGGAGCACAAAGCATTAGTGACACATCCAGCATCATTATACTATAGGTATAAGGTAAAGGAAGACAAAGCATTAGTGTATGTGACACATCCAGCATCATTACACTATAGGTATAAGCTGGAGGAGCACAAAGCATTAGTGACACATCCAGCATCATTATACTATAGGTATAAGGTAAAGGAAGACAAAGCATTAGTGTATGTGACACATCCAGCATCATTACACTATAGGTATAAGCTGGAGGAACACAAAGCATTAGTGTATGTGACACATCCAGCATCATTATACTATAGGTTATAAGGTAAAGGAAGACAAAGCATTAGTGTATGTGACACATCCAGCATCATTACACTATAGGTATAAGCTGGAGGAACACAAAGCATTAGTGACACATCCAGCATCATTATACTATAGGTATAAGGTAAAGGAAGACAAAGCATTAGTGTATGTGACACATCCAGCATCATTATACTACAGGTAAAAGCTGGAGGAACACAAAGCATTAGTGTATGACACACATCCAGCATCATTACACTATAGGTAGAAGCTGGAGGAACACAAAGCATTAGTGTATGTGACACATCCAGCATCATTATACTATAGGTATAAGGTAAAGGAAGACAAAGCATTAGTGTATGTGACACATCCAGCATCATTATACTACAGGTAGAAGCTGGAGGAACACAAAGCATTAGTGTATGACACACATCCAGCATCATTACACTATAGGTAGAAGCTGGAGGAACACAAAGCATTAGTGTATGACACACATCCAGCATCATTACACTATAGGTATAAGCTGGAGGAACACAAAGCATTAGTGTATGACACACATCCAGCATCATTACACTATAGGTATAAGGTAAAGGAACACAAAGCATTAGTGACACATCCAGCATCATTACACTACAGGTAGAAGCTGGAGGAACACAAAGCATTAGTGTATGACACACATCCAGCATCATTACACTATAGGTATAAGCTGGAGGAACACAAAGCATTAGTGTATGACACACATCCAGCATCATTACACTATAGGTATAAGCTGGAGGAACACAAAGCATTAGTGTATGACACATCCAGCATCATTATACTATAGGTATAAGCTGGAGGAACACAAAGCATTAGTGTATGACACACATCCAGCATCATTACACTATAGGTATAAGCTGGAGGAACACAAAGCATTAGTGTATGACACACATCCAGCATCATTACACTATAGGTATAAGCTGGAGGAACACAAAGCATTAGTGTATGACACATCCAGCATCATTATACTATAGGTATAAGGTAAAGGAACACAAAGCATTAATGTATGTGACACATCCAGCATCATTATACTAAAGGTATAAGGTAACGGAACCCAAAGCATTCGTGTATGTGACACATCCAGCATCATTACATTACAGGTATAAGCTGGAGGAACACAAAGCATTAGTGTATGTGACACATCCAGCATCATCTGTGAAAATGAGAAAATGCGCAATAGGGTCTTATCTCCAGATAAAGAGGTAAATGAATGTGAGTAAAACTGCTCACCTGGTCTGGTTGTGTCACCCACAACCAGTATGAAAGCCTGAAATCAATGTAGTCGCCTGTAACCGCGGCGAAAAACCTGCAGTTCTGTAGGACAAAGTGCCGTTGTGTCCGCGCTGCCGTCAAAAGGATCACCAGAGACGAGAGAGAATCTGGGCTGAATTGTGTCTTTATTCTTCCGACGCGTTTCGGAACCTTCACCTGGCTCCTTCCTCATGAAGGAGCCAGGTGAAAGTTCCGAAACGCATTGGAAGAATAAAGACACAATTCAGCCCAGATTCTCTCTCGTCTCTGGTGATCCTTTTGACGGCAGCGCGGACACAACGGCACTTTGTCCTACAGAACATCCAGCATCATTACACTATAGGTATAAGCTGGAAGAACACAAAGCATTAGTGTATGTGACACATCCAGCATCATTACACTGTAGGTATAAGCTGGAAGAACACAAAGCATTAGTGTATGTCACACATCCAGCATCATTATACTATAGATATAAGCTGGAGGACATCCCTGACCGCACACACTCATGTACAGACACTCAGCACAGTATATGGAGAAACCTGTACAGATTTTATGGCCTTAATTGGGACACTGCAATGAACGAATCTCGCCTGACTCTAAAGGAGGACCCAATCTTACTGTCTGCTGACTTACTTGTTCTGGTCTTCCAGATCCCGGCTATACTGCTCCGAAAAGGAGGCCTTCTGGCTTGGCTTGTATGGATTAATGCTAAAAATGAAATAGTAATAATTAGTATAAAAACTATATTGCAGAGTTTAATAACAGAACTGTATTACTTGTATAAAAGACTGTTTGCACCATTGTAGTGTCCACCCTATAAATTTATCTGTGATTAACCCATAAAAAAAGTATTAAATGCCTACATGTCTCCGGTGTGACCTCTATAGGTAACAATACAATTGATAGCAGATCTTCATTGTTGCCCACTTGACTTCTCTGGTATTGGAGTTTTGTACTTGCTTTTAGTGCTGAAGGGTTAAGGACTCTCCTTTCTGGCAAAGAACTTGCAGCCTTTATCACAACTGTAGCACCTTGTGACCACACCCTTCAGCTATATACCCACACTCCTGGCTGCCATCCAGTACCTTTTATATTCTGCATATTGACAACTTTAAAGTAGCCAGTGTCAGAGAAGCTGAAGAGTATGTTTCTGTGGCAGCAGTGATGTTCCTGCTGGAGCATGTGAAGAATGTTGTTTGTTGTGCATTTTCCCATGTGTCTGTCTTACGTACTTTGTGTTGTCTTATTGTAGCAGAGACTAGTGCCTCGTTGGCCTGCACACTAATCAGGGCGAGACCAGGGCAAGCTAGGACTTAGGCATGCCACGGAGACAGGGTGAAGGACCCGTTTAGGGATGTTAGCAGAGTGCAGGGTTTGGCCTCGGGTGAGCGTTAGGTGACCCCCCCCCCACCCCTCCCTAACATCAAGACCTTCAGTCATCTTCCCTGGTGTTCTGTGTTGTGCTGCACACTGAGCGTTCCCTCGCCGAGACGTGAAACAGTATTTCTCCTGCTAATGGTCCCCCTAACAACTGTTCATATACTAAAGGGGTTATTCAGCTTTTCCCTTGCACTTCAGTAGGGGACTACTATTGTGACATTGATCAGCTGCTTGTTACTCTAATTAATAGGACAGATCCATAAGAAGTAAGAGAAATACACAATTTTTGGAAAGCAGCTCCTTCCCCCTCCAAAAGTAGGGGCGGGCGCTGGCCAACTCCTGCCCACCGTAGGGGCGGGCGCTGGCCAACTCCTGCCCACCGTAGGGGCGGGCACTGGCCAACTCCTGCCCATAGGGCGGCATGCAACTCTGCCCGTAGGGGCGGGCCTGGCCAACTCCTGCCCACCGTAGGGGCGGGCACTGGCCAACTCCTGCCACCGTAGGGGCGGGCACTGGCCAACTCCTGCCCACCGTAGGGGCGGGCACTGGCCAACTCCTGCCCACCGTAGGGGCGGGCACTGGCCAACTCCTGCCCACCGTAGGGGCGGGCACTGGCCAACTCCTGCCCACCGTAGGGGCGGGCACTGGCCAACTCCTGCCCACCGTAGGGGCGGGCACTGGCCAACTCCTGCCCACCGTAGGGGCGGGCACTGGCCAACTCCTTTATACTGCAGCCTGGTTTCATAAAAAATGAATGACCATGTTTTAAAAAAACCTCTTGATTACATCTCTGATTTGATGACGATTGTTAGGAATTTGATTCTACATTGCGTATCCCTCCTCACATGAGCCTATCAGCACTCAACCTGCAGTAGACAGTGTGTAAACTGCAGTAAACAGTGTGTAACTGTGTGCTGCTTACTGCTGTGTATTATATACAGAAAAAGTGTTGAGTGAATGGAGCCAATCCTGATGTGTAGAAATTGGAGGATTTCAAGCACAGAAATAGGAGTGAAGTTTATCGGATTTGCCATTATACTGTGCAAAACAGGAAATATATATTTATATATTTATTCATTTATATAGCGCTATTAATTCCATAGCACTTTACATACATGGGTAATGTTGTCTCTCTTGAAGCTCACAATCTAAACATCTAGTCACTATGTTTTTACAATGTGGGAGGAAACCGGAGTGCCCAGAGGAAACCCACGCAAACACGGGGAGAACATACAAACTCCTTGCAACTGTTGTCCTTAGCGTCCTTGGTGGGAATTGAACCCAGGACCTCAAGACCCCAGTGCTGCAAAGGCTACAGTGCTAACCACTGGAAATGTCCATAAAAGTTAGTGAAGATTAACAATTCTCACACCTCTGCACTAACAATGTATCTACAGTTTACAATGAGTGTGTTGTACATGGCTTAAGCCCTCGTTACACATAGGGAGATCGCTAGTGAGATCGCTGCTACTTCACAGGTTTTGTGACGCTACAGTGACCTCGCCAGCTCAATCATGTCTGAATGGCAAGGACCATTTTTTTGATCGTCGGGCTCCCGCTGGGCAGCATGCATAGGTGTGTTTGACGCCTTAACAAGGACCTCGTTGGCGACTGAGAACTCAGCCACGTAGGTCTGAGTCGCAAACTAGCTGCTGTGTGACAGGGTCCCAACGACCGCCGAGGTTGTTATACGGGTTGCCGAATCGTTGCTGCGTCGTTGAGTAGATCTGACTGTTTGACATCTCACCAGCGACCACGTAGCGACGTTCCAGTGATCCTTACCAGGTCGTATCATTGTCTGGATTGCTGGAACGTTGCCAAGTGTAACGGCACCCTTATACTAGGCTCAACGGCTTTGTAAGTCTACAATATTTTGTCCTCTATCACAGAATTCTGTTACTTCCCCATTAAGAGTTTATTGGCCACAAGATCCGACCTGATGAATCTCTTCCATAGACAGCGAGGATGAACTTACTCTAGGAGACGAGGAATCCAGCTTGGCTTCCTGAGGAAACAAAAACACAATTAATGACTTAGCCGACAAGGATGGTTACTGCACAAAGAATAAATTGTAAGTCTGAGCAGTAAATACAGTCACTATGTGATGATGTGATGACGAGACCTCTCTCCAATATCAACAGCAGATGTCACATCACAGCACAACAGCTACAAAGGAGAGGGGGCTGCATAGAAGAGAGAAACATCCGGGACCTGCAGCTTGCTCCTACACATCATCCCCAGGAGCCCCATCCATGGAGGGCTCTCGGCGTCTGTCCCCCTCCCCCCCCCCTTCCATGTGCCTTCTCCAAACTGCCATTTTTAGATCTCCCCACAGGTGTTCTCTGGGATTCAGGTCTGGACTCATTGCTGCCACCTTAGAAGTCTCCAGTGCTTTCTCTCAAACCATTTTCTAGAGCTTTTTGAAGTGTGTTTTGGGTCATTGTCCTGCTGGAAGACCCATGACCTCTGAGGGAGACCCCACTTTCTCACACTGGACCCTACATTATGCTGCACAATGTGTTGGTAGTCTTCAGACTTCATAAGCCATGCACACGGTCAAGCAGTCCAGTGCCAGAGGCAGCAAAGCAACCGCAAAACATCAGGGAACCTTCACCATGTTTGACTGTAGGGACCGTGTTCTTTTCTTTGAATGCCTCTTTATTTCTCCTGTAAACTCTATGTTGATGCCTTTGCCCAAAAAGAGAGAGCATTCTTCAAAAACGTTTTAGGTTCTCTCAGGAAAGTTTTGGCAAACTCCAGCCTGGCTTTTTTATGTCTCGGGGTAAGAAGTGGGGTCTTCCTGGGTCTCCTACCATACAGTCCCTTTTCATTCAGACGCCGATGGATAGTATGGGTTGACACTGTTGTACCCTCGGACTGCAGGGCAGCTTGAACTTGTTTGGATGTTAGTCGAGGTTCTTTATCCACCATCCGCACAATCTTGCGTTGAAATCTCTCGTCAGTTTTTCTTTTCCGTCCACATCTAGGGAGGTTAGCCACAGTGCCATGGGCTTTAAACTTCTTGATGACACTGCGCATGGTAGACACAGGAACATTCAAGTCTTTGGAGATGGACTTGTAGCCTTGAGATTGCTCATGCTTCCTCACAATTTGGTTTCTCAAGTCCTCAGACAGTTCTTTGGTCTTCTTTCTTTTCTCCATGCTCAATGTGGTACACACAAGGACACAGGACAGAGGTTGAGTCAACTTTAATCCATGTCAACTGGCTGCAAGTGTGATTTAGTTATTGCCAACGCCTGTTAGGTGTCACAGGTAAGTTACAAGTGCTGTTAATTACACAAATTAGAGAAGCATCACATGATTTTTCTAACAGTGCCAATACTTTTGTCCACCCCCTTCTTTATGTTTGGAGTGGAATTATATCCAGTTTGGCTTTAGGACAATTCTTTTTGTGTTTTTTTCATTGAAGACAAATTAAATGAAGATAATACCAAAGAATGTGATTGCAATTATTTTCAGGAAGAAACTGAGTATTATCTGACAGAATTACAGGGGTGTCAATACTTTTGGCCAACACTGCATAGTCTCAAAGAAACTTAGTAATAAAGTGAAACTCAAAAATGACACCTGTGAATTCAGACACTTGTGAACTGGAGCCGCTCATCTGTACATACTGCTCAGATACCTGTATCTCAGACAGAGCGGCCATGTGTGAACACCACCCAGACGTCTCTGTGCAGAGTATCATGATGTAGCAGGAGCTCAGCACTTACTTCTTGTCTGCGGCAGGCTTCTGCGGCTCATCCCTTGTCACTTTCACCCAAGACGACATATTGAACTGCCTGAAAAATTAAAACATTATTAGAAGTGGAAGTAAAAGCATTTACACTTCACAGCCCTTCTTATAGAAGAACTACAGGCTCATAAGACAGTGATTTATAGTGTACGGTAGTAAAGGTTTCTCCTTCCAGACATTACCATATAGGTCAATCCACCAAAGTGAGGAAACATCCAAGAAAGACAGGCAAAGACAAAATTAAATTGCACATACTATTAGAACAATAAATAAAGATACACACATAAGAAGGTGCTGTAAAACGAGGACACAAGCATATAATTAAATTGGATCAAGTATAACATGATATTATAGAATCAATACATCAATGCAGAATCCAGTACAATCCAGGTGAGAAAGGGCAAAGTGTAAATTATAAGGAAAGAATCTTCCCATAAAGACAAGACTATATGCTAAGGATAAAATATCATTACTAATATGTGGTAATGACAGCAAGGCAATGCTTACAGGAATGATTACAGTGTGGCCATAGCAGAGTTTTACCATATTCAGCAGTAATTACAGCACTGATCTCTGGACTGACTGGAAATGTGCTTAGAATACTGGAGGCTCCCAGCAACGACGGACACTTCATTCCTAAACCTCCCGAAGTGTATGAAGTCACAGGAGGAGGAGTAAGCCCAGAAGAGAGGTCTGAAGCTAATCAGTGGCTGCATCCAGCATGGGCCTAACACTGAGGAGGTCATCAACAAAGGGAACGTCCAAAAACTGACCCTGACACCTGTGGGCCGAGCACTGAGGTCATCATCAATGGAGAGAGAGAGAATGTCCAAAAACAGAACCCTGTGGGCCGAACACTGAGGAGGTCATCATCTGAGGGAACATCCAAAAACAGAACCCCGTGGGCCGAGCACTGAGGAGGTCATTAATGGAGAGAATGTCCAAAAACAGATCCCCGTGGGCCGAGCACTGAGGAGGTCATTAATGGAGAGAATGTCCAAAAACAGATCCCAGTGGGCCGAGCACTGAGGAGGTCATTAATGGAGAGAATGTCCAAAAACAGATCCCCGTGGGCCGAGCACTGAGGAGGTCATCAACAGAGAATGTCCAAAAACAGACCCCCCCCCTTCATAGGCCGAAAACTTAGAACGTCCAAAAACAGACCAAGGTGGTCATTAGATCACTCCCCATCAGCCTGAAGCGGACAATACCAGCTGGCTGGCCCAGGGTGGAAGGCCAACGGTCAAGCAGCATGTTTTGGGGCCGTCCGGCCATCTGTCATGTTGGTCTGGAAAGCTGCTGTGCCCCAGAAGCTAACTGCTCATGGCCCATTGCTGTGTGACTACCCCCACAGGCCAAAATTTCACAGCCAGCCCCTGGTCCCCAGGATGCACGCTCCCCTGTCACTACTGCTATATGAGGATGAATTTCTCTGTCCCTGAACAGAAGGGTGAGCACTGAGGAGCAGATATGATAGTGTTTGGTTAGCGACTCCACAGCCCTGGTGTCCACGCAGTAAAGTGCTCCGTCTGTGCACCAGACAATTCTGCAACAAAGCTGCATGTTCTGTAATAAAGAGTACCAAACACATCCTGCATCTTTCATGCATTTTTGTAATGTTATGTGCTGCCAAAATGTTACTGATGCTTTATTTTATTAGTGAATGGAGAAAGCGAATCACTAGGTGACACAATCATTCTTTATCTGCACCACAAATGTAGGAGTCAGAAGCGCAGACACGGGCAGCACACCGACAATCTCACGCTTTGCTGCATCTCAATACAATGTGTACAATCAGTGCCCGGGTCCGCCCCCGCCCCCCCAGCGTATAATCAGTGCCCGGGGCCGCCCCCGCCCCCCCAGCGTATAATCAGTGCCCAGGGCCGCCCCCGCCCCCCCAGCGTATAATCAGTGCCCGGGGCCGCCCCCGCCCCCCCCAGCGTATAATCATTGCCCGGGGCCGCCCCCGCCCCCCCCAGCGTATAATCAGTGCCCGGGGCCGCCCCCGCCAGCGTATAATCAGTGCCCGGGGCCGCCCCCCCCAGCGTATAATCAGTGCCCGGGGCCGCCCCCCCAGCGTATAATCAGTGCCCGGGGCCGCCCCCCCCAGCGTATAATCAGTGCCCGGGGCCGCCCCCCCCAGCGTATAATCAGTGCCCGGGGCCGCCCCCGCCCCCCCCAGCGTATAATCAGTGCCCGGGGCCGCCCCCGCCCCCCCCCGTGTATAGTCAGTGCCCGGGGCCGCCCCCACTCCCCCGTGTATAACCAGTGCCCGGGGCCGCACCCACCCCCCGTGTATAATCAGTGCCCGGGGCCGCCCCCACCCCCCCGTGTATAATCAGTGCCCGGGGCCGCCCCCACCCCCCCAGTATAATCAGTGCCCGGGGCCGCCCCCACCCCCCCAGCGTATAATCAGTGCCCGGGGCCGCCCCCACCCCCCCAGCGTATAATCAGTGCCCGGGGCCGCCCCCACTCCCCCAGCGTATAATCAGTGCCCGGGGCCGCCCCCACCCCCCGTGTAATATCAGTGCCCGGGCCGCCCCCCCCCCCCCCCCGTGTATAATCAGTGCCCGGGGCCGCCCCCGCCCCCCCCCCGTGTATAGTCAGTGCCCGGGGCCGCCCCCCCTCCCCCGTGTATAGTCAGTGCCCGGGGCCGCCCCCCCTCCCCCGTGTATAGTCAGTGCCCGGGGCCGCCCCCCCTCCCCCGTGTATAGTCAGTGCCCGGGGCCGCCCCCCCTCCCCCGTGTATAGTCAGTGCCCGGGGCCGCCCCCACTCCCCCGTGTATAACCAGTGCCCGGGGCCGCACCCACCCCCCCGTGTATAATCAGTGCCCGGGGCCGCCCCCAACCCCCCAGCGTATAATCAGTGCCCGGGGCCGCCCCCACCCCCCCAGTGTATAATCAGTGCCTGGGGCCGCCCCCACTCCCCCAGCGTATAATCAGTGCCCGGGGCCACCCCCACCCCCCGTGTAATATCAGTGCCCGGGGCCGCCCCCGCTCCCCCGTGTATAATCAGTGCCCGGGGCCGCCCCCGCCCCCCCCCGTGTATAGTCAGTGCCCGGGGCCGCCCCCCCTCCCCCGTGTATAGTCAGTGCCCGGGGCCGCCCCCCCTCCCCCGTGTATAGTCAGTGCCCGGGGCCGCCCCCACTCCCCCGTGTATAACCAGTGCCCGGGGCCGCACCCACCCCCCCGTGTATAATCAGTGCCCGGGGCCGCCCCCAACCCCCCCCGTGTATAATCAGTGCCCGGGGCCGCCCCCAACCCCCCCCCGTGTATAGTCAGTGCCCGGGGCCGCCCCCCCTCCCCCGTGTATAGTCAGTGCCCGGGGCCGCCCCCCCTCCCCCGTGTATAGTCAGTGCCCGGGGCCGCCCCCACTCCCCCGTGTATAACCAGTGCCCGGGGCCGCACCCACCCCCCCCCCGTGTATAATCAGTGCCCGGGGCCGCCCCCAACCCCCCGTGTATAATCAGTGCCCGGGGCCGCCCCCACCCCCCCAGCGTATAATCAGTGCCCGGGGCCGCCCCCACCCCCCCAGTGTATAATCAGTGCCTGGGGTCGCCCCCACTCCCCCAGCGTATAATCAGTGCCCGGGGCCGCCCCCACCCCCCGTGTAATATCAGTGCCCGGGGCCGCCCCCGCTCCCCCGTGTATAATCAGTGCCCGGGGCCCCGCATTGTCTCCATTCACGAGGCGGAAAGAAAACTTAAGCTCGAACCGCACAGCTGATAATAAGGAGGAAGAGAGCGCCGGAAAGAAGGCCGCACACACTCACCTCACCGCTCCCTACAGCTCCACACCGAGCACGACCCGCGACACACACCGGAACAAGCGAGAGGAGAGAGAGAAGGCGAGACAGACCGGAACCAGAGAGAGGAGGGAAGAGGATAGAAGAGCCAGCGAGCGAGACCGGAACTAGAGAGAGGAGGGAAGAGGATAGAAGAGCCAGCGTGCGAGACCGGAACTAGAAAGAAGGCGAGACAGACCGGAACCAGAGAGAGGAGGGAAGAGGATAGAAGAGCCAGCGAGCGAGACCGGAACTAGAGAGAGGAGGGAAGAGGATAGAAGAGCCAGCGTGCGAGACCGGAACTAGAAAGAAGGCGAGACAGACCGGAACCAGAGAGAGGAGGGAAGAGGATAGAAGAGCCAGCGTGCGAGACCGGAACTAGAGAGAGGAGGGAAGAGGATAGAAGAGCCAGCGTGCGAGACCGGAACTAGAGAAAGAAAGAAGGCGAGACAGACCGGAACAAGAGAGAGGAGGGAAGAGGATAGAAGGGCGGGAGACACTGGAACAAGAGAGAGGAGAGCAGAGGATGAGAGAGCGAGCGCCGCCTGTATACTGACCCCCTAGAGGAGGAGGAGTACAGCACCACCTGTATACTGACCCCTAGAGGAGGAGGAGCAGAGCACCACCTGTATACTGACCCCTAGAGGAGGAGGAGCAGAGCACTGCCTGTATACTGACCCTTAGAGGAGGGGAGGAGCAGAGCACTGCCTGTATACTGACCCTTAGAGGAAGAGGAGCAGAGCACTGCCTGTATACTGACCCCTAGAGGAGGAGGAGCAGAGCACCACCTGTATACTGACCCTTAGAGGAGGAGGAGGAGCAGAGCACTGCCTGTATACTGACCCCTAGAGGAGGGGAGGAGCAGAGCACTGCCTGTATACTGACCCCTAGAGGAGGAGGAGCAGAGCACTGCCTGTATACTGACCCCCTAGAGGAGGAGGAGTAGAGCACCACCTGTATACTGACCCCTAGAGGAGGAGGAGCAGAGCACTGCCTGTATACTGACCCCTAGAGGAGGAGGAGCAGAGCACCACCTGTATACTGACCCCTAGAGGAGGAGGAGCAGAGCACTGCCTGTATACTGACCCCTAGAGGAGGAGGAGCAGAGCACCGCCTGTATACTGACCCCTAGAGGAGGGGAGGAGCAGAGCACTGCCTGTATACTGACCCCTAGAGGAGGGGAGGAGCAGAGCACTGCATGTATACTGACCTCTAGAGGAGGGGAGGAGCAGAGCACTGCCTGTATACTGACCTCTAGAGGAGGAGGAGCAGAGCACTGCCTGTATGCTGACCCCTAGAGGAGGAGGAGCAGAGCACCACCTGTATACAGACCCCTAGAGGAGGAGGAGCAGAGCACCACCTGTATACTGACCCCTAGAGGAGGAGGAGCAGAGCACCACCTGTATACTGACCCCTAGAGGAGGAGGAGCAGAGCACTGCCTGTATACTGATCTCTAGAGGAGGAGGAGCAGAGCACTGCCTGTATACTGACCCCTAGAGGAGGAGGAGCAGAGCACCACCTGTATACTGACCCCTAGAGGAGGAGGAGCAGAGCACCACCTGTATACTGACCCCTAGAGGAGGAGGAGCAGAGCACTGCATGTATACTGACCCCTAGAGGAGGGGAGGAGCAGAGCACTGCCTGTATACTGACCTCTAGAGGAGGAGGAGCAGAGCACTGCCTGTATACTGACCCCTAGAGGAGGAGGAGCAGAGCACCACCTGTATACTGACCCCTAGAGGAGGGGAGGAGCAGAGCACCACCTGTATACTGACCCTTAGAGGAGGAGGAGCAGAGTACTGCCTGTATACTGACCCCTAGAGGAGGGGAGGAGCAGAGCACCGCCTGTATACTGACCCCTAGAGGAGGGGAGGAGCAGAGCACTGCCTGTATACTGACCCCTAGAGGAGGAGGAGCAGAGCACCACCTGTATACTGACCCCTAGAGGAGGAGGAGCAGAGCACCACCTGTATACTGACCCCTAGAGGAGGGGAGGAGCAGAGCACCGCCTGTATACTGACCCCTAGAGGAGGGGAGGCGCAGAGCACCGCCTGTATACTGACCCCTAGAGGAGGGGAGGAGCAGAGCACTGCATGTATACTGACCTCTAGAGGAGGGGGAGCAGAGCACTGCCTGTATACTGACCCCTAGAGGAGGGGAGGAGCAGAGCACCACCTGTATAATGACCTCTAGCGTTGAGAAGTAGCAGAGCAGCGCTCTCAGTGTAGATATGGCTGCTTTGTAGACATTCTCCATCTTTGTTGGAGCCTTTGCTCTGGGGCGGCATCATGTGAAATCACATCATACAGTGGTGGAACCGACATAATTTACCTCACACTCAAAATAGTCTCACTGATAGTACTGTCTCTTCTTGGCCTATTTTAATGTCCAGGGGGCGTGTTGGACCCTCGTGTAGAGACCCGGGGATCAGGGGGTGCTCTCGTCCGCTGGCCCAGCCACCTTTAGCAAGACAACGTGGACCAGGGCTCATCCCCAACTGAGCGCCCGAGCTCCTTAACCGTGGGCGGAACACTACTCAGACAACACAGGGTGAGGGAATCACAATATTAAGGCTCTATTGGATCCCCAAACAGTTAACAGCATATAACGCATAACCAGCAAAACACAACAATGTAACAGGCAACAAAGTCTCACCCTTCCGCTGGCTCACCAGGGATTAGAATATAGTACAGCAAAGTCTGTAGCCAGGTGATTGGATCATCCCAACCTGGGTTTCTTCCTTATGCAGTCTTTGTCATCCCAGCCAAATCTGATCATTCAATGCTGAAGTCCTTGTAGTCTTATAATCCAGTTTCTGATCGCCATAGTCTGCACCGTAATGCCTAGGCCTGGGGTCATGGATGGCTAATCGGGTCCATAGATCCTAGATTAGCTGCCTGTATCAAGTCCAGTGCACCTCTAGCCAGGACCGAAATCCCTAGACTGAGGTCACTAGACAGAATCAAAATCATCCAAGTTAATCAACAAGTCTCCTTATATACCCTCAGCCCTCATTGCAGGATATTGGGCACTTCACCATTGCTGGAATAAAACTGTATTCTTATCTGCTGGATCTCAAGCCTAAAACATTTCTAGTAGATTGCAGTCATGACAAGGGAGAGCCACATACTGATTGACATAGCACCTAGCAGGATACATTTAGTCTGCAATCCATGACATTAAACAATGGTGGCTGAGTCAAAAATCCACATGGTATTATAAAGGATTAACAGGATTAAGGACTAACAGGATTAAGTTCCTCCAACCTTACAGAAGAGAGATAATTGCATTACATAAGTCCACATCACCAAACATCTACAAGACTTGTATTTACAATGAGTTGCTTATCACAAGGTAGGAAATAACATACAATATAAAGAAACAAGATGATTACATTACACACGGTCAACATCATCAGTCATCTACAAGACTCTAGGAACAATGAGTTGGTACAAAAACTACTAAGAAAAACCAGCATCAGAAAAATCAGTTTTTTCTGATGCTGCTTTTTCTTAGTTTTTGTACAAATTTGTTAGGACTCATGAGCATGGGAATCCGTGACCGGGATCATAAGCTTAAGCGTCTTGGCCGATGCATGAACCAATATCCCTTTTATAAAGTTTTTTTGTTTATCATATAAAAAACTATTTGTTTACTGCATTGGATGGTATGCCTTTTTATTTATCAGATGGTATTTCGTGCAGTTGGGCCCATGGGCGCCATTCATCTAGTGTTGAAGAGGTATTGTGCTGTGTGCCCATTGGTCAGGCAGCAGAGCAAGTGGGTAGCTTTCAGACACTCTGCTCATATGTATCAGTGTGAATGGTGTCCTATGCAGGCCCATTGTGTGAATGGCAAGTCGCCTGCCACGTAGGTTGAAGTGATTTATTAGCCTGCACCTGGGCTTGCTTTACATAGTGGGGTCTGACTGCTTCCTGCAAGTGCAGTGTTGTTTTTTGTTTTTGGCATCGATGGTAAGAACAATGAGTTGGCCATCACAAGGCCGATAATTACATTACACACGTTAAACACTGCCAGTCATCTACAAGACTTGTATTTACAATGAGTTGCTTATCACAAGGTAAATAATTATATTACTCACTTTAAATACTAGCAGGCTCCTAGAAATCTTGTGTAACCCCTGAGTGGCATATTACAAGTTTGCAAACCAAATTACAATATTGTCGGGATAAATAATAAATAGAGATGAGCACGTACTAAAATGCTCGAAGCTCGGGCCGAGCAATCCCAAGATACTCGTGTACTCGCCCCGAGTACCGAGCCCAATGTTATCCTATGGAAGACCCGAGTATTTTTCTGGCATGACCCCCGGCAGCATGGATAAACCCTAAAAATGTCACAAAAGTATCAGAACAGTGCTGAAATGGCATGGGAACAGCATGGGGAAGACCCCAGGAAGCATTTCAGACCCAAAGGTCACTGCTGTGAACAATGTTGTCAGACTATTACCCACTTTTACAGACTGTCAAGAAAACGTTACAAAATGGAACCAAAATGGATTTTCATGGAGAAAATATTAAGGGCTCATACCCACTTGTGAGACAGAGTTGGTGTATGTTAGCTTTTTGGATTACATGAAAGATTTTTTTTTTTTAAATTGTGTGGCACTCCGATGCCCCTGGGAAGAGACGTACATGAGGGCCTCTTTAAATAATGTGCCCATTTTAAGGAAGTTTGTCTTTTGTAGTATTGCCCTAGGGCACGGCAGCCAAAAATTGGGTGGCACTCTTATGCCCCTGGATAGAGCCGTGCATGAGGGCCTCTTTAAATAATGTGCCCATTATAAGGAAGTGGGTCTTTTGTAATATTGCCCTAGGCAGGGCTGCCAAAAGTTGGGAGGCACTTCAATGCCCCTTGATAGAGAGGTGCATGAGGGCCTCTTTAAATAATGTGCCCATTATAAGGAAGTGGGTCTTTTGTAGTATTGCCCTAGGCAGGGCTCCCAAAAATTGGGACGCACTTCAATGCCCATGGATAGAGAGGTGCATGAGGGCCTCTTTAAATATTGTGCCCATTTTAAGGAAGTTTGTCTTTTGTAGTATTGCCCTTTGGCAGGGAGGCAAAAATTGGGAGGCACCCCAATGTCCCTGGAAAGAGACGTGCATGAGGGCCCACTTAAATATGGTTCCCTTTGTTAGAAAGTGGCTCTATTCAAGTATTGCCCTTGGCAGGGCTGCCAAACATTGGTAGCCCCTGGATGGAGACGTGTATGAGGTTCTACTTAAAGGGATCCTGTCACCTCCAGAACGCCTCCTAAGCTACCAAAACATGTCCCTGCAGCATCCTATCACTAATCTCACACTCCTTTTGTCTCCTAAAAGCATCCTGTGAAAGTGCATAAAAACGTTTTAATACTTACTCATTAGTGATTATAATTAGTAGGGGCTATATTCTTTAGTCCCCAGGGTGTGTTGTTTTGCAGGCTCCAGGATCCACCCTCTCTCTCTGTCTGTGTGCTTTGCTTGTGCAGGCTTTGCCCTCCCCCTCTCTATCACTCACAGAATGAAAATCATTAGTCCTTCCTTCAGCTCCACATCACAGCAGCACAGACAGAGAGAGAGGGTGGATCATTCAGGCTGCAAAACAACACACTCTAAGGGCTAAAGAATATAGCCCCTGCTAATTATAATCACTAATGAGTGAGTATTAAAACATTTTTATGCACTTTCACAGGATGCTATTAGGAGACAAAAGGAGTGTGAGATTAGTGATAGGATGCTGCAGGGACCTGTTTAGATAGCTTAGGAGGCGTTTTGGAGGTGACAGGATCCCTTTAAATATGGTTCCCATTAGCAAGTGGGTCTTCCATAGTTTTCCCTAGGAAGGGCTACAAAAAATTGGGAGGCATTGCGGTTCCCCTGGGAAGAAACATGGAGGAGAGCCTCTAAATGTTGTACCCATTTCAAAGGAGCGGGTCTCCTGTACTTGTAATGCCCATTCTGTAAGCATGGACAAAAACATTTACCCCTGGGGGGTATACATGAAACTACTGTCTAACTTTTTAATGGTTAGGGTCATCATCATCATAATAATAATAAAGCTTTATTTATATAGTGCCAACATATTCCGCAGCGCTTTACAATGTAGGGTTAGAGTACAGAAAATACAGTAGGTAATTTCAGTAGAGAACAAATAAAGTACAATAATTGGATACAAAACAATAGGCGTACAATCAATTTGAAAAAAAAAAAAATACAATAAATAAAGCAAGAAATGAAGGTGACCCTGCTCAAAAGAGCTTACAATCTACAACGGGATAGGGGTTGCACAAGGTACAGGGGCTTATTGCACTGATGGTCCAGGCATCTTGAGGAAATGGGGCATAGGGCTAAGCTTACATGGATGGTCATCAGACAGTCTGTGTAGACCTTTATGGTTTGGTGGAGTTTGTAGAAGAGTAATGTCCAGAGGATAGGCCATTCACTGTCTACAGTACAATGGACTTCTATTAGGGAGTATGATAGGCCACCTTAAAAAGATGCGTTTTTAGGGATCGTCTGAAGCCATACAAGTTATGGATAGTCCTGATTTCTTTGGGTAAAGCATTCCAGAGGTTTGGTGCAGCTCTGGAAAAGTCTTGGAGCCGGGAGTGGGAGGTTCGGATTAGTGCAGATGTTAGTCGAAGGTCATTTGAGGAACGTAGAGAGCGGGTGGGGTGATAGACAGAGATGAGGGAGGAGAGGTAGGGGGGTGCTGTTCTGTGAAGAGCTTTGTGGGTGAGAACAAGCAATTTGAATTTGATCCTGTAGTATACGGGCAGCCAGTGCAATGACTGGCACAGAGCAGAGGCATCTGAGTAACGATTGGCCAGATGGGTGATCCTGGCTGCTGCATTAAGGATGGACTGGAGAGGAGAAAGTCTGGTGAGGGGGAGGCCGCTTAATAGAGAGTTGCAATAGTCAAGGCGGGAATGGATTAGGGCCACGGTGAGGGTTTTTGTTGTTTCCAGGGTGAGAAAGGGGCTGACTCTAGAGATATTCTTCAGGTGTAAGCGACAGGAGCGGACGAGAGATTGCGTGTGGGAGGAGAAGGAGAGATCGGTGTCAAACATAACACCCAGACAGCGAGCCTGCTGTCTAGGCGTTATCGTGGTGCCGCATACTGAGAGAGAGATGTCCGATTTAGGGAGGTTAGTGGATGGGGGGAGCAGAAGAAGTTCAGTTTTGGAAAGGTTTAGTTTCAAATAGAGAGTGGACATGATATTGGAAACTGCAGCTAGACAGTCATTGGTGTTCTTTACTACCGCAGGGGTAAGGTCAGGGGCTGAAGTGTATAGTTGTGTGTCATCAGCATAGAGATGGTACTGGAAGCCAAATCTGCTGATGGTCTGTCCAATCGGGGCCATGTAGAGAGAGAAGAGGAGAGGGCCAAGGACTGAACCCTGAGGGACCCGAATAGTGAGGGGAAGAGGGGAAGAAGTGGAGCCAGCAAAAGATACACTGAAAGAGCGGTCAGAAAGATAGGAGGAGAGCCAGGAGAGAGCAGTGTCCTTTATGCCAATGGAGTGCAGCATAGAGAGTAGGAGCTGATGGTCGACAGTGTCAAAAGCTGCAGAGAGATCAAGGAGAATAAGCAGAGAGTAGTCACCATTACGTTTTGCTGTCAGAAGGTCATTGGTCACTTTGATGAGGGCAGTTTCTGTGGAGTGAAGGGGGCGGAAACCAGACTGTAATGGATCTAGAAGAGAGTGAGCAGAGAGGTAACGGATGAGGCGGGAATAGACCAGGCGCTCCAAGAGTTTAGAGATGAAGGGGAGGACTGGTCTGTAGTTTGTGCAGGTTGGGTCGAGAGTGGTTTTCTTTAATAATGGAGTAATGATCGAGTGTTTGAAGGAGGAGGTGAAAATGCCAGAAGAGAGGGAGAGATTGAAGATTTTGGTTAGATGAGTGGTGACGACTGGAGAGAGGGACTGGAGCAGGTGTGAGGGAATGGGGTCAGTAGTGCATGTGGTGGGACGAGAGGAAGAAAGGAGCCTGGAGACTTCTTCTTCTGTGACTGGGTCAAATGTGGAGAGTGAACCGGAGGAGATGTGGGGAAGAATGGGGGTGGCAGCGCTTGGAGGCTGAGAGCTGATTTCCTACATCATCATAAATATGATGTAAATAAATTATGTTTTCGTGGCAGCATGTACCACGGTTGCACTGATCATATGATGGTGGTGGATGAGGAGGAGAAGCAGTACAGCAAGTAGCCAAACACATGAAGTCTGTACCGATGTGTGGGTGTGCGGAGGTGCATGGGAGGATCAAAACAGCAAGTAGCCAAAGAAATGAAGTGTGTACTGATGTGTGGGTGTGAGGAGGGGCATGGCAATTTACCGGCACAAAAAATACAATGCCTTTGACTTTAGATTACGCTTTCATTTGGTGGTGGTGTGGTGAAGTCAGGCCCAATCCAACCCTTGTTCATCTTGATCAGAGTCAGCCTGTCCGCCTTCATTTACCATTTTTTGAGGCAGGAGGGGGCTTTAGCTCCAATTTATATATGTCAAAACACTCAGTATACCCATCTCAGCCTTTCTGACTGACCGGTATACCTGCTGTAATTTAATCTCTAATCTGTCATCTCAGTGTCCAGCTAAAAACCATCTTTAGGACGTCTTCATTTAGGTGTATACAGGCAGCACACCATTGAAAATGCGCAAGGCCGTTGGCAAGGGACAAGGAACTGGACTTGGTGGTGGATGCAGAGGCTGAGGCCATGTGCGAGCTCGAATTGCACCACGACAAACGCCAACATTATCTCGCTCGACCTTCCTGCCCCAATATGTAGGGGACCGCAGCAGTACACCACTATTAAACCAAGACCAGTGTCAACAGGTTGTTAGTTGGATAGCGGATAATGCTTCAACTCAGTTTGACACCACCACAAATACCCTGTCTTCCACACGGTCAAGTGTCAGTAGCCGTGAGACTGGGCCGCATATTCCACACCCTGATCCTCCTTCCTCCTGACTCACCGTGGCCGGGACTCCGGTTTAGACAGGCGTTTGCTTCTTCCTCCTTGTCACGGATGGACCGCGCCTGCCGGTAGTGGGGCCCGGTGGTACAGATCAAAAATGATGAGACGTCTTGTGAGAACAGATTAAGGGGGATGGAATGCAGCAAGATGGAACGCTCCCCACAGGCTGAGCGGTGATCCCCGGAGCCAGAAGCTGCGCAAGATGTTGTGAGGCAGCTGCGGTTACCTTAATGCACGAATAAGCAGTTCATAAGAAGGCACAGACACTGTAAGTCTCTGTAACGGTTCTTTACTGTAACCAGTAGGCAGTACATGGTATACAGGTTGTAGGTAGTGGACCGGGTGGACTCAGCAATGACCAGTGTGTTCTCAGAGATCCGCGGTGTTCCTTCATTCTAACTAAGTACTGTGCCGTTGTCGCCCAGGAATACCAGATTGGGTACAGGGAGGCTGCTTGAATGCCCTATCCGGGATATACATTCCGGATGCTTTGGGGAGCCTTGGGTCCCTTGGTGGGTACACCGCTGGTTAAACGACTGGATTTGGCGATGGTGGGGTGCTCCTGTAAAGCGATCCCTCCACTCCTCTGGTTCGCATAGCAGAGCTGAACTGCTGCTAGCTTCGGTACCAGCAAACCGGCTGTAGATGGGCACGGGATGTTTTTGGACCCGCATGTTGACGCCCGTAGTTCGGTTGGTAATGCACCGGGAGTAATGGTGCTCAACCGGGTGATGGTAGGGCCAGTAGAAGGTGGCCAGGGGGCCGCACGGAACTGTGCAACCCCCTCTCCTAGGTTGCAGAGCTGGGAATCTTCAGAAGGTCTTCTACGTTGCTGTTACAATCTCCGACTCCTCTAATTGTACTAATCTTCCACTACACACTACCACTACACTCTGCCCACCAGGACCTGATTGGCCCTCTATGATAGGTGATGCATGCAGGGTATGGATCTCTGAGTTAACTGTGTGACGCACTCGGTGCGGGGCGCCACACTCCCACCATGCCGAATGCCCAGTCCCGGACATAACTGATCCCACACTTGGACACTCTGAAGAGCTGCTCACTTATCCATTCTTAGATTCTGGCCTCTCGCCAGCTCCACTTGAAGTGGGTCATGAGGAGATCGTATGTACCGATGCCCAAAATATTTGAGCAGCCATGGTCTCACGAAGGCAATGGTGGGAACGTGTCTCAACAAGAGGTGGACGATGATGAGACACAATTGCCAGAAAGTCAAGGGGAGGACCAGGGTGCGGAAGTGGAAGACGACGTGGTGGATGATCCAGTAACTGACCCAACCTGGCAGGAGGACATGCAGAGAGAGGACAGCAGTGCACAGGGGGAGTTAGGCATAGCATCACAACAGGCCGGAAGAAGCAGGGTGGTGGCCGTAGGCAGAAGGCAGGCAACCGTTCCCCGGAACAACAACACGACAGAAGTTGCCAGTACAACTGTTAGGTCTTCCCAAGTCTGGGTGTTTTTTAAGGTGTCTGCAGATAATTCCAAAAAGGCTTTTGCAACACCTGCCATGCCAGTATTAGCAAAACTAGCAGCCTGACCACCACCACCATGATCAGGGACATGTTAGCAAAGCACCTGACTTTGTGGGATGTACACCAGAGTCCAGGAGCAGTGTCTTCGGGTTACACCGCTGCATCTTCCACTGTTGTGCGTGCAAGACAATCCCCTGTCCATACTGCATGCGAAGGTGCCTTCTGTTGTGGCACGCAAAGGGTTAATGCGCCACAGAAACAGCAACACAGGTTTGCTCCCCACACAACACTACACTAGAAAGTGGGAGGAGCTTAGGTGGCACCTGCAAGAGTGGGAGGAGCTAATGTTGTTTACCTCAGAGCAGGAGTGACAGTTAGTCAGTTGAGTTGGAGTTGAGTCTGGAGGAGAGTCGAGTTGGAGTGGAGGTCCTGAGAGGTCTGAGGGAAGGAGACAGAGAAACAGAGGAACACACCCGGGAAAAGGAGTTACCCTGAACTCACCCCGGAGAGGCGCTTAGGACGGATACCGGATCCGAGGCTGTGCCTGAGACAGACAGGACAGTGAATACTGGAATAGTGAAGGTCCACCATCTTCACTGTACCATAGCAAAGCAACACGGAGGGGTCAGTGACACAGATGACTCAAGTTGCCTAGCAGATTTGACTCACCATGGCCGGGACTCCGGTTGAAAGGCGTTTTTCTTCCTCCTTCTTGTCACGGATGGACCGTGCCTGCCGGTAGTGGGGCCCGGTGGTACAGATCAAAAAGAAGAGACGTCATTGAGTGAACAGATTAGGGGTTAATTTGTTTCGTGACGCCAACTATGAGTGTTCTAGTAACTTTACCGGTGCTGCGGGGCCTCCGGGAGATGGAATGCAGCAAGATGGAATGCTCCCCACAGGCTGAGCGGTGATCCCCGGAGCCAGGAGCTGCGCAAGATGTTCTGAGGCAGCTGCGGTTACCTTAGTATGCGGATAGACAGTTCATAAGAAGGCACGAACACTGTAAGTCTCTGTAACGGGTTCTTTACTGTAACCAGCAGGCAGTACATGGTATACAGTTAAGGGTAGTGGACCGGGTGGACTCAGCAATGACCAGTGTTTCTCAGAGATCCGCGGTGTTCCTCCGTTCTAACTAAGTATGATGCCGTTGTCGCCCAGGAATGCCAGATTGGGTACAAGGAGGCTGCTTGAATGCCCTATCCGGGGTATATGTTCTGGATGCTGTGGGGAGCCTTGGGTCCTTCGGTGGGTACACCGCTGGCTAGACGACTGTGTATGGCGGTGGTGGGGTGCTCCTGTAAAGCGGTCCCTCCACTCCTCTGGTTCACATAGCAGAGCTGAACTGCTGCTAGCTTCGGTACCAGCAAACCGGCTGTAGATGGGCACGGGATGGTTTTGAACCCGCATGTTGATGCCCGTAGTTCGGTTGATTAGGCACCGAGAGAGATGGTGCTCAACCGGGGTGATGGTAGGGAGACGGCCAGGGAAGGTTTTGCTGGGAGAAGAGGCCACCATAGACCATAGTCATCAGTAGGAGTGTATAAGTTTCACTTAGAAACAAGGCACTCTGAGGATTGTACCCGCTGAAGCGCCAAGACAGGGCGCGACACGACGTAGTACCCCCCCCCCGTCCTCCCACCCGCTGTGCACAAGATTAAAGTTATATATTTAATCACGCTAATGGTACACTAGATATTAATATTTACAGTTATTATTAAGATGTTATAAATAGTACAGTCAGATATGCAAACACAAGGGTAAATGGACTACACAGAATTACATACACATGTGATCAGTTACCTTAATGCTGATGGGACCACAAGGGCGGCGTGATGCCAATCTGTTCCTAGGATATTCTCTGGCTTTGGTGGAGTAATGCCTCTTCAGAAGAAATACAATATGGAGATGGGGCAGCTGATTTTTATACATTATGGGCTGACCCCTGTCTCCACCCATTTCGCACCTCTGGGCTGTCTCACAATTCTCACCCCTCTGAGGGGAGATATAGATACCCAAACTCTATAATCTTCCCTAGCCTTGTCCGTGGGCATCACAGACGGAAGACAATGCTTTCATATTTTCAGTTATGATTTTATCTCCGTCTGGATGTGAAACATGACTATTCTGAGAGCATCCTACTAGCCAATATCACGTTTCCATGGCTTACAGTCATCCTACATTCATATAAATACAAGCCCTATGACCGTCTAGATGTCGCGATCACATATCTATGCTTGCCATGTTCATAGACAGCACGGCTCATGAAATATTAACGTTATATTCACGACTCCGGTTAGTCTGAGTTGCAGAAAAGATTTCCTCTCTACTGGCATTCAGGGGATTTGGAAGTGTCACCTAATGTCCATTTCCTAGGGAGCTCCCTAGCTGATTACCATATCAAAGGTGAGGAAGAGTCCTTTTGTGTGGCCTGTTGGCTGGCATCTTCATGCTAATTAATCTACTACTGGCCAGAGATGAATGACCTCTGGCTTCCAAGGGAGGGGGCTTATCTCCTTATGAGTGAGATGTGTCTTATCAAATTGCTTTCTGGGATGAAATGGAATCTGGGGAATATGGCAATATTCCTTACCAATACTGCTTATTCATCACAGTGTCGATTAATGGAAGTCCCGGAAAGGGAGCGAGTACGACATCTGGTGGGGCTCTTAGAGGGTGGAGCTGCCGCAGCCTATAGAGCTATGGACCCTCGGTGGAACTGTGAGTATGCGGAGATTAAATAAACTATTCTAGAACATTATGCTGTGACGCCAGACACTTACAGGACTCAGTTCCGTACTTTAGCCTGTGATGAGGAAGTGTCTTTCAAGATGTATGCCCACAGACTCAAACAAATATGTCATCGCTGGCTGGAGGGAGAGGAGGCCTTAACCTGGGAGACGTTCCTCCAGGTTATTCTAAAAGAGCAGTTTTACTTCAAGTTCCCCGCTGATATCCGGGAATGGGTATGTGAAAGGAGACCAGCCATAGTGGAGCAAGCTGCAGCTCTAGCTGATGAGGCTCTCACCATCAATCCTCAGTGGAAAAAACTACTACTCAGTGTGAAAAAAAACTACTAGCCCCCCAATGCTGGCGGCCCCTGGTCCTGCGGCCTCCAATATTCCCCATCCCACTAGACCATCAGCGCATGTTGACTTTCGTGTGACTGTGCCTCGCACTACTCCTGCTCCACATTTGGGACGACGACGTGGAGGAAGAATCCCAGAGCGCAGATGTTATGGATGTGGGCAGTCTGGGCATCTGCAAGCCCAATGTCTAGGTGTTCGGAGGCAGAACAGCTACAGGCCGCCTTTGCCTGTCCATTATCTACAGACCCCCTCACCAGGAGAAGAGCTGGATTCAGTCCCTGATGACTTGCCAAGTGACTCCTGATACCCTGGCTCTCCTACCAGGAGTCTATGGGGTGCGAGCCCCAGCCGCCTGTTCTTCTGATCTTCAGCACAAACATCTACAGGAGGTCATGCAGGATGGCCAAAAAGTTGTTGGCTTCCGTGACACTGAGGCTTTCCTCACCATAGCCGATCCCCGAGTAATTCAACCAGAAGCAATTCAAAAGGGACCAGGAATTGCCATTGAATTGGCTGGAGGCACCCAGAGATATATTCCAAGAGCGAGTGTGACCCTGGATTATGGCTTTGGGGCAAAACAATGCGTGTCGGTGTGATGAGCGGCCTCCCTGCAGACATTCTTCTAGGAAATGATGTGGGGAATCTTCAATGCCACTTTGTCGGTGCGGTAACCAGAAGTCAAACCAAGAGAGCAGCAAATGTGGACGTGTACAACCCATCCATGGAAATGAGGCCACCAGAACTGCCGTCACAGCCGGTGAGTGGATCTTCTTGTGGAGATCATATGAATGTCACTTGGGATAAAGTTCAGTTTAGACAAGAGGTAGAGACTGACCCCACCCTAGCCAGTTTTAGAGCCCGAGCTGAGACAGGGCAGTTAGGAGAGAACGGGGAAACAATTATCAGAGAAAATGGACTTCTGTATCGGGTTACCAATGCTGACTCCCTGGATAAGCCCTGGATTTATAGCAAACAGCTGATTGTTCCTCAGAAATACAGAGTTTCCCTATTACACCTTGCTCATGACATTCCTACGGCTGGCCAACAAGGCAAAACTCACACGGAGAGACGATTGACTCAAACTTTCTATTGGCCTAGGATTTCCCAAGCCGTAGCACATTTCTGCCGAACTTGCGACATATGTCAGCGTAGAGGGCAACCCGGAGATCACCCAAAGGCACCCCTATAACCGCTCCCTATAATAGAAGAACCCTTTCAAAGAGTAGCTATCGATATCATTGGACCTCTGGCTAAACCAAGTAAATCTGGAAAGCAGTACATTCTCACTGTTGTGGACTATGCCACCTGATATCCAGAAGCTGTGGCCTTGTCAAGTATTTCTGCAGCCAAAGTGGCCGAGGCCCTGGTTACCATTTTTACCAGAGTAGGATTTCCCAGTGAGATCTTGTCAGACCAAGGCTCCCAGTTCATGTCAGAGCTGGTCTAGTGTCTGTGTCGCACCTGTGGAGTACGAGCGATCCGAACGACCCCGTATCATCCCAAAACAAATGGACTTTGTAAACGATTCAATGGCACTTTGAAGAATATGCTGAGGGCCTTCACTGACCGAGATTCAAACTGAGAGAAGTACCTACCCCATCTCTTGTTTGCCTATCGGGATGTTCCCCAGGAGTCCACTGGGTTTTCCCCCTTTGAACTACTCTATGGAAGAAAGGTCCGAGGACCCTTAACCCTGCTCAAGGAATACTGGGAGGGGCAAGTTGAAGATACAGGAGCTCCTGTTGTCCCTTATGTCCTAAAGCTGCGAGAAACCCTGGCTCAACTCGCTAGTTTAGCCCAGAGTCATGTGCGTATGGCTCAAACCAGACAGAAGACATGGTATGACCGTAAAGCACGCTATCGGGAGTTTGTAGAAGGACAACAGGTCTTAATGATTGTTCCCCATCGGCAGAATAAACTGCAGACAACCTGGGAGGGTCCCTTCCGAGTTCTCAGAAAACTAAATGATACCAATTATCTTTCTGCTTTGGATGATCAGGGGCTAAGACAAAAGACTGTCCATGTGAATATGATTAAGGAGCACCATGACCGGAACATTCCAATGATAGCAAGCTGTCGGCTAGCTTCAGAAGATGGTCAAGAGGATGAGGACTCCCTACCTGATCTCGTGGAAGCAGCGAGAGCCCCATCCACTGTGGAACAGGTTCCTCTGGGAGATCACCTGGATTCCTTACAGAAACACCAGATGCTGGGAGTGCTTCAACAGAGACGGGCTGCTTTCTTATCCCAACCAGGTTGAACCACCGTCACCCAACATCATGTGGACACTCAGGGTATCCGTCCCATACAACAGGCTCCTTACCGGGTACCTGAATCAGTTCGAAACACCATGCAGCACGAACTGGAGGAGATGTTACAGCTTGGGGTAATCCAGGCCTCCCATAGCCCTTGGGCCTCTCCTGTGGTGTTAGTACCCAAGAAGGATGGGAGTACTGAGTTTTGTGTGGACTATCAATGACTAAACGACCATACTGTCAGCGATCCTTACCCAATGCCCCGTATTGACGAACTTCTAGACTGACTAGCTGGGGCCTGATATGTCACTACCTTGGATCTCAGTAAGGGATACTGGGAAATCCCTCTAACGGAGGAAGGGAGAGAACGGTCCGCTTTTATAACCCCCTTTGGTCTGTATGAATTTCTAAACATACCTTTCGGAATGAAGAATGCCCCAGCAACCTTCCAGAGAATGGTGGACCAGATCCTCCGGGGATGTGGTGACTTTGTTTGTGCCTACTTGGATGATATTGCCATCTTCAGCCAGATGTGGGAGGAACATCTGAATCAAGTAGCCGTTATTCTTGACCTGCTTCTTGCAGCAGGCCTAACCATTCGACCCGATAAAGGCCAATTGGGGATGGGTGAAGTCCAGTACCTAGGGCATAGAGTAGGAGGAGGGAAGCTCCGTCCTGAACCTGCCAAAATCCAGGCTATATAAATTAAAAGAGAAAGGAAGCGCACATAGAGTAATACCGCTATTATACAGGTCCCTCAGACCCCAATTGGTTAAACTCACCTGATGTAGTTGTGAGTGTCACAACTACAATAAAAGCACACAGAAGGTCGCTGCAGACTCCCAGCTGAGAATTGAAGAATCCAGAAAACAGTAATAAAGAGCTGGAATCAATTGCCGCGCTGACCACAAGGATAAAAACAGAGTAAATGATTTACTCTGTTTTTATCCTTGTGGTCAGCGCGGCAATTGATTCCAGCTCTTTATTACTGTTTTCTGGATTCTAAAATCCAGGCTATTAGAGACTGGCCTGTACCCCAAACTAAGAAACAAGTTATGGCTTTTTTCGGCACTGCCAGTTATTACCGAAAATTTGTTTCTCACTTCAGCACTGTGGCCAAGCCTCTTACCGACCTGACCAAGAAAACTATGCCCCGGCTGGTGATCTGGACTCCAGCCTGTGATTAGGCTTTTAACCGGCTGAAGGACGCCCTGGTCTGCGACCCTGTTCTGGCTGCTCCAGACTACAAGAGGAGATTCATTGTGCAGACGGACGCCTCTTCTTATGGACTGGGAGCTGTACTCAGCCAGGTGAATGCAGCTGGGGACGAGCACCCCATCGCCTACCTCAGCAGGAAACTGCTGGACCGAGAAGTGGCCTATGCAACTGTTGATAAAGAATGTCTGACTGTAGTGTGGGCCCTTAGGAAACTAAGGTCGTACCTGTATGGACGAGAATTCACTGTGGTTACTGATCACTATCCCCTCACCTGGCTGAACAGAGTCTCTGGGGACAATGGAAGCTTACTACGATGGAGCCTGGCTCTTCAGCCCTATAACTTTATCATACAGTATAGAAGAGGCAGCCAACACCAAAATGCAGATGGACTGTCCAGGCAGGAGGAGCCCTGAGTCCTGTCAGCCAAGCCTGTGTGTACTTAACAAGCGACCTGTAGAGGTCCCTAGTGCGTACACAAATTGCGGGGGAAGGGATTATCATGATTTGTAGTTTTGCCCTGTCCTGTATTTGTATAATAATGCCATGTGATTTATGTAACTGTTCTCTGGTTTCTATTAGATGCAACTGAACCTGTCTCCTTCACCAATACTTGCAGCCCTGAGCCATAATGTAATTTAGGCTTGTGTCAACAGCTAGTGAAATTCCCTCTATTGTTTCCTAAGCAGAAGATAACCTACAATACACTTCCTTGTAGACACCTTGGAGCCGACCAGTCTAGAATCTTCAGGTGGACCCAACCATTGAATAGAAGGTGTGACCCCTACCCCTTTTATGGGCTGGTCCCAGGAGCTCAGACAATCCACTCTTATTTTTAAGATCAGATGTGAGTTGTCCCTTGAAGGACAAGGAGTGAGGATTCTTAGCCGAGGCAAGATCCCACGTCCATCTGTGACTGCGGAAGCGAACGGGGCGAGACTTGAGCTGAGGACATATCTCCTTGTCCGTGGGATTATGTAGAATCCATTGGACTCGTGTGGACTATTGCTTTGTTATCTGGCACAAGGATTATCGGGGAGGTGCCCCGAATCTGTTTCCGTTGAAATAATTGTGGACTCTGTAGATCTACCTGCGTGTGTTGTTCCAGCGTTCTTGTTAATAAATCAGTTGGATGGTCCCTAGGCCTGTTGTCCCTTCTTGCTCTGCCGTACACCCCGTCACATCTTTTCCTTCCTGTCCCAATTGTAATACTTTATATCTGCACCCACATCTTTTACCTTTTCCTTCCTATCTCAATTAATACTTTATATCTGCTCCCACATCTTTTACCTTTTCCTTCCTATCTCAATTAATACTTTATATCTGCTCCCACATCTTTTACCTTTTCCTTCCTGTCTCGATTAATACTTTATATCTGCACCCACATCTTTTACCTTTTCCTTCCTATCTCGATTAATACTTTATATATGCCCCCACATCTTTTACCTTTTCCTTGATATCCTGATTAATACTTTATATCTGCTCCCACATCTTTTACCTTTTCCTTCCTATCTCGATTAATACTTTATATCTGCTCCCACATCTTTTACCTTTTCCTTCCTATCTCGATTAATACTTTATATCTGCACCCACATCTTTTACCTTTTCCTTGATATCCTGATTAATACTTTATATCTGCACCCACATCTTTTGCCTTTTCCTTCCTATCTCGATTAATACTTTATATCTGCACCCACATCTTTTCCTTTTCCTTGATATCCTGATTAATACTTTAAATCTGCACCCACATCTTTTACCTTTTCCTTGATATCCTGATTAATACTTTAAATCTGCACCCACATCTTTTACCTTTTCCTTGATATCCTGATTAATACTTTAAATCTGCACCACATCTTTTACCTTTTCCTTGATATCCTGATTAAGTACTTTATATCTGCACCACATCTTTTACCTTTTCCTGTATCCTGATTAGTACTTTATATTACCCATCTTTTACCTTTTCTCCTATCTCATTAATACTTTATATTGACACATCTTTTACTTTTCCTTGATATCCTGATTAATACTTTAAATCTGCACCAACATCTTTTACCTTTTCTTGATATCCTGATTAGTACTTTATATCTGCACCCACATCTTTTACCTTTTCCTTGATATCTGATTAGTACTTTATATCTGCTCCCACATCTTTTACCTTTTCTTCCTATTCTCGATTAATACTTTATATCTGCTCCCACATCTTTTACCTTTTCCTTCCTATCTCGATTAATACTTTATATCTGCACCCACATCTTTTACCTTTTCCTTGATATCCTGATTAATACTTTATATCTGCACCCACATCTTTTGCCTTTTCCTTCTATTCGATTAATACTTTATATCTGCCCCACATCTTTTACCTTTTCCTTGATATCTGATTAGTACTTTATATCTGCACCACATTTTTACCTTTTCCTTGATATCCTGATTAGTACTTTATATTGCTCCACATCTTTTACTTTTCCTTCTATTCGATTAATACTTTATATCTGCCCCACATCTTTTACCTTTTCCTTCCTATCTCGATTAATACTTTATATCTGCCCCACATCTTTTACTTTTCCTTGATATCCTGATTAATACTTTATATTCGCACCCACATCTTTTACCTTTTCCTTCTATCTCGATTAATACTTTATATCTGCACCCACATCTTTTACCTTTTCCTTGATATCTGATTAATACTTTAAATCTGCACCCACATCTTTTACCTTTTCCTTGATATCCTGATTAATACTTTATATCTGCACCACATCTTTTACCTTTTCCTTGATATCCTGATTAATACTTTATATCTGCACCCACATCTTTTACCTTTTCCTTGATATCCTGATTAGTACTTTAATTGCTCCCACATCTTTTACCTTTCCTTCTATATCCGATTAGTACTTTATATTGCTCCCACATCTTTTACTTTCTTCTATCTCGATTAATACTTTATATATGCTCCACATCTTTTATCTTTTCCTTGATATCCTGATTAATACTTTAAATCTGCACCCACATCTTTTACCTTTTCCTTCCTATCTCGATTAATACTTTATATCTGCACCCAATCTTTTACCTTTTCCTTGATATCTGATTAATACTTTATATCTGCCCCACATCTTTTACCTTTTCCTTTATCCTGATTAATACTTTATATCTGCACCCACATCTTTTACCTTTTCCTTGATATCTGATTATACTTTATATCTGCACCCACATCTTTTACCTTTTCTTGATACCCTGATTAATACTTTATATGCTCCCACATCTTTTACTTTTCTCTTCTATCTCAATTATACTTTATTATCTGCACCCACATCTTTTACCTTTTCCTTGATATCTGATTAATACTTTAAATCTGCACCCACATCTTTTACCTTTTCCTTGATATCCTGATTATACTTTATATCTGCTCCCACATCTTTTACCTTTTCCTTCCTATCTCGATTAATACTTTATATCTGCTCCACATCTTTTACCTTTTCCTTCCTATCTCGATTAATACTTTATATCTGCTCCACATCTTTTACCTTTTCCTTCTACTCTGATTAATACTTTATATCTGCACCCACATCTTTTACTTTTCCTTGATATCCTGATTAATACTTTATATCTGCACCCACATCTTTTCCTTTTCCTTATATCGATTAATACTTTAATCTGCACCCACATCTTTACCTTTTCTTGATATCCTGATTAATACTTTAATCTGCACCCACATCTTTACCTTTTCCTTGATATCCTGATTAATACTTTATATCTGCACCCACATCTTTTACTTTTCCTTGATATCCGATTAGTACTTTATATCTGCCCCACATCTTTTACTTTCCTTCCTATCCGATTAGTACTTTATATATGCTCCACATCTTTTACCTTTTCCTTCCTATCTCGATTATACTTTATATATGCTCCACATCTTTTACCTTTTCCTTCCTATCTCGATTAATACTTTATATCTGCCCCACATCTTTTACCTTTCCTTCCTATCTCGATTAATACTTTATATCTGCACCCACATCTTTTACCTTTTCCTTGATATCCTGATTAATACTTTAAATCTGCACCCACATCTTTTACCTTTTCCTTGATATCCTGATTAATACTTTATATCTGCACCCACATCTTTTACCTTTTCCTTGATATCCTGATTAGTACTTTATATCTGCTCCCACATCTTTTACCTTTTCCTTCCTATCTCATTAATACTTTATATCTGCACCCACATCTTTTACCTTTTCCTTGATATCCTGATTAATACTTTAAATCTGCACCCACATCTTTTACCTTTTCCTTGATATCCTGATTATACTTTATATCTGCACCCACATCTTTTACCTTTTCCTTCCTATTCCTGATTAATACTTTATATCTGCTCCCACATCTTTTACCTTTTCCTTCCTATCTCGATTAATACTTTATATCTGCTCCCACATCTTTTACCTTTTCCTTCCTATCTCGATTAATACTTTATATCTGCACCCACATCTTTTACCTTTTCCTTGATATCCTGATTAATACTTTATATCTGCACCCACATCTTTTGCCTTTTCCTTCCTATCTCGATTAATACTTTATATCTGCACCCACATCTTTTACCTTTTCCTTGATATCCTGATTAATACTTTAAATCTGCACCACATCTTTTACCTTTTCCTTGATATCCTGATTAATACTTTATATCTGCACCCACATCTTTTACCTTTTCCTTGATATCCTGATTAGTACTTTATATCTGCACCCACATCTTTTACCTTTTCCTTGATATCCTGATTAGTACTTTATATATGCTCCCACATCTTTTACCTTTTCCTTCCTATCTCGATTAGTACTTTATATATGCTCCCACATCTTTTACCTTTTCCTTCCTATCTCGATTAATACTTTATATATGCTCCCACATCTTTTACCTTTTCCTTCCTATCTCGATTAATACTTTATATCTGCACCCACATCTTTTACCTTTTCCTTGATATCTGATTAATACTTTAAATCTGCACCCACATCTTTTACCTTTTCCTTGATATCCTGATTAATACTTTAAATCTGCACCCACATCTTTTACCTTTTCCTTGATATCCTGATTAGTACTTTATATCTGCACCCACATCTTTTACCTTTTCCTTGATATCCTGATTAGTACTTTATATCTGCTCCCACATCTTTTACCTTTTCCTTCCTATCTCAATTATACTTTATATCTGCACCCACATCTTTTACCTTTTCCTTGATATCCTGATTAATACTTTAAATCTGCACCCACATCTTTTACCTTTTCCTTGATATCCTGATTAATACTTTATATCTGCTCCCACATCTTTTACCTTTTCCTTCCTATCTCGATTAATACTTTATATCTGCTCCCACATCTTTTACCTTTTCCTTCCTATCTCGATTAATACTTTATATCTGCTCCCACATCTTTTACCTTTTCCTTCCTATCTCGATTAATACTTTATATCTGCACCCACATCTTTTACCTTTTCCTTGATATCCTGATTAATACTTTATATCTGCACCCACATCTTTTGCCATTTCCTTCCTATCTCGATTAATACTTTATATCTGCACCCACATCTTTTACCTTTTCCTTGATATCCTGATTAATACTTTAAATCTGCACCCACATCTTTTACCTTTTCCTTGATATCCTGATTAATACTTTATATCTGCACCCACATCTTTTACCTTTTCCTTGATATCCTGATTAGTACTTTATATCTGCACCCACATCTTTTACCTTTTCCTTGATATCCTGATTAGTACTTTATATTGCTCCCACATCTTTTACCTTTTCCTTCCTATCTCGATTAGTACTTTATATATGCTCCCACATCTTTTACCTTTTCCTTCCTATCTCGATTAATACTTTATATATGCTCCCACATCTTTTACCTTTTCCTTCCTATCTCGATTAATACTTTATATCTGCACCCACATCTTTTACCTTTTCCTTGATATCCTGATTAATACTTTAAATCTGCACCCACATCTTTTACCTTTTCCTTGATATCCTGATTAATACTTTAAATCTGCACCCACATCTTTTACCTTTTCCTTGATATCCTGATTAGTACTTTATATCTGCTCCCACATCTTTTACCTTTTCCTTCCTATCTCGATTAATACTTTATATCTGCACCCACATCTTTTACCTTTTCCTTGATATCCTGATTAATACTTTAAATCTGCACCCACATCTTTTACCTTTTCCTTGATATCCTGATTAGTACTTTATATCTGCACCCACATCTTTTACCTTTTCCTTGATATCCTGATTAGTACTTTATATCTGCACCACATCTTTTACCTTTTCCTTGATATCCTGATTAGTACTTTATATTGCTCCCAATCTTTTACCTTTTCCTTCCTATCTCGATTAATACTTTATATCTGCACCCACATCTTTTACCTTTTCCTTGATATCCTGATTAATACTTTAAATCTGCACCCACATCTTTTACCTTTTCCTTGATATCCTGATTAATACTTTAAATCTGCACCCACATCTTTTACCTTTTCCTTGATATCCTGATTAGTACTTTATATCTGCACCCACATCTTTTACCTTGTCCTTGATATCCTGATTAGTACTTTATATCTGCTCCACATCTTTTATCTTTTCCATTTAACAATTTCTCAGAGTTTTTTTTAACACTTATATGTGACCATCACTCTGGACTTATCTGAACAAGGGAACATACATGTTCCTTATTTTTATTTTATTTATTTCTATTTCATTTATTCATTTTGATTGTCAGTATACTCATTTAATCACTTAATATTCAGTCTCTCAGCATTAACCCACAACATGCCTCTCTGTGGGAGGGGGAGGGGTGGCCTCCATTTTCTTATGTGCGATGCTAGTAGTGTTTTGGGAAAACTGGATCAAAACTGGTCAAACAACTTAACCATTGTAAACACCCACAGTATGTTTACATCCTAGACTCAGTATATACATACTGTCCACAGTCCTGGGTCTTTGTAGTTACAAAGCACCAATCCTGTCTAAATCCATTGTCCAAACATTCCTTCATATCTATCTATGGTTTCCTTACACCTCACTTCCTGTGCCCCTTTTCTTCACATTCCTTTGTCCCTTTGTGTCCCTTACCATGTGGCCTTCACTCGGCGGCCATCTTTGCCTGAACACATGTATACTCCCAGATTCTTAATCTGAGGCAATCCTAACCCATCTTTTCCAACGTTCTTTTGCAATCTAGCATTTTGTCTTAACACTATTTAAACTCTCATTTCTTTGCTGTCTTATATTTGATTTTGTATCTATCTACTATGGCAAGTCTTCATGCTCACTATATGCTAGCACATTTTATGGGCATGAAAGCCAAGAAGCCATAACATTTATACCAAAGATATAATAATTCAAAACAAAATGGCCACCACTAGAAGGAGCACTTGTTCCATTCACAAAATGGCCTACACCAGAGGGAGCACATGTGGCATTATCACCACCACAAAATGGCCTCCACCAGAGGGAGCACATGTGGCATTATCACTACCACAAAATGGTCTCCACCAGAGGGAGCACATGTGGCATTATCCACCACCACAAAATGGCCTCCACCAGAGGGAGCACATGTGGCATTATCACCACCACAAAATGGCCTCCACCAGAGGAAGCACATGTGGCATTATCACCACCACAAAATGGCCTCCACCAGAGGGAGCACATGTGGCATTATCACTACCACAAAATGGTCTCCACCAGAGGGAGCACATGTGGCATTATCACCACCACAAAATGGCCTCCACCAGAGGAAGCACATGTGGCATTATCACCACCACAAAATGGCCTCCACCAGAGGGAGCACATGTGGCATTATCACCACCACAAAATGGCCACCACTAGAAGGAGCACTTGTTCCATTCACAAAATGGCCTCCGCCAGAGGGAGCACATGTGGCATTATCACCACCACAAAATGGCCGCCACCACTAAGAGCACAGGACAATATACTACCATCAACAAACCTTGAACATGATACATTTTTGTAACACACATTACTCAAAACTCTGTCCTTTTTTCCTTTTCTACCCAATTATCTGTATACAAACTCTCAGAGACTCTTTCCCCTGCCCCTATCAGTAGATAACAATCCATTATCTTCCAGAACACCTTTTCTCTCTACAATCTTCCACTCCACTTCTGCCATTCCACATAACTTCATAAGCTATTTGCACTGTTTAATCGAGATAGGAAGGAAAAGGTAAAGATGTGGGTGCAGATATAAAGTATTAATCGGGATAAGAAGGAAAAGGTAAAAGATGTGGGTGCATATATAAAGTATTAATCGGGATAGGAAGGAAAGGTAAAAGATGTGGGAGTATATATAAAGTATTAATCGAGATAGGAAGGTAAAGGTAAAAGATGTGGGAGCAGATATAAAGTATTCATTGAGATAGGGAGGAAAAGGTAAAAGATGTGGGAGCAGATATAAAGTATTAATCGAGATAGGAAGGAAAAGGTAAAAGATGTGGGAGCATATATAAAGTATTAATCGAGATAGGAAGGAAAAGGTAAAGATGTGGGTGCATATATAAAGTATTAATCGGGATAAGAAGGAAAAGGTAAAAGATGTGGGAGTATATATAAAGTATTAATCGAGATAGGAAGGTAAAGGTAAAAGATGTGGGAGCAGATATAAAGTATTCATTGAGATAGGGAGGAAAAGGTAAAAGATGTGGGAGCAGATATAAAGTATTAATCGAGATAGGAAGGAAAAGGTAAAAGATGTGGGAGCATATATAAAGTATTAATCGAGATAGGAAGGAAAAGGTAAAGATGTGGGTGCATATATAAAGTATTAATCGGGATAAGAAGGAAAAGGTAAAAGATGTGGGTGCATATATAAAGTATTAATCGGGATATGAAGGAAAGGTAAAAGATGTGGGAGCAGATATAAAGTATTAATCGGGATAAGAAGGAAAAGGTAAAAGATGTGGGTGCATATATAAAGTATTAATCGAGATAGGAAGGAAAAGGTAAAATATGTGGGAGCAGATATAAAGTATTAATCGGGATAAGAAGGAAAAGGTAAAAGATGTGGGTGCATATATAAAGTATTAATCGGGATATGAAGGAAAGGTAAAAGATGTGGGAGTATATATAAAGTATTAATCGAGATAGGAAGGTAAAGGTAAAAGATGTGGGTGCAGATATAAAGTATTCATTGAGATAGGGAGGAAAAGATAAAAGATGTGGGAGCAGATATAAAGTATTAATCGGGATAGGAAGGAAAAGGTAAAAGATGTGGGAGCAGATATAAAGTATTAATCGAGATAGGAAGGAAAAGGTAAAAGATGTGGGAGCAGATATAAAGTATTAATCGAGATAGGAAGGAAAAGGTAAAAGATGTGGGAGCAGATATAAAGTATTAATCGAGATAGAATGGAACAGGTAAAAGATGTGGGAGCAGATATAAAGTATTAATCGAGATAGGAAGCCTCACTGAGGGACCCCCCAAATAAAGATGGCAGCCATGCACATGGTTCATTGTATCTTTTAAGCAAAAGGTTTCCCTACATTTTAACATCTAATTCTTTCCAGCTTGTTTTTTTAAGCTCACTTTAGAGTATTGGTAAAAGTAATTATCAATAGTTTTTAATTTTTACTGGTCCAACCCCAATTATTTTAATAATAGGCATCTGTATGACACAAATTTAGATTTATTTATTGGTACTGGAAAGTTACACATAACAGTATTTAGGTTTTATACAAATGCTGAGTTTTATTTTAATGTGTTTTTGTTGTGCTATCTTGTCACAAATCTGGACGCCTATCCTGAAGACAGCGAAGTAGGTGAGACTTCAGAAGTGTTTCACATCTTATCTAATATTTCTATTGTTCTTGCAGACTGGGTACGGCTTCTTTTTGCCGGGAGATGCAGATTTGATGCAGACAATTTCCACACATGAATGTTCATGGGGTGCACATCGCCTTATTGTATCCACACTTATGTATGTAGAGAATGGGATTCTTTACAGACTTCAAAAATGAAACTCAGGTAGTTTTTGAATCCAGACATGCTTTGGATATTGGATTCAAAAGGGGGGAAAGAAGTGGAAATACTTACAAGTATTAATAGTTTACTTTCGACGTCGTTTTACATTTTTAAGTGTTTTCTTTATATTTTTGTCTTAAACAGAGGACAGAGCAAACACATACATACACCTCGTTATTGCATTGCTCTGATACTCTAAAGTTACCGTTACTCGACGCAATATCGATTCGATATCGCCTGCAATTTCACAGGAACGCTCACGTTTTTTAGCACTTTTTCCAAGATTACCTTGGAGATGTCACACGGGTAGATATTGTAGGAAATGCAAGTAGGATGATGAAAGCAACTTTCATTCACTGGGTATGACCAACGCAGCGAGCGATATTTATCAATGTAATGAATAGGGGAAATTGCATTCATCATCGCTATTGCGGTGTCACACTGAACGAACCTACCACATCACTTATGCAACATCGCCTGATTTAATTGTCTGCACATAAATCAGGCGATGTCGCTCCAGCCATAAATTACAGTCACATCGCCCTGTTACACCACACGATGCACTCACAATATCAATTGCAATTAACCACACCACGTGACTTTAGGGTGATATTGCGTCATGTAACGGTGCCTTAAGAATGAGCAGGGTGTGAACATGTCCCAGATGAGCTCATTACTAATGCAGATTGTGAGTTATTTTATAGATGGTGGATTCTACACTAGATGTGCTGTGATTACACAACAGGAGGTAATAAAGCAGAACCGCTCCCTCCTCACCTATCGGCACAGGAGGTAGATGAAGATCTCAATCACTGAAATATGTAGAGCGCAAAGGGTAAGATGGCCGAATGTGTATATAGACTGCAGATCTTTCCTAACGTCACATAATAACCAATAGAGGCCGCAGAGAGTGTATGAGCCTGTATGGAGGCTCTACTGTTATCAGATAAGCCTGGCATAGCTGCAGATACATGACGCTCATAAAGCCAGAGGTAATGCTCACACAGGTGCAGCTGCCAGAAGCTGTGGAGGCCTAGAGTCGAAAGTCTGAGACCCTGACACCAGTGCAGACCCGGGCACCAGTGCAGACCCGGGCACCAGTGAAGACTCAGGCACCAGTGCAGACCCGGGCACCAGTGCAGACCCGGACACCAGTGCAGACCCAGGGCACCAGTGCAGACTCAGCACCAGTGCAGACTCGGCACCAGTGCAGACTCAGGCACCAGTGCAGACCCAGGCACCAGTGCAGACCCAGGCACCAGTGCAGACCCGGGCACCAGTGCAGACCCGGACACCAGTGCAGACCCGGGCACCAGGGGCCTCTGTCACTCCTGATGTTCTTAAATCCCCAGAGAAACAGGTGGTTGAGCAGGAGAGGATTGAGAGATGCAGGGAGCCAGCTGAGGAAGGTATGTAGACACCGGGTAGTAAGCTTTCTCTGCCACAATTCTCTTTTCAATGATGGCTCAGGTAACCCAAGAACTAACCCATTTGTCATTAAAGGCACCTTTACACACGACAACATTTCTAGGAATTTCTCTGGCAACTTGCTGGTTGCAGTGAAACCATGGACACATTGTTCCATTTGTACACAGCAACAAGATAGAACAATGTGTCCATGATTTCACTGCAACCAGTAAGTTGCCAGGGAAATTCCTAGAAAAGTTATCCCCGGGGCTGGCGGACGAGTTGTCCTGTACCCTCCCCTTCCAGTGGTCTTCAAGGGGATCCCATATTTGGGAATCATCTTATGCCCCTCTTCGAGGGTTGTAAAACGGAATGTTGATCTCTTTCTGGCGGCACTGGAAAGGGCGACGGAGCCCTTGGTGCTGGGATTCTTGTCGTGGATTGCTAGAATTCAGTCATTTAGAATGACCTGGCTTCCCAAACTCCTTTATCTTTTTCGGTGCATCCCCTAACCTTTTCTTCACGACTACTATCTCAGATTCAGAGAAATGTTAACAAATTCATATGGGCATCAAAAAAACCCCGAGTTCAGAGGGGAGTCATGTACCGAAAATTGGGATGCGGAGGAATGGGAGTTCCAGATGTGACCTCATATTATAGAGCCTCGCTCCTGGAGGCACTGAGGTTCTGGTGGTTGGATACTCTGGATTTGAGATGGGTGCAGATTGAGTCTTGTCAGATTGCTGGGAGTTCCCTGCGGGATCTTCTGGCTGCCGAATCTATCGCGCCGATTAATCGTGCCTATGATTTGGGTGCGGTAGAGGCGGGAATTAGGTCGTGGAGACGTGCTCCGGGGAGGTGGACGAGGTTGCCGGCTGCTGATATCCCATTGAGGGCTCTCCGTTTACACATTCCATCCTTGAGATTGACGGAATGGACGGCCCAAGGTCTGCTCTCACTTGTGGATATTGCAGGCCACAATGGCATTCTATCCGGGGAGGAGTTGTTGATCAAGTTTCCATCTCTCCGGCGTTCGTGTTTTCAACTTTGTCAGATCACTCATTTTTTGTCATCTAAACGTCTTAGAGCTTTATGGTCTCCTCCTAGTCCTTCTCCCTTACGATCACTACTCGTGACTAATGAAAAAGTATCTGGTGGTCTTGCGCCCTATATGCGGGTCTATTGGAAGAAGGCTCTCAGTCTCGTCTCCCTTATAAGATTAGATGGGAAGAAGAGTTGGGTTTCACGGCGGATGACGAGGAGTGGGAGGCGGCAGTCCGATGCATATCGAGGGCAACAAAATGCATAAACCACATAGAACAGCTCAAAAAACTTCAATTGAGATGGTATCTCTCCCCGGTAAGAATGGCAGGATTCGGGGGGGGAGCGTCACCCCTGTTGGAGACTGTGCGGTCAGAGGGGTACCTTGGCCCACAATTGATGGTTTTGCCTCCGAATAGCCCAAATTTGGGTTTTAGTGGAGGGCTTGGTGAAGTCCCTTGTGGACCACTTGGGTCTGGAAGCTCTTCCCCCTGTGCCTCGTCATATAGCTACTTATGTCTTAATAGCAGCTAGATTATGTGTGGCAGCGGCCTGGAGGTCCCCGGCTCCCCCGACCATGAAGGATCTCACTTCTAGATTAAACCTTATATTTACATTTGAATATTACCTGGCTCAGGAAGTGGGTCAAAGAAGATATGTGCGAGAGGCATGGAGCTGTTGGGCGACGCACCCCTTGGCTGTCTCTCTCCCTCAATGATGGATTGTGCTGGGTGTCCTGGTTGGTCTGCCCTGCCCTCCCCCTGACTTTACTGGACCTTTTGTCTACCTGTATCTTCTATTCTACCTCTTTCTACCCCGTCCTTGCTTCTCATAGCTTTTCTCTCTCCCAATTCAAAGTTCCTCTCTTTCCCTGATCTATATTTCTGTCTTATTCTTTCCCCTAGCCCTTTGTTTTTCCCCCTTCCCTTTTCCTCTCTCTCCTTTGGATCGGTGTGCTTAATCTACGCTGAATGCATAATACTGGTACTTCTATGCATTGCAAACTGTTACCGACTGTTTTGTGATTTATTTGAATTATTTGAAAATTGATAAAACATATTCATGAGGAAAAAAAAAAAAAATTCCTAGAAAAGTTGCCGCGTGTAAAGGTACCCTAACAGCATATGTGTTTTAGTAAACAAGACACTTACTTCAGGGCAGCTGGGCACCAGCAGTCGACACAGAGCTCTCCTCTCCCTTCTCTCAGGGGCACACTGTGTTTCTCCTCACAGCTCTGCTGGATCTTCTGTCCCAGGGTGCACTTCCAGGTTAGAGATAGCGTTACACAGAACATTTATCCAGAGAATGGCAGCAACTCACCGGGCAGATTCAGCAGTGTTTCTTTATTGTTTATTCCATAAAAACAGGAGGTTTTTCAGGGGTAGTGGAGGGAGGATGGGGGTCACAACAACGGGCCTCCAAATGGAGGAGGTGGCAATGAAGAAAGAATAATGTCGCCCAGCGGGAGGGGGGGGGGTGCTTCTGCATCGAGGAGGGCAGAATGGAGCCTGGGGCCGCCTTTTCAGTCCCCAGCCTCAGGGACGTCTGTAAGTTATAAGTTATTTTTCTGCTGTTTTATAGGGCGGATTTAGCTCATAGAGGGATAGATAGGGAGCAGCTAGGAAGCTGCAGGGACAGGTAGTGATAGTGTAGGGGCTTAGATCCAGGTGACAGGTTCCCTTTAAAGTCAATATTCATCAGGACTTGTGCTTTATTTCCCACAGATGAAATCCTGACCAGCAATGTACAAGCCTTAAATAATTGATTAAATAGTGTGATAAACAGGTGGGTTCTTCAATTCCAGATCCTAAATCATTGTCAGGAGCGCATGGTCTCATGTCAGTAGACCGGGTGATCCTGAAAAGATGCGAGAAAGAGCCGTGAGCCGAGATTAGATGGCCGATCCAGCTTCTCTGAATTACAGCAACTTCAGTGGAGATTAAGGGAAAACCCACCTGGACGCGACAGCTGTTGGGAGACTCCCCACCAGCAGAATGATGGTCTCCGATAATGATACTCACCTACACCCCATAGTGATATAAGGCCATATATGGGACAGTCTAACTCTCCAGATTATGTCTGACATATATAGGAAATATCCAAACTAAGGCAGAAATGGTTACAGGAACATGAGATAAACGAGGACTCCGAGTGGGAGAAACATTCACTTTCCTGAGCAATTAATCAGTTCAAGGGTTGATAACACTGTGTCTAACTGATATTACTCTAATAACTTGTACATGTAGCCGTAAAAGCGCTATTTTATGTTATTTTCAAGGTAATCACGTTCATGTGTAAAGGGAAATGTTATCAAATAATCTCTGGTGGTAGAATATGGCCCTAAGACAGAAATGTCCATCCATGAGTGTTGTGATTCAATTCTGGGTATCCAGGCAGGGAACTGAGGTGAAGCAGGTAGGAAAGGCCCGAGGACGTGGATAGCGCGATCCTATATACCTCCTGGTGTACCCAGAATTGTTCATAAGAATTGTTCATACCGCATGAATTTAAAGTCAGATATCAAGTCAAAGCGGGTTTTGAATAATTTATCTCACCCCTAGTGGCCATAAGTAAGAATATAGTCTAGATCAATTACATCTATCATAATCAACAGAGATTCGTCAATTACACTAGAGAAGCTCTTGAAGGTTTAGCAGACCAACTACAGTGCTGTGCAAATTAATTGGGACAAAGCATTTTTGTAAGTAAAATGGTAAGTTGGGGTAACCAGTCAGTGATTCACACCAGTTTTACCTGCTTTGAACAGGTGAGTGCACAACCTTGAGTAACAAAATGTGGTGTGACTGGTTTTAGTCATAAAATACCAGCTAGCGGCCCCCTCAGCTTCAGGTGAGAGTTTGTTTCTGTGAGAAGTGGTTTAGTGTACTTTATCTCTCAGTGGGATTCGTGCCTATAAGGATGTTACTCCACGGAAGAGTCTAGAATTATTACTCTTAACCCCTTCAAGACCCAGCCTATTTTGGCCTTCCTGACCTGGCCATTTTTTACAATTCTGACCAGTGTCCCTTTATGAGGTAATAACTCTAGAACGCTTCAACGGATCCTAGCGATTCTGAGATTGTTTTTTCGTGACATATTGGGCTTCATGTTAGTATTAAATTTAGGTCGATAATTTTTGCGTTTATTTGTGAAAAAATCAAAAATATGGCAAAAATTTTACAAATTTAGCAATTTTCAAATTTCAATTTTGTTTTCTGCTAAACCAGAGAGTTATGTGACACAAAATAGTTAATAAATAACATTTCCCACATGTCTACTTCACATCAGCACAAATTTGGAAAAAAAAAAAAAATTTTGTTAGGAAGTTGTAAGGGTTCAAAGTTCATGAGCAATTTTTCATTTTTCAACCAAAATTTACAAAACCATTTTTTTTAGTGACCACATCACATTTGAAGTCCCTTTGTGGGGTTTACATGACAGAAAACACCCAAAAGTGACACCATTCCAAAAACTGCACCCCTCAAGCTACTCAAAACTACATTCAAGAAGATTATTAACCCTTCAGGTGCTTCATAGGAACTAAAGCAAAGTGGAAACAAAAAATGGATATTTTAATTTTTTATCAAAAATGTTTTTTTAGCCTCAATTCTTTCATTTTCACATGGGCAACAGGATAAAATGGATCTTAAAATGTGTTGTGCAATTTCTCCCGAGTACATCGATACCTCATATGTGGTCATAAACCACTGTTTGGGCGCACGGCAGGGCTCAGAAGGGAAAGAGCGCAATTTGAATTTTGGAGCTAATTTTACATTCAAAAAGTGAAATGGTGCTCCTTCTCTTCTGAGTCCTGCCGTGCGCCCAAACAGTGGTTTATGACCACATATGAGGTATCTGTGTACTCAGGAGAAATTGCCCAACAAATTTTACAATTAATTTTATCCTATTGCCCATGTGAAAACGAAAAAATTTAGGCTAAAAGAAAAATTTTGTGAAAAAAAAGTACTTTTTCATTTTCACAGATCAATTTGTAAAGCACCTGGGGGTTCAAAATGCTCATCACCCATCTAGGTATGTTCTCTGGGGGGTCTAGTTTCCAAAATGGGGTCACTTGAAGGGGAGCTCCAATGTTTAGGCACACAGGAGCTCACCAAACGCGACATGGTGTCAGCTAGCAATTTGAGCTGATTTCCATTCAAATTGTTAGCGGACACCATGTCGCGTTTGGAGAGTCCCTGTGTGCCTAAACATTGGAGCTCGCCCACAAGTGACCCCATTTTGGAAACTAGACCCCCCAGGGAACTTATCTAGATGGGTGGTGAGCATTTTGAACGCCCCAGTGCTTCACAAATTAATCTGTAAAAATGAAAATATAAAATTTTGGGGGCAATAAAAGTACTTTTTCATTTTTACGGATGAATTTGTGAAGCAACTGGGGGTTCAAAATGCTCACGACCCATCTAGATAAGTTCCCTAGGGGCTCTAGTTTCCAAAATGGGGTCACTTGTGGGGGAGCTCTAATGTTTAGGCACACAGGGGCTCACCAAACGCGACATGGTGTCAGCTAGCAATTTGAGCTGATTTCCATTCAAATTGTTAGCGGACACCATGTCGCGTTTGGAGAGCCCCTGTGTGCCTAAACATTGGAGCTGCCCCACAAGTGACCCCATTTTGGAAACTAGAGCCCCCAGGAAACTTACCTAAATGGGTGGTGAGCATTTTGAACCTCCAGGTGCTTCACAAATTCATCCCTAAAAATGAAAAAGTACTTTTTTTTTTCACAAAAATTTTCTTTTTCATTTTTACAGATTAATTTGTGAAGCACCGGGGCATTCAAAATACTCACCACCCATCTAGATAAGTTTCCTGGGGGGTCTAGTTTCCAAAATGGGGTCACATGTAGGGGAGCTCCAATGTTTAGGCACCCAGGGGCTCTCCAAATGCGACATGGTGTCTGCTAACAATTTGAGCTGATTTTCCATTCAAATTGTTATCGGACACCATGTCACGTTTGGCGAGCCCCTGTGTGCCTAAACATTGGAGCTCCCCCACAAGTGACCCCATTTTGGAAACTAGACCCCCCAGGGAACATATCTAGATGCATAGTGAGCACTTTGAACCCCCAGGTGCTTCACAAATTGATCTGTAAAATGAAAAAGAACTTTTTTTCCACAAAATGTTTATTTTTCATTAATTTGTGAGGCACCTGGGGGTTCAATATGCTCACTACCCATCTAGATATGTTCCCTGAGGGGTCTAGTTTCTAAAATTGGGTCACTTGTAGGAGAGCTCCAATGTTTAGGCACACAGGGGCTCTCCATACGCGACATGGTGTCCGCTAACATATGGAATTGTTAGCGGACACCATGTTGCGTATGGAGAGCCTCTGTGTGACTAAACATTAGAGCTCCCCACAAGTGACCCCATTTTGGAAGCTAGACCCCCCAAGGAATGTATCTAGATGCATAGTGAGCACTTTGAACCCCCAGGTGCTTCACAAATTTATTCGTAAAATGAAAAAATAAATACATTTTTTGTGGAAAAAAAGTACTTTTTTATTTTTGTGGATCAATTTGTGAAGCACTTGGGGGTTCAAAGTGCTCCCTATGCATCTAAATACGTTCCTTGGGGGGGTCTAGTTTCCAAAATGGGGTCACTTGTGGGGGAGCTCCAATATTTAGGCACACAGGGGCTCTCCAAACGCGACATGGTGTCCGCTAACAATTGGAGCTAATTTTCCATTCAAATTGTTAGCGGACACCATGTCGTGTTTGAAGAGTCCCTGTGTGCCTAAACATTAGAGCTCCCCCACAAATGACCCCATTTTGGAAACTAGACCCCCTAGGGAACTTATCTAGATGCATAATGAGTATTTTGAACCCCCAGGTGCTTCACAAATTGATCCATAAAAATGAAAAAGTACTTTTTTTTCCCACAGAAATGTTCTTTTTTCATTTTTATGGATCAATTTGTGAAGCACCTGGGGGTTCACATTGCTTACTATGCATCTAGATAAGTTCCCTGGAGGGTCTAGTTTCCAAAATGGGGTCACTTGTGGGGGGTCTTCAATGTTTAGGCATACAGGGGCTCTTCAAACACGACATGGTGTCCGCTAACAATTTGAATAGAAAATTAGCTCCAGTTGTTAGCGGACACCATGTTGTGTATGGAGAGCCCCTGTGTGCCTAAACATTGGAGCTCCCCCACAAGTGACCCCATTGTGGAAAGTAGACCCCCCCAAGGAATTTATCTAGAAACATAGTGAGCACTTTGAACCCACCAGGTGCTTCATTGATCCGTAAAATTGAAAGTACTTTTTTCTTTCACAAAATTTTTTTTTCATTTTTACGGATCAATTTGTGGAGCACCTGGGGGTTCAAAGTGCTCACTATGCATCTAGATATGTAATGAGCCGATCACCGTGGGGAGAGGTACGAGACTCTGCTCCCTCTCGCTGGACCCTATAAGTGCTGTGACCGGTAAGATCACCGTACTTAGGGGGTGACACACAGCCACGGCACAGCGATAACACATATCGATGTGCCTGGCTGTCACATCGCTCCTCTGCAGCGTCATCTCCATGCAGGGAGATGACACTGCAGAGAATGCTGGCACAGGCGGCAGGGGGGCACAGGAGGGGAGGGGGTGACCGGAGGAGGAAGAGGGTATAGGAGCGCAGGGACACAAGGTTGCAGGAGTGCAGGGTTCAGGGCACAGGGACACAAGGACGCAGGGTGTAGGGACACAAGGGTGTAGGTGTGCAGGGCAAAGGGCACAGGAGTGCAGGGGTGCATGGCGAAGGGCACAGGAACACGGAAGCGCAGGGGTGCAGGGCACAGCGATGCAGGGACACAGGGCGAATGGCACAGGAGTGCAGGAGCAAAGATCGCAGGGGTGCGGGGATGCAGGGCTGTGCGACGCAGAGGTGCAGGGATACAAGACTGCAGGAATGCAGGCCTGCAAGGTTCAGAGATGCAGGCTGCAGGGCACAGGGGTGTACGGACGCAGGGCTGCAGGGCACATGGGTGCAGGGATTGCGAGCTTCAGGGTCCATGGACGCAGAGCACAGAGGTGCAACCTGCAGGGATGCAGGGTACATGGGTGTGGCGTGCAGGGTACTGGGGTGCATGGTGCAGGGACACAGGGCACATGTGTGCAGGCTGCAGGGCACAGGGGTGTGGGCTGCAGGGCACAGGGGGTTGAAGGGGTGCGGGGCTGCAGGGCACAGAGGGTTGAAGGGGTGCGGGCTGCAGGGCACAGAGGGTTGAAGGGGTGCGGGGCTGCAGGGCACTGGGGGTTGAAGGGGTGCGGGGCTGCAGGGCACAGGGGTACAGGGACACAGGGCATAGGGTTGTGGGCTGCAGGGCACAGGGGGGCAAAGGGGTGCGGGGCTGCAGGGCACAGGGGATTGAAGGGGTGCGGGGCTGCAGGGCACAGGGGTCCAGGGACACAGGGCGCAGGGGTATGGGCTGCAGGGCACAGGGGGGTGAAGGGGTGCAGGGCACAGGGGTCCAGGGACACAGGGCACAGGGGTCCTGGGACACAGGGCACAGGGGTGCAGAGACACATGGGTCCTGGGACACAGGGCACAGCGGTGCGGGGCTGCAGGGCACAGGGAGTCAAAGGGGTGCGGGGCTGCAGGGCATGGGTGGGTGAAAGGGTGCAGTGCTGCAGGGCACGGGTCCAGGGACACAGGGCACAGGGGTGCGGTGTGCAAGGAACAGGGGGGCGAAGGCGTGCAGGGCTGCAGGGCACAGGGGTGTGGGCTGCAGGGCACGGGGGGGGCGAAGGGGTGCGGGGCTACAGGGCACAGGGGGTTAAAGGGGTGCGGGGCTGCAGGGCACAGGGGTCCAGGGACACAGGGCACAGGGGTATGGGCTGCAGGGCACAGGGGGGTGAAGGGGTGCAGGGCACAGGGGTCAAGGGACACAGGGCACAGGGGTGCAGAGACACATGGGTCCTGGGACACAGGGCACAGCGGGGCTGCAGGGCACAGGGAGTCAAAGGGGTGCGGGGCTGCAGGGCATGGGTGGGTGAAAGGGTGCAGTGCTGCAGGGCACGGGTCCAGGGACACAGGGCACAGGGGTGCGGTGTGCAGGGAACAGGGGGGCGAAGGCGTGCAGGGCTGCAGGGCACAGGGGTGCGAGGCTGCAGTGCACAGGGGGGTGAAGGGGTGTGGGGCTGCAGGGCACAGGTGGCCGAAGGGGTGCAGGGCTGCAGGGACGCAGATTACAGGGCACAAGGGTGCAGGGGCGCAGGGTGCAGGGGCTGCAGGGTACATGGGGTGTGGGGCACAGGGGTACATGGGGTGCGGGGCACAGGGGTACATGGGGTGCGGGGCACAGGGGTACATGGGGTGCGGGGCACAGGGGTACATGGGGTGCAGTACTGCAGGGGTGCAGACCCTGATAATGGACACAGTGTGGAGCAGGCATGATGGGAGTGATCAATCCCATCAGATCACTCTCATCATCACTGGATGGGGGCAGGTATAGCCCCCTCCAGTGATGATGGGAGTGATTTGATGAGATTGATCATTCCCATCATCGCCGCTCCTGTGCCCGCGCTCCTGTCTCTTACGGACCTCCGCTGCTGAGTCACCTCCGGTCCCCGGATCTGTGCCGCTCTCCTCCAGTCCCCACATCTCTGTGCTGCACTCCTCCGATCCCCGGATCGGTGCAGCTCTCCTCCGGTCCCCGCAATCTCTGGCCGCTCTTCTCCGGTCCCCGCATCTGTGGCCGCTCTCCTCCGGTCCTCCGCACCTGTGGCCGGTTTCCCCCGGTCCTCCCGCTCCCGGAGGAGAGTGGGGAGAGTGGGCACAGCAGGGCACATAAGGTAGGACCGGAGAAAACATGATCGGAGCGGCCATGATGGGAGGAAGGGGCATAGCCGCATAATTACTGTGATTGGCTGCTGGAAGTTCCAGCAGCCAATCACAGTGATCACAGACGAGGGGTGGCGAAGCCACCCCCCCTGTAGTCAGCCTAAGGTCCCCTACTTGCTGTAGCCCCGGTGAGATATCGCCGACGCCGCTCACCGGGGCTACAAGACCGGGATCCCGCCATGACGTTGTGGGACGTCACAGGTCGGGAAGACACAGATTTCTATGACGTCCCACAACGTCATAGGTCGTGAAGGGGTTAATGAACATACAAGTTTGACTAAGAGAAATCGCTTCCACCATTGGGATTGGAAAATCGACTGTCTCAAGAATAATTCACTGCACACAATGAAACTGGATCGTTTTCTCCAATACAAAAAGGGAAATGTGGAAGAAAAAGGAAAACGTCACCAAGAACTGATAAACACTTATCAGAAATAGGAAAACTAATGCAAGAAAAACTTGCTTTGTCCCAATTAATTTGCACAGCACTGTAGGCTCTACATCAATAATGGTGCTCCAAAATAGAATGGGCCTGGACATATTATTAGCAAAGTAAGGAGGTGTTTGTAAAATTGTACGTATATTCCAGATAATACAAGTCCCACCGGGATGGTTACAGCAGCCATACAGAAACTGAATTCTCTACAATAAGAATTATAAGGAATTCAGGTGTAGAAGATCCCCGGGGCCAATACTTTCTGTAGATGAAGGGGTGGCAGAGATGGATGGATTAGATAGGCGTTGTTATGCTTATCGTCTTAATTATTGCAGCTATTATTGTTTGTTGTGTCTTCCCTATGTAAGGAAGATGATTGAGAAAGGAGTAGAGACATCAGTTCTCACTTTCCTAGCTCAAGAGGTTAGTTATTCTGTAGACATAGAACAGCTAGGCCCTCTTCAGTCTTTTACAGTCCCCAACTAGGGGATCCCCCATTCCTCTAAGTTATGATAGGTAGGGTAGACACTTCAAATAGTTCCTATACGTAAAGTCTGTATTAAGGGGGGTCAAATGGTTCATATATTTGAAGTCTGTACCAAGGGGGTTTAATGGTTGGCATTTCTCATCTAACGGGCAGCACAAAAGAGTTGGAGGCACATTGGGCAGATGTGATAGGCTCTAGTAGGAACTGGTTAATAAAGTATTTAAGGGGGGCTGTTGAGGAGAGCCATAGGATCAAACACTTAATTAACCTTACAACATAAGGGGTTGAGAGAAACGAGCCATAGAGTGTATTATTTTACATTGCATAAGCTTGGTTGAGACCTAAACATGGCTGCCATTTCTTGTTTCATCACACCATGCCATGGTGTGTAAGATGGTGACTGGATCTATCACTACATCCTCTTTCTAATAAGAAGAACCTGGAGGAAGCTGGATTCCATAGAAGAACTGACCAATCACAGAACGACACATCACCTGGAGATACTTGATCAAGACCACACCCCTGATGACCTCATGGATCCACCCATGGACTAGCCCATTATCCAACCCACTAACCAATGAATTCATCTGAGTAGGCCTGGCTGAGCCTCTTACTGAGTTTCTATAAGTTCATGCCTGTTCAAATAAAACCAAAGAAGGAAAACCGGGGCACCACGTTTTCACAGCGGCTATAGCCAGCAGCGCTATGCCCAATGGGAACCAGCTCAGGTGTTGCTCAGTCAGAAGAAACACGTCAACTATTTCAAGTAAAAGAAAGACGGCACTCACCGGAGTGAGTTCTTCATGCAGTGCAGTGTTTATTGTCAGCAGGGTTACAATGTGCAGGGAGGGTTCACCGGGAGGGCTACAACACCGTTTCGCGCTATGCGCTTCTACGGGTCCAGGAACAATGGCTGCGTGAGTTCCGGTTCTTCAAATAGGCGGAGCGCTGCACAGTAGTGCCGCTGTCATTGGCTTACAATAAAATCAAGTGCAGGTTAAAAACAATTAGTTTCACAACACAGACTGCAAATAATAGAACAGATTGCTTCCTAATAGAAACAATCGATTACAGAAATTCAAGGTACCATGAAACTTCTGTCTTATTATGTGTTTGCCCGACCTCTGAGCTCATTATTGGTATAGACGGGAAAGTGTCTCAGGTTGCTAAGTAACCTGAAGCTGCGCCTGTGGTCAAAGATATACGCCCGACCCTATGAGAACAAGGAGGCTATAGTAGCTGTATAACACAGCCGCACCATTCAGTCTGAATAGCTGCCAAGGGCGAAAGTGGCTTGGGCTATGATATGCTGTCTAGGGGAATCCCGTGGCAGAATACCGGATTTCAAAAAGATAAACATGAATTAATATGCCGGCGATTACATTTTCCCCGGTATATACAGTGCAGCCGTAAACATAATGATGCATTATTATTCAGTTTAAAGAGACCTTGACTCAAGGAGCCCTCGCCACCTTACTGCAACCAAGCAGCCTACCAGACTACCCCTCTTGAACCAGAAGTCCCGTCATTAGAGTGGTGTGCATCAAAGTAACAGGAACGTAAACTCCCATGACATATCATTGCCAGCAATGAGTAGCGGTTATATTGATAATTCGGACCTCCCTGCCCAATGTAACCCTGCTCACAATAAACACTGCATGAAGAAATTACTCCGGTGAGTGCAGTCTTTCATTTACTTGAAATGACTGTTCAAATAAAGTTCACTTGGAGTTGCACTTTGGAGCTGACCGAGGAGAGTGCACTGTGTGTATCTGGTGTCATACTTTCACGCTGGCACTTGGTCCATATCTAATAGGCCAGGAGCAAGCAACTTATTAATATTTCAAAATATTAACCATATCAGATGAAGGGTCTGAGAGATAAAATATGACCTAATAGGTATGAGAGGCTTCACCTTGTGTGGTTGTGAGAGTCACAACCACTATAAAAGCAGATCACGGCTGCTGCAGTCCCCAGCGTGGTGCATATAGAGTAGGGAGAATGAAGGGTCAAACACCGTGCTGCCGTATTCCACAAGTCATCAAAGGGTGAATATAATATTGACTTATTAGTCAACGTGTTTCAGGGCTCCCTGGCACCTTCATCAGGACAAATCAATATCATATTGCCATGCTTTAGGGCGTTTGTGAGCCCTGAAACGTGAAGACTAATAAATCAATATTATATATTCACTCTTTGATGTCTGGTGGAATATGGCAGCGCTGTGTTTATCCCATCATCCTCCCTATTTTAATGTTCTGAGATAATGACCTTTGGGTTTTCATTGGCTTTAAGCCAGAATAATCAACATTTACAGAAATAAACACATAAAATAGATCCCTCTGTGTGTAATGACTCTATATAATAAACGTGTTTCACTTTAAGTATTAAATTACTGAAATAAAGTAACTTTTTGATGATATTCTAATTCATTGAGATGCTCCTGTATTTGTATGCAATTCCACGCTCCTGTCGGGAGAGCATACGGCCGTGACGTGAGACACGTGCAAGTCTCCTGCATCCCTCTCACAAGTGGAGCCCCGACCTTAATGTGTACATTTCCTATCAGCCTTATAGATAAGGGATGAATGTCTGATTGCAGGGAAGCCAATTGAGTGATTGATTAGAGTTAACAGGAGCTTTGAACCCCCAGTTTCTTATCCCCAACTGCAGCGGAGTCATCTAAGGCCGCGGTGGTCGAAGCATGCCCTCCACCAGCTATTCTACAGCAGCTCCATTTAATTTCATCATCAATGAATGAACGTGGGCACAAGCCCTGTAGATGTGAGTAACGGCCATCTTAACTAGTGGAGACTTGTTACAGGTCAGTCCTCTGGGCATCGGTGAACCGGTGAAGGTCCAAGCCATGCGGGAGATGGGGTATCATAGACTGAATAGTGTGGGGCTCACATACCCCATTACTTCACCCATGCAGTACATTCAGGATTAACCGTTCTGGCAATTGCTGCAGATCTCTGTAGTTAGAACCTCCCCAATCCACCAGGTGTCACCTACTAATTTTTTAACAAAATCTGCAAAAAAAAAAAAAAAAACAACTCAAGTTTCAGGAAATTTTTTTCTTGTACTTAAATGCTTGAATATACTGTCAGGAAAATATGAATTATATTCATTGTTTTAGGGGCACAGCCAAAACTGGCATACAACATCCCACCACCACTGGTTTCTATAGATCAAATTCTACAGGCACCCCCTCTCGCTAACCGTCTCCCCCTCCAATATCAGGAATTTACGACGCTGCTGAATCATAAAACCTGAGTTAAGCTGAGAGCTTCTTTTTTTCCCCCAAGAATGTCTTTTGTCTTCAAGAAAGCACCCTTTACATCAAATTTAATAATGCATGTAAACACCACAATTACACAATTCAGATTTTTGGCATGATGGAATTTTGGGATTGCGCTGCCTCCTCTTACATGTCGGGGAGACTATCAGAAACCTGGAGAATAAAATCTGACCACCAGCATATCACAGACATGTCATATTTGGACTCAATAAGCAATTAAAATCACGAGGAAAAACGTGATGTCCATAACATTGACCTGGGAGCATCCAAGCCAAAGATATGGAAAAATGGAGTTGTTGATAACTATGGAAATGGGCGTCTTTCCAAGAAAACAGCCAATATGTGAGGTCAGCAAAGCGGGAGTTCCTGGTATAATGGCCTAAAGCATAAAACCAAAGCGTCCATTTTTGGTGCTTCATTCCAGCCCAGACGTAAAACATAGCAACACTATCGCTGTGAGGCGGAATCATAACTCATTCCAGGGGTGCCCTCCCCCTCTAGATCTGCAACTGTCACCAGGTGACACACGTTTAGTCTTTCTTCGTATTTTAATTTATGTTAAGACATACTATTTAGATTGTGAGCTCCAAGAGGGACAGCATTACTGATGTATGTAAAGTGCTATGGAATTAATAGCATTATATAAATTAATAAATATTATAATCCCTTCTATTTTAATAACTGTTTAGGTCTCCTTTGTAATATCTTTTATATATTTTGTAAACTGCCATTTCTTTGGAGTAAAAAACATATAAATTTGTTAGTTTCGTTCTTCTTCTTGCCCTATAAGCGAGCTGACATGCACCTCCCATAATTTCACATTACCAAACGGATTAGTGATCTACCTGAAAATGATCAGTGGTGGCATCATCATTTTTATATTTATGTGATATTGTGGCTTGAGGGTGGCTGGATTGAGGTGTATATACGTTCCTGGCAGGAACTGGTGGTATATATACATCCTGTCACATCGTGTGCCGCAATAGATGACATAAATTTGAGCAGCTGCAGTCCTTTTCTTATCGTCTGGCAATAACGTGTTTGGCCAGCAGGATAAGGGGGCGCCACAGAGAGCTGCAGGTTGTGACATTTACATTTGTGTTTCATTACATATTTTGCCCTGTCTGCCTTTGAGAGCCTCTGTGTTACACTGCAGAATGAGTTAACTGACAACCATCAGTGAGCGCACTATGATGGCAGCTGGACAGTACATAGCTGTTATCTGTCTTTCTCTGATCTCTCAGCTGATTTATGACCACATCAAAGTTGAATGAGCCTTTATAAGCAAGACAGTATAAAATTAATGAAACACAATTGCAAAAATGATTTAAAGCCCTAAATCCATTAAAAATTTATAAACTTGAAAATAAGGAAATATAGTTGGCATAAAAAAACATAAAAAAACCTGAAAGATCAGACAAATTGAATAAGACCAAAATCAAAGGCTGCAGCAATTTTCTATTTTTTTTAATTAAATATTCTTTCTGAACTCTAGAGGGGCCGTAGGGGCCACGGGTCAGGACTTCCTAATGGTGCGGAGTGAGCGGTGCATGAATGCTGGGGGAGGACATGGCCACTGGGGTGAATAGAGAAGGAATCCAGAGCCGGCAGCACGCGCTCCTCTGGAGACGCTCATCAGTGAACTCAGGTAATACAGAGACAATCTAAGGCATCTGGTGTTGTGTGACACACGTATGATGTGTGGACTCACAATTACTAAGTGGTGACGTATCATGGGGAGATTGTGATCACATACAGATGTAGCTGGCAGCACGTTCCGGGGTATTGTGGCACCGCAGTGCGAGATACACCGTGCAGTGTGCATATGATCAATGCACCAATAAGTGTTGGCGGCACACGGATGGTTCGTCACGGAGATTGCTCTGTCTGTACTGTCCGCTGAACACCCTGTTACGGTGCTGGACCCGGAGACTCGCCTGTCTGATCCAATGTTGGAAATTCTAACTTTTCGTAAATGGTTTCTGTGATGGGCAGGTACTGGGAGATCTCGTTGGGCTCGGTGTAGAGCGGCGGGGGCACGTGACTCAGGTTACTGATTTTACTTTCCCTCGACGTGTATTCTCTCAACATGAAGGTCTTGTCGGACTCGTGGTAGAGACGAGTGTCGTGCATGCGGATGAGGACGCCGTCCACCCGGAGGAAGAACCTGAGGAGGAGGAAGAAGCTGGAGGGCATGACTCTGATCTTCACACTCAGGCTGGACACACCGTGGTCATGGAGCTCATCCTCAAACAGCAGAACTTCCTCAAAAAACATGATCTGCTCCCGGGTCTTCAGTTTCTCTGTATTAATCCGTTCAGTGGTAGGAACAGTATTAAACGTGAGGTCGTGACCCAGCAAGGAGCCCTTGTAGTCGGTGGTGTATGTCCAGTCATACGGCTTCACGATCTCCTTGCTGTGCTCGCTGTCAGACCGGCTCTCCTGCCATTCCTCAGCACAGGCCACCTTCACTGCCCCCTTGTTCTTATTCACCCTCCTCAGTGCATCTTTAGCTGTGAACTCAATCCCAAAGCCGGAGGAGTGCTGGATCCTCAAGACATTCTCCCCAAACATCATTTCGGGAAGGCAGGGCATGTTCATTTCTTCCGCCAGTTTCTCCACATCGGCCGACTTCATAATGTGAGTTTTGATGGCGGTGACTTTCCATGGTCCAAAATTAAAGTCTTGATTGCTGCTTTTGAATCCGTGAATCATAGCTGGAGCCGGTCAGGGTCTGCAGACAGAGGAGGGGTACGGTTAGTACAAGTGCACTAGGACAAAGCACCAAGACATGTTCTAGCACCCAGAGGTGAGCAGTGCCATCATGACATCTACACGGACCTGCCAGGACGATCAGCAGCTTGTGTCCAGCTCTGACAACACCGGTGCACATTACCTGTTCCCCACCCACTATCTGCCTTTCACGGTAGGAAAGTATAGACACAACAATAATGAGGAAAACTCCAAAAAGAATTGAAGATTTTACTGGCAACCAAGACAAATGTCACGCTTCCGAGGGAAGGCGCCCTAGACTGGACCCACTGGGCCGTGGTACCGAACTCCCCTGGGTGAGCTGGTCCTAGTTTACCCAACCCCTATACAGGGATTGTCAGGGGCAAGTCCAGGGGGTCTAAGTACCACAGCAGCTAGTACCAGGGGGGCGGCTCGTAAGGTTAGCCTATGCTACAGCACAGCTAAGGATTCCAGGTAATGGTACAAGGCTAGGAGAGCAGGAATGGTGCTACCGGAGAAGAGCACTGCAGAGCTTCCAGGTAACAAGGTACAAGGAAGGCCTGACCAACAGTCAGCAAGGCAGAAGCAAACTGACTTAATATATGGGCCTGATATACCGGAGGAAGAGCAGCTATTGGTCAAGGGGAGTGTCAGGTTGGACCGTGCCGGCCCCTAGAGTCACAGGGGAGGAGTGCATCTTGTGTGCCGCTGATTGGTCACATGAATACGACCATTGTAATGTGCTCATGTGTGAGCCCGGTGGTCATCTGACAAGAAGGGAACCCGGCGAAGGCTCCGAGACACAGTACGCCTGGACGCAGGATGCTGACCCGGGAGAGGTGAGCTGGGGAGCGGTGCCAGGGGACCAAACAATAACATTGTGTAACGTTTAGACCCTTACATTTGGATCTTCATCAATGCTGCCTCTGAGATGGCGAAAAAAATCACCACAAAGTATTCAAGTTATTGTAGAAAATGAAGGATGGCATCTCACATGCCGGAGACAAGCGCCAGCTGACAAGCATTCCTGCAAGAACTTGCACACTTTACAGCGATTTTTCGCCATTTTAGAGCCAATTCTGATGAAGACCCGAATGTAAGGGTTGAAACGTTACAATGTTGTTTTCATTGACTGGATAATACAATCTTCAGTTCTTACTCATTGTGGAGGGACGAGTTTCCTCATTATTATTGAAAGGTTTGAACCCTTAAGGTTCATGGCATACATGAAAATAAAGGCCCAGTCACACATAATGATGCACCAGCGATCCCGATAACGATGTGCAGAGATCGCTGGTGCGTCGTTTACACATCGATGGTAAGATGTCAAACAGGCATCTCACCAGTGATAGTGAAAAATGACGCACCAGCGATCCAGAATTATACCGAGGTCGTTGGGAATGGTCACTCCATAGCGTAACATTGAGATCGTTGGTCATTGTCCCTGTCAAACAACCATGTAGCGCTCCCAGGGGAGCACAACGACGTAGAAATGACCCAGAGCAGTGTGTAACGATCTCACAGCAGGGGCCAGATCGTTGGTGCGTGTCACACAGAACGACATCACTATTGCGTAACGAAATCTGTGATGCTACAGCGATCTTGTTATGTGTGACAGGGCCTTAAGTCTACTGTATAGACGCACCATCGTCCTCGGCCCCATTCAACTCACAAGTGGGGGACAGCAGCCCGTGAAGGAGTTACAACCCGCCAGACACTGCATACTGTGCCCAGGATCCGGTTAACAGGAGCCGCAGTGGTCAGTAGTGTTGGTGGCATTTGAGCCACGCACTGCGGTTCATGGTGCATTGTGTGAGGGTCACAGCTTTATGGTCATTTAGGTGCAGCCGTCACCTCATTCATCACAAGGGGGAAAATCTGCAGAAAGCAGCTAGGAAGACGGAGCGCACGTCACCTGCAGGAGGAAGACAGAGCGCACGTCACTGCAGGAGGAAGACAGAGCGCACGTCACCTGCAGGAGGAAGACAGAGCGCACGTCACCTGCAGGAGGAAGACAGAGCGCACGTCACCTGCAGGAGGAAGACAGAGCGCACGTCACCTGCAGGAGGAAGACAGAGCGCACGTCACCTGCAGGAGGAAGACAGAGCGCACGTCACCTGCAGGAGGAAGACAGAGCGCACGTCACCTGCAGAGGAAGACAGAGCGCACGTCACCTGCAGGAGGAAGACAGAGCGCACGTCACCTGCAGGAGGAAGACAGAGCGCACGTCACCTGCAGGAGGAAGACAGAGCGCACGTCACTGCAGGAGGAAGACAGAGCGTACATCATCTGAATGGCCACCCCGCCGCAGCCCCACATTATGCAGGTGTGACCACGCCCTGCCACAGAACCACACTATGCAGGTGTGAAGGCGTCCCGGCGCAGCCCCACACCATGCAGATGTGAACATGCCCTGCCACATGCCCCGCCACAGGGTCCACTCCCCCGACGCACACCCTGCCTATACAAAAGTATGAGGGAGCAGGAATGTAACATGATCCTGGAGCCTCCAGGGTCCGCACACCCTGCCTATACATAATTATGAGGGGGTGGGAATGTAAGATTATACTGGAGCTCCCAGGGTCCACACCCCCTGCCTATACAGAAGTATGAGGGAGCAGGAATGTAAGATGATCCAGGATTCCCCAGGGTCTCCGCCTCTGACATCTCCTGTTCTCTGCTGCAGCATGAGGCTGAATATCTCGGTCCCCTGGGGAAGGGGTGAGAGCTGAGGAGCAGATATGATTTTCTAGATTTATAACGGATCTATAGATCCTAGAGCTGTAGTGCCCAGCTATGCTTCTTCATGGAGGAGGGCAGGGCTGTACATGGTTATCTACCCTGGAATGCAGCCGAGCTTTCTGCAGCCAGGCACAGCACAGGGGACTGCAGACCATGGACAGCGCTCTGCACACAGCAGCCTGTACACTCTGCACACAGCAGCCTGCACACTCTGCACACAGCAGCCTGCACACTCTGCACACAGCAGCCTGCATACTCTGCACACAGCAGCCTGCACACAGCAGCTGCACACAGCAGCCTGCACACTGTGCACACAGCAGCCTGCCACTGTACAGCAGCCTGCACACTGTACACAGCAGCCTGCACACTGTACACTGTACACTGCACCCTGTACACTGACCCTGCACCCTGCACACTGTACACTGCACCCTGCACACTAGCACCCTGCACACTGTACACACACCCTGCACACTGTACACAGCACTCTACACACTATACTCTGCACACAGCACCCTGCACACTGTACACAGCACTCTGCACACAGCAGCCTGCACACTGTACACTGCACCCTGCACACTGTACACAGCACCTGCACAACTGTACACAGCACCCTGCACACTATAAACTCTGCACACAGCACCCTGCACACTGTACACGCACTCTGTACACAGCAGCCTGCACACTGTACACTGCACCTGTACAAGCACCTGCACACACACCTGCACACAGCACCCTGCACACTGTACACAGCACCCTGCACACTGAACAGCACCCTGACACACTATACTCTGCACACAGCACCCTGCACACTGTACACAGCACCCTGCACACAGCACCCTGTACTCTATACACAGCACTCTACACACTACACAGCACTCTGCACACAGCACCCTGTACTCTATACACAGCACTCTACACACTATACTCTGCACACAGCACCCTGTACACTATACAGCACCGTACTCTACACAGTACTCTATACACTGTTTATACATACTTATACACAGTACTCTATACACATCACTCTATACACATCACTCTTACACATCACTCGCACACTATACTCTGCACACAGGCTCCATACGGCGATCCATCACCCTCCCCCGGCCGCACCATCGCAGCCCCATACTGACCATCAGCACCGCCGTTCTACTCTTCTGTACGAAAACCCGCCCCCTATACAGGACAACCAATCACGAGAGCTCTCCCGGAAATTGACAGCTGCGTTCTCCAATCACAGGCGTCAATGATGGCCGCTCGACACGTTTGACGGACGCACGTGCGTATGACGTCAACAGGAAGACACGTACGAGAAGCTTTAACTGGGCGGGGCAGCTACAGTCAATCATATGACTGGGGCTGGTGAGAGTGGACCAATCACAGAGGCGGTTACATGAAGGTCTGGTAAAGGGGCAGAATCCGGGAAGTGAGGCAGACATGAACTCTCTGGAGCAGGCGGAAGGTGCGAGGGGGACTGTATATACGGGGTGTACCCAGTGTGCTCCAGGGGGCTGTTACCATGGAGACGTGTAGAGGTTCATAGGGACACTACAAGTGGGGCTGTTACCATGGAGACGTGTAGAGGTTCAGAGAGACACTACAAGTGGGGCTGTTACCATGGAGACGTGTAGAGGTTCAGAGAGACACTACAAGTGGGGCTGTTACCATGGAGACGTGTAGAGGTTCAGGGGAGACACTACAAGTGGGGCTGTTACCATGGAGACGTGTAGAGGTTCAGAGAGACACTACAAGTGGGGCTGTTACCATGGAGACGTGTAGAGGTTCATAGGGACACTACAAGTGGGGCTGTTACCATGGAGACGTGTAGAGGTTCATAGGGACACTACAAGTGGGGCTGTTACCATGGAGATGTGTAGAGGGTGGACACTACAAGTGGGACTGTTACCATGGAGATGTGTAGAGGTGGAGGCTAAGGTGGACACTACAAGTGGGACTGTTACCATGGAGACGTGTAGAGGTGGAGGCACAGGTGGACACTACAAGTGGGACTGTTACCATGGAGACGTGTAGAGGTGGAGGCACAGGTGGACACTACAAGTGGGGCTGTTACCATGGAGACGTGTAGAGGTTCAGAGAGACACTACAAGTGGGGCTGTTACCATGGAGACGTGTAGAGGTTCATAGGGACACTACAAGTGGGGCTGTTACCATGGAGATGTGTAGAGGGTGGACACTACAAGTGGGACTGTTACCATGGAGACGTGTAGAGGTGGAGGCTCAGGAGGACACTACAAGTGGGGCTGTTACCATGGAGATGTGTAGAGGTGGAGGCTCAGGAGGACACTACAAGTGGGGCTGTTACCATGGAGACGTGTAGAGGTGGAGGCTCAGGAGGACACTACAAGTGGGGCTGTTACCATGGAGACGTGTAGAGGTTCAGAGATACACTACAAGTGGGGCTGTTACCATGGAGACGTGTAGAGGTTCAGAGATACACTACAAGTGGGGCTTTTACCATGGAGATGTGTAGAGGTGGAGGCTCAGGAGGACACTACAAGTGGGGCTGTTACCATGGAGATGTGTAGAGGTGGAGGCTCAGGAGGACACTACAAGTGGGGCTGTTACCATGGAGACGTGTAGAGGTTCAGAGATACACTACAAGTGGGGCTGTTACCATGGAGACGTGTAGAGGTTCAGAGATACACTACAAGTGGGGCTGTTACCATGGAGATGTGTAGAGGTGGAGGCTCAGGTGGACACTACAAGTGGGGCTGTTACCATGGAGACGTGTAGAGGGTGTGGAAAGGGCTACAAGTGTGGATCTACACTACAAGTGGGGCTGTTACCATGGAGACGTGTAGAGGTTCAGAGATACACTACAAGTGGGGCTGTTACCATGGAGACGTGTAGAGGTTCAGAGATACACTACAAGTGGGGCTTTTACCATGGAGATGTGTAGAGGTGGAGGCTCAGAGGACACTACAAGTGGGGCTGTTACCATGGAGATGTGTAGAGGTGGAGGCTCAGGTGGACACTACAAGTGGGGCTGTTACCATGGAAATGTGTAGAGGTGGAGGCTCAGAGGACACTACAAGTGGAGCTGTTACCATGGAGATGTGTAGAGGTGGAGGCTCAGGGGGACACTACAAGTGGGGCTGTTACTATGGAGACGTGTAGAGGTTCAGAGAGACACTACAAGTGGGGCTGTTACCATGGAGACGTGTAGAGGGTCATAGGGACACTACAAGTGGGGCTGTTACCATGGAGATGTGTAGAGGTGGAGGCTCAGGGGGACACTACAAGTGGGACTGTTACCATGGAGACGTGTAGAGGTTCAGAGAGACACTACAAGTGGGGCTGTTACCATGGAGACGTGTAGAGGTGGAGGCTCAGGAGGACACTACAAGTGGGGCTGTTACCATGGAGACGTGTAGAGGTTCAGAGAGACACTACAAGTGGGGCTGTTACCATGGAGATGTGTAGAGGTGGAGGCTCAGGGGGACACTACAAGTGGAGCTGTTACCATGGAGACGTGTAGAGGTTCAGAGACACTACAGGTTTGGCCCTCCTCTGAGGGGCCGGGCTGCATAGAACATGTAACTGGGGGCTGCAGCTTTTATCTCATCGCTGTCAGAACTGACCTCCTCTATGTTGAAGCCCCCGTTATGGCTTGTAAAAGGGTAAAGCTGTGATCGGAGTGATCTGCTCCATTAGTTACTCTCAGTTGCTCTTGCGCTGTATGGTGCGGGCTCGGCTCCTGAGCCTGCTCCATGCAGTCTGTTCATCCACTATATGTGGGGTTAGGGGATTTGCCACAATTCAACTTTTTCCAACCCAAAAGTTTTGTCAGGTTTAAAATTAACAAACAGCTCCACTTCCCAAACCTGCTCCAGTACTGCCTCCCCCCCGCTGCGTCACATGACTGGTGTACACTGCACGGGCCCCTGAGAACAGTCACAGCCTGGAGGGGAGTCTGAGTGGATCCAGTGTCGACTCTTTGCCCTCATCCTTCCCCTATCGTTTTTATGCAGCAGCACCCTCTGATATCTCCCGTTGCTCACAATGGACATTTGATGTTTTCTTGCATATCTGTTTCTCCATCTAGATCTAAAGGCCTTTGAGCGAAGGCTGACAGAATATGTGTCATGTTTACAACCTGCGACCGGACGTTGGAGAAGTAAGTTACAAGGATGATGGGTGCAGAGGAGGATTATGGATGATGGTTGACGAGGAGGAAGAGGATGGTTGACAAGGAGGAGGATGATGATGTTGGTTAACCAGGAATAGGAGGATGATGATGTTGGTTAACCAGGAATAGGATGAGGAGGAGGAGGAGGAGGAGGATGATGATGGTTGACGATGAGGAGAGGAGGATGATGATGGTTGACGATGAGGAGGAGCAGGAGGAGGAGGATATTGATGTGGGTGACGAGGAGGAGGAGGATATTGATGTGGGTGACGAGGAGGAGGAGGATATTGATGTGGGTGACGAGGAGGAGGAGGATATTGATGTGGGTGACGAGGAGGAGGAGGATATTGATGTGGGTGACGAGGAGGAGGAGGATATTGATGTGGGTGACGAGGAGGAGGAGGATATTGATGTGGGTGACGAGGAGGAGGAGGATATTGATGTGGGTGACGAGGAGGAGGAGGATATTGATGTGGGTGACGAGGAGGAGGAGGATATTGATGTGGGTGACGAGGAGGAGGAGGATATTGATGTGGGTGACGAGGAGGAGGAGGATATTGATGTGGGTGACGAGGAGGAGGAGGATATTGATGTGGGTGACGAGGAGGAGGAGGATATTGGTGTGGGTGAAGGGAAGGAGGAGGAGGATATTGATGTGGGTGACGAGGAGGAGGAGGATATTGATGTGGGTGACGAGGAGGAGGAGGAAGTATTGATGTGGGTGACGAGGAGGAGGAGGATATTGATGTGGGTGACGAGGAGGAGGAGGATATTGATGTGGGTGACGAGGAGGAGGAGGATATTGATGTGGGTGACGAGGAGGAGGAGGATATTGATGTGGGTGACGAGGAGGAGGAGGATATTGATGTGGGTGACGAGGAGGAGGAGGATATTGATGTGGGTGACGAGGAGGAGGAGGATATGATGTGGGTGACGAGGAGGGGATATTGATGTGGGTGACGAGGAGGAGGAGGAATTGATGTGGGTGACGAGGAGGAGGAGGATATTGATTGGGTGACGAGGGGGAGGATATGGATGTGGGTGACGAGAGGAGGAGGATATTGATGTGGGTGACGAGGAGGAGGATATTGATGTGGGTGACGAGAGGAGTATGATTGGGTGCGAGAGAGGATATGATGTGGGTGACGGAGGAGGAGGAGATGATGTGGGTGACGAGGAGGGGAGGATATGATGTGGTGAGGAGGAGGAGGATAGTGATGTGGGTGACGAGGAGGAGAATTATGTGGGTGACGAGGAGGAGGAGGATATTGATGTGGGTGACGAGGAGGAGAGGATATTGATGTGGGTGACGGAGGATGAGTGGGTGACGAGGGGGATATGATGTGGTGACGAGAGGGGGATATGATGTGGGTGACGAGGAGAGGAGGAGATATGATGTGGGTGACGAGAGGAGAGGAATATGGATGTGGGTGACGAGGAGGGGAGGATGATATTGATGTGGGTGACGAGGAGGAGGAGGATTATTGATGTGGGTGACGAGGAGGAGGAGGATATTGATGTGGGTGACGAGGAGGAGGAGGATATGATGTGGGTGACGAGGAGGAGGAGGATATTGATGTGGTGACGAGGAGAGGAGGATATTGATGTGGTGGAGGAGGAGGAGGATATGAATTGTGGGTGAGAGGAGGAGGATATTGATGTGGTGACGAGGAGGAGGAGGATTGATGTGGGTGGGAGGGGATTGATGTGGGGCGAGGAGGGGAATGGATGGGTGACGAGAGGAGGAGGGATATTGATGTGGGTGACGAGGAGGAGGATATTGATGTGGGTGACGAGGAGGAGGATATTGATGTGGGTGACGAGGAGGAAATATTGATGTGGTGACGGAGGGGATATTGATGTGGGTGACGAGGAGGAGGATATTGATGTGGTGACGAGGAGGAGGATATTGATGTGGGTGACGAGAGGAGGAGGAGATATTGATGTGGGTGACGAGGAGGAGGAGGATATTGATGTGGGTGACGAGGAGGAGAGATATTGATGTGGGTGACAGGAGGAGGAGGAGATATATGTGGGTGACGAGGAGGAGGATATTGATGTGGGTGACGAGGAGGAGGAATATTGATGTGGGTGACGAGGAGGAGGAGATATTGATGTGGGTGACGAGGAGGAGGAGATATTGATGTGGGTGACGAGGAGGAGGATGATATTGATGTGGGTGACGAGGAGGAGGAGGAGATATGATGTGGTGACGAGGAGGAGGAGGATATTGATGTGGTGACGAGGAGGAGGAGATATTGATGTGGTGACGAGGAGGGAGGATATTGATGTGGGTGACGAGGAGGGAGGAGATATTGATGTGGGTGACGAGGAGAGGAGGATATTGATGTGGTGACGAGGAGAGGAGGAGATATTGATGTGGGTGACGAGGGAGGGAGGATATTGATGTGGGTGACGAGGAGGAGGATATATTGATGTGGGTGACGAGGAGGAGGATATTGATGTGGGTGACGAGGAGGAGGAGGAGTATGATGTGGTGACGAGGAGGAGGAGGAGATATTGATGTGGGTGACGAGGAGGAGTGACTGAGGGGTGAGGGAGGAGGAGGATATTGATGTGGGTGACGAGGAGAGAGAGGGTAGGAGGAGGAGGATATTGATGTGGGTGACGAGGAGGAGGAGGAGATATTGATGTGGGTGACGAGGAGGATATTGATGTGGGTGACGAGGAGGAGGATATTGATGTGGGTGACGAGAGGGGAGGATATTGATGTGGGTGACGAGGAGGAGGAGGATGATATTGATGTGGGTGACGAGGAGGAGGAGGATGATATTGATGTGGTGACGAGGAGGAGGAGGATGATTGATGTGGTGACGAGGAGGAGGAGATGATATTGATGTGGGTGACGAGGAGGAGGAGGATGATATTGATGTGGTGACGAGGAGGAGGAGGATGATATTGATGTGGGTGACGAGGAGGATGAGTGGGAGGATATTGATGTGGGTGACGAGGAGATATGAGTGGTGACGAGGAGGATGATATTGAAGAGATATTGTGTGGTGACGAGGGTATGAGTGGTGAGGAGATATTGATGTGGGTGACGAGGGGGGAGGATATTGATGTGGGTGACGAGGAGGAGAGATGATATTGATGTGGGTGACGAGGAGGAGGATGATATTGATGTGGGTGACGAGGAGGAGGATGATATTGATGTGGGTGACGAGGAGGAGGAGGTGATATTGATGTGGGTGACGGGAGGAGGAGGATGATATTGATGTGGGTGACGAGGAGGAGGAGAATATTGATGTGGGTGACGAGGAGGAGGGGATGTATTGATGTGGGTGACGAGGAGGAGGAGGATGATATTGATGTGGGTGAGAGGAGGAGGAGGATGATATTGATGTGGGTGACGAGGAGGGGAGGATGATATTGAGTGGGTGCGAGGAGGATATTGATGTGGGTGACGAGGAGGAGGATTTGATGTGGGTGACGAGAGGGAGGATATTGATGTGGGTGACGAGGAGGAGGAGGATGATATTGTGTGGGTGACGAGGAGGAGGGATGATATTGATGTGGGTGACGAGGAGGAGGAGGATGATATTGATGTGGGTGACGAGGAGGAGGAGGATGATATTGATGTGGGTGACGAGGAGGAGGAGGATGATATTGATGTGGGTGACGAGGAGGATATTGACGTGGGTGACGAGGAGGATATTGATGTGGGTGACGAGGAGGAGGATATTGATGTGGGTGACGACGAGGTGGAGGATATTGATGTGGGTGACGACGAGGTGGAGGATATTGATGTGGGTGACGACGAGGTGGAGGATATTGATGTGGGTGACGACGAGGAGGATATTGATGTGGGTGACGACGAGGAGGATATTGATGTGGGTGACGACGAGGTGGAGGATATTGATGTGGGTGACGACGAGGTGGAGGATATTGATGTGGGTGAAGAGGAGGAGCAGGATATTGATGTTGGTGACGAGGAGGAGCAGGATAATGATGTGGGTGACGAGGAGGAGGATAATGATGTGGATGACGAGGAGGATGAGATGGATGAAGAGGGGGATTGCGATGGATGATGATGATTCACTCGAGAGCTGTGTGATATAAATAAGGATATAGATGATGGGTCTTCTCCAGCCCTTGCAGTATGAGATGTTCACCCCGGTGTTGTCTAATATCAGGATGTATCGGTGTGGGGTGATCACTTATTTCCCCATCTGCTTTGCTGTAATTAGTTGCTGATTTGTCTATTGGCACCACACAATTTTGATTCACTGCTAAGGCTTCACATTGCGGGTCACATCCGATCCGAGGCTGTCCGTGTAAACCAGACCGCCCCGGACCGGGTTTTGGCCCCATGGCCGGATAGAAGCTGGATGGCAACTCTCTGCCATCCGGTTTCTATCTGTCCGGGAAAAATCTGGGAGAGTTCAGAATTCTCTCACGGGCACAAAAATGTTGCTAATTGCCGTATCCCGAATTCTTGCGGATCCAGGGCAATCCGGCGCTCCCTAACATGGGAGCCTATGGGGCTGGATTGCATCGGTCTGGGAGGATCCGGGAAGCGGACTCCTGCGGCTGCACTCCGCTGTTGTTTCAGGACCGCGGCTAGCTCCCTGCCAGCCACGGTCCTGAATCATCATCAGCAGCGGCAGGTGTGTCTGGGTGCACACTGGACCGGAGGGCATATTAGCCCTCCAGTTCTGTGTGCTGATCCGATCCGGGGCTGTCGGGTTCACCCTCACAGCATCGGATCTGACCCACAATGTGAAGCCAGCCTAAGTTCCTTGTAAAGTTGCCCCTAATTGGATTCATCAAACACCTCGTTGTCATTCATCTTATTTGTATTCAAACAAGGAAAGTTGTAACTTTAAAGGGTTAATGTTTAAATATAAAAATGTACACCTTTTCCAAAGGATCCAGGCTGCCAGCGATACCGAGGTGCCACCTGCCGTCCTCTGCTCCGTTCATTGCCCGTGTCACCATGGTCTCTTACGTGGGGCAGGTTTGGCACCTCTGTCTCATCCCTTTTTGATGAAGATAAATTGGGGTCAGACGGAGCGCTGGGCACATAGAAGGGGCAGGAAATGAGTCTTTATGTTAAACAATACTTCACAATTAGTGATGAGCAAGCATGCTCGGCGCTGCTCGTTACTCGCACGAGTATCCCGGTACTCAGGATGCTCGGCGAGTACCGCTGAGATGCTCGGACTCCTCGCTAATCATAATCGATCTGACACAAATCCACAGCTCTATCAGTGCACACAGTGAGCTGCACCTCACAGAGAGCAGATTGATTGTTAGGGTCCCTCTGGGGGGCACAGCAAGGTGTTGTTTGCTGCGTTGATTTGAAAAAGCCCCTCCCCCGCCCTTTCCCAGAAACACTCGTTTTATAGCCGGAAGTCTGTGGGGTGAGCCTGTCACTCATTGACTTACATTGGGCTCGGTGCTCAGGCCGAGTACAAGAGTATCTTGGGATGCTCTGCCCGAGCACTCGAGCATTTTAGTGCTCGCTCATCTCTACGCACAATGCATTCCAGCGTCTGATTGCCGCCATTGTCAGGTGGTAGTGAGGCATCGCAAGTGAATGGCTTAAGGCTGCTTCACACGCCAGGATCTCGTTAACGATCTCCTTGAAACGTCAGGGATTTGTGAACGTTGTAACGATATCATTAGTGCATCCTCGCGTGTAAACGAACGATGTAGGATGATAAAATCATTGAAACAGTCATCACAAAAATGAGCTCCGGACCTCAACTCTATCATTCATCGTCCAATTAAGGATCTGTGAAGCAGCCACATGGTTCAGTGTGACGCCATGATGAATGACATCATTGAACATTCTCCTATTCCTGCCGCTTTAAAAGATCGTTCAGTCCTTCCTCTCCTATTTAACTGCTGCGTTGCCGAATGGGATATCGTTAACGAGATCCGTGTGTGTGACAACACACTAACGATGTCAAAACGATCGCGGTCACGTGATCATTCTAAGGGCCACTTCACACACACAGATAATTGTGCAGATATTGTTCACAGATCTCTGGTTGCAGTGAAATCATGGACACATTGTTACATTTTGTGGCTGTGTACAAATGGATTAATGTATCCATGATTTCACTGCAACCAGAGATCTGGGAACAATATCTGCACAAATATCTGTGTGTGTGAAGTGGCCTTCAGGATATCGTAAGGCTGTGTTCACACTGGGCGTTTTTGGGCTGTTTTTGCTCAGCAGTTTTTGTAGCCAAAACCAGGAGTAGAGCAATCAGAGGAAAAGTCTAATAGAAACACGTCACCACTTCTGGATTTAATCACCCACTGCTGGTTTTGGCTACAAAAACTGTTGAGCAAAAACAGCCCAAAAACGCCCAGTGTGAACACAGCCTTAATGAGATCCTAGCATGTGAAGTGTCCTTTATATAGCAAAGAAGGCTATAAACCCGAAGTAGACCGATTTACAGCCAATTAACCCCTCACTTACCAAACAGTAAGAACCATGGTAAAAGCTAGCAATGCGTAATGTGTTCTATAAAAAACAATAACTACAATATATGTAAAGTGAGTATGTATAGAGAGAATAATGTAAAGGGAATGCCATAGAGTAAATAAGAGAATAAATAGTAAGGCTAAGGACAAGTAATAGGACCGAGAAACAGGGAAAAAGGGAATAACAGAGAAGAGAAAAGGATTATAAAAAATATCTGAATAAAAATGGCCCTTTCACACCAGTGGTTTACGCTGATGTGCTGTAGATCTGGAAGCGTGTTTTTTTTTTTTTTTTTTTTTTGCAGCCGCAAGTGTCAGATCTGCCGCTTGCTGGATCCAGGCCACAAGTCAGCCGTTAGGCGGCAGATGCCGCGCCACCTGCCAGATCTGCTGCACATCAGCGTAAACTGCTGATGTGAAAGGAGCCATAGAGGAGTAAAAATGCAGATTGAACGCACCACATTCTCCTCTGGGAACAATGTGCCAAGCTTGAAAATCCTCTAGTTGTCCTTGTTAACAAGTTGACGGTATGTGTGCTGCCCGGACTCGGGTAAGCCGTCAATAATGGTCAACTTCAGTTCACCCAGGTTTTTAAAGTGCTCCAATGAGAAGTGTTTAGAAATATTATGTAGCAGGTAGCCTGTCCTAATGTTATGTCTGTGTTTATTTAGCCTATAGAAGAAAGTAAAGTAGGGCTCCCCACTGCTGCGCCATGTCGTATTGGAGGCTAAATATCCACAAACCTTGATGGCTGCAATTTTGTGCTGGTGCCAACATGAAGTCCAGCGCAAATACTTAAACCGTTTTATGGGACATGTCAGTCACTGGCCTGATAAACTAGAGTCTTGCTTTATTGTTTGTTCACTTTAAAGGATGATACAGGTCATATTGCCTACATTACACTGACGCTTTTCTGATGTTTCACACATCTTTAGTCATAGCATGATCATGAAGAAAAAATAAAGCAAGACTCTGTTATCAGGCCTGGGAGTGCCCTATCCTCCTTAAGAAGGGTTTTGTGTTTGAGTCTAGCCTGCACGGGTTGTATCATGCAGCCAATGTATTGCAGGACACACGTACATTCCATCAGGTGTACAACAGGACAGGCTGCATTTAATAGGAAAGGTTTTCCCTGTCGAGAATGATTTGGCTTCATAGACAATGATATGGCAATATAGGCATTTTGGGCCATTACACCGGAGACAACCAAGCTTGCAATTCAGTTTACCCCCCTTTTTTTCTAGGGTTTGGGGTGTACCACTTTGGGCTACTAAATTCCGAAGATTTCAGCTATTCCTGTAAATAATCCTTGTTTTTTTGGTAAACGTTCTGGCAGAACTGGATCGTTCATCAAGATAAAGCAATATTTATTGATTAATTTATTGAAGCGTTTGCTGAGACTGATTGAAAGTAGTTACCAGACTTAGATTTGTCCAGACAGCGTCCCGTTCTTTTGGGTTGGAAGTGGAATGGATCTTGCCGGTTCAGCCTGTCTGTCAAGTTTTCTGCTTTGTTGGAGCGTCATTCAGTAGCCTTTGGATATCCTTTGGCCACAAATCTTTCAGTATTTTGGACTCGAGGAAGAAATCGTGGTCCGAACAGAATGTTGGTGTCCAAACAGGTTGTTGCAGGTGGGGGGTCAGGGATCCTAATAAGAGACTCTCTAGGTTGGAAATCTGGATGGATGGTAGTGAGTGAAGTATCCAAACAGTTATTAACATCTTGGGTAGATACGGGATGGGTTATAATTTCATTAACACTAAAATCAACCAATGGAGGAATATAGATTCCATCTGAGGCTTCAATTACAGGGTGTAAACGTTCTCCACTGCCCGCTGAGGAGGCACTACAGGTCGGCTGCTCCGTTTCCAAACATGAATTATCTAACACTTGTGTAGGGTTTTTTTGTGTAGGGTTTTTGAGGATGCCTTGGTTTTATTATCCCTCTTTGTATCATTAGCACCACCTCCATTCACCTCTGAGTGAGAACTCAGGGGTAAGGATTTTTTCATGAACTAAAAGATCCCAAATTGAGCGTTCTTTTGTTCTGCTCATATATGGCCATAAGGTTAATTTCCCTCTCGCCATGACAGCACCGTACGTGAGGAGGATCAGCCCAGGAATGGAAAACCTACTTATGATAATGGGCAGCCCTTCTCTCCAGCCCTCAGTGTGGTTTCCTATCCATAGATAGGAACACCTATTGAAGTTACCTGAGACCAGTGAGACTGGTGAGGGGCAGGAGGCAGCCAGGTTCTCTGATGCCGCCGGGGTCTGGGTGTAAGAAGTTGGAGCCTGCAGGGTCTCTTACGTGGATCCCCAGGTGGAGGCACTCTGGCTGCCAGTGGAAGACGGAGACGGTGGGGGGCGCGTGCTGTAGTAAGTCACGTTTTCTTAGAGCACGCACGCGTACAATGCGCCTATTTCTGGGTCGCAGCCTGATGAATTCACACGCCCCCGGAGGAGGAGGCGGTGCACTTTCAGGTTCAGACTGATGGCCATGGGTGTCGATTCAGAAATGCTCTTCTCCAGAGACATGTCAAGCAGGAGTCTGTAAGCATCTCCAACATGTTTGACCTGGGTGCACTAGCGTGGGTGAACCCAAAGTCCTGCCTAGTGTGGTCGTTGCTGGCATCAGGACGGGTGAGTGCCTAACAATAGGCAGTTTTATTGATGAAGTGCTATCTCCTCTTTATTTGTAGGCCACAAAAGTGTTGCCAAAACTAAACACAAGGTCTGTGTGCTGTGCAAAAAAAGACCTTAAGAAAACCTATGTGAAAAAGCTCTGTCCTGCCTGTATTGAATGGACAGTAGTGGAAGGAACATCTATTTTTCAAGACATTTGTCTTTGATTAAAGGGGAAGTCAAGGACACAGTGAGACATGAGATGCGTCTTTATGGAGCCCCCTTCTGCCACTGATACACATTCATCAGGTGGTAGCTCCCAGGAAGTAAAGGCCCCGTTACACGGCACGATATCGTTAATGATATCGCTTAAACATCACGGATTTGGAGTCGTTCAAGCGACATCGTTGCAACCTTGTGGCATGTGACTCTGCAAAGTTGTAACGATAAATCGTCGGATCGTTGATCGCAGGTTTGAGAACATGTTCTCACATCACACGATCCACAATCAGCCAACCTGGTATATCATTGTGTTTGACACCGCGATAACGATGTTGTTCATGACTTCGCCCATTCACAGCAATGAGTAGGTATAGTTCACTGGGTTGTGCGAACGAGTTCTGCTCGCTGGATCGTTGGTGCGTCGTCCACGATATCTAGACGTGTGACATCTCACCAACAATGTCAAAACGATGTCTGCAACGACCGCGCACCCCCGAGATCATTGCCGACATCGTTCCAACGTTGTGCCGTGTAACGGGGCCTTAAGATTAACCCGGAGGGGCAGCATGCATGCTCTGACTCGTCTGATCTATCCTCTGATGAGGAAGGCGGCCATTCCTGTTTCCCAGCTGAGGACATTGGCAGATTACTGAAGCTTGTTCACTACCATGGAGATTGAAACCTTAAAAGTTCAGTGCAGGATGAAATGTTTAGTAGTCTACAAGACCGTAAAAATGGAGTATTTCCAGTGGATGACTGTATATTGTCTTTAAGAAAAAATGGGAAAAAAAAAGTTAAATTGTCAGTGCCCCAAGTTCTAAAAAGCAAATATTCTTTCCCAACCTTGGGAGACGTCTCCAAAAATTGATGGAGCAATTTCCAAAGTTTCAAAAAACATGGCTTTCCCCTTTGAAGATCTAGGGTCACTAAAAGACCCCTTAGACAAACTTAAAGGTGCTTGGGAAGCGGCAGCATGCTCATTTAAACCTATCATAGCTGCTACTTGCACTGCAAAATCACTCATAAAATGGCTCCAGGATCTGCAGTGTCCAATTAAAGAAAAGCGTCCGAGCGAGCAGCTCCTGTATGTGTTACCGGCTGTGCACAAGGCAGCCAGTCTTCTTGCAGACACCTCGGTGGACAGTATTAAACAGGCGGCCTGGGCTTGTGCTCTTAACAATTTCAGTTACAGAATCCTATGGCTGAAATAATGAAAAGTTGATTGACAATCTAGAGGCCCAGTTAAGGCTTCACATGCTAGGATCTCGTTAACGAGATCCTTGGAACGATTACGTGACAGCGGATTTTACACGCTTCAATTTTGTTAAGATATCACCAACAATCTCGGTCGTTCTGGCATCATTTTAAGATCGTTGGTGAGATGTCACACGTCTAGATATCGTGAACGATACACCAACGATGTGACGAGCAGCTATCATTCGCTCAATCCAGCGAACGATACTTGTTCACTGTTGTGACTAGGGGAAGTCGTTAACGACATTGTTATCACGCTGTCACACACAACGATGCAGCAGCTTGGCTGATTGAGGATCGTCTGATTTATGAACATGTTCTCAAATCTGCGATCAGCGATCCAACGATTTATTGTAGTCGTATCTCGGTGTCACACACAACAATGTCCTAACAATGTTGTTTCAACAACTCCAAACCCGTGATGTTTGAGCGATATCATTTACGATCTCGTACCGTGTAACTGGGCCTTTAGATGCGTGTGTGTGCCGTCCCGTGTCGGGGACTACTTCTTTGGCTCGGCTTTTGATGAAGTGCTTGAGAAAGCGGCAGATAAAAAGAAGAATTTCCATCATCCTTCTACTTCCCGGTTTAGAAGTTTGTCTTATTTTCCCTCAGGAGGAGAGGTAGAGGTAATCAACGAAGGCATTACTCTAGGGGAGGTCAGAGTTGACATTGTAATAGAAGTCAGGATAAGGATTATGTATTCAACAAGCCAAGCTACACGGGAATATCAGGGCGTCCATGACACCAAACACCTGTAGGAAGTAGGGTGCAACAGTTAATCCATCTGCCTCACTGCCTGCTTCCCAGTGGGGGGTAAATTGTCTTTCTCAGGGCATTAAACTCAATCCCCCCCCTATATGTTGAATGTTGAGCAAGGCCAAGGGAGTGAGTTCACATAGAACAAGAAGTGTCCACCTTGCTGGACAGAGGGGTTCTGACTCGTGTTCCACTTTCAGAAGGAGGAGCAGGCTTTTATAGCAATCTTTTTCTCGTTCGGAAACCGGACAGTTCCTTTCATACACTTTTCAACCTTCAACATTTACTTCACTTTATTTCAGTGGAGAAATTCAAGATGGAGCCATTAAAGTTCACAGCCAGACTCCTATTCCCCCACATGCTTCATGGTAGTGATTGATTTAAAGGACGCCTATTATCACATCCCCATTCACAAAGATCATCAGAAATACCTCCGACTGTTAGTGAAACACAAAGACACCCTGGTACATCTTCAAGATCAGTGTCTGCCCTCTGACATCTCCCTAGCACCAAGGGTCTTCAAAAAATCGTGGCAGTTAAGGAGAACACCTTGCTAATCTTACCCTATCTAGATGACTTCCTCATAATTGGAGAAACCAGAACCCTCTACATGTCAGCCATAGAGCGACTCCTCTCTGTTCTTACGGATTTGGGATGGTTTGTAAATATGAACAAGTCAAGATTAGACCCAGTTCAATCATTTCTGGACATCTCCCTACATTCTGTCAATCAAATCTCTGCTTCCAGAAGACAAAATTCTGAACATCATTCAAGCAACAAAACATAACCTTAAGAGCAGCCACCTCCTTGCTGGGGTCTCTAACAGCCATCATCCCGGCCTTCCATTGGGCCCAGCTTCACACTCGGGAGTTGCAGAGGTAGATCTTGTCAGTCCAGGCAGGGAGACAGACCAGTCTAGGCACAAAGTTTCAGTTGTCTGCAGTAGTCCGGGACTATTTGAATTGATGGGTAGAAGAGGCCAACCTGAGAGGAGGAGTTCCCTGGACCAAAGCAGTTCCGGTAATGGTCACCACAGATGCTAGCCTGGTGGGGTGGGGGGTCCACCTGGGAGATCAGTGCCTGCAAGGCAGCTTGGAATTAGAGCTGGCAGAAGGGTCTTCTAATCTGAAAGAACTGATGGCAGTCACGAGGGCAGTTCAGGGGTTTCCACACCAGGTTATGGGCAGACACGTAGTAATATTGTCAGACAATTAGTGTTTTATGCGAACCATTGAGGGGGTACCAGATCAGAACGCTTGATGTCTGAAGCAGGAACACTATTCGCCATAGCGGAGCAAAATCTTCTGTCTCTCGCAGGTCGTCATTTTATAGGTTCAGAAAATGGAGTCGCAGATCTTGAGTTGTCATACCCTAACTCAGGGGGAATGGTCCCTAAATCAGGACATTTTCCATCAGCTTGGTGTAAAATGGGGAGTTTCAGAAATGGACCTTTTTGCGACCACGCAGAACCGTCAGGTAGAATGAATTTTCTCACTAAATCCCAAAGAAAATCCAGACTGGATAGATGCACTCCTGCAGGACTGTGGGTTCAGTCTAGCTTGTGCCTTCCCTCCTCTTCCTCTGATCTTAGTATTATAAAAGATCCGGGAAAATTGGGCCGGAGTTATTTTAATCACTCCCTTTTGGCCAAAGAGGGCCTGGGTCACACACGTGAGAATGTTGTGAGCTTTGGACCCATGGATCCTTCTTGAGGTTCCCAGTCTCCTGACTCTGGGGCCAATCCGTTACCCTCAGGTGTACAGTCTACACTTCACGGCCTGGCTCTTAAGAGGGGATTATTGTCAGCCAGGGGTTTTTCCAAAAACCTAGTATCTACCCTGCTAATGAGTAGAAAAAGGGTAACGTCTATTAAATATTCTTCGGTCTGGGACAAATTCCTTTGAATTTTCAGGTCGTACTTTAACATCTCAGTGTCAGCAGGTCCCTCTATGGGAGATTGTAGGGTTCCCACAAAAGAGGTTAGAAAAGGGCCTCTCCACAAGTACATTAAAAGTACCGCTATCTGCATTAGGAGCACTCTATAATCTAAAGATCGCGGATCACCCCTGGATCCATAGATTTATTAAAGCCTTTTTTTCTTTTAGACCTTTCCACGGTCCTAAAATATCTCCTTGGGAATTAAATTTAGTTTTGAATGCTCTCACAAAACCCCCTTTGAACCTCTGGCTTCAAGCTCAATTAAAGATCTTACCCTCAAAACAGTGCTCCTATCCTGTTTCCCCAAAAATAAGATGTAGTGGGGATTTTGGCCAGGGTGCTAAATATATGGCATATAATGTAAGTCCAGAAATACTGGGCACTACAGCCATCCATACATGCCGGCCGGCATACATACACCCACACTTAACACACAGCCTAAACACAACATTATTGGAAATCTATTATACTGGTGATTATATACAGATACATATACAATAAAACTATAAACCTTTTAGGTTTTCTTTGAAAAGTGCAGTGTGCCATCACATCCATTATCCATATAGAACCGTGCTGGAGTCTTCATTAATATAGAAGACCGGAACCTATTAAAAAAACAACATAAAAAGCTTAGAACTTCATTGAGGCCATTGGGACGGATACATCCCACCCTCATGATCCATTTGACCTCCAACTGAGACAGAGTCTTTTCCAGTTCCCTCCACGTACATTAACATGGACCCGATCAATTCCAAATGCCTTCAATAGATTTGTATTACATCCGTGGACGAGTTTGAAATGCCTGGCAATAGCTTTAAGTTGAGACAAATCATCCACCTCTTCAGCTTTAATGATGTCCCGCACATGTTCCCTAATCCTTGTCTTAATTTGGCAGGATGTAAGACCCACATATACACGTAATGTTTTGTGTAATACAAAATGTGCGTGCACCATCTATGGCTCGTACCGTATTGGGACAGGCCACGCAGTTTGAACAGGGGAAAAAAAACCTTTTGGTCCACGGGACCCAAATATCCTGCACCTTTGGAGTCCTTCATACAAGCTATGTACCAATATGTCACTCAAATTAGGTGCTCTTCTGTATGTAATGGATGGAATCCGTGTGGTACATGAGGTCAAAGCAGGGTCAGTTCTTAATAATGGCCAATACTTTTGTAAGGCAACCTCCATTGGCTATTAAAGCCTGAGATAAATCGTACCTGGTCATCCTTTTTCTTCTTCCAGGATGTAGTATTTCTGGTCTCCCAGTCTATACAGCTCTCTGGTATCCCTTCTTCACACACCGTCTGGAATATCTCCATTCCAAAAATCGATTGGCGAGATCTTCCGCCTGTTGATGAAACAAGATATCTGAGGAACATATCCTACGTGCCCTAAGAAATTGACCAGTGGGTATCCCATTGATCAAATGAGATGGACGGGCAGATGAGGCATGTAGTACAGAATTTACAGCTGTACTTTTTCTAAGCAGACCTGTCGTAATGCTCCCATCATTTCCCCTTCATACCTTCACATCCAAGAAGTCTATTTCCGTCTTGCTGTATGTCATTGTCAATCGGATGTTCTGTTGATTGTTGCTCAATTCTCCAATGAAGGTTTTCCATTCTTGTTCTGAACCCTGCCAAATCACAAACACGTCGTCAATGAAATGTGTCCAGTATTGCCTTCCTACACAAATCAGACGAATCGGCGAGAAAAATCTCTTGTTCCTATGCCCCCAGAAACAGGTCTGCATATGAGGGCGCCCCCATTACGGTACCCTGTTTCTGGAGGTTAACCCCTTCCAGACCCTTGGCCCACCCCCTGGGCCATGGAATGATCGGGTTCCTGCAGGTCGAGTGAGGGTGTCACTGACCTGTCACTCGGCCTGCAGGTACATGGGGAGTTGTACAACACCCCAGGGGGGGTCGATTTGCCCCCACCCCCACCCCCCCGGCTACAGGCGCGGTGATTGGCACTCAAAAGTGAAAGTGAAAATCACCGCGCCTGTAATGCTTCCCTGTCTGCCGCTGCTATCCCTACCCTCCAATCTTCTCCCCTGTCATCCTCTAACTGTCCCCCTGCCCCCCACCTCTCTTTCCTGCCCCCTCTTCATCTTTCTTACCCCCCCCGCTTCTTTTTCCTGCCGCCTGCTTCCTGTCCCTGCCGCCCGCTTCCTCTTCCTGCCGCCCGCTCCTCCTGCCTGCCCCCGCTTCCTCCTGCCTGCCCCCGCTTTCTCCTAAGTGCCCCCCTACTTCTCCTGTCACCCCCCCTCTTCCCCCTTCCTGCCCCCCCCGATCACCGGAGCGGCGATCGCCTCTCCCACTCACCCCTCCGGCGGCCGCTCTGTCTCCACTGCGTCCCGATCCTCCTCCTCCTCTTCACCGCCTCCGGATCTGACAGCTCTGTGCTGGAGCTGCCAGATCACTTTCTACAGCTAGATCCTGAGGATCTAGCTGCAGGAAGTGATCTGACAGCTCCAGCACAGTGATCCACAGTGACCATTATGTGATCACTGTGGATCACTGTGCTGGATCTGTCAGATCACTTTCTACAGCTGGATCCTGAGGATCTAGCTGCAGGAAATGATCTGACAGCTCCAGCACAGTGATCCACAGTGACCATTATGTGATCACTGTGCTGGAGCTGTCAGATCACTTTCTGCAGCTGGATCCTGGGATCGAGCTGCAGAAAGCAATCTGACAGCCCGGGCGCACTGATGCACATAGTGGGTCTCTGCGCCCAGGCTCTTTGATCACTGCTCTACAGCCCGATCTCCCTGCATGGGCATCGAGCTGCAGAAAGTGATCTGACACCCCGGGCGCAGTGTCCCACTATGTGCATCACATGCGCCTGGGCTGCCAGATCGCTTTCCGCAACTCGATCCCCATGCAGGGGGATCGAGCTGCAGAAAGCAATCTGACAGCCTAGGCGCAGTGATGCACATAGTGGGTCACTGTGCCCAGGCTCTTAGATCGTTGCTCTGCAGCCCGATCTCCCTGCATGGGCATCGAGCTGCAGAAAGCGATCTGACATCCCGGACGCAGTGATGCACATAGTGGGTCAATGCGCCTGTGCTGCCAGATCGCTTTCCGCAGCTCGATCCCCATGCATGGTAATCGAGCTGCGGAAAGCGATCTGGCAGCCCAGGCGCAGTGATGCACATAGTGGGTCACTGCGCCTGGGGTGTCAGATCACTTTCTGCAGCTCGATCACCATGCTGGCGGATTGGGCTCCAGAGTAGCGATCTGAAAGCAAAGGCGATCGAGCGGCGTGGGACCTTCGTTGTGGACTACGTCGGAGACAATCGAACGTCGTGGGACCTTCATTATGGACTACGTCGGAGCGATCGGGCGTCGTGGGACCTTCGTTGTGGACTACGTCGGATCTTTTTATAATAAAGATGGAGTCCGAATTGTGTCTGTGTTTTTTTTTTTCAAATAAAAAGAGTTTTCTCTGTGTGTATTTATTGACTATTTACCGTACTAGAGATTCCTAATGGCGGGTCTAACATTGGCCCTATATTATGAATCTCGGGCTTAGTGCCAGCTGCCAATAAAAAGCTGGCATTAACCCCTTTATTACCCAGTTAGCCACTGGCACCAGGGCAACTGGAAGAGCGTGGGTACAGCACCAGAAAATGGTGCTTCAATGAATGCGCCATTTTCTGGGGTGGTTGCGGGCTGCAATTCGCACCAGGGGGGGCCCAGAACGCTTGGGCCTCTCTATGCTGAGGATTCCATCCCCCAGCTGCCTAGTTGTACCTGGCTGGACCAAAAATATGGCGGAGACCCACATAATTTTTTTTTCAGAATTAGTTCTAGAAATTAAAAAAAAAAAAGGGCTTCGCTGTATTTTTGGTTCCAGCCAGGTATGACGAGGCAGCTGGGGGCTGGTGGCAGTCCGTAGCTGCCAAGTTGTACCTGGCTGGACCAAAAATATGGCGGAGCCCTATGTCATTTTTTTTCTAGAAATAATTCTAGAAATAAAAAAAAAATAGGCTTCGCTGTATTTTTGGTTCCAGCCAGGTACAATGAGGCAGCTGGGGGCTGGTGGCAGTCCGTAGCTGCCAAGTTGTACCTGGCTAGACCAAAAATATGGCAGAGCCCCATGTCATTTTTTTTTTTTTAATTCTACAAATAAAATGACATGGAGCTTTGCCGTATTTTTGGTTGCCAGCCAGGTACAACTTGGCAGCTAGGGGGCTGGAATCCTCAGCATGGAGAGACCCAAATGTATTGGGTCCCCTATGCTTGAATTGTAACTACTAGACTAGTATGTTTTTCACAAAAAGTTTCTTTATTCATTTATACGTCTCAATTTGTGAAGCACATGGGGTTCAAAGTGCTCACTGTGCATCTAGATATGTTCCCTGGGGGGTCTAGTTTCCAAAATGGGGTCACTTGTGGGGGATCTCAAATGTTTAGGCATACAGGGGCTCTCCATACGCGACCTGGTGTCCGCTAACAATTCCAATTGTTGGCAAACACCACGTTGCATATGGAGAGCCCCTGTGTGCCTAAACATTGGAGCTCCCCCACAAGTGACCCCATTTTGGAAACTAGACCCCCCAAGGAACCGATCTAAATGCATAGTGAGCACATTGAATCCCCAGGTGCTTCACAAACTGAGCCATAATAAGGTAAAAATACTTTTTTTCCACACAAATTTTCTTTTTTAATTTGTACGGATCAATTTGTGAAGCACCTGGGGGTTCAAAGTGCTAACTATGCATCTAGATATGTTCCCTGGGGGGTCTAGTTTCCAAAATGGGGTCACTTGTGGGGGAGCTCAAATGTTTAGGCACACAGGAACTCTCCAAATGCGACATGGTGTCTGCTAACAATTTGAGCTGATTTTCCATTCAAATTGTTAGCGGACACCATGTCGCGTTTGGAGAGCCCCTGTGTGCCTAAACTTTGGAGCTCCCCCACAAGTGACCCCATTTTGGAAACTAGACCCCCCAAGGAACCGATCTAGATGCATAGTGAGCACTTTGAATCCCCAGGTGCTTCACAAACTGATCCGTAATAAGGTAAAAATACTTTTTTTTCACACAAATGTTCTTTTTTAATTTGTACGGATCAATTTGTGAAGCACCTGGGGGTTCAAAGGGCTCACTATGCATCTAGATATGTTCCCTGGGGGGTCTAGTTTCCAAAATGGGGTCACTTGTGGGGGAGCCCCAATGTTTAGGCACACAGGAGCTCTCCAAATGCGACATGGTGTCCGCTAACAATTTGAGCTGATTTTCCATTCAAATTGTTAGCGGACATCATGTCGCGTTTGGTGAGCCCCTGTGTGCCTAAACTTTGGAGCTCCCCCACAAGTGACCCCATTTTGGAAACTAGACCCCCCAGGGAACTTATCTAGATGGGTGGTGAGCATATTGAACCCCCACATGCTTTACAAATTGATCTGTGAATATGGAAAAAGTACTTTTTTTTCACAAAAATGTTCTTTTAGCCTCAATTATTTCATTTTCACATGGGCAACAGGATAAAATGGATCCTAAAAATTGTTGTCCAATTTCTCCTGAGTACGCCGATACCTCATATGTGGTCATAAACCACTATTTTGACGCGCGGCAGGGCTCAGAAGTGAAGGAGCGCCATTTCACTTTTTGAATGGAAAATTAGCTCCAAAAGTCAAATTGCTCTCTTTCCCTTCAGAGCCCTGCCGTGCGCCCAAACGGTGGTTTATGATCACATATGTGGTATCGATATACTCAGGAGAAATTGCCCAACAAATTTTAGGATCCATTTTATCTTGTTGCCCATGTGAAAATGAAAAAATTGAGGATGCAAGAACATTTTTGTTAGAAAAATTAAAATATCCATTTTTTTGTTTCCAATTTGCTTAGTTCCTGTGAAGCACCTGAAGGGTTAATAATCTTCTTGAATGTAGTTTTGAGTAGCTTGAGGGGTGCAGTTTTTGGAATGGTGTCACTTTTGGGTGTTTTCTGTCATGTAAACCCCTCAAAGGGACTTCAAATGGGATGTGGTCACTAAAAAAAATGGTTTTGCAAATTTTGGTGGAAAAATGAAAAATTGCTCATGAACTTTGAACCCTTATAACTTCCTAACAAATTATTTTTTTTTTTCCAAAATTGTGCTGATGTAAAGTAGACATGTGGGAAATATTATTTCATAACTATTTTGTGTCACATATCTCTCTGGTTTACCAGAAGAAAAATTCAAAATTTGAAAATTGCAAAATTTTCAAAATTTTTGCCATATTTTTGATATTTTCACAAATAAACGCAAAAATTATCGACCTAAATTTAATACTAACATGAAGCCCAATATGTCACGAAAAAACACTCTCAGAATCGCTAGGATCCGTTGAAGCGTTCCCGAGTTATAACCTCATAAAGGGACACTGGTCAGAATTGCAAAAAATGGCAAGGTCATGAAGGGGTTAAACTTGTCACGGAACATAAAATAATTGTGTCAAAGCAAACTCCCAACAATTTCATCAAATTCCACCAATGCCGGGTCATAATCGAAATCATCAGGAACATTCTTACCGCCTCAACACCATTGCAATGACGTATGGACGTGTATAAGGACTCCACGTCCAACGTTACCAGCCACATTTCATCTTCAAGGTAAACACCCTCTATCTTGCTTAAAAAATCATTGGTGTCACATAAGTAGGTACGTAACGTTTCCACCAAGGGCCTGAGATGGAAATCCAGGTACTTGCATGCTTGTTCACATAAACTACCATTCCCCGACACAGTGGGGCGCCCTGGTGGGTTTTGGGGGTCTTTATGTACCTTGATCAGTAGATACAGGCATGCCGCCCTTGGATATGTAGGGACCAAACCATATTTCATATCCTTCAGAATTATACCAGCCTGGAATGCTTCCTCCACCAATAAGTGTAACTCGCTGGAAAAAGATGGTCGTGTTAAATGTCAATTGTATATAACCTGGTTTATCACCCAGTTGCCTCATGGCCTCCTTCTCGTACAGAGGGGCTGACCAAAGGACCACATTACCCCCTTTATCGGAGGGCTTTATGATCACTCCTTTAAGCTGTGTAAGTTCATGTTGTAGAGTTTTTCTCTGAGAGTCAGATTATCCCCGTAGATCCCTTTTGGGATCCTCTGGAATTCCTCTGTCACCAGCTTCACAAATAATCTATATTGGGCTTTAGGTTCAAAGCTGGGAATTTTTTAGTTTTGGGGAACACAAACTTACCCCTTACAACCTTCATCAGGGATATTTACAGAGGATGACGTATAGATGTAGGTTTTTTAGACTACCTCTCTTGCCTCTTCCCCCTTTTTTCTGATGTACCCACATAGGCATTCTCTCTTTCTGACTGGTAGTTGGTCAGTCTGTTAGGCTGTGGTCCTGTTTGTTTTTCCTGTTTTGTCCTCGTGGGTGTAGTAACTCTCTTTTTTATGCATCATGTTTTGTCTATATTTTTCACTTTGATGTGATTTAATACAGTCTTTTCTACTTTTGCACGAAAACTTTTTTGTTTTCTCCTGTTATTTATAATCGATCATAAATCACGATATTCTTAGACGGAGGGCGGCCGCTCTAGCGGGAGAGCCGAGGGCGGGGCCGCCTCTAGGCGGAGGCGGAGGCGGCGCCCCTCTACGCGGAGGCCGGAGGGCGGGGCCGCCGCTCTAGCGCGGAGGCGGAGGCGGCGCCGCCTTAGCGCGAGGGCCGGGGCGGGGCGCGCTCTAGCGCGGAGGGCGGAGGGCGGGCCGCCGCCCAGCCGAGGCGGAGGGCGGGGCCGCCGCCTCTAGCGCGGAGGCCGGAGGGGCCGCGCTCTAGCGCGAGGGCGGGGGCGGCCGCCGCCTCTAGGGGAGGGTGGCGGCCGCCTCTAGCGCGGAGGGCCGTGGGCGGGGTCGCGCCTAGGCGGAGGGCCGTGGCGGGGCCGCCCTGTTATCTTCCGGAGGTTTTCGGTTCCTGGGCGGGTATCCTCTCTGTTATGGTGCTGTCATGGCGAGAGGGAAATCAAATTACCGGTAAGTATCATGTGTTCTTGAGGAGTTTGAAGGAGTAGTTCTTCTTGAAATGACTGTTGCTGTTCTTAGTTAACCCTTAGGTTTTAAGGCCAGCATGGTTTTGATTTCTGAGTGACTTTTCATGGGCTCTGATTGTCCTACTGGTAATGGGGGGCCTATGCAGAGAATTATTCCCCTGACCTCTATTGCTTCATCCACAACAATAGTCTTTATGGTTCCTGCTAATTGTGTCGGCTTTTTTCTTTGCGGTCCTCCTCACATTTTGAAAGCCTTAATTTTGGAGTATTGTGAAAATCCCTGATTTCTGGTGAGAGGGGAAACCCTTTACAGTTCTTTTTAACCACAATTACATCTTCCAGAGCCTTTTTGCCAGCGATTCTCCTTTATCAATAAAATCCTCATCCCCACTGAACAATCCAAATGATTTTATTCCTCTCTTTTGAAAAGACCAGATCCTGGAGAAAGGGGGGACCTTTGAGATAAATGGAGACCCCCCCTGCAACATCCTTTAAAAATGTAAAAATGTGCACAAGAGCGCACAACCCGGATAGGTGGAGTGGGTCACCGCTCTAACAGATACACCACTAGATCACCAGGATTAACTATGAGCCCCCCCCCCCCTTGTTTCTCTGTTTTTACGTTTCATTCCTGTATTGAGACTTCGTATTAAATGTTTCTTTCTTATGGCAGTTCAGGAGTTAATGTCAGTTTCTGCTGCTAGCAGACTCCTTAGTTTCCTTAGAAGGTGTGACTACTTTATGATCACTCCCATCCCATTTATATGGTTCTAGCATGCTTTGCTGGGGATTGAACACATTCCTGGTCTGGCTACCTTAGGTGAGGAGAGTTCTCTGGAGAACTGACTACTGTTATGCTGTCTTATGCCAAGGAGAGGAGCCGTGGGCGTGAAGTTGCCATGTTGTTTCCCTGCCTGTCTCCCCTTCCCTCTTCTTATTATTGCAGTGGTTGGGACTATAGCTCCTGCCAGCCATATCCCGAGTGAAGACTAACATCAGGGTGAGTGAGGGTCTAGGTATCTGCCCGGTGATAGGGTGAAAGAACCCGTATAGGGACGGTAGGGAGATCAGGGCATGGCCGCAGGTGAGTGGGGAGGTCAGCTCTTCCCCATTCCCTATGAGCAGGGCCCTCCACTGTATTCGCCCTTCCTCCCGGTGTCTCCCTGTCTGTTGTTCTGTGTAGTGTGTCGGACATGGTTGATTGTGCGTGACTGTCATGCACAGGAGCTGGACATCCCCCTTAGTCCAAGTGTGACACTATGGCACTGATTTCAGTGCTTAGCTAGTCCCATAGACAATGACTGGTGCAGAGGACTTGCGCTCTCCCCTCCACTTCCTTAGGACAGCAGCTATCTGTATCTATCCCTTATCTTAGGGTTAGGGGATATCGTGTTTAATACTTCAAATACAAAATTTAGAGTAATTTCTGTAGAGTAAATTAGCGGATTACACGGATGACATGCTGATTACTACTTGGTAAGTTTTTTTGCCATGTTTAGTATGGGAGTTAGGTCAGTCTGCGGCTTGGATACACGTGTGTAAGCATCCTGGGGCCGGGGCCACACATATGACACTCACCATCTGGGTACAGACTGCCATGGCTGTGTGAACCTCACCGCCTTTAGGTTTATATGATGCTGATGAGGTCAGGAGTGGATCTGGACATTTTATTCTGTATTGGGTTTGTGAATGTCATAAACCCTGTGTAATAGAGGAGTAATAACAGCCTGCTTCTCTCTTCTTCCTATAGTGATTCTCATCGTAGTGTCCGTCTGTACTGCAACCGGGGCCTGGAACTGGTTAATAGATCCGGAGACACAGAAGGTATTGTCATTACTTCTAAGGGTGATGGGGTGAATGATCCCGGGCCCCACCTGTCACTGGATATGGGAACAATGTCCATAGTGGGGAGATCTGGATGGAGAAACGACCAAAGTCGTTCCAGTCATCCTGATCCCTTCTCCTTCTTCTCTTCCAGGTCTCATTCTTCACATCACTATGGAATCATCCCTTCTTCACGATTAGCTGCATCACTCTCATAGGACTGTTCTTCGCGGGTATACACAAGCGGGTGGTGGCCCCGTCCATGTATCCTTGTTATAGTCTGTCGGTACATTAGTTTGATCTGTTGTCTGCTTGTATCACGTTAAAGATCCGCCATCACTGTATAATCTGGGGAGCTGGACCCCTGGGACCCCCACCTATCATAACACTGAAGAGCCTGGGATGCTTAAAAAAAAAAAATAGTTCAACTCCGGAGCAAAGAGGCAGGTGGTGACTGCAGAGATCATGGAAGGATGAAATCCTCACGGGGTGGAGGTGACATAATATACACAATTCATCCATCAAATGTCATAAGAGAAGACTGCGCTGAGTCCTGACATTGATGAGGATGCTCGCCAGCTGTGAGGCGGAGTCTTATCACATTTGATTGTGTTTTTACCTTCCAGTGGAGAGTTCAGACCTCAGACATGAAGTGATGAGAAGGAATCCCATCACTAGGAATACACAGGGCGGACCCTCCACATCAAATGGTGAAGTGCGTGAGCCTGCAGAAATCCCTCAGGAATCTGAACCTGCTTTACTGCACTAGAAGAACAATACAAAAGTGAGATCCGAAAATAAAAGTCGATTGTATGTGAGCCCAGTAACCATCACAGCGAATCTCTACTGGGTCCTCACCTGCTGCATGGCCTCTTGGGCTCAAGGCACACCGGCGTGAGAGTCGTGCAAGTGCAATGTGTGTGAAACTCGCATTGCACTCGGACCAGTATCAGTAAATGATACTGGTCCTATTAGTGCATGTTACACACACTGAACTCGCATTGCGAGAGAAATGCGACTTCAATCACAGCATGCTGAGATTGAACGCAATTTCCTCGCGTGAGTGACCATTTGCGAGAAAAACTCACACCCATGCAGCACACTATGCGATAGTCGCATGCGTGTGCTTTAAAACTGGCTTCAAACTCTGCGACAGGTAAAGCCGCAGAGTTTGAATTTGCCGGTTTCCCGGTACAGTATGCAATCCTCTGTCACCTCTGTGATAGCAGCGGTGAAAGATCATTCATAAAAACCCAGCTGCTCTTACATTTTGTGGGGTAAACCCGCATAGTAACTCCATCTGCAGCCACTGTGCTGAATGTTAGCTGTGAGGCTGCAGATGCGGCTAATAAGCCGGTTTAGGCAAGGTTAACTCCATGTTTGTGTTTTGTCAGCTTGTATCCAGGTATATCCACACTCCCTGAACACAAGCTGCCGTCACACAATGGGTCAGTAGGGGTTAATGAATAGTATTACTAAAAGCCGGCAATTATCGGTAAACAGTAAAATACTGTATTTGCCGGGCGGTTTCAGCACTCAGGAGCTGTCCCTGCTAATGTACTATAATAGCGTGATATGACAGCCGCTGTCTGAGGTTCTGAAATTTCACGCTGTACTCTAAATCCCTTCATGACCCGGGAATGTTTTGTTTTTCATTTTCGTTTTTTGCTCCCCTGCTTCCAAGAGCCATAACTTCATTTTTCTGTCAATATAGACATATGAGGCTTGTTTTTGTGGGACGAGTTGCACTTTCAGATGCAATAATTTATTTTACCACATAGTGTACAGGAAATTGCAAAAGAATTCCAAGTGCAGTGAAATTGCAAAAAAAGTGTAATCACACATTTGTTTTTTGTTTTGTTTTTTAGCCTCCATGTTCACTATATCATAAAACTGACCTGACAGGGTGAGGCCTCGGGTCGGTACGAGTTTGTAGATACCAAACCTGTATACCTTTACTGGTACCTAAGGGGTGAAAAAAATTCAGAAGTTTGGGGAAAAAAAGCACTTTTTGCGCCATATTTTGCGACCCGTAGCGTCCTCCTATTTCGGGACCTGGGGCTGTGTGACGGCTTATTTTTTGCCTACGCAAAAACTTGAGTAACAGCACCAAGGCTTTACCGGGTACAGCTGTTACCCATAACATGGTGCACATCCAATTCCAGGGAGTCCAACCTGGACCATATATACATATAAATAAATAAGACAGCGCCTCACCGGTTGGTATTGGTTCAAGTGTCCTTTTTATTTCTGCCCCCCAAACGAGCTCGTTTGGAGGCAGAAATAAAGAGGACCCTTAGAACCAATACCAACCGTTGAGGCGCTGTCTTATTTATTTATAGGCTTATCTTTTGCGTCTTGAGCTGACCTTTGACCTAATGATACCAATTTTGGGGGATCTGCAGTTTTGATCGCCCGTGATCGCATTTTATAGCAATGTTGCGGCGACTAAAACGTAATTTTGGCGTTTGGACCATTTTTTTTTCATTACGCAGTTTAGGGCTCTCATTTATTAATTTTATATGTTGATAGATCGGGCGATTCTGAACGCAGCGATACCACATGTGTGTATTTTTTTTAAAAAATGTAATACTTTGGGGAAAAAGGGGGTGATTTGAACTTTTTTATATTATATATATATATTTTTTTTTTACAGGTTTTTAAAAACTTTATTTTTTTTATTCATTCTTGCACCCTGCTGCACAGTCCGATCGCTTCTGGGAGATACCGATGAGCTGCAGCTCATCTGTATCTCCCAGAATCGTGGACGTGTTGTGGTTGGCAGTGCCTGCCAACTACAACATGGAACCGCTCTGTGACAGCATCTGAGGTCTAGCTGTCACATGACCGCCGGAGATCCCGCAATATTATTGCGGGATCTCTGATGCAGGCGGGGAACGGAGCATTCTCCGCCGCGGCCGCCTTTGACAGTGGGATCCAAGGGGTTAACAGCACCGATCGGATCCCGCATTCGATCGGTGCTGATACCCTGACATCTCAGCTGATAAGATCAGCTGAGATGTCGGGGCTTTGATGTGAGCTCCGCGCCGGGGACGTCCTCCTACGTCATGGGTCGTGAAGGGGTTAAGAGCGTGAAATTTCAGAACCTCAGACAGCGGCTGTCATATCACGCTCTTAGAGTACAGTACCATGGACAGCTCCTGATTGCTGAAGCCGCCTGGCAAAGACAGTAATTTACTGTTTTGCGATAATTGCCGGCTTTTAGTAATACACTTCATTAACCCCTGCTGAACCCATTGAGTGATGGAGCTTGTGTCCAGGGAGTGTGGACTTTCCGGGAATACAAGCTGCCAACACACAAACATGGAGTTAACCTTGCCTAAACCGGCTTATTAGCCGCATCTGCAGCCTCACAGCTGATATGCAGCACAAAGGCTGCAGATGGAGTTAATATCCAGGTTAAACCCTGCGAAAGCAAACTGTGCTCAGCGGTGGTGTTTTTATGAATGATCTTTCACTGCTGCTGTCACAGTGGTGAAAGCTGATTGCATACATTGCCGCCGACCCGGGAAGTTTAAACTCTACAGCTTTAACAGCAGCTGAGTTTAAATTCACCGATAAATGCTGTCCGTTGACCTGAAGTTTGCTCCAGGACCACCCCTGACACCCAGCACACTCACATGCACCACTCTCGCACCACACTTGCATCACTGTCATGCATCAAAGCCGCTCCGTGTTTGATTGATGACGGTGTGCCTCCAGCCTTAGAACAAAACACACCAACACTAGGTCAGGACCCAGAGAGAGATGTAGAAGGGAAAATCCAGCACCCCCCCCCCCCCGGAAGAAAAACAGTATAAAATCCAAATATCTATTCATCCATTTATAAACCCTGATACATGAAGAGGTGGTGAGCTGGCGCCTCTCAGATGGAGTAAATGTGATCCTTATCCCCTGATGACATCCGTCTCCATCCCTGTGTGTTGTCGCTTTCACGTCTGAAGTTTGCACCCATAAGGATCAGATTTGCTCCATCCAAAACATGGCGGGTTTTTAATGTTTTATTTGAACGTTATTGATGTTTATTTAAATGGAGGAATATATTTAGGATTTGATACTATTTTACTTCTTTTGACTTCTGAGTGGATGCTGGATGTTTTTGTTCTCCAGGAGCCCTGACCTGCATTGTATCCGTGCACCACGATATGCAGGACTCTGTTCAGGGACACTGTAGACCTTTTATTTTCTCCCCTTTTGCTGCATACACTGTGATGTTGGTTACTGGGCTTATATAAAATTGTCTTTGTTTGCTGAGTGTCTGGCTTTTGTCTGTTTTTTCCTCCGCAGTGGTGCAGGTCTCTATATATCTGGGTGCACTATCTGCTGTGAATGCAGCCACTCTTCACACCTGAGAGCTGCCGGCCACTGTACTATTGTGAAATCCTGCAGGTTATGTGACTGATCTGTGGTTTGTCACCTTTTCCAGTGCAATGTGTGCACAGACCCTTGAGTCCAGGCTGAGCTTTTCTTTTCCATAACCTTCTGGTGGTGGGAGACGGCTCGTCACTTGTTTGAAGCGGATCTTGAAGGAAAGTTCTTCATACGAGGCACAGTCCAATCAATGGGCTGCAAAAAAACTCTGAAGGCAAGAAAAGCTGTTCAGAACTATTCCAGGAAGAGAAACTCCAACCTCCCCAAAAATGGAGACCTTCAGAAGAGGCTTCAGCTCCAAGACTTGTGATGTGTAAAGAGAACCTGTCATGTCCTTTGTATTATTAAACCTCCCCAATGTTATTTAGATCACTCACTGCATCACTAACCTGGTGTATAAAGAAAACATGTATTTATTGTAAAAAAAGCTCTTTAGACGCTTCTCTGTTTGCATTATTCACCTTCACGTTCAGTCATTGGGTGAAGCTCCAGCTAATATCAGTCTCCTCATCTACATTGGCATGCAGTTTATAATCAGTCACCCACATCACTGAAGCTCCTGCAGACATTCACTTATACTGAGCTCTGCCTATTAGTCTCATGGTCGTGATATCACTACAGGTCCTGTGAGGATGGGGCCATCATGGGCATTGCACAACTGATGGGTAAGGACCTTGTTATGTCAGTGTATTACAATGCAGGGGGCGTGACTACATTGACAAAACTGCATGACTTGCATGGATTGACCTGAATGATTCCAGCTGAATTATCCACCCCGATGACTGAACGTGCAGGTATACAATGCTCACATATAAGCATCTAAAGGGCTTTTCTATGATAAATACATGGATTTATTTTATATACCAGGTTAGTGATGCACAATACATGATTGAAGTACATTGGGGACAGTTTAAATAAAAGTACATGATGGGTTCCCTCTAACTCCAGAAGAGGAAATAAAGAGCGAGCCTGTACACTGCCGATAATCTGTAGGAGAGGTGCCAGGCCCTGAATGATGGAGCCACCCATCGTTCATCAGACTGGCGTTTCTCAGCATGGTATCCTCATTCTCAGCAGCACATCATCCTGTGTAAGCAGAACACGTGCCGCCGAGAACAATGAAACTCTTCATACCCAGAACCAAGCTATCATGTGATGTCTGTCTGATTTCACTTTACAACTTGTTCATGTCCTTAACCCAATCCTCAGAATAGCAGCGCGATGTCGGACCGTACTGGCAGAATACAACATGTCATGTGATGACGTACGTATTATATTCTGTGCTGGAGATTATACTCCAGAGTTCTTATAAATCACAATGAACTGAGATCAGTCACCGCCATGTATTATTGTGCATTAATGGAGCGCTCCACCGCCGGGCAGTGAGTGCTCCACCGCTGGACAGCCCTTTATTAATGCCCCAGGACACTGCAGAAATGTAAAAAACGAATGTATACCACCCTACAGGACCAGTGCTGCCCTCCTGGAAACAAGGCTGCCGGAGGATCCGGGGCTGAGAGCTGGGAGACAGCGCTGGTCCTGAAGACCAGATTGTAGGTGTCCAGTAGTGCTCGGCCACTTTAAAGGGAACCTGACAGACAATTTAACACCTCAAACCCCCCCACATCATAACCCATGTGTATGTCTGTGTAGCCCTTTAACCTCTCTGTGACAATGGGGATAGTGGATATGTCCAGGAAACCTTTGCGTTCCTGACATTGGACATGTCCAGTACGTCATGGCAATCTTGCGGGCACCATGGTTGTGCCTGCAGATCGCCGCTGGACCACAGCTGATCTTACAGCTGAGACCCGGCTGTCACTGCCAGGAGCGTTCCCTGCCCCACTCCTGGCAGTTTTAACCCCCTAAATCACATTGATCGCAGCATCTAGGAGACAGAAGAGGAATTGTGCTCCTCTCCTGAGTGATTGGATCCCTGTGACGCGATCACGAGGACCCAGTCTCTGCCATGATTTGGGGATGCTGCCATGTTGTCCCTTGGGTCACCTTACTACAGAAAGCCTCGTGCACTATGTGAGGTGCATGTTGTGTGAGGTGAACTGTCAGTGCTGCCAGGCAGTGTCAGCTTTAACACTTGTGTGCAATCCACTACAGTGCTGATGCACTTCACTGGATTTTATGGGATCAGATCATCAGAGGATCGTGTAGAGAGTTACTGGGAGGTGATGAAGAGGGCTGTGTTTGTGTTCTTTTTCTAAATACATGATTTTTCTGTATGTGTATTATTTATTACTTTGAGGTTTATGCTGGCTAGGTCTCCTATTCGCCGGACAGTGTGAACTGCGGACCTTGGTGCCAGCTAGCAATACATGCTTGTATTAACCCTGTATTACCCATTCTGTCACTGCTACATGGCAGCTGGAAGAGTTGGGTAGAGTGCCAGAAAATGGCGCTTCTATGAATGTGCCATTTTCTGGGGAGGCTGTGGGCTGCAACTTGCAGGGTGGGGGGCCCGGAATGCTTGGTGCTCTGCATGCTGAGGATTCCAGCTTCCACCTGCTTAGCTGTACCTGGCTGGGTCACAAATACCGTGAAGACCCAAGTAATTTTTTCTTCGAATACTTAACAAAATAATGAAAAAAAAAAAAGGATTCTGAGAAAAGGGCGAATTCTGGAGATGTTCTTCAGGTGCAAGCGGCAAGAGCGGGCAAGAGATTGTATATATGAGGTGAAGGAAAGATCAGAGTCAAACATAACACCCAGACAGCGAGCCTGCTGACTAGGCATTATTGTGGTGCTGCACACTGAGAGAGATGTCATGTTGAGGGAGGTTGGCAGAGGGTGGGACCAGAAGTTGTTTAGTTTTGGAAAGATTAAGTTTCAGGTAGAGAGCGGACATGATATTGGAAACTGCGGTTAGACAGTCATTGGTGTTCTTTATTAGAGCGGGAGTAAGGTCAGGGGTTGAAGTGTATAGTTATGTGTCATCAGTATAAAGATGATACTGAAAGCCAAATCTGCTGATGGTCTGTCCAATGGGCGTGTAGAAGAAGAGAAGAGGTCCAAGGACTGAACCCTAAGGGACCCCAATAGTGAGAGGAAGAGGGGAGGAAGTGGAGCCAGAGAATGATACACTGAAAGAGCGGTCAGAAAGATAGTACAAGAACCAGGAGAGAGCCGTGTCCTTGATGCCGATGGAGTGCAGCATTGAGAGTAGGAGATGGTGGTCAACAGTGTCGAAGGCTGCAGAGAGATCAAGAAGGACAAGTAGAGAGTGGTCGCCATTATGTTTTGCCGACAGAAGATCGTTGGTCACTTTGAGAGCAGTTTCTGTAGAATGTAGGAGGCAGAAACCAGACTGTAATGGGTCTAGGAGAGGTAATGAGGGGTGAGGCGGGAGTAGACCAGGTGCTCCAGGAGTTTAGAGATGATGGGGAGATTGGAGACTGGTCTGTTGTTGATTGTGCAGGATGGGCCGAGAGAAGTTTTCTTTAATAATGGAGTCATGATAGAGTGTTTGAAGGAGGAGGGGAAGATGCCAGAAGTGAGTGAGAGATTGAAGATTTTGGTTAGGTGAGTGGTGACCACCGGAGAGAGAGACTGGAGTAAGTGTGAGGGGATGGGGTCAGCAGTGCATGTGGTGGGATGAGAGGAAAAGAGGAGTCTGGAGACTTCTTCTGTGACTGGGTCAAAAGTGGAGAGTGAGCCAGAGGGAATGTGAGGAGAGGTAGGGGTAACAGCGATTTGAGGTTGGGAGTTGATTTCCTGATGGATGTTTTCTATTTTCTCTGTGAAGAAGCCAGGTCATCCGCAGAGAGGTCAGTGATGGGGGGCCTGCATTTTAGGACTGAGGAGAGTGAAAGGAGTTAGAGATTTTTTGGGTTGTTGGATAGTGAGGAGATCAGGGTGGTGAAGTTGGTCTGTTTGGCGAGGTGAAGGGCTGAGTTGTAAGTTCTCAGCATAAATTTATAGTGAATGAAGTCTTCTGGTAGTGCGGGTTTTCCTCCATAGAGGTTCAGCACTCCTAGAGCATTGCTGGAGGAATCGAGATGTGATGTGTTTAACGCTGTGTTTGCAGGATCTGAGGGTGAGGGGTGCTACTTGGTCCAGGGAGCTTCTGAGAGTGTCATTATAATGATTTACAGCCTGATCGGGACAGGAGAATGAGTAGATTGGGGACAATGATGAGTGTAGAGAATCTGTGGATGTATGAGGGTTAATGGCCTGTAGATTTCTGAATGTGCGATAGGTCGGACTGTGCTGGGGTGGGCGAGGGTTTGTGAGCGTGAAGGAAAGAATGTTGTGGTCAGAGATGGGAAGAGGTGAGTTATCTAAGGACAGTGATATAATCACTGTCCCCATTGGGGCTCACAATATAAATTCCCTATCAATATGTCCTCTCTGGATATGTCTTTGCTATCCAGAGAGTTCAATTTTGGTCTCCTCTGACCAGACTATAGTCTCCCAGTATTTCACAGGCAATGATATCTGTATGTTTTATGAAGTTCTTGAGACAGCTCACTGCTTTTACCCATCATGAGATATTTCTTGTGTGGCATTATGATACGAGACTCCTTTTTATAGGTCATCAGTTGAATCAGCTGATGATATTATCACTAAGGGGCAGGATTGCTTCCTAATTACTGATGTTTCAGCTGGTGTCATGACTTTCCAAGGCTTTTTACAACTCTCCTTTTTCATGTGTTCAATACTTTTTTTCCTTGTGTCATTTCTAATTATTACACATCACTTTATTTATGGACCTCAATGGTGATTTCTTTGTCCTTGTGGTTTGATGCGTTGTTACTGACATCTGGTGAGATATTCATGTCAATAGCGCCTTTAGAAAAATATTTACTTACCGTATATACTCGTGTATAAGCCGACCCCCCTACTTTTGCCCCCAAAACCTGGGAAAACCTATTGACTTGTGTATAAGCCGAGGGTGGACCCCAGCACAGGTATACAGGCCTCCCCAGTGGTAGTATACAGCTGCCTCCCCAGTGGTATATACAGGCCCCAGCAGTATATACAGCAGCCCCAGTGGTGTGGTATATAGCAGCCCCAGTGGTATATAGCAGCCCCAGTGGTATATAGCAGCCCCAGTGGTTATAGCAGCCCCAGTGGTATAATAGCAGCCCCAGTGGTTATACAGCAGCCCCAGTGGTTATACAGCAGCCTCAGTGGTGTGTATACAGCAGCCCCAGTGGTGTGGTATACAGCAGCCCCAGTGGTATACAGCAGCCCCAGTGGTGTGGTATACAGCAGCCCCAGTGGTGTACAGGCACCCAAATGCTGGCACTCGCCCCCCCTCTGTTGTAAGCCCCCCCCCCCCCGCTGCTTAACTTACCATCCCCCGTCTTCTGCACCGCGCCGGTCTTTTTGCTTTGTCCTCCATGCTCCCGTCCGGCTACATCTGGGGTCCCCGGTCGTCGCACGATGACATCATCGTTACTGCGACGCCGGGGATCCCGGATGCAGCCGGACGGGAGCATGGAGGACGGAGCACAGAAGACCGGGGATGGTAAGTTAAGCAGCGGGGGGCCCTTACAACAGAGGGGGGGGCGAGTGCCAGAATTTGGGGGCGACCAAGTACCGTATTGACCCGTGTATAAGCCGAGGGGGGGGGGGACTTTTCAGCCCAATTTTTGGGCTGAAAAACGTGGCTTATACATGAGTATATACGGTATATAGCTGGTGAAATAAGTATTGAATACATCACCAATTGTCTAGGGCGGTTTAGCCTTTAAGATAAGCCAATCGATCAGTTTATGACCCCTAAAGCTCCAGCAGCGAGATATAGATTGAAGTTTTGCCTTCACCATCACTATAATAAACCCTGTACTTTGTGTAACCCCAATCCCGTTGCAGATTGTAAACTATTGAGCAGGGTCACCTTTTTTTTTGCCTTAATTATTCTATTGTACTTTTTACATTGATTCTATGCTTATTGTATTGTATCTTGTATGTTATTGGCCATATACCAGAGCAAACAACCTGAATCTGCCAGCGGAGGATGCTGCTGGGTAGGAAATGTAATGGAAGGCTGAGGTGATTGCTCACTCCCCAATTCACTTTCAGGCACATTCTCAAAAGTGATTTCATGCTATTGGAGCTTTAGGGGTCATAAACGGATCGACTACCTACATGGTTCCCTTTAAGAGCAGGTATCGACTTCTCTTTAGCAAAGAATCCTAGTTAAAGTTAAATGGAAACATGCTGTTAACCTGCAGATATAGCGTGTTACATCCTCACCAGAGCCTGCTCGGGCGACATCAGTGTCTGTGACCAGACCCCACTGTATTCACACTGTAGGTGGTGATGGAGAAGATAGATGGGAATCTCTGGAGAGCACCTGCTCTGCTCATCCACTAAGGTGAGAGTGGCTGGGACCTGTTGTCCTTCACAGTCTAACTAGTGGAGGTGTGTGTGCTGTCCAGCTAAAGTTATCAACTCCTGAGCTTCAGCCTATTGGAAATCACCACACCCTACAAATACCTTCAGCTTCTTGCTGGAAGCTGCCAGAAATAGCTTTTGCCTCCTTGGTTAGTCTTCTGTCTTGTATTGGTGTTTTTCCTATTCTACCCGGCCTGTTTTTGGACGCTTCTCCTGCCTGATGATTTTGTACCTTGCTGCCATCTTGGTTCTGGCTCCGCTCCCTGACTACTCTTATTGCATCCTGATTTTGGCCTTTTCCTGACCTCAAGGTTTTGACCCTATTTGGCAATTTTCTTGTCTCTGGACTTATGCCCTTCCATAGGCAGCAGTGTCCTGGACCCTGTTAGAAATTCAGATCCCTGTATAGGGGTTAAAGGGTGTCAGTGGTTTCTTGAGATTCTGCCTAATTGAGCAGCTTCTGCCTTTTCAGTCTGAGAGCCTTTTTTGAATGTAACCTCCGATGGACATCACATAGGGTTCATCTACAGGTTAATAGCATTCTGAATCTGTCTGGCGCCTGCACATTGATCCCCACCGTCAGGAAGAAATTGAACTTGAATCCTCCCGGCATTGTTATGGTTTCAGTCATCGGGGCGGCAGTGGTTCAGTCACCGCTCTGTGTATGGACAGTGGCAGCTGTAACTGCCCCCTGCACTGACTGACAGCTGCTCTACTTTAGAGGAAGCTGTCAGTCACCACTCTGTGTATGGACAGTGGCAGCTGTAACTGCCCCCTGCACTGACTGACAGCTGCTCTACTTTAGAGGAAGCTGTCAGTCACCACTCTGTGTATGGACAGTGGCAGCTGTAACTGCCCCCTGCACAGACTTGACAGCCGCTCTGTTTTAGAGCAAGCTGTCAGTCACCACTCTGTGTATGGACAGTGGCAGCTGTAACTGCCCCCTGCACGGACTTGACAGCCGCTCTGTTTTAGAGCAAGCTGTCAGTCAGTGCCGTGGGTGGTTACAGCTGCCACTTTTCG